>OY856412.1:196316743-198716743 GCA_963693085.1 Alisma plantago-aquatica
AAAGATCGAGAAAATGCAAACTTCCCCTTAAAGGATCTACACTTTGGCAAGCAATACAACTCTATACTTGAAGTGATCATGATCTTCAAACATCACCTTTAAATTCTCTCTTCTTCTCAAAATACAAACCTTAGGTAATATAATAATAGTTTATGTCTTTTTTTTTTGAGGTTAAACGATCTACTTTCATTAGCTAAGCAAATCTGCTCTAATGCAGTTCATTACAAAGGGAGGAAACGAGTTATAGCTACTGAATGAAAAGCTGCTACTAGAGGCCATCTAGGCTAACTTATGTGCCAACCCATTAGCCTGTCTATGACAAGAAACAAAAGAAATGTTGGAAAAGAAAACTTTAAGGTAGGCTATGTCCTCGAGGATGGTTCCCAGGAGATCTGCCCTTCTAGTCCCGGCCGCAATGAGCTTGATCACTGCTTCGGCATCCGATTCCAGTATTACAGCGGTGAGGTTCATTTCTTTGGATAGCTTGAGGCCTTCTTGGATAGCTAGTGCTTCAGCGCATCTAGGGTCCTTGAGAGTCAGCTGTCTTCTTCCTTCTATGCGGGTGGCATTTCCTTCAGTAGTCCTCCATACCAGACCAAATACATCCGTTCCTTGAATTGCCACCACATCGTCACAATTAACTTTCATGACCCCTTGCGTTGGCCTGCTCCATCGTGCGTGCTTGTCCCGTGGTACTGTGTTGACCATTGTGTTGGTCGTGTCCCTATAGACTTTTACTAATGGCAACATTGAGTTCTTCAGTATAAGCGGGTGGCACACCTTGTTCCCGAAGGTGATGTCATTTCGTCTTGTCCAGATCACCCATAGGGCTGTAGCCATATCTTCATTTGCAGACCCATTTTCCGACCAGACCGCTGCCATAATTGCTTCGTCTATGGGCTTTGTCCCCAACTGTCGGATGCGTCCTTGCACGCCCACCGGATATTCCTTCCAAAGCTCCCACACCTGCTCGCATATGAAGAGCATGTGGGTTATGTCCTCCTTCTCCCTTCGGCAGATGTTGCAAATTCTGTCATGGTGGCAGTATCTATCGACCAACCATGGCCAGTGAGCCGGCGACACAGCGCCAGAGGAAATGCGCAGCTTTGGGAGCTAGACCTGTCTTCCAGATTTCCCGCCAGACCTCCTTGTTCACGTGGGTGGCTGATTGCTCAGTGTTATTCAGTTGTTGGGTGGCCATCCAGTATGCTGACTTCACCGTATATTCCCCGCTTCTGCTTGGTCTCCAGAAAATCCCATCTGTCCTCGTTGTTACCCCTAACGGAATGGCAAGCACCAAGTCAACCACGTTCTTTGATAGCAGCTCGTTTACCATCCCTCGGTCCCAATCTCTTATTTCCTGGTCAATGAGTTGGTGAACCTGCTGTACTGTCAGTGAAGATATACCCAACCTAGACTCTATGCTGCCGCCTAGGTTGGGTATCCAATTTTCCGACCATTTGTAGATGTCTATGCCGTCTCCCACTCTCCATTGCATGCCTTCTAGGATGATACTCTTGAAATTCCATATACTCCGCCAGGTAAAACTCAGATTATGTCCCCTGTGGGCCTTGAGGACATTGCTTGATGGGAAGTATCTAGCCTTGAGGACTTTGTAAGCCAATGTCTCTCTCCTGTGGAAAAGACACCACACTTGTTTAGCAAGAAGAGCTTGGTTGAATATACTAATATCACAAAATCCCATGCCTCCTTGATTTTTTGGTATGTAAAGTTTCTCCCAGCTGACCCAGGCAATTTTCTGTTCATTGTCTTTGGCTCCCCACCAGAATCTAGCAATGGAACTGTTAATGGCATCAAGGAGATATGCCAGTAACTGGAAAATACTCATCAGGTACGATGGGATCGTTTGAGTCACTGCCTTGATTAAAACCTCCTTTCCCGCTTTGGACAATAATTTTTCCTTCCATCCTTGAAGTTTGTTCCACACCCGTTCCTGTATGTATGAGAAGGCGTGTTTTTTGGATCTCCCTACCGCTGCAGGTAGGCCTAAGTACTTTCCGTGTTTCTCCACCTCTCTTACTTGTAACACTTGGCATATCTCGTCCTTCCTCTCCCTGCAGACTCCTTTGCTAAAGGCCACCTCAGTCTTTGATAAGTTAATTTTCTGTCAGGATGCCCGTTCGTACTGACTGACAATCACAGCTAATTTTAGGCATTCTTATTTGGTCGCCCTTGCAAAAAGAATAGAGTCATCTGCAAAGAAAAGATGAGAAATGCGTGGCCCATGTCGGCTAGCCCACACTCCATGGATATCATACTGTTGTGATGCCAAATTTTGTGAAGAAGAAAAAGCTTCAGCACATAAAATAAAAAGATATGGGGAGAGAGGGTCACCCTGGCGCAGTCCTCTGGATGGTTGAGTCTTCCTGGTACGGTCCCCATTGATGGCGAAGGAGTGAGATACCGATGACATGCAGTTCATGACTTTCTTCCTCCATACCTCTCCGAACCCCAACTTCTCCTGTATGAAGTCCACGAACCCCCATTCCACTCTGTCATAAGCTTTTGACATATCAAGTTTCAGAGCTATACGTCCCTTCTTCTTCCTTTTCTCGCCTTTCATAGTGTGAAAAAGCTCATAGGAAATAAGCGGATTGTCTGTGATGAGTCTTCCAGGGATAAAAGCACTTTGTTGTTCAGAAACAATCTTTTCCATCAGAGGTCGCAAGCGGTTGGCTAGGACTTTTGCAGCAATCTTATAAATTACATTGCACAGGCTTATAGGTTTGAATTCCCCAATTTCCTTTGGAGTTTTCACTTTAGGAATGAGGACCACCAGAGTAGAGTTCACATCAGCAATATTGTCTTCAGTTTTTCACCACCCCTTTATATAATTTGCCACATCGCTTCCTACTATGTGCCAATATTTTTGAAAAAACATAGCCTTCATCCCATCAGGCCCGGGTGCCTTATTAGGATGCATAATTTTCAACGCTGTTTGAAT
The DNA here is from genome assembly GCA_963693085.1 of Alisma plantago-aquatica. Classification (NCBI taxonomy): domain Eukaryota; kingdom Viridiplantae; phylum Streptophyta; class Magnoliopsida; order Alismatales; family Alismataceae; genus Alisma; species Alisma plantago-aquatica. The sequence goes on from OY856412.1 coordinate 196,319,709, forward strand.
TTCTTCAGTGGTGATATCCCTATCCAGAATTTCTCTTTCTATTCTCCCAATTTTCCGCTATATCCCTTTTTTTGCCTCCTCCCATCCCGTCGGGTTGGATGTCTTGAAAAGCCCTTGAAAAAAATCAGTGATGATCTTCTCAATCTCTTCATCCTTTGTCTTCCATTGTCCCGCAGCATCGATGAGCCCCTCAATCTTGTTTCTTTTCCTCCTCTGTGATGCTTTGTGATGAAAATAAGTCGTGTTTCTATCACCAGATTTCATTTCATTCACCCTTGCCCTGGCATGCCAATACGTTTCATCACGTCTGTGCCACTCTTGTAGTTCAGCTGCAATGCATGTACACCTGTCAAGGTTGCTTCTGTCCGGCGATAAGAGCTGAGCCTCCCCCAACTTCCCTTCTAGCTCTTTAATCCTGCTCTTCATCTTTCCAAATTTTTTGGTTGCCCAAGACTTTAGCTTCATGCCACACCTTTCCATCTTTCCCTGAAGATCAATAGATAGGCTACCTTCCCATGATTCCTTGATTATATGTTCACACATCTCATCCTCCATCCACATGGGCTTGAAGAAGAAGTTTTCCTGTTTCCTTCATTGACACCTTCACCTCTGCTCAGTGTTGATGATAATTGGGGAATGGTCAGATTCAACTATAGGAAGGTGAACAACTTTAGCCTGTGGGAATCTCGCTGCCCAACTGGGACAAGCCAAGGCCTTGTCCAGTCTCTCTCGAACAAGTGTTTCTGGTGTTGGATCCCTCTGCCACGTGAATATACTTCCACTGTATCCTAGGTCCGAAAGGTCACAGTCGTCTATCACATCTCGGAAATCCTGTATATAGCGTAAAGGTTTTGGGGGGCCTCCCATTTTCTCTGAGTTCGATATAATTTCATTGAAATCACCAAAGAACACCGTAGGGAGGTCAGCTAAGATTTTTATTTCACGTATCAAGTCCCAGGTATTGTGCTTCATCTGCTGGTCCACCCACCCATATATGCCCATAGCTCTCCAATTGTTAGACCCTGTTCCGTCTTCAATCTCACAACTACAGTGATGCTGTGAATAAGATATGATACTGAGGTCAACATCTTTCCACCATAAGCCAATTCCGCCTGCCCTGCCCACTCTGTCAATACAAATACCTTGTGTGAATCCACATTTCCTTTTCACCGCTTCTAGATCAGCACTAGAGATAAGCGTCTCCATTAAGAAGACTATGTTTGGGCTCTCCCTCTAACACCATGATCGGAGGGCGTTCACCGTGTCAGGGTTGCCCAAACCCTGACAATTCCAGCTCATGATTTTCATAGCTGTTCACGGAGCTGGTCACCTCCAGTCTCCACTACTTGAACACTTGACGTTCCTTCATTGTGAACTGCAGACCCACTATTCCTGGCTTTCTTAGTCGTGTCATCCATAGGGCTTACCATATCTAGTTCCATGTCGCAGTATTCTGATTGCCTTCCTCTCTTCCCAGTCACAGTATCCCAGACGACTTCATGTTCCGGTACCCCAAGTCTTTGCGCTCTGCTCATCTTGTATACCCACGGTGGTTCCTTAGTTTTCTTCGGATCTCCTTTTCCTTTCTTCCCTACTTTCTTTCTGTTGTCCATCTCCTTCTGCGCCCTCGTTCTAACATTGCTCTGGTCTGTGCGTCTCAAAAGTTCATTTCCTATTTCTTGCTGTGGAAATATAGGATCCAGTGTTTTGTTTGTATGTTCTTCTTCTGCAATGGCATCTGTTGTTCCCACTCGGATGATGTTACTGTGGTCCACCTGTATGGCATTGCTAGAATGTCCCTACCGGCACACATCCAGTAGCTCATCCCTGCTGATTAGCTTCTGCCTCTCCTGGTCTGTACTTGTTGGATGACTCTTCGAGGTTTTGCTGCACTCCTTTAACCCTAGGTCATCCTCCAACCTGTTACTGCCCTTGATTATTCGTTCACCATGGCCCTGTGCCTCCTGCCGTTCTGGGAATACATCAGCCAAGTTATACTCAGACTCTGCATTAGTCTCCTGTTGGTGCTGTTGTTGGTTTTGTATTCTACTCTCTCCACTTTGTCCTTCCCTGATCCGTTCATCATTTCCTTCGACTTTATTGTCCGGCCTTCTTTGAGACCTACTTCCACTGGTCTTCGCTGAGTTCATCGGAACCTCCTGTGCCGGCCTGCTTCTAAAGGTTATACTCTTCTTGGTTCGGGTGTGGCCGTGCAACTCTTTGTGTAGCGTCACCCTCGGTTTCCTCGGTGATGCTTTGAGCCATGATCCCCATTGCTGATTCCCTTCTTCTCCTTCCTTCCATTCATTACAGTCTCTCTCAACATTCCCTAGCCGCCCGCATACGTGACAGAAATTCGTCAAACGCTCGTACTTCACGTCTAGGCTGAGTAGCTTGTTCTGGTTTCCTCTGATGCGTAGAACTCTCTTTAGGGGCTTGGTGATATCCAGATTAATCCGGACTCGTGCCGACGTTTCCCACCCTAATCTGTCGACATCCAATTCTAGGACGTCGCCCAGTCTGGCTGCGATCGTTGTGATGGCCTGAGATGACCAGAACCCTAATGGCAGCCCATAGATCTGAGCCCAGAAGGGGGTATGCGTGATGGCGATCGATCCTGGTTGTTCGTCTTTCTCAATTTCTTTGAATATCAACAGCTTGTTGTCGAAATTCCACGATGCCCCGTCTAAGACTTTCTGCTTGTCCCTCCAGTTGATGAATTGTATGATGAAAACGTCTCCCTCCAGCTGCTTAAACACCACCTTCTGCGAGAGCCCCCATGCCTGCATGAGGGTGCGTCTCATCGCCCAAAAGTTGGGTGCTCTATCCGAGAGGATGCGTGCAACCAGCACCAATCCTAGATGTTATGCCTCATCTTCGGTTCGTTATTTATTGACTTTGATCGGTTCTTCTTCCTCCACCGTTAACTGCAGTCTTGAGTATCTCTCTGCTAACTCCTCCACCATCTTGGACAAGGGACCAGAAAGCTCGCCCTGTTCCTTGGACCTGCAAGAGAAGGTAACCCTTTGGGGTAGAGGTCCTCCCACACGGCCCAACCCTAGTCGCCAGAGCGCTAGGTTGTGGCCGCGGGGAGAGATTAACCCAATTATGTAGTTTATGTCTTTATGTTTTTATATAGGTCATATGTATACCCATATAGTTGCATGTTTAAATTCCATGTTGACTCATTTTTATATTTTGTGTGCCATGTGGGATAAGTCAAAGGAATTGTATAAAGGTCGGTTCAATCTCTATCAAGTTGGACAATGACCTTACCTAAGTGATTTTGTTGGATTGCTAGCGGTGCCTCATAAGTTAGATCGACTAGGAAAAAAGGTCAATCTAGACATTTCCTATTAGTCACCGCTCCAAAATTTGGCATTGTTGGTGATCGACTTATGTTGCTAGCGACTGATTAACTAAAAGTTCATCTAATAGGAAGGTCAATACAAACTTTGTCTATGAATTTGCCAAAAATTGGGCCACCCTCATGGTATTGTATAGGTCATCCATAGTGAAACTTGGGTACTTGAACCCTAGGTATGGTCTATACAAACCCAAACCACATTCAAGCTATAATAATCTCACTTATTATTAAACTAATTCTCTAAGTCCAATCCTTAAATTAACCTAGATTAGGGTAGCAACCGTTAATACTCATGACACAAAGAAGACCAAAACCTATAGTAAATTTCTTTTTCATAAAACATGAAAAACAACTAATCAAAACACAAGAAATAAATGTCAGTTTTACATTCCTTATTTTATCATTTTAAACTTGTGTATGGTATCCTCCCAGTTTTACTAGGAAAAGTGTAGACCCACGAGAACATTTCACTTACTTAGACCAAACAATTTGAAAATGAGCATAATAAATAATATCAGATTACAAACTAGGCTAGGAAACTTTGCTGTCATCTTATTGAAATCAAATATGTTTCCTCTTACAAAACTTAATGATGCATTGAACACATCTTATAATAGCATTTTACATGTACATAAAAGAGAAATGACAACAATACAAGTTTAATTATTCACCAATTTATACAATGGAAAGTGAGACTACATGTAAATTATAACTAGTCTAAATTCGATTTTCAGCTTGTCTGGTTATGTCATTTGACCTAGAAAGCATGTAAAGTCGCAATGTAAGACTCACAAATCCCTACTGACTAGAAAACACCCATTTAAGATAGATAAAATGTATTATATATATATTGAAATAATTTAAGTGAAATTGAAAATTTCATTAGCATATGGGATTAACTTACCTTACATACTCAAGGATTACAAAACTGTTAAGTTCCTCAATAAAACCACGGACTATCTTTGTCTTAAGTTACATAATTATTTTTCTTGCATGTGAAGTAAACTACAACTATATTTATTGAAATGCATTAATGGTATCCTATGTTAAATAACATATCAATAAACTGAAATTCTTGGTGTAAGCCTACACAAATAAGTATAATAACATGAATAGTAGTATATATTTAATAATACTCTCTTAGTCTATTATCTTCACTTATTTTTCCACGATTCACTTGGCTTGCACATACCAAGTTATGACTTGATGGGCTTACACTAGATTGACAATCTTACATGTCTTAGGCCTACTAACATCCACCAAGACTACATGTCCTCAACAATTACTATGTAACTTACATGTAGGGTAAGGTCCTACATTTTACTATGTAAATGCAAACTTGGTACACAATATTGAGCATAACATATGAAATAAAAGGTTGGTGATGTTAACTTTAAACACACCTTAGACTCGATGACGCGGTGCATGTCATAGGTGACAAGAAGCAAGGGTAACTTAACATGCGGGGTCAATTACTCCATTGTTTTTTTAGAGAAGTGTTCTATTCCCACCTATCATATGAACAATCACATACTCTCACATATATCCAGTGGTGAAGCAAGGTTTTCCTTGCACGTGAGGTACATGACTAAAATGCTATAACTTTAAATTTTGATCATATTATGAAAAGCAAAAAAATGCATAGAATCAAACGTGAAATGAGGATCATTCCAAGTTGAACTAGACGTGCAATATATTTTCTAAAATACGATTTGGTACACCTTGCTTGATTGTAGAGGCCAATCAAGTAAGATAATAAATAATAATTGCATGTTATAAACACAAGATAGGCTTATACATAACCCAACACACATTGCTACTTGACATATGTGCATACTGCATCAACATGTATCATATAAAGAAGGTAGTATGCATGGATTACGTCTACATTGTATATATGTGAAATTGCAAAATCTGAGTTGTGCATAAACAACCTCAAAGAAAGCATGGAGAAAACACCCTACCCATGATCTAATAGTACATGGATGACTCTAAAGTACTAAAAATAGAGAACCCCGCCTCCAAGTGAAGTTCTAGCTACCGTTGTTGTTGGTTCTACTGAGGTAGTGAGTCCTCACAAAGATAAGCTTAAAGTGGTGGTTGAGAACTTGAAAATATATTATTTGAAGAGATCAAGATATAAATTCTTGGTGAATGATAGCACACATGTAAATAGAATGGGCATGATATATTACTCATAAAAGTTTAACTATTTGGAATTGTGATTATAGATGGTAATGGTGTTGAGAAAAAACCATATATGCAGATAACCACACCATATTTTACACCACATAATTGCATCAAATGGTTATGATGCAGATGTGGTTTTAAATTTTAAAAACCTTGTGGTGCGATGTGTTATGGTTTTAAAGAAAACCATGGACCACAATATAGATAATTTATTTTAAATATACATAAATATGTAGAATATTATCTAATCACATATTGGTTGTCGCTCTCACTTAGATATCTAGATATCTAATATTAGATTATATTTAATGTATATAGAAGTAGGAACTTCCATTTTTTACAATTATTTCACACAAGGTTGTCTTATTTGTACAAGTAGTAAACATACCCGTGCCCCTTGTATGTGAATATAACAAAATGTATATTACTTTTCTATATTTTATGGAATATTCATTTGTGTATTTTCACAAACATGTATACCCATTGTATATGCTGGAAGAGAGAGTTGGAATCTGAAATCAACTAATGTATTATATTTATTTGTTATTTACTTATTTCATACATTTGGAAGAGAGCTAGGCTGCCATCTAGAAAGAATTGGCATCCCAATTTGTTTCTAGGGCTGTAAATGGGAAGGGTATTACCCATTTATCCACTACTCATACCCTATAGGGTAGGGTAAGAATATTTTTACCCACCTCCCGTTTACCCTTTACTCGCTTTACCCGCATCTAAAGAGGGTGGGGTAAGGGAAAAACTTTACCCTACCCACTTTACCCATTTACCCATTAGATAAGGTTGAATATATGTATTAACGTCTACCAAAACCCCAAACAAATGACACCATTACTTTCTCAATTTGTATTATGATTCCCAAAACTTTAAAAGGTAATGGGTAGCATGAAACTACCTTTAACGTCATATTGAAAGAAAATAAATTCATCAATATGAAATAATATATGAATAATGCCAAGCCTTTTTTTAGAAAAAACATTGGGTTAAATATTATTATTTTTTGTTGTAAATCACACAAAATATGATTATTACTATCAAAAGCTAGTTTTAAGATTGTCTTGTATTTGATATTGGGAATATCATATGATTTCTTTTATTAAAATATCTTGTACTATATTCATGTTCTTTTACCCGTTTCATCCTTACCCTACCCATTTATCATGTGGGGAAAAGGGTAAGGGCAAGGGTAATTAAGGTAAAGGTTTTTAGGAAAAGGGTAACCACCCTACCTGCTACCCGCATCTTTGACGCAGGTAAGGGTAAGGGTAAGTGTTTATCCTACCCTACCCTACCCTACCCTACCCATTTGTAGCCCTAATCATTGCTTGTGCTTATTGAAGACATTTTTGTAAATTTTATAATAAAAATAGGACAAATGAGCAAAAATTACTTAGACCTAGAATAGAAATGTGCACATATTACAAAATATGAGGTAGGTGAAGTTTGAGAATTGGGTTCATTATAATAAATGAGTTGTTGTTTGTTGACTGAGAAATGTAGTTATTAGTGAAGACAACAACAAGTTAAGAAATATAGAGGTGAAAAGAATATGGGAAGATAGAATAAAGAGAGTGAGATTCAAGAAAAGATAATTACATTTATTACTATCGATCATCTTTGTTCATAATTAATTCAAATATTCTACCACCCTCACATACCAATAATTTTAACTTTCCCCTCTCTCCTTGAGAATATATCACTATATTAAATTCTAAATATTATCACCTCTCTTAATAAAAATAAACATAACCAAGAAAGAATCATAGCTTACATTCTTGCAAATGATGAAGATATCTTAATAGGAAAATACTTGAGGAGTCCTTCTAAATTGAAGAACATTATTTAAAAAATAAAGAACATATATTAGTAGGAGGGGACTTATCGAGGCATTTTAGAAACGAGAAAAATGTGTAGTTGAAAAATACTATATTTGTATGTAGTAGTTGGAATGTTTTGTGACATGAACAAAACTTAGTTTCCTTTAATTAACTAAATTCCCACATATACATCAATGATTGTAGAAAAAGAAAGAGGAAAAGAGTTCCTCATGACACAACTCCTATCTAGACTTAAAGCATGCTTTTCTAGGTAATGAGCCGCTTCATTTCTAAACATTAGTTTCTTTATTATTTAACATGAGAAAAAAATTATTTTTTCATATTGCTATGTTGTTATTTCCACTTTTGTGTACAACTTCTGAAATCTTATATATGAAGCTACTATAATTAGTAGAAATTTATTATAATGTGGTGAAGTGACGTGCAATGCATTATTGTTTTTAGCGGTGTGGATATGGTTTCTCATATGAAAAATCATAATATATATGGGGTGGATATGGTGTTTGGTTTTTCTATGTGGCGTGGTTATATTTTTGATATAGATCACACCATATCTATATCATTTGCATCCCTACTTGTGATACACACATACAATTTTGTAATATGAAGGCACATTTTTACTGAGACTACCAAAATTGCAATGAGATGGCCTAAATTGTCTGGAAAGACTTGTTTTGTATTACAACGTAAATTGTTTACTATTTTGTCATGAATATCATTTTTACTATTTTGGAACTATAAGAATTTCATGTTGTATTTACAAAATGAGTCTTTCTATTATAACTTTGGTCGTCTTATTACAATTATGTACTTTCATGTTATAAAACGGATCCATGAGTAACAAACACTAGTTACCGAGGGGGCAGTGAATATATATATATATATATATATATATATATATATATATATATATATATATATATATATGACAATGATCCAGTGAGAAATATATCTTGGTGAGAGCATGATAGGCATTTAAATTATATATATATATATATGTGATAATGATCCAGTGAGAAATATATCTTGGTGAGAGCATGAGAGGCATTTGAATAACTTTATAAAATGATCAAATTTTCATAATATAATTGTAAAAATTAAAAATATACCCTTTCGGTTACTTTCTCACAAAATTTCATCATCATAAGACTTGTATTACACGCACAACAAGAAAATACTTTTTGACGCTCAATATTGAGTTTTAGACTGACCGTTGGATGTAAAATGTGTATATTGTATATATGGACATGTAAATGATATCCGATTGTGATGAGTTTTTGTGTGAAGGTAAATGTAATGATGCTATTCTTATCCATAAGGTTGGATACTGAAAATAAGCTACAACTTTATAATTATTCAAATGCCTCTCACTAGATCGCTACCCTATATATATACCTATACCCCCCCCACACACATATATATATATATATATATATATATATATATATATATATATATATATATATATATATATCCCGTGCATTTAACTAACTTTTGTTACCCATAGATCAATTTTGTAATAGGAAGGTACATAATTGCACTGAGATGACCAAAATTATAATAGAAAGACTCGTTTTCCAAATACGGCCTAAAATTTTTATTGTCCCTCTAAAAATAATTTAAGTTGTATTATAAATCAAGTCTTCCTATTACAATTTTGGTCATCTCATTACAATGTTGGTTGTCTCATTACAAATATGGCCTTCCTATTACAAAACAAATTCATGGGTAACTAACCTTAGTTACTTGCACATGTAGTGAATGAAAGCCATATATATGTATGTATATACATATATATACACATATATAAACATATATATTATACATATATGTGTATACCTATATATACATATATACACATATATACTATACATATGTATATATATATGTATGTATGTATACATACACACACACACACACACACACACACACACACACACACACACACACACACACACATATATATATATATATATATATATATATATATATATATATATATATATATATATATATATATATATATATATATATATATATGCATACATGTATTCACACAAACACAACACACATATCCAAATGTTTACTTAAGGATTAGAGGTGGATATTAAGGTTTCTTTTAGAATTCTAAGAAATGAACTCAACCCTCCAAGTTGTCATTTCTTAACAAATTCTAAAAGTTAGACCTAAATATAGTTCAAAAGAAAAGTATTTAAGGATTAGAGGTGGAGATTAAGGTTCATTTAGAAATTTTTGAGAATTTTGGCTAGAAGGGTGAATAAGAGGAAGTATAGAGAGAAGAAAGATCGAGAAAATGCAAACTTCCCCTTAAAGGATCTACACTTTTGCAAGCAGTACAACTCTATACTTGATGTGATCATGATCTTTGAACATCACCTTTAAATTCTCTCTTCTTCTCAAAATACAAACCTTAGGTAATATGACAGTAGTTTATGTCTTTATATTTGTATATAGGTCATATGTATACCCATATAGTTGCATGTTTAAATTCCATGTTGACTCATTTTTATATTTTGTGTGCCAAGTGGGATAAGTCAAAGGAATTGTATAAAGGTTGGTTCAATCTGTATCAAGTTGGACAATGACCTTCCCTAAGTGATTTTGTTGGATTGCTAGCGGTGCCTCATAAGTTAGACCGACTAGGAAAAAGGGCAATCTAGACATTTCCTATTAGTCACCGCTCCAAAATTTGGCATTGTTGGTGATCGACTTATGTTGCTAGCAACTGATTAACCAAAAGTTCATCTAATAGGAAGGTTAACACAAACTTTGTCTATGACTTTGCCAAAAATTGGGCCACCCTCATGGTATTGTATAGGTCATCCATAGTGAAACTTGGGTACTTGAACCCTAGGTATGGTCTATACAAACCCAAACCACATTCAAGCTATAATGATCTCACTTATTATTAAACTAATGCTCTAGGTCCAATCCTTAAATTAACCTATATTAGGGTAGCAACCATTAATACTCATGACACAAAGAAGACCAAAACCTATAGTAAATTTCTTTTTCATAAAACATGCGAAACAACTAATCAAAACATAAGAAATAGATGTCCGTTTTACATTCCTTATTTTATTATTTTAAAATTGTGTATGGTATCCTCCCAGTTTGACTAGGAAAAGTGTAGACCCACGAGAACATTTCACTTACTTAGACCAAACAATTTTAAATGAGCATAATAAAAAATACCAGATTACAAATTAGGCTAGGAAACTTTGCTACCATCTTATTGAAATCAAATATGTTTCCTCTTACAAAACTTAATGATGCATTGAACACATCTTATATAGCATTTTACATGTACATAAAAGATAAATGACAACAATACGACTTTAATTATTCACCAATTTATACAATGGAAAGTGAGCCTCCATGTAAATTATAACTAGTCTAAATTCGATTTTCAGCTTGTTTGGTTATGTCATTTGACCTAGAAAGCATGTAAAGTCACAATGTAAGACTCACAAATCCCTGGTGACTGGAACACACCCATTTAAGATAGATAAAATGTATTATATATATTGAAATAATCTAAGTGAAATTGAAAATTTCATTAGCATATGGGATTAACTTACCTTACATTCTCAAGGATTACAAAACTATTAAATTCCTCAATAAAACCATGTACTATCTTTGTCTTAAGTTACACAATTACTTTTCTTGCATGTGAAGTAAACTACAACTATATTTATTGAAATGCATTAATGCTATCCTAAGTTAAATAACATATCAATAAATTGAAGTTCTTGGTGTAAGCCTACACAAATACGTATAATAACATGAATAGTAGTATATATTTAATAATACTCTCTTGGTCTATTATCTTAACTTATTTTTTCCATGATTCACTTGGCTTGCACAAACCAAGTTATGACTTGATGGGCTTACACTATATTGACAATCTTACATGTCCTAGGCCTACCAACGTCCACCAAGACTACATGTGCCTCAACATATACTATGTAACTTACATGTAGGGTAAGGTCCTACATTTTACTATGTAAATGCATACCTGGAACATAATATTGAGCCTAACATATGAAATAAAAGGTTGGTGATGTTAACTTTAAACACACCTTAGACTCGATGACGCGGTGCATGTCACAGGTGACAAGAAGCAAGGATAACTTAACATGCGAGGTCAATCGCTCACTTATTTTTTTAGAGAAGTGTTCTATTCCCACCTATCATATGAACAGTCACATACTCCCACATATATCCAGTGGTGAAGCAAGGTTTTCCCTGCGCGTGAGGCACATGACTAAAATGATATAACTTTAAATGTTGATGATATTATGAAAATAAAAAAAAATGCATAGAATCAAACGTGAAATGGGCATCATTCCAAATTGAACTAGATGGGCAATATATTTTCTAAAATATGATTCGGTACACCTTGCTTGATTGTAGAGGCCAATCAAGTAGCTTAGAAAATTTTTCATGATTAGTTATTATTTAGAAGTACTAAATGATTGTGTAGAAGACCGATCATTGTTTATGGTACATCTTTTCTGGTCAGCAAATGGATTTTCATTGGTGACAATCGCTATCCTATGAAGCTAGTGAAACATCCAATGATAACTCTAAGCAATAAAATAGAAAAATAAGTAGCAGCAAAGAGCCATGATAGAGAGAAATCAAATTGATAAATAAATTCAAATAAAGAATCAATAAAGTTGTTTGTTTGGTTCTTGGGTGACGAATAGGATAAGTTCAAACACAAATTTCAATGCCAAGGCTCCGTCCAGTGGTGAGTGATGTAGGTGTGCCCATTCCAATAAATACATAATTCGATGTTTTTGTATAAATTCGATAGAAAAGATATAAAACAAAGGTCCGATAAGTGGAGCCTAGCACCCAAGCAACTTACCATAAGCACCAATGCTCGGTAATTCACGTCCATGCCAATAATTTTTGGGTATTACTTCTGAGAATTGTCTATGTAGCAAAGAATCGAGAAACATCCCCAATACTATTACATTAAATCTACAGCCAGGAGGGTGAGACATAGGCCTCATGAGGCCTTAAGGTGTCTCTGCCACTGCATATATCCTTTGATATATGAATCTTGGAATCTTCTTGGGGTCCTCTAAATAATTATAATAAATCACATTCTCTTCCCTACTTCATGCCTCAAGGGAAGGTTTAGGGTGATTATAGCATCCTAATCTACATGGACTATAGTTCCACTTGAATATTAATTCTCTTTATATGACTTGTCAAACCAGATTTCATTTTAAGAACCTTCAGCTTATCAATCTTATTTTATTTATTTTTTGGTGGGACAAAAACAACAATTTATAATAAGGAATGATATCATGAAATTAGTACAAGAAACTAACTATTTGTGTAAGCAAATGGAAACATTAGTATTCATCCTCTTAGTATGACATGTCAATCGAATCATGTCTATTGAAATTTTCATAGTAACTATTCCTTATAGAGTGTTGCCCTAAACGTAACATTTCTCTTCCTTACTTTGCCCTAGATAAGACGTTATTAACTCATAACACTGGAAAGATAAAAGTCATTTATTACCTAAGAAGCACTCATTTCACTTTTCTATTTCATGAAGAACATGACCTTAATATGTTATGTGCTTTGTCTATAAAAATATGTATAAAGAATATAAAGTTGAGTTTCTATGCTTGAACATAAAACTTGATCAACACATATTAATATTACATGAGACAACATTCTATATTCCATTATTTTTATAATAAAACAAAGTGATATACTTACATGATGTATTAGTGTCATGCATATAGTTTAATTTCACATCATGGATAGTTCACATACTTACAGGTGGGTTTATGTCTTATTTGACCTTAATTTCTTGGTAGGAATCCTTATTTTCCCACCCTAACCTTAATTTCTTGGTAGGAATCCTTATTGTAAACTCAACCTATCTCTATAGTTAATAGATCACCTACAACCCAAGATGCTACGGGTTAGAGGCACCCATTGATTGGTTTCTAGTAATCCTACCTTATTTGCCACTGATAAATACCTCACACTTGATGTGATGAAGTACAAGTTCTTCTAATGTTACCTTGTTAGATACTACAACCATGTCACTAGTGGTCTACCTGGGGTTACTATTGATACCTCATCCATACAAAGGGAACCACTTAAATAATAGCATATCTAAGTTTACTTGTACACTCTTACACTCATTAGTCATGACTTAAACCCTTATTGTACCCTAGACTCACCTCACCAAACAACTTATGAGACATGGTCATGGAATATTATTATTTTCATAGTTCTTATAAATTAGTGTGGTAATTTACTTAAACTTCTTACACGAATTTTCTACAATAATGTTTAGTTATGCTTTCACAATAGAATATATGAAAGATTATCATGCATTAGCTCCAAAATTATAGAATAAATCTCTCCTTTTAGATATCAAGAGAGAGCTATAATACCAAGAGAGAATAAATGAGTTTTTAGTTCCTTTATTCTTTACTTAAACTTACCATTCTGTTAGATTTATTATTGATTAATGGTATGTCCTATTGTATCATCCGTGAATAATGAATCCCTAGGATTTACCTCTAGATGTTGCATGAAAAGCAAGCTCTTGGTTTTATCATTATAAATTATGAACAATGTTATGACCACGTATGAGCTTAATTGGTAAATTAGGGTTTATTTGGATGATTACCTACTTAACTAGATTGATCATCGCTTAAGCATGATTAATGATGGTAGAAAAATTATTATGTTTTAAACCTAAATTTTTTAAAGCACAATTTCATTTTAAATAATTAGGGTTTGAGAAGTGTAAACCCTAGTCGCTCAAAATTTGGGTTTGATAGTACATAAATAAAATTTAATAAGTATAAAAATATAGTAAATGATCTTTCATATTTTCTATGTAGCTTGTATATGATTGAAATTTGGGTATCATTTGGATGAATCAACTATACGTGTTACTACAAATTTCCAGAGTATTTTGATGTTCTTTTAATCTATTGGTCAGTTGAGTTGTAACTTAACCAACAATGTTACAAACTGCAACATAACAGTGTAGAGTTTCATTTTTATTTATTTATTGGTAACTCTGAATGATCCAAAAAAATTAATTGGATCTTTAAAACTTGATTTTAAAAAAGGTATTATTTTTATTAATTTTTGGAGGAGTGTTGACCTATTGAGATAAAGTTTTTCAATAATGCTTTACGATAGAAAATTCTACTGAAATAAAATAAAATATAAGGTAGTGTTCATTTGCAATTATACCAAGTACCTTAATTGCTCTATGTGAGTAACCTAACATTATAGTACCTCACATATTTCTTGATTCATTCCATAGAAATGCAATCCTATAGAGAGAAGGAGAGTAGGGTTTGGGAGGAGAAAGAGGTGTAGATCATCACTTAGGGTTTTATCTTTGTAGAAGCGATAAAATTGAGTAAGTTGGTCTTCATTAGGTAGCTTTTCTTAGTGATTATTATCTCATATGTATAGATTCCGTCCCTCCTCTAATTTGATTCAAGAAGGTATCAAATTGCCTTCTTTTCTCATTCTTTTTCTACAATCCTTCATTCCTAGGGTTTTTGAGACGAAAGGAAGAAGAAATTGGTGTATTGCTTGAAGCTTGACCTAGATTTAAGAATCTCAGTTATTGGGCTACTAAATTTAAGGTGTTTTAAACTTAAAATGAGTGGGTACTTCCATTTAACAATTTTCACTAAATTAGATTGAATCCACCATAGTCTTCAATTCTTTCATATGCGACAATAAACCCTAAATCTATTTTTCAATTCTAGCTTATACAAAATGATTTATAATTAGATTATTTCCTGATGTGATGAATTTCATATGATGAAATCATATTAGAAATGTATAGAAATGAAATATGTCAAAAGTCCTAAAGTTAGTGTAGAAGCTAGAAGAAACTAATGAAACCTAGGGTTTCTGGATCATATGTGAATTTACAGTATAACTAAGTAAAGAACAATTGTCGGTCTAAATCTTCTTATATATTATTCAGTTATTTTACTTGATTCTTTAGTACTAATTATCCAAATAGTAGTTAGGGATTAAAGTGAAATTATCAATGTTTGAGGATGAAATCCTAGATGAGTGATAACTTGGGAGTCTGTGAATAGAAATAATGGAAGTTCATAAAAATGATTTATCCAAAGATTTAGTTCTACTTAGTCAGTTTATTCTCAATGCATGATATTTTAGTGAATGTCATGGAAAACCTAGCTTAGTTTCATACTAGGGTTTCATATATACTCTTAGTTTTATGTGAGCTAGTAGAAGTGGTCTAGTTACCAATTGAAGTTTATGATGTAATAAATCTATATGCGAGTCATGTTATATGTGAATGACACAAATCAAACCATATGGATAGGGTATTTGCTAAATCAAGTATTTTTCATTTCAATATTTCTTAGTATGGTAAGTGAAGTATCTCAGTAGCTCAATCTACAACACAAATTTCAAAAAAGTTATGAAAATAACTTAAGACAAGGTTAAGTTGAGAAAATATTGATCAAACAATTGAACAATGGAATTAAAGAGTGGATTAGACATTAAATTCGCTAAACACCATATATTCTCTGCCTAGGTTTGCATCATGGTGTATAAATGACATACTAACTGGCAGAGTCCAAGATGAGGTATCCAGAGCGTACTAGAGGGTTACGTGAGTCTAGTCCCACCATGGAAGGACTCATTAAAATATAGGGGTATTAAACATTAACCAGAGATCCCAGTGATACTCATTTTAGTTCAGTACAATTTTAGTTAGATACCCAACATTTATCGAAGATCCTGGTGGTACGTAGTTTAGTTATTACTGAATGAATCGGTCTTTGTGGAACCATAGAGTATTTAGGTTTATCCAGAGTGCTTTTAACTCTCAGCCTAAGTACCTAAGTTTAGAAGAAGAATAAAGTTTATCTATCCGCTGACATTATCCATCAAGATCAGACGTGGTGAAGTCCATCGCAGACTGGGTAGCTAGTTAGTACACTTACAATCCCTGATCTTCTCTAAGTCTTGTGTGATGAGATTGTAGCTTGCTATAATGCTTTCACATATTGTAGTACACTTCGTGTGGGTTTAGGACATAGCAAATGAACTTGAGATTGATAAAAAATGTTTAATGATTTATTTACTCTTTGTAGTCATCTAGAGTAACCATCCATTTGTTTGTTTCTCAATGGCTAGTTCCCTTAGAGATAAATCAAATATGTTTAGATATTGTTTTACTTTTTGTAGTTATGTAGAGTAATCCTACTATTTATATTTTTGTAAATAACCAATTCCTTTATAGTTTGTTACTATTCTACTTTAAATGTAGTTACTCAAGATTATATCTTTGACTATTTAAGTGCTTTAAACTATTTCATTGAACTGCTCATTCATTGAACACGTATTTTATCACTTTACTCACAAGAATTTTTAGGTACACCCTGAGCATATGGAGATCTAAATGTATATTAGAAGTTCCGCCACAAGTCAGATGTTATAGAGGTCCAACTAGTCAGTCCCTATCACTCTAGGTACTTGTTTAGAAGTAATATAATGTTGAAAAATAGTATGGATATATTCATCTAGTCTTTTATGTTTGCAAATAGATCAAATAAAAAAGTTTTATTTCTCAAATAAAATTGATTAATTTGGTTTCGTTCCATATACTATTTAGGTTTCAGAAAGAGAAAAAGTAGTTAAGAACAATGTTTAGTTTGCTTGGACTCATGTTATGTCATAGTTTCATTATCTATTAGTGATTGTGGAATATAGGTGTGACAAGCAAGGTAAAACATTCTAAAGAAAGATACATATTAGCAACTAAAACTTATGTACACCACATGCATTGCAACAAAAAGGTGGTAGGAAACTTATTCATTTCTTATTTACTCTAATTCCTTACACAATGGATAATTAGATTACTTTGAGTAGGTCAACTTCATGAATAAATGAAACCTCGGTGAATCAAAATTAATGGATTTGAATACTTATAACATGACTAATAACATGAAAGATTTATTCAATAAAACTTGAAAAATAATTAAATTTATATTTGTTTCTTTCCTTAATTTTTGACCAAAATATCCTAGAACTAATATTGAGAAATATGGTTTATCTATCTCCCAATGTAATTATGCTTAAAGATATGAAGTCACTCAAGGAGGATCCATCCACCCACATAAAAAACTATACTTATATGTCTAGAAAATAAGATGGAGGATAATGGAATGTTTCTTATTTATAGATGAAAAACATCCCTCCTATACATGGGACAGGAGGCAAGCACAAGGAAGAGAACTTAACCCTAATGGACAAGACAAATGAGGCCCATATACACAATTAACTAATAAATCTAGCACTCTCCCTCAAACTAGATCATGGATGGAACATATGTCCATCTTGCTAATACATCAAGAAGATAAAATAACCCATACATAAATTGATATCCCCTTGAATTTTAGAAAAGAATAATTGCTATACTCTAACACTCCCCCTGAAGAATATAGCACATAACAAAAACATGCTTCTCCCCTTGATGAATATAACGTTGATGTAGAAGAGAAAATTATAGATGAGAGCATCTGGAGCGCAATATACAGTGAAAGATATTTATAGAAGTCATCTAAGTCACCATTGTTTTCAAAGTAGTCCCGCACGCACCAACAACAAAATAATGTGAAATAGTTGGGGTAAGATTACCGCTATAGGAATGTTGCACTATAATAGGAGGGCACATGTTTCATATGTGCAACTATAGAAATATGCATCATAGTAGGTGTTAACGACATGGATGAATATGCAAAAACTAGGAAACATAGTCAGATAGCACGACTTCTTCTCTGATCCACCTCATATATTTTCTTTATTCATCTTCCTCTATTCTCCCCTCACTCCAACTGGGATGGTAATGGTATAGATATGGTGTAGTTTATAACAAAACCATAACCGCACCATATAGAAAAATCAAACACCATATTTGTACCATATCCACTGTATCTTTTTATATGATAAATCATATCCACACCATTAAAAAAGTAGTGGTTTACCACACTACATCATGAACAAGTTTCTACTAATTGTAGTAACATTATATATAAAATTTAGAAAGTTGTACACAAAAAATGGAAATAAAAACATAGCAATATGAAAAAAAATTTGTGCATGTTGTAATAAAGAAACTAATGTTTGGTTCATGTCAAAGAACATTAAAGCTAGTATATATATTATTTTACAACTACATATTTTTCTCATTCAGAGTTCAAACTCTATCATCCTATAAAATTTCTCATCGAGTTTCCTCCCACTAATATACATTCTTTTTTTTAAATAATGTTATTCTATTCAGAACGACTCCTCAAGTCTTTTCCTATTAAGTTTTCCTCATCATTTACAAGAATGTGAGCTATGTTTCTTTCATATTTATATTTATTTATAATAAGAGAGATGATACATTTAGAATTAAATATAGTGATATATTCTCTATGAGAGAGGGGTAGGATAAAATTATTGGTGTATGAGGGTGGTAGAATATATGAGTTAACTATGAAGAAAGATGATCGATAGTAATAGATGTAATTATCTCTTCTTGACTCTCACTCTCTTTGTTTGGTCTTCCCATATTTTTTTCATCTCTATATTTTTTTAGTTTGATGTTGTCTTCACTAATAACTACATTTCTCAGTCAACAAATAAAAATAACTTATTGTAATGAACCCAATTCTCACATTAATTATCTACATCCAATTTCGTAATGTTTGCACATTTCTATTCAAGATCTATATGATTTTTAAACTCAAAATTTCCTATTTTTCGTATCAAATTTACAAAAATGTCTTCACAGAAGCATGAGCAAGAAATTGAGGTGTTGATTCTTATGAGATGACAATCTAACTCTCTCTTCTAAATGTATGAAATAAGTCAATGATAAATAAATATAATATATTAGATAATTTCTGGCCCCAAGTCTTCCTTCCACCATTATATAGACATACATGTTTGTGAAAGTACATAAATAAATAATTTATAAAAATATAGAAAAGTAATATATGTTTGGTAATACTCTCACATACAAGGGGCACATGTACATTTACTAGTTGTACAAATAGGACAACCTTGTGTGTAATAATTGTAAAAATGAAAGGTCTTACTTCTATATACATTAAATGCAATCTATAAAAAGATGTCTGGCTATTTATGCAAGAACAACAACAAATAATATGAATAGATAATATGTTACATATTTATGTATATTTATAATGAATTATCTGTAGTGCAGTTTTCATCCATGTTTTTTCCTCTAGAACCATCACTACACCACAACAGTTCTCAAAATTTGAAATCATATCTGCACCATAACCATTTGGTGCGGTTATGCGGTGTAAAATGTGGTGTGGTTTTATGCAAATATGATTTTTTCTAAACACCATTGAAATCTGTAACCCTGACCACAAAAAAGATTATGAGAGTGGCTGATGTAGAAAGTCATAAACATTGGTAGAGGAATGGATATGTAAAGGATGCATAAGAAGAAAGCACTATATAGATACAGTAGGAAAAATTAGTCACATGAACATCATCCTGGTATGCAACACAGAATATCTCTAATTCAAACAAAGACACTCAGCTATGTGGGTGTGGGTTAGAGGTAACCACACAAAGAGGAAGAGTAATTAGTGTAGTGCCCCTTCTTTTTTTTCGGTGCTTTATAAACTAGCACAGGATCTTTTTTTTGGGTCATATACACTAATAATAACTGGTAATTGAGTCAATGTTCTAGATGACCCAATTAGATATATCCCTAAAAAAGTAAATGGTTTGTACAACCCAAAAGTGCACATTTCCCCGGTCCTTAGATAAAAAATGTAGGGGGTTCAAGGCATAGCCCTTGTAGTATGGATTAGGTTGAAAATCAAATGTGATTAAGGATTTGATTAGCAATATTGGGGGGAGGTTGTGATAGAAATTCATGGATATTGGTATTGTTGTTGAGGATCATGGTTCTTATGTGTTTTGTATACATATAGAGGTTCTCTTGTTACTACCGTGACTTGCATGGAAAGGCAGTGACATCGTTGTGAGGGCAGTGGCTAATGATGATGTCATTATTGCTCGAACACCTAGTTAGCTCCCCATGATCTTTAATGTGGTTCTTAATGTTACAGAGGAGGGCACCCTCAAGAATGGAATAGAGAGGCCAAATATTTCCCACCATTAGATTGGTCTTGTGACCAATGTACACAAACCAACCTCTATACATCCCCTTGGTGGAGATAAATAGTTCATTCTGGTGCTTGTAATGAAAAGGGTGGTGGAAAGTATTCTTAGAAAGTGTAGGCAGGTTGGGATTATGGTACACATTGATAGATCAAGGCCAAATGCTTATGTAATAGATAGCTAAGACACTTACCGCGACATAGTCAACCTTTTGTAGGACTATTTGAGCAGGATTAGCCGATGTGAGAGAGGCACTGTAGATATAGGGATTGGGTGCATTGACTAGTATTTGAGGGCATATGGAGACACAATAGATAGCATTATGGGCGTATAGGAACATTGGGAATATGGGGAGCCATGGGGGAAGAGCAGATCTAACATCAAGAGAGGATTTTTTTATATGAAAAGATATATTTTTCTATGAAAGAAGAAGAAGAAGAAGAGATAAGAGGACCATGGAGGCTGGGAAGATACTTGGAGGGCGAACTAGCCAATACGAGAGGGCACCTGCCCAAAGACAGATGCTCTCTCTTTTTCTCTCTCTAATTAGGATGGATGCTTTGATACCATGTAGAAAATAAGATGGAGGTTAATGGGATGTTTCTGATTGATAGATGGAAAACACCCGTCCTATATATAGTAGAGGAGGAAAGTACAAGGAAGTAAACTTAACCCTAATAGAACAAGACAATTAGGCCAATATATGTAATTAATTCATAACTCTAACAATGTGAATCTTTAACAACATGTATGATATTTACTAAATCTTAGTTCCATCACCAAAACTGATTCCTTACATTTATTCATACTTAAAGTTGGAAGAAAGAGGAAAAAGATAAATTTATTAGAGTTACATGATGATAAGAAAAGAAAATAATATGAGAGAGGTCCCAAATTAAGAGAAACTTACTATTACAATAGTCACTTCTTTGGATTGTACCTCAACTCCAAGGAGAAATAATGTGAAGATATTTATTAGGTTTGAAATAATTCTAGAGCCCAAAACCACCCTTCTTATCGTATTCTTATGAATCCTATAGGGTTTTATGGTGTTATGCATGGATGGAGTTTGAGTATTGCTCATATAAATCATTTGAGGTGCTTGGAAAATTTGTACATAAGTTCCCCTCATTATTTGACCAACCTACTACTTAATCTATCCAGCTTAGTTTAGTCATGTGACTATAGATGGTCAGTTTAGTATGACCCAAAACCTAAATTTACCTTCATCATGCTTCATTTGTCTTGATTGCATGATTTAAGAATTAATAAGGTTTACGTTGAACTATTTAAATATTGAAAATCATGCCTTGCATTTTTTGCACATACATTCTTAGTGCTAAAAATTTGATATGCTCAAATTTTATGTTTGTGAAATTTTGATGTTATCCAAATTTTATACCTTAGTGTACTTGCATCGCTTGATGGGATTGACCGATGCAAGGGACCAATTTGAGAGATTCATTGAAGCCTTTAGCGGTTTACGTTGGGTGGAAAACGTAGGGCAATGGTGCCACCTTATGGTAGGCATCAAGGTCCAATAAGTGCCAATGAGATTTCCGGATTTGGGTGTCATGGGCACACATTACTCAATCAGTGTGTAGTGGGAGCTGTGCGATGTAGTCAGGGCCTTGGTGCTAGAGGTATGTTGAGAGTTAGTCTGATGCATGTTTTTGGTTCCCTATGCAGACAGACTAGGCATGGGTTTTGGTCTTTTTGTCCAATGGAGGAGCCCTATGTGCATGATTTATGGGTTGCTTTACAATTTTGTCCTCCCTTGGTCTATAAATATACAATCTATTAATTTTACAAGCTCATTTAGATTAGTTTGAGTTGCTAAAATTTTGTTGGAGTGAGAGGAGGATGATCTTCATGAAAAAACTTGAATGTGTGATGCAATATGTGTTTTAGTTTGTTTTGGAGTATTTAAAGAAAAAGATCATCATCTAGGGCTAGTTTTTGTAAGGACTTTGTTTCATATTAGCTATCTAATTAGGGTATAATTCTTCTAAAGTTGATGATCCATGTAAGATCATCAATCCTTGATATGTTTTGTGGATGTTCTTTTATCCTATGCCAACATGTCAAAAGATCTCAAATTCACTTATTTTCATGTTATTTCCCCTTTTCTAGTGTTCTTGAGTTGGAAGAGACAAGTAGATGATTGATTTGTTAAAATTGGTTTGAAATCAAGGATCTTGATATTTAGCTACATTTTTAGGTACCAGATACCTATGGTGAGTGTTTGACTTCCTTCTCATTTATTTAACATGTAAAAACATTATTCTTATTTATTTAAATATGAATGAGCTTATTAATTGAAATTCTAAAATATGGGTAATCAATTGAGGGAAATTCTTGCGGAGTTGAATAATTCTTGACGATTTGTATCTGGTTAAATTCTATTGCAAGCTGATAGCGAATAAACTACATTGTTTTATGCAAATATTGCCTAAGTACTCTAAATGAATAAGATGTTTGGAATTTGGGTGGGCATGTGTACAATATAGTTTTATCTTAACAACATATTAAATATGATTCCTTAGTCATTATTAATCTATGATGAAGTCAAATGTAAAAACTTGTCTCCTATTACAAGTGCCTCAGTAATTGTCTCACATATCATTTCTTGTTGACGATCTCTTGATATTCTCCAAGGCTGACAAGGCAAATGCCACTAGTGTAAGGGATATTCTGGAAACCTTTGCTTCTCTTTCAGGACTTCAGTTGAATGCAAGCAAAAGTTAGCTCTTTCTCAGTTCAAAAAGTTAGGAGGATGTCTCAGAAATCTTGAATATTAAGGTGGCTAGTTTTCCTGCTAGGTATCTTGGTCTCCCGCTGTACATAGATAGGCTGATCAAGTTTATGTGTGGTCCTATCATTGACAAGGTATCTTCTAAACTGGACTCATGCAAGTGTAGGTTGCTCTCTATGGCAAGAGGAATCAAGCTTGTGATCTCTACCCCCTCTTATTATCGTATTTTTTGGTCTGCCGCTTTTTCCACTTCCTAAGGCTATTATTTCTAACTTCGAGAAGAAATTTAGAAACTTTCTTTGGGGCAACATAGAGGAAAAGAGGCATATGCATTTTGTTTCTTGGTTGCAAATATGTAAACCAAAGGTGGAGGGTGGTTTGGGAATCCATTGAATTCTTGAGTGGTTAATTGCAGGCATCATTAAGAACCTTTCATATGTCTCCAATGATAAGAAGTCTTTGTGGGTCAAGTGGATACATGGGAAGCATTTGTCTCATGAGTCTATCTGGTTTGTTAATCCTAAGTCTAGTGACTCCTGGCTATGGAGAAAAATACTGAAGAATAGAGAGATTTTTCTACCTCATACAGTTTACTGTGGGCAATGGTCGTAAGTTTCTTTTGTGGAAAGAACCATAGTGTGGGAATGGTACCTACCTAGCTAATCATGTTGATTCTCAATTGATAAGACGACTTAGTGCTGGAAATTTTTGCAAAATTGAGACCTGTAGTAAGAATGAAGATTGATCTTTTCTTGATATTAGAGGTGGACAGGGAGCACTCCCTCTCTTATAGAGGTTCCCTAAGACTCATGCTTACTCTGAAGACAACTTGTCCATTGTAGGCAACAAACACTTATCTCTCAAAGATAGTTGGAACCTACGTAGGGCCAAAATCTAGTACATGGTATGGGTCAATGATATATGGAGTAGTACAATTCAAAAGAAAATATCTATCTTGTTATGGAAATTCTTTCTTAACTGTCTTCCACTCAAGATGCTCTAAAAAGTTATCTATTCAACTACCTTCTGTCTTCTTGACTGCTAGAGAGATGAAGAAAGTATTCCTCATATGTTATTCTTTTGTCAGTTTTGCTCAAGACTATGGGGTGAATATATTAAGATCTATGGAGGTCCTCCCAGCTATTTTCCTAATATCCCAATCTTTGTGGCAAAGGCCAATTGATTGGTTTTTTCCTCCTGTATCAAATTTGGCTTTAAAGGAACAGATAAGTCTTCAAGGGGAAGTGTTGTAGTTCTAAAATTGTTTGGAATCTTTCTATACTTGATGTAAATAGCATGTATAATTTTATTTGTCTCTTTATACAATTCCTTTCAAGCTTTATGCTTTGTACAGAGGATAAACTCTCTGATCCTTTGAGTTAATAAAAGAGGAGACACACATAGTTCAATAAAAAAATCTATTATGAACCTAAATATTGATGTTTATGAGGGTTGGTATAAATGGTAACGACATGATGTAAGTTTGTAATTAATGGATGGATTGCATTCAAATAGAAACAAGGGTTTCTTTGTGTTGTCAATAATGTAAACAAATCCTAGTACAACCTAATAAGATGAGGGGTTTATGAGGTGTTCACGATGATGTCTAAAGAAGGAATGACTGATCCAACATCTTAAAAATTCTAAAATTCACTATCATAATGAGAATGAGAGATAAATCCCTAACTTGGTTATGCTTTTGTGAATGGCATAAGATACTCCAAGTTAGGTGAATTAACTTCAATTGAAGGTGAGAAGTTTTATTAAGATATGTAACTCTAAGGCATCTATAAAGTATGATTTAATGATTAAGTAGCATATCTCACACAATTGGAAGTCATTTTCATGAAGAACATAATAATAAGATGAAAGATGAACAACTATTAAGGAATGAATTGAAGTAAACCTAATATGTTCTAATACTTGAACTGAATAGTTTCACAAAAATGATAGTTATGCCTTTAATACTAGAATGACACTGGGAGTTAAATGACCTTTAGTATGAGTATGTAAATGCTAAAAAGGAAACGAAAGAAGAAATAATAGACATTAATAAAGGAATATGCGATAGTGTTTAATTTGTTTATATTAAATATATTTGAATTGCCCCAAATTGAAGGAAATGCACTTAATTTAGAATACAGAGAATTATGAATGAGGAGGAATCATTGTGTATTAAGTGAGCTTAGAATGATTTATCCCTAGAGTAGCAATGTTGAAACATAAAAGAATTTAAGAGTAATGAATCTCTAATGAAGGGAAAGCTAAGGAATTAGCTATGGGGAGAATGTAAACCTAACCTCAATACGATGAGTTAGGTAATATCAATGAAGAACATTATTTAGTGAAGGATTAATGTGCGTAGATAATCTATTATGTCTTGAGTTAATTAGAAGAGAGAAAATCAAGGTTGTTGAGTATTCTATGAATGTTTGTGCATTGAGATTACTTTATATCTTAGGGAATTTAGAGGGAATAAGCTATATGTTGTGTAATAAACATGGTTTGGTACATTAGTAGTAATACATGTTTGATATGTGAATGTTGTTGTAGGTCCTAATGACATTGTGAATGTTTCCCGAAAAGTGTGAGATGAGATGAAATGATGAGAAAAAAGTGATGGTATTGGAATGGCATGTAATGATGAATGTCTAAGAAACCATTATTAAGATAAATACTTGAGAATATGACTATTTCTATTTGATAGCCTAAAATAATGATTCTTATGAAGTGTTTTGATAATGATAAAGAAACACGTGTGTTGTAAATTGTATATTTTGTGATGCTTGTTATCTTGATTAAAGCTTGTCTTTCTTCCTAAGAATAAATTTCATTGTAGTTGCATGAAGATACACATAAATGATAACTAATGAGTTGAAATATTCATAAATGAGTAATAGGACTAATTAACAAGTGAAATGATGAGTTCATCAAGTTAGGTTTCCTGAACATTGTGAGTTTCCCACAAGGTTCATACTGAGAAAATGAAACAGTTCCCCTTATAGTAATTGGTACGTCCCTCTAGAGGTGCACACACTAATCAATTAGGTTTGACTAGATGCGCCCCACAAGATTAGAACACACATGTATCTTTTTGAATTTATAAATACCTAAACAAACAACCTACTTCTACAAAAACACTAACCCGCAAGTGCACTATGTTGTGTCGTAGTATAGGTAAGGTGGCAAGTATAGGGTCGATCCACAGGGAGAAAAGGGGGCACTAGATCTAAGTTAGTTTTGGGATAGGTTCCTACTGCGGAGTCTAGGGTTGAAGGGTTTGATGGTTCATTTATTGATTGATTACACTAAGTATGAACAAGCAATCAATAGAAGGAAAACAAACAAGATCAAAACCTAAGTTAACCCTAGTCAGTTAATTCTAATGAATAAGAAAAGACAAGGCAAGCAAAGAAAATAGAAAGCTACACTAAAGCAAGTAAGAAGATATCTACACTACACTAAGCTAGCAAGCAGAGCAAAAGAACAATTAAAGACCTTAAGTAGCAAGAGAAAAGCAAGAACAAGACAAGAAGTTAACTAAGCAAGTAAAAAGCTAATTAAGCTAACACTAGCTAAGCAAGAAGGCAATTAGGGCTTTAAAGCTATAAAGGGATGTGTGGGTTGTTTGGGGGATGCACTTATCAATTAGGTTTGGGGGTGACATGTGAGAATTATGCTTTCATTTAGATTACCAAACCAAACAACAAACTAGAGTCTAAAGAATTTCCCTAAACTACTAACTGGCCATGGATAAGATAGGTTGTGTATAGGGGAACTAGTCCCTAACACCTCCTACTACCCTTATGAGGCTCAATTGGGTTAGAATTTATGTGTATTTCAATTAGAGTCTAAACAAGCCTAGGTTTCTAGGTTAGAGGATCTTAGGGTGATTAGGGGCTGAGGTTAGTAATGGGAGTGGAAGTGAGGTTTAGGCCTCCCATCACCCACATTCTAGCCTTGAGAAAGCTCCATGCTAAGCACACTAAATTCATCTAAACTAACTACTTAGATCTCTCAACTAGGGTTAGGGGAATTGATTAGCATGTAGGAGGATGGGTAGCTAGCCAGGGATCCATGATTGGACCTAGGAGCAAATGCCAAAATTCACACATATAAGCAATTTCCCTAAATTCCTAGGTGATATAAAGCACAAACCACATGGTAATTCATGAAGAGTGAGATATAAATAGAACATAATTATTAGCAAACAAAATTACAATATTATATATCATTTTCCCCAACATGGTATCAAAGTAACATTTTTGGCCCCAAACAACCCACTCAAGGGGCCTAGCTACTCATGGAAATGCAAAAATAAAAAGAAAGGAGAAAGAGGTAGAAGTAGCCATGGAGCTCGATGTAGATGGAAGAATCCTGTTCTCCAGCAGCTGAAAGGTCATCCTCCCTCCCCCTCCAAGGTGCAAGGGCATGGAATGAAGGTGTAAAGTGGACAAAACACCAAGAAACTAGGGTTTTCATGGTGGAAATGGAGAAATGGAGTGGAATGGAGGTAGAAATGAAGTGGAATGGCTAAGGGGGGAAAATGGGGAGCTAAGAAGGGATAGAAGGTAGCTAACCTCATGCCCCATCCACCACCTATGTATATATAGGTGGTGGGGATGCACTATGTCAAATGGGGGGTAAAATAGGAAATGCAGTGGAAAAGTAGTTGGGATTTTGTATGTAGCACGGCTGTGGTGTGTACCACGACCGTGGTGGGTGTGGGGGAATATGGTCGTGGTGTGGGGAAACGACTGAGGTGAAAAATGGGGAAAAATAACAGTAAAAGTTGGAGTTTTGTACATGATGTGGCACGGCCGTGGTGGTCACCACGGATGAGGTAGGGCAAGGGTAGCATGACCATGGTGAGTACCATGAACGTGGTGGCTGGGATGGTCTGCCTGTTCTTGGTGGAATGGCCATGCTGGTCTGTATACCACGTGGCCATGCAACACTACATGACCATGCTGGGTCATTGTAGCATGACCATGCTATGTTGCACGACCATGTTGGGTCTTGGTAGCACGACCATGATGTGTTGCATGGTCATGCTGCTCTCTGCATCAACACTTTGAGCTTGTACTTGGTTCATTTTTTGTTATATTTGCTTCAATTGATCTTTGGCCACCAGGGGTAAGTTGAGGGGGCCATGGACTTCACTTTGGGCCTCTCTAAGGGTAGAGAAACTCTAGGATCACTCATCTCTCTCTTCCATCCAAGCATGGTCCAAATACCTAAAAAACATGCACATAATGTCCATAGGTGCATTTTACACAAATATGCATATTAGGGGAAATAACATGTAATGTAACAGGTAAAGATGTGATTGGAATACAATATGACACAAGATGGAGCCCTAAAATAGGGCTACATCACCACCCCAAAATTAAAACATACTTGTCCTCAAGTATGCCCCAACTCAATGTCTCTACAATTTTTCCACGATCAAGAAATGACAAATGCAATGCAAAAGATGACTATTGACTAGATGGGATCAAAGGTGACTAGGTGCATGCATCCAACCTCTCTCCTCTCCTATTTCACAAACCAATCATGATGAGATCACTGACCTCACAAACTTCAAATATAGAGCATAGAAAACACAATCAATCCATATGGCTGTCATATCACTTTGGGTAAACCGTTTCATGGTAGTAAAGGTAAAAAATGACTAATTTTGCTGTTTTACATTCATGCATTCAATCTCATATGTCCATCCACACTAAGTAAACACCGCTGATTTAGCATCACCAAATGACCTTCACCTGAGGTCTAGAAGTTGGCTAGTCTTGTTCGTTTGAGAACGGTCGATACCCTTTGAATTGTTCATGCCTAGATAAACGAAACTAAAGAAAAAGTGACATGAGATTTTTACATTCATGCATTGAATCTCATATGTCTATCCACACTAAGTAACCCATGTGGCTGTAAAAGGGACAGAATGAGCTAGGTTTGATATTTCCTAGCTCCATGGCCATGTAATAGGAAGAAAGGGTTGTGGTAAGAGTTTGGAGTGCTTTTACACACTCATATTTTCTTTATTTAGATGCTCTTAAACAAAAGCATATTTATTTTATTTTGGCATTTTCTTCTTCTTTTTATTTGCCCTTGGCATAAGTAGGGTATATGGTGGTGAGAGTGAAGTGGGGAGATATAGAATGGTCACCACAAACTTTTGGAGGTGGCCACAACTGAATATGTGCACTTTGACATCCTATCATGAGGCAGAGAGGTAAGAAGATGGTAAAGAAATGTGAGTCAAAGAGGGGTTACTAGTATGGACTTCAACATGAGATCTCCTACATTAAAGTTACTCCAACAATTTCACCAAGCAATGATACACCACATCAATGAGCAATATTGAAACCACACTTCTATCATGAGATTCTACTAAACTCTAAGCATTTGCGGCTTTCTTAAATCACAATTCAGCCAAACTGTTCACAAGCATAAGAAAGATGATGCACATGTAAAAAGTCAAGTATTGATACCATTTAGCAATAAACCATGATAATTCACTTGTATTTATCAAAGGTCGTCATTCCCAATCCAAAAAGTAGAGATTGGGTCAAAACACACTTTTTAGGGAAGAAGTGCTAAACTTGGGCAAAATTGGCCAAAACAGTGCCAAATTGCCTTCAATCACATCTAGACCTATATTATGGAACATATAGTAGGAAATAAGCAAATCCTAGCCAAAACATGCAAAAATTACAAAAATCTACATGATATGCAATTCATGGCAACAAGAGCAAAAAGAATTTGAAAATTAACACAAAAATGCAAGAAAGTAAACTACATGGCATGCAAGTATGTAAAGAAAGCATACAAAGTATGGATACACAAGTATGAGAGATGGTTATACTGTTTGATCATCTTGAGCAAAAATTTAGAACAAGTAACACAGAGAAAAGTGGGGTAGAGAAAGGGATTATTGCCCTACCACCCCAAACTTTTAAACCATGTTGTCCTCAACATGAAATAGAAGTATAGGATGATATGATAGAGGGTATGGGGTCGTGATAGAAAAATGCCAAGAGGGGAGAGATATCTCAAGGTGTCTAGTGAGTAGGGGATATCCACCATGGCCGTGGTGCCCACCATGACCGTTTTGTATTGCCTGCACTACGACTGTGCTATGTGGCACGACCGTGCTGATTGTTGGGTTTTGTGGAAGGAAACATGCACGATGAAAGCAACAAAAAATATATTTCCACACAACCTGCAATAGGATCTCATCGACAATAGCATATTCAGAAAGAGTGTTCGCAGGATATACCTTGTCATGGAGTGAGTCTGGCGACATCCCGCTACATGATGGTGTGTAATGCTCCTGGCTTACACAGAGGATACTTCTCTCCCGTCTTCCGAATGCGTCACGGGAAGATCCAACGATACTCCTCTCGTGAAGTGATCTATGCCACTCGTAGCATGTATGGACATTCGTTGATGTCCTCCGAACGCAGGCGTCTTAGCGTTTGTGTCTCTACTTCGTTCACACAGATGGACTGGAACTCCATGTCATACTTCCTAAGCTGGCAGGAAGGAGTAGTCTTTGTGCGATGACGTGCTAGCATCGTGGTGCTCTCCTTTCTCTCCTAAGGACGATGACGGCTATGGTTTACACACATGAGTGTAAACTAAAAAACATCTCTCAATGTCTCGTAAAGACATCGGCCGTCAAGCCCCTTTAAATAGGAAACAAAAGGAAGTAGGGTTTCCTAAACCCATTGGTAAATAGAAATACTGCATTAATTAAAATGCTCGTGGATTAATTAGAATATTATGGAATTTAATTAATTAACCAAATAATCATATTAATTGATTAATTAATATCTGAATCCATGCAATTGCTTGAGATGGCTCTATGGGCATATATACCAACAGACTCCCACTTGGACTTAGAGCCAGTCACTACAATTAATTGGCTTAAACATTTTAACATATTCCAATATTATTCTAATGGATTACATAAACATTTTAGTAATCAATGTGATTCATAACAATTCCAATCAAATCCACAATTATACTCGTATTCCAAAACATCCTATGTGTGTGATCCGGTAGGCTCCAAATTACATTGGAAGTGATATCCATAATCATATTATGATTTCACAAGCAATGATTGGTATCTAGAAAGACTTTATTACCACCCAAGTAATTGGAGAAGTTGGAGAACAACTTAACCTATCATTCATGACTAGTGTTACAATGATTGTATAGTCCCTTTGTCGTTGATATCCAGATTGAACTCGAGTCATGGAATTGTTATCCTCTTCAACATTCAATCCATGTTCCTTGAACTAGATCAGACTGTCTGAGATATATGTAAGCTCAATATCACATATTGATTCACATCAGCATGGCCATGCATTTCTCAATCTCTCTTATCAATTGGTCGGAATATCAAACTCCCGTAGGAAGGAAAAATTTTATCTACATAACTCACAATCATCCCCATGTGTCATAGTGCACCCAAGAACCATCTTTATGGCAATCCTTATTTAGGACCACAGTGGATGATGTCAAAGTACACCGAATGACATGTGATAAGTGTAGTGACTTTAGGTCTAAGAACCACAATCACCACCATCACTATGAGATGTGGCTCTAACTACCAATCATGGTATCCATGTGTCACTCTCAAGGTGGGTCTGTCCGATACACTATTCTCTAATAAGTATCTATGTATTTGGTTTGATATCTCCATATCATGGCTAATGAGATTCTTCCATCAACCAACATTCATTCCAATCTTATGTGTTATTGATGTCTATTTCTATTTACGCCATAACAACCGATTAGGGACAAAACAAGAATACATACTCGTAGCATACTTATGATCTCACTATTCAGGTCATCAACCCAAAGACATATGTTATTGAGTATATTATTCTGTAGACATCTATACGTTTTGTGGTCATCTCACAATATAAAACACAAACATATAGATTGGAAAATTGCCTTTATTGAAATGATCAATTTAGTATTACAAATCATTTACATAGTATCCCATTACAATCATCAAATGATAGTCTCTATGGGCATACATACCAATAGATTCCCACTTGCACTTATACCCAATCACTCATGAATCTCAATCCAAGTGATCGAACATGTTTGTCATATTTATGCTATGAAAGTGCTTTTGTGAGTGGGTCAACCACATTGCTTTTTGTAGGTACTATGCAAATCTTCACATCTCCTGTTGTACGATCTCTTGTATGAAATGGAATTGCCACATAATATGTTTGGAATATTGGTACGATCTTGGTTCTTTAGTTTGGGAAATTGCTCTATTGTTGCCGCAAAACAACTCAATTGCATCACTAGCACTTGGAACCACTCCAAGTTCAGAAATGAACTTCTTGATCCACACAACTTCCTTTGAAACATTAGATGTGACAATATATTTGACCTTTGTTGTAGAATCCACAACTGTCTCTTAATTGGAACTCTTCTAGATCACAGCTCTATTATTCAGGCAAAACACAAATCCAGATTGCGATTTATAGTCATCTTTGTCAGTTTGTAATCTAGCATCAGTGTAACCCCTTACCACAAGCTCTTCATCACCACCGTATACCAAGAATTGATCCTTAATCCTTCTCAAGTACTTTAGGAAGTTCTTTACGTCTGTCTAGTGACATTCATCTAGATCGATCTGATATCATCTCATCATGCTCAAGGCATACAACACATCAGGACGAGTACATAGCATCGTGTACATGATAGATCCAATTGCTAATGCATATGGAATCTTACTCATGCACGCCCGTTCATCACATGAACTAGGACATTGGGCTTTAGAGATCATAACCCCATGGGACATGGGCAAGTTACCTCTCTTAGAACCCTCCATGCTAAACCTCTTTAGCACCTTGTCAATGTATGTGCTCTGTCTTAGGCCTAGAAGCCTTCTAGATCTATCTCTATAGATCTTGATTCCTAGTATATAGGATGCTTCACCTAAATCCTTTATAGAGAAGGTCTTATCCATCCAACCTTTTACTATTTGAAGAGTAGGGATGTCATTTCCCATCAATAGTATGTCATCCACTTACAATATGAGAAATATGACTATGCTCTCACTAACCTTTTTGTGAACATAAAGTTCATCTTCATTTTGACTAAAGCCAAACTTTTTGACTACTTTGTCAAAACATAGATTCCAACTCTGAGATGATTTCTTCAATCCATAGATTGACCTTTGTAGCTTACATACTTTATTAGCTTCCTTCAGATTGATAAAACCCTCAGGTTGTGTCATGTACACATCCTTGAGTAAATTCCCATTAAGGAATGCTATTTTAACATCCATCTTCCAAATCTCATAGTCATGACAAGATGCAATGGCAAGCATGATCTTGATGGATTTAACCATGGCAACTTGTGAGAAGGTCTCATCATAATTAACATCATGAATTTGATAGAATCCTTTCACAACCAATCTACCTTTATAGGTTTGAACATTTCCATCCATGTCAGTCTTGTTCTTGAAGACCCACTTGCACCCTATGGGTTTTACCCCCTTTGGGTGGATCCACCAAGGTCCATACCTTGTTGGTGTACATGGATTCCATCTCATATCTCATGGCTTCGAGCCATTTCTCAAATTCTTGTCCCTTAGTAGCTTCTAGATAGGAATTTATCTCAAATGCTATGCCCAATTCGTCACTATCTTGAGTCACGAGAAATCCAAATCTCTCAGGCTCAAGTTGTGTCCTACTAGACCTATGATCCTGTGTTACATTTGGAACTTGAAATTCTACAATAGTTTGTGAGTCTTCATGTTCCTTATGTACCTCCTTGGGTTCTCTGCTTTCTTGTTGATCTCAAACTTCTTCATTGTCTACATTCCTCCCATTGATTCCTTTGGAAATAAATTCCTTTTCAAGAAATATAGTAGTCCCAACAACAAACACTTTGTTTTCAGTTGGTGTGTAGAAGTAGTATCCCCGAGTTTCCTTGGGGTATCCAACAAAATAGAATTTTTCAGATTTGGGTCCAAGATTTTTCAGGAAATTGTTTCCTAACATAAGCTTCACATCCCATATCTTTAACATAGACAAATTGGGATGATTCCCATTCCATATCTCATATGGTGTTATTTGAACCGAATTAGAAGGTACACAGTTAAGTGTAAACACTGCAGTTTCAAGAGCATATCCCCATAATGATATTGGAAGTTCGGCTGAACTCATCATTGATCGTACCATGTCTAATAATGTACCATTCCTTCTTTATGACACACCATTATGTTGTGATGTACCAGGTGGAGTCCATTGAGATACAATACCACAATCTCTTAGAAGGTCCTCAAACTCTTAGCTTAAGTATTTTCCACCTCAATCTGAACGAAGTGCTTTAATACTCTTACCAAGTTGCTTCTCTACTTCATTCATGAAAGTCTTGAACATTTCAAGAGTTTCTGACTTGTGTTTCATAAGATATACATAGCCATACCTACCGAGGTCATCAATGAAGGTAATGAAGTATTGATAGCCTCCTCTAGAATTTGATCTAAAAGGTGAGCCCTAGCAGATAACTGGCTCTCTCACTATGTTCAGTGAAAGGAGTCTTGGTCATCTTGCCTAATAAACAAGCCTCAGATGTCTCTAATGAATCAAAATCAAAAGGGTCTAGATAGCCATCCTTATGGAGTCTAGATACGTGCTTCTCATTTATGTTCCCAAGACGATAATGCCATAAGTATGTTTTGTTTGAGTTGTCAAGTTTTAGCCTTTTAGTATTTATGTTGTATATGCTAGTCTCAAGTTCCAACAAGTAGATACCACAAGACATAGGGGCATTAACATAAAAGATCTCATCTTTAGAAATAGAAATCATTCCATTTTTAATGTGAAATTCAAATCCACTCTTGTCCATACAAGATATAGAAATAATATTTCTATTAATGGCGGGTACATAATAGCGATTCTCTAATTCTATTACAAGGCTTGTAGGCAAAGATAAACTAATAACTCCAACTACGGTGGCAACAACTCTTGCTCCATTAGTGACTCGCAGCTCAACTTGGCCCTTTCATAAAGGCTTACTTCTTATCAGATCCTGCATATTTGAACATATGTGAGATCCACATTCAGTATCCAGTACTCATGATGAATAAGTATTTAAGTTTATCTCAATAACGTATAAACCTGAAGTGGAGATCTCTATCCCCTGCTTCTTCTTCCTTAGTTCCTCCAAGTAGAGAGGACAATTTCTTTTCCAATGTCTAGCCTGGTGACAATGGTGACAACTACCTTCTTTGGAGATTCCACCTTTAGCTTTGAGCGCTGATGACTTTGGCTTATGCTCGGCTTTAGAATCTTTCTTAGCCTTACCTTTGCCTTTTGACTTTCCCTTTGTCTTGTTGATCATCATCATAGACTTGGTCTTGTCTTTCTTCATCTGTTCTTCAACTATCCTCAACATGCCCAATAATTCTGACAACGGCTTGTCAAGATTGTCATGTTGTAGTTCATGATAAAATGACTATATGATTTAGGCAACGATTGCAGAATCACATCAGTGGCCAACTCTTGACCTAGGGGAAATCCCAGCTTGGACGAGCTTTCTATGTACCCAATCAAAGTGAGTATGTGGGTACCAACTGAGTCTCTCTCTTTCATCTTGCTTCTGAACAAAGCCTTGGAGACATCATATCTCTCCTATCTTGAGTGGTGCTGATACATGTTCTTGAGATGTGTTACCATCTTCATAACATTCATGTTCTCATGCTGCTCTTGTAAATCATAGTTCATTGAGCACAACATCATGCACTTGACATCTACGACATCATCAAAGTGCTTCTTGTAAGCATCCTTTTCAGCCTTGGGCACATTTGAGGCGGGTTCTACTGGTTCTGGTGTTTCAAGCACATAGATCTTACGCTCCTGCGTGAGAACAATTCTCAGCATCCTAAACCAATTTTGAAAGTTGATTCTGGTAAGTTTGTCCTTCTCAAGGACCGATCACAACACAAATGTGTGAATGTTATTTGCCATTTGATTGCTACAAAAGAAAAAGTTTGCATTTAGTCCAAAACATTTTGACTTGTAAAGATTTGATAAATGAGATTAATTAGGCCTTTCATTAATTATGCTCCCACTGTTTTATTCAAATTGATAGCCCTCACAATCAACTCAAAAGATTGCAGCATACAACCTTCTAGTGAGCCAAGATCCAAAATAATTGGATCAATGCCCAGCCAACGTCGACGTCAAAGACCAAATACTAAGGTAGGCACCTTTTCCCAATTGCATCATATGCAACTCTTGGATAGATGATCATGCACAACTGCTTTCCATGATGCATCTGTGTGCCTCTAGGTACTTGATCTTATCAAGGTTCCTAGTTAAGTCCAACCCATAAGCCAACATGATGAGTGTGCACCCTGCGGAGGCAGACCCACACACCCACCATCACACTTCCACGAGATAGACAGTGTACCACGCGGAGGCATGCCCACACATAGTCGATCAAGATTTTCATGTTTGTTGCTTTATGGAAGGCAACTAAAACATAATATTATTAATCGAGGGTTTTATTAATACATATACATATCCAAACACCACATATTTATAGTACGTATCATATACTACTATATTCACAACTACAAAAAATAGATATGCAATCACAAAAATATTGGTTATGGTCATACTATTGTAATCCCTTGGAGCCACAAAGGATTACAGTCCACCTAGGGTCTTATGCATCTCATGCAACAACACCTATGAATCAACATGTAAGAATCAACATTACAATGAACAACTTCATGGATGCTCCGTAAGGTTGGAACTTCAAGTTGCTTCTTGGAATTAGATCTTCATGTTGCTTCTCCATGGATGCTCCTTGGAGTTGGATCTTCAGGATGTTTCATGGATTTGGATCTTCATGGTTCTTCTCCATGGATGCTCCTTGGAGTTGTATCTTCAAGTGGCTCCTTACATCAAGTTTACAAAGACTAAAACTAATCCTATCTCTATTACATCATATGAGTACAAATATAAAGATAATGAATTAATTA
The DNA here is from genome assembly GCA_963693085.1 of Alisma plantago-aquatica. Taxonomy (NCBI): domain Eukaryota; kingdom Viridiplantae; phylum Streptophyta; class Magnoliopsida; order Alismatales; family Alismataceae; genus Alisma; species Alisma plantago-aquatica. The sequence continues at coordinate 196,357,145 of OY856412.1, forward strand.
CACTTTGAAATAAGAGATGACAATTACATGACACTACATGATTAGGGTTTGCACTTAATTAATCAGTCTAGTTACTCATATTTTAAGATGAAGCCAAGGTAAAAACATAACATAAAGTTGTATTACAATGTAAAATGTATTGGTGAATATGCCAACGCCAATCATGAGATGATGGCTATAGGGATATTTTGTACTTTTGATTTGATTAACAAAATTAATTCTAATTTAGTGATGAACATTTGATTATTTTGATATTATTGTACATAGTAAATGTCCTTAGAATGATTGGTTCAAAACTATGGGGCTTGAAGTATGTGAATTGAACAAATGGATGCCAAAAACAATATTCTTAAATATCCTCATCAAGTATTATTGTAGATGGACAACAATAATACATATGTTATTGGTATATGTGGTGACCGATGACCATTTAATGGGTCATAAGTATTGGATACCAAGTCAGACACACATGTACTTGATAGTGAACCATTGTAATGTACAAACCCGCCTTGAGAGTGATTCATCATGGGCCATTATATGATAGTCATAAACGTCTCTCAAATGTGATAATGGTGTTGTGGTCCTTTGACTTGAAGTCAGTACGATGGCTACATGACAACCATTATGCTTTTACACTACCGAATGTGATCTTGAAGAAGGTTTTTGTAATGGTAGTGATTGGGTTTGATAAGAATCATGCTATACATTTAGACTAATGTAAAAGGAATTTGTACCTCAGATATTTAAAACTTATTTATAAGTGAGATTAGAGAAATGCATCACCATGCTCATGTGAGTCAATATATGATACTGAGATCATATGCATCTTGCTAGTCTACTTGGAGATCAAGGAACTTATATTGAATGTAACGAGGATGTTGTGTCCATACCTCTAATTCAATTGGATATCTGTGCCAAAAAGATTATACAACATGATAACACTAGTCATTTATGTAGAAATGATGTGTATCTATACATTGCTCATAGCTTATGGATTGTAATATTGATTAGTGAGTCCATTGTCAATGTAGTATGGTTCCTACAAGGTCACATATAGAGATAGCTTGAAGAAAGGTTGAATTTGACCTTATATATTTTTTTCAATAAATTTAGGGGCATGAAAGTAAGTTTTGACGATCTAAATAAAATACGAATTCAATACTGAAATGAATAAGTTTTCATAAGTCAGGGACACATTCCTCATAGAAGAGGGGATGTGCGTACATGCCAGGACTGGTGGAACATTGTGTTCCATGGACCCAATGTGTGGTAGAATCCCTTGTTCTACAAGGATGTCCATAGCCTAGACAAATAGGGTTTAGGAAACCCTAACATTTCCGCTCCTATATATATATATATATGTGTGTGTGTGTGTGTGTGTGTGTGTGTGTGTGTGTGTGTGTGTGTGTGTGACATAAGAGTAGGCAATCATTTCACACAATCATATCATCCATTATTTCCTCTAAGGTTTTGGAAACCCTAAGAGAAACTTAGAGAGAGAGAGAGAGAGAGAGAGAGAGAGAGAGAGAGAAAGGAGGAAGCTATCAACTCCAGGCCATCTTTGAGTGCTCAAGTGGATACCATGAGATGAGTTCACATAGAAAATTCATTCCTGACAAAAATCTTTATTGTCAGCATGTGAATCAAGGAGAAGGTCTTCACACCCAAGCAATAGTTTCTGCCATATGCATTTATAAAGGAATGATGTGATCTACCAAAACCCACCCCAAGATCAGACCTTGCAATCTGTGCCACTCCCTTATGGAATCTAACTTTCCTCCACAAGAAGTCATCCATGAATTCTTGCAACACATTGTAGAAAAATAGTTTTCTACACACCTCCTGAGGCAAGTCTCAGAGTGATAAAAACCCAAAAAATGAGTTTGTATGTTGTTCCAAAAAAATTCCAAAGCAGCATAGAGTGGAAGGTCCATATCTACACTGAGAGACTCAAGTGTAATTGTCAGAACTTCTTCCATGATAAGGTAAAACTTATAAGCCCTAATATGATATTGTTGCATTAGATAGATCATGGTCAAAGGATTCTCAGGAAAATTTCATTTTATTGTGTTAACTACACCTGAGAACCCAATAGTGGTATCAGTTCTATGCCCAATGTTCTTTACTAGTCTATGTATTATGAATTGAATTTTTTCTTTAGATGACAATAGCATGAATATTTCATATGACAAAATTGATTAGTGTGAAAATTTGATTACACGGAATGTCCCAAATACCATGATCATATAATGATATGATAATATATATACATACACACACACACACACACACACACACACACACATATATATATATATATATATATATATATATATATATATATATATATATATATATATATATATATATATATATATATGCAAATCCAAAGTGAAGCCTTAACAATGGTTTTGTTTGGTGTGTAATGCATGATCATGGCCAAATCCCATTCTAATTTCTGTGATTAATTGTGCTTGATTGTTTGTAGTTCTTAATATGGATTGCATGATGTACCCTCTCTATTGACTCCATATGTATGCCTTAGAAGTTACTCCTCATAAATGTAAGTCAAGTTTTTCTTACAATGATGTAATAGTTTAGATAATCTAAGGTATATGATATCCAACATGGTGGATACAAAAAAGGATGAGTGCAGAGCAATAATCAATAACAATGGATCCTCTGTGGTGGCCGCTAGTGAAGAATCCAAGGATTAGGGTTTATCTTCTTTTGTTTATTCATGTGATAAAAGAAATCCTAGTTGACCTCAATCTTCCATTAGCTTGGAAATATTGTACTAGGAGGCCATAGTCATCACATTTTATGTTGATCGCTTGTGGAGAGTTTTTGTATATATAATATATACATATGTGGTGATTGGATATGTATATGTATTATACCATTTTCCTCATCAAACATTAAGCTTAAGATGATTTCCAACTTGAAAAACACATCAAGACCTTGATCAATTTATGAGGGCTCACTAAAGAGAGGTGCATTGTTCATCTTGGTGAGGTGTGGGGTAAACATGTGGATTAGTCAAAACATAGTACACAATTCTACCAACATTAGTGATTTTGTTTGGCTTTACTAGGTAACCTTAATAGGTTAAGCTCCTCGAGGCATGTAGATCCATATGATGAAATTGAACAACAATCGTTCCCCATCCATTCAATGGTTGCATGTGATGCATTTGGAAAAAATTGCATACCTAAATAATTGAGTTGTGAGTGGTCAACCAAAGTTTATACATGATTCATTGAAATACGTATCTTTTCTCACTAGAAAGTTATTTGCTATAGCTTTCCAGATTAATGTGAGGGCTATTAATTTGAAGAAAAATAGTGGGAGTAAATGTTTATTGAAGGCCTTATTAAATGTAGAAAATTTTCAATTTTAAAATGTTAAAATCTTATAATATTGTAGAAATAGAAGTGAACCACTTGTCATTGCGATCGGACCTTGAGCATACATGATTGATGAGACAAATTTTGTGGACTAGTACATAAACTTGAGAAGTATTCTTAAGCAAGAATGTGAGATCACTGTATTGAAACATGTTTCTCTCATGAGTTCACTCCCAGTAGATCCTTACATACTCAAACAAGTTGAAGTACACTAAGGACCTAGAGAGTACGTGAATGCCCTTGACCAAAAGTTAACATGGACCTGAATATGCAAATTTTGCAAATATCATATAGCCAATCATTACAAATGATGTAGTTATATAATTGCCAACATGTTTTATGATGTTAGGAGTAAATGAGACCAACACTTACAATTTGTATCCAAATCTTATTTTGAAGGTCAAAATGAGAAGTTGGGGTATAACAAGAAATGATAAGACTAAGATGGGATCTAAGTCAAATTGAAGTCAAATTATTTTGCAGAAAAGGTAAAGGGAATTATTGGCACTTAGGAAACTTCATCAATGTTCGAAATTGGATGTTACCCATCTTACATAGAGGAATTTGGAGATATAAGGAGATAAGATATCCACTTCAAATAGTTGCCTTATTAAAATAAATTAAACTACTTTGTAAGCATGTTTCTATTGGTGTATATGCCCTCGAAGCCAATCATTATATGATGGCTCTAGGGATATTATGTAATTTTAATTTGATTAACAAAGGTAGTTCCAATTTATGATGCACATTTAATTACTGTGATATTAAAGTACATAATAAATGTCCTTAGAATGACTGGTTCAAAGACATCAGGCTTTGATTACATGACTTGAATATGAGATCCTAATGAATGCTAAGAACAATATTCTTAAATGTCCCTAGTCAAGTATATTGGGGATTGGACAACAATAACACATGTACTAGTATGTGTGGTGATTGGTGACCATGTATCATAGGTCATATGTATAGGATATCACGTCAGATACAAAGGTACTTATTAGAGAACAAGTGTACTGGAAAGACTCGCCTTGAGAGTGATTCAGGGACCATTATATAACAATCATAATCAACTCTCAAATGCGGCAGTGGTGTTGTGGTCCTTCGACTTGAAGTCACTATAGTGGTGATATGACAATCATCATGCTTTGAAGCTACCCAAGATGATCTTCAAGAAGGTTTCCATAAAGATAGTGATTGGGTGTGATGATAATAGTGTTATGAATTGTGGGTGATGTAGAAGGAATTTGTCCCTCCCATATAGCGGGAGTGATATCCAAGGCCTCTTGATAAGTGAGACTAGAGAAATGCCTGGCCATGCTCTTATGAGTCAATATGTGATACTAAGCTCATATGTATCTTGATCCAGAAATCTTGGTTCTCCCATAGTACACCCAACCAATTGAGTTTGATTGAATGCACCTTAGGCACACAATAGGGTTTTTCAAATTTATTAGGACACGAATGGACACACTTCTAAACAAATCTGCAAGCGCACATGCTTGAGAGTAGTATATGAGAGGTAAGTTGGGGTCAAACCCAAGGGAGAGAAGGGGCACTAGAGCTAGGTTCCTACTATGAAGTATAGGTTTTTAGATTTTGAAGTTGGTTTTATTAATCAAATTAAAGGTGAATAGGCAAACAATTAAAGGAAGGAAAACAAGTTCAAAACCTAAGATAACCATTGGCAATTTTATTTTGATGAGAAAGAAAAGAAACTAACAATGAAAGGAGAAAATAACACTAAGGCAAGCCATGCAAGATTCTAACATTGCACTTAACTAGAAATTAGGACTATAACTCCATTTTAAAACCTAAACTAGCAAAACAAGGCAAGAGCAAGAACAACGAACTAGGAAAGTCAAGTGATTATCTAAGCCAACATTGACTAAGCAAGATGGAAAATTAGGGTTTTTACTGTAATAATGGGAAGTATGGGTTGTTTTGGGGAACATAATTGTCAATTGATTTGGGGGTGATAACATGTAAACATCCCTATTTCATTTATATTATAAAACCAAACAACAAGATAGTTGCTAATGAATTGCCCTAAACTACTAATTGGCCATGAACATGCTAGGGTGTGTATAGGGGAACTAGCCCCTATCATCTCCTATCCACCCTTGCGGGTCTCACTTAGGTTAGGGTTCAGTTAGAATTATATTAGGATCTAATCAAGTATAGGTTTCTAGGATAAGATCTCTTAGGGAAATTGACAGCCAAGGGTAATAATGCAAGGTGAAAATGAGGTTTTGGGCCTCAACCACCTACCATCTAGCCTTTACGAAGCTCTAAGCCAATTACAATAAATGCTTCTTAAATGGTTACTTAGATCTCTCATCTAGGTGTAGGAGGATTGATTAACATGTAGGAAGGTGAATAGCTATATAGGGATCCACTAATTGAAACTAGGAGCAATTCCCAAATTAGCTACATATATATAAGCAATTTTCACAGAATCCTACGCTATTTCAAGCAAAAACCAACAAGAAATTTATGGGAAATGAAATGAAAGCAAAAAATAATCATTATAAAATGAAATTAAAATGTTAAAATATCACGTTTCTCCAATATGGCACCAAAGTAATATTTTGACCCCAAACATCCCCACCTAGGGGGCCTAGCTACTCGTAACAAAAGAAAATAAAAAATGGAAATAGAAGAATGAGTAAAGGAGAGGAAAGCCATGGTATCTTAGTGGAGACTCCTCCTTATACACCTCTTACCAACAAAAACTCGATCACCTCCCTCCTCTAAGGTGGGATGACATGGAAAATGTCGTGAAACATGGCCACAAACCCTAAAAAAGGGTTTTGGGGTGGAAGATGATGGAATGGAGTAGTGGATGGAGTGGATCGATGAGAGAGGGCTAAGATGGGATGAGAGGTAGCTAACCTCGTACCCCAACCTCCATTTGAGTGTATATAGGTGGTAGGGAAGCACTAGGTCAACTGGGGGTATAATGGATATATTAGTGCAAAAATTATGTCGGGTTTCTAGCCAGCACGACCGTGCTGTGTACTATGACCATGGTGGAAGGGGTGCACCATTCTTGCTAGGGTGGAACGATCATTTTTATGATGATGGAAAATGTTAGTGGAGGTTTGGAGTTAGGAATCTTAGTGGCACGATTGTGTTGGGCAGCACAACCATGGTGGGTAGTGTTGGATCCTAGATGGGTGATTTGATGCTCTAGAGGGGGGGGTGAATAGAGATGAATGCACTTAAAAAAAAATCATTAGACCTTCAAGATATATCACATGATAAGGTTGCTAAATAGTTAATTTGAGTGCAACTAAAACATGCATATCAAAGGAGAGAGAGATTGAACATACACCAATTTGATAAGCTATGTAGAGTGGTTCCACTCTCCAAACTAGGAGAGAGTCAATCCACTACCTAGAGAGGTCAACCTCTAGGATTTCTTAACCATTGCACTCTTATATTCATTCATAAGACTTACAATACAAGACCCACCAAATAACTTACCTATCCAATACAAATAGTCTTCAACCTTACCAAGGACTTACCTACTTTGTAATGAGTCTTCGGCCTTCTCCAAGGACTTACCCACTCTTGCACAAGTCTTAAGCCTTCTAGGAATTACCCACTCTTCTTAGATCTTCAGCCTTTGACTTCACCTTCACTTGGAGAAGCTTCCACCAAGGACTTACCCACTTGAGAAAAGAGTCTTCTACCTTCACCAACGTCTTACCCACTCTTACTCCAAGTATTCATCCTTGATAATTCACCAAGGGACTCCTTCCCTTGTTCTTCTTCACCTCTCTTATCCAAGAGAGAGAGCCTTCATCTTCATGGTTGAAAAGAGAGATAGGGAGGTGGTGGAAGTGAGAGCCTCACAAGATATACATGTAGGACTAGCTCTTTTACAGATTTCCTACTCACTATAACGAATGTAGCAAGTAATTAAGCTTAGAGAGAGAGGAAGCTGTAGGATACACTCAAATATAGAATAGGAACCTCATATAGAGTTTTGCATTGAATGCTCAACCTTAGAGTGAAGCCTAAGGGGTCCTATTTATAGCTGGGGATGCCTCTTAGCCTTTAGGAACACTTAAGAACAAAAGCTAGCCATTTTGTGTCTTACAACAAATATATTTTTGATTATTGCAACTCCACAATGACTAGAAACACTTTTCTACACCTTTCCATACAGTGCAATCAATCGAGTTTCTATAATGGTAACTCAACTAATCCCACTAAGAAACAAGACCAATTTAGGCCATCGGTCGAGTTTGTCCTGGGGTAACTCGACCGATTCACTTAAATCAATTTTGTTCTGTAGAGGGATTGATCGAGTTCTGTGAGATGAAAACTCGACTGATCAAAAGTCATTTTCAAGATCCAATCAGGATCGGTCAAGTTTGCAACTTGAGTGATGAACAACCTGATGTGAATTTTAGAAAATGGCTTTTGAGTGCTTAAACATGTGATCTAACTGCTCCTGATTTTTTCTAAGCTTAATTACAAGTCATACAATCATTTCAAGTGATTTACAACATGATTCTAATGGATTTACATCATATTCAAAAAACATGCACTTGTATTGACTTTGACTTGTCTTTTCTCCAATTTGATATGTGCAAGTTAGGGCATTTGGAGTGTGTCTATACTTAATCTGAAATCACTCAAGTAGAGAAATTATACACAAATAAGTGGAATGATTTAGTCATCATCAAAACAAGGGTTTAGTCAATTTAGACCTTGAGTCAACAAGTAGGTGGTCACACAGGCATGTTATGGTGCACAGTTGTTTTAGAGGGAGTGCTGCTGGACATTAAGATCACCACATGCCTTCTGGGTCTCTATCACCATGGTTGTGAAACAGTACACAACCATTCTGGGTCCTCCTTGGCACGGTTACACACTCCAGTACGATCGTGCCATTGAGCTTGATTTCAATGCTTGCTCTCTGTGATTCTACTGTGAAATTGACTTTGATAACATGACCTTTCCATGGCACCACAGTTGTGCTTGGCTCTTCTAAGGAACTTTGACCTTGAACTTTGGACTTTCACATATTTCTTTGCTTAACTTGAGTCTTGTCCACTAGGGGTAGGTTGGGGGAGCTCTTGGACCCTCCTTAGACCCCTCTAGTGATGAAGGAACCCTAGAATCACTCTCCTTTTCTCCCATCCATCCAAGTGTGATCTAAGTACATGAAAAACATGCAAAGAGCATGAATACATGTATTTGATGATAATACACATATTAAGAGAAATGAGATGCATTCTAACATATTTAGATGTGATTGAAGTGTAATAAGACACAAGATGAAGCCCTAAAATAGGGCCAGATCACAACCCCAAACTTAAAACATACTTGTCCTCAAGCATGCTCCAACTCAATGTCTCTTCAATTCTTCTACATGTAGGAAATTGCAAATCCATTGTAGTAGGTGTATATTGAATGAATGAGCTCAATGATGACTAAATAGATGTATTTTACCTCTTTCCTCTCCTCTTTCACAAACCAATCATGATTGAAGCACTGAGCATAAAAACTACAGATATAGGAAAGAGAATGTACAATCAATCCATATCACTTTCATACAACTTTAGGTAAACCATTTCATTGTGGTAACAACAAAAAATGACTAGGGTTGTTGCTTTACCTTTATGAATTCAATCTCATACATCAAAGCACATTAAATAGCCACATGAATGCAAAAAAGGGTGAAATGATCTAGTTTTGATACTTCCTATCTTAATGGACATGCAAAAGGAAGATAGGGGTTGCTGTAAGAGATTGGAGTGCTATTACATAGGAACATTCATCTTTTCTTTATTTAGATGCTATTACATATGAGCATCTTTTATTTTATTTTTATATTTTATTTTTTTCTTTTATTTCTTTGTCCTTGGTGTAGGTAAGGCACATGGCGGTGAGAGTGAAGCGGGAGACATAGATATGACCACCTAAAACTTTTGGATGGTGTCCAAGGCTAAATATGTGCTCTTTGGTATCTTTTCATGAGGCAGAGAGATAAGGAATGGTGAAAGAAAAATGAGTCAAAGAGGGGTCACTAGTGTGGGTTTCAACATGAGATATCCTACATGAAAATAACTCAAGCAATTTCATCAAGAAATGACACACCACATGAATGAGCAATATGAAAACCAAATTTTTATCATGAGATTCGACAAACCCTAAGCGCTTAAATCACAATTTAACCAAGCAATTCACACACATGAAATAGGTGATTCACATGTAAAATTTCAAGAACTAAGACCACTTAGAAATAGATCATGATAATGTAGCATGCATTTATCAAAGGTCAAAAATTTTAACTCAATAAGTAAAGATTGGGTCAAAACATGCTTTTAGGCAAGAAATTCCAAATTTGGGAAAAATGGGCCAAAATGGTGCCAATTTTTCTTCAATCACACCTAAGCCTACCTTATGAAACAATAAGCAAGAAACCAAAAAATCCTGGCGTAAAAAATGCAAAAAATACAAAAATATACATGGAATGTAATACATGACATGAAGAGTATTTTTTTGCAAATTATGCGAAATTGCAAGGAAATAAATTGCATCTATACAAAGCAATAAAAATATAATCTAGATAGCAAAAGTAATAAAACAAATGTAAATGGTTGGGTGAAATGAAGAATGAGTGAAATGAATGGCATACTTCCCTACCACCCCAAACTTTTGAATCATGTTGTCCTCATCATGAAACTAAAGTATAGGAGTGATAGGGTTGATGATCACTACTGTTATGGTGGCTTAGGTGGTGCTCCTCCCTGTGGTGGGGGGTATCGGTAGTAACTGCCCCAATATTTTGCATGTGAGGAGGGTAAGTCTCCTGATACTTAGACAGTGATCCTCACCGGTCTTTCCCCTATCGAGGGTTCCTCTATACCTACACATTCTAAAGCGATACATGTGGTTGATCTGATGGTGCATCTACTATTGATCCAATCACATTGCATCCTATCTCCTCTCAATGCTCTCCCATGATCTCTGAATTCCCTCTATCATAGGAGTTCATTTTGGTATGTTGTGATATTATCTCTGCCTCTCATCTTCTCAACCTTTTTCCTCTCTCTCTTCCACCACTCTCCTTTAATATACTACATGTGACTCTCCTACACCCTCAGGAAACACTATAGGGTGGTGTTGCCATGTATCTCTAGGATGCTCCTCCTCCCATATCCTCAATATGTCCAAGAAATTTGGAGACAAGACATAATCCTCTAGGAGAGGTGTAGTATGGTAAGGCAGCTCAAGTGAGATTCCATCATAAGTGGGGTTGACGTGGTATATGATATTCCTATCAACCACTAAAATCATAGACAAGCGAATCAGGTACTACAGGTCCAAAAGTTCCCCCATCTTCCTTAGTGTATCTAGATAACTCATGGTCTAGGGCTAGGGCAATGGAAGTCACAATCCCTCTCATTATAAAAGGATTCTTACTCTTGCTCAGAATTGTCTTCAGATGATCAATGGTTAATGCCTCTAGATTTACATGCTTTCCTTTTGCCATCTAACCGAAGACAAGAAGATCTTTCTTCATGCAACTCTCTTAATTCACATATTGGGTGAAAATAGTGTTTGTTAGAACCTTCTGAACATAAAGCAAGTAAGAGTTATGGATCAAGTTAGTCTTTGACTTACCAGCTACAAAATTGATGTGCCCAATTTGCTACTTACACATAGTTGGATAATTCACATTTGAGTCCTTGTTTGTCCTCCCTTGATAAAGGAGGATTATTACTTCAAGACTGGGAGCAAAAATCTTGTTAAATATGATAGCAGTAAGGAGGTGAGTTTCATTCCCTAACATGAAGTAGAGAGCTTCTTCCCCATCATATGTGACTTTTTCTAGGGCGGAAAATAATTCACGTGTAAGCTTAATATATGTCTCTTGGACAGTTGTTGTCACCTCAAATAATCCAAGGGGTTTCATGATATCCTAAAAATAGGAAAATATACCCAAAGCTTCCATTGTCTCTTGATAGGCATAGAGGGTGGGAATAACTCCATGTGTCATGCACTCTGGATGTAGTGGCTTCCTCAACTGAGTATCTCTCACATTCAGGGTATCCTCACGCTTTTCATCTTGCACTTCTTCATGATGTGCATCTTGCATTTCTTCATCTTCGTCCTCCTCCTCATCAAGTATTAGTCACTACCTTTGGGCTTACGACTGCGGTTCAGGTTGTGTCTCAATGGAGGAAGTTGAAGGTCGAGCTGATGTGAGTGATGGTGCTGCCCTTGAAGAAGTCAAGGTTTCTACAACTCCTCCATATTTTGGATGAGTTGTGGACTCCTCAATGATGGAGTCCACCAATGAGTCCAAGTCAACGACTGCCAAATGGGTTGTTCTACTAGAAGAGCCAGAGGAGGGTGGTGGTGGTGAGCAAGAGGTGTAGGTTAGGCTTATGATGAGTCATTTTTGGATCGACACTGACATGATAGGATGTTCTTGGTTCCATGCATGCCTTTCTTTGGAATCTTCCTCATTTTGAGTGAAATATAAGGGAAAAATTAGCTTTACATACTTCTGGGTATGTGGGCGAAATGGAGAAATAGGGTTGGATTTTGTCATTCAAATGGAGTAGAGGAGGAAGGTGGATTGAGGGGAAGGTTGTTGAAGATGAATGGAGGTCGATTTGGGGTGAAGGAGGAAGAAATTGGGGCTAGAGGAGGCTGGGCGGTTGCCACACGGTCACTGGATCACACCACAAGTGTGGAGGTTTGTAGAGAATGAAATGACCGAGTTACTAGAATCAACTGGATCAATGACTTAGGTGGGTTGGAACCGAGCTAGAACAACCATGTTGGGTGCCACAACCATGTTGGCTTGCTAGAGCGACATCCGTTCTGTGCCACACGATCATGGTGATTGGCTTGCCACATAATCGTGCTACTTGGCACACCTGTTCCAGGTCTGCATTTTTTTCTTGTGTTTCTCTGTGATTTCCCTATGGTATTGAATGTCCCACCATAGCTATTCCATAGTACCATGGCCATGCTGGACACTATAGCACATCGAATTAATTTAAAAATCCTCAAAACATCAAATCTTGGATCCAAATGATTTTTTTTATCGAATCTCTTCCACATTTCAGTCAATTTGCCTTATCTCATAACTCTTTTCACATGCACATCTCAAATCTAATAAAAAAGATCAAGACCAACTGTGTGTATGCTTTCTTGAAAATTGTAAAAATAACAAAAAAGTATTAAAAATGGAAGGTCGGGTGAAAAACAATCCCCAAACCTTGGTGGGTTGCCTCCCACTAGCACTGAGGTTCATGCCTTAAGTCGGGCTTCTTGTATTCTCTCAATTATTCAACCATTTGGAATCCTTGTGTGTCCATTCGTGAAATAAATACCTCCCTCATTTGCATTCAATTGTTTCCCCTTGTCCCATTGATCACAAAAGTTATCACCATGTGTTCCATTCATATCTTTATCCTTCAAGTAATCAACTAGACTCTTCAAGTGACCATGCTCAATATCCTCATCTCAGCCTTTTCGGGTTGGGGTCTTGAACATATTGATCTTTATCTTCATGTCCATGAAAGAGACTGCCGTTGTTCCACTATGCACATGTATCTCAACATCAATTGTAGATAGGAATGGTCTCCCCAAGCTGATGGGAAAGTTCCTATCATCTTGATCATATCAAGAACGATGAAATCACCCACGAACACTACTACACTTTCTTCATGCATCATCACTAAAACGTAATCCACTCTTCCTCTAGGCACTTCAATGGATTAGTTTGCCAATTGGACAATACAATGAGCTAGTTTCAACTTGCCTAACTGATGTGCATGATTTATATAGCCTTTTGCCCACTTTTGCATGCATGTTCAATCCATTTTCTATCTCAAATTGCCTCTAATCACATCAGATTTCCCACTTTACTATTATCTTTACTCATTCCATGTTTACAAAATAGGTAAAATATTTTGATGCTAAATGGGGTAAATTCAATCACAATCCGACTTTATTTGGATTTGCCAAAAGATTGCACAACTTTGAAGACTTCTTCTGTTGTTTCTGATAGAAACATGTTGTGTGGTTTATCCAATAGGGTGTGTCAGTTGCAAGTAGAAGCACTCTCACCCTGATGTGCAACAACACAACATGTTGGACAAATGCACATGCCATGTACTACAACCTAGAAGCCGTTGTAACGCAACAACACAACGTGTCTTAAATGCACGCACTGTGTTCATTCAATTCAGACTTGCCCAAAATTTTCTCAACTTGCAGCAACACAAAGTGTCACCAACTAACATGATGTGCAAACTTCATGCATGGTAGTTTTACCTCCACTTACTAAGAGTGACACGTCGTGTTGTTTCACAAACACTCAATGTCGCAAAATATTTCTACACAATTTTGAGAGAAATTGTCCCTCATTTTTTAAATATGAAAGGACTATTATGGACGATTATCACTTTCCATTTGAAGAGTTTTGCAACCATAGAACCAAGTAGAGGATAGCAAGGGTGATTCTAGAGAAGAAGAGACAGTTAGTAGAGAGAGAACCTCTTCTCTACTTTATTTCTCTTCATCGTCTATGGAAAATGCATTGATTCTCCATTCCAACCCCTCAGAAGAGAACGTTGTTGGAGTAGGAGAAATAGCAAGGATGCAACTTCATCATCATGCTAGAATTCTTTCCTTGTTCCTCTTCTTCCATGGATTTCTTTGTTCTTTCTCTTCTCTAGTCATGTTTTGCGACATGATTCATCACTTGTACCTGTGTTATACCATTGTGTGTGAGTAGAACCCTATTCTTGGGCATGAGAGAGTAGATCCCATGCCATAACTCATGTGAACACAAATTTCTATCTTAATTCTAGTTGTCTACTATTCTAATATTGCACCAATGCCTAATTTGCTTGCTTGTTTGACTGGCCTTCTGCTTGCTCACTTTATGCTTCTAATATAATCTAGGAAGGTGTATCTAGGAGTATGGAGATGTGATCTTGGAAACACTTCCTTGACCATGAGAGTGGCTAGGAATGTGTGAGGAATCAATGTTTGTAGTTAAAAACAAAGCATATGAACGAGATTGCTACGTGGAGTTAGAATTGCCTCATATCATCAAAATATGTATGAGACACAAACCTCCTTTGTATCCTCAATTGGTATTGTTAGTTTTCATTTTTCTACTAATTTGTGATATGGAAGTGAAATCTAATTCTTGAGTTTCTTAATTTTGTTTTTAATCATAAACCAAGGGACTTGTGTTGATTAACTAAGTTCAATTATGTTAATTAGTCTAGATAAACTGATCAAGCTTGTGTAAATCAATCTAGATTGTTGAACCTTCAAAGTTTTGCACCTAACTAGCCTAGATCTCTTTGGATACGACCTAGACCACAATCAATCTCTTATACTTGAAGGGTAGAAACAAGTTAAGATGATTATATACTAAAGCTCGTTCATTAATACGACCAACAAGTTTTTGTCGTTGTTGCTTGGGAGCTACGATACTTTAGTTAAAGTAGAAGTGTTGATTAGTATTCAAGACTAGATCACCATTTTCACTTTCCATCATGCGATACTTTTTGTTTGTATTTCTCACTTAATACTTGCTTTTGTAGGTTGCATGCAATGTTCTAAGAGGGGCCTTGAACCTTCTATCTTTTTAGATCTAGAAATTGAACACAAATTTAACAGACATAGGAGAGCAAAGGAGGAGTGAGAGATCTTCAAACTTAGATGATTCACAACTATCATCACCCCATTCAACACCTTTGTCTTTGCCACCATGTTCATCCGATCACCAAGAGTCGATCATGGAGGACAACAAGACACTTATGGAACTCATTATCCCTACTACCATCAAAATATGTGGAGCTATTGACCATTTAATTATAGAGGATAATAACATCTCTATTAGCCCCCACTATTATGTAGATGATTAACATAGTAGGTTTGGAGGAACTCTAATGGAAGATCCAAATCTTCACATAGATGAGTTTCTATAGAACACGAACACTTTTAAGATTAACGGTGATCCGGCTGATGGGATACACCTACTATTGTTTCTATTCAATTTGAGGGATAGAGATAAGTCATGGATTTCTTCCTTACCCAAGAGGTCTATCAAAAGAGGGGATGAGCTGCTAAATGCTTTTCTAGCTAGTTAGTACTTTCCATCTAGCAAGACCGCACAACTAAGGAACCAACTCACCAATTTCAAACATCAAGAAGGTGAAACATTGTATGATACATGGGAGAGGTTTAAAGACCTCCAATGTCTTTTCCCTCACCACAGTTTGACCAATTGACCACTATTGCAAACATTCTACAATGGGTTAATCTATAACACACGTACGAGTGTGGATGTTGTTGCAAATGGAGCCATGATGAAAAAATGTTACATGGAGGCATATGATATTATCGAAGACATGTCTCTCAACCATTGTCAATGGAGCTTAGATAGGACCAACCAACCTTCTTTATAAAGCTCTTCTATTGAAAAGTCAGGCAAAAAACACATTGTTGATGTAGTCGATCTTATTGCAGCCAAGCTTGATGCTCTTTCCTAGAAATTTAAGAAGCTGAGTACTCATTCTGTTCAAGCAGTTGAACAAGTTTGTGATGAATGTGGAGTTTCCCGAGCATAATTCTTCTTCTTACTTTTCCCTACAAATGAATGTTGGAGAGATTCTAGAACAAGCTAATGCATTAGGGAGCTTTGGGAACAAGCAGTGCTACAACCCTACTCCAACACTTACAATCTAGGATGGAGATATCATCCTAGTTTCTCCTATAGGAACACTAGAATAGCTCAAAACCCACATCATCAACAAGGTCAAAATAAAAAACACAAACAGGCAACCATCAGCCCATGAATAACAACCTGTAGGGATTCCACAACAACAAATGGATCTACAATCATCAAGAACAATCCCAACCAAAGCCAAGTCTATAGAGCATGCTTGGGACCTTTGTCTCAACTCAAATTCTATAGAATGATGAATTTCACAATCATGAGAAACTTCTCAAAGATGAAATTTCTCATATCTCTTCAAAAGTAGATGGCATTGTTACCTACACAAAGATGTTAGATAATCAAATTGCACAACAAGCTCTAGCCAACCAAAGGGCTTCTTCCAGGTCACTACCGAGCCAATTAGAGATGAAACTAAGGGATTGTAAATCTATTACTCTAAGGAGTGGAGTTTTAATTGAAAGAACCCCACCACGACATGAGGGTATAGTTGATGATGTTTCTAGCTAAAAAGATGATACCGATGAGAAGTAAAGATAGAAGAATGTGGATGAAGCACCACCTTCTTACAAACCCACTATTCCTTTTCCTCACATGTTTGCACACAAGAAGGATGATGTCAATTTCAACATATTCATGGACATTCTCAACAATATTTATGTCAACTTTCCTTGAGGTGAAGTTATTGTTAAGATCCCTTCCCATGCAAAATTTCTCAAGGACATCTTCACCAATAAGAGGGGGTTAGATTAAGTGGAACTATTCTGCTATTGGAGAGGATGAGCTCTATCATCCAAAATAGGCTATCAGATAATCTTAATGAACTTGGAGCCTTCACTCTTCTATACAAGATAGGCGACACTACTTTTGACAAAGATCTAGTTGACCACGGAACTAGTATCAACCTTATTCCCTTCTCACCGTGGCAACAACTTGACCTTGGAGATTGAAAGATGAATAAGGTGGTCATTCAATTGGAAGACCATTCCATCTAGTATTCCAAATGTATTTTAGAAGATGTTCCTCTGCAAGTTGGCCAATTTTATGTCCCTTGTGATTTTGTTGTGTTGGACATGGACGAAGTTCCTTCCAACCCTATTCTTTTTGGGAGAACCTTTCTCCAAACTGGTGATTGTATAGTTTATGTGTGAGAAGGAAAAATCACCCATAGGGTAGGAGAAGAGACTATGAAATTTTTGGTTTTTGATGCCATGAAAGATCCAAACAAAAGAGAAGAATTTTTCATAGTTGATTGTGTTGATAAGATTCTATAATAAAATGAAGTTTTATAAATTTCATTGTTAATTGTTTTGAAGAGGATGAGCTAGACACCACCAAGATAATGGACGTTTCATATGCTACTCCTATTTCTGATTCCCATCCAACCAATGAAGGTATTCCATCTTTGGAAAACAATTCTTGCAAGTATACGAAGGAGAAAAAAGTAGAACTCAAACCCCTTCCACATGGATAAGGTATGTTTTTCTTGACCCTGGTCCTACTTCTCCTATGATTATAAATATTGATTTAAATGATGATCAAGATTTAAAATTGTTTAATGAACCTCATATCCTCAAAGAAGTAACATGTTATTTAATTGATGAATCAAAGGGCATAAATCCTTCCATTTGCATGCACTCAATTAAAATAGAAGATGATGCCAAGCCATGTGTAGAACCTCCTAGGTGTTTAAATCAAAATATGGTATAGGTTGTGTATAACCTCCTAGGAATTCAAACTCCTATAAATGACAACCCTCAGGTGAGTACTATTCATGTAGTACCCAAGAAAGGGGATGGGTTACAACTATAGAAAAAGGGGATAATGATGAATTGATCCAAACACGCGTAGTCACAGGGTGGAACGTGTGTATAGATTACATGAGACTAAATAAGGAAACTCATAAAGATTCTTTTCCTTTGGATTTAATTGATTTTATGCTTGAAAGATTAGCAAACAACTCTTATTTTTTATATCTCGATGGATATTCTAGATTTTTCCAAATATCGATATACCCACTAGACCAAGAAAAGCCTACATGCACATGCACCTATGTGACTTATGCTTATAGACACATGCCATTTGGACTTTGTAATGCTCCAATGACTTTTCAACATTGTATGATGGCCATTTTCTCTGATTTCATCAAGCAAATAATGGAGATTTTTAAGGATGATTTTTGCATGTATGGCAATTCATTTGAGGATTGTTTTTCAAATTTATCTTCAACATTGCAAAAAGGTTAGCCTAGTACTCAACTGGGAGAAGTGTCATTTTATGGTACAATCCTAAGCTGTACTGCCCGTGTGGTATCTAACAAGGGTATTGAAGTTAACAGGGCTAAGGTGGAGGCAATTGAAAATATGCCAACTCCAACATCTGTGAAAGATGTTCATATCTTTCTTGGCCATGAAGGGTTTTACACACACTTTATCAAATACTTATCCAAGATAGCATAACCATTGTGTCCATTTTTTGATAATTAATGAATTCATATTCAATGATGACTGCCAAACTGCTTTCAGAAAGCTGAAAGATGCTCTTATTTCTACCTCTATTATTCTACCCCCAAAATAGAATGCACCATTTGAAATTATGTGTGATGCAAGTGAATACTCTATTGATGTAATCTTAGGACAAATGAAAGGCAAAAAAATCCATGCCATACATTATTCCAGCAAGACCCTGTATGAAGAACAAATAAACTATGCAACCATGGAGAAGGAGGTGCTAGAAACAATATATGACTATGACAAATTCAGGCAATATCTTATAGGTTCCAAGGTTGTGGTCTACACTGACCATGGTACAATAAAGTCTCTGATGAATAAGAAAGATGCCAAGCCACATCTAATTCGCTGGATAATATTGCTTCATGAGTTTAATTTTGAGATAAGAGATAAGAAAGGTACATATAACAATTTTGTTGATCACCTCTCATAGCTGAACAAAAATGCAACAAACTCCCTACCTATTGATGATTACCTACCTGTTGATAGATTGTATTCTATTAGTTTTTTTTTCGATCCCTTGATTCGTTGATATCATCGCTTTTCTCACCACTGGACATCTTCCCCTTGATCTCACTTATCAACAAAAGAAGAAGTTCCTACATGGTGTTAAATTCTACTATTGGGATGATCCACTGTTGTTCAAGAAAGGGGTATATGGGATGATATAGGGGTGTATAGCTGATGAAGAGATTCCAACCATCATTTCTAAATGCCATTATTCTTCCTATGGAGGGGACTTTGGATGGGAGAAGACAACTAGGAAGATTTTGGAAGCAGGTTTCTGCTAGCCAACATTGTTCCAAGACGTTCAGGCTTATGTCAAAGCTTGTGACAAGTGCCAAAGGATAAGAGGTATATCAAGGAGAGATGAAATGCCTCTAAACTCCATTCTTGAGGTATATGTATTTGATGTATGGGGAGTGGACTACATGGGCCCCTTTCCTTCCTCATGTGGCTAAAAATACATATTAGTTGCGTGTGATTATGAATCTAAGTGGGTTGAAGCTATTCCTACTCAAGACCCAAATGCAAAATCCATAATAAATCTATTTTAGAATATAATCTTCCCATTATTTGGAGTTCCAAGAGTTGTGACATCTAATGGAGGAACATACTTCAATGAAAAGTAATTCAATAATCTACTAAAAAATATGGAGCAAAGTATAAGATATCTAACCAATATCACCCTCAAATGGTAGGAAAAGTTGAAGTATCCAATTGGGAAAACTAAAGAGTATTCTAAAGAAAACCATTTCTAGTTCAAGAAAAGATTTGGCACTCAATCTAGATGATGCTCTATGGGCAATCTGGAAAGCTTTCAAAACATCTATTGGCACAACACCATTCAAGCTTATCTATGGCATGTCATGCCATCTTCTTCTAGAGTTAGAGAACAAGGCTCTATGGGCAATTAAATTTCTAAACTTTGAATTGAACAAGGCAGGAGAAAAGAGACTAGTGCAACTCCAAGAGATTGAAGAGCTCTGTATCGATGCATATGAAAATGAAAAAATATATAAAGAAAGAACAAAGGCATGATAGGACAAGAATATTAGGAGAAAATACTTCATTGAGGGAGATCAAGTGCTTCTCTTCAACTCCAGGTTGAAGCTTTTTTAGTAAAGACGTTCCAAGTGGTCTAGACCTTCTTTGTTCTAAAGATCTTTCCATACAAGATTGTTGAGCTTCCTCTAAGGGAAGTAATCAAAATTCAAAGTAAATGGCCATAGGTGCAAGTTGTAATTAGAAGGAGAGAATATCGAGAAGGGTGTTTCATGCTCCATCACTGAGACTTGTTGGTGAAGACTCAAGTCTCACTTTGGACTCTAAACAGATTCCTTATGGGAGTTCACCCTAATCTTAGGATAGATTTACTTTGAGATTTTTAGTCAAAGTAATTTTCTTTTAAAAATAAATTTGTCGTAGATGAATTTAATAAACTTAGACCCTCATAGCCAACTTCATTACAGGTGATGCAAGAAATCAAACTTTTGCAACAAATTTGCTTGAACATGGTGTGTTTTCCAAATGACACACCGTGTCAGTTCCAAACAAACATATTTCAGCCACTCAGTTTAGAACACACGACATGTGGCAAAAACAACACGACATGTTTGTAGAAGTTGTACAAGCATAATTTTTTGTGAAGATGCAATAGGTGTGCTTTGTTGTAGGTGGTGTGCAATGTTCATGGAAAAATTGTCAAGTATTCACCCAGTAGAAAACACAATGTGTTTTACATTGAACATGAAGTGTCCATATTTATGGGTGTCTCTGTGAACAATAGACATGTCGTGTGATTTTCAAGACACAAAATTCCAACAAAAGAGTATGTTTCTAAAAATTTCCATTACAAAGAGACACAACATGCATGAAAATGAACACGGCGTGTCACATGTTGGCCAACCATACATGATAACTTATTTGAAGTGAACACATCATGTCCTTATCTTGACACAACATGTTGGTTCTCAAATAGAGAAAAAAATAACAAGGGAAGCATGAGACACAAAGTAAATAGAGAATGTATATGAATAAATACACAGTGTTGGATGAGCTAAAATAGGGTTTTGCAACCCGATTCCAAATTCATTCTCACACCTTTCCCTAACTCACGCCATATTCAAGCACCCCAGCCCTCATACATATCCATCCTCACCGCCATGTTTAAATCTGCAAGTAAGATGCTCTCCACCATGCTCCAACCCCACTGCTCTTGGCTGTCAGATCCATGTGCGCTGCTGAAGCTACACTGACACGCAACACCACATGCCACCCTTTCCAAAGTTGCATGCCTCTCTATCACCCAAGAAATCACTAGGATACATGCCAACCACTGCCATGATTCAATCTTCTTCAATCGTCATCACCTCCTTGTTCAGATGCCTCTACCCCATCAACCAACTGCCATTGCATCATCGACTGCAACTCACTTTTGCCGACCATTCTTCATTAAACTATAAGAAATCTCAAACTCTAGAATCCAAGCCACCATTCAAGCTCCATAGATGTCACAAAAATGTCGTGAGACTCTCTGCCATTTTCTATAGCCCATGTTCCTCTCTACCTGCAAATTGCCTGCAAAATGACACAGACAATTGTGTCTGCACTTGTCACACACAGTGTTAGACTTCTCAGCAATAGTTCTTCTAATGCTCATGGCCCCCATCAAGTAAGAATCCAAGTGCCACAGAGGTGAGAGCTCTTCTTCAACAACAACCTATATTACATTCATTGAATTCAACATCATGGCTGAAGAAGATGCTACATACCAAAATATGATCACATGTAAGGTCCTTCCTATGTGTTTTGCCTACAATGAGACAGTGGAAGCACTGGGCTTCAAGGATGAGGTGTTGGAATTTATTGAGGAGCTAAGACTCAAACACACATACTGCAATGTAGGCCCCACTTATCCCAGATTGACGTGAATTTCTTACTACTCTACATGCGATGGAAGACCCAAGAAATCCATCTAACCTTTTGGTATAATCACTTTCTGACTTCTTGGGCACAATTATAAATTTACTTTAAAGTAATTATGTGATGCATATCAATTTATCTATGTAGGGAGTATAGTAATGCCTCCACAATTTAACAATGATGATTTCTGGAGGGATATTACTGAAGATGACATTCATGACACTATAGATGCCAGGGCATCACACATTCACAACCCCATCTTCCACTACATGCACATGCTTCTTAGCACTTGTGTTTTTTCCATTAAAGAAATACAAGGTGACTATGGGAAGCAAGACTTGTTTTTCTTATGGGCAGTGTTACACAATTACAAAATTCGTGCATGCTATTTTGTCCTATTCCATTTCTTAGAGGTTAGAAAGAAGAAATTATGTGACATTATGATAGGAGGATTAATAACCCATATTGTCCAAAGTTGAAGACTGACTTGACATGGTTGAGAAATTCGATTAAATTAAGAATTCTAACAAAGGGATGTAGATAAAAGGGAGGGTGATAGAAAGAGAGAAGAAAAATATCAATGATATAATATGATTTCAATATGTATGGCCTCTGAATTATCTAATAAGAATAAAAAGCAATGTGATAAAGCATCAATACTCATCACAGATTGGCATTCCGGATTTCTATTCAACCCAAAACTCCCGGCGGATGGCCCTGCCACTTGGTGGAATAGGGTTGACCTCCAATTTCTCATCTCATCAGGTTTAATTGTTAGGGATCCCTCTGAAACAACAAGTTCAGATTGTACTACCATGGACATGAAGAATTAATTGAACTACTTGATCTAGAGGGGATACCTTTGACAAATAAATACAATTGGAAGTTTGTTTTTGATGACGAGAATGATTTTGGATATAGACCTAAGATCTCTACTACAACATAGGCATCTGCACCACCACCTCCTTCTATTGCCACATAGACAGACTACAATGTAGGCTATGCCAGATGTGAGACACCTTTACTGGTATGTCCTACATCACTTTGATCATCATGACACCCTCTTGGACTAGTTGAGACAAAAGTAATATGATATGCACTCATTGATTCAGAGGATGGATATGTGGCACATCTATCAAGGCCACTATGTCATGCCTCCACCACCTCCACCACCACTGGAGGAGTTGACATTCATTGATATCCTTGATGATGACACCTTGAGGCAGTATTTCCTAGTTGTTAATGAGGGAACTGGTCCGTCTCTGTGATTCACTCCACGACAGGTGTCCGGTTCCAAACCACTTGAGTTTGATTCATGTAGTGAGAGCACTATACATTTCAAGCTTAGGGTGGGAGCAACCAACTGGTAGTTTAAGTTTAGTTTCCTTTGCATTTCTTTTTCTTAATTTCTATTTTAGATAATGGAAAGTATAGTGTTATTAGAGGCTTGTTCTCTTTTGGATTGAATTGTACTTTATGATAAACCATTTGTCCTATTTTTTATTTGGGAAGTATTAGTTGAAGAAAGAAAATACAAGCCACGAATCAATTAGATGAAATTTGTTGCCAACAACATTGATTTCATTTAAGTCGGTTTCTTTTAGTCTGCATTTCATCTTTCACACTCTTATCTGTCTAATACATGTAATGGTTGAATCTTCTTGGATTAACCAACACTACAACATTGTTTGACATTGTAGATGCCCTTGTCAAATTCTTAGTGCGTTTTCAACCACCATCTCAATGAAAACTTATAAATGAATGAAATCTAGTTAATTATGCAATCCAATTAATTCTTGTATGCTTTGGGGATGACTCTAGTTTAAGGCCACATGGTTCTCAAGAAGAACCGGATTGACTTTTAATTATTTTGGCGTGTTCTTGAAAAGTCTTACATTTATCCCCTTTAAATATGGCTAAACTACCCACGTATCATGCTAGCCTAGTGTAAGTCTGATCTCGCTATGATGGTTATGTGTTACATCCTAAAAGAGGGTAAATGACCCCAATCGACATTCCATCTGTGCATAAGTCTATTTTAGCTACTAAGTGTTGGAACCCATGCTTCATTTCTTAATCTTGTTCTAAAAAGCAAGGAGAGTAGTGTTGGACTAATATCTCATATTTCATCTTTTACATCCTTAATAATTTAGATAATCAAGTTGCATATTCACTAATTAATTGTCTTGGTCATTGAAATTCTACTTCATGTTGTTATGTTGATTCTTCCATTTGGATTGTTGCCACTTTTGCTGAACTATGCTTGCATCTTGGGTGTTTAAGATTGAACTCATGGATAATAGCATAAACCCATTGATTATGGTTGGATTGACTTGATACACTTCTTTCATTTCATTTATTTGATACATGTGCTTGACATCTTCTTCAATTGTATTTCCATGTTATTTTTTCTTGTGGACAAGCAATGGTTCAAGCTTAGGGGGACTTGATTTTCATGATTTATATAGCCTTTTTTAACTTTTGCATACATGCTCATTCCATTTTCTATCTCAAATTACCTCTAATCACATTGAATTTCTCACTTTATTATTATCTTTACTTGTTTCACATTTGTAATCGCAAGTAAAATATTTTGATGATAAAATGGGGTTAATTAAATCACAATTTGACCTTATTTGGATTCCTAAAAGATTGCACAAATTTAAAGACTTGTTTTGAAGTTCTTGACATAAACACGCCATGTTTTTTATCCAACATGCCGTATTAGTTGCAAGCAGAAGCACTCTTTCCCTGATGTGCAGCAGCACACAGTGTCAGCCAAATGCACATTCCCTATCCCTTCAACACAACAACACGACGTGTATTAAATGCACACACCATATTCATTCAATCCACACTTGCCCATATTTTCTTGACTTGTAGAAACACATGTATTAGCCAATTGGCACCCAGTGCAACCTTTGCGTAGGGAAGTTTCACCTTCAGTTATTGAGAGCGACATGCTGTGTAGTTTCACAAACACGCCATGTCAGAAATGATTTCTGCACAGTTTTGAGAGAGATTATCCCTCTTTTTAAAGACAAAAGGACTCTTATGGGACAATTATCACTCATCATTTGAAGATTTTTTAAACTATAGAACATAGAAGAGGAGAAGAAGGGCGATTTTAGAGAAGACGAGGGGTTACTCAAGAGAGAACCTGTAACATACTGAAACTCAGGGTCTTCCCTGTAATTTACCCACTTTTGAGCTTTTCTTTGCCTTTTAGTCCATTTGGACCTTTTCTATAAATTTCACATCCTTTTGGATCATTCTTGGACTCCTTGTGCATTTTGAGCACAATCTGAGGTTGAAATTACTATTTACCCTCATTTATGTAAATGAGGGGGTGTTTGCACAAATAACCAACATTAGGAGATAAGTTAAGGCTAATGGTGTAATTTGGTCATTAATGGGATAATATAGTATATTATATTTATTTGGAGCTTTTTGGATAAATATATTATTAATAATGTGTATTTGAGTTCATATATGGGGATATTAACCTTTATTGTTTCTCTCTCCTCGAAATATGATTTTAATTCATATTAATATGTTATTTTGTTGAGAAATGATTATTTGTACCCTAATGTGTTTTATATATCGAGATTACTCACATGTTTCTCATTAATAAGCTTTTTCATATAATTCCTTGATTTTAAAATATTATTATACTCTTTTCTGAGCTATATATTTATTAATGGCCATATTATGCATTAAACGAGAAAGTGATTGCATAGCATTATAATACTCGTCATTATGAGCCTATGGTTCAAATTTGGTGTCATTTAGACTTCATTTGACCCCTCAAACGGATTTTATAAGCTTTTAATATAGTGTAGTGCATTAATCGATTCATTTATGCGTTTGTAACGCTATAGTTCAGTTTATTTTCCCTTGTCGTGCGACCCGGTCCACGGTGGATACTCATCTGACGGCCGATGTTCATCCTCCCTTGGATCCAACGACACCCGCGTGTCTTCTACCTCCAGCGGGCCGCGAGTCGGGGAACAGTCCCGGTCCCTGATCTCCTCCGCGTCGTTTTCTCTCCCCTCTCACCCGTTTCGAGAGATTCTTGTTTCATTGAGTCCGTCTCGTCGAGACGTTTCATTTGAACGCTTACTTGTCGCTTGCCTCTCCAAAAACAAGAAACGCCCAATCGGGGCCTCCACCTCTTCCCTGCCGTGAAGTTGCAGAAGGTGCTAGACACCTCCTCACGCCTATATAAGGCTATGGGAATGACCCTCGGGCTTCTTACTTCCTTCCTCCTCCTCCAATTTGTCCCGAGCTACCTCCGATCTCCCCGCCCTACTCCATTTTTCTTTTCCGGCGACTTGTCCAGCAGCTTGTACCTCCGGTCACCTCCCCTCAATTCCTTGTGTGGTAAGCACCTAGGGCCTTGGCTCTACCTCCTCCTACTCTTATCTTTCCCTGCGAGTGCCCCAACCGATGCGTCCTATAGCCGACGTAAAGTAGCCTCTGGCGCCGAGCTTTTCCGAGCTTCACCGCACCTCCGCACTCGACGAAGTTTGGGTTCGACTCACAACCCATCTACGAAGTGTTTCCCGACCTCGTTTTCCCGGGTCATCCCGTTTCCTTTAGCTTTTCACCCCGACATTGTTTCCTCTATTCCGGTCAAGTCTGGACCTCGTCCTTCTGCTCCAGAGCACGCGAGTGCGTAGACAGTGGATCCTTGTGTTCAGGAGGAACTAGGGAACTAGTTCCCAGTTTTAGTTCCCGGTTGTGCGCCCGAATGGCGAGATGCACCATGGAGCCAAGCTCCAGGCTGTGCTGCTCGCAGCCATGGCCTGGGTGGGAGCAATCCTGGTCATGCAATGACCAGGGAGCCCCTGTGCCCGTGATTAGCCGATCATTAGGACGTGGGCAAATAAGTGATTTCGCCTTGAAACATGTTTCTCACTAACGATGGTTTTGCTTCCAGATGACCTTTCTACCCTCGAAGTTATAATTAAATCGAGTTGACGACCGAGGGCAAAATGGTCTTTTGACTCTCTGTTTATCCGCTTTTGACCAAGGCCAAGCGAGCCTGGACAGGCTGACATGGCTAAAGCTGATTGGCCCATGTCAGCGTGGGCCCGGCCTCAGTGGCCAATTGTTTTTATTTTTGCCTACATGGCTTTTTCTTAATTTCTGATTGGCCAGGTTTACTTAATTCATAGTAAATCAACCATTGGTCAGAAAAATATGAATAAATAGTCGATGGAATGGGTTTTTAACGTAGAATCTGATTTTATGATTTTTGAGACCTGATTCTCAAGGGTTTTCCAAAGTTTTCTTTGTTTGGCATTTTTAGTATGTTAAATGTTTTAAAATACATAATTAATTCATTTTAACTCTGTTTTGTAAAATAAAATATGTTTTCTTATTCATGAGAATATGACCAATCGTTTGGGCTTGGTTTTGAACCCTAAATCGTAGTTTTGTAAAACTAGGGTTTTTCCTATGATTTATGTTTTTACATATATTAATACATGTGTAATGATGTAACTAGGATATTATGTGGATGGATTGCAATCAGTTTGATGGATATGATGGTAATGTATTTAATCTAAGGTATGTGAAAACCTATTTGAGTATGTGCACCCTATTCTAGTATGTGAGACCTATTTCAGTATGTGGATCCTATTTTAATGGTGGAATTTAACTATGATGATATTGTGCAAACAATCCTAATCTCTCAGTTGGGTCTTTTCCAACCCCACAATAACTATTGTGCTAGCCTGATTATCCCTCTAATTGCATTTATTGGCTCTTTACTTATGTTATGCTTCTAATGCCATTGTGGCTCATTCTTTAGAACATGTGAATCATGCTACTACATATGTTGCCTCCTTTACATGGAAATGTTGTAATCTTGTTATTGCCTATGTTGGCTTATCCCTTTGAAATATTTGGAACATTGTATAATGTTGATGCTTGTTGACTCTTTTAATTCTTAGAACTCTTGGATATGGTTGTGGCCTATGATGGCCTATTTGTTTATTTTTGGGTTTTATTCCCAATGCTATGATGTTATTTTGTTCTACTTTTCACTATGCTGCCAAGTGAATGTTTATGCATGATATAGTTATTGGCCAATTGACAATGTAGTGTACATGAGTACAAACCACCCACAGGGCACTGGGGTTTTAGTCCTCCTGCCGGGCACTGGGGTTTTAGTCCCCCTGCCATTTTATATATTAGGCACTGGGGTTTTATTCCCCCTGCCACTTTTTAGGCGCTGGGGTTTTAGTCCCCCTGCCATTGGTGAGGTCCGGTAGGTGCCTCACCCTACATTGAGAGGATGTTGAGTCATAATTTATATTCATGCAAATGTGATAATTGTTGATATTTAAATGTGGCAGTTTCTCTCTCTCATATTCATATATTTGCCTCATATCTTTTGAAATCTCTTATTGTAGAGAATCTTTTATATTGCAAAGCTTTTTATTATTATTTGTCCTATTCCTTTTTATTAACACATACCTTTCATCTTTCTCTTGCTGGATGACCCCAACCATCCAGGTTAGGATCAGTGTGCGCATGGAAGCTTGGTGAACCTAAGGCTAAGGATAGGACAAGAAAGATGAAGAACATATAGTAAATGATCATAGTTGCTTTTATGTTATGTAGTTGTTTGTTTGGAGACAATGTTGTTTTAGTTAAGTCTTCCTCTACCTAGATCCTTGTGCTTGTATAAAGTTGTACTTCCTATTTGGGAAAATTTTATAATGTACTCTTTATACATTTTGAATAAAGTCAAGATTTAATTCTTCCGCTGCCACACCATTGGTGTTTTTGTTTATCATGTTTATAGTAGAGACTTGGTCTTTACAACATGGTATCAGAACATCAAGGTAGTCGGATTCTTGACTAATTCAAAATTGTCTCCTAGATAGAACCCTTATCTTATATAGTTTCCCTATAGTAAGTTTTTCACCTTAGAGTTGACCTATAAATAATGTCTGATTTAGGTTCATAATAATTTCATATTAGAAATAAAATTTGTCAACTTTTTGGTGAATTGTCTAATTGAGTAACTATTAGAGCAAGAAGTTGAAGTGATGGTGTCTAGAAAGGGTCAGAGTTTAGGGGCTGACAATATTTTCCTCCGCCCCACTAGCTTGGTCACGAGGACTCCTGAGCTCATATGACCTGGCCTGGCCTGATCTGAAATGGACAACTCGAAATAGTCTACCTTTATACATATTACTTTATTGTTGAGTAACCTTTACAACCCTTATATGATGATTTGATTTCTTTCCTCAAACAAAAATCATCTTGTAATCCCTAAGTATCTTATATGAGCCTTAGATTACCATGTTAGGGTTAAGTGTACCCTAGGCTATACCTTGAGTTGGAAGGTAGAGTTTAGTAAGACTTTCATGTTGGGCTTTATACCCTTAAAATAGTTTGACTTAGTCAACCCTTTAAGTGGAAAGGTAGAGTTAGTACCTTGTTAGATTATGGAGTTGTTGATTTCGAGGATGAAATCCTCTTTAGGGGGGTGGAGTCCCTCAATGCCTTGAAATCAAGAAACTCTAACTCCTTAGATATGGGATTACTGAGCTTATATGTTTAGTGTTGAACAAACCTAATATGCTTGTAATTCATCTTGTTTGATTATAACAAATGGATAAGTCACATAATCCGTATGCTTGAACCTTAATATACTCTTGATGCACATAATCATTAATTATTCATATGTGAATATACATAGTTTTGATTAAGTCACCCTAATGGTAAAATATGTATGGTAAAATACACCCTAAGGATGCTTTAACATGTAATGGTCATGTGGACCTAAACCCTAAGATGTAATCATCTAGCCTTGACAACATATGCATATATATATACCCTTCATGCCTTTCATGATACTCTAGTGACATTAGGTGTCATCACATATTATGCTTGGGTACATGTAGATGTGTTATAATCCCTTAATCATAATTGTGACCCGATTATTGGCATAGGGAAGGCATAGCACCTTGTTGACTAAAATACATCTCAGTAATCATCTTAACATGGGTTGGTTTATGAATAAAATCAGTAATAAGATGATGAGTAATTTGATTCATATAATGTGATGTTAATTCATAGTAATTAGTGTTATAAGAGAAAATGATTAATGATGTCATGGATATGAGTATGTTAGATGTTGTGATAAGCCATACACCCTTAGACTTGTGATTAGATTAATAATTTGTTGGATAATATTATATGGCTTAGAAAACCCTAATTGTTCTTAAAACCCTGATGAGGGAAATCCATAAGATATAATATTGAGATATAATTGTTTTGGATAAAACGTGGCACAAGTGATAGTATAATAGATATGCTGCCTTTTCATGATAGAGTTTATGCAACAAAATGTTAGTTTGATAAAATGCTATAGGTTTTGTGAAAACCTTAGTAACACCTGACTTATGTAGATTTTGTGTTGTACCCTAGATTAAGGGTTATAACCTAGTGTTTATGGTTGGGATGTTGCACACCCACCCTCTCTTCTCTCTTGTTGTGATTTCAGGGACGAAATCCTCTTTCAGGGGTGGTGTGCTATAACATACTGAAACTCAGGGTCTTCCCTGCAATTTACCCACTTTTGAGCTTTTCTTTGCCTTTTAGTCCATTTGGACCTTTTCTATAAATTTCACATCCTTTTGGATCATTCTTGGACTCCTTGTGCATTTTGAGCACAATCTGAGGTTGAAATTACTATTTACCCTCATTTATGTAAATGAGGGGGTGTTTGCACAAATAACCCACATTAGGAGATAAGTTAAGGCTAATGGTGTAATTTGGTCATTAATGGGATAATATAGTATATTATATTTATTTGGAGCTTTTTGGATAAATATATTATTAATAATGTGTATTTGAGTTCATATATGGGGATATTAACCTTTATTGTTTCTCTCTCCTCGAAATATGATTTTAATTCATATTAATATGTTATTTTGTTGAGAAATGATTATTTGTACCCTAATGTGTTTTATATATCGAGATTACTCACATGTTTCTCATTAATAAGCTTTTTCATATAATTCCTTGATTTTAATATATTATTATACTCTTTTTTGAGCTATATATTTATTAATGGCCATATTATGCATTAAACGAGAAAGTGATTGCATAGCATTGTAATACTCGTCATTATGAGCCTATGGTTCAAATTTGGTGTCATTTAGACTTCATTTGACCCCTCAAACGGATTTTATAAGCTTTTAATATAGTGTAGTGCATTAATCGATTCATTTATGCGTTTGTAACGCTATAGTTCAGTTTATTTTCCCTTGTCGCGCGACCCGGTCCACGGTGGATACTCATCTGACGGCCGATGTTCGTCCTCCCTTGGATCCAACGACACCCGCGTGTCTTCTACCTCCAGCGGGCCGCGAGTTGGGGAACAGTCCCGGTCCCTGATCTCCTCCGCGTCGTTTTCTCTCCCCTCTCACCCGTTTCGAGCGATTCTTGTTTCATTGAGTCCATCTCGTCGAGATGTTTCATTTGAACGCTTACTTGTCGCTTGCCTCTCCAAAAACAAGAAACGCCCAATCGGGGCCTCCACCTCTTCCCTGCCGTGAAGTTGCAGAAGGTGCTAGACACCTCCTCACGCCTATATAAGGCTATGGGAATGACCCTCGGGCTTCTTACTTCCTTCCTCCTCCTCCAATTTGTCCCGAGCTACCTCCGATCTCCCCGCCCTACTCCATTTTTCTTTTCCGGCGACTTGTCCAGCAGCTTGTACCTCCGATCACCTCCCCTCAATTCCTTGCGTGGTAAGCACCTAGGGCCTTGGCTCTACCTCCTCCTACTCTTGTCTTTCCCTGCGAGTGCCCCAACTGATGCGTCCTATAGCCGCCGTAAAGTAGCCTCCGACGCCGAGCTTTTCCGAGCTTCACCGCACCTCCGCACTCGACGAAGTTTGGGTTCGACTCACAACCCATCCACGAAGTGTTTCCCAACCTCGTTTTC
Organism: Alisma plantago-aquatica; assembly: GCA_963693085.1. Lineage (NCBI taxonomy): Eukaryota > Viridiplantae > Streptophyta > Magnoliopsida > Alismatales > Alismataceae > Alisma > Alisma plantago-aquatica. The sequence goes on from OY856412.1 coordinate 196,389,199, forward strand.
CCGGGTCATCCCGTTTCCTTTAGCTTTTCACCCCGACCTTGTTTCCTCTGTTCCGGTCAAGTCTGGACCTCGTCCTTCTGCTCCAGCGCACGCGAGTGCGTAGACAGTGGATCCTTGTGTTCGGGAGGAACTAGGGAACTAGTTCCCATTTTTAGTTCCCGGTTGTGCGCCCGAATGGCGAGATGCGCCATGGAGCCAAGCTCCAGGCTGTGCTGCTCGCAGCCATGGCCTGGGTGGGAGCAATCCTGGTCATGCAATGACCAGGGAGCCCCTGTGCCCGTGATTAACCGATCATTAGGACGTGGGCAAATAAGTGATTTCGCCTTGAAACCTGTTTCTCGCTAACGATGGTTTTGCTTCCAGATGACCTTTCTACCCTCGAAGTTATAATTAAATCGAGTTGACGACCGAGGGCAAAATGGTCTTTTGACTCTCTGTTTATCCGCTTTTGACCAAGGCCAAGCGAGCCTGGACAGGCTGACATGGCTAAAGCTGATTGGCCCATGTCAGCGTGGGCCCGGCCTCAGTGGCCAATTGTTTTTATTTTTGCCTACGTGGCTTTTTCTTAATTTCTGATTGGCCAGGTTTACTTAATTCATAGTAAATCAACCATTGGTCAGACAAATATGAATAAATAGTTGATGGAATGGATTTTTAACGTAGAATATGATTTTATGATTTTTGAGACATGATTCTCAAGGGTTTTCCGAAGTTTGCTTTGTTTGGCATTTTTAGTATGTTAAATGTTTTAAAATACATAATTAATTCATTTTAACTCTGTTTTGTAAAATAAAATATGTTTTCTTATTCATGAGAATATGACCAATCATTTGGGCTTGGTTTTGAACCCTAAATCGTAGTTTTGTAAAACTAGGGTTTTTCCTATGATTTATGTTTTTACATATATTAATACATGTGTAATGATGTAACTAGGATATTATGTGGATGGATTGCAATCAGTTTGATGGATATGATGGTAATGTATTTAATCTAAGGTATGTGAAAACCTATTTGAGTATGTGCACCCTATTCTAGTATGTGAGACCTATTTCAGTATGTGGATCCTATTTTAATGGTGGAATTTAACTATGATGATATTGTGCAAACAATCCTAATCTCTCAGTTGGGTCTTTTCCAACCCCACAATAACTATTGTGCTAGCCTGATTATCCCTCTAATTGCATTTATTGGCTCTTTACTTATGTTATGCTTCTAATGCCATTGTGGCTCATTCTTTAGAACATGTGAATCATGCTACTACATATGTTGCCTCCTTTACATGGAAATGTTGTAATCTTGTTATTGCCTATGTTGGCTTATCCCTTTGAAATATTTGGAACATTGTATAATGTTGATGCTTGTTGACTCTTTTAATTCTTGGAACTCTTGGATATGGTTGTGGCCTATGATGGCCTATTTGTTTATTTTTGGGTTTTATTCCCAATGCTATGATGTTATTTTGTTCTACTTTTCACTATGCTGCCAAGTGAATGTTTATGCATGATATAGTTATTGGCCAATTGACAATGTAGTGTACATGAGTACAAACCACCCACAGGGCACTGGGGTTTTAGTCCTCCTGCCGGGCACTGGGGTTTTAGTCCCCCTGCCATTTTATATATTAGGCACTGGTGTTTTATTCCCCCTGCCACTTTTTAGGCACTGGGGTTTTAGTCCCCCTGCCATTGGTGAGGTCCGGTAGGTGCCTCACCCTACATTGAGAGGATGTTGAGTCATAATTTATATTCATGCAAATGTGATAATTGTTTATATTTAAATGTGGCAGTTTCTCTCTCTCATATTCATATATTTGCCTCATATCTTTTGAAATCTCTTATTGTAGAGAATCTTTTATATTGCAAAGCTTTTTATTATTATTTGTCCTATTCCTTTTTATTAACACATACCTTTCATCTTTCTCTTGCTGGATGACCCCAACCATCTAGGTTAGGATCAGAGTGCGCATGGAAGCTTGGTGAACCTAAGACTAAGGATAGGACAAGAAAGATGAAGAACATATAGTAAATGATCATAGTTGCTTTTATGTTATGTAGTTGTTTGTTTGGAGACAATGTTGTTTTAGTTAAGTCTTCCTCTACCTAGATCCTTGTGCTTGTATAAAGTTGTACTTCCTATTTGGGAAAATTTTATAATGTACTCTTTATACATTTTGGATAAAGTCAAGATTTAATTCTTCCGCTGCCACACCATTGGTGTTTTTGTTTATCATGTTTATAGTAGAGACTTGGTCTTTACAGAACCTCTTCTCTACTATGTTTCTCTTCACCGAATACAGAAAAGACGTCCATTCTCCGTCTCAACCCCTCAAAAGAGAATGTTGCTGGAGTAGGAATAGTAGCAAGGATGAAACGTTGTCTTCTAACTAGAATTCTTCCTCTTCTTATACATATTGCTTTGCTCTTTCTCTTCTCTAATAATGTTTTGCTTCATGATTCATCACTTGTACCTATGTTTTACCACCATATGTGAATATAACCCTCTTCTTGGGCATGGGAGAGTAGATCCCATGTCATAACTCATGTGAACACAAATTTGTATCTTAATGGTAGTTGTCTACTATTCTAAGATTGCATCATTGCCTAATTTTCTTGCTAATTTGATTGGCCATCTGCTTTCTTGCTTTATGCTTCTAATATAATCTCAGAAGATGTATCTAGAAGTATGGAGATGTGATCTTGGCAACACTTCTTTGACCATGGGAGTGATTGGGAATGTGTTGAGGAATCAAGGTTTGTAGTTTGCAACAAAGTATATGCACGGGATTGCTACGTGGAGTTACAAAATATCTCATATCACCAAGAGATGTATGAGACACAAAACTCCTCTGTATGCTCAATTAGTATGTTAGATTTTTTATTGTTATACTAATTTGTGATATGGAAGTGAAATCCCATTCTCGAGATTCTTAATCCTGATTTTAATCATCATTCAAGGGGCTTGTATTGATTCGCTTAGTTCAATTTTGTTGTTTCATCTAACTAAACCAATCAAGCTTGTGTCAACAATATAAAATGTTGAACCTTAACAATTTTGCACCTAACTAGCCTAACTCTTTGAGGATACAACCTTGACTACAATTGATCACGTATACTGGGGGGAGAAATACGTTAACACCATTAAATATCAAAACTCATTTGTCAATATGACCACAACTAACCCCAACTCCACACAGACACTATATGGTATCAAATTCACACTAGATCCCAAATCAAGTAGGGATTGGTATATACGATGTCCCACGATGTATCTAGGTATGCGTGGGGCTATGTAGTCTGTCCTCTTCAGTAGAAGCAAATGTTGTATGATATAGCTCATTTGTTCGATCAACTTGATCTTCTTAGGTATCCTCCCGTTGACTTCCTCTTGACAATGCACATATCCCTAAAATTTTTGAAATAAGATGGGATCTTCTTGATAGAATCCAACAAAGGGATATTCACCTTCACTTGCTAAAACATCTCTAGAATGTCAACATTGTGTTTTTGCCTCATTTTTTATGATGGAGGTTCATCTAATGCCTCAGGGAATGGTGGCTCACTTGCTTTTCTTTTACTCGGGTCAACATGCCCTTCTTGTGGCATGACATGAGGTGGAGCACTAGGGATCATGGGTGGAACACTATGGATTGTACAACCTACAAATGGGGTAAAAGGTGGAACACATGGTGTCACATACTCAACATGAGGTGTCACTAGATCATCTTCAACAATTTCAAAAACCGTATCAACATATGACTTCTTTGGCCTTGTTTCATTAACATAGTCTGGGATCACATGATTACTGCCCATTTGATTCTTGGGATTCTCAATGACTCTTCCACTCTTTAGAACTGTCACAACACTACCTTTCTCACATTGGATAGGGGAAGTTTGTTGTGTCTATGGAGGAGGTGGAGGTGGCCCTTGGTATTGGAATTGAGGAAGAGAAGAAAACTGAGGGTGGTAACTGAAGTGGTGGGATGGTTGTGGTGATGGAGGTGGTGGAGGAGTATAAGGCTTAGGATGGCCTTGAAATTGATATATGGGTTTCACTTGAATAGGAGGTGGACTATAAAAAAACTTGAGAGGCACCCATTGGTCCACTTGCTTCATTAAAGTTCATTATGGGTTGGGAGGACAATTTTTTTTCCACTTGAAGAGAGAGTATTGAAGAGAGCTGCTTCACTTTTTGCTCAACCTTTGTCACATTATTTTGCACATCATCAAAACTTTTCAACCTAGATAGAACTTCATCCTCAAACCTTGAGCTATATATTGGACTTTGTTGTTTCGGGTTGCTAAGAGAATGAGGTGCCTTCACTTCTTCACTAAAGGACTCAATAGAATTAAATGAGTGACAAGGAACACTTCCCACTTGATTCTTCATGAAGTTAATCATTTAAAAAATAATCTTCATCATTTGTGGGCTTGAATCATTAGGAGCTAGAGGAGTCACACCAAAGTCTAGGTCACTATCATTCACCATGCTGGAAGCTCGGTTCCTTGAATTTTTTATTAAGTGCTTAAACATTGGCCATGACTCTTCGGGTGGTTTATCCATAAACTCTCCCCCACAAGAAGAATCCACTGTATCTTGACCCACTTGAGTTAGACCAAAGTAAAAGGATTTAACAATTTTCCATAAACTAATTTCATGGTGTGGGAACTTTCTCAACAACTTCTGAAATCTTTCCCAAGCATCATGGAACCACTCAATACTCATTTGACCGAAACTCACTATGTCACACCACATTTGTATCAACCTCATAGTGGAGTATAATTTCTTTAGAAAGACATTCTTCATGTCTCCCCAACTCATGATGTCCGTTCTCAAATCATACCAATCTTTGGCCTTGTCTTTGACTGAAAATGAGAACAAAGTGAGCTGGATGGAGTCATCACTGGTGTCAGTGTGATGAAGGTAGAACGTACTTCAAGAAAAGAATCCAAGTAATTGCAGGGATTCTCACTCTCTAAGATGTAGAGTGTGGACATGAGCTCTAGAAGACCACAGGGTTGAAGAAATTCTCCCCTGGCTATTGATCAACTCTATTTGCAATTGGTGATTTGTGATTTCTACACATGAGGGATTCATGAAGTGGCTTGTGAGGTGCATGGGTCTTCCATGTTGTCTTCCAATGGTTTCTTGTCACATGAAAAAGGTACAACCAAACAAAATAGGACAAGTTAGCAAATCAATATGCACAAATAATACAAAGAATAAAGAATAAAGGATGGCAATGGTGAAGGTAGTTGAGAAGATTAAAGTGGAACTAACTATCTAGGTCGAGCACCTTTCTCCCTGGAAAGGGATCTAGAAAGCTTGGTGCATCCATAGGACACCTGGCCTATTGAGTTTGATTAAATGTTCCTTATGCACACAACAAGGTCTTTCAAATTTATAAGGACCCGATGGACACACTTCTAAGCAAATCCTCAAGCATACGAGCTTGGGAGTAGTATAGGAGTGGTAAGTTGGGTCGAACCCAAGGGAAAGAGAGGAGCACTAGAGATGATTTAGCTTTGGATAGGTTCCTACATAGAAGTCTAGGGTTGAAGGGTTTGAAGTTGGTTTTGTTAATTACACTAAGGTTGAATAGGAAAACAATTAAAGGAAGGCAAACAAGATCAAAACCTAATCTAACCCTAGACAATTTATTTCAAATGAGCAAGAAAAGAAACTAAGCAATGAAAGGAGAAAATTATATTGAAGCAAGAAATGAAATATTATAACACTACATTAAACTAGAAATTAGGACTAGAAGTCAATTAAAGACCTAAACTAGCAAAACAAAGCAAGAACGGGCACAACTAACTAGGAAAGTAAAGTGATTATCTAAGCTATCATTAACTAAGCAAGATGGAAAATTAGGGTTTTAATGCAATAATGGAGGTGTCACTTGTTTGAAGAATGTACTTGTCAGTTGATTTGGGGGTGATAACATGTAAACATTAATCTTTCATTTAGATTAGAAAACCAAAAAATAAGATAGATGCTAATGAATTGCCCTTAACTATTAATTGGTCATGGATGGGGTAGGGTATGTATAGGGGAACTAGTCCATGTCACCTCCTATTCACCCTTTCAAGGCTCACTTGGGTTAGGGTTTATGTGGAATTATACTAGGATATAATCAAGTATAGGTTTCTAGGATAGAATCTCCTAAGGAAATTGGAGGCCGGGGGTAGTAATGGAAGGTGAAAATGAGGTTTTCAACCTCACATCACCTACCATCTAGCCTTTAGGAAGCTACAACCTAATTATACTAAATTATTCTAAACTAGCTACTCATATCTATCACCTAGGTGTAGGAGGATTGATTAGCATGTAGGAAGGTGAATAGCTATCTAGGGATACACAAATTAACCCTAGGAGCAATTCCCAAATTAGCTACATATAAGCAATTTTCCTAGAATCCTAGGTGATTTCAAGCAGAACCCAAAAACCAATTTATGGGAAATGAAACTAAAATAGAACATAATCATTAGAAAAAGAAATTATAATATTTAGATATCATTTTCCCCTATCACGGTACCACGGTAACATTTTTGACCCCAAATAATCCACCTTGGGGGCCTAGCTACTCATAATAAAGGAAAATGTAAAATTGGAGAAAGAAGAATGGTAGAGGACTGGAAATTCATGGTAGATCAATGGAGATTCCTCCTTATACACCTTGTAGAAGAAGCAAATTGAGCACCTCCCTCCTCCAAGGTGGGATGACATGGAAAATGTGGTGGAAAGTTGCCAAAAATCCTAAAAGAATGGTTTTGGGGTGGAAGAGGATGGAATGGAAGCGGAAGGGAGTAGTGGGTGGAGTGGATGTACGAGAGGGGGCTAAGATGAACTGAGAGGTATCTAGCCTCATTCTCCATCCGCCACCCAATTATATATAGGTGGTGGGGAAGCACTAGGCAAAGTGGAGGTATAATGGATAGTTCAATGCAAAAATTGAATACAGTTCCTAGCCAGTACGGTCGTGGTGATAGGGGTGCACCATGGTCATGCTGGGGTGGAAAGGTCGTCATGTGGATGATGGAAAATATCAGTGGAGGTTTGGAGTTGGGAAGCTTAGTGGCATGGCCATGTTGGGCAACACGACCATGTTGGGTAGGTGGTCATACATGTGTGTTATGGTGCACAAGCATTTTAGAGGGAGTGTTATTGGTCGTTATGATCACCACATGCCCACTGAGTCTCTATCAACACAGTCATGGCAAGATGAACAATCGCTCTAGGTCCTCCTTGGAACGACTGTGCAGTTTGACACGGTTGTGTTGCTGATATCAAAGCGGTTGTGATGCTGAGCTTGATTTCAATGCTTACTCTTTGTGATTCTTCTGTGAAATTGACTTTGGTAGCATGGTTGTTCCTTGGCACCATGATCATTCTTGGGTCTTCTAAGGTACTTTGATCTTGAAGTTTGGATTTCCATGGATTTGTTTGTTTTACTTGAGTCTTGTCTACTAGAGATAGGTTTGGGATCTCTTAGACCCTCCTTAGAGCCCTCTAGTGATAAAGGAACCCTAGGATCACCCCTTTTTCTCTCATCCATCCATGCATGGTACAAATACTTGAAAAGCATGCAAGGAATGTCCATAAGTGCATTTGATGATAATACACATACTAAGGGAAATGAGATGCACCTAATAGATTTAGATGTGATTGAAGTGAAATAAGACACAAGATGAAGTCCTAAAATAGGACTGCATCACTAGTTTACTTTGAGATCAAGGAACTTATATTGAATCTAGTGAGGATCATGTGTCTCTGACTCTAGTTCAATCTAGATATCTATGACACCAAGATTATACAACATGGTAACAGTGGTCATTATTGGTTTAGTCTTGTTTGACTACTCCTACTACTTGGGTAGCAATGATGTGTAGCTAGACATTTCTCATTGTTTATGCAACTTAATATTGACCGTTGTATCCATTGTCAACGTAGTATGGTTCCTACATGGTCACACAAATATAAATAGCTTGAAGAAAGGCTAATTTAGCTCTTGTCCAAATAGGGATTAGGAAACACTAGTTCTCCACTCCTGTATATATATTATATGAGAGGAGGCCTTCAACACACACACTCAAATTCTTTCATTGTTGCCTCCAAGGTTTGAGGAACCTAAGAGTTATTGGTATGTATGCCCAGAGAGCTAATCATATGATGATTGCAATGTCATAAATTATAAATGATTTTATTACTAAAAAAGGAAATCTTCCAATTTATTCTGTTCTATTCAATTATGAGATAATTGTGTAACATAATAAATGTCTGAACAATGATATTACTCAATGAGATATGTCTTTGGGTTGATGACCTAGACAATGAGATCATATAGATGTCAAGAGTATAAACATTCTTGTTATGTCCGTAGTTGGATGTTATTGTTGAAGGCTGATAGACAACAATAACACAAAAGACTAGAGTGTGTGTAGGTTGATGACAAAATCTCAGTCATGATATGTGATATCAAACCAAACACAAAGGTACTTGTTGGAGAATAGTGTACCGGACATGCCCACCATAAGAGTGATACATGGAAATCATAATTGGTAGTTAGAATAAGCTCTTATAGTGTTGGTGGTGATTGTAGTTCTTAGACCTAAAGTCACTACACCCATCACATGTTGTTCAATGTAGTTTGACATCATCCACCATAATCTTGAATAAGGTTTCCATAAAGGTGATGATTGGATGCACTATGACACATGGGTTTGACTGTAAGTGATCTAGATGGGATCTGTCCCTCCTACAAGAGTGTGATATCATGGCCACTAATTAGCGAGACTGAGAAACGCATGGCCCTGCACGTGGGAGTCAATATGTGATATTGAGCTTACATATATCTCAGCCAGCCTGCTCTAGTTCAAGGAATAAAGATTGAATGTTGAAGAGGATGACTATTCCATGCCTTGAGTTCAATCTAGATATCAGTGAAAAAGGAATGTACAAACAATGTAACACCAATCACAGTTGTAGGTTGAAGTTGTTCTCCAACTTTCCATTTACTTGGATAGCAATGATGTGTTGCTCGATACCGCTCTTTGCTTGTGATGTCCTAAACTAGTTATAGACATTCACTACCCACATAAATTGGAACCTATAGGGTCACACACATATGATACACATGGAATAGGAGTTTGTTCATGAATAATGTTTAATTTGATTACAAAAAGTGTTTAGGTATTCAATCTAAACAACAATTTACTGACTAGACATTGAACTTATAGGGTCAAGTGTTGAACCAACTGGTTGGAATGTTAGGTTGATTAGAAATTACATTGGCTGAATTCCATATGAACCAGGGCATGAACCAACCGCTTCACCTTATGAACAGATCGTATCAAGGTCTCCAAACAACCAGTTCATGAGATGAACCACTTGGTTCATGAATCAATTCGATTGCATCAAGGATTGGCGTTGACATCACATTGTGCATTAATTGGATTAGAATTTCCAATACAATTGCAACATGACAAAATGAACTATTCAAGGGTTGGATCAATCGGCCTGAATGCCAACTGATTGGTTCACTAGGGAACTGACCATTTCTCCGCTTGTGGGTTGCAAAAATTCATGAAATTCTGGCCCCTTTCACTCCTACACAGACTGGGAACCCTGGCCCTAACCCTCGTATAAATTGAGGGGTACTGGGGCTTCCTAGAGATACAACTCAATTTCCTATGACAATTGTTGTCTTCTTTGGTTGTAGTAACTGAGAGAACCCGAGCAAGTCCTAACTGATAAAGGGAGGAATAACAAGGGAGAACAATTGTGCGACCGCAAGTTGGTGCTAGTACACCATATTGAAGGAATGACTCCTTCCTATCTATTCTACTAGATTGACAGGAGTTCATGGTGGTTTGTGTGGACTACTCTATAAGCTAGGAAATTTTCCCACTAGGAGGACAACGTCAGGCGATCGTCTGTGGTGATCAACAAGGAGTTGTTGCAGTTGTTGTTCGAGTGCAAATTGAATAAAGGCACATGTTACGATAAGGATATTGTTGTTGGACTTGCACCAGGACCAGGTATATCCTCGAAACCATCATTTCCATTATATATTTGTTGATGCGATCTACTTTTATAAGGGAATTATGGCATTTAATTTTTTTTGTTTCCTCTACCTACTCTTCCATCATATTTCCCTTAATGGTATCAAAGCCACGTCAAGTTACTATATGTTGGGATCATCAATATGATTGGATTTTTGGTCTTCATCATTTATTTATTGCATACAATGCGAATATTAATGTGCATGTCTGATTAAATACCACACACAATCCAAAACTAATATATATATATATATATATATATATATATATAGAGAGAGAGAGAGAGAGAGAGTCAGGCTAGAATACACTCGAGTGTATTTAGAGCAGAATACACTCAAGTAGTTTTTTCATGATGCAATATTTTTTTTCAAAAATCTAATCCATTGATCTTCATAAACATGTTGTGAATAGCTCATACGCAAAATTTGAGCACATTTGGACATTTATAGGTCATGTTATAAAGACCGCAAAAATTATACATTTCAAATTAGTTTTGCACATCAATTTTGTTGCCCTTTGATGAGTGAATTACACTCATCCAAATGGGCTCAAAATTTGAATGTAGCCTAGTTGTATTATGATGGTGAAGATCAATGGCTTACATTTTGCAAAAAATAGTCTTTATATACAAACACACTTGAGTGTATTTGTGTGATTTGTACATTCGAGTGTATTCTAGACTGACTCTCTCTCTCTCTCTCTTTATATATATATATATATATATATATATATATGTGTGTGTGTGTGTGTGTGTGTGTGTGTGTTTGTGTGTGTGTTTGTGTGTGCAATTTAGACGCGTCACCCTAAAAGCTGATTTTGATGATAGATGTGTAGCGTGGTTATGGCTAATAATCCTAAAAATCTATGCATGATGGTTGTGTGTTTATTACTATTTATCTTGGTTTGCATACCGAGCCTCTACCTTATCTTCCAATTGTAAAAGTATAATTCTCTCCTACCTTTGCTCCCCTCGAATGTAACTCAAGGTTTCTCTATTATCATGTAATATTAGGATAGTTTAATTTCTTGTTACAATAAAGAAGATGAACTGACCAAATGGAGGACTATGAGGGACGAACCAATAGATGTAAGCCCAACCGTTTGACTGAAGGATCATGAACATGAAAAATTAGAGACCAGATGACTGGGAAGATGACCAACCAATCGGCCAGGAGGCGAGCCAATCGGTTCAAGGATTGTATCGATCAACCGAAATTAGAAAGCACATATCTTCATCCACAACAAGTTTCTATATGAGATGTGGACCCTAGGTTGTAATAATTCATTGTGGCTTCAAGGAATTACATTAGAACGGCCATAACTATCACTTTTGCTTTATTTCATGTTTTCGTTTGTGGGATAAAACATCTATATGATACATACTATAAGTATGTGGTGATTGGATATGTATATGTATAAATACAAACTCCCTCAAATAACATATTAAGTCTAATATGCTTTCCATTACCAACACACATGAAAAGCTTGATCGACTATGCATGGACACGCCAAGTGTGGTGCGTTGTCTATCTCGTGGAAGTGTGAATGTAGTAATGAGGGCCTACCAAGTGGGGTGCATTATTATCGTGCTGCCTTTTGGGTCAGACTTAATTGGGTGTCCTTAATGAGATTAAACACCTAGAGGCATGCGAATGATTATGACAAAGAGTTGTGCATATCATCTATCCAAGAATTGCATAATATGCAATTGGCAAATGTTGCCTACCTTAATGATTGATTATGGACGTTGGCGTTGGCTCGGTAATAATTAAATCATTTTGGAACTCAGCTCACTAGAAGGTTGTATGTTGCAATCTTAAAAATTTATATGTGAGGGATATCAATTTGAATAAAATAGTGGGAGTGATAATTAATTAAACGCCTAATTATCATCCAAAATTATTCAAATCAAAAGGTGTTTTGACAAAATGCAATTTTTCTCTTGTAAAATTAAATGACAATCAAATAATTTTTGCAATTAGTCCTTAAGAAGGTCAAACTTGACGGGACAAATTTTCACAACTGGTTTGGACTTTGAGAAGGGTTCTCAAAGATGAGCATAAGATCTATGTACTAGATAAACCACTTCCAAAAATACCTACTCATGATGCATTGAGGGATGAAGTGGATGCTTACTAGAAGCATGTCAATGATGCCTTAGACATAAAGCACCTTATGATAAGCTGCATGAACTATGAGTTTCATGAGCAATGTGAAGACATGGGGATACTTGTGATGGTAACACATCTTAGGAACCCAAGCCATTATCTCATAAAGTGAGAAAGGTACAACGTCTCAAAGGTGCTCTTTGAGTGTAAGATGACTGAGGAAGACTCAGTAGAGACCCATATGCTCAATATGATTGGACATATGGATCATCTAGAAGAACTGAGATTCTCTTTGAGACAAGAGTTGGCCATGGATATGATTCTACAATCATTACCTAAATCATATAGTTATTTTATCGAGTGCTACCACTTGAATAATATGGCCATACCGTTGTTAGATTTGCTTGGCATGCTAATGAATGCCAAATCAAGAATGAAGAAGGATAAATATATGATGATGATCAACAGGATGGAGTCTAAGGATGAAAGCAAGGCAATGAAGAGTTCTAAGGCTAACCATAAATCTAGATCTTTAGCACTCAAGATAAGGAGAAAGAAAAGTACAAAAGGAATATGTCCTTTGTACTTGAAGGTATTCAGGAAGAAGAAGATAAGGACTTAGATCTTCACCTCAAGTATATACACTATTGAGATAAACTTATTTACTTCTTCATCTTGGGTACTAGATACCAAATGTGAATCTCACATATGCTCAAATATGCAAGATCTGAAAAGAAGCAGGCCTTTAAGAAAGGGTGAGGTCAAATTACAAGTTGAAAATGGAGCAAGACTTGATGCCAGTGTTGTTGGAACCCATAATCTATCTCTACACACTAGGCTTGTAATAGATTCGATATACTACTATTATGTTCCCGCCATAAATAGAAACATCATTTCTGTATCTTGTATGGATATGGATGCATATGAATTTCATATTAAGAATGGTCGATGTTCTATTTTAAAGATGGGATCTTTTATGGAAGTGTCCCAATGTCTTATGGTCTTTATTTTCTAGATCTAAAGACACATATTTATAACATAAATACCAAAATACTAAAACTCAACAACTCAAACAAAACATATCTTTGGCATTGTCGTCTAGGGAACATAAATGAGAATCACATATCTAGACTCCATAAAGATGGTTATTTGGACTCTTTTGAATTTGAATCAATAGAGACATTTGAATCTTGTTTGTTGGGCAAGATGACCAAGACCCCTTTCACTGGTAATAATGAGAGGGCTAGTGACCTATTAGGACTCATACATACTGATCTATGCGGCCATTTTAAAATATCAATACTTCATTACCTTCATTGATGACTTCAATAGGTATGGCTATGTTTACCTGATGAAACATAAGTCAAAACTATTTAAAAGTTTAAGGAGTTCATGAATGAAGTACAAAACCAACTTGGAAAAAGTATTAAGGCACTCAGTCTAATTGAGGTAGAGAATACTTAAGCCAAGAGTTTGAAGACCTTCTATGAGCCCATGGTATCGTATCACAATGGACTCCACCAGGAACACCACAACACAATGGTGTATCAAAAAGAAGGAATCACACATTGTTGGATATGGTGCGATCAATGATAAGTTTGGTTGAACTTTCGATGACCTTCTGGGGGTTTTCTCTTAAAACCATCATGTTTATACTTAATTGAGTACCATCTAAATTAGTCCAAAAGACACCGTATGAAATATGGTAAGGGAAGTGTCCCAATGTGTCATTTATGAAGATTTGGAGTTGTGAAGCTTATGTGAGAAAGCAGTTTCCCCAAAAGCTTGGACCCAAATATGATAAATGTTTTTTTTGGATATCCTAAGGAAACCAAAGGATATTACTTTTATTCCCTATCTGAGAACAAAGTTCTTGTTGCCAAAGATGATGCATTCCTAGAAAAAGAATTTATTTTCAAAGGAATCAGTGGGAGGAAAGTTGAACTCAAAGAGGTTAAAGATCAACAAGAAAACATCTAACCAATATTCATACAGGAGGAACACAGAGAATTACAAGTTATTGTGGAATCTCAAATTCTTCAAGTAACACACGAACCTCATAGATCTAGTAGGACACACCTTGAGCACGAAAGATTTAGTTATCTTGTGACTCAAGAAGGTGGTGAGTTGGTCATAGACAATGAGCCAACAACCTATCTAGAAGCTACTAAGGAATAGAGTGTGAAAATGGCTTGAGGCCATGATATCTGAGATGGAATCCATGTATACGAACAAGGTATGGACCTTGGTGGATCCACTTTAAGGGGTAAAACCCATAGGGTGCAAATGAGTCTTCAAGAAGAAGACTTACATGGATGGTGAATTACAAACCTATAACGGTAGATTCGTTGCAAATGATTTCAGACAAGTTCAAGGTGTGGACTATGAAAAAACCTTTTCTCCAGTTGCCATGGTTAAGTCCATCATGATCATGCTTGCAGTTGCAACTTATCACAGCTATGAGATTTGGCAGATGGATGTTAAAACTACATTCCTTAACATGAATCTTCTTAAGGATGTGTAAATGACACAACCTGAGGGTTTTATCAATCCAAATGATGCAAATAAAGTCTGTAAGATACAAAGGTAAATCTATGGATTGAAGAAAGCATCTCAAAGTTGAAATCTTCAATTTGATGAAACAATCAAAGACTTTGTCTTTAGTAAAAATGAAGATGAACCTTGTATGTACAAGAAGGTTAGTGGGAGCATGATTGTATTCCTCATATTATATGTAGATGGCATTCTAATGATGGGGAATGACTTCCTGATATAGATGATAAAGACCTGGCTTGGAAATACATGCTCAATGAAGGACTTAGGAAAATCATTCTATATCTTAGGAATAAAGATGTATAGAAATTGATCTAGAAGGATTCTTGGACTAAGTCAGAGCACATACATTGACAAAGTTTTGAAGAAGTTCAACATGGAAGACTCAAAGAGAGGAAAATTTCCCATGTCTCACAGAGTTTCATCTCTAGAACTCAGTGCCCCAGTTATCATGAAGAAAGGAAACACATGAGTAGGACTCCATATGCATCTGCAATTGGATCTATCATGTACACAATGTTGTGTACTCATCCTAATGCCGCATATGCCTTGAGCATGACAAGTAGATACTAGTAAGATCCAAGTGATGCTCACCGGACAACAGTAAAGAACATCCTTAAGTACTTGAGAAGAACTAAGGATTAGTTCCTTGTCTACAATAGAGAGGAAGAGTTGGTGGTAAATGGTTACTTTGATGCAAGCTTCCAAACTAACAAAGATGATTATCGATTGCAATCATGATTTTTTTTTGCCTCAATGATGGAGCTGTGAACTGGAAGATTCTACAATAGCGGTCAAGTATATTGCTGCATCGAATGCAACAAAGGAGGCTATCTAGATTAAGAAGTTCATCTTAGAACTTGGGTTGTTCCAAGCATCATAGATGAAATTGAGCTATATTGTGACAACAATGGGGCCATTGTACAAGCTAAGGAAACCAAATCGCATCAATGTTTCCATACAAAGGCATTTCCATCTAATATGAGAGATCATACAATGAGGGGATGTGAAGATTTGCAAAGTACCAATTGAGAAAAATGTTGTTGATCCCTTGACAAAAGCACTTCCACAACAGAAGCATGATGATCATGTTAGATCACTTGGTATTAAGTTCATGGGTGATTGTCTTTAAGTGCAAGTTAGAGTATGTTGGTATTATGCCCAGAGAGCCAATCATATGATGATTGCAATGGCATAAATTGTAAATGATTTGATTATTAATAAAGGAAATCTTTTAATTTATTCCATTTTATTCAGTTATGAGATAATTATGTAACATAATAAATGTCTAAAGAATGACATTACTCAGTGACGTATGTCTTGGGGTTGATAATGAGATTATGTGGATGCCAAGAGTACAAACATTCTTGTTATGTCCCTAGTTGGATGTTATTGTGGAAGGTTGATAGACAACAATATCACAAAAGACTAGAGTGTGTATTGGTTGATGACAAAATATCATCAGTCATGATATGTGATATCAAACCAAACACATAGATACTTGTTGGATAAAAACGTATCTGACAGACCCACCATAAGAGTGATACATGGAAACCATAATTGGTAGTCAGAATTAGCTCTTATATTGTTGGTGGTGATTGTGGTTCTTAGACTTGAAGTCACTACACTCATCACATGTCGTTTAGTGTACTTTGACATCATCCACCATAAGATTGAATAAGGGTTGCCATAAAGGTAATGATTGGATACACTATGATTGGATACACTATGTCACATGGGGATGAATGTGAGTGATGTAGATGGGATGTGTCCCTCCTACAGGAATGTGATACCCTAACCACTTGATTAGCGAGATTGAGAAATGCATGGTCATGAACATGGGAGTCAATATGTGATATTGAGATTACATATATCTTAGACAGTCTGCTCTAGTTCAAGGAACATATATTGAATGTTGAAGAGGATGACTATTCTATGCCTCGAGTTCAACCTAGATATCAATGACAAAGGAACTATACAAACACTTTAACACCAATCACAAATTGTAGGTTGAAGTTGTTCTCCAACTTTTCATTGACTTGGGTAGCAATGATGTGTTGCTAGACATCACACTTTGCTTGTGATATCATTAACTGGTTATGGACATTCACTGCCAATGTAAATTGGAACCTATAGGGTCACACACATAGGATACACCTAGAATGGGAGTTTGTTTATGAATGATGTTTAATTTGATTACCAAAAGTGTTTAGGTATTCAATTTAAACAACAATTAACTGAATGGACTCTGAACTGACCGGTTCAAGTGTTGAGCCAAGCAGTTGGAATGTCAGGTTGATTGGAAATGCATTGGCTAGATTATGGATGAACATGGCATGAAATGACCGGTTCACCTAGTGAACAGATTAGTTCAAGATTTCCAGACTACCGATTCATGGATCAATTTGATTGTATCAAGGATTAGTGCTGACATCATGTTGTGCATTAATGAGATTAGAATTGTCAATACAATTGTGATTGGGAAACATGGCAAAATGACCGGTTCAAGGGTTGAATCGATTGTCTTGCATGCCAACGGGTCAATTCACCTATGAAATGATTTTTTTGTCACTCATAGGTTGTGAAAATTCATGAAATTCTGGTTTCTTCCACTCCTACATAGATTGGGAACCCTGACCCTAATCCATCTATAGATAGAGGGGTACTTGGGGCTTCCTAGAGATACAACTCAATTTCCTCTAACAATTGTTGTCTTCTTTGGTTGTGGTAACCGAGAGAACCTAAGGAAGTCCTACCCGATAAAGGGAGGTATAGCAAGGGAGACAATTGTGGGAGAGCAAGTTGGTTCTAGTACATCAACATGGAGGGACAACTCCTTCTTATCTATTTTAAGAGAACGATATGAGTTTCTGGTGGTCTGTGTAGACTACTCTATAGGTGAGCATGTTTTCCCGCTAGGAGGACAACATTAGGTTGCCATCCGTGATGATCAACTAGGAGCTACTACAAACGTATCTCGAGTGTGAATTGAAGAAAGGTTCACATTATGATGAGGACATTGTCATTGGACTTACTCTAGGACCATGTATATCCTTGACACCATCCTTTTCATTATATATTTGTTGACGTGATCTACTATTATAAGGGAATATGACAGTTAAATTTTTGTTTCTGCTACCTGCTCTACCGCCCATATTTCCCGACAAGAGAAACTTGGAGAGACAAAGAGGTAGAGGTAGAGGATAGTAAGTCTGACCATCTTCAAGCACTCACTTGAATATTGTGGAGACAATTTCACACATGAAAGTTGAAGATCTGCCAAGCATGCAAAATGAGAAGAAGGTATCCCTTGTGGAATGGAATGATTTGGCACCTAGGGAACACAAATCAAGTTGGTGATTCTCTATGGTGAAACAGTGTGATCTGCAACACACACGCATGATGGAACATTGCGATCTTCTAGGTTGACTTTTGCATCAAATTTGGGGTCAACAAAGCCTTCTCTATGACCTTAGGTTTGTACCAATAGTTGCCATGATCTGACACCTTCTATCATATGTTAATCATTGTAATTGTCCAACAAAAAACATTTTTTTTGTACGCATCACGAGGAGACTTCTAGAGTGCTAGAAACCTCGAAAAGAAGTTATGATTGATGATCCAGTGAGATCCAAAGGTGTATATTGGAAGGTCCAGATTCTACATCGAGCGCTACAAGCTGAGCCTTTGTAACCTCTTCCACAATAAGGTATAAACTTGTAAACCCAAATCAGATTTTGCTGCATTAGAAATATCCTCCTCAAAGGATTCTAAAAAAAATATTGCATTTTCTGCTCCCAAGATTCCTACAGTGGTATTAGAGCAAAAACTAATGCTCTTTTCAATATTTTGGATTATGAATGAAATTTTGTCATTGGACAAAGATAGCATAAATATTCCATATGATGAAATTGGTTAATGTGCAAATCTGATTAATTGGAATGTCCTAATTAATACCACTATAATCATATTATGATATGATAATATAATATGTGTATATATGCAAATCAAAAGCAATGCCTAAAAAATTGTTTGGTGTGTGATGCATGATTGTGATTGTTGTTGTTACATGTTGTTAATTGTTTGTAATTCTTAATATGGCTTGTATGTTGTACTCTCTCTATTTAATCCATGTGTAAATGCTTCCCACCTTGTTACCCTCGAATGTAACTTGAGGTTTCTCTTACATATGATGTAATAGTTTTAGGATAGCCTAGGATATAGGATATACAACATGGTGGACATTAAGAAGGATTAATGCAAAACAATCATCAACAATGGTGGATCATCCATGGTGGTTGCTCGTGGTTAAAGAATCCAAGGGTCAAGGGTTTATTATATTTTCTTTATGCCTATGTTGCAGGAAACCTTAGATGACCTAAATCTTCAATTATCTTGGAATATTGTGATAGGAGGCCATAATCATCACATTTTATCTTTATCACTTGTGGTGCTTTTTATATATATGATATATTATATAGACATATGTGGTGATTGAATATGTAAGTGTATTATACAAAATCCTTGATTAAATATTAAGCTTAAGTTTATTTCCAGCATCAAGGCATCTATCAATTTGTGTGGCTCACCAAGCAAGGTGTGTTGTCCATCTCAGTGAGGTATGAGGTAAATGTGTGTGTCTTCCAAAGTAGGGTACATTGTCTTATCGGTATCTGTGGTTGGGTTCTTCTTAACTAGGTAACCCTAATAGGATTAAGTGCCTAGAGGCATGCCGATGGGTGTTCTATATGACGGAATTAAACAATGGTTGTTCCCCATCCATCTAAGGGTTGCATGTGATGCAATTGTCAATAGTTGCCTACCTAAACAATAGAGTTATGAGCGGTCGACCAAAGTTGACTCGTGATTCAATAAGATTTGGACCTGGGCCAACTACAAAAGTTATTATTTATAACTTCCTAGATTAATAGTGAGGCTATTAATTGGAAGAAAAAAGTAGGAATAAATATTTATTAAAGTCCTAATGAAATATAAATATTTTACAAGTCAAAAACTTTAATTCTTTCTTATTTTTATTTGTATATCACATGGAAAATAACAATTACCTCTCATTGAGATTGGTCCTTGAGAAGGACAAGCTCAATGGGACAAATTTCATGGACCGGTACCAAAACTTGAGCATTATTCTCAATCATGAGCACAAATTTGACGTATTGGATCATGATTTTTCCAAAGAGCACACTCCCAGCGCACCAAAAGGCTGAAAGGGATGCATTTAAAATATGATCTAATAATTAGGGGTTTATGCGAGTATAGTGCATGTATAGCTATACACATACCCATTTAATTTAGCAGGTTCGGTTCCGATTCTAGATCCACATTATAAAAATCTAGACATGCACCATACATGCACCTGTAATAATTGCAGGTTTGCAGTATGGGTATGTGGGTAAGCGGTTCTATGTAAACATGATATTGTTTATGTAAGAAAAATTACTACTATGTTCTATTTGTTCTAATTCAACAAGATATTGTTATTATATAGGATATAAACATGCACTAGTTATATTAAATAATGTAATACTTTGTAGATTGAAGATTAGTTGAGTTAATTGTTTGCATATTTGTAGTCATCCTCATATTGTTTTAATTATACATCATATCATGTAATAATTTTGATTTTAAGTTTACATATGTTGCTTATGATTATATTTAGAGTAGTTAATTCTCAATTAGATGACTAGTCTTAATCTTATTATAATTAGAGTAATATGTAACCTCAAGTATTATATTAATTAAACTAGTAAACTATGATATAATAACATATTATTTAAGTATTTATTAATAATATAGTGGGTACACAGTTCTGTGGGTATAGGTCCAAGCATACCCATTAGTGTACCCGCTTATATACGGGTCCATGGGTATAAGGGTCCACGATTTTGTGGGTCCAAAAATTTAGACCTGTGACTGGTTTTTAAAAGGTCCAAAGGTCTACATGTATCCATTTACAACCCTACTAATAATTCCAATAATGTGGCATGCCTCATGATAGAATTTGTGGTTCCTGGCCTACAGAGGCAACATGATAACATGGAGGCCTTTGAAATGATCAAGCGTCTCAAAAGATTGTTTGAAGGCCAAACTAGACAAGGGATTGGGTTGGTCCTCATCTGCTCAACATGATTGGGTATGTGGAGAACCTAGAGAGATTGGGTTTTCCCATGGGCCAAGAGTTATTCGTGAATTTGATTATGTAGTCATTTCCTGAATCATACAACCAATTCATCATGAACTTCAACATGAATGAAATGGTTAAACCGCTGCTTGAACTACTCAACTTGTTCTGAACTACTGAATGAAAACATGAAGAAGGTCAAGATTGGATATGTTTTAATGATCAATGCAGTGAAGAGTAAGACCAAGGGAAAGAAAAAGGCTAAGAAAGGTTATAAGCCTTCTACTCTGAAGGGAAAGGGAGGTGTGGGCAAGAACAACAATTGTCACCACTATTATAAGCTTGGACACTGGAAGATAAATTTCTCAGTATACCTGGAGGAACTTAAGAAGTAAAAGGGGATAGAGATCTCCACCTCAAGTATATACATTATTGAAATTAACTTATCTACTTCTTCATCATGGGTATTGGATACCATATGTGGATCTCACATATATTGTAATGTGTAGGATCTGAAAAGAAGTGGAACCCTTAAGAAGGGAGATATGAAATTAGAGTCCCTAATGGAGCAAGGTTGTTGTTATGGTTGTAGGAACATATAGTTTATCACTATCCTTGGGATTGTAATAAAATTAAAGAATTTCTATTACTTACCATGCCTAAGTAGAAATATTATTTCTATTTCATGTTTTGAAAAAAATGATTATTCATTTTTGATAAACAATAGAATTTGCTCTATACTTTTGGATGATATATTTTATGGTAGCGTTCTGATATCTTGTGGTCTTTATTTGTTAGATCATGAAGCACATGTTCAAAATGTAAATACAAAACGGGTTAAAATGCATGACTCAAACATGACATACCTCTACCATTATCGCTTAGACCACATAAATGAGAAATGCATTTATAAACTCCAAAAGGATGGATACTTAGACTTGTTTGATATTGAATCTCTCGAGACATGAAAATCATGTTTGTTAGGTAAGATGGCAAAGGAGCCTTTTTCTAGAAATAGAGAGAGGGAAACTGAATTTTTAGATCTCATACATACGGATGTATGTTGTCCTTTTAGTTCAAGATCTACAAGAGTGTATCAATACTTCATTATATGTACCAATGATTTCAGTAGATATGGATATGTGTATCTCATAAAACACACGAAATCCTTTGAAAATTCCAAAGTATTTAAGAATGAAGTAGATAACCAACTTTGATAGAAAATTAAGATACTTTGATCTGATCGGGGTGGAAAATATTTTAGTCAAGAATTTGAGGACTTTCTCAAGGAGTCTGGTATTGTATCACAATCTGCCACCTGGAACACCACAACATAATGGTGTTTCATAAAGAAGGAATGACACATTGTTGGACATGGTGCAATACATGATGAGCCAAGTCAGACATCCTAATCTTTTGTGGACATGCTCTAGAAACTGCAATGTGTAAGTTAACCACATTCCTTCTAAGTCGTTTCCAAAGACACCATATGAAATATGGACTAGGAGGTGTCCCAATATGCCTTTCATGAAGGTTTGGGGTTGTGAAGCTTATATGAAGAGTTCATTTCCTAAGAAATTGGGACCCAGATATGATAAGTGTTATTTTGTGGGGTATCCCAAGGAAACTAAAGGATACTATTTTGTATTCCTTCCTAGAAAAAGTGTTTGTTTCTAGAACTAGTACCTTCTTAAAGAAGGATTTCATCTCCAGAAACACATGTGGCAAGAAAATAGAATTTGAAAAATTTTGAGATACACAAAATGACAATGAACCTAAACAAGAACATGAGGAGGTGCCACAAGTTGTTGTTGCACAACTGCCTCCCTCAACAAAGATAGGAACCTCTTAGATCCAATAGGATCAGACATGAGCCAGAGAGATTTGGATTTCTCATGACTCAAGATGGTGAAGTGGTGGTCATGTGTTGTGATGAGCCAACCACCTACATAGAAGCTATGGAAGGACCAGAATCTGGTAAATGGCTTGAGGCCATGAGATCCAAATTGGACTCCACGTATGCCAACAAGGTATGGAACTTAGTGGAACCACCTGAAGGGATAAGACCCATTGGGTGCAAGTGGGTTTTCAAGAAGAATACTGACATGAATGGAATTGTCTAGACCTACAAAGGGTGATTAGTGGTTAAAGGTTTTAAACAAGTTCAAGATGTTGATTATGATGAAACCTTTTCACCAGTAACCATGGTCAAGTCTATTAGAATCATGCTTGATATTGCAGCATACCATGACTATGAGATCTGGCTGATGGATGTCAAAATTTTTTCTTTAATGGGAATCTTCTTGAGGATTTTTACAACAATACAACCTGAGGGGTTTTATCTCTAAAGGATGTTGAAAAGTTATGTAAGCTGCAAAGGTCATCTATGGTTTCAAATAAGCATCCCGAAGTTGGAATCTTTATTTTTATGAATAATTCAAAGAGTAAGGATTCATAAAGAATGAAGATGAACCTTGTGTTTACAAGAAGGTTAGTGGGAGCATTATAGTATTCCTCATATTATATGCGGATGGTATATTACTCATGGGAAATGATATTCCTACTCTGAAAAAGGTGAAAACGTGGTTGGGAAATAGTTTCTCAATGAAAGACTTAGGAGAAGCCACCTATATTCTAGGCATCAAGATCTATAGAGATAGATATAGAAGTCATCTTGGCTTAAGTCAAAGTATAACATTGACAAGGTTTTAAAATGGTTCGGCATGCAAGAGTCTAAGAAATGGAACTTACCCATGTCTAATGGATTAAGTATTTCAAAGTCCAATTGTCCAATTATTTGGAAGAAAGGGACTGCATGATTAAGATTCCATATGCCTCTACAATTAGATCTATCATGTATGCAATGTTTTATACACGTCCAGACGTCTCACATGCCTTGAGAATCACAAGCAGATATTAGGTAGACCCAGGTGAAGGTCACTGGACTATAGTGAAGAACATCCTTAAGTAATTGAGAAGAAGTAAGGATGCTTTTGTGATATATGGAGGTGCGGAAGAGTTAGTTGTAAGGGGTTACACTAACACAATCTTCCAAACTGATAAAGATGATTATAGGTTGCAATATGGTTATGCACTTTGCCTTAATGGTGGTGTTGTCAGATCGTAGAGTTCCAAGCAAGAAACAATAGCTTCTATACAATAGAAGTTAAATATATTAATGCATCACATGTTGTAAACGAAATTGTGTGTATGAAGAAGTTCATCGGTGAACTTGAAGTTGTTCCTAGCATTGATGATGTCGTAGAACTATACTGTGACAACAATGGGTCTATCCTGCAAGTCATGGACCTAGATTGCATCAGCGTTCCAAGAATATTAAGTCTTCCATTTCATACAAGAGAGCATTGAGCAAAGAGATGTGAAGATTAATAGGGTACTGATAGAGAGAAATATAGTTGATCCATTAAAAAAGTCATTATCATAGCAGAAGCATGATGGTCATATTATATCTCTTGGTATAAGATACATGAGTGATTGGCTTTAGTGCAAGTGTGAGATTGTTGGTGTATGTGCCCTAGAATCCAATCATTAGATGATGTCTATAGGGATATTATGTAATTTTTATTTGATTATTAAATGCCATTCCAATTTATTGATGCATATTTAATTACTATGATAAGAAAATATATAATTAATGTCTTTCAGATTATTAGTTCAAATCCATGGGACTTCAAGTACGTGACTTGAACATGAAATCATAATGGATACTAAGAACAATATTCTTAAATGTCCCTAGTCAAGTATTATTGAGGATTGGACAACAATATAAATGTGAAACTTGTATTTGTGGTGACGATGACCATGTATCATGGGTCATAGGTATTGGATACCAAGTCAAACACATGGATACTTGTTAGAGAACAAGTGTACTAGACAGACCCACCTTGATAGTGATTCATGGACCATTATATGATTGTCATAATCAAATCTTAAATGTGACAATGGTGTTGTGGTCATTCGTCCTGAAGTCACTACAATGGTGATATGACAATCATCATGCTTTGACACTACCCACCATGATCTTGAAGAAGGTTGACATAAAGGTAGTAATTGGG
The DNA here is from genome assembly GCA_963693085.1 of Alisma plantago-aquatica. Classification (NCBI taxonomy): domain Eukaryota; kingdom Viridiplantae; phylum Streptophyta; class Magnoliopsida; order Alismatales; family Alismataceae; genus Alisma; species Alisma plantago-aquatica. The sequence continues at coordinate 196,414,136 of OY856412.1, forward strand.
TGTGATGAGAATCATGATACTCATTGTGAGTGATGTAGAAGTAATTTGTCCATCCCATATAATCAGAATGATATCCAAGGTCTATTGAAAAGTAAGACTAGAGAAACACATGAACATGCTCATGTGAGACAATATTTGATAGTGAGATCATATGTATCTTGTTAGTCTACTTTGATATCAAGGAACTTATATTGAGTGTAACAAGGATGATGTGCTCATGCCTCTGGTTCAATCTAGATATTTGTGATGAAAGGATTACACAACATGGTAACACCGGTCATTGTTGGTTTAGTCTTGTCTGACTAATCCTACTACTTGGGTAGCAATGATGTGTAGCGATAGATTCATCATTGATTATGGATCTTAATATTGATTAGCAAATCTGTTTAAAAGGTAGTATGGTGTCTACAGGGTCACACACATAGAGATAGCTTGAAGAAAGGTTGAATTGGATCTTTTTATAATTGTTATAATAAATCTAGGGACCTAAAAGTAAGTTTTAGGGACAAAAATAAAATATGGACCCATAGTTAGAGATAAAATTAGGGATCCCCTAGTCTAGCCAATAGGGATAGAAAGCCTTGGTTCTCTACTCCTCTACATATGATATGAGAGGAGGCCTTCAGGGCACACACTCAAATTCTTACATTGTTTCCTCTAAGACTTGAGAAACCCTAAGAGCAACTTGGAGAGAGAAAGAGGGAGAGGAAGAGACTAGAAATTCTGACCATCTTCAAGCACTTGTGTGGATACCATGGAGATGAGTTCACACATTGAAGTCATTTCATATAAAGATCTTCATCAACGACACATGAATCAAGGTGATGGCGGAATAACATAATCCACCAGTAGAGAGGATGAGGCAATATGCCAAGAATGTAAACAAGAAGATGGCCTCCCCCATGGAACAACATGATATGCCACCTAGGACACACAAATCAAGATCATGATTCTCTATGGAGGAACAATGTCATCCACGACACACATGCCCATCAGAACACTACAATCCACTAGGGTTGACTTTGTTGTCAAATTTGGGGTCAATATAGCCTTTTCTATGGCCTTGGGATTTGTGCCAACAACCGATGGGTTGACATGATCGACCACCTTATCTCATTTGTAGATCACCACAATTAGCCAACAAAAAATAGTTTTCTATACGCATCATGAGGCGACTCCTAGAGTGTCGGAAATCCCAAAAAGGAGTTCTGACTGCTGATCTGACAAGATATGAAGTATGCATAGATAGGAAGGTCTAGATCTACACTAAGCACTACAAGTATAATCATTGGAACCTCTTCCATGAGAAGGTATAAATTTGTAAACCCTAGTATGGTTTTGTTGCATTAAACAGATCCTACTCAAATGATTCTCATAATAAATTGATTATGCTACATTTTCTGCTTGCAAGATTCCTATAATGTCTTGGATATGACATGAGAGTCTTACATGAATGCTAGACAAGAAGAGAAGTCTACCCTTATATAAGGAATATGTGTGACCAAAATTGGCAAGTAAATCATGAGTTGTAGTTTCTAATATAGGGATACACATTTTATCTCTACAAGTTGGGGATTGTAAGAGAATTAGAGAATTGTTACTACACTTATGCCCTTTATCTCTTATTTGGACAAGAAATAGTTCATCATTTGTTGTAAAGACCAATTGTTGTTCAATTTACTTGGATGAATTCCTAGTGGAATTTCCTAATGTCTTATGATATTGGATCCTAAGACACATGTATACAATGTAAATGCCAAATGGCTTAAACTACATGACTTAAACATGACTTACCTCTAGAATTTATGGTTTGACTATTCAAACATGATACACAATTCTAAACTCTGTATGGATGACTACTTAGAATCGCCTGGTATTGAATCTCTTGAGACACGTGAATCATATTTATTGGATAAGTTTGTGGTTATATTTTTTAGTGGAAGTCGTGAGAGGGAATTTGAAATTCTAGAACTCATACATATTGATGTATGTGGTACTTCTTTAAAAACTAACAGATGGTTCAAATATATCACCGCATCGAAAAATGGATTCAGTAACCATGGACTTGTATAAGACATAAATTAGAATCCCTCAGAATGTTCAAGAAATTCTAAAATAAAGTATAAAACAAGTTGGAAAGAATATTAATATTCTTCAATTATATCAAGGTGGAAAATACTTATGCCAAGAGTTTGAGGACCTTCTCAGGGAGTGTCATATTGTATGAAAATTGACTCCACCTAGAATGTCAAAAGTATAATGGTGTTTCATAAAGAAGAAGTTTCACAATGTCGGACATGGTATGATCCATGTAAGATCCTTAAATTTGGTAAATTTGAATTCTATTAATATGAGGCTTGGGTTGATAAGAAAATTAGAATAATATAGTTATCTTGAATCCACTTTCGGGCATGGGTTCAACCCATGGCCCAAGTGAGGCCCATGAGATTAATTCTTTTATGAATAGGTCCTTGTGGCAAAAATTTCAGAAATAAGATATTTCATGCATAAATGAATGACAATGTCCTTATTAATTGTTAGATGATCAAAATATGGGATAATAGTCAAGTTTCCAAAAGATTCTAAGATAATGTGTGTTTTAGATAATTAATGGAGTAATTATCTAATCATGTTTTGCAATAGGAATTTTGAGGCATCAAATAAAGATAATTCAATCTAATCTTTGGAACACTTAAAGATAATGAGGAAACAAAGATAATTCTAGAACTTGAGATAAAAGGACTTTCCATATGATGTGGGTAATTGTTTTAAGGAAATACATAAAGGGAAAGTTTTTCCTATGAGAGTTATCCTAATAAATCCCAAATCTTATATATAAGTTGAGAAACCTATTAATGAGTTCTCCTCCAAGTATCATAGAAAAAGGATGATCCTAGAAGCCTATAGGAAATCATGAAGGATGTGGAACCTATTTTTAATAATTAAAGTTGTTTCTTTGTTTGAAGAGACAGAAAAATATATTAAGAAACTCTCTTTATTACCAAATTTCGTCCAATAAGAGATTACAAGATTATAACAAATATATTTAAATTTGCGACTAATCCGAGCAAAGATAAGAGAGATATGGATTTTATAAATTTACATAAAGTGCGAGGTTAATTATTTAATTGTGATATCTATCACATTAATATAACCAAGGACTTAGATCCGGCCTTCCTTTTGTTTCTTGTGACCCTGGAACCGTCAGATCCAAAATTGACAGTGTTTAGTGTGTATTCTACCTCCGCTCAAAGAAGAAATCCACATCACAGTAACTCTTTTCCTATTTGACTCCTCCCTCTCTCTTTGGATCATGCCCTCTTCTAAAAAGACCCATTGAATTCGGGAGATGAAACTGAGCCTATCCATTCCCAATTTCCCCTATTTTCGTGTGGAATTGAGATTTCCCCAATTCATAGTTGGAGTTAGTACTCCATGGAAACTTGTGGGAAACATCCCATGTCATGATTTACCTATATAAGGCTCATAACCCCTCCAATAAAACCAATGGAAGTATCTACAAATGCCAGAGCGCAATCCACCTTCCTGCGACCCTTGCTTTCTTCTCTCTAGCTCCATGTGTGTCGTCATAGAGCCAACCTTCTCATCTCCCTATTCTTGCCCTCACCGACCGAAGACGAGACTGCAGCTGAGTTCAACAAGGCCTTATGAAGGGTCCTGAGCATGTGCTCGACTCTCAAACACCCAAGCAGGTGGAGTCAATGTTCAGGTTGACTCACCCAGGTGTGAGATGGCCTGGTCACAAGGTTGAAGATGACCAGGCACATAAGGATGAATCTACCCTCGGGTAGGTTCTACGAGGAGAGGGTATGGATTTCCTTTCACCAGGTGTTGCACCTAGACACGCTAGAGCTCTTTGCTAAAGCAGAACATGCCCATTGGCTAGGATCAAACCCTCATGTGATCTGGGTAATAGGTAAGTTTGCTGACGTGGCAACATCCCATTAGCTCATATATGTTTATCTTGCAAAAATCATAGTTAATTACCGGTGGGTCTGATGATGCTAAAATTGTATATGAAATTGATCAGGAAAATGAATGCGGTCCAAAAAAATATGTTTGAGACCTAATTCTGATCCTAATTCCAAAAGTATGCCTAGAACATGTAAATGGCATGATTTATACATGAAAATCCTAGAATTGATTATTAAAGTGTTGAATACATTAAATGCTTTCAGTTCATGTTATAACATGATATTCTTGAGATTATGAACCCTTAAGATAAGGATAATGATAATGATGTATATTAGGGTTCCTCGGTCAATAATCACATACATGTATAATTAGGATTATGAAACCAATGTATATCTTACTATGACCTTTATGCACATGATGTGCTCTAAATGTTCATTATAATGTAATATGCTCTATCTAATGAGAATCCAAGTCCTTGATACATTTTGATAATAATGATCTCGATTAAATGTTTTGATTCATAAATATGATAATTAAGGGGTTTTATACCTAATCTACTTTGTCATTATGATTTTGAGTTGCATAATCTAATATAGTTGCTCTAAATGATCTAAAATTCTTAACTGATAATTAAGGTTTCACCTAATATCTCAATAGGGTTTATAATAAATCATGGTGTGGTAGAATTAAGGTTTGGTACCCTTACTCATTATCCAAACCTGAGACAACCTGAAAAACTACTTTACGACATATGTTAGATTAATATGTCTTGAGTATGATTGGTGACACTTTAGGGTATACATACATGCAGACAATGTTGGTTGATTATGTTGAATGCTTGAATGGTTGGATATATGGTTGAAGTACATATTGCATAGTTTCTACATGGAAACAAAGGTAAGTAGTTATTTTATGAATACTCACATTATCGACTATGAATGTTTGTCGAGGATTTCTTGAAGATTGATGAAATAAACAGTTGGATGTCTATTTACTTCATGTTCAAGTATAAAGTCAATATGATTATTACATAATGAACTAGAATATTCTAAACCCTGGGTTACACCAATCAAGGGGTAATACACATGAGCCCAAGGCGGGACAGTGATTACATCTAAGATGGTAGACCAAGTATGCATTGGAATATGTAAAGAAAATGCTAATTCTTATCTACAAGTATTTAATGCATTATATGTTGTTATATTAGTTATACACATATTGTTTGTACACATAACAACATAGAAATATGATGGCCATGTTTTGGATTTTTGACATTTTAGATAATTGCAATATATGAAAATCTCAAGACATGGTGAATCAGATCTAGCTAAGTAAAGGAGAATTAGTTAGATGATTCCTCTCATATGTAATACTTCTCATGATTAAAGTTTATGTAACTCCTTAGCAGAGGATCATTATACATTTTGTAAATATTTTTTATGAAATGATGGAAGTTATTTAATATTATTTGTTATTTGCTAAATCTGAATCCTAGAAGTTTTAAGCAATGGCTCTCGACTTTAAGGTCCTTTCTTAATTGGGTGACACTAAAAAATGAGTTCATTACATTTGATATGAGAGCCCCTAATTTCTCAAATAATATTTAATAGTTGATAATTCAGATTAATCTTTAGAAATATAAGGGAAAATATTAGGGCATAACCTAAGGGTAATTGTGTCTAGAAAGGAACACAGCTTTCGGGGGCTGGCAATATTTTCCTCCGCACCATTAATTTGGTATAGGAGGACTCCCTTAGCCTAGGTGATACCTTCCTACCAGAATGTAGGGTTTGCCTAAAGTAATGCTTCTGCTAAGTTTCTCATCTCTAAATTCATCCTCTTCTCATCCCCTTGCTTAATAAACCCTAAAAGGAAATTCCATCCTCATCTCAAGTTAGAGTTTTTATAAGAAGTAGGATTAAGGCATCCCCCACAAATTAGTGTGCATGTAATATGGAAATAATACTAAAGTAAAGAAAATGTTTTGTGGATTTTCCTTACAAGGGTAAAACCTAGATGGAGCTAGGGTTGGTTTATGAAAACCCTTAGTGTGTCAAGGGAATCATAAACCCTAATATTAAGGATGTAGTACCTAACCCTAACCCAAAACCCTAATCCTAGAAAATGGAAGTAGTGTGGGTAAAATACTAACCCTACCAATATGAATGCTAATTAGGATCAGAGGAAAGAGGAAACACAAATGAGTTTGGATGACAAAATATCACATGCATGCATGTACTGATGTATGTGGAGTAAAGCATGCATGATTCATGTGAAGAGTTTTTTAATATAAAGGTAAAACATTACTAATAAATGGTTACATAAGAAGAAATATAAGGTCATGAACTCACATTTAGTGATGGTGTACCAACCTGGGGTGGGTCAACCCATGAATGGAAAAAGGACCTATGTGGGGAGGCATAACCCTAAACATGTGGGGTCAGGTTGTGGCCAGAAATCCTAACTTCCTCAGGTGAGTCAAGAAGGCGCCCTAGGTTAGGACTTTCACCTAGAAGGGTGAGTTGACAAATTAATTTCATAATTGAGGTATACTTGAATGTCATCTAAAGTTTGAAGGATTAAGTATAAAAAGCATGAAAGCACATACATTGAGTATAATTCTTTGAACCCAAGTATGCCATCTTTGAGGGACACAAGGAAAAGTCACTAAGGAAGTGGTTGACGATATAAGAGACCAAGCCCATTAGGGAAGGTCACTAAGAGGCCAAGCCTAGGAGAGAAGGTCGTCATGGAGACCAAGACCAGTGGGGAAGGTCATTAAGAGGGCAAGCCCATGAGAGAAGGTTGGCATGAAGACCAAACCCAGGAGGGAAGGTCACTAAGGGGCCAATCTTAGGAGGAAAGGTAGCTAGGAAGACCAAGCCCAAGGAGGGAAGGTCACTTTGTAGACCAAGCCCAGTAGGGAAGGCCACCATGAGCCCAATGTAGGGACATAAACTAAATAATGTGCACCCTAAGATATGGAGGAAATAAAGCTTAAAGAATTGCATAAGAAAATAATGTTGTGGGCTCTGATCTCCAAACCATGACATAAACACGATTAAAACTTAGCGGAAGCGAATCGGTAATCAGCGGAAGACAAAAATCACGGGAAATTAAAATTTTTTGAGATAAGAACTTGGATCCATAAAAACTTCTTTCATAAAGAGAGATAAACTGTTTACATCTCAGGATAATTACTTCTTGAGTAATTATATACATCAAGATACAAAATCTCAAGATCACTATACAAAAGACTCCAAGACCTGAGAGTACAGAGGACACATAGGACTGACTCTAACTACACCATATGGCAGGACAATCTCCACCTGAGATTACTGCTGCCCCTGATGCTGCTGCTGAGACTGATCACCTGTAGGCTGGTTCCTTCGTCTCCGACGTCCACCTAAAAAGTTGAAGCCTACGGGGTGAGACAATTATACATAATTGTCCCAGCGAGAGTTATAACTCTTCGCCAGAAGCTTTATTATAACATCAAAGAATATTTTAAGCAGTAAAGCCTTCAAAGTATTCTATAACAGTTGCAGGTATAACAAGATCTCTACAATTTAGGAGATATGGAGAATATAAACATTATTACAATGTAACATCAATCAACTAACTTGGAGTCATCTCTAACAAGTTATACTACATGGTTGATTATGTTTTACAAACAACATTATGCCCTGTGGAGATGAGGCTTACCACTCATACTCCAACTAATCGCTGAGAAGTCACATCAGTATCATACATAGGTCATTAAGAGAGCCGGATTCTCATGACCTTCACCTTCCTCAGTCAGTAAGAGGATCATTTGTAGGACAACTCGTGTCTCTACTACTATAGCTCACCAGGGTAAACTGGTCCTTCGCTATTCTAGAGTCACAGTGGTGTTCTGTACTCTCTTCGTCATCAGGAGGTTTCATATTTACCTACCACTGATACGGATATCTGTGCTTTCTTCGTCATCAGGAGGTTTCATGTTTACCTACCACTGATACGGTATGGGATAATAGTGAAGGATGGATGGATTACACATCTACATCACTTTCCTACACTAGGATGTAAGGTTCTACACATCCATGTACCCCACATACTCAAAAGTATGTGCTCCAGGAGTTCCCTGAGGAAAACCTGTTTCACCATCACTTAATCTCTGACAATGATGGATCTATGATCAGGGCTCTACATTATACTTGATTAGTTAGGTACATTCAGTATTCTTTAACAGCATACATTGTTCTCCAAACAATAACAGTAGCATAGCAGCTATAAAAGAAGAATACTAAATGTAACATGCCTAACTCATGTCAATCATCATTTCTCATTATCCTCATCACAAGTCATCTCTAAAGCATGACCTTGATGGCATTCATGGCTCTCACAGCCCATTCTCAGTATAGGATGCCACTGACAAGGCATCATATTACCTTACTTATTCATAAGGCTAACAACATGTTTTTAATGAATATAACATCAACATCCATACCTGGATATAATTACCTTCATATCAGAACCTGCATGGTTAATACAACTGATAAAAGTAATACAAAAATAAGGAATGTACTTCCCATCCTTGTCATGAGTGTTACATCTCTAATTCTCATCAATTAGAGTTTAATACTCAAATGCATGACATTACCTTTGAATTAGGGTTTACTATTCACATTACATGTCATCACCCTTGAATTAGGGTTTACTATTCACATTAAGGTGAATTGCACCCATAACATCATTATGTATGAGTAACATCACCACTGATACTCTCAGATTAGTTAAAGGTTCATCATTTATCATAATTAGGGTTTCTATGATCTCACACAGGTGGATCATACCCAAATTGTGCTTACTCATAAGCATTGGAGATGCTTAAATTGGGTTTCCACTTAAAAAGGGTATTTTCTCTCTCTAGAAGTAATTCCTCTCTCTAAAAGTACTTTCTCTCTCCTCATACTATTAGGTGATGTCAACATCACTCTAGATCAGGTTGGATTGAGTCATCATAGGCTAACATAGCCCAAAACATCACCATCATGTGATTAGGGTTTGATTTGATCAAGGTATTACTTAATTTACCCTTCAGGGGTATTTTGGTAATTCACCCCATTGATTATCATCATGGTCAAACCCTAGTCCATTAACCCCTTAATATCCTAGGTTATCATTAGGGTTTGATTAGGGCAACATTGAACCATTTATTTCATCAATTGATTGAAAGAAGTCAACTTTGAATCACATTGATTGACCTTCAACCATCATTCTTCAATTGAGTTGAGATCGTTTGAAAGTGTTGACCGTTTAACCAATTTGACTTTTCAAGACCGCGATCCTTCTTCTAACTTCAAGACCACGAGCCTCCTTAGACTCCAAGACCGCGAGCCTCTTCAAATGGTTCAAGACCGCGAAGCTCAACCTAATGTTAAGACCGCGAGGGCCAAGTTGATAACAAGACCGCGAAGAGATGTTGACCGTTTGCCCACTTTGACCTCAGGACCGCGAGGGCCCTCGCGGTCTTGAGACCGTGAGCCCCCTCACGGTCTTGAGACCGTGAGCCCTCTCTCGACCTTGAGTCCGCGAGCCTCCTCACGACCTTGAGTCCGTGAGCTCACATGGTCTTAACCACTTGGACCATCAACAAGATTCGATGATACAACCGATAATGTCAACCAATGTTGAAGCCCTCAAAAGGTCAAAGCTCTGTTAACCACCTATGGATTGGGTCAACTAAGGTTATTCTTAACCAATTGGTCATTCAATTGACCCTCAATTGTTGACCAATTAGGGTTGAAGGCGATTCAATTAGGGTCTATCAATGTTCACCCATCAATACTCAACAATGTGCATCAACACAAGGTTGAACCCTTCAATTGAGCTCCAAATGGGCCCAAACTTGGCCCAAACGGTCTTGAGGTCATGTGGGTGGACCCCACATGGTCTTGAGACCGTTTTCCCAAGATGTCATCAAAGTCCAAGGTGATTTGATAGGGGTTGAACCATGATTGATCCACAAACAGAATTTTGATTAAATTGATAACTTATTTGCAGTTGGGTCCTCAATTGGTCAAATTTCTTAACCCTAGACCTTCAAACGGTCTTGGGTGATTGTCCTCTCGGTCTTGAGACCGTTTGGATGAGTTCCAAACGGTCTTGAGACCGTTTGCCCATCCAATTTTGGATTCTAGTGCAAATTCATCAAGGTCTGACCTATTGAGTTGATGATCATATCAATATTTAATTGCAAAGTAATTTGGTGTAATTATACCTTCAATTGGTCAACTATTCTTGACCCCAGACCTCCAAACGGTCATGGTTGATTGCCCTCGTGGTCTTGAGACCGTTTGGGTGACCCCTAAACGGTCTTCAGACCGTTTAGGTCAATCAACACTAAAAACCCTAATTAGGTCACCATAATTTCAGTACTGATTTCATCTAGGGTTAGCCCTAGTATTCACCCTTCAACTCTTAGCCCGTTTGGAATTAGACCATCAAACTTGGTGAGTTGTTAATTGACATTATTTTGAACAGTAATATCATACGGTCAACGCCTGGTAAACGACCTTACACGGTCTTGAGACCGTTTGCCCAAAAAGGCAATTTCAGACCGTTTGAAAATCAGGAATAAATGCAAATAAAGTTGTTACTTAAAAAGGTCATATCTCCCGATTCCCTTGGATTTAGCCTCCCAAATTTTGAGGGTAATTAGCCTATATAATTAGGAACAATTTTCTTATACGGTCCACTCTCGGTAAACGGGGTAAAACGGTCTTGGAGACCGTTTTCCCTGTCTCGGTCTCGAGACCGTTTGCTCACCTTGCGGTCTTGAGACCGAGAGAGCAAACTGGTGAGACCGTTTAAGGAAGTGAAAAGCGGTGGGTTTTTCTTGGAAATCACGCCTTCATCTCCTAGCTCAAGAACAGTACGAATATCCCATGGATTTGCTTGCAAAATAGCAGGGAAAAGTAGGGAAACACTAAGAACTATCATCAAACCGCATATAAAGATGTACATAATGAAGCATGGGTTTAGAGTTATAAAACCCGCCTAAAGCTTGCTTCTTGAGCTCCAAGCTTTCAAGATCCAATCTCTAATGGCGTCCTTGAGTTCTTACAGGTTGGCCAAGGTGAAAACTCCAAGGAAGGACGAAAGGAGATGGCTAGAAAGATAGGGTTTCGAGAATTAGCCATGAAGCTGACCTTGAATTCGAGTTCTAACCATGGAATTAGGCAAGAAGAGGGGTCCCAAACCTACCTTGTTTCCCTTGGTCGTCCTCCTTAGCTCCAAGGCAGTCTTTGGTCATCTTTGGTGAAATGTAACAGTGAAGGGAACGAAGGGCAAGTTCCCTTGCTTAGAGAAGTTGAGGGTATATATACTAAGGATAGGATTTTCAACATTAGTTCATAAGTTGTCCATAATTCCAACTAGGTCCCTCCTTCTTTACTTGATCGTCCCTTCCTCTTTATTCTAAGGACAAACCTTCTCTTAAGGTCTTAGAAAAAGAAGGTAAAGGAGAGCAATCTAATACTAAAGTACATACATAAAGAGATATTGCACATATACCCTGATTATTCAATCACAAGGCATATTTCATAACTTGATAACTCAATTGAGGTGACTCCCTCATCATTTCTTCTCTTAATGATGGCAAGAGTCTAAAAAGATACATTAGATGACATATTTTACAATTTGCATCCCTTAATTTGGGTAAATTGCATTTTACCCCAAATTAGGGTTTCAAGCACTGGGATTGCTTCCACAGCTGCACCTTGGTGCCCTAGCTTGGGAAATCCCTCAAACTTTACCAAAAAGATTCTCATGATGTCTCAACATCATAGGAACATCTTAACATGTGCAAATTGCAAGCTAACCCTTTTTAACTGGGTAAATTGCACATAGGTCCCTGTATATCAAAACAATGCTACAACTTTAAATAAAAAGGAGCAATTACTGAAATATATGTTTCTGAGAAACTTAATTACATGCTTAGAGTTAATCACAAAGATTTAATTACATATTTAAGCAAAACACCTAGGGTTAACTCATAACCCAGGTCAGGGATGTTACAAATTATCCACCCCTTACAAGGATTTCGTCCCCGAAATCGATAAATCATACTACGAGAAAAGGGCAGGATACTTCCTTCTCATCTCATCCTCTAATTCCCAAGTGGCTTCTTCAATACCACGATGGTTCCAGAGGACTTTCACAAGACTTATATCTTTCTTCTTTAACTTTTTAATTCGTTTATCAAGGATTGACACTGGTCCCTCCTCATAAGATATGTCATCATTCAATTCTACCTCCATAGGTTGTAGAACTGACTCGGTGTCTGGGTGACATTTCTTCAACATAGAAATGTGAAACACAGGATGTAACCTCTGTAATTCTGGGGGAAGCTCTAGTTTATATGCTACCTTTCCAATCCGTTCAATGATTGGATAAGGCCCCATATATCTAGGAGCTAACTTCCCTTTCCTTCCAAAACGAAGGACCCCTTTCCAAGGTGAGACCTTAAGATACACTCTGTCTCCAACCTGGAACTCTAAGGGTCTACGACGTTTGTCAGCATAAGATTTCTGCCTATCTTGAGCAGTCTTAATCTTATGTTGTATTACTTTAATCTTTTCTGTGGTTTGCTGTACCAGGTCAGGACCTAACAACTGGTGCTCACCAGTCTCAAACCAACACAAGGGTGATCTACAACGTCTACCATATAAGGCTTCATAAGGTGCCATATCAATACTATGCTGATAGCTATTATTATAGGCAAACTCTATCAAGCTTAGGTGTAGATCCCAACTTCCGGTGAACTGGAGAACACATGCTCGCAACAGGTCTTCTAAGGTTTGTATGGTCTTTTCCGACTGTCCATCAGTCTGTGGATGAAAGGCCGTACTAAACCTTAGCTTGGTGCCTAAGGCCCTGTGCAACTGTTCCCAAAAACGACTTGTAAACTGAGGACCTCTGTCAGAAACTATTGTGACAGGAACTCCGTGCAAACGCACTATCTCTTGAACATACAACTCTGATAACCTTTCAGCAGAATAGGTTGTTTTGACAGGTAAGAAATGTGCTGTATTAGTCAACCTATCAACAATTACCCAAATGGAATCATGTCCTTTGCTTGTCCTGGGTAGGCCAACAACAAAGTCCATGGTCACATGGTCCCACTTCCACTGTGATATGGGTAAAGGTTGCATTGTTCCTGCAGGCTTCTGGTGTTCAGCTTTAACTTGCTGACACACAAGACACCTCAGAACAAACTCTGCAACGTCCTTCTTCATCCCAGGCCACCAATACAGATCTTTCAAATTCCGATACATCTTGGTGCTCCCTGGATGCATAGCATACATGGAAGAATGGGCTTCTTCCAGGACTAACTTTCTCAAGTTGTCCACATCTGGCACTATCATTCTTCCATTATAACAAGCTACTTGATCTTCTGAGTCATGAAAACCATCTTGCTTCTCATTTCCATACTCAGATCTTATATGTTGAACTGCAGCATCACCTAGCTGTGCCTCTTTAATCTGCTCCCTTAGGGTAGGTTTAATATGCATCTCAGCTAACAAACCGGCTAACAATGACACCTTCAACTGTACATTGTCTTGCCTTAAAGAGATAAGCATATCTCTTCTAGAGCATACTAAAGAATTTAGTTGTGCTCTATTCATGGTTGATGTTGTTGATTTCCTACTCAAGGCATCTGCAACAACATTGGCCTTGCCTGGATGGTAATCAATTGTACAGTCGTAGTCCTTGATTAATTCCATCCAGCGACGTTGCCTCATGTTGAGCTCATGCTGAGAGAAGATATACTTAAGGTTCTTGTGGTCTGTGAAAATCTGGAATGTCTCTCCGTAGAGATAATGCCTCCAGATCTTCAAAGCATGAACCACAGCAGCTAACTCCAGATCGTGTGTTGGATAATTCTCCTCGTGTTTCTTAAGCTGTCGGGAAGTAAAAGAAATCACTTGCTTATCCTACATCAACACACATCCTAGTCCGTTCTTGGAAGCATCACAGAAAACTATATATCCTTTTCCTTGTTCAGGTAGCACTAGCACAGGTGCACTTGTCAACCTCTCCTTCAGCAACTGGAAAGATTGTTGACACTTATCACTCCAAGAAAAAGGAACATCTTTCCGGGTTAACTTGGTCAAAGGTAAAGCTATAGGACTAAAGTTCTTAATGAACCTTCGATAATAGCCAGCTAACCCCAAGAAACTTCGAATCTCCGTCGGTGTCTTTGGTTGTTCCCATTGTAGAACAGATTCTACCTTTGTAGGGTCAACACGAATTCCCGAGGCGGATATCACATGTCCAAGAAAAGATACCTCCGGCAGCCAGAACTCACACTTGCTAAACTTAGCGTACAGCTTATGTTCTCTTAGCAAGGTCAAAGCTTGGCGAAGATGCTGCTCATGCTGTTGAGCATCCTTACTATAAATCAGAATGTCATCTATGAAGACGACAACACACTGATCAAGGAAAGGTCAAAAAACTCTATTCATGAGTTCCATAAATGCAGCTGGTGCATTGGTTAGTCCAAACGACATAACCGTGAACTCATAGTGACCATATCTTGTCCTAAAGGCAGACTTGGATATGTCACTATCCTTAATACGGAGTTGGTGATATCCAGACCTCAAGTCTATCTTTGAAAAGACTGTTGCACCACGCAACTGGTCAAAGAGATCATCAATCCTCGGCAGAGGGTACTTATTCTTTATTGTTACTTTATTGAGTTGTCTGTAGTCAATGCACAACCGCATTGACCCATCTTTCTTTTTAACAAACAAGACCGGAGCACCCCAAGGTGAAGTACTTGGTCGGATAAAACCTCTCTCAAGTAACTCTTGAAGCTGTTTCTTGAGTTATGCCATCTCGGCAGGCGCCATCCTATACGGAGTTTGAGCTATGGGTTTCGTATCTGGGATCAGATTGATTTCAAAATCAATCTCCCGAGGTGGTGGTATACCAGGAAGTTCTTCAGGAAACACATCCTTGAATTCCCTGACTATGGGAACTTCAGCAGGATTGGTCCTTTCCTTGGTAACATCTACCACATGGGCTAAGAATGCATAACATCCTTGCCTCAACAGCTTATCAGCAACCATAGCTGACACAAGACAGGTGGGCAGAATCTTTCTTTCACCCTGAAAGATCCATGTGTTGCTTTCATCAGCAAACACAGCCAACTTGGACTCACAATCCAAGACAACTCTATACCTTTCTAAGGTATCCATCCCAAGGATTATATCAAATCCCTGCATATCAAGTGGTATAAGATCCACTTGAATGCGATGGTCAGAAAAGAAAAGGATGCAGGGAGAACATACCTCCTGCAAAACGGCAGACCCACTCAACGGAGTCTCTAACAACAAACTATCTGCTCTATGACTAACAGTCACATTGCAGTTACGAATCACTTCACGAGTGATGAAAGAGTGTGTAGCACCCGGATCAATCAGAACGGATACAACACAGGATGTAGACATATCAGAATATAAAAATTTCATCTGACCTGCCACTACCCGTGGATTGACCACTGCCTCAGGTGGGTTCATAGCATAGAACCTCACAGTCGCCTGGTGTTGAGATGGTGCTGATGATCCAGCTTGAGATGCTTGTCCACGTCCTCGAGCTGCTCCTTGATGTTGTCTATTCTGAGATCCCTGTTGATTCTATCTCGGGTTTTGTTGTGTCACACCGACAGGCCTAGAACGGAAATCCTTCATCAAGTGTCCCACCTTACCACAGTTGTAGCAACTCCTCTCCTGTTGTTGTGGTCTGGGTGGTCCAGTGACTGACTCAGATGAAGAACTGTGCGTCCCTTGAAGCGGTTGACTCCGTCCTCTACCTCTGCTTGGTGTCCATTGAGTTTGAAAACTCGATCTGGGTGGTGGAGGGTTAGGTGCAGAGAATCTAGGTTTCTTGGAATCCCTAGATGAAGAACCCTGGAACTGTGGATATCTTTTATGGGTTTGTCTTTTCTCAACCACAGATCTCTCTATTCTTCGGACTGACTCAACGAAGGTAGAGAATCTCTCTCTGTTTTCTAAGGCAGACACAGGGGTTGACATATCAGAATTCAAACCCTTTTCGAATCTTCTGATTCTTTCCTCATCCGTAGAAGCCATGTGCGGATAGAACCGCAACAACTCCATGAACTTAGCTTCATACTCACTAATGTTCATCATACCCTGCCTTAGTTTCTCAAACTGAGAGATCTTCTCATCTAGGAAGGTCTTTGGAAAATATCTATTGATAAATTCCCGACAAAACTCTTCCCATGAGAACTATACTCCAGGTCTCTTCTGCTCTTCCATGTTCCACCAGTGACCAGCACTGCCTTTGAGAAGATAGACAGCATGTCTAACCTTCTCAGCTTCCGGAATCATAAGAATCCTGAAAGCCTTCTCCAACTTTGTCAACCATAAGTCAGCATCTGCAGGGTCGGCAGTTCCGAAGTACTCAGTAGCTCCGACACGAGGAAGTCGTTCGAATGTCTTACCGATACCTTGGGCTTCAGGCTGGACAGGTGCCCTAGGTGCAGGAATGGGCATCCTATCGGTCATATGTGTCATGGCAGTCATGAACTGCCCGAACATCGTCTGTACAGCTGGATCACTCATGTCAGCTGGGTCGAACTGGGGTGGCTCTCTTGGCGACTCAGGTGCAGGTTGTTCTATTCTCGGAACTCTTGCACCGCCTCGAGGTGCACTAGCACTACTCTCTGCCACGTGCTCATCACGATGTTCTGACATTCTTATGTATCTTCTTCTCCTGAGGAGTAGAAGATTCTATTATATGAGGAAGGAGTACTAAAGGTAGACTCGACATCCTAAGTCCTATGCCTCTGTAGACTCAACTGAACCTGGAGATCTGATACCACTAGTTGTGGGCTCTGATCTCCAAACCATGACATAAACACGATTAAAACTTAGCGGAAGCGAATCGGTAATCAGCGGAAGACAAAAATCACGGGAAATTAAAATTTTTCGAGATAAGAACTTGGATCCATAAAAACTTATTTCATAAAGAGAGATAAACTATTTACATCTCAGGATAATTACTTCTTGAGTAATTATATACATCAAGATACAAAATCTCAAGATCACTATACAAAAGACTCCAAGACCTGAGAGTAAAGAGGACACATAGGACTGACTCTAACTACACCATATGGCAGGACAATCTCCACCTGAGATTACTACTGCCCCTGATGCTGCTGCTGAGACTGATCACCTGTAGGCTGGTTCCTTCGTCTCCGACGTCCACCTAAAAAGTTGAAGCCTACGGGGTGAGACAGTTATACATAATTGTCCCAGCGAGAGTTATAACTCTTCGCCAGAAGCTTTATTATAACATCAAAGAATATTTTAAGAAGTAAAGACTTCAAAGTATTCTATAACAGTTGCAGGTATAACAAGATCTCTAAAATTTAGGAGATATGGAGAATATAAATATTATTACAATGTAACATCAATCAACTAACTTGGAGTCATCTCTAACAAGTTATACTACATGGTTGATTATGTTTTACAAACAACATTATGCCCTGTGGAGATGAGGCTTACCACTCATACTCCAACTGATCGCTGAGAAGTCACATCAGTATCATACATAGGTCATTAAGAGAGCCGGATTCTCATGACCTTCACCTTCCTTAGTCAGTAAGAGGATCATTTGTAGGACAACTCGTGTCTCTACTACTATAGCTCACCAGGGTAAACTGGTCCTTCGCTATTCTAGAGTCACAGTGGTGTTCTGTACTCTCTTCGTCATCAGGAGGTTTCATATTTACCTACCACTGATACGGATATCTGTGCTTTCTTCGTCATCAGGAGGTTTCATGTTTACCTACCACTGATACGGTATGGGACTATAGTGAAGGATGGATGGATTACACATCTACATCACTTTCCTACACTAGGATGTAAGGTTCTACACATCCATGTACCCCACATACTCAAAAGTATGTGCTCCAGGAGTTCCCTGAGGAAAACCTGTTTCACCATCACTTAATCTCTGACAATGATGGATCTATGATCAGGGCTCTACATTATACTTGATTAGTTAGGTACATTCAGTATTCTTTAACAGCACACATTATTCTCCAAACAATAACAGTAGCATAGCAGCTATAAAAGAAGAATACTAAATGTAACAGGCCTAACTCATGTCAATCATCATTTCTCATTATCCTCATCACAAGTCATATCTAAAGCATGACCTTGATGGCATTCATGGCTCTCACAGCCCATTCTCAGTATAGGATGCCACTGACAAGGCATCAGATTACCTTACTTATTCATAAGGCTAACAACATGTTTTTAATGAATACAACATCAACATCCATACCTGGATATAATTACCTTCATATCAGAACCTGCATGGTTAATAAAACTGATAAAAGTAATACAAAAATAAGGAATGTACTTCCCATCCTTGTCATGAGTGTTACATCTCTAATTCTCATCAATTAGAGTTTAATACTCAAATGCATGCCATTACCCTTGAATTAGGGTTTACTATTCACATTACATGTCATCACCCTTGAATTAGGGTTTACTATTCACATTAAGGTGAATTGCACCCATAACATCATTATGTATGAGTAACATCACCACTGATACTCTCAGATTAGTTAAAGGTTCATCATTTATCATAATTAGGGTTTCTATGATCTCACACAGGTGGATCATACCCAAATTGTGCTTACTCATAAGCATTGGAGATGCTTAAATTGGGTTTCCACTTAAAAAGGGTATTTTCTCTCTCTAGAAGTACTTCCTCTCTCTAGAAGTACTTTCTCTCTCCTCATACTATTAGGTGGTGTCAACATCACTCTAGATCAGGTTGGATTGAGTCATCATAGGCTAACATAGCCCAAAACATCACCATCATGTGATTAGGGTTTGATTTGATCAAGGTATTACTTAATTTACCCTTCAGGGGTATTTTGGTAATTCACCCCATTGATTATCATCATGGTCAAACCCTAGTCCATTAACCCCTTAATATCCTAGGTTATCATTAGGGTTTGATTAGGGCAACATTGAACCATTTATTTCATCAATTGATTGAAAGAAGTCAACTTTGAATCACATTGATTGACCTTCAACCATCATTCTTCAATTGAGTTGAGATCGTTTGAAAGTGTTGACCGTTTAACCAATTTGACTTTTCAAGACCGTGAGCCTTCTTCTAACTTCAAGACCACGAGCCTCCTTAGACTCCAAGACCGCGAGCCTCTTCAAATGGTTCAAGACCGCGAAGCTCAACCTAATGTTAAGACCGCGAGGGCCAAGTTGATAACAAGACCGCGAAGAGATGTTGACTGTTTGCCCACTTTGACCTCAGGACCGCGAGGCCCCTCACGGTCTTGAGACCGTGAGCCCCCTCACGGTCTTGAGACCATGAGCCCTCTCTCGACCTTGAGTCCGCGAGCCTCCTCACGACCTTGAGTCCGTGAGCTCACATGGTCTTAACCACTTAGACCATCAACAAGATTCGATGATACAACCGATAATGTCAACCAATGTTGAAGCCCTCAAAAGGTAAAAGCTCTGTTAACCACCTATGGATTGGGTCAACTAAGGTTATTCTTAACCAATTGGTCATTCAATTGACCCTCAATTGTTGACCAATTAGGGTTGAAGGCGATTCAATTAGGGTCTATCAATGTTCACCCATCAATACTCAACAATGTGCATCAACACAAGGTTGAACCCTTCAATTGAGCTCCAAATGGGCCCAAACTTGGCCCAAACGGTCTTGAGGTCATGTGGGTGGACCCCACATGGTCTTGAGACCGTTTTCCCAAGATGTCATCAAAGTCCAAGGTGATTTGATAGGGGTTGAACCATGATTGATCCACAAACAGAATTTTGATTAAATTGATAACTTATTTGCAGTTGGGTCCTCAATTGGTCAAATTTTTTAACCCTAGACCTTCAAACTGTCTTGGGTGATTTTCCTCTCGGTCTTGAGACCGTTTGGATGAGTTCCAAACGGTCTTGAGACCGTTTGCCCATCCAATTTTGGATTCTAGTGCAAATTCATCAAGGTCTGACCTATTGAGTTGATGATCATATCAATATTTAATTGCAAAGTAATTTGGTGTAATTATACCTTCAATTGGTCAACTATTCTTGACCCCAGACCTCCAAACGGTCATGGTTGATTGCCCTCGCGGTCTTGAGACCGTTTGGGTGACCCCTAAACGGTCTTGAGACCGTTTAGGTCAATCAACACTAAAAACCCTAATTAGGTCACCATAATTTCAGTACTGATTTCATCTAGGGTTAGCCCTAGTATTCACCCTTCAACTCTTAGCCCGTTTGTAATTAGACCATCAAACTTGGTGAGTTTTTAATTGAAATTATTTTTAACAGTAATATCATACGGTCAACGCCTGGTCAACGACCTTACACGGTCTTGAGACCGTTTTCCCAAAAAGGCAATTTCATACCGTTTGAAAATCAGGAATAAATTCAAATACAGTTGTTACTTAAAAAGGTCATATCTCCCGATTCCCTTGGAGTTAGCCTCCCAAATTTTGAGGGTAATTAGCCTATATAATTAGGAACAATTTTCTTATACGGTCCACTCTCGGTAAACGGGGTCAAACGGTCTTGGAGACCGTTTTCCCTGTCGCGGTCTCGAGACCGTTTGCTCACCTTGCGGTCTTGAGACCGAGAGAGCAAACTGGTGAGACCGTTTAAGGAAGTGAAAAGCGGTGGGTTTTTCTTAGAAATCACGCCTTCATCTCCTAGATCAAGAACAGTACGAATATCCCATGGATTTGCTTGCAAAATAGCAGGGAAAAGTAGGGAAACACTAAGAGCTATCATCAAACCGCATATAAAGATGTACATAATGAAGCATGGGTTTAGAGTTATAAAACCCGCCTAAAGCTTGCTTCTTGAGCTCCAAGCTTTCAAGATCCAAGCTCTAATGGCGTCCTTGAGTTCTTACAGGTTGTCCAAGGTGAAAACTCCAAGGAAGGACGAAAGGAGATGGCTAGAAAGATAGGGTTTCGAGAATTAGCCATGAAGCTGACCTTGAATTCGAGTTCTAACCATGGAATTAGGCAAGAAGAGGGGTCCCCAACCTACCTTGTTTCCCTTGGTCGTCTTCCTTAGCTCCAAGCCAGTCTTTGGTCGTCTTTGGTGAAATGTAACAGTGAAGGGAACGAAGGGCAAGTTCCCTTGCTTAGAGAAGTTGAGGGTATATATACTAAGGATAGGATTTTCAACATTAGTTCATAAGTTGTCCATAATTCCAACTAGGTCCCTCCTTCTTTACTTGATCGTCCCTTCCTCTTTATTCTAAGGACAAACCTTCTCTTAAGGTCTTAGAAAAAGAAGGTAAAGGAGAGCAATCTAATACTAAAGTACATACATAAAGAGATATTGCACATATACCCTGATTATTCAATCATAAGGCATATTTCATAACTTGATAACTCAATTGAGGTGACTCCCTCATCATTTCTTCTCTTAATGATGGCAAGAGTCTAAAAAGATACATTAGATGACATATTTTACAATTTGCATCCCTTAATTTGGGTAAATTGCATTTTACCCCAAATTAGGGTTTCAAGCACTGGGATTGCTTCCACAGCTGCACCTTGGTGCCCTAGCTTGGGAAATCCCTCAAACTTTACCAAAAAGATTCTCATGATGTCTCAACATCATAGGAACATCTTAACATGTGCAAATTGCAAGCTAACCCTTTTTAACTGGGTAAATTGCACATAGGTCCCTGTATATCAAAACAATGCTACAACTTTAAAGAAAAAGGAGCAATTACTGAAATATATGTTTCTGAGAAACTTAATTACATGCTCAGAGTTAATCACAAAGATTTAATTACATATTTAAGCAAAACACCTAGGGTTAACTCATAACCCAGGTCAGGGATGTTACAAATGTGCTTGAAAATTGTTAGAAAAACCTCAAGAAAAAACATGGAATAGATTTATAAAATCACAATAAACCCTAGGTAGGGTAGAGCCCTAAGTCAATCCTAAGGTCATGTAGGGATGATTAAAGATACATAAAACTTATGAGGTCAGGAGGTGATGATGCGCTAAGTGCATAATAACATGGAGTCAGCAGATAGCCATCCATGTTTCCCTGAGGCCCATGGGGTCAGGAGATTGGCCACCTTCATGAGTTCATGAGGCCCAAGGGGTAAAAGTTAGAGGCACTCCATAAGTGCATAAGGCCTATGAGGTCAAGACGAGATCACTCAAAAGGTAGTTGTACCCCTAGAGACCTTAAGGGAATGGCTAAGGCTAATGAAACATGAAATGTAAATGTAAAGAATAAAAGAAGTCATGTAATGATGCTTGGATAAAATCTTAAAGGTATTTGTTACATAAATTCAAGAGTGAAAAAAATATTGACCCTTAAGATTTAAGAAATTCAAGAAGAATTGTGAGATTGAAAGTAATTATGGTTTGGAGTCTTTGTTTCAACCAAAATGCAAAATTAGAAGATAATTTGTGATATAACATCTCTGCTCTTGGAATGAAATGAACCTTGTATTTGGGTTGCAGCTAAATGCTTATTTCATCTTGTTATGAGTGAGAGATAAAGGATAGACACCTGTTATGCATAAAATTGACATGGGAGTGAATATCCTAAGTTGAGTTTATATGGCATAATGTAGGGTTTTGAGGTGTTACCTCACCCTTATATGTGAATAAATGAATAATAGCCTAGAAGCTTAGGTGAAAGGTAATAACCTAGAGGAATTGAAATCACAAGTGAAAATGTAATATGTAGGTGATAATATCATGCAATGAATGAGAATGTGGAAATACCCTAGAATTGAATTTGGGTTTGAACTACAATATTATGAGGATTTACCATATCAATAAATGTTATGAAAGACAATCTAGATAAAACCTATCTACAAATGTTGCTAGCATGTTTGAGGATAATTTTAAGTTACCATTCATGTTGCCCTAATTTGTTCTCAATTTTGGGGACAAAATTCCTTTTTAAGAAGGGGTGAGCGTAAGATCCTCAGATTTGGTAGATTTGAATTCTATTAATAAAAAAGTTGAGTTGATAAGAAAAATAGAATAATAGAGTTATCATGAATCCACTTTGAGGAATGGGTTCAACCCATGGCCCAAGTGAGGCCTATGAGACTATTTGTTTTGAAAATAGGTCCTAGTGGCACATGTTTAAGAAATAAAATATTTTGTGCATAAATAAATGACAAAGTCCTTATGAATTGTTAGACGATTAAAATATGGGATAATAGTCAATTTTCTGAAAGATTCTAAGCTAATGTGTGTTTTAGATAAATAAAGGAGTAATTATATAATCATGTCTTGCAACATGAGTTTTGAGGCATCAAATATTGATAACTTAGTCTAATCTTAAGAACAGTTAAAGCTAATTAGGAAACAAAGATAATTCTAGAATTTGAGATAAAAGGACTTCCCATATGATGTGGGTAATATTTTTAAGGAAATACATACAAGGCAAGTTTTTCCTATGAGAGTTATTCCAATAAATCCCAAATATTACATTTGGGGAAGTTATTAATGAGTTATCCTCCAAGTCTCATAGTAAGTGGATGCTCCTATAAGCCTATAGAAAATCTTGAAGGATGAGGGACCTACTTGTAATAATTAAATGGTGTTTCTTTGTTTGAAGAGAGAGAAAAAGATATAAAAAATACCAAACTTGGAGCAATGAAAGATTACAAGATTATAAGGAATATATTCAAATTTGGGATCAATCTGAGCAAAGATATGAGAGATATGGATTTTAGAAATTTCCATAAAGTGAGAGGTTAATTATTTAATTGTGACATCTATCACATTTAATATAACCTAGGACTTAACACGACCTTCCTTTTATTTCATGTTACCATGGAGCCGTTGGATCCAAAATTGACAATGTCTAGTGTGTCTTCTACCTCCGTTGAAACAAGAAAGTCACATCACAATAACTCTTTTCCTATTCCACTCCTCCCCCTCTCTCTAGATCACACCTTCTCCTAAAACGACTCACATTGAATTCGGTAGATGGAATGAAGCCTACCCATTCCCAATTTCCCATATTTTTGTGTAGGATCGGGATTCCCCAATTCCGAGTTGGATTCAGAACTCCATGGAAACTGGTGGGTACCCCCTGCCATGTTCTACCTATATAAGGCTCATTACCCCTCCCATGAAACTGGTGGAAGTGTCCACAAATCCCAGAGCACAAGCTACCATCCCGCAACCCTTGCTTTTGTCTCTCTAGTTCCATGTACACTTCCATTGAGCCAGCCTTCTCGTCTCCATGTTCCTGCCTTTGTCATCTAAAGTTGAGACTACCGCTGAGTTCAACAAGGTCTTGTGGAGGATCCTGAGCCTCTACGTGACTCTCAAACACCTAGGCGCATAGAGTCAATGTTTGGGTTGACTCTCTTATGCGTGAGATGGCCTAGTCGAGAGGTTGAAGATGACTAGGCGCAGAAGGAAGAATCTACCCCCAGTTCAGACATTGCAAGGAGAGGGTATGGATGTCCTTCCATCAGGTGTTACACCTAGACACGCTAGAGATCTTTGCTGAAGCAACACGTGCCCATTGGATGGGACCCGACCGTTGTGTGATTTGAGTAATAGGCAAGTTTGTTGATGTGGCATCATCCCATTGGCTTCTCTTGCAAAAATCATAGTTAATTATTGGTAGGTATGATGATGGTGAAATTATATATGAAATAGATTAGGGAAGGAATATAATAAAAATAAAACATGTTTGAGACCTAATTCTAAGAGTATGCCTAGAACATGTAAATAGGATGATTAATACATGGAAACCCTAGAATTTATGTTAAAGTGTTGAATACATTAGATGATTTCATCTCATGTTATAATCTAATATTCATGAGCATAATGAGACCCTGAGATAATGATAATGATAATGATGTATATTTAGGGTTTCTAGGTCAATTAGCACATATATGTATAATTAGGGTTTTGAAACCAATGTATATCTTACTATGACCTTAATGCACATGATCTGGTCTAATTGTTCATAATAACCTAATATGATTGAATTGATGAGAATCCAAGTCCTTGATACATTCTGATAATAATGATCCTAATTAAAGGTTCTCAGTCATAAATATGATAATTAGGGTATAGAACCTAATCTACTTTGTCATTATGATCTTGAGTTGAATAATCTAATATAGTTTCTCTAATGATCTAAAATGCTTAACTTGATAGTTTGGGTTTCACCTAATATCTAAATAGGGTTTATAATAAATCATGACACAGTGGAATTAGGGTTTGGTACCCTTATTCCTTATCCAAACCCAATAAAACCCAAAAGCCTAGTTTAGGACATATGTTATATTAATATGTCTTGAATATGATTGGTGAAACTTTAGGGTATACATACATGCAGATAATGTTGGTTGATTATGTTTAAAGTTTGGATGTTTGGATATATGCTTTAAGTACATATTGCATGGTTTCTGCATGGAAATAAAGGTGCATGATTATTTTATGAATACTTGCATTATCGACTATCGATGTTTGTTGAGGATTTCTTGAAGATTGATGAAATAAATTGTTGAATGTTCATTTACTTCCTATTCTAATATAAAGTCAATATGATTATCACATAATGAACTAGAATATTCTAAACCATGGGTTACACTGATCAAGGGGTAATACACATGAGCCCAAGGTGGGACATTGATTACACATGAGATGGTAGACCAAGTATGGGTTGGAATATGTAAAGAAAATGCCAATTCTTATCTACAAGTATTTAATGCATTATATGTTGTTATCTTAGTTACACACATTTTCTTTGCACCACATACAAAATATAGAAATTTGTTGACCATGTTTTGGATTTTCGGCATTTTAGGTAATTGCAATATACTAAGATCCCAAGACATGGTGAATCAGATCAAAGACATTAAAGCTAAGTAAAGAATGATTAGTTAGATTCTTCTTATCATATGTAGTAATTCATATGTTGAAAGTTTATGTAACTCCTTATAGGAGCATCATTATACACATTTTAAACAATATTTGTAAAATAATGGAAATTACTAAATCGAGATCTTGGAAGTTTTAGGTAATGGCTCTCGACTTTAAGGTCTTTCCTTAATTAGGGGACACTAAAAGTGAGGTCATCACAGTTCATGATAAGACAATTTGGACTCCATAATTTCTTTTAGGGACATGCTTTAGAAATTGTTGCATTTACACTTAATACAATTCCTTCTAAATTTGCTCCAAAGACACCATATGAGACATGGGCTGGGAAATGTCCCAATATCTCTTTCATAAAGGTTTGGGGTTTTGAAGCTTATGTGAAACGTTCAATTCCTGGGAAATTGGGACCCGAATCTAAGAAGTGTTATTTTGTGGGTATGTTAAGGAGTCCAAAGGATATTGTTTTTTAATTTCTTCTCAGAACAAAGTGTTTGTTGCTAGAACTGGTACCTTCTTAGAAAAGGAGTTCCTTTTTCTATTTTACCAATGGAGGAAAATAAATTTTGAAGAATTTTCATATAACAAAAATGATAATGAACCTGAGAAGGAACATGAGGTGGCACCACAAGTTGTTGTGGCACAACCGTCCCCTCAACAAACACAAGAACTTCATAGATCCAATAGGACTCACTATGATCTAAAGAGATTTGGATTTTCATGAGGTGTTGGTGATGGATTAAGATGAGCTAACCACCTTCAAGGGAGCTATTGGGGGACCAGAATTTGGTAAATGGTTTGAGGCCATGAGATATTAAATGCACTCTATGTATACCAAACAAGGTATGGACCTTGGTGGAACACATAGTGTGCAAATGGGTCTTCAAGAAGAAGACTGACATGGAAGAAAATGTCTAGACTGACAAAGGGTAACTAGTGGCTAAGGTTTCAAACTAGTTCAAGGTGTTGTCTATGATGAAACTTTCTCACTAATTGCTATGGTCAAGTCCATTACAATCATGATAGCCATTTCACCATACCATTACTATGAGATATGGAAGATGGATGGCAAAACCACATTCCATAATAGGAAACTGCTTGAGGATATGTAAATGGGACAAAGTGAGGGTTTTGAGTATCTATAGGATCTTGGAGATGTATGCAAAATGCAGCAGTCAATTTTTGGATTGAAGAAAGCATCCCAAATCTAGAATTTTCATTTTTATGAATCAATCAAAGAGTTTGGGTTTATCGCAAATGAATATTAACATTGTGTTTACAAGAAGGTTAGTGGAAGTATTTTAGAATTCTTCATATTTTATGTGGCTGATATGCTACTCATGGGAAATTAGATTACAACTATGTAAAAGATGAATACATG
Organism: Alisma plantago-aquatica; assembly: GCA_963693085.1. NCBI lineage: Eukaryota > Viridiplantae > Streptophyta > Magnoliopsida > Alismatales > Alismataceae > Alisma > Alisma plantago-aquatica. The sequence goes on from OY856412.1 coordinate 196,441,426, forward strand.
GTTGGGAAATAGTTTCTGAATATAAGACATGAGAGAATACACCTATATTCTAGGTATAAAGATATATATAGAGATGCATCTAGAAGGAATCTAGGATTAATTCAAAATACATACATTGACAAAGTGATAAAACGGTTAGAATTGCAAGAGTCTAAGAAAGGGAACTTACACATGTATCATGGGGTAAGTATTTCTAAGGATAATTGTCCTAAATTTTTGGAAGAAAGGGACCATATGAATAAGATTGCATATGTCTCTACAATTGTCTCTATCATGTATGCAATGTTATGTACACATCTATATGTCTCATATGACTTGATCATGTTAAGCGGATTTGGGTGAAGGTCATTAGATCGTAGTATAGAGCATGCTGAAGTACTTGAGAAGAACTTAGGATGAAGATGTGAGGAAGAATTAGTTGTAAAGAGTTACACAAATTCAATATTCTAAACCATACAAGGATTATTAATGATCGTAATATGGTTCTATGTTTTTCCTCAATGGTGGTGTTGTATTTGGAAGAGTTTCAAGCTAGAGAGAATGATCAATTCTACATTACAAACGGAATATAATGTTACATTAGATGATACAAATGAAGTTGTATGGATCACAAAGTCTATTTAGTTAACTTAGAGTTGTTTCTAGTATTACTAATGTAGTAGATCTTACTCTGGTGATAAAGAGGCTATCATGCAAGTTAAGGAACCCAGATGGCATACATATTCCAAATAGATTCTTTGTTGCTTCCATCTCATATGAGAAATTGCTCAATGAGGATATAAGAAGATCTACAAAATACTAACAAAGATCAAGTTTGTTGACCCCTTGACCAAGGCATTTCTAAATTAGAAATGTGATGGTCATGCTATATCACTTGGTATAAGATACACAAGTGATTGACTTCAATGAAAGTGGGAGAGTTTTTGTGCATATACTCTCAAATACAATCATGGGATGATGTCTATATGGATATTTTGTGCTTCAAATTTATTTAATTAAGTCAATTCCAATTTATTGATGCACATTTGATTAGTGCAATATTAATGTACATAATAAATGTCCTTAGAATGGTTGGTTCAAATCCATGGGACTTAAAGTATGGCACTTGAACATGAGATCCTAATGGATGATAAGAAAAATATTCTTAAATGTCCCTAGCCAAGTATGATTATGTATGGACCAACAATCATACTGTGAGGTTGTATGTGTGGTAATTGATAACCATATCTCATGGGTCGTAGGTATTGGATACCAAGTCACACACAGAGGTATTTATTAGGGAACAAGTATATTAGGCAAATCCACCTTGAGAATGATTCATGGACCATTATATGATATTCATAATCAGCTCTCAAATGTGACAATGATGTTTTGGTCCTTCAATCTAAAGTCAATACAATGGTGACATGACAATATTCATGCTTTGACACTACCCAATGTGATATTGAAGAAGGTTGCTATAAAGGTAGTAATTGGGTGTGATGAGAATCATGATATGCATTATGAGTGATGTAGAAGAATTTTGTCCCTCCCATATAAAGGGATCAATGCTCAAGGCCTCTTTATAATTGGGACTAATGGAATGCATGGACATGCTCTTGTGATTTAGTATATGATACAAGCTCATATGTATCTTTCTAGTATACTTGGAGATCAAGGAGCTTAGATTGAATGCAATGAGGATGATGTATTCATGCCTCTAATTCAGTCTAGATATCTATGACAAACAAATTATACAATGTGCTATCACTGGTCATTGATGGTTTAGCCTTACCCAACTAATCCTACTACTTGGGTATAAATGATGTTTAGCTAGATACCACTCATTCCTTACACATTATAATATTGATTAATGAATTCATAACCAATGTAGTATGGTGCTTACATGGTCAGACACATAGAGACAGCTTGAAAAAGGTTGCATTAGACCTTAATATAATTGTTACAATAAATATTGGGACCCAAAAGTAAGTTTTGAGGATCTGAACAAAATATAGATACATACTAAAAAGAACAAGCTTTCATAAGGGACCCATTCCTCATAGAATAGGGGAAGTCTATGTACACTACAAGCGATGGGACATTATGTTCCATGGCCTTAGTGAGTGATGGAATCCATCATTTTGTGAAGGAGTCCATAGCCTAGAAAAATAGGGGTTGGGAAACCCGACCTCTCCACTCCTATATATATATGATATGTGAGGAGTCCGTCAGTGAATGCAATCATATCTTCTCATTATTTCCTCCAAGATTTGGGAAACCCTAATAGCAACATATAGAGAGAGGAGGATACTAGCAACTTTGAGTCATCTTTGAGCACTCACATGGATACCGTAGAGACAAGTTTGCACAACAAGTTTGTTCCAAATAAGAAGCTTCACCGTCAGTATAAGAGTCGAGGAGAAGGTCTCCATGAAATAATGATGAATTCTACCATAGGCGTTCATGGAGGAATGATGTGAGCTACTAGAATCAACCTTGGGACCAGACCTTGGAATCTATACCACTCCCTGAAATAATCTAACTTTCCTCCATAGGCAGTCATTCATGGATTCTTGCAATCCACTACAGAAAAAAGGTTTTCTACACACATCCTGAGGCAAGTCCTAGAGTGCCAAAAACCACAAAATGAGTTAGAAAATGTTATTCCAGCAAAGCAGAAAAGATTAGAAGGTGCATATACACAATTAGTTATTCAAGTACATTGGAACTTCTTCAAAGATAAGGTAAAACTTTAAACCCTAATATGGTATTGTTGCACTCGACAGATGTTGTCCAAAGGATTCTTGAGAAAAATTATTCTGTTGTATTGTCCCCTCCTAGAAACCCAACAAAATCAAGGATAAGAAACCCAAGAATCTATGCAAGCCTCACATCATGCATGAAACTACCCATACATAGCAACATTCATAATTTTTGTCCATAAAAAGATGTCACCATCATTAAGGTTCAATATTACCTTCGAATATGTATTTCTCTTCACATATCAGGAATAAAACACTCTTCAAAATTTACTATACAAATTCTAAAGTATGATTTAAGATATGATTAAGCAAGAACATGCATAAAAATGCCACTTTTAGGCATAAAATGCCATTTTTAGGTATGAAACATAGGTTGATGAAAATTAAGTATAGTATCATCTATAGAAACATATTATGTTTACCTTATATGATCATCCATGCTACAAGGAACATTGTAACCTCATATTTCACTTAACTTGGTATCAAACAAACCATTAAAGTGCCATTTTAGGCCAGAATCGTGCTTTTTCAAAATTCACAACTTTATAGATTCAACGAAGATAATGCTTAATCACCATAGATCAACATTAAGTGAAGGGTGAGATGAGAACTCGTGATATGTTCATTATACCACCGAACAGCCCATAAAGCTCCATTTTAAGCATATAAAGCATGTTTAAAGAAAGATTAGGGTTTGCATGTTGGCAAAGAAGGCCAAAAGTAGCTATATCACTCGCCTCTTGAAGAGAAAAACGAGATACAAAAAAGAACACCACGAAATAGACTCCAAATCACCTTAAAATAACCCATCAAATCTCCACAAAGGACCCACCAAGCAAGATCTATGCTCAACTAGGTCACAAAGAGAGAAAAAATGCATGTGGGGATGAGTTTGTTATTTTCATTGTACACCATAGTGGTGCCTCCTTTATTTAGAACAACCTAAACTTAACTCACCCATGGTGAGTAAGAAGTGGGGTAGATAATGTCATATGTGAGCAATTTTATAACTTTAATGTGAAACACTTCTTTCATGTTCGGGTTCAATTTGCATTGGTGTTCCATTGATGGTTTTATATCTTCCACCATAGTGATTATGTGCATGCATATCTCTTGACTCATCCCTACAAGATCACTCATACTACAACCTAAGGCCTTTTTCTACTCCTTAGTTTAGATATTAGCATGTCTTCTTGCTCAAATTTTAGATCGACATTAACTATCACGGAGCAAATTCAAATCATCTAGGAAAGATCACTTCAACCCTTGTGGTAAAGGTTTCATCTTAGGGTCATTAGGTGGTGAAACTTGTTGTTTGATAATGAATATTACTTCAGTTCTTCTAATTTGTCTTGTGGGTATTCTTCAAGTGTATCAAGGTGGAGTATGCACTACTTTACATGCTCATCAACAGTCTCATCGGCCTATGAATCAAGAAATGTGGTCTTTAGAGGATCATTTGATACTAGATTCTCTTGCTTGAGATGTGACAACTTTTCTATAAAAACTAGAAGACAAACTTCCTCATACATTCTTGGCTCCTTCATGCTATCAAAAACCCTAAATTCAAGGGTCTCCTTCGCTAATCCAGAATAGGGTCTCTACCTCAAAATAAATTAATGCTCTTGTTGTGGCTAGGAAAAATCATATGAAGATAAGAGGATATATGAGATCCGCCTTTATGTTCATGACAATTATGTTGCATGGGACCTAAGAGTTTGAGCATCCTAAATTATTCCTATCAGTACAATCATTGAAGAGTCTGCAAACTATATTGTCATGCTAGCTGGTAGTAATTTTGTGAATCCTAGACTCTTACATAAGATATGTGGCATAATGGAGATGATGGCCCCGAGGTAAGCTAATGCCTTCTTACAGAAAGAGCCACCAATTAGCATACATTCCCAAAATAACATGCATCACTTTAGTTGTTTGGCATTCTATTCAAAATTATATTAGATATTATTCTAGAGAGTTTGACCATCATGCACTGGTTGGTTGTGTATTTCCTAACATCTTCAAGTATGAGGACCATGCATGTATCTCTACTAGGGCATCTGAGAAAAGAATCTCCACGTGAAACTTTTCATGGCCTCCTTGAACTTCATAAAGCGAGTGTTTGACAAATCTGCTTCAAGTGGGATTGGTATAAAGGATGTGGCCTATAGACTCCCACATTTAGATCAATTGTAATCTCCTTTGCAACCCCTGGTTCTTTTGAATTGACTTTTTCTATGTCATCAATGACTATTGTATCTTACACTTCTGCATTATGTGTCACTATTTCTTGTGCCACTAAATTTAATATTGTTGAGTCCTGAAGAATCAAAATCACGTGCATCTTGATAAATCAATGAGGTCTTAGTAGGTGTATCTGAATAAAATCTACCTAAATGTGTCGGCTATTTTTGGTGCTTAGGATTACTTTCTGGATGACCTATAAGTACACCCTCTAGTAGATGGAGAGATTGCAATCTAATCCATATGGGTCTTCATATATATATATATTGTAATCCAAGACGCTTTCATCATCCTTTTCTGCAACAACCAATCTATCTTGACCTGGAGTAAACTGATTTTTTGTTACACTTGTTTCAAATTCTAGAAATATTGACCTTGATTATAACCTTTATTTTAAAAATTGTTCTTGCAACTTCCTTTGTTGTAGCTTTCCTAATTTTTAAAATTATGTTCATTATTATTATGGAAACCAAGAAGACCCAAAACTTGATTTCTATCTTATGCGAGCTGATGATAATTTTCATCACCTTCTGTGTTATGACCCGTTTCATTGTTAACCAGTAAGTATCATTACAACAACATCAATAAGTTAATTGAGATAAGTTAAGTGCTCATGTGGTGATTAGTGCATCATCAAGTTAATTAAGTTAAGTAAGTGCTTAAGATGTGATTAGAGTTTTGATTATCTGATACAAGCTAATTTGTATGTTTTTATGCCTTGGGGTTGTAGAGGATATTTCACTTGAAAAGTTGAAAAATAAAACACTGGATTTGGACCTACGAGGCGAAAGTTATGACATTTTTAAATTCCAAAGTCGAATTTGCAATTTTTCCAAAGTTTTTGCTTTATAAACTATTCTTTTCTTCGTCTCTTCCTTATCCATTCTTCGGGCAAGTTTTGCAAGCGGCGCATAGCGCCCGCTCGACCGAGCAGCAGAGGGAGAGCTAGGGCGGCCGATCTCTGGCCCTTGGCTCCATTTCCAGCAGCTGAGCCCCCTCCACTCTCTTTCCTCTACCCTTCTCCTTCCTCTACCTCGCCCTAGCGGCGCTCCCAGCCACCTGCGGCCCTAGCGGCTTGGGCGGCCGGCGGCCATTAGCTGCAGCTGCAGCAGGGCGCCGGCCAGGAGCCCACTTGGGCGCAAAGCACCAGGAAACGACGCCTCCAACTCCGACCTTGAGGTTCGTGCAAGAATCCGAAGCCTTAGCCCTTGATTCAGCTCCTAGCCGAGCTCCTCTCCCTCCTGTGCGGGTGACGCTGCTGCTGCTTGCAGCAGGTTCGAACCAGAGATGCTGGCCGCGAGCAAGCACTCGAATCGTTGCCTTTGAGTCCGGCCTTGAGGCCCGTGCATGAATCCGCCGACTCCAAGCCACGAGCAGCAACGATTAGCCGAGCCATCTTCTTCCTGTGTGTGTGCGATTGAACCTGTACGTGTGTGGAAGTACTGTTATTGCAGTAGGTTCAATTGGGGCTATTCGGAGGTTGAAGACAACCCGTGGACGCAATTACAGTTTCGATTGCAGTAGGTTCAATTGTGGCTATTCGGAGGTTGAAACAACCCGTGGACGCAATTACAGTTTCGAACCCCGGTGACTAGTAAAACTTGTTGGAAATGTGCGCGGTGATGGTCGTCCGTAAAAGAGTCTCTACCGTAAAAGATATTTGTGTTGGTTGTTTGAAATGAGAGAATCAAGAAACCGTTTCCGTTAAATGAAGAGAGAAATACAGAATTAAAGATAATAAAAATTAATAGGAGAGTGAGAATAAATATTTATAAAAACAAAATCCTTTGAAAAAATGAGAGAAGATAGTGAATCAAGGAGAGCGCAGCATCAAACTCGCTAATTATTTAAATGTTTTGTGTGATTTAGATTAGTAAAACCACACCATCAATCGAAACTAATTTACTCGACTAAATGGCGAAATAACAGCACACGATCTAAAACTGGGAAGTTTGGGTATAAATCCTGCACGATTTTAATAAATTAATTGATGCACGATTTCAAAGAAATGACGATGATGTGAAAAATATTCATAGAAAACCTAGTTGCACGCTCTAGGTCATATTTAATGTGAATGATTTAATATTTACTCAAATTGACACGCTTTTCGAAGATATTATTAGGAATTTCCGATTATTAATAATAATTCGTGCCATGATAATGATTTAACTCTTATTTGAGTGATGAGATGCTCAACTCAAGAGATCATTTGAAATTTCAATTAATATTAATAATTCGTGACATGATGAGTAATTATAAACTTAATTAAGTAAAGTGATGCACAACTCAAGATTTGGGTTGAGGTGCACGTTTTTCAAGAAAGCACAGATGAATTACAGTTGTTTAATGACGATTGCTCATATGTCTAGTAATTAGCTCTTAATTGAGTTATGTGATGCACAAATCAGGATTTGGGTTGATGTGCACAATTATCAAGGAATTTTAGATAATTAACAAGTGCTACCGACAATTTCATATATATTGAGTAAATAACTCTTGTTAGCATGTTACAATGATCATTTGTATGATTTCAGCGTATATGTGTCAAGTTGATATGATTTCTATTTATTTAAGAATTTTAGTCTGTCTGTATGCATGATAATGTTGATTTCTCAGTAAATTTCATGGGAATATGAATTTGGCTTATTCAAGAACTTGAAATCTGCTTGCATGCTTTATATGTTGAATCTCTTGGTATCTGCAGTACTTGAGTGTACAGCTTGTCCAATTTAGAATGATATTCGTGTTACACTATAAGCTTCGATTAAATTGAAGAAATATCATAGAGATATCAAAGTCAAGTATAAATGAGAAAGAGATACCATATAGTAAGAGTTTTCCAAATTGATTAAATAATAGACTTGAGAGCCCTGACACCATAGAACCCCTTTGAGAGGTATGTGCCTTAGGGGTGAAACGACCTAACCCTGACAGTGTCCAATACACGAGGGAGGGTCGGAGACTCATGTCCAACACTAACCAGACGTCCTAGTGGCACGAGAGTACAGTTTGTAGTGTCCAACACTAACCAGACGTCCTGGTGGCACGGCTTGACTCTCCGCCTGTGTACTCAGCTTAGAGGAGTCCAGTTTACGGCACCATAGGATGTCGAGGCCAGAGAGCCAGAGTTCCTGCAGTAGACCAGGATAGCAGTCAGACTCAGCTATCCCGGAGTGTCGGCTAAGTCTTGTACGGTGGGATCGTAGTTCGCTACGAGTCTTCATATGTAGAGTACACTGCATATGATCAGGGCATAAGATAAAATATGTTCATATAGGTTCACAAAGTTTTTATAAGTTAAAGAGTTAAGAAAGATATGAGTTAGCTTCACAACCGTTGTTCTTTAAGTGAAATTTTAATATTTTATGTTAATTAATTGTATCTACAGCTTTGCATCAATTGTTATCATAATGAAATGTTGACATCTTCTGCTGTTAAAATTATATTACTTAGACCTTCTCAGTGTAGTATTTCTTGCATATTATTCCAAATAATAAACATAAATGAGTTATCTGCGATGGTTGGGTGAACCTACTGAAACATTTTTCAGGTCAGTGTCAGCACGAGGAAGCTGAAGAATCATATCACCCAGACGCTTAGAAGGTAGTGTTTAGTTAGGTTTAGAGGTCTCTTAGTCCTTTCCCCTCGGTCCTTGGGACATGGTGTGGTAGAAAGAGAGAGAATGTAAAGTAATATATAATTTAGTTTGCAATTAACTGTTGCACTTTATAATCTGCAAGTAAGTTGTAATATGTTGTTTAAACTCTATGGTATCTTTCAAGATTTAGAAATAGTAAGTTTGATTCCGCAGTTATTAAGGTTTCAGTCTATTTTAAGTTAAAAGATTTTACCTTTAAGCTAATATTAAGTGATCAAGGAAAGAAAAAGTTAAGAGTGGTTTACCGAGGGTGACTCCCGGGTCTTCGGGGTCATTAGAGATGGCACGGGGATCGCGGCGTCACATTCTGGATTTCCATATAGCAAACTAGGATGGTTTTTATTTTGATTTGGATTGTAATACCCTTGACCTAGGATACTATGGATGGGTTTAGATCCTCTATCTGATTATTATCTCCTTCAGATAGTGATCTTTTTATTGTCGCATAGTAAAGAAATTAACAACCCAATGTAGAGTGATCCATGCTCGTACATGCCTCACAGAAATGTGTCATTGCCTTCACTTGTTAGTTGTTGTGGTAGACTTCGTCATAGGTGTGAATCATGTCTCAAGATATTGCTATTTGAGCATTAGTACCTTCAAGGATTCGAAAGTAGATTTTAGCTCAAATCTACCTTCTATTATAGTCACTTTTAGCCCTCCTTTATTGGTGGATTTTCGCCAGTTTGCTTAGCTCTTCACCCCAAGGTTCATCACCTTCCAGGCATTATCATAACTCTAGTTCATGAAGTTTATTCCAAATGAGGAATCTACAAACCTTTTAATATCATCATCCACACCTCTATATAAAAACTTCGTGAGTTTATTTTAAGAAATAATATGGTGAAAACACTTTAGAAGGAGTTCATTGTACCTCTCACATGCTTTTGTTAAAGATTCACCAAAGACTTGTGTAACTGAGTTATCTAACCGCTGATTGTGTATGTGAGGGAAGGGAGTAGAACTTTAAAATGAAGTTATTCTGAATATGGTCTGATGTGGTAATAGGGTCACCTGTCAAAGAGTTCTACCAACTCTTTGATGTGTCTGTAAATGAATATTTGAAAATATGGAGTCTCGTAGCATCATAAGAAACTCCAATTTCTTACTATTGCACATATGTTCACAAATTTCAAGATATACTCTTGACAATCCTCCCCTTGTCTGCTTGGAAAGGAACTGTTTTGTAGAAATGTGACCAATAAGATATTATGCAAGTTTCTAAAAGAAATAATAATATGTGTGGTGTTTAAAATAACTAAAAAGGTAATTATCTTTCCAGTTTGGAGGCACACATTTTGGGACATAAATTAGTATTATTTTGATATGACTTGTGGTATACTCGAAAAATAATAATGAAAAGAAGAGAATTCTAGAAATTGGGAGGAAAAGGATAACCCAAGAGATAATGACAATTTCTTTAATGAGATGTTTAAAAGAACAAGTTGTATATATAAATGACATCCCGATATATTCCAATTAAGAAATATATTGGAAAAGGTATTAGTGAATTTCCTTGAAATAAGGATAATTAAGTGGAGTAATATATCAAGAAAGAGGTGAAAGAATAATCTAGAAACCAATGATAAAGTGGTTTCTAAATAGAATAAATGACCAATTAATTAATGTTTACCGAATGGTTATATGTTTTTATTAATGGCTTTTTGTTGCCGAATCCAATTCTTTATAAGGAGTTGATGAATTTTTGAGACTTTTATATTTACAATAGTAAAAGCTAAGAGTTTTCATATAAGGGAAAATAAGGAGAATGTATTTAAATACTTCCTAAATGAGATGATTTACCAACTATGTACAGCTTGGAAACTAGTCCATTGATCCACAAACCTAATATTGTATATATGTTGAAGGGGATTAGAAAAGATGTCTCAGGTGTGATTAGGAATTAATTAATAAAACAAATATTCCACCATTTATTGGTTTTCCATTTAAACGTACAACCATCTAAGACTTTCTTCTAATTAACTGCGCCAAAAGGAGACGGGGTATGTCTCCCATCAAAATTCTTGGAGAATTCTATTCCTTTAGAGGTGTGTGTGTGTGTATATATATATATATATATATATATATATATATATATGGTTTTGTGTGGATGATCGGAGGGAAGCAAAAATACATGAGGTAGACATAGGAGAGTCTAGGTTTAACTTCCAACCCAGAGACATCAGTCGTAGGAGCATGGAGGTTGGCTTCTGTGGATTTTAGATGACCCATATGAGAGGGTCTCCTGGTGCCAATATGGAATCCGTCGGGGATCTACGGATCTGTGGCACAGACAGGTCCGCCCTCTGCATGACCTAGGTGGGTTGGTGGTGGATTGGGATCATTGGAGGTTGTCGGGCAAGATGCCCTTTTCTCGCCTCACAGAATAGGGAGGGACATATGGTTGGACACCATCACCCAACTGTTAAGGGGCAACACAATCATCAAGTAGAGGAGGATCCGTCAGAGCTGAGGCTGGAATCGCCCTTGTCAGAGTGCGTAGGTGAGACACTGGAGGAGATGGAAGAGGCACATTGGCTCTGCCTCAAGACAGCAGTTTACCTGCATTGCCAAGAAACTCTCACAGTAGGGGCGGGTTGCAATCTAAAGGAGGAAGGGTGATGGGGGAATGATGGTATGGGTTATTGGGCCAGTTTACTAGCCAATTGAACCCTAGACCAGTCAAGCATGACAACATGTTCAGGACCCAATAGAGTCGAGGGATGTGGGACCAACCCACATGGCATGGCCATTTAGAGGCTCGCGGACCAATTAAAAGTTGCCATGTCATCTCTATTGGTATGTATGCCCTGAGAGCCAATCATGGGATGATTGGTGGGATACATTAAGATTGATTTGCAATTCTTTCTGGTTCTGTCATATGAGATAATGATATAACAGATTGAATGTCTAGAGAATGACAGCACTCAATGATGTATGCTTTCAGGTTTAGGACCTGAACGATGAGATCATACGGATGCTAAGAGTTTGTACATTCTTATTATGTCCCTAGTCGAATGTCATTGTGGAAGGTAGATAGACAGCAATGACACACAAGACTAGATTCAGGTGTTGGTTGATGACAGAATCTCGTTAGTCATGATATGAAGATATCAAACCAAACACATAGGTACTTGTTAGAGAACAAGTGTACCGGACAGACCCATCGTGAGTTTGACACATGAAACTATGACATGGTAGTCACAGTCAATTCTCACAGTGATGGTGGTGAGTGTGATTCTTTGACCTGAAATCACTACACTCAACACATGTCGTTGGGTATACTTTGACATCATCAAACGCAATCCTAAAACATGGGTTGTTATAAAGGTGGTGATTGGGTGGCTTTGACACATGGGGCTTTTGAGGGGTGAGTGATAGATATGGGATTTGTCCATTCTGAGGAAGTTTGATATCCATGGCCACTTGATGAGTAGGATTGAGATAGGTGTGCACGCATGTGTGAATCAGTATGTGATATTGATGTCATACATATCTCCTCCAATCTACTCTGAGATCAAGAAAGTGAATGAACGTTGACAGGATGATTGTTCCATGCCTTGAGTTCATTCGGGATATCAGTGACAGAGGAATGATACATTCACTGTAACACCATTCACGGATTGTAGGATTGAAAGTTGTTCTCCAACTTTCTATTTCACTTGGGTAGCATTGATGTGCGACTAGGCACCGCTCTTTGCTTGTGAAGTTATAAGTGTTATGGATTTTCACTGCCAACGTGAAATGGACCTACAGGGTCACACACATAGGATTTAACCTGGAAGTGGATTTTATCCACGAACGATGTTTAGATTGATTACTAAAGGAGTTTAGTAGTTCAATAAAACACTCAATCAATTGATAGCTCAATATCATAGTGTTCAAGGTCTTGGATCGATTGATTAGAGTATCAGATTGATTGAAACTGCAATTGAATGATTTTGCATAGTTTGTTGCCCCAACCGATCGGCTCATGGGATGAACCGATCGGCTCAACTGGTGAGACGATCTGCTCATATATCAATGAGAGGATCGGCTCAACTGTTGAACCAGTTGATTCATGTGACCAACCGAGATCGTTTGGAAAGTCAGAAAACTATTTTGCAAATACAATTTGTTTCACTTGTACAAATTCGATTTGGACAAGGATTAATATTTGATTAGTCAGAAACAAATATGAAAGTCAATTTGAGTTGGATCAGGACCACGAACTGATCAGATTAGGCATGAACTGAATGGCTCAGAGCACCAGACGATTGGCTCAGGTCCCAAACGATCGGCTCAGGGCCCGAAATGATCGTTTCAGGGTGTGAACCGATCGGTTCAGCTGACACAGATTGGTTGTTTTGTGGAAAATCTCGAACCCTTCTACTCCTACTTTAATCCCGCATTGCCTGGGGTAGAGAACCCTATCCCATGACCCTCCTATATATAGGGGTATTGGGGGCTTCTCAGGAACAACTCAAAATACCAGTTGCTCTGCAAAGTTGTCGTTCTCTCTGGTTGTGGTAACTGAGAGAGCCCGAGCAAGTGCTACCCGATAAGGGAGGCACAACAAGGGAAAGACAACTGTAGAAAAGTAACTGGTTGTAGGAGAGTGTGTTGGTGACTAGTATGCTGACATGAGGGTGTGACCCCTTCTGATTCCTTGTGGGACAAGGAGATCGGAGTTCTAGGTGGTCCGTGTGGACTACTTCAGAGGTGGGAGATTTCTGTCGCTCGGAGGACAATTGTCAATCCCGATAGTCCCAATGAGACCATGAGCTGCACAGACATCGTCCAAGACCGTAGGTGAAGACCGCGCAAGCCACGAGGTAACGTCGCCGAGCAAGCCTCGGGACAAGGTATGCCTCTACAAACCATCTTTCCTATTGTATAGACGTTGACACGATTCCTTTTTCTGGGTTTGGGAGAAGAAATTTTTTGTTTCCGCTGCCTTCTCTGTCTCTCCTAAAACCCAACAGTGGTATCAGAGCCACATCAAATGCTCTATACTTTAGGATTATCGATGTGATCAATTTTGGTTTTTTGCCTTTAATTATTGCATACGATGTGAATAATGGTGGCTTTATGTATGTCTAATCCTAAATCCAAAAATCCCAATATACATATATGATATGTAATATGAATGCACTCGATATGCGCCGCCCTTAAACTAGTTTTGTGGTGGATGTATAGTGTGGTTATGGCCAATAAACCCTATGTGAGTGTGCTTGGTTGTAGTGGTTGCTTGCATCTTGGTCTGCGCACCGATTCCCTACCTCCTTATTCCTGATGTAACTCAAGATAACTCGAGATTTCTTTCCTACCTTTGCTCCCCCCGAATGTAACTCGGGGTTTCCCAATTTAAATGTAAATAGGATAGATCTTTTATATTTCCTATTATATCAAAGAACATAGGACAATCTGACGATGACTGAGACGATCGATTCAAGGCGTGAACTGATCGGTTGGCGATCCAGACGATTGGCTCGAGGAGCGAGATGAGCGGGTGGCGACCTGAGGAGATGCATGACGACCAGGCGAACCGATCGGTTGGAGGAGCCAACTGATCGGCTGGTGGCACCTAGACGACTAGCCAGGGCGAGCATGTCATTCATGTAATGAGTTGATCAACTCGGACGGCTATAACACTTCATCATGGACAGGTTGCATGTGATGTAGACCTAGATGATCGTGATTCCTCTTGGCTCGAGGAATCACATTAGGATGGCCATAATCATCGCTTTTATCATTTCACATGTTTTCTGTGGGATATTACATGTATATGATACGTACTATATATTGTGGTGAATGGATATGTAAATGTACCTATAATACCAAATCTCTCATTAAATATTAAAGTTTTAGATGCCTTCCAAATGTGACACACGTGAAAAGCTTGATCGGCCAAGTGTGGGCACGCCCTAGCGTGGTGCACCGTCTATCTCGTGGAAGCGTAAAGGATGGATATGTGGGTCTGCCCTAGAAGGGTGCATATTCATCGTGTTGGCTTTGGGTCGGACTTAACAAGGTGACCTAGATAGGATCTAGCACCTTGAGGCATGGAGGTGATCATGGCAAGGAGTTGCATATGACATTTTTCAAGAGTTGCATATGATGCAATTGGCAAAAGTTGCCTACCTGGAAGATCTAAGTTGTGGGTGACAGCCCTAGCTGGTCCATGACTCAAAGGATTTCAGGATCTTGACCCACTAGAAGATTGTACGCTGCAATCTTCTGAATTGATGGTGAGGGCTATCAATTTGAGCAAGAATAGTGGGAGTGATAATTAATTAAAGTCATAATTATATCGTCAACCTTTCAAATCAATCAAATAAGTCAAAATTGAGTTTTGGACTAAACTGCATATATTTCCTTTTGTAGTACAAATGACAACAAACAACAATCACTTTTCATTGCGATCGGTCCTTGAAAAGGAAAAGCTGAATGGGACTAACTTCCACGACTAGTTTAGGACATTGAGAATTGTTCTCACTCAAGAGCGAAAGCTCTATGTCCTGGATACTCCAATTCCAGAGGAACTTGCTCCTACCACACCAAAGGCAGAAACAGATGCTTATAAGAAGCATTCTGATGATTCCATTGATGCAAAGTGCTTGATGTTGTGCTCCATGAACCACGAGTTGCAGAGTCAACATGAGAACACAGGTGTCATTGAGATGATTCAACATCTCAAGAACATGTATGAAGATCAAGCACGGAAAGATAGATATGATGTCTCCAAGGCGTTGTTTAAGTGTGTCATGACAGAAGGAGATCCAGTTAGTCCTCACACGCTCAAAATGATTGGGTATGTTGAGAACCTGACGAGACTGAGATTTCTCCTGAACCAAGAGTTGGCTACTGACGTGATACTGCAATCGTTGCCAGAATCCTACAGTCAGTTTGTGATGAACTACAACATGAACAACTTTGACAAGCCGTTGACAGAGTTGTTGGGCATGTTGAGGACAGTCGAGGCACAGATGAAGAAGGACAAGCCTAAGTCTATGATGATTATCAGCAGCAAGAAAGGCAAGTCCAAGCGCAAGGACAAGGGCAAGGCTAAGAAAGGTTTTGATGCTAGCCAGCATCCCAAGTCATCTTCAACTCTCAAGGCCAAGGGAGGCGTGACCAAGAGAGACAATTGCCACCATTGTCAAAAGCCAAGACATTGAAAAATGAATTGTCCACTCTATCTGGAAGAACTAAAGAAGAAGGAGGCGACTGACGTCTCTACCTTAAGGTGTCATGAAATAAACTTATAACATTTTTGAGGTATATGATACCAAGATATAAAATGTAAAGCACCCAATAAGTGGGGCAAATGTTGCCACCATAGAAAGGAGTACTTTAGTTTATTTTCAGCCTTGAAGGCATGTAATAGAGTTATGAACTGTTATTTCATATTTTCCAATGGATAGAAACACCTTAATTTTTACATATTGTATGACAATGATTGCAATTAATAAAGTTGATGTTTCAATTTCAAAGATATGATCTTTATGGCAATGCCTTGTTTATCTTGTGGTACTTGGTATGCATAAGATAAAATGATTCCTGAAAGTTATTGATAACTCAAACAATCAAATTAGCATAAATCATGAGAAATTCATTTCTAGATTCCATATGATGGATAAGTCCAGACTCTTTTTGGTTAGAGAACCAGTAAGAGACATGAATCTCTTAGACATGATTAATCAATCTTCACTAGTGGTAGTGGGAGAATGATTATCCTTTTAGGTATAATACATGTGATGTATTTACATACCTATTGGAGGAAATACTAATACTTCAAACGGTGTTTAGATAAATACCAATATGAATATCTTGAAGTGTTCAAGAATATCATAGATGAAGTACGAATTTGGTAAAGTGTTAATTCTTGATGAGATCAATGAATGAAATACTTGAACCAAATGTTTGAGATCCTTATGAGTGATTATGATAGTGTATCATAGTGAACTCATGATCAAGGCATGGTGATGTCTAAATCAAAAGGAGTCATACTCTAAGGAGTTAGAGGATGATTATCGAATAACTAATCTCTTCTTAAATAAAGAATACCCTACACTAATAAAGGACATTAAGAATCACAAGGGGTTGTGAGTTCTTATATCCTTGACAGATGCACCTCGATTATCTATGTGATGAGTTGGTCATGTGATGAGTCAACTATCTAGATGAATATGAGGAACCGGATTTTGAGTTATGGTTTATGACCATTACATCCTAAATAATTTCCATGTGAACCATAAGGTATGACCTTGATGGTAGCACCCATTGGGATGAAATCCATAAGTGTGAATGAGTCTTTAGTGTTAAGACACATGGATGAAATTTTGAGAAGGATGATGCTTGTTAATTGCAACTTAATGACTGAGAGATTTGGCATATGGATACAAAAATCGTATTCCTATGAGGGATAAAACAAGGATGTGTACATGACACAACCTATAAGGTTTATGAATCCATTAATGCAAATGAAGTCTATAAGTTAAAATGGACTAATCAATGTGATTAATTGAGTACAAGCAACTCAGAACTGCGATTTTTTACTTTGATGATATAGTCAAAGGGTTTGACTGATATGACAAAGATAAAGAAGGGATCTGTGATTTAGTGGGAGGGCATTCACATGCCACATGTTGATGTGAAATGAAATGTTCTAGAATGGAAATCCAAAATGGAAATTATCTTTAGGGAAGAAAGAGACGTTTCCTATGTGATAGGAATAGAGATCTATAGAGATAGTTCTCGAAAACCTCTTGACCGGAAAAGAGAGAGCATACATTGGCAATCTATACTGAAAGGTTCAGTATACACAGATTCAGTGGGAGAAAACTTGTCCATGCTACATGGAGTTAATATCCCAAGGCCAGGTGTCCAATTCTTATGAAGAATGGGAACACTAAGAATAGATATGGATCTATCATGTATGTAATCATCCCATTATCTTGCATGTATGGACATAGCAAGAATAAAATGCATTTATCATCTTGTGTGTAGGACATGACAATATGATGTGTCCATCCTGATAACTCGTATGTTGGACATGCCGAGTGGATGTCTGTCTAGTTCCAGTAAGGGTTACTGGAATACCATAAGAACTTGATAAGTACTTGAGAAGTACTAGTTCTATGGAAATAAGGAAGGATTCTCTGTAAATAGTTACACTGATGCAAACTTCTGAAAAGGACAGAAAATTAATCGCAAAATATATATGAGATATATAAAAGTGAATGTTTGTTGATAAATGGAAACGTTCCAATAAAGTTGTTTTAAAAGGAAATGATGAGTATCTGTGTGTTAAAGAACAGTAGTGGATACTATATGGATCTAGGAGTTCATAGAGATGAACTTATAGATATTCCGGTCATTGATGACAAGTTAGGAGCGCTTGGTCATACAATGTGGCTAAAGGTTAGCAAACGAATACTAGATCACATATTACGACAACTCCATCTCATACGTGTGACGTACAACGAAGAGATGACAGACATGCACTTAATACCGACTTTGGCAAGGTGTTGCCATAACTCACTATGTTAGCACTAGAGCACAATAACATGTGGGACATGTTTGAAGATCACTATGAATATGATTCAAGGGTGATTGGCTCGCAGTGCAAGTGAGAGTCTGTTGGTATGTATGCTCTGAGAGCCAATCATGGGATGATTGGTGGGATACATTAATATTGATTTGATAAAGATCAAAAGCAAGCTTCCAATTCTTTCTGGTTCTGTCATATGAGATAATGATATAACATATTGAATGTCTAAAGAATGACAGCACTCAATGATGTATGCTTTCAGGTTCAGGACCTGAACGATGAGATCATACGGATGCTAAGAGTTTGTACATTCTTATTATGTCCCTAGTCGGATGTCATTGTGGAAGGTAGATAGACAGCAATGGCACACAAGACTAGATTGTGGTGTTGGTTGATGACAGAATCTCGTTAGTCATGATATGGAGATATCAAACCAAACACATATGTACTTGTTAGAGAACAAGTGTACTGGACAGACCCACCGTGAGTTTGACACATGGAACCATGACATGGTAGTCACAGTCAGTTCTCACAGTGATGGTGGTGAGTGTGATTCTTTGACCTGAAATCACTACACTCAACACATGACGTTGGGTACACTTTGACATCATCAAACGCAATCCTAAAACATGGGTTGTTATAAAGGTGATGATTGGGTGGCTTTGACACATGGGGCTTTTGTGGGGTGAGTGATAGATATGGGATTTGTCCCTTCTGAGGGAGTTTGATATCCATGGCCACTTGATGAGTAGGATTGAGATAGGCGTGCATGCATGTGTGAATCAGTATGTGATATTGATGTCATACATATCTCCTCCAATCTACTCTGAGATCAAGAAAGTGAATGAACGTTGACAGGATGATTGTTCCATGCCTTGAGTTCATTCAGGATATCAGTGACAAAGAATTATACATTCACTGTAACACCATTCACAGATTGTAGGATTGAAAGTTGTTCTCTAACTTTCTGTTTCACTTGGGTAGCACTGATGTGCGACTAGGCACCGCTCTTTTCTTGCCACGAACAATGTTTAGATTGATTACTAAAGGAGCTTAGTAGTTCAATTAAACACTCAATCAATTAATAGCTCAATATCATAGTGTTCAAGGTGTTGGATCGATTGATTAGAGTATCAGATTGATTGAAATTGCAATTGACTGATTTTGCATAGTCTGCTGCCCCAACCGATCGGCTCATGGGATGAACTGATCGGCTCAGGTTGGTGAACTGATCGGCTCAACTGGTGAGACGAACGGCTCATGTATCAATGAGATGATCAGCTCAATTGTTGAACTAGTCGATTCATGTGACCAACCGAGATCATTTGGAAAGTCAGAAGACTATTTTGCAAATACAATTTGTTTCACTTGTACAAATTCGATTTGGACAATGATTAATATTTGATTGATCAAAAACAAATATGAAAGTCAATTTGAGTTGGATCAGGACCACGAACCGATCGGCTCAGGCATGAACCGATCGGCTCAGAGCACCAGACGATCGGTTCAGCTGACGTAGATTGGTTGTTTTGTGGAAAATCTCGAACCCTTCTACTCCTGCTTTAATCCCGCATTGCCCGGGGTAGAGAACCATGTCCCATGACCCTCCTATATATATAGGGGTATTGGGGGCTTCTCAGGAACAACTCAGAACACCAGTTGCTCTGCAAAGTTGTCGTTCTCTCTGGTTGTGGTAACCGAGAGAGCCCGAGCAAGTGCTACCCGATAAAGGAGGCACAACAAGGGAAAGACAACTGTAGAAAAGCAACTGGTTGCAGGAGAGTGTGTTGGTGACTAGTACGCCGATAGGAGGGTGCAACTCCTTCCAATTCCTTGTGGGACAAGGAGTTCGGAGTTCCAGATGGTCTTTGTGGACTACTTCAGAGGCGGGAGACTTCTGCCGCTCAGAGGACAACTATCAATCTCGATAGTCCCGATGAGACCAGGAGCTGCACAGACACCGTCTAAGACCGGAGGTGAAGACCGTGCAAGCCGCGAGGTAGCGTCGTCGAGCAAGCCTCGGGATAAGGTATGCCTCTACAAACTATCTTTCCTATTGTATAGACGTTGACACGATTCTTTTTTCTGGGTTTGGGAGAAGAAAATTTTTGTTTCTGCTGCCTTCTCTGTCTCTCCTAAAACCCAACAATCTCATATGTGAGGTTTTCATGCTTATCTTGTAATAAACATATAAATTGCTAGGGTTATTCAAACATAGGCAAATTATATATCAAATTAATCAAAAAATGCAAGAATCAAAATATGGCACTTCCAATGCCTAATTCAGATCCCTATTCTAAAAACAGTACCAATATATGTTAAAGTGATGATTAAAGCACATAAACCCTAGATTTGTATCTTAATCATGTTAAAAACATAAAAAGTCTTGCTTTTATGATATTATATTATCTTGTTGTGTATGATGATAATATAATCAAGGTTTCTAAATAAGGGTAATTATTAATAAGTGAACTAGGGTATAAAATCCTATTTTTAGTGATTCTGATGCTTAACACAGTAAATATGATTATTTTGAGATGTTATCTGTTGTTTTTAAATATAATGCTAATCTATCATGGTCATAATCATAATGGTGATAATTAGAGTTACTAATGTGCATAATCATGCTTATGAAGAATCATGGATTTAGGATCATGATTTCCTATGTGGTTAATGCACATTATCTGATAAAAGTGTTCATGATGTTATAGTAGGGAGATTTGATAATCATGATTATACCTAATATGAACTAGGGTTCTTGAATCATTAGATCACTAAACATGGGAATCAGAGTACCAAAGTATAACCCTAATGATAACTCAATAACAAGGAACCCTCAAACCTAGAATAGGATTGAGTAGGGTCTAATATGATGAACATGATGGTGATAGTTTAGGATTTTCATACATGCATATTAAAGTTGATTTCTTGGTTTGCTTGCTTAATTGGATAATATGTTTGAAGTATAATTGTATAATATGCATGGCTCACCATTGAGATATGTGGCTACGCCTATGACTATGTACATTAGTTTGCTGGTGTTTTTCAAGAGTTTCTCGAGGACTGAACAACTAAACTATTGGATGTTTATTTAGTTTTGTTCAATTATAATGCCACTACAAGTATCATATAAAAAATGATTATGTGAATAAAATGACAGTTCTTATTTGCAAGTATTTGTTGGAATATATGTTGTTAGTTTACTTACATTCTTTTGCATGCACCCCACGTACACAATATAACTTATTTTACTAATCTGTTCTTTTGTTTCACGACATTTTAGGTGCATGCTACAATAGGTGATATCAAGATATGATGGACATATAAATTTACTTGAAGAAATTAAAGTTAACTTGTAAGGAGGATTAAACAGATGATACTTTTTCTCATATGTAAAATTATGATGATGAAAAGTTATGTAAGTTCTAGAGGAACATCTTCTAAACGATATATTTGAATTAATAGAAATTATTTGTTATTGATTATTATTTATTTAAAATCTGGATCCTTGGGAAAATTTTAGGTAATAGCTCTAACCTTTTTGACTTTCCTTAATTAGGGGTTGTTGAAAAGTGAGGTCATCACATTTGGTATTAGATCCCCAGATTTTCCAAGTAATATTTAATAGTTTGTAACTTCAAATAATCTGTAGAAATATGAGGGAATTATTAGAGCATTTTCTTTAATACGATGGTGTCTAGAAGGGACCACGACTTGGGGGCTAGCAAAAGTTTCCTCTACACCGCTAGTCGGCTTACGAGGACTCACAGTCTCGTGCATCCTTCCTAGACAAAGTCAGAATACTTTGCCTGAAGTAAAATGCATTTAGGTTTCTTCTCATCTTGATTCATCCACTTCTCACCCTCTTGCTTAATAAACTCTAAAAGATACTTCCCTCCTCATCTAAAGTTAGGGTTTTTGAGAAAAAGTAGTATTAAGGCATCCTCTACCAATGGATGTACATGTAATATGGAAATAATAATGTACATGTAATGTGAAAGTAATAATGTACATGTCATGTGGAAATAGTGATAAAATGAAGAAAATAAAAATGTTTCATGGGTTTTTCATTATGAGTGTAACCTTATATGGAACTAGGGTTGGTTTGGAAAAACCCTAGTGGGTCAGGGGACATAGAAACCCTAAGATGCAGGGTGTAGTCTCTAAACCCAAACCCAAAACCCTAATCTTGGGAAAGGGGAATAGTGTGGATGAATTATAAACCCTACCCACATGAACCCAATTAGGATAAGGCGAAAGAGAAAATATAAATGAGTTTGGTGACCAGTTCCCATGCATGAATGATGCATGTGAAATAATTTGGATATACATGATAAAAATAAGTAACCAATGGTTATATATGAAAAATGAAAATATGAATATAACATGCTCGAACCCCCATGATATCTTTGGAAGTTAGAATATGAAAAGAAAGTCATTGATATGACTATGATCAAGCCCCTAGAGGGGAAGCTCATGAACGATCAAGCCCCTAGGGGTGAAGATCGTCGAATGTCAAGCCCCTAGGGGGAGGGCTGACATAGTACCAAGCCCCTGGAGGGGGAGGTCAAGAAAGGTCAAACCCATGGATGGGAATGTCGACATGGCACCAAGCCCCATATAGGGAAGGTGGCTTGAGTCCGCAATGTAGACGACCAAGACCCTGATAGGGAAGGTCACAAAAGATCAAACCCCATATTAGGAAGGCTGGTGAGGCACCAAGCCCCTGGAGAGGGAGGTCAAGAAAGGTCAAACCCATGGATGGGAAGGTCGACATGGCACCAAGCCCCATATAGGGAAGGTGGCTTGAGTCCGCAGTGTAGACGACCAAGACCCAAATACGGAAGGTCACAAAAGATCAAACCCCAGATTAGGAAGGTCGGTGAGGCACCAAGCCCCTGGAGGGAAAGGTGGCCCAAGTCCACTACATGGATAAAATCCCATGAGAGGGTATCCCAGAGATCGGGCAAACAAGGGTTGAGACATTATAATAAAAATAATGCATAAAGATGAAAATTTAAACTTTTAGTTTTGGTGTCCCAACTTGGGGTGGGTCACCCAAGGGTGAGAAAAAGGACCTGTGGAGGAGGAAAAACCCTAGTCCTCGGGGTCAGGCTGTGGTTAGAGAGCCTAAACTGCTCATGTGAGCCAAGAAGACACCCTAGTTTAGGACCTTCCCTAGAAGGGTGAGATGATAAATCAATTTAAAGATTGAGCTATTTTTAAATGTCACCTAAAGTGTGAAGTATACAAAATATGAAAGCACATATATTGAGTATGATTCTTTAAAACCAAGTATGTCATATCTAAGGAATATGAGGAAAAGTCATTATGAGACATAGCCCAAAAGAGAAAGTCACCATGAGTCCAATGAGGGGTAGGGTTGTAAATGGGTCTGGGTAGACTCGCGGACCCGCATATCTAGACCCTTTAAAAATCCGTCACGGGTCTATATTTTTGGACCCGCATACCCTTGGACCCGCATACCTGTAGACCAGTATTTAAGCAGTTCTTCCAACGGGTATTGTTGTACCCTACCCGTTAGACCTGTATACCCGCATTACTAACTTAAAAAATAAATAATACATATATAATTTTAGATCCAAGGGTCAGAAGCCCCTCTTATCCTATGATCTGCTGGCTAACGTCTACTATAAATTGAAGAGGAAGTCTTGAACCCTAATAAACATGAAAGGGTGAAAGGATTCACAACAGAAAAAACTCGCCGCTTGCAACTCCACTCCAATTGGAAACCAAGCGGTGTCTGACTCCAGGTCCTCCTTGAAACCCTCATCCACAGACACCAACCTCCAGTCATATTGCTCCGTCCGCTAGTCATCACTGGTTGCCAACCATCAACCTTTGTGACTGCCATGCCACTTCCGTCGTGCTCCAGCCCCTAATTATCACCGGCTGCATCCCCTGTCATCTCCTGATCTCTGACTTCAGCCACTTGCCTGCCTCCAACTCCAAGAGCTGACGACTCAAGCGCCACCGACTATAGGAACCCAGATCCAAACTTTTCAAGATGACGACTTCCTGTTAGCATCTCTTCCCTCCGTATCCAAGTACACAACTTCCACTAGCTTTCTGTCCGAAGAGCTCAGATCTCGGCATCAGCTACATCCAGTTTAAATGTTGTTGGCTTTCCAATCGAGGAGCTCAGATCTTGATGGCAGTGGCACCTATATGATTTCCTTTCTCCTTCAACTTCTGCCAATACTCTCTGGATAACTTTTTTTTCTAGTTTCATGTACATATGGCGTATTGTAAGATAACCTACTATATATATTTAATACTACTATAAAAATAGGGAGTTTTTCCATCTATTTACAAAATAGCCATTTTGAACCCCAGTGGCCAATCAGAAGTTGGCATTTTGAGTTGTCGTTCTCTCCTTTACTCAATCTCTTCTCACATTTTTTCTTACTTTTTCTATTTTAATTGCTTTTTATTCACCAAAATACTTCTCTCCTATTAAACTACACATCCACGATTCCCTCCAACTAATCAGCATCACCTCCCTCCAAGGAACCACCACTCAAGAGGGAGAGAGAAAGGGCTGAAAGTAGAGCAAATCGTGCAGTAGTTAGTGAGGTTATGGATATGGGGAGAGTTTTGAGGACGGTTATAGATTAAGAGAGAGTGGGAGAGAGAAGGGGTACGATACTTAGATATTTGATAAAAATAGTTCTTTCCTTTTACGAAACCAGAATAAGAGGATAAATACAAGATGTGGTAATTCAAAACCACACACATCACATGTGGTTATAACAGATAAGCGTCACATTTTCCCACACATGATATTCTGGATATTTCAAATTAGAAACTGAATTTAGTTACAAATTTTGTCTTACAAGATTATATATTTTTTATCTTAATTGTTTTTATACAAATTTTGATTCATGTTACTTGAAAGAAACCATGATGATTTTCACAACATAGAGTAGATAATTTATTTAATACAATTTCCTTACATAAGAACTACATGCAATTAAGTTTTCATGTGCATGGGCACGTGTGTGTTAACTAGTATTTATATATACTCTATTCCCAGGAACATTACCCACAAAATCACGTCATCTGTAAATCTTTCTTGATGTTTTAAATATATATGAGAATGGGAGAAAGTCCATTGATGAAGTTGTCCATGAGGCAAGTTGGTTCAGAGCCTACTCCCTTCCATCACCGTTATGTTTGTTCCTTTAAGCCTGCGTTTGGCACAGGAGTGGGATTCTGGAATCTGGACTGGGTTAGTTAGGGTTAGTCTAGATTCTGGTGCTGGGGCAGTCAGGATGCAGTCTGATTTAGTTTGGCAACGTAGTCTGATTCTGGTCAGCTGGTCTGATTTCAGTCTGACTACAGTCTGAATCTGTTTGGCTGGAAGTCTGATTCTGTTTGGCAGCGTAGTCAGAATCTGCTTATTCTGTCATGTTCTTGCATCACTGTTTGAACAAGTACGCAGAATGTGTATTTGTGATGTCACTTCAACCTAAGTTTAGAATATATTTAAAAAATATTTTATTTGTGTTGTGTGGGTGTTATTTTGTATATTTATAATAGTGCAAATAAGATATGATAATTCTAATTTTTACATAGCGATCAAAAATTAATGAAACGTTACTGTCGTCTGGAATGACATTTGCATGTGGTATATATGTAATGTTGAACATACTTAATTGTCGTCATTAGTGTAATAAATTACATTATCGTCATTAACAGTCAAGCTACAAGAAATATGAAATTGGCCTAATATATTTTGTTCATAACATAAACAAATTACATTATCGTCAATAAAAGCAACTGATAATAATCATATTGTCGTCATTAGTTAAACATAAACGATCATGATAATAACATAATTGTTTACGGGTGATCTTCGTCAGGGGATAAGGACAAAAAATGGGAGCAATAAACAGCCAAACAAAAGCTAAGATTTTGACTAGGCACTTTGGGGGGATATGGTTGGATGTGGATCTTGATTAAAATAGGCCAACGTTATGGCCTCATCATACTCGTCCCATGACACTGGGCATGGTTCCTGCACCGGGTGCTTGTTTTGTTGTTTGATGTCGTCTTTTGGCCAATCAAACAACAATGGCAAATGAGGAACATGCTGACTGACTTTGCCCTTGACTTGATCATCGGTCCCAATTTTGCCCTCCTCCTCCTTTATGTGATTGCAACATGGTTTTGTGCATAAAAGGTTATCTTCAACATATTTTTGAATTTTTTCCGGTGACATCAAAAGTTTTTCAAATTTTGCCCTTGCCCTTGCCTTTGCACGCGATGTCGACATCTAAAATTAATAAAAATAAAGGTATGAACAAATAACAGAATTCGTAAAGTAACTGTGGCAATAAGATAATAATGAAGTAGGAAATTTGATCGCATTATGGTAGCAACATATAATAATGTAACACATAAATAGAGAATGTAAATTGTTGCGACGCAAAAACGCAACTACATTTAGCAACATTGTTATAAGTTCATTTATTTATTTCAATCGTCGGTGCTAAAAAAATCCCTGGTGGGTAAGTGCGACGTGTCGTCAAGAAGTTGCGTTCAATGCCTTGTTGCGCCGCCAATGTGGGGGGAGGCAATAAATCTGCCAATATGAACATATTGTCTCTTACAAACTCTATCTTGATGTATTGCCATCGCATTTGCAACTCAGGCAATGAAATGTAAGGGCCTCCTGTTATGTATAAGAACTGGTGCCATGCCTCCATCCAAGCATGTGTATAGTATACTCCATTTACACATCTACCCACGTGATATTGGGTTCTCAGCAAACCCCTGAGAACCATATCAAGCTCGGTAGACCAGATAAAAGACGGCGTCGGCGGTTGGCCAGCCATATAACAGATTCTGTAAGTAATATATTTTTCAAAAGTAAGGGTGTATATCACAATTAATTGTATTATTTGGTTTCAGCTAACGTTAAGCAAAAAATCGATTAATAACATACATCATTAATAAAACACTCATCAACATGAAGAAAAATTTCATACCACTTAAAATGTAATATGACGTTTATAAAAGTGACTAAATTAAATAAGTGTATGATGTTCATAACATCCATTGATAGTCATTCTAAACATAGAAGACAATGTAAATGCATTTGCCATTCAACGTTATGGAGTCATTTGAGGTGAAGGGATGTCCAGAAGTAGATGACAATCTTCCTCCAGACTCACAACGTTGCGTTGTAAAACCTCATGCTCATACTTTTTGTTAGAGTATAATTCATCGTAGTTGTAATGAACTTCAACGAAGTCCTTCATGTTCATCGCCTGACCCCACACTGACTTGCACTCAACAGTTAGTAACATAATCTCCGCTTTCAATGAATCAATTGTTGGGGGGAGATCGACTGCCCAATGGAAGTATCTGCATCGGTCTTTTCCCTAAAATATAGTACGAGGTACAACTTAATGGCAAAGAATGTGGAGCCTCTATTATTTATTGATGTACTATCACACCTCACGAGTAGGGCATATGTAATACATTTCGCCCGGCCTTTGACTCAGAATGGCAAAGTCATTTAACCCTGCATCCTCTGTGTTAAGTCGTAAGGCTGCATTTAGCCCACAATCACACCTCAGAACCTCAGATGGATCATCGACATCTAATAAAACAAATTGACGATTAATAGAAAAATATCGGGTTCATGACATAATTTTCAAAGATAATATGAAGACCATTTGTTCAGGAGTAGCTAATTGTTACAATAGACAAGTGCAGTTAATTTGGACATATCATAATATAGTATATCTATGACGTATTATATCCATCATCTTCTGTTGAAGAGTCATTATCGCTCGTTATTTGAAGTTGGTGGCGAAGATATCGGCACCTCTCCCGCATACTTGAAATTTCTTCTTGTAACCTATCTGTGTCTGCTCTTGTTGAACAGACAAAGGCACAATGTTCTGACCAGAACTTGCATTCGCTACGTACATATGCGAGCTGTGATACCATTGCATCCCTAATTGCAGTCAGAGTAGCCACTGTAGGTGGTACTTGCTGCGCGGGCAACCTCATATGGCATCTAGTTGGTACAAGACCCCTACCGCATATAAAATATGGCATGTGGGGATTGTTATCTTCAAACCGTTCATTTGCCGCATCTGTGGCATCCATGTACACTCGTATGGTGCAGTGCAGACCACATGGGCACGACGGCATGTCATTTTCCATTTCTAGACAGAAAACCTAATGAGACATAATTTCACATTGTTTATAAGTAGGCAAAATTGTAGTGAACAATACAGTTTGAGAACAAAAGTTGGCCGTTAAGTTACAAAAAAAAGGGAGTAAGTGAAACATGTTGTAGAACATGTTTCAATGTTTGGAAGTTAGAAAACAAATGTATAAATCACTGATTTGCCCACATAGAATTGGCAACAGTTTCACGCAAAACATCTCCCTCTCTAGCATCGGCCTGGCTTGTTTGTTGGAGAGAACTCAATTCGTTCAAGATGTCAGTGGTAGTATGAGGCTCATCCAAGTTTTCATCCATCATAGGATCGCCATCATTTTGGCATCGGATAAAATTGTGAACGATACAACAAGCCATTACAATCTGAGACTGAGACTGCATGGGAAAAGTCGCTCCTTTACAAAAGTAGGAAAACCTCTTCTTCAACACACCAAAGGCTCGCTCGACAACGTTACGTAGTTGAGCATGTAGGTGGTTGAACTTTTCCTTTTTGATTGTGTATGACCCTCTGTTACCCTGATACTCTGCTATATGGTAAGCAACATTTCGATATGGTGCAAGAAATTGGTTGGTGTTGGCGCTACCCTGCATCAACAAGATAGTACTTCCCAGCGGGTACTTTGAACCCGCATGTGGTTGTAGCTGCGTGAAGTACCCTTTGGTCAGTAGCAGATCCCTCCCAACCAGTCATGATATATGTAAACTCCATTGAGAAGTCTACTACAGCCATGACATTCATGGAAACATTCCCTTTTCTATTCCTATATCGGTTCTGCTTTTCGCGCTTCACCAAAACGGGGATGTGTGTCCCGTCAATTGCCCCAATGGCATCCTAAGACAAGTATATAAGAAATACACAAGTAAATACCACACTCAACGATGACGATAGTGGTTATATTAACAATGGAATGGACAATGGTCAACTAAGTGATGGTCATACCTTGAAGTAAGGGTAAAATCTTGAACTCTCAGCGATGCGGCGGTGCGGAGTTGAGGATGCAGTTGGCATGACAATATATTCGTTGCATAAAGCACACACTGCATCCAACACCTCATTAAACTTTCTACTTATGGTCTCACCACTGTGAATGTAGTCCTCAGCAAGAACACGGTTGGTATGGCCATGGCCAACCATTTGAAGGAAGTAGAAAACTGCCTCCACTGATGACACACCTCTGGTACTTTTCAACAAACCTCGGTCCTCAAGTGTGTCAACAAGGCTAAAACCATGTTGGGTAGCATACGGTAGAGATCGTACGCCCTCCTTTCATGGCCGGTTATTATTTCTAAAACCTTTTGATGGCCGCTCCTAATACTAATCGATCTCGGTATTGGTTGGTGTGTGGGTGCGGCGTCAGAATTTTGCATGATATTGTGGGAAATTTGGTCAGCTATTTGGTAGGATATTGTGTTAGCAATGTCATTAGTCATACCAGACATAAGATCCAGTAGTTGTAGAATGTCATCAGTTGTTTCATATGGATGAATATCGGCCATCACGTCTATAATTAAAAGCGATTATCCGCATCAGGGAAATATCAAGATATTGCAGAAATGAAATTAGGGCTATAGCGACAAAATAGCAAATACTTACCAAATATCAAATAACAAGATAAACCATTACATAGTACCATAGTTCAGAGATTGTTCCCAACGGAATAAAACAGTACAACAATTTTTGATAAAGTTCATCAAATAAAAGGCAGGATACTGATATAGTTCTTAATAAATTACACAACCTCAAAAGTACGGTGGAGATTGTGGCGTGAAGGGTGATTGTGATGCAGAAGTTGCAGAAGGTGTGTTCTTCATTTCCCACAAGTCTTGCAACCAAATGGTAATTTTTGTGGGGGTGTCCATAAGGCCTAGGTAAATGTTACGGTTATCTGGATATTTTATGGCGTGTACAAGAGTGGTAAAAACTGGGACAGGGGCGTCAGGGTAGCTTGAATGAAAGTGGTGCAAAATGGTTTGGTATTCGTCTTTATCATTAGACCTAGCAGCAATTCCGCTGCCCATCTCATATACCTTGGCAAACACCTTTGTGAATTCGGACACGACATCATTAGACAGGACACAACTGTCCAGTGAGCTTGACGCTCGCTTCCTACATCTGATCGTGGTGGGAGTCCTTGCACCAACAGCTTGGTTGTGTGATCCGTCGTTGGTGT
Organism: Alisma plantago-aquatica; assembly: GCA_963693085.1. Lineage (NCBI taxonomy): Eukaryota > Viridiplantae > Streptophyta > Magnoliopsida > Alismatales > Alismataceae > Alisma > Alisma plantago-aquatica. The sequence goes on from OY856412.1 coordinate 196,472,000, forward strand.
CCTCACTTTGCGTCCCAGAATTAACCATGTCTTCAGTGAAACCGGTTGGACCGGTCGGTTCTGGGCTGACAAATGAATCAGATGCATCTAGGTCAACAACAACATCATCTTCAGATGCAACATCAGAAGGAGGTTGTCTATCGGTTGAGGACATTGCATGATGGCCCCTAGCTATGTTCCTCCTCCCCATCAGCTCGACGTCGTGGTAGTGGTAGAATGGTTTGTTGATCAATCTCGCTAGTTCCATGTTTGCCTAAAATAGGGGACAACTACTAATTAGGTCAATATTAACAAGTTTAATTTAATATATAATAGTCAGGGGAGTGTATATTATTAGACATACCGCAAGTGCCTCCCTCCACTCCGGGGTGTCAGGCAATATTGGCTTGTGACTGTTGTCATCCCATCCAACACCACTTTTGTTGGTCACCAGTTTTATCTTTGCATAGTCTCTCCTGAGGTTCTTCCACCGAGTTTTTAACTGATCAAATGTACCCTCATTCCTCCCCATCCTGATATGCCAATCACGTAGCGTCTCCCTCCACGCGTCCCTAGTAAATATTCCATCGACGCACCTACCCATGTCATATTATCTCCTCAATGCCGCAACCAGAGCCCCATCCAACTCTTTCGACCATACAATACAGAACCTCGGGTCGGGTGTAGCCATAGTACCAATGACACTGCGATATATCACTTTAGTATGGCTGTTTAAACGAAACCGTTATACGAACCTACTATGAGACTACGCAGTTGAAAGCAATAACTTGTATTGAAAGCAATAACTTGCTTAAAGCAATAACCCATGTCATATTGTCCCATCAATGCCGCAACCAGACATAAGATCCAGAATTTGTACAACAAATTTGAAATTGTTGTTAAATTTGAAATGGTTTTAGCAAACGCATCATCCAATATGTTCATTACAGGAAAACTACATAAATAGCAAGCATCCAGCATGACATTCACATTAAACGTGTTCGTATTGCTCATGAGATATACCTGGGAAGCCGAATTGAAGGTTGAATAGAGTTGCACGGCCAGCGACAGGGTCAGGGACGGTACATACAAGAAATTCAGAGGGAATACAGATTAGCCGAAATAGTTGGATTACTTGCAATATAATCAATAGAATACTAATGGGTGTACATTTTGGTCGTACATGAAAATTAAAATCATTCATTCAAGCTAACATTAAAATCATTCATTCAAGCTAACATGAATGATAAAAATTAGGGTGTCCCAGTTGACATAAAAAAAACCTACATGAATGATTCAGACCTCAATGTAGGGCTTATAGCACATACTTGTTCCAACTTAAACAAATATATTACATTAGATTTTTGTACCTGAACAACTAATGACCTATCAAACATAATACATTATACATATTAACATGAAAACACAACTGAAAACACACTGATAGATATAACATAAATCTACTTCTCGGGTTCCTTCCATGACCAAACAATATGCTAAGACAATCATGCCTAAAATATAAACCTGTCCTTGTAAATGAGGTTACTAATAGGGAGAACTCATTAATTAAATTGTCAATATAAATATATAACAATTATTTTGTTCGTATCCCATATGGTCGACCTATTTCATTTCAATGCAGAATGTTGTGCTCTACATTGCTGGTGTATTGATGTTTATAACATGATTAACAAACAACACCATAATTCTGGTGATCTATAGTCGGCATCAGATATATGTTTCAACATCATATTATTTTTAATGGAAGAAATAGTGACCAATCAAATTAGGGCTTATACAATGAGCACATAATAGTGACCATTTTAAATGAATAGCACAAAATTAGGGCTTATACAAAAAAAATCTTCATTATTGATTCAGACCTCAATGTAGGGCTTGTAACACATACTTGTTCCAACTTAAACAAATATATTATATAAGATATTTGTACCTGAAAAACTAATGAACTATCAAACATAATACATTATACATATTGACATGAAAACACAACTGAAAACACACTGACAGATATAACATAAATCTACTTCTCGGGTTCCTTCCATGACCAAACAATATGCTAAGACAATCATGCCTAAAATATAAACCTACCCTTGTAAATGAGGTTACTAGCAGGGAGAACTCATTAATTAAATTGTCAATATAAATATATAACAATAATTTTGTTCCTATCCCATATGGTCAACCTATTTCATTTCAATGCAGAATGTTGTGCTCTACATTGCTGGTGTATTGATGTTTATAACATGATTAACAAACAGCACCATAATTCAGGTGATCTATAGTCGGCATTCAGATATATGTTTCAACATCATATTATTTTTAATGGAAGAAATAGTGACCAATCAAATTAGGGCTTATACAATGAGCACATAATAGTGACCATTTTAAATGGATAGCACAAAATTAGGGATTATACAAAAAAATTCTTCATTATTGATTCAGACCTCAATGTAGGGCTTGTAACACATACTTGTTCCAACTTAAACAAATATATTATATAAGATATTTGTACCTAAACAACTAATGAACTATCAAACATAATACATTATACATATTAACATGAAAACACAACTGAAAACACACTGACAGATATAACATAAATCTACTTCTCGGGTTCCTTCCATGACCAAACAATATGCTAAGACAATCATGCCTAAAATATAAACTTGTCCTTGTAAATGAGGTTACTAGCAGGGAGAACTCATTAATTAAATTGTCAATATAAACATGTAACAATTATTTTGTTCCTATCCCATATGGTCGACCTATTTCATTTCAATGCAGAATGTTGTGCTCTACATTGCTGGTGTATTGATGTTTATAACATGATTAACAAACAACACCATAATTCAGGTGATCTATAGTCGGCATTCAGATATATGTTTCAACATCATATTATTTTTAATGGAAGAAATAGTGACCAATCAAATTAGGGCTTATACAATGAGCACATAATAGTGACCATTTTAAATGGATAGCACAAAATTAGGGCTTATACAAAAAAACCTTCATTATTGATTCAAACCTCAATGTAGGGCTTGTAACACATACTTGTTCCAACTTAAACAAATATATTATATAAGATATTTGTACCTGAACAACTAATAAACTATCAAACATAATACATTATACATATTAACATGAAAACACAACTGAAAACACACTGACATATATAACATAAATCTACTTCTCGGGTTCCTTCCATGACCAAACAATATGCTAAGACAATCATGCCTAAAATATAAACCTGTCCTTGTAAATGAGGTTACTAGCAGGGAGAGCTTGTTAATTAAATTGTCAATATAAATATATAACAATTATTTTGTTCCTATCCCATATGGTCGACCTATTTCATTTCAATGCAGAATGTTGTGCTCTACATTGCTGGTGTATTGATGTTTATAACATGATTAACAAACAGCACCATAATTTAGGTGATCTATAGTCGGCATTCAGATATATGTTTCAACATCATATTATTTTTTATGGAATAAATAGTGACCAATCAAATTAGGGATTATACAATGAGCACATAATAGTGACCATTTTAAATGGATAGCACAAAATTAGGGCTTATACAAAAAAAACCTTCATTATTGATTCAGACCTCAATGTAGGGCTTGTAACACATACTTGTTCCAACTTAAACAAATATATTATATAAGATATTTGTACCTGAACAACTAATGAACTATCAAACATAATACATTATACATATTAACATGAAAACACATCTGAAAACACACTGACAGATATAATATAAATCTACTTCTCGGGTTCCTTCCATGACCAAACAATATGCTAAGACAATCATGCCTAAAATATAAACATGTCCTTGTAAATGAGGTTACTAGCAGGGAGAACTCATTAAATAAATTGTCAATATAAATATATAACAATATGGTCGACTTATTTCATTTCAATGCATCCATTGTTTCTTGGAATATCCCAAAAGACGAGATACTTTTTTGCTCTTATCTGGTTCATTATACAGAAAACGTGTTCGTATTGATCAGGAGAAATACATGGTCAGCCAGCAGAAATCAAGGTTGTGTTTGTATTGATCAGGAGAAATACATGGTCAGCTAGTAGAAATCAAGGTTGAAGATAGGAGCACGGCTCAGGGACGGTACTTACAACAAATGTAGAGGGACGGTACACATAAGCCACTAGCCTACTGAAACAAAGAAGAGGGTCGGCGAAGACATACCTCTCAAGCAGATGGGCGACTTTTGAGTACAGGGGCTCGGCAGTGGCGGCTTCAGAGAAGATTTTGTGGAGGATACGAATGTGAACAGGGAGGAGTTTAGATATGAATCGCAGCACTATATAGCAGCAGCGGCACCGCTTGCCCTTGCTAGGGTTTACTGGGTTTGCACACAGTGAAAAGGGGGGCTTTGATGGGAGATGACAACTCCATATGATGCTTGATTCTCGGCGTCTAGACTGGCGATGTAGGTCGGTGATTGCAGATGACCCACCGTATCCCTCTGTCGGCTTGATTGATCGGCTGTTGCGCCTACGCCACTGTCTAGGCTTATCCATACGGCACTGCCCTGCCATACGAAACGATGGGCTGATGCATGTCTTGGGAGAGGTGGGAGAGGGCGTCATAACTGCTGGGAGGTCGTCGACTTCTCGGGAGAGGTAGCAGAAGAGAGAGCAGAAGAGGGAGAGGGGAAAGGTGAAGGGGCGGGGAGGCGTCGGGGGGCGATGACACCATCGCAGAAAGGGTGAGACGAAAATGAACTGAGATCGCGAAAACCGGGTTATGAACTGGAATCCCGCCCCTCGTGGGACTGGGAGAACCCGGGTTAGGGGATTCTGTTATCCCAAAACGGGGCTTTTTCAGGATTGCGAACCAAAAAAAATCAACCTCAAATCGGCACTTGTTTGGCGGGGTTGGCACATAAAGACAAGGCCAAACCAGGTTTCGGTCCCGTGCCAAACGCAACCTAAGAGACCAAGATCAATGCTTAACTTTTCACAATTTTGGTTAAGGGGAGAACCCAGACTTGATTGGTGAGTTTCGATACTTTGTATTTGAGGTGAAGAATATGTAGGCTCGTGATTGGTTGAAGCTCTTTCGTTATTAACAACTATGAGCTTGTGTCTAATATTTAATCAAAATAATAACTAGCTTGAAGCAAACAAAACCAACATTTATATGATTGAACAATGGATACAATTTATTTATGATGACAAGTGAGTAACGAACCATGACTATATTCTTCTATGTATATTTCCTTAAGATTTAATAAGATAATTTCTTTGGGTTAGACATTATGTAATTTTAAACATGAAACTGGGTAGAACCGTATACCCATAGACCCACACCGTATACCCGCATGGTATGCGGTTCCGGGTATGGTGCGGGTCTGATTTTAAGTTATGCAACTCGTACCCGTACCCGCTAAATTAATATGAGTACGGTTCTGGGTATGGTCATACCCGCACCGTTTATAGCCCTAATGAGGGGACATAAAGTGAATAATGAGCATCATAAGAGACGGAGGAAATCTGGTTTAAACAATTACATATTAAAATAATGTGCTTGAATATAGTTAAAGTTGTGTTATCTCAAAGAAATCCTTAGGAAGGGTAGTGTCCTAAGTCAATCCTAAGTTCAAGTAGGCAGTATTAAAGGTACATGGGACTGATGAGATTAGGAGTTGATTGTTCCTTCAAATGCATAAGACCATCTGGTTGGGAGGTAACAACGATGTTTATCCAAGGCCCATGTCTCAGGAGATTGGCCACCTTTATGAGTTCATGTGGCTCAATGGGTGAATATGAGAGGCACTACATAGATACATAAAAATTGGATCACTCAAAAAAGTACTTGTACCCCTCGAGACCTTGAGAAAATGGCCAAGGCTCATAATACCTGAAGTGTAAACTATAAAAGATAAAAATAAGTCATGAAGTACTGAAATATTAAGAGGAGTTGAGTACAAACTCAAGAGTGAGAAAGACACTTGACTCCATGAAATATAAGAGAGTCGTGGAATTAAAAAAAGTTGTGAAATTTTTAGATAATGTGTGCATACACCATCTCTGCTCTTGGAATGGGTGAACTTTGTATTTGGACTGCAGTCAAACACTTATTCATCTCACTATGAGGGAGAGAGATTGGGTAGACACATGTTGTGCTTAAAATTGACATATGTGAATGAATACCTTAAGTTGAACTTCATGACATAATCTAGGGTTTGAATATTACCTCACCCTTATGTGAAAATAAATGAGTGGTACGTTCGAAACCTAGGTCAAATGGTAATCACCAAATGGAAAATAGAAATTCATGTGAAAATTTAATGGTTAAGTGATGATGTTATTAAATGAATGGGGATGTTGAAATATCCTGAATTGAAATCAAATAGCAAACTTAGCCATAATATGATGAATTTGCACATCAGTAAAAGATGTTAAAGATATATATGTAGGGTTTCCAACCCTAAGCTTGAAATTAAGTTGAGTTATCATTCACCTTAACTTTACTAGGTGTGAATTTTGGGGACAAAATTCCTTTCAAGGAGGGGTGAATGTTATATCCTCAATTTTGGTAAAATTGAATTATATATAAGCATGAATTGATAAGTGTATTTCTTAATTGTATTATTCATGGAATAATAAAGCCATCTATGTAGCATGGGCGCTACCCATGAGACTATTTGTATTGCAAATATATCCTTGGGGCACAAGGCAAAGGAATATGAGTTTTGTGTACAAATAAATATTAATGGCTTTGTCAATTATTGGACAACTGAAATATAAGATAATATGCAAGTTTTCAAAAGAAATAAGATGTGAGATGTTTTAGATAATTAAAAAGGTAATTATCTAGATAGTTTGACAACACATATTTGGGACATCAATTAGTATTATTTTGATATGACTTTTGGTATACTCAAAAATTAATAATGAAAATAAGATAATTGTAGAAATTGGGAGGAAAAGAATAACCCATGAGATAATGACAATTTCCTTAATGAGATGTTTAAAAGAATAAGTCTGATATATAAATGGCTTCCCAGTAAATTCCAATTACTAAATATAATTTAGAAAAGGTATTAGTGAGTTTCCTTGAAATAAGGATAATCAAGTGGAGGAATATATCAAGAATGAGATAAAAGAATAATCTAGAAACCAATGATAAAGTGGTTCCTAAATAGATTAGATGACCAATTAACTAATGTGTACCAAATGGTTATATGCTTTACTTAATGGCTTTTGTTGCCAAATCCAATTATTTATAAGAAGGTGTTGATGAATTTTCATGACTTTTAGTTTTACAATAATAAAAGCAAGAGTTTTCATATAAGGGAAAGTAATAAGAATATATTTAAATACTTCCTAGATGAGATGCTTTACGAACTAGGTACAGTTGGGGAACCAACCCACTCATCCACACACCTAATATTGTATATATGCCAAAGGGGATTAGAAAAGATGTCTCAGATGTGATTAGGAATTCATTAATAAACCAAATAGTTCACCATTAATTGGTTTACCAATTAGAAGTACGACCATCCAAGACTTTCCTCTAATTAATTATGCCAAAAGGAGAGGTTGTTTGTCTCCCATCCAAATTCTTAGAGAGTTCTAGCCCTTTGGAGGTATCAGCTGATATATATATATATATATATATATATATATATATATATATATATATATATATATATATATATATATATATATATATATATATATATATATATATATATGTGTGTGTGTGGGGGGGGGGTGGGGGTTGTGTGCATGATCAACGGGAAGAGGAAATACACGAGGTAGATAGGGGAAAGTTTGGGTTTAACTTTCAACCCAGCCACATCACGCATAGGAGCGGGAAGGCTGGCTTTTGCGGCTTTAAGAGGACCCATCTGAGAGGGTATCTTGGTGCCAATATGACATCCATCGAGGATCTATGGTTATGCGGCATAGACGGGGCCGCTCTCTGCATGACCTAGGTGGCCTGGCAATGGATTGGGATCGTTGGGGGCTGTCAGGCAAGATGACCTATTCTCGCTTCTCAGATCAGGGGGACTGACGGTTGGAGACTGTCACCCAGCTACTGAGGGGTGACACAATCATCAAGTAGGGGAGGATCCGTAGAAGATGAGGCTAGCATCGCCCTTGCTAGAGTGCAGAGGTGAGTCACCAGAGGAGTTGGCAGAGTTGCATCGTCTCTACCTCACGATAGTGGTGTGGCTCTACCTCATGAAGGAGGCTTACCTGCATTGCTAAGAAATTCTCACAGTAAGTGCGGGTCGTGATATGAAGGGAAAAGGGTGGCAGGCGACATATGGTTTGGGTTTTTAGGCCAGTTTACTAGCCAACTGAACCACAACCCAATCAAGCATGACATTTGGTTCAGGACCAGTAGAGATGAGGGATGTGGGACCCACCCACCTTGTGTGGCCATTAGTTGGAGGATCGTGGAGCAATTAAAAGTTGCCACATCATCTCATATGTGAGGTATATATGCTTATCTTGTAACAAACATAGAAACTTCTAGGGTTATCCGAACATAGGCAAACTATAGGGAAACACACGCACAGAATATAGCAACGGAAACAAAAAAAATTATCTATTTGTATTCCCATAACTGTAAGATCGTGTCAACTACTATGAAATAGAAAGGATGGTTTAGCGAGTTATACCTGATCCTGGAGCAAGTCTAGTGACAACAATTCACTTCTATGCAACTGTTTCTAGTTGCCCTTGGACTGTGGTTGTGCAACTCCTAGTCTTTACCATAAATAATGAACATGACAGCTTCTAAAGTGACTCATGTGGTCTTACCACTTACTACAAGCTGACTCTGCTCTCCAAGCAGCAGCCAAAAGACTCATGTCTCTAGAATAGTCCACATGGACCAACTAGAACTCCTATCGTTCAACTAGAACAAATAGGAAGGAGTTGTCCTTCTTGTTGGTGTACTAGTCACCAACTTTCTGTCCCACAACAATAATGATCAGTTGTTCCTACCCATGGCTATCCCTCCCTAGTCAGGCAGGACTTGCTTGGGCTCTTTCAGTTACCACAACCAAAGAGGACAATAATTTCTACATGAACTGATTCTCAATTGTTTGTGTTATATTCAGGGAAGCCCCCAGTATCCCTTTATTTATAAGAAGGGTTAAGGTCAGGGTTCCCAGACTGTACGGGATTGTGCTGGAGTGGAAGGGACCAGAAGATCTTGAATTTTTGCAACATGTAACAGCCAAAATGGTTGTCTAGTGACCCAGCATATGGTCACCCGAGACAGTCAACTCGTACTTCTAGACGGCCGTCTGGAAGTTTCCCAATCACACAAAAATTTGACAATTTTGATTTCCAATTAATACCACATATGAATTCCATGCACCACAAGAAAAGTGCAATCAAAACAATTCAAAAAGCATCCAGAATCTTCGTTCAGCCCAATTAAGCCGTCTCACCTAGGCGAGATGCCTATCTCACTCAGATAGATGACCGTTTTGTGAGTTTAAGATGAGTTGGTCAGTTCTATCACATTGAACTGGTCAGTTCAAGGGCAGAAATTAGCCAATTCAAACTCTGATCAGTCTGACAACCCAAACAGCCATCTCAAAACTTGAGACACCAGTATGGCTACCCAAACGGCCGTATCAACACTTGAGATGGTCGTTTGGCAGTGTAGTTAGCTAATCAGTTGATATGTTGCATGAATTGAATACATAAATTCTTTAGTAATCAATCCAATCATCATTCAAGATAAACTCCTATTCTAGATGAGTTCCTTTGTGTGTGACCCTATAGGTCCCTTATCATATTAGTAGTGAATGTCCATAACTATATTATGATATCACAAGTAAAGAGTGGTGCCTAGTCACACATCAGTGCTACCCAAGTGAATGGTAAGTTGGAGAACAACTTCAACCTACAATCTGTGTAAGGTATTTTAATGAATGTATAATTCCTTTGTCACTGATATCCAGAGTGAACTCAAGGCATTGACTCATCATCCTTTCAATGTTCGTCTCATGTTTCTTGAACCTAGAGTAGATTGTTTGAGATAATGTGACCACCATATCATATATTGATTCACATGTGCATGCGCATGCGTTTCTCAGTCTCGCTTATCAAGTGGCCAGGATATCATACTCCAGTAGGAGGGGCAAATCCCATATCTATCACTCATAGTCTATCCCCATGTGTCAAAGTCACCCAATCATCAGTGTTATAACAACCCATGTTTCAGGACTGTGTTTGATGATGTTAAAGTGTACCCAACGACATGTGACAAGTGCAGTGATTTTAGGTCTAAGAATCACAATCACCACCTTCACTATGAGAGATGACTGTGACCATCATAGACGGTTTCCATGTGTCACTCTCAAGGTGGGTTTGTCTGATACATTGTTTCCTAACATGCATCTGTGTTCTTGGTTTGATATTGTCATATCATGACTAATGAGATTATGTCATCAAACAACACACATTCTAGTATTATGTATTAGTGGTGTCTATCTACCTTCCACGGTTTCAACCGATTAGGGACATAACAAGAATGTACACACTCTTAACATTCATATGTTCTCATCCTTCAAGGCTAATACTTGAAGACATATGTCATTGAGTATTTACATTCTTCAGACATTCATAATGTTTCCTCATTATCTCATAACTGAGTGAAACATAATGAATTGGAAGCTTGCCTTTATGAGTATTAATCAAATCCTTTATGGTATATGCCATGTCAATCATCACATAATTGTCTCTATGGGCATACCTTACCAACAGACTCCCACATGCACTTAGATCCTATCACCAATTAATCATATTATTTTTTATCTAAACATGTCCATCATGCTACAGTTACGCAGCTAGTGTTGATATAGCGGGTTTATAAACACTTTGCTATGAGTCGAGACATTGCATGTTTCCTTCTCTCTTTGATGTATGATTTCTCGTATGAGATGAAACTACCGTAATATGGTATCTAATATTCCTTGCCTAACAATTAGATCCATTGTTGTCATAGTATCATTACTGAATCATCAATGGTTGGAACATCTTTAAGTTCATCACATGAACCTTTAGATCCATATAATATCACTCTATGTTCACAACACAAGTATACTTGGCTTCTATTGTAGAATAGAATTAATGGCTATTAGTTCAGAACCCTTCCAACTAACCAACATCTTTCTCCTTTTAATTCAAACATTTTTTTATTGTGATCACTTTGTCATTGTGGAAGCTTGCATCAATGTAACTCTTTACATCTAGTTCTTCCTTTTATTGCTATCCTTACTGACTAGAAATTTATCCTTAAGTACTTCACAAGCACTAATGGATGTCTTTAATGACTTTCCAATAACTCTTATTGGAATTTACCATCATCTTTTCATGTCCAATACATACAAGATTATGTGGGATAAGTACATTTATAGCATTCATGATAGATCCATCATATGGCATCTAATTCATGATATTTCCATTCTTCACAACAATTAGAATATATGTGGTTCGTGCGAGACTAATATGGATTCTCTCTCATTAAACCCTTTCCGTGTTGAACTCCTTGAACACATTGCTATTGTATACAAACTTTCAATGTGAAATATTCAAGACCTATCTCTATAGATCTTGATCCCTATCTCATAAGATGTTTCACTTAATCCTTCATTGAAAGAGTTTTCATTCCAGATCTCAATATTCACAATACTGAGATGTTATTCCCCATCATATGTGGAATGTTCATATATGCTCACACTAAATCTTTTGTAATCACATACTTCATTCTTGATTCAAGTCAAACTCTTTGACTATTAGTCAAGTCAAAAGATCCTCTTTTGAAATGCTTAATTCAATCCTAGATTGAACTTTGTAGTTCATAGACTTTATTTTCATTCTTGAAGTTATAGAACCTTTTAGGTTGTGTCACATACACATCCTCTAACATTTTCCCTTAAGTAATCCGGTTTTTATCTTCATATGCCAGATCTCTTAGTCTATTTTAGCTACAACAACAAGCCTAACAATTGGTAAAGGATTTTCTTTCAAGTTCAACAGCTTGAACTGATTTGAAGAACCTTCTTCAAACAATCTGTCCTTTTATGTTACCCATGTAGGTCTTTGCCATAAGACCCTATTTCACCTTATAGGTGTTACCCTTATAGGTGGTTCTATCAAGGTCCTACCTTGTTAGCTTACATGGATCCCATAATACTCAGAAATAGCTTCTAGTTGACTAGTTTACTCATCTATTATGACCAACCTATCTGAATTGTTGGATTCATAATCCTCCAATCTTAGATATGTTCTGCTAGAACTTTTATTCTGTGTTACATGACGAACATGAGATTCCACAAAAACTTGTGATTCTCTTAGTTCTCATTGTACCTATTTGTTGATCTCAAACATTTCGAGTTCTATTATTACTCCCACTGATTCTTTAGGGATTCAGTTATCCGATCAACAAAACACTTTTGTTATTGGATTGGGATTAATAGTAATATTCAACAATGATGGTTTATGGATAAACCTTCTTCAAGAAACTACTTTCTTAATTTAGGTTCCCATCCTTTATACATATTGGGACATTCTCAAATCATATCATATATGATGCCTTATAAACCATATATATGATACATTGTTTAGTGATAGCTTTATATATTTATGAGAATAAGAAGATTAGATTAATTGATAATCATATCACAACACACCATGCTATAATTCCTTCATTCTGACACATCATCATATTCAGATAGATTTGACTTGTGATACATTATCGCAGTCCTTTCTTTATAGGTACTCAAGGTATCAATGTAAAGTATTTCAACATTTGATCTCATCAAAGTTTCCTAATTCTTTCATCGAAGTCATAATTCATTTATAATCTCCTTGAACACTTTAAGACTTTTGTGTTTCCATTTTACTGAGTACATATCATCATATTACCAGTAAATGAAACGAAGTATGAGTACTTATCTATAGCATTTGTTCCATAAGATCTTCATGCATCACATGTATGAGGTCTAATGGAAAGCTTATCCTCCCACTACTTCTAGTGAAAGATGGCATGTCACATTACAAGCAATAATCGCATATTTCCTTAAGGTTCGGTAACCAAAGGAGTCTAGATTAACGTCAATATGTATTCTAGATATGCATTTCTTATATGTACGTACATGGTGACTATTGCTAATGATAATCTCGAGTTATCAATTATAATCCTTTGGTATTAACATTATAAATAATCATCTTGAAGTCTTTTGTACAAAGATCATCAGATGTATGTTCATTGCCATTAAAGAGCCTATCTTTTTTAAATAGAAACAATAATCTCATACTTTATTGATATATCATCATTATCATGCAAAATGCTATAAATTAAATGTTTCTATTTGATGGCATAATGAAATAGTAGTTCCATTAATTCTATTACATGCCCTTTGGGCTAAGATAAATTTAAATGTAGACTAAAGCTTGTGCAACTCTTGCTCTGCCTTGTCCATCTATGTTGTTCCATGAAGGCTTTTACATCTTATCAGATCCTACACATCAATATGTCAAATCTCTATTTGGTATCACATACCAAAATGAAGAAGTAATGAAATTTATCTTATAATGTTTATACCTGAAGTGGAGGCCTCAGTGACTTCCTTCTTCTTCAGTTCCTCTAACCAGAGTGGGCAATTTCTTTTCCAATGTCCAAACTGATGACAATGGTGATAATCGCCTCTTACTTTCTTCACACCGCCTTTTTCTTTGAGATTTGAAGACCTGGGCTTCAGGCTAGCTTTAGAACTCTTCTTAACTTTGCCTTTGCCTTTATACTTCCCCTTTGTCTTATTGATCATCATAACAGACTTGGGCTTGTCTTTCTTCATCTGCCCCCCAGTTTTTCTCAACATGCCCAACAACTCTGTCAACGTTTTGTCAAAGTCGTTCATGTTGTAGTTCATGACAAACTAACTATATGACTCTGGAAGAGACTGCAGAATCAGGTTAGTGGCCAAATCTTAACCCAAGGGGAATCCCAATCTTGTAAGATTCTCCAGATACCCAATGAGCTTAAGCACATGAGGACCTACTGAGTCACCTTCTGCCATGTTACATTTGAACAACGCCTTGGAGACATCATATCTCTCTTGTCTTTCCTGATCTTGGTACATGTTCTTAAGATGTGTGACCATCTCAATCACACCCATATTCTCATGTTGCCTCTACAACTCATAGTTCATGGAGCATAGCATTAGACACTTGACATCCACGACATCTTCAATATACTTCTTATAAGCATCTTTGTCAACCCTTGGTGCATTTTGAGGTGGTTCCTCTGGTTCTGGCGTTTCCAGGACATAGAGATTTTGTTCCTATGTGAGAACAATTCTCAGCATCTTGAACCAGTCATGGAAGTTATTCCCATTAAGTTTTCCCTTCTCAAGGACTTATCACAGAGAAAAGTGGTTGTTATTTGTTGCCATTTAATTCTACAAAATAATTTGCAATTTTGTCAAAAACTCATTTTTTATTTGATTTGATTAGATTAGATTTGGTTGATAACAATTAGGTCTTTAATTCATTATCATTCTCATTATTTGTTCAAATTGATAACCCTTAAGTATCAATTCAGAAAATTGTAGTGAATCAATTTTCTAATGAGAAAGATCCAAGATAATTCAAGTATGGCCCGACCAATGTCGTAAACACAGTTAATTACTAAGGTAGGCAGCTTTTGTCAATTGCAACACATGCAATTCTTGATAGACGATATGCACAACTTCTTGCCATAATCATTTGTATGATTATGGGCCCAAATGCTATGAGAATCACTAGTTAAGCCTGACCCAATAGCCAATATAATAATAATGCACCCCACGGAGGTGGATCCTACATTATTACCATCACAGTTCCACAAAGTAGATGATGCACCACGTGGGGGTGTAACCTATGCTTATTTGAACAAGTTTTTCATGTGTATTGCTATTGGAAAGCATCTTAGACTTAATATGTTTGATTGAGGGATTTATATATATCATATATATACATATATTGTATCCAATCACCACATATATAGTAAGTATCATATACATGCTATATCACACAATGTAAACATGCAATATAAAACAAAAAGTGATGGTTATGGCATGTCTACTTGTAATTCCTTGGAGCCACAAGGAATTACTACCACCTAGTCAATCATCACACCACATGTATGAACATGTTGTTGGTGTAGACTTGTGCTTGCCAATCTGGGTAGATTAGTTCAACCCTTGAACCTGTCGTGTTGCCTCTTGGTTGGTTGGTTGGTCATTCGGTCCAACCGGTGTTAGGACTCCTTCCAAATGGTCATTTGGGCCCAAAGGGACGGTTGTATGGACTCCTATCCAACTGATGTCTGGACTCCCTCCAGACAATCGGTTGGGCCTACCAAGCGGTCATCTGGTTCCATCGTTGTTACGACCCCATCTGAGCTTAACTGGTAAACTAGGGTTTACCTAGACAATCGCAAAGATTAATTAGAATAATCATTCTTGAAATCTAATTAATGACAATAAAACAATTAGTATGTTTTAACTATGATAAGAAGTCTAAATGTCCTTTTTGTCTTGAGAATTAGGGTTTGAGAAGCATAAACCTTAATCGGCCCAAAATAGAGTTTTAATGATACATGAATACAGAATTTGATAAGTAGAATGTCTCACTAAATGATTTTTAGTATTTTATGTGTAACTCTGATTTACTTAAAATTTGGATATGATTTGGATATATAAAATGTGAACAATATTGGTAAATATCAGAATTTTTGAAGAATGCTCTGACCTGTTTGTCGGCCGAGTTGCAAACTCGACCGATCACAATTTCAGAATTTTACAGCAGTGTGGTAATTGAATTTTATCTTTTTATTGGTATATCCAATTGATCTCAAATTTTAACAGTATTTGATAAATACAATTTTAGACACTCTGTTAAATTGGCATAATTTTTGTATGACTTTTGAATCCCTACAGTAAGGGTGTCGGTCGAGTTTGTGCAGGACAAACTCGGCCGAATATATTCTGCAGACTGCAACATAGCAGTGCACTGTTCGATTTTTAATTTATTATTGGTAACTCCAAATGATCTCAAATTTTAACTGAAGCCTTATAGAACAATTATTAACAACTTGCTAAATTCCCATAATTGTTGGAGAAGGTTTGATCTCTGAAATAAACGAATTACAGTAACTTTTGTATAACTGAATATTCAGCCTATATAATTAAAGTTAAGTGTTGGGTCAATATGCAATTGACCCAAGCAGCTCAATTGACTTATATGGACGACCACACACTCAAGCAGCTCTCATTTCTCGTCATCCATTCCAGAGAAACGAGCTCCTAGAGAGAGAGGGAGAATTAGGGCTTGAGTGAAGAAAGTGGGGGAAATGCTGAATTAGGGTTTTGCGATTCCAGGAAGGGTGAAATCAAGTAAGTTCGGATTCCTTGTATATACTTTTATGGTGGATCTTCTCTCTTATGTCAAGATTCCGTCCATGCTCTGATTTGATCCAAGAGGATGTCGAAATTCCCTCTTTTCTCACCCTTTCTTCATAATTCCTCTTTTTCAAGGTTTCCGAGTTGAATAGAAGAAGAATTGGGAGATTTGCTAGGGATTTGAGGGGAATTCGAGATTCCCTGAGTTGAGCTGCAGTTGTGAGGTGTTTTCACACCTTAAGGTGAGTGGGTTCTTCCTTCAAACATTCTAATGCACGAATTTGATTACAACATCCAAATCCCTAAATGCTTAGCATGTGAATTCTAAATCTTGAAATGTCCGTTTGATTTGAGTTATTGTAAATTGATATGATATGGATTCCTTCTCTGTTTGAAATGATTCCTAAATGGTAGATTCATATCAGAAACGTATGCAACCCTTCCTAGTGAGATTTCTTTACGGATTTATATCAAATGATGTAATTAGGGTTTAACCTAATTGAGACATCACTAGTGTTTCAACCTTATTGAAAAGGGCTAGTAACTCTATAATTGGTTAGGATGTATCTCATGGGTTATCTTAATTGAATTTCATTCTTGATAAATGATATCTCAGTAAATGATATGGAAGAATCTAAATTTAGTTAAGTTTCCATGATTTCATATCTATATTGATTATATAAGATTTGTTGGAAACAGTCTTTATTTAGTGAATGCTTATATCTTATGAGATCATGATAAGAGCCATGTAACAAGTGAATGAGGCAAATGAAACCCTAAGAGTAGGGTGTTAGCATGTGATGAATGAATAAGGCGAATGAAACCCTAAGGATAGGGTGTTCAATGAATCATGCTATGGTAATGTGAAAGGTCTCGATATGAGATGTGGTGATGCTTAACTGTTGAATTGTATGTTTCTAGTGCATTTAACTTTATATGCTTGTTCTCTCTGAAATGATATCTACATACTGCAGGACTTCTTATATTTCAATATATATCTCGTAAATTGCAGGTGATGAGGTATGACATGCCCTAGAAAGGGATGTTACTAAGATATGATATATGTTGAATAACTGAGTTTTGACGTTGCTATGTGATATTTCTGTTAAATTGTTTATTGTTAATCAAGTATAGACCTAAGTGCCCTAACACCGTAGAACCCCTAAATGAAGGTCTGTTTCTTAGGGGTGAAACTCGTGTCCAACATCAACCGGTTGAGTAATTCTGGTGGCACGAGGATGGAAAGAAAGGCAGTGTCTAACAACAATCGTGCGTGTGTCACGATGGCACTGGGGAAAAGAAAAAGAAAACTTGGTTATCTAACATCATTCGTGCGTGTGTCACGAAGGTAACCCTGTGACCCTCCGCCGGTGTACTTCGGTTAAAGGAGGAGTCGGGAGCACACGTGGTTGTGCATTGAGGCCGTAGAGCCTATGTTCTGGCCGGAGAGCCAGGGGTCCTGTAGCAGAACGGGGCTGGCGTCAGACTTAGCATTCCCGGGTGTGTCGCTAAGTCTTGTACGGTGGGGCCGTAGCATGGACTTGTTGCGGACCTTTATATGCAGAGTACACTGCATATATTTAGGGCATAATCTAAAATATGATCATATAGGTTCACAGAGTTACTTATAAATGAAAGAGTTAAGAATGACTAGAGCATAGTTTTCTAGCAGTTATTCTTTGGATGCAATATTCATATTCTTTGCTATTTCAATTATATTGCTTTAGAACTGCTCAGAGTAGTAATTAATGTTGTTAAATTTCATATCATTTAATCAAATTATATCTTTGATCACATTAGTGCATTAGTCTGTTTCCATGAAGTATTCATTCACTGAGCGAGTAGGCTCACCCCTCTACTCAAACATTTTAGGGTTAATCGCGTGGACTTGAAGATGGTCAGAACATCAGCATAGACCTGCCACAGGAGTCAAGTACGAGATTAGTTGAGTCAGTCGGTCCTTGTCACTCTAGGTCCTCAGTAAGAGTTTAGAGAGAGAGTTGTAATTACAATGTGTAATATTGTTCCTCTTTGATATGTATGCTAATTAGCAAGTTTAATGTGCTTAATGTGTGAAAGACATCGTGAATGCTTATACATGTATCTTTACTATTGAAGTCTGATTAGTAAAAGAAATGTTCTGATTCCCTCGCTAAGATGTTATGTGGTTCAATGCGATGAAACAAGAGTTTAAAAGAAAAGAAAAAGTTAAGGGTGTTCTTTATGTTACATACAAATCCCATCTTACGCCCTAATCTCATGATTTGAGGAAATTGTGAGATCGGGGTGTGACAGCTTGGTATCAGAGCTTAGGGTGAGTTGTCAAGGACCATTAAGTTAGTAAGTTAGAGTTCTATGTGTGGCAGATAGGAGGTGTTTGATGTTAGCTTTGGGGATTTGAGTATTTGGATATCCTGGCCCGATATCTGAGTACTTGGATCAGCCAGTACAAGCTACTCTGTCTATTCTCTCACGTATACCCTGGCCAGGTATACAGTGGAAGAATGGGCTAGAGAGGAACCCTAGAAATGTTAGGGTTAGAAAACGAGAAAAGAAACAAGAATTAAGAGCATAAATGTAAAAGGAGATAGAATTTACATTTCATAATGTTGTTTTTGTTGGAAATGTACAGAAATGCTCTTATATGTTTGAATTGAAATATTCAATACTTTGAAAGATGGGTCTTTAATATCTGTTGTACACTATGCAATTGTAGCATTTATTGATTTCATTCTTTGTAACAAGTAGACTAGAATTGACCTTTAAATGAGCTTTTGTTTCTATGGTTTTGCCCGCTGATTCGAGTGAAATTGACATCAGCAGGTCTGTTTAGGTTTTCAGTCTGTGAGTGGTTCGGCCGAGTTCATGTTTTAGTCGGCCGAGTTCCTTGTTTAGGATTTCAAACAGTATTTTGGTCGGCCGAGTTTGGTCTTGAATCGGCCGAGTTTCTTTGTAGGTAAACAAGTAGTGTTTCGATCGGCCGAGTTCCCCAGAGGATCGGCCGAGTTTCCTGCTGATCGGCCGAAGTTGGTCGGCCGAGTTTCAGAATCTGGAAGGCGATCGGCCGAGTTCCAGAGTGATCGGACGAGTTTCTGAGCTGTGAGTGGCAGTTCAGGAAGAATGTAATTCTTGTAGTTCTTGGCTTCAGGACTTCAGGTTTGGCCTGGTCCGGTTGGCAGGATGCGTTATTAAGATCTAATGAATCCTATCAATAGCATAATAAGAATAGAATTGGAATAATTAGACCCACATCAGAGTAAGAATGTACATACAGTAAGATGTTGAAACATATGGGCAAGATCAGAACAACTAAGAATTAGTTGAAACTGATGTCTGAGGTTTAACTTTGGGGTCTCAAATGTGAAACCCTAATTGAGGCCAATTTCATGTATAACTCTACTAAGAGGTTGCCTACATGTGAAATCACTAATTAGGATGAATAGTAAACCCTAATTCCTTAGGATACCTTATGTAATGGAGGTCCAATGTGATGATGAATGTACTATTTATCCAATGATGGTTAGTAATGTTAACCAATGAAGGAACAAAGGTTAAAACCCTAATAGTACCTAAGTGATTAGTGTCAATTAAGGGATGAACCCTAATTGCTGATAAGACCAATGACTTGGTACCCTATGTTAATCATAGTTGTATGCATATGATTGAAGGGTTGATGTGACCTAATCAAGTTGAAAGGATCAAATAATAGAATTCATATATAAATATGATTCATGTGATGATCCTATGTAGCACGACCGTGCAAGGCAGCACGGCCGTGGCGACTTTACTTTGCACGACCGTGCAAGGTAGCACGGCCGTGGTGGTCTATGCTTGACGTAGAGCTGAATTGAAAGTGACCTAACATGGTCGTTTTGTTAATTCTCAATTTAAGGATGAGAGAGATACTCATACCTTGTGATGATAATCATTTAATGATACTTGATGAGAATAAATAAGTATGAGTGAATACTTATGGTATAATTGTTGGCTCTTAGATGTGGGGAGCAATGAACTAGGGTTTGATCATTGATAATATGATCTTGAAAACCTAAATGGTTAATAATGGAAAACCCTATTCTTAATGAAGGGTAATGATATGTGAGAGAAAGCCCTAATTGATGGAAAACCCTAACCCTGGTAAGGGAATAGTGGTTTTACCCTGTATTGCATGATGTGTAGTAAACCTGATAAGTCTATTATCATGTGTGACAATCATGCAGGGTTCATGAGTTGATGATCATAGCCAGGTATGAGCTATGATGTTTATTTGATAAGAATTGATTGGCCATATGTGCCATTATGTTTTTGTTACTGAGAAAGAAGTAACAAGATGAGTTGGGCTTGTAAGCCTTTGTTTTAAGTTGTTGCCTAGTGAGAGGTGACAAGATGTGAATGGCCTTGTGCGCCATGTGAATAAAGTTGTTGCCTAGTGAAAGGTGACAAGATGTACAGTGTTCTGATGAGCCATGTGTGATGGAAACCCAAATCCTGATAAAGGATTAAGGGTAATACCCTTGAAATATTAATACATTGTTTTTGCATGGTATTGATAGATAATTGATGTACTGCTATTATATGTGCTAACCATGCAGGTATTATGAGATGATGAGCATAGCCAGGTATGAGCTATGATGTATTATTAGTTTGAATTGTTAATTGGGCCTTGTGTTCAATAATATACCTTGTGCCTGGTAAGAGGTGGCAAGAGAATTAATGTGCATCAAGTGCCATGATGGATGCTTGTGTAGCAAGTATCATACTTACCTTGGTCAAATGACCTAAAGGTGTTAGTTACCTGAGAAAAAGGTAATAGTGACATACAATATGATAAAGTGCGATAAGAAATAAATTCTTGTGTGATAACAAGAATGATGAATAATCTATTCCTATCTTAAATGCTTCAATGTTAATGATGTTTATCGTATATAATCATATGAAAAGGATAGGTAGCAAAAAGTAAAGAAGTAATGAATGAGCAGAGAGATATGGGAAAACACTAGCTTTGTGTAATATGTAAATTTGTTCTTGCATGTATGATTTGTTGAAGGCATATTAGGGTATGAAAGTTGGTTCTACATATAATTTCAGTATATTTGTGCAAGCTATATGTTAAATTAAAGGTGTATGATAGTTGTAGTAATTCATACCGATATGCATCCTACTTTTGTGTATTTGGGATATGGTGATACAGTTTGGATGATGTCAGAACACATGGAGAGATACCTTGAATAAGGTAGTCATACATATTCACTCATATTAATAAAAAGGGATGATAATCAGATGGTCTGGACAAGTAACCCTAATGAGGCGTAGCTTGTTATACCTAGCTCTAATACAACTGAGTGATGGTAATTGAATATGATTAATTCTTGAATGACTGATACAATTGTGGATTAACTTATTACTGTTGTTGAAACCCTAAAATGATATAATGCGATGGTTACACTTTGAATTGTGTGTGGGCCCATAACCCACAGGTCCCAGGATCGAAACAGGATAGTATGGAATGAGGTGGTAATGCTTCACCTCATGCATCCATGACCCAATGGGGATGCCAAGAGTAGTATTGTACAATTGACTGTTGAATTTAGTCTTTTAATTCAAGACTGTTTTGCTATTTGAATAGCACATGATTAAAGTTTAAAACAGTATGGTGAACTTGCTTTTGTCATTTAAAGGTGATACAGAACAATAGAACTCTCTGAGCAGTATAAGTTGAGATAGTTGTATCAGAGTATCAGAGTTGCGCAGTGAAAGCATGGTGGTTTATCTTTACATTCTATGTTTGACCGTGGCATAAAGAATTTTCTTGATATCATTGAGAACTATTTGAAATATGTTGTGAATTAGTAAAGAATTAAAAGACCTAATGTTGAAAACTACATTCAGGTATGAAATACAAGAGTATAATAACATGGAAGGCTTTAGAAGCTTAGAATAACCTTGAATGTATCTTTCTTGTAGGTTTATGTTTCGAGGACGAAACATTCTAAGGGGGGAAGAGTTGTTACGACCCCATCTGAGCTTAACTGGTAAACTAGGGTTTACCTAGACAATCGCAAAGATTAATTAGAATAATCATTCTTGAAATCTAATTAATGACAATAAAACAATTAGTATGTTTTAACTATGATAAGAAGTCTAAATGTCCTTTTTGTCTTGAGAATTAGGGTTTGAGAAGCATAAACCTTAATCGGCCCAAAATAGAGTTTTAATGATACATGAATACAGAATTTGATAAGTAGAATGTCTCACTAAATGATTTTTAGTATTTTATGTGTAACTCTGATTTACTTAAAATTTGGATATGATTTGGATATATAAAATGTGAACAATATTGGTAAATATCAGAATTTTTGAAGAATGCTCTGACCTGTTTGTCGGCCGAGTTGCAAACTCGACCGATCACAATTTCAGAATTTTACAGCAGTGTGGTAATTGAATTTTATCTTTTTATTGGTATATCCAATTGATCTCAAATTTTAACAGTATTTGATAAATACAATTTTAGACACTCTGTTAAATTGGCATAATTTTTGGATGACTTTTGAATCCCTACAGTAAGGGTGTCGGTCGAGTTTGTGCAGGACAAACTCGGCCGAATATATTCTGCAGACTGCAACATAGCAGTGCACTGTTCGATTTTTAATTTATTATTGGTAACTCCAAATGATCTCAAATTTTAACTGAAGCCTTATAGAACAATTATTAACAACTTGCTAAATTCCCATAATTGTTGGAGAAGGTTTGATCTCTGAAATAAACGAATTACAGTAACTTTTGTATAACTGAATATTCAGCCTATATAATTAAAGTTAAGTGTTGGGTCAATATGCAATTGACCCAAGCAGCTCAATTGACTTATATGGACGACCACACACTCAAGCAGCTCTCATTTCTCGTCATCCATTCCAGAGAAACGAGCTCCTAGAGAGAGAGGGAGAATTAGGGCTTGAGTGAAGAAAGTGGGGGAAATGCTGAATTAGGGTTTTGCGATTCCAGGAAGGGTGAAATCAAGTAAGTTCGGATTCCTTGCATATACTTTTATGGTGGATCTTCTCTCTTATGTCAAGATTCCGTCCATGCTCTGATTTGATCCAAGAGGATGTCGAAATTCCCTCTTTTCTCACCCTTTCTTCATAATTCCTCTTTTTCAAGGTTTCCGAGTTGAATAGAAGAAGAATTGGGAGATTTGCTAGGGATTTGAGGGGAATTCGAGATTCCCTGAGTTGAGCTGCAGTTGTGAGGTGTTTTCACACCTTAAGGTGAGTGGGTTCTTCCTTCAAACATTCTAATGCACGAATTTGATTACAACATCCAAATCCCTAAATGCTTAGCATGTGAATTCTAAATCTTGAAATGTCCGTTTGATTTGAGTTATTGTAAATTGATATGATATGGATTCCTTCTCTGTTTGAAATGATTCCTAAATGGTAGATTCATATCAGAAACGTATGCAACCCTTCCTAGTGAGATTTCTTTACGGATTTATATCAAATGATGTAATTAGGGTTTAACCTAATTGAGACATCACTAGTGTTTCAACCTTATTGAAAAGGGCTAGTAACTCTATAATTGGTTAGGATGTATCTCATGGGTTATCTTAATTGAATTTCATTCTTGATAAATGATATCTCAGTAAATGATATGGAAGAATCTAAATTTAGTTAAGTTTCCATGATTTCATATCTATATTGATTATATAAGATTTGTTGGAAACAGTCTTTATTTAGTGAATGCTTATATCTTATGAGATCATGATAAGAGCCATGTAACAAGTGAATGAGGCAAATGAAACCCTAAGAGTAGGGTGTTAGCATGTGATGAATGAATAAGGCGAATGAAACCCTAAGGATAGGGTGTTCAATGAATCATGCTATGGTAATGTGAAAGGTCTCGATATGAGATGTGGTGATGCTTAACTGTTGAATTGTATGTTTCTAGTGCATTTAACTTTATATGCTTGTTCTCTCTGAAATGATATCTACATACTGCAGGACTTCTTATATTTCAATATATATCTCGTAAATTGCAGGTGATGAGGTATGACATGCCCTAGAAAGGGATGTTACTAAGATATGATATATGTTGAATAACTGAGTTTTGACGTTGCTATGTGATATTTCTGTTAAATTGTTTATTGTTAATCAAGTATAGACCTAAGTGCCCTAACACCGTAGAACCCCTAAATGAAGGTCTGTTTCTTAGGGGTGAAACTCGTGTCCAACATCAACCGGTTGAGTAATTCTGGTGGCACGAGGATGGAAAGAAAGGCAGTGTCTAACAACAATCGTGCGTGTGTCACGATGGCACTGGGGAAAAGAAAAAGAAAACTTGGTTATCTAACATCATTCGTGCGTGTGTCACGAAGGTAACCCTGTGACCCTCCGCCGGTGTACTTCGGTTAAAGGAGGAGTCGGGAGCACACGTGGTTGTGCATTGAGGCCGTAGAGCCTATGTTCTGGCCGGAGAGCCAGGGGTCCTGTAGCAGAACGGGGCTGGCGTCAGACTTAGCATTCCCGGGTGTGTCGCTAAGTCTTGTACGGTGGGGCCGTAGCATGGACTTGTTGCGGACCTTTATATGCAGAGTACACTGCATATATTTAGGGCATAATCTAAAATATGATCATATAGGTTCACAGAGTTACTTATAAATGAAAGAGTTAAGAATGACTAGAGCATAGTTTTCTAGCAGTTATTCTTTGGATGCAATATTCATATTCTTTGCTATTTCAATTATATTGCTTTAGAACTGCTCAGAGTAGTAATTAATGTTGTTAAATTTCATATCGTTTAATCAAATTATATCTTTGATCACATTAGTGCATTAGTCTGTTTCCATGAAGTATTCATTCACTGAGCGAGTAGGCTCACCCCTCTACTCAAACATTTTAGGGTTAATCGCGTGGACTTGAAGATGGTCAGAACATCAGCATAGACCTGCCACAGGAGTCAAGTACGAGATTAGTTGAGTCAGTCGGTCCTTGTCACTCTAGGTCCTCAGTAAGAGTTTAGAGAGAGAGTTGTAATTACAATGTGTAATATTATTCCTCTTTGATATGTATGCTAATTAGCAAGTTTAATGTGCTTAATGTGTGAAAGACATCGTGAATGCTTATACATGTATCTTTACTATTGAAGTCTGATTAGTAAAAGAAATGTTCTGATTCCCTCGCTAAGATGTTATGTGGTTCAATGCGATGAAACAAGAGTTTAAAAGAAAAGAAAAAGTTAAGGGTGTTCTTTATGTTACATACAAATCCCATCTTACGCCCTAATCTCATGATTTGAGGAAATTGTGAGATCGGGGTGTGACAATCGTTCTATCCTTCATGGTCCTCCAGACGATCGACTTGTCTCATGAACTGGTCGTCTCATCTGGCGATGATCACCTTCTTTGTCGTTGTAAGAAAATAAACTATCCTATTGATACTTTATTACATTGAATAACATAAACCTCAAGTTACATTTGAGGGGAGAAAAGGTATGAAAGTGTTAACTTTACATTGGGAACAGAAAGGTAGAGGCTCGACACACAAATCGAGATAAATAATAACCAAACCATCTAATCACACACAGATATAGGGTTTTAGCCATAACCACGCTACACATCCACAATCATGACCGCTTTTGGGGAGACATGTGTAAATTCCATATATATATATATATATCATGATATATATATATAT
The DNA here is from genome assembly GCA_963693085.1 of Alisma plantago-aquatica. Lineage (NCBI taxonomy): Eukaryota > Viridiplantae > Streptophyta > Magnoliopsida > Alismatales > Alismataceae > Alisma > Alisma plantago-aquatica. The sequence goes on from OY856412.1 coordinate 196,498,137, forward strand.
TAGTTTGGGATTATGTGATCTTTGACTGGATACGTATGTGAGATAGTTTAAATATTCATATTGTATGCAATAAATAAATGATTAAACCAGGAACTGATCATCCTAAAATGCAGTAACTTGACATAGATCAAATACCACTGTAGGGAAACACGGGCACAGAGTATAGCAGTGGAAACAAAAAAATTATCTATTTGTATTCTCATAACAGTAAGATCGCATCAACTACTATAAAATAGGAAGGATGATTTAGTGAGTTATTCCTAGTCTTGGAGTAAGTCTAGTGACAACAACTCGCTTCTATGCAATTGTTTCTAATTGCCCTTAGACTGTGGCTATGCAGCCTCTAGTATTCAACACGAACAACAAACATGACAGCTTCTATAGTGACTCATGTGGTCTCGCTACAGACTATAGGCTAACTTGCTCTCTGAGTAGTAGTCAAAAGACTTCTGCCTCTAGAGTAGTCCACACAGACCAACTAGAACTCATGGCGTTCAACTAGAACAGACATGAAATAGTTATCTCTCTTGTTGTTTTACTAGCCACCAACTTTCTCTCCTACAACAATCATGATCAGTTGTTCTCTCCTATGGCTATCCCTCCCTAGTCAGGTAGGCCTTTTCTAGGCTCTCTCGGTTACCACAACCAGAGAGGACAACAATTGTCAAAGGAACTGATTCTCAGTTGTATGTGTTGTGTTCTAGGAAGCCCCAAGTACCCCTCATAGGTGGGGTTAAGGTCAAGGTTCCCAGTCTATACAGGATTTAGTGGGAGTGGAATGGACCAGAAGATCTTAAGTTTTTGCAACCTGCTATAGACAAAACGGCCGTCTGGTGACCCATACGGTCGTTTGGTCACCCGAGACGGTCATCTCGTACTGCCAGACGGTCATGTGACTGTTTTCCAATTGCACATGAATTTGGCAATTTTGATTGCCAATTAATATCACACATTAATTCTTTGCACCACAAAAAAATACAATTGAAATAATTTGGAAAACATCCAGAATCTTTGTTCGTCCCAATTAAGCTGTCTAACCAAGGTGAGACGCCTGTCTCATTCACCAAGACGGTCGTTTGGTGAGTTTGAGATGAACCTGTCGGTTCAAGGGCAGAACTTAGCCAATTTGAACTTTGATCAGCCTGACAACTCAAACAACTGTCTCAACACTTGTGACGTCTGTCTAGCTATCCAAACGGCCGTCTCAACACTTGATATGGTCATTTGGCAGTGTAGTCAGCCAATCAGTTGATCAGCTGCATGAATTGAATACCTAAAGGCTTTAGTAATCAATTCAATCATCATTTACGATGAACTCCTCTTCTAGATGAGTTCCTTTGTGTGTGACCCTATAGGCCCCATATCACATTGGCAGTGAATTTCCATAACTAGCTTATGACATCACAAGCAAAGATGGTGTCTAGTCACACATCAGTGCTATCCAAGTTAATGAAAAGTTGGAGAACAACTTCAACCTACAGTCTGTGTAAGGTGTTGTAGTGATTATATAATACCTTTATCACTGATATCCAGAGTGAACTCAAGGCATGGACTTATCATCCTTTCAACGTTCATCTCATGTTTCTTGAACCATGAGCAAACTATCTGAGATAATGTGTCCTCAATATCATATATTGATTTATATGTGCATGCACATGCGTCTCACTTATCTCAGTCTCACTTATCAAGTGGCCAGGATATCATACTCCAATAGGAGGGGCAGATCCCATATCTATCATTGACAATCTATCCATATGTGTCAAATTCACCCAATCATCGTCGTTATAACAACTCATGTTTCAGGACTGCATTTGATGATGTCAAAGCATACGCAACGACATGTGAGGAGTGCAGTGGTTTTAGGTCTAAGAATCACAATCACCACCATCACTATGAGAGATAACTATGATCACCAAAGATGGTTTCCATGTGTCATTCTCGAGGTGGGTTTGTCTGATACACTGTTCCCTAACATGTATATGTGTGCTTGGTTTGATATTGCCATATCATGATTAATGAGATTATGTCATCAACCAACCCAAACTCTAGTCATATGTGTTACTGGTGTCTATCTACCTTTCATATTAACAACTTACTAGGGGCATAAAAAGAATGTACACACTCTTAACATTCATATGATCTCATTCTCCAAGGTTAATACTTGAAGACATACTTCATTAAGTATTATCATTCTTTAGATATTCATAATATTTCATCATTATCTCATAACTGAGTGAAACAGAATGAATTGGAAGCTTACCTTTATAAGTATTAATCCAATCCTTTTTGGTATATGTCATGCCAATCATCACATGATTGACTCTATGGGCGTACCTTACCAACACAAACTATATATCAAATTAATTGAAAAAAAGAATAGAATCCACATATGGCACTTTTAATGCCTAATTCTCGTTCCTATTCTAAAAATAGTGTCAATATGTGTTAAAGTGATGATTAAAGCACATAAACCCTAGATTTGTATCTTAATCATGTTGAAAATATTAAAAGTTTTGCATGTAACTATTAATAAGTGAATTAGGTTATAAAATCATATTTTGGTGATTATGATGCTTAACACAATAAACATGATTATTTTGAGATGTTATTTGTTGTTTGTAAATATAATGGTAATCTAACACGGTCACAATCATAATGGTTATAATTAGAGTTGCTAATGTGCATAATCATGCTTATGAAGAATCATGAATTTAAGATCATGATTTGCTATGTTGTTAATGCACATAATCTTATAAAAGTGTTCATGATGTTATAACAGGGTAGATTTGATAATCATGATTACACCTAACATGTACTAGGGTTCTTGAGTCATTAGATCACTAAACATGGGAATTGAAGTACCTAAGTATAACCATAATGATAACTCAATAACAAGGAACCCTAAAACCTAGAATAAGACCAAGTAGGGTTTAATGTGATTAACATGATGGTGACACTTTAGGATTTACATACATGCAGATTAAAGTCGATTGCTTGGTTTGCTTGCTTAACTGGATAATATGCTTGAAGTATAATTGTATGATCTGCATGGCTCATCATTAAGGTACGTGGTAATGCTTATGACTACCCGCATTAGTTTGTTGGTGTTTTCCGAGTGTTTCTTGAGGATTGAGCAACTAAACTGTTGGATGTTTTTTTATTTCCATTCAATTATAATGTCACTATGAGTATCACATAAAGAAATATTACGTGAATAAAATTACGGTTCTTATATGTAAGTATTTGATGGAATATATGTTGTTAATTTATTTGCACTCTTTTGCATACACGCCACATACACAATATAACTTATTATACTGATCCGTACTTTTGTTTTACAATATTTTAGGTACATGCTAGATAAGGCTATATTAAGATATGATGGACATATGGATTTACTTGAAGACATTAAAGTTAACTTGTGAGGATTATATAGATAATACTTCTTCTCATATGTACAATTCTAATGATGAAAAGTTATGTAAGTTCAAGAGGAACATCTTGTAAATAATATATTTGAATTAATAGAACTTATTTACTATGGATTATTATTTGTTTAAAATCTGGATCCTTGGAAAAAATTTAGGTAATGTCTCTCATCTTTTTGGCCTTCCTTAATTGGGGGTTGCTAAAAAGTGAGGTCGTTACACTTTATGTAATCTCAGGCTCATCCATTGTGGTTGTATTTTTCCTATATAAATGATCAAAAGTTTCATTTATGTCAGGGTCAAAATTTGATGCAGAATCAACGCTAGTGGAGCGTGCATGCACTAAAGTATGGTACCTAAGATGGATTTTTTTTCTCGCAAATGAGATGGACATAGAAAAAATAAATTCAAGTGAATAAAATTAATATCAATGATAAAATAAAAATTCTAAATTAATCTTTAATAAAATCAAATTAAATAAGACGATACTATTATGCCCAGGAAAATTTTTATGTGGAGAGTTACTTCACCAACAAATGCATTGGAGATATGGAGGTCTTAACTTTTACCAAAACAAACTCATAATAATACCACTTGCAAGAATACATATCTTATCATAGTATTTAAGGATCAAATATCAAGGGTCACCTTTTTTTTTAAAAAAAATACTAATTTTTATCCAATTGGACCAAGACGAGTAGTCAAAACTAAGATTGGAGTTGGTTGAATTAAATTAATTAAGGAAAAATAAAAGATGAATTTAATTTAAATCTAGATTTATGATGGGAAGAGTTCCATCGCCACTATGTGCACCTACTCTTATCTTTGTACGAAAAAACAAGTGAAATTATACTAATTTTAATCCTTTCAAATTAGGAAATTTGCATAATGGATATCACTAAGCTTGATTCTTGTTACTTACTAATCACATATTTATGACTTCAGAAATTTATCATCTTAGGCTTTGATCCGACCGTCAACCAAAGTATTTTTGTATTTAAACCTTAGACTTAGAATTTATCTTTACTAAAGGTTATAACATATAACATAAAGTGAGTAATCAATCCACAAAATGTATCTCAAATGGCTAACAACAAATTGAAATAAGGTTCATACAAGCTATGAAACAAGAAATATATTTGCAAATTATGATAGCATCAAAAGACTACTCACTCCTCATAACAATGTTCGTATATCCAGCGAAGATGGAAGATGCAATCTCCCACACAACTGCAAGTAGGCAGTAGCAATGTGGTCGATTAATTCTGTTCAATGGACCTACTTGGTCAATTGACCTTGCAAGGTCGATTAACCTTGCTAGGTCACAAGCTTCAAATCTACTTCCTCCGTATGTCTTCTTCCTCACGTGGAGTGGATAATGTTATCTGAGAAGGAAAAGAGCAGCATGTTGTCTTGGCATGTTGTCTTGGACATGAAGGTCACGAGAAAACAAGTCGATCATTGTCCTATCCTAGAGATGTAGTGTGTGTTCTTGGCTAGTGCCCTCATTCCAATTGAAGGTCTTTGGCATCTCGTCAGTGGGTATTTATAGGCCGCGGGACTGAGGTAGTATGGTGGGACCCACCCTCATGGACTATCAACCTGTAAATTTGCTTGGCAACTAAGCAATCTGATCGATGAGTTTCTTGGCAGAGATGAGCGGTCGTTGCTCCATCATGTTCTGGTGTCACCGAGGAGCAGGTCGACCATAGGTTGTAGTCCAACGTCGGTCTTTGGTTACGTAAAAGCAGTGGCGGAACCACTAAGCGGCACCCGTAGGCATAGGCCGTACCTGTGGCCGGCCAAATATACAAATTTAATGATATATCAATTACTAATCACAAGTTAGCTGAAAGGTCGGAATGTCTCGTGCCCTACCTCATTTCTCAGAATGTCTCCTGCCATACTTCTTGATCGAAAATAGGGTATCACTTCACTGATTTTCCGCAAAAACGTTTCATTACTTTTCAATAATCTTTACTTTAGTCGTTTCATTGCTTAAATATTTCAGTTATCTTTTTAAAGGCAGACCGTTTTCGTTATATATTGGATTCAAACCATCTGCCCAAATCATACACCTCTTAAGGTTATATGCATAATTCTTTGTAATGGCTCTCTCTCCATTAATATCTTTGGCGTTATTTCTTTAAATAAGAAGTCAAATAGCCATGCGACCAATATGAAGTGTCATTATCTTATACTAAATTTGCTATTCTTTTAGGCAAGAAACAACAAACTCCGGTTCGTTTGTTGTTGACCGACAAGGAATGAAATAAGAAAGATAATGCCAAACATATTTTGCTAACAATGACTACATTAATTCAAACATTGGGTCATGATACCAATCAAATTTTTTACAACTTTTTGTTCCAAATTAACTTCACAATTCTTGGGCAATCATATTTTTTGACTTCTTCATTTCCTTGTTAGGAAAGGAAACATGATGAATACTATACATACAAACATAACGTGAACAATTCTCACAAGTGCAACGTTTCACATGTGCTATTTTTTAATATTATACTATGATGAACGTTTATTCATAATCTATACAACATATTGACTTTGTATAATAATTAGAATATCACATTATTTACTCAAGTTTAAACCTATAGTGCTGCAACCACTTAACCTATCATGACGTAGATTTTTTTGAAAAGAAACTACAACACAAATTACATGAAACTGACGTATTTGATTGAGTCATTTCCTTTTCAGAAATTGTCCGCGTAAATTTCAATATTGAAAATATAAGTTACGATGTTAGGTTGATGTCATGTATATCAAGTTTCGATTTCTTTATTGACCTGCGATTGACAACTCTCCTATATCCTTTTTAGGCATAGATACCATTGATTTAATCGTGATTCCATATGTATCCAACTTTGTTGTAATATTATAAATTTTAAGAAAAATTGCATAGACACATTCTATGGTGTCCTACCTTGAGAAAATTTCTGGGTTCGCCATTGCGTAAAAGTCGATCGCTTGCAGACTCTCTCATTTAGTTGATCGTTTTGATCGAACTCGAATGTCCATGGTTGTTGCTTGAGGTAGCGCGTGGCCTTGGTCGATTGTCTTCTATCGCCGGAGTCTGTTGTTGGGGTTTGAGGTTGTTCCTCAAGCAGCGTTGCATGATCATCAACATCTGTCCATGGGGCTGTGATCAATCAAGCATAGCGGGTTGTCCTGACTGGAGTCTCGCTGCTGGTGTTGATGTCGAGGGCCACTACTCAATCAGTTAGATCGAGCTAGCAGATCTAGAGTTAGGCGAGAGATATATAGGGGTGCTTGTCGGGCTTCGCCGAGCGCTGCTTTCTTGCACTCAGTCATCGTGCCTGATCGATCCGATGTTGGGTGGAGCTTGATCGTGGTGTTTCAATGCTGGTCGTAGATACATGCATGCGTGGAAGGGAGCCCGTCGCTATGGGTCTGACTGGTTTGTTGAATTTTGCCTTGAAAACGCTGGAAGTGAAACTCCTTTTCTAATTTTATCTGACTGGTTATGCGGAAGTCTGGAATTTGAGTTCCTCCATTTCCTCTAGACTTCCAACAATATATATAGCTTGGAAATTTAGACTTCCATAGCAAATCACTCGGAAAATAAATTCCGCTCCAACTCACGTGACTGTGCTGCTCATTTGGCGAGCGCGACTCGACAAGTTGAGTGACCGGAGAAGACCAACAGTCTCCTGTTGTTGATCATAGTTCGGAATAACCTAAGGCGTCACGTCCGAGTATGCGAACGATGACGCTTGCTTTTCTCAGGCAAGTAGAAGCCGCAGACGATTAGCTGATAATGTTGGGTTTCGTTTCAGCAGGTGCACAAGATGCAAACGGAGAAAAACTTTGTTGGCATATTTTTATTCAGATCTGTGCAGAAGGCAAGCAAAGATTAGTCTTCCGCCTGGGATGGCAAGATCTGCAGAAAGGTGCAACTCGGTGAATCTGGAAATCCGTAAAGCCCTATCAGCTTCTTTGCTTCTCTCCGATCTAATTGAGCGTCACTTGCAGAAAACAAAGAAGAATAAGATCTGCTTCCTTTCCCCTCAATTCTGCGGACTTATCAATGAACAATTGACCATCATATACACATATGAAAGAACTTTTTAAATGATGTATGTCGTGTGGTGATGTTCATTGAGAGTTGGTTATTATATTTTCTTCTTTTACTTCCTTTTCCTTCATTTGTGTCCCCTGGTTCGAGCTCCGGTTAGGCGTGAGTCCTTCTATTTCCTCAGATCATATATGCCTCGAAATTGTTCGATGTAATGCCAAAGAATATATTGTATTAAGTGTGATGTACTATTCAGAAGTTATTTGGTTTTACTTGTTAACTTTTAACGCACCCATGTGGCAATCAAATAGATGCCAAAGTATTCCAACTGCAGTTGCAACAAATCAATCATCTGAAACTCATTTTTTAGAAAAACTCAAGTTTCAAACCAATCATCTGGAAATTATTTTTTAGAAACTCAATTTCAGTTCTTGGAAAATGAGTTTCAGGAAATCTACAGTTACACCAAACCAGTCAAACCCTATCACGTAGATGGCTGGAGGTCAATTATTGTTAAAAATTCTTGGAATGACCGGCTACCCACCCACTCTCCCCTTCAGTATTCGAGAAAAAGTGAATGTTGCGTAGATCGAGATATAATCTATTTGTAGTATGTATTCTGCATGTCATGCAAAAATTATGCAAAAGTGTCATTGTGATGTCCCACTTCCCACAGAATCTGAAAAGTACTATTATTTTAAATTTTATTTCCTATATATGTCCCTCTAATATTTTTGAAAGTTTCACATTAAAACTCTATTGTCTCTCTACTTCTTCTTACTCCGTATTCCTTCATAAATAGGTTAGTACTATATGTTTATCCTTTATATTAAATTTTCTTATCTATATTATTTTTAATATCGTAATATTGTGTTTATTTATTATTGTAGATGCATTAACCACCTTATTTGTTGTACTCAACATATTATTTATTGAACGCATGCATCAACCATTTTTCCTTCATCAAAATTTTTACATCTTAATAAATGTCACAATTCATTTGATTACTGCTGATATTAAATAGTAAAATCCTGAAAACTCATTTGAAGTTTTATAAGTTATTAAATTATTTACGTATTAATCTTATAGTTCTAAATCACTAGTAAGTTAATCTAGTTCATAATCAATATGCTAAGAATCAATCATGTAAACTAATTATCCAAATTCAATACAATATGTAACTTTCATGTCGTATAGTACTAATACACAACAACACAACTTATAAACTTTCATCATGTATACAATACGTAATTTTTCTGACGTACAGTACTAACTAACAACAACACAACTTACAAACTTTCATGATATATACAGTATACAACTTTCATGTTTACTGTACAAACACACAACAATATAATTTTTAAATTTTCATTATATATGTAGTATGTAATTTTATTGGTGTATAGTACTAGCAAACATTACAGTATCCCAGCTATTGCACACATTTTATTTTATACAACATTACAACTTGCAATTTTTGCTCATATATTATCATTATCATTTTTAACTCATCGCCTTATCCAACTTGAATATTTTTTTTTCAAATCTAAATGAAGATCACTCTTCCATTCGTGATTATTCCTGATGATCGAAATGTTGTCTTAATTTTTCTAGTGTACATACCAACACATTAAAATAATCCAAATTTTACACATTTTGTTTTAGACAACATTACAGGTTACAATCTTTGATCCCATTTTAAGTACAATACAAGACGTACAGTATTATCATCTACATCTTACAGGTACCTTCCTCTTAAATCTATAACTAATTTTGTTGCAGAAACTAGATATTTTGATAGTCTTTTTTTGGGTAAGCTAGGAGACTCTCTTATTCAACTTGTCCTCCTCTTGTAGGGATAGCATTCAAAGGAATTGCATTTGTCAAAAAAATAAATTTGGTGGAACTTCTACCATTACAAGGAGAGGTGGAGGATTGACCTACAGGGTTGAGGGGAGGGTCTAAGTAGAATAGGTCCTCTTTGTATATTTTTAGGTGGTTTTTGGACATCGTGTCTGCCATAGAGTTGTATAGCCTACCAATATTTTGGAACTTGATTTCCTGACAGTATTTTTGAATCTTCTCTATTCTATTTCTCCATGCTTCTAGTTGCGGGGTTTGGGTCTGACTGCTTCCTTCCTGAAGGGCGTCAATAGCATTTTTATTGTCTCCACCAATGATGACCTTCTTGTAATGGAGTTTTCTAGTGAGGTCCACTGCAAGCTCTAACGCTCATATTTCCACTTCAGATACTATGGAGGTCTTGATGTTTTAGGCAACACCTCCTAGCCAAGATCCATCCTTGTTACTCATTGTGACTGCTATCACACCTCATGATAATCGTGTCCTCATCCACATCTCCAGTGTTAATGTCGCCCTGGAATTGAGGCTTCTCAATTGTAGTCAGTTGAGCTACACTTTTGGTCCGTTATAGGCTTGAGTGTTTAGCTTAATGTTGTTGGAGAGGTCAATCTTTTGTCTGGCTATATTGATTTCTTTTCCTTCGAACACTCTATGGTTCCTTGCTTTCTAGATGATCCAGTAGCATAGAGCAAAGTTGGTTCTATATGTTGCATCTCCTTGGATATTTTGTTCAAGCCACTCAGTTGTAGTTGTTCCTTGAAGTTGAAGATGAGTTCTAAACATGTTACTACTCGCCTAAACAGATATGGCAAGCTACAATCTTTGAGACCGTGTAGCATTATTTCCTCATCTTGGTTGCATCGGGGAAACTTGCTGTCATTTGTTAAGTGCCTCTGCTTCCTTCTCATATTGGTCATTATCTCCTCATTCGCAGTCATCCATATGAATGTACGAACTTTACTTGGAACGACTAGCTTCCAGATCTTTTCCCAGGGTCCTACTCTTATGTTGGAGTTATCATGAATGGTGTTGTATGCCGATCCAATAGTGTGTTTCCCATAGTCATCATGAATCCAGGCCTAGGTGTCAGAGGGCGCTTCTGGGTCTGGAGGAGGTTGATTCATAATCCCTCGACACAGTCAACAGGCATATATTTTTTAAGGAAGGATATGTTACAGGATCCCTCGAGGTCGACTAAGTTGGACACTTTCATGTCTAGTAATTCATTTTCCACACCCTTGGTGTTGATGCCTATTAGTTTACCGCATTTGGGTACCCACTGGTCATTCCACATAGAGGTATCTTCCCCATTGTTGTTGTTTTTGATAGAATTAGTAGTGATTAACTCCTCACGCCTCTTCATTGCTCTCCAAAATGGAGTAGCACGAGCACCTGATTGACCTCTGAAGTTGCGGTATTTCTTCTGCAGACCTTCTTTCCAAATAGGTTGTTTACAAGATATGAGGTCCCACCCATTCTTTCCTATCACAACTTTATTCCAATCTGCCATAGATTTTATAGCAAGGCCGCCATCCTTCATGCTTTTAGTGACCGTTGACCATGATGCTAAAGATGTTGGGTTGGGATTATGTCCACCACCTTAGATAAATTTTCTTATGATCTATGTTTGCATTTCTACGTAGACTCGTGGGAAATCTAGTTGTCTACATGGAGTAAGTGGGAATGGTAGTCAAGACCGACTTAGCTAGGCATATTCGACCGGCTAAGGATAGGGTTTTTGTTGCCCAACCATTAACCTTGTTATCCATTTTCTTAAGGATCCTAGAGTATGTGGTTTTCTTTGCCCTACTATGCGGAATGGGCACCCCAAGATACATACCCAGGTCATTCATCTCCTTGATGCCACTAGTGTTGCAGATACTTAGTCTTGTTTGCTTGTCAACAGATTTGGAAAAGAAAATTTGGATCTTTTCTATGGAAATCAACTGACCGGAAGCCTTCTCAAAGGATTTGAAGTAGTCATGGATAATTTTCATCTAATTAACCTTCACCTATGCAAAGCTGATGATATTATCTGTGAAACGGATGTGTAAAATAGCAGGTCATGTCTGTGAAACCTTAATGGGTTTCCATTGCTTATTCTTGACACTAGCTTCAGTGAGTTGTGAAAGTCTTTCCTTACATAGGACGAACATGTAAGATGATAGTGGGTCTCCCTGTCTCAAACCTTGCAAGGCCATAGAACCTAGAAATTTTTTGCCATTAAGAAGAGTACTTGTGGTACCACATGTAATAAAGTTGATAGCATACTTCTGTATATTCATTGGCCAGTTGGCTATTTGAATGGTATCTTCAATAAATTGCCATGACATGCAATCATAGGCCTTTGATAGGTCAACTTTGATTGCCATTAAAGGAGAAGCACCTCGCCTAGTCATGTTGTGTTTAATTTTTTGGACGAGAATAATAGTATCATATATATTCTAGCTTGGGACAAAACTAGTTTGTGAAGAGGCTATCTAAATTGATATATGTTTCTTAAGTCGTTCTACAACTACTTTGGAAGCTAGCTTTCAGCATGAATTGTTCAAAGATATATGGTGGATCTGATTGCAACTAGTTGGGTTCTTCACCTTAGGAATGGGCACAATACAAGAATCACCCAGTTCATCTGAAATTGAGTTTCCATTCAATATGTTATGAATATTTTTGGTAACATAATGCTTGATTGTTTTCTAGTGTTTCTTAAGGAATGCATTATTGGTGCCATCTGGGCCAGTTGCCTTGTAAGGATTGAGTTCTTTTAGTATTCTCCATATATCATATTCTATTAGAACAGGAGACGGATCTCTCAGTTGTTTGTTTCTCATCTTTGGGATATGTCCTCGGAGGACGTCCATATTTATTTGGGATGGATTAACCGTACTAGTGAATAGTGATTGCGAGTGATCATTGACTGTCTTTTGAGATCCTCTCCAGTTTCCCAGATTCCATCCATGCATCGGAGAGTGGTAATGAGGTTAATCTTCTTTTATTGCTAACAAAAGCATGGTAGAACTTGCTACTCTTATCGTTGTATTGAATCCAATTGATGTGGTAGCACTATTTCCAATATTCCTCCTCTTCCAACAAAATTTGATCGACTTTTAGTTCTAGGTTGGAGCGGACGTTGTCTTTCCTTGGGTAGTAAACTCTTTCAATAGGTTTCTGCAATCTACTAATGTATGCAATGAGTTTGTTTTTCTGTTTGCTTTTAGCTTTCACATTACGTACGCCCAACTCCGCAATGGGTTTATGAATCTTTGTTAGAGCTTGGTGCCATTAATATCTCAATTCGACTCTAAGATCTCATGGAAGTTAGTTTTATCTATCCATGATGCTTTAATTTTGAAATGGTGAGCATGGTCACTTTTCTACTTCTTTAGAGTGGCCACTGGGTTGTGATCGGAACCAATGCAAGGGAGTACTTCGCAGTACATGTTGTTATGAGATTGAATCCACCCCGCATTCGTGATTTCCCTATCCAACTTTTCATGGAGGATGCCTTTTCTATAAGTGAACTTATGCTCCACACTCCCGATGTTCGTTAAGCCTACAAGGATTAGAGCATTATTGAAATTTGTTGCTTCATTATAATTGAATCTATTACTGCTTAGCTTCTCATCTGGTGAAATCATGAAGTTAAAATTACCCATGACGATCCATGGTTTCTTAGTCCTGAGACTAATGGTATGGAGGTGTTGCCATAGGATGGGGTGACCACTCAGGCTGGGACAGGCGTATACGAACATGATGTCAGTATTACCATTGATACAATAGTGAACATAACACTTATGACTTTCAATAATTTGAATATCACAATCTTTCTCATTCCATAGGACCCATATACCTCCTGAGAATCCCCTTGCTTCCACTTGGTGTGAACTGGAGAAACCTAGGTCTTGAATGGCCGCAACAACCTCTCTTCCTGATATTTGAGGTTCGACAATGGCCACTTACTTGATATCTTGGGTTCTAACTAGATTTTTAAGAGTGCATCTGGCTTTAGCCTTTCCGGTGCCTCTAATATTCCATATGACTGTATTAATCATTAAAAGAGAGTCGTTATGTGATGTTGTTAGAAGGATCTTATCAGAAATTACATGTTGACCCTCCTGGATCATCTGAGCCCTTCCTTGCTTTGCTTCTCTTACTACATGGGTGACTAACTGGGGTAGTTGACGGGGCATTCCTCACTTGTTTCTCCATGGAATTTCTACTGGCATTGATGAGTTGTGTATTGGTATCGATGTTGTTGGAATTTTCTTCATTTAATGTTATCACCATCTCTGATGTAGCTGGTTCATCATTTTCCTTGCCTCTACCTTGGATGACCTCGTCTCCTACTGGGATCACAATCATATTACTATCATCCTTATTGGCATCTACGTTGTTCTTTTGAGCTTGAGTTTATGTGAATTTATCACCAGATTTGTCGTGAATGTTTTGGTCGTTATGGTTCGTATGTTCCTTGAGAGTAACATTTGACTCCTTGCTTATCTTCTATTTATTCCTCCATATTTTTGGCTCCATTATGTTTGCACTTGCATTGTTTACCTGTTGCACTTGAGCTTCCTCTAATTTGCTTCCCTCATTGAGGATTTGATATTTGTTCACACTTCCTTTACTTTTGTTGGGGCTTTCTAGCATCTTTATTATGAGTTGGTCTACTCGTCAGGATCTTTTTGCCATAGTAAACCTATCTTTTCTCTCCCTCTTATATCCATTGAACACCTGCATTATCATTACTTTCTATTGGCAGGGTTCCTCTAGGGTCTCCTTCTACTTCATCTTGCTTCTTGCACTCCTTTGCCATATGTCCGAGCTTGCCACACTCCAAGCACGGATTTGGTAATGACTCATACCCCCATTGATGATGATGGCCAGATGGATTGGATTCCTCGTATTGATTTCTATAGCTCATCGCACAGATTTACTTCTTGTGTGGTTTGAGGAATGGTCTTCTACGCGGATCAGTCTACCAACAGCTTGTCTGATTCGTTCAAAGATTTCTTTATGGTAGTAGTGGAGTGGCAGTCCCACCACTTATATCCAGGTGAAAATATGGTCTGGAATACAATTTGTAGGTTCAAAGTACCCGTCCCAAGGCCACACCATCAGACATCCTCCAAATAGCAACCATGGCCCTCTGGTGAGGGTGTTTAGATGATCTCCTTTATTAGAAAATTGCACGACGTAGTACTGATTTGTTAGTTCAAACAATTCCATTCTCCCCGTTGACCTCCAAACAAACTTCAAACGTTCCTCCATAGTGAGGAAACCAACTGATTTATCAATTAGTTTGACTATGACCGCATATTTGTATGGCTTGCTCAAGATTTCTTCTGCTTCAATTGCAATAAAGTTCTCGGGGAATCCTCTATCTTGGACAAGTTCTATGTCCTCCGGGTCGATGATTTCCTCTGGTTCATCCTCTATGAAATAAGAATAAGATGATCCTCCTTTGTTGGATCCCATGACCTCCAACGTGAAAGTTTTGGTCTTCAAGGGAGGGACATTATTAGCCAGGAAAGGGTTTCCATCATCAATGTAGGGGTCCTCAAGCACCAATGTGGATTTTTCTGTTTCCATCAGGTTGTATGTATCTCTGTTTGTGGGGTGGTCATGCACCTCATACCTACATAGTTTAGGTTGATACCAAGATCCGCCAGATGTTGATAGGATTCTTGCACATTCTTCTGTGAAGACAGAGTCTGTCTCCTTGCTTCCTCCTCCAAAGTAGACATAACATGCTTCTTTGATCGTTGGATAGTCTTATCATTGCTATTCCTTCCCTTCCTGTCACCGTCATCGTCTGTCATCATCTAGGGTTTTCCCCAACACTTCCTAATTGTCGCCACCTTTACTCCCCCTTTCACCTGCGACTCCCGTCATTCGATCATTTGATAATCTTTCATTTACTCAGAAAGATTGATGAATTATTCTTCATCCTTATCAAAATATAAAAAAATCTTGTCATGCATTGTGAACCAAGAAAATGTTAAAAAAAATATTACTTTCATATACTTAGTTTTCCAGTATATTACTAGTTCTCAATTCCTAAGAACCAAAATAGCTAGTCTTGAACTAAAACAATTCTTGGCTGAAAGTATATATAGTACCTTAACACTCATCAAAACGTACAATACCTAACTTATCAAACAAACATACAACACATTTGGACTCATCATAATATGCAATACCCTAATAACCTAATTCACACATGTACAAAAGTACATACATGTTTAGTAACCTACTCCCCATTCCACTGACTAACAACACTCATATAAAAAATGTATAGTACTTACAGTGTGTACACTAAATCATATTCATGTCCAAGAGCACAACACTAAACCTCGTATACAATAGTATAGTACTTACAGAACATGAACTCTATTTTCCAAAATAGAATGTATGGTACCTCAATAACCTAAATCAAATTTATCAAAATAAATAAAGTGCATATTTTGAATGCACATTACCCAAAAAGCTCAAATCATATTCATGTCTAAAAGTACACTGCTAAACACTATTATTTCCAAATACAATACTTACAGTACATGAAGAAGCTTAATAATATTTTTTCAACTATTAAATATAATAAATAGAACGTACCTCAACAACCTTAAATCATAACCATTAAAATTGACAGACTTTATGTTCAGAAAGCACGGTACCTAAAAATCTTAAATCTAATTCATTTTGAAAAGTATAGTAGTTCTAAATTTAATATGCATCTTTCAATTTTGTGTGGGGTGAAGTACTACTCCTTCAATATTTATAGGTAACATACATCTAAACCTAATTTGTAAGACACCTAAAGATATTTTTGTACATGTGTATATCAACAAATTAAACCATCCCCAAGATAGTACTTTTTTGGATCACGTACAATGCAAGATTTAGGAAAAAGCATGTACAATATAAGATTTAGGAAAAACACGAATATAAGATTTTTATCCACATCTGGGGGCAAAAAACCATAGTGTGCCAGATTGAAGTAATCAAGATTACTGAGCACAATAGAAGGGAGCCTAAATTATGGGGACTGTGTTGTTTTGAAAGGGATACTAGCTTCTGTTTGCTTCGGCATGACCGACGATGATCCTAACTTTTGGAAGGGATCTTAACATTTATTGGCTCTGACATGATTGACGAGAGCGTCCAAAAATAGAACATCAATGTTGAGTTGTAGTATCGTCTGTTGGTGATAAAGAGGGTACATCAGAGGATAATGGGGAGTTAGGTACTAATACAGGAGGGAGTAGACTAGTAGGGGAGAGAATGGGAGGAGAAGGAGAGTCGGATGTAGTGGAGATTTGGCAGGAGAGATTAGGAGAGATAAATTTTATGAGTCCCAAAATCCTTCGGCTTTTGTGCACCAAGTATCTACAAAAATTGGTGGGGTTCAGGGTTCTAGCAGAGTCTTGAGATCTTGATGGGTTAGTGAGTGTATAGTAAGTAGACTATGGGTAGTGTAGCTATGTAGACTTGTTTTCATCGATCACTGTGCTGTGTGAGATGGAAAGACTCGGGAAGGGAGAGAAGTATATTTTTGGGTAGGCTCGTTCAATAGAGATTCCCAACTCTCGGCTTGCATGGATCTCTTTATAGGTCGGTCTTTGCTGGTTTTGTTAATTCAAATCAGTCGATGCCTTGTTTTCTAATCGGACATCCACCAATTATCACCCGTTGAGATGATCTGTAAGTAGCTTTTAATTTCTTGATCATGGAGCATACCTTGATGAATGGGTTGGCTTCGCAATTAATGTGACATTTGCATGCAGAAAGAGCCACGAGAGAGTCATTTAATAATAAACTTTGTTGATAAAAGAATGTTGTGAACATGACCGAGAAGTGGAGGTAAAATTGAACAAATATAATAAACAAAATGTTGAAATGAGGTGCAAATATAACTAAATAACAATCAACAAAGCATAAAACTGAATGATCTAAATAAAGAGAGGAACGCTAAGTTGGGATGCAAAATTGGTCTAAAAAATACAACAAAGCATGATGAATAATCATTCATAAGATCCCAGGCTTCTTTTCCTATAAAAAAAGGAAAATGTAAACTTGGTACAAAAGGAAAGAAAACTAAAACTTCATTCAATTCTAAGAATATACTTTCCATGTTCATAAAAAAAAAGAATATACTTTCCACATTTAGACATGTATAGATTATCCATATGGGCCTCTTCGAAGCGATCAAAACACAAACACTTTTTGGCAAAAGATATTATTTTATTGTTATTGATGATTATTGTAGTCTGTCTTGGGTTCATGTTCTAGAAACAAAGAATAATACTCTTGACACATTCAAAAGATTTTGCACTAGAGTGGAAAATGATGTTCAACTTAAGAGTAGCACCATTAGGAGCGGTGACCATGGTGGGGGTCTGAAAACAACAAGTTTGAGAGATTTTGTGACAGGGAGGGTTATGGATATAATTTATCATTTGCTATACTCTTAAAAAATGTCTTCATAAAAAAGAATAAGATATCATGAGAGATGGCTAGGAAGACACCTCTCAAACATAACACTCAAAAATAATCACACATGTGATAAAATAAGATATGAAAACCAGTTTAACATTTTGAGTCAACAAGTGTTACATAAAAACAACCAAGACATTCACATATAATGTAATCCTAAATCCACCCTTTATAAGAGTTTTTTACTCGCGTGACTGGGTAAGCCAATCGATCGATGATTAGTCCCTATTTTGGGCAATGCTTGTATTGTTGATGGATGTGCCATCTCGTTTTGATCACAAACAATATAAGGACCATCATCTTCAGAGCAGGCTTCTGATCATCTCCACCTATCCATCATGGTTAATCGATGATGTAATTGCATCATTATTTTATAATGCATAATAAAATTTTACATGGAGAATGTATAGATATGGGCATGACATACAAGCGATATACATTTTATATGACTTTTGATCAAAATCAAAAAATGATGTTACGTGTTTCAAATCTCACTATAATGATCTGATTTTCATACCCACATTCATCAAATAAACCAATTTTCAAAATATCACATTAGTTTATATATATAGGCCTTTTTTTATACACACACGGGTAGCCTGGAGTTTCACTACCCAATAGCCAAAAAAGTAACTCTTCTGGCCACAAAAGTAACTCTGAGATCAAAAGAGTAACTATATTGATAAAAAAAGTAACAATATGACTAAAAAAGTAAATGCACAGAAAATATACAATCAGTAAATATATGGACGTATTTTTTGATTTTGGTGGGGCAAATGATATTATTTTTGGATGAATTTTTTTAGAGAGCTAGATAAAATGCTCCTCTACAATTGCAAAAAAAATTTAAAAAAGTGACTAGAAGAGTGGGCGGGTAGATACCTGCACGAGTATTAAAGATGGGCTCATATATATATATATATATATATATATATATATATATATCATGTATTAATGCGGATATAACATTACACATAATTCTTCCATCAAATCATTTACGGTTCAAAATCCAAACCGATGCTAAAAACATATGACATCGGCTCTGATACCACTCTAGAGTTTTGGAGAAGGGGGCACAATTGAATAACAGTTCTTTTGTCCCATTTTACCCTAGTCGTCAGATCCATCATAGCTATAAAACGTTGGTGAAAAAAAGATATAGAAAGGATAAAGATTATACATTTGTGCACACTAGTATTCCAACAACTAGACACATCTTTTTTAGTGAAGAACTCTAATTTTTTGATCTACATCTACATCGGCCACCAAAAAAATTGAATATACCACCAATAAATCGGGATCGACCACCAAACAATTACAAGATTGTCTTCCTCATAGAACCTTATTGTTGTCTTGTGGAATGTCTTCTCCAAGCATTTGTACAGGTGACTTGGTTACTACTTAGTCAATGCAAATTAGGGAGAATGTGGTGCACCTGGACACCAAGTTGAAGCAGAGCATGAGTTGTCGACATGATAGTCATCCCGAAACTCTCTTTCTACTCCTATCTTGGACAGTTGTCCATAGGGAAACTTCTCTCTCTTCAACAAAGAAATATGACACCTAACTTGTCTCATAGGTTGTGTCTCATGTGAACATAACCCTAATGGATGTACGATAATTATATATAGGAGAGTCATGGGCTTATAAAACTACAATTTTATTCCCCTGCCTAATCACAATCCCAAAAAAATATTAATATTGAAAACTTGCATTGCAATTCCAACAGAATGATAGGGATTCCCAATATGCCACTCAGTCAGTCCAGATGCAGATCTAAATTCCTTAATGATTCAAATTATCTGATTGGGATTCCCAATCGGCTGACATGGTCAGTCTAGATCCAAAATTGACTTGGTTTCTAAATTGTGACTTTCCCTATTGGATTCTAGTCGCCCAACTCACTATGTGAGGCGGTCAATTGGTCACTATACAAAGTGAAATGTAGTTGACCGATTGGCAATAAATTGATCCGTTGACTTAATATTTTCGATCAACCATCTAGACATTATGGTTGCCTTATGGGGTAGAAAATTTAGAATGTTTATGATTCAAAACTATTCTAATCACATGTATGGTTGCAAACTTGAATTCCCTTTTGCATCCTTATGTGTGTGACCTAGTAAGTTCCTAATTACATTGGTAGTTATGTTCAAACCTCACAAGCAAAGATTGGTGTCCAAACACACATCATTGCCACCCAAGTAATAGGGGTAAGTTGGAGAACAACTTCAACCTATAAAGTGGTCAATGTTATCATGATCATATAATCTCTTTGTCACGGATATCTATATTGAAACTTAAGCATGGAATTGTCATCCACTTATCATTCATCTATGTTCCTTGAACTAGAGCATACTATTAGAGATATTGTGAGATCAATATTACATATGACTCACATGAGCATGGCCATGTGTTTCCTCAGTCTTGCTTATCAACTAGACGACATTCACCCTAAAGGAGGGACAAATTCCATCCACATCACTCACGGTAACCTACAAGTATCATAGTGTACCCAATCACTACCTTTTTGGAACCTATTATTCAGTGCACTTTGGGCTAGTGGTCAAAGTACAGAGAGAAAAATGTGATAACTGTAGCAAATTCAGGGCTAAGTATCATAGTCACCACTGCTACATTGAGATATGAGTGTGACATGTCATTACATGACTTTCATGTGTCATTGCCAAGGTGCATTTGTCCAATACAACTTGTTCTCTAACAAGTATCCATGTATCTTAGTTGATATCCAATATCATGACTAAATATATATCGTCATCACTCATCATTGCTAGTCTTATGTATGATAGTTGTCCTATAATAGTCATAGTGGTAATTGACTAGGGACATAACACATATGAGTACTCGAAGTATACATATTATCTCATGTTTATTTCCTCAACCTAAATCATATGTCATTGAGTCAAAATATTCTTAGGACATTATCATGTTTATACATTATCTCAATATTGAAACAAACATAATAAGTGGATTTTTTGTTTATTAATAATCAAACTGTAAGCAGAATATCACCAATTAAATCATCATATGATGACTCTGAGGACATACAATCAACATGTTCATCTCGATCCCCTTTAGTTAATCTCATCAATTGATCATTTCCCACTTTATCCTTCCTATAGATAGAAACATGATGTGCTAAATTCTGCCAACATATCTTATCTGACATAGTCAAAATATTATCACAAACATTATTAGACTTAATCTTAAGAAAATTATTATATTTCCATAAAGTCCACCATATCATATATTTTTGTACCATTGGTTTTTATTGAACAAACAAATACCTTAATGAAAAAACTATAAGATCAGAAATAAGGGATTAATATTTGGGAACAAACAAGCATGTGGAAATGATGAATCTAGTGAGGAAACTAACACAGACAACCAATATGACCAACCACCTCAAACTACATATCCTTAATCTTGTAACCATGCCAATTATTTTGCATATATGCATTGTATATGATGCCAAAGTAGCTATCATTTTTAGTATATCCATCAAGATTTAGAATATCTTAATTCTCACTTAGTACAAACCAACCCATCTCTATGGGATGAATATTCTCATCACACCTATATCAGTAGAATGGGGCACTTCAATCCATCCTACAACTATGCTCAATCACCACCACACCATAATAATTCAAATCATCATCAACTTTGTTCTACTCAACTTCATGATACTAATGTTCACTTTTATTTTAATAGATAATCCTTTTATAAAGGAATATGATCTTAATGATATATGTTTATTCAATTGAGACCACATTATTGCCTATTATGATAAAGAAAAATATTTGGGTATGGATATGGATCAAGATGCCTTGTAGAATGTTTTATAAGGAGAACTAGAGTTTCAATTATGGATGTTTGTCTTTTTATTCTAGTATTTAAGCATGTTGTATAGTTTGTTCCAAACAAAGCAAGTATCTTACAACTATTCATGACGTCATGTAATTTTAGCCTTTACTTCAATTAGAGAAACTATCTTTGTCCTATGTTGAGATTCCAGATTCCTTATACTATTGTTCACATATGCTTCATATCTTCTTGATTACTGTGAACATAGTCTTATTTGGTATATATCTAGACTCTCTTCGGATCTATTGCAAATTCTAGGTACTTTTTACTCTTTCGAGAAAATTGTGCTACGGTTACATTTAGTTACTCTTAAATAAATTGTATGAAGCCTTTTTAGGTAGAAACTATTAGATTGTGTAACCTCAAGCTATTTTAGTTCTAATTGATGTTTCTTATGGTATAATTACTTTTATACATGGGAAATCACATGAAGGGGGTACATAATTAGGATTCTTGAAATCTGTCCACCAATCTTTTTCTATTTTAAAAATGGGTAGTTAATAAATTAGATATAAAAGA
Organism: Alisma plantago-aquatica; assembly: GCA_963693085.1. NCBI lineage: Eukaryota > Viridiplantae > Streptophyta > Magnoliopsida > Alismatales > Alismataceae > Alisma > Alisma plantago-aquatica. The sequence continues at coordinate 196,520,385 of OY856412.1, forward strand.
AAATGCTTTTCATGAACTTTCTAATCATTTATATCATTATGATTTTATTCCTTTAGGTTGAAACATGGACTTTTCCTTATTCTTTACAATGGGAGAATATTCCAGTTAGAACAATTTGTAAGGCAATCAGCCTTTGAGTTTTAACTAATTTTCCAAAACTCTATGGTTGAACTCACTTACATTTTATATATTACTCAACCATTCTTTGCATACATAATGTCACATAAACACAATATGATCTCTAGATTTAACTACAAATCTTTGATCATATCGTCTATTAAATTAATATTTATCATCACAGAAGGAGATTACACCTATTTTTATGACTGGCAAGTGTCTTCATATTGTTCTCTAAATATTATATTTAGTGTTTAAGGAACATATGAATTAGAACAAGACTTTTATAAAAAAGTGTAATTTGATGGAATACAATTTGGTACAAATTTTCTTTTCAATGCATTACAAGTCATATATTAGCTCATTTACTCTTATATATTGTAAAAAGATAATTGTGTAGGAGCCCACAACCCAATTTGGTTTTAGTCAGGACCCTAGGGAGATGTTTATTGAATATTTGTTTCGAGCTGAAATAAGTATTGGGTGACTTACTGTCACGGAATCATATATTACCCTTATCCTACCCACATTGACTATAGAGACAGTGGCAATATCACTTGGGCCTCCATCTCTAGCATGGTATTATCAAAGTGCAAATGTAGAAGCATAAAAGCTTAGCATACATGAACAAGTAACAAGGAGCATGCACAATAATCCACAAGTATTATTAAGAAACATTGTCCATTACATAGTTTTCAGTTACACATTGAGAGTCAATTGTACAAGTCCGCTCATGTATATTAGGGATCTTACAACAAGTATCTACCTGAGCATATCTCACCAAACAATCCACTTCCTAGCCAACTTTGAATCTAAAACATACATGAAACAACCAGGTCAACACACATATGTTGAGTATAGGGAAGAAAGTTACATAAATACAATTTTTGCATAATTTGAAAAGATTGCATAAGTAAACAAATGTGAATAAACAAGTTAAGTACTTAACAAAACAACAACCCATGTTTTATATCATTTTACTCAAATTATACCAACAACATCATATATCATAAGGCCTTTTGACTAACTTCCCATTGGTAGAGTCTGTGAGGGTGCTAAAGCTTAGCTAACCCTATTTGTAAGGGACCTTAAGAGCCATAACCAAGAGCTAACCCTTGTATCATCATGGTCTGTCCTATCTTGACAACTCAAGTATGACACCTATCCTCGTTTCCTTATCCCAAGACTACAAGAAGGTTCACAAGGTCTGTATAATAGATATCTATATTATGTATGCAAGTGATAGAAGCAACAAGACAAACATAGAGTACAATATTAGAATAATACATGTCAATATTTGAGCAAGTAAACAAGCATAATATATATCACAGTTCAATAACGAAATCCATATATAATTAATAATTCCCATACCTCATTCATAGATTTGAGAACCTATCCTTGACCATCTAGATCATAAGAAACCACCTGGTTAAGAGCAAGATTACATATACGTATTAGTTCTCATCATTAACCCTAGTTATCTCCATTTTTAGGTTTTTGGATAAGTTAGGTTCGAAGTTGGTTAATTATATAGTTGATAATCTTTTACTAATTTAGAGTTCATCATGAATGTGTATTTAATGTTTCATGTCATTTTGAGTTTCCATCTATTTTCTATGATTTCTACAATGTTATGTCACTTATGTACATAATAAGGCATAAGGACTCACAATAGAGAAACAAGGTCAAGATTCATCAAGATGTGAGTACCAAACATTAAAAATGGTTTAGATCAGAAACATTAGGGCCTAATAAACACATATTAAGATTATGTGGATGTCCCCAAACCTACACATCATATCGAACATTGGTTCCAACATATTCTGCACACATGCAAACATCACATCGTTCACCTATACCATTAGGGAATGACATATGAATTATGTGGGACATCTACATTAGAATGATCATAAGGAGTAGAGAAACTCTGATTTGGAAGGGGGGACACACGATAAAGATCCACATTAATAAATAGAGGACAAGGAAGACAAATAGCAATATTTAGACATTTAGGTCAAAAGGGACACATACATCATTATATCATGAATGGGGTTGGCCTTAGCCAACTGGGTCACAAAACATCATAAACCTACTATTTTGATAGATCTCACATAGATTGATAACTTAAATAGTATCAAGATGCCATATGATTTGGGTATAATAACGATTCAATGTCATACCTATGTCATACTCATGCATAAAAGGCATATAGGTCAAGATAAGTGTAACATGGGAAATATGGAGTGATATACTCTCATGGAGAATGAAAAGTTATTGATCTCTGAGATTATAATGAGTTTCATATTTAAATGGATCCAGATTAGCAAATGATCAAAGTTCTAGAGTTAAAGTTCATATAAAAGTCATATTAGTGCAATTAGGGTCATCTATGAGAAAAGGGGGCGATTAGGACCATCATGTAGCTCAAATGTGCACAAATGTTATATATTATATGAGCAAGAGGGTGCAAGTGCACTAAAGATTCAAGCTCTATCATTGTTATGCATTAGATGTAGTCAAACATAGTAAAAGATCATGTTTTTAGAAGAAAAAAAGGAAAACCAAAAGGAGATTTAGGATCTACGAATATGTCCATTTGATAGACATCATCAAGACAATAAATTTTCATATATTACATGTTAGGTTTGGCCAAAGGAGAACAAAGTTATCATTTTTTTAAAACTTAAGAAAAGATACCATGTGTTACCTTTATTTCATTTCGAGTAAGAGTTGATCCCTTAGATCAGGATCGGATGACTGCTAAGTGATCCACCAGCACACTCCCACATGGATGTTGGGTAGTCTCCTATTGCCATTGACTGTGCCAAATGCGGTGAGACGGTGGTGGTAGGGCATCAAGGTTGCCTTATCTGGGCCATTAGTTTGATATTAGGCAACTCAGGAGCGTTAGGCCAACTTCTAAGGGGCGAGGCGCATCAGTTGGCTTGGCACCCCTCTGTTGGTCGGGTCTAGGTCTCGTCTACTTTGACCTGAGCATAGACTATTGACTAGGTCATGTGCATGGCCCATGGCAGTAACAATTGAATCCGTCTGTTGAAGCGACACCCTAACATCAACACCTAGGCATCGATTGGGATCAAGCTCACACAAGGCATAGTGGCTTAGTGCCCCAAGCTCATTGGAGCTTGACAGATGTGAGGGAAGGAGGGCTCAAGGGTGCACCAGAGGTGGCCGAACAAAACCTCCATGACCACATGGAGGTTGCGGTGGTTTTAGTTCGAGTCAAAGGGGGTTGGATAAAAAAATTCCCAATGCCTTCATGGCGGCACTAACGTGAAGTAGGGTGGACGAACAAGAAAAGGGGCGGGTCTTAGAGTGTGAAATGAGGTGAGAACAGGGGGGAAATGAAATGAAATGAAAAAATGAGGTGAAACAAGGTTCTAATTGGAGAAAAGGCAACGAAATTGGCGTGGTTGGTGAAGCACCAACAATAAATCCAAGAGGAAGCAGATGGAGTATGGACCATTGGATTCAAGGACGTCAATTTGTGGATCCAAATCTAATGATGCACATGACCTGCATGGTACAACCATGTGAATAGGGAGAAGGATAAGGATAAACGTGAAATGGGCCTGACGTCAGTGTTGGACCCATCCAAATCTAACAGATCATAGGAGCTACTTGATACAACCATGTGAGTTGGGAGGGGAATAAGCACAAGCATAAGATGGGCCTCATGTCAGTTTTGATCCCAAAGGGCCAAGCCCATCAAGCAATCCAGGATAATAGAAGTAAATCAATGATAACTCAATGGAATTTCATATAGTCATAACTTGAGCTATGTAGGTCTGATTGAGGTAATTTTTGCACCTTTAGATTTGTTAATGAGATATTTACAAAATGAAATACTATATAGAGACATATAAGTATATTAGAGAGGTTCAAATTTTATTGCAAGAGGGTGATATCTTAAAACATAGAATTTAGCTCAATATGCAAGCCAATGTCACACATTAAAAGATTGCCATCGTTGATGTGACCAAACTAGAGTATCACAACACTCCAATCATGAAATTGATATATAACTAAGTGAGGTGGGTTACTAATAGGGAGAGGAAGAGTAAAATCAATGAGAGAGAATTCAAGTTATCACACTTACAATTAGTTTAGTTTAAATGGTGCTAATCAAACTCATAGTTAATTTGCAATATGGTATGCTCAAAGATAGATGTCAATCAAACTTATAATTTGATTAGGAAACACCTCGTATGAAATCCTAGTTTGATCGAAGGGTAGTTATATCAATTTGTTTATATATTTTCTAAACATCATGCATATGCTTTACATATTCCACTATCTTCAATCAAAGTCCCAATTCGACCAAAGTGTTATTGGCCAAAGTATAAGTTCGATCAGGATAGTTTATTTATGCAAAATTGATCTCTCAACTTCATTTTTTACCAAGCCAAATGTATGAATTCACCCTGGATTCTCCTCTAGCCGAATCCTAACCTATTCCTACAAATAGATACCATATTTTGTCAGTTTACACACACTTGAGCTATTGAATCTTTGAGAAAGTTATTTACTTATGTTTTTGCCTCAATAATTTAATTAGTGTTCGAGATAGCGATTCTCCTATATCAAAATAATTTCTTCATTTTGAGAAGCATGTTCAACATGTTCTTTGTATTATATCTCTTCATGTGTTGGAAGACTTCAACAAGGCTTAGAGGAAAGAAGCAGAAATCAATTTAGAAGAGTTAATGATCCTCCACTACCACACATAAAAAAAACAAAAGTAGTGATCTCCTATCCAATCACAACTAAAGGACATAGAAAGTGGCTTTCAGAAAGCCTCACAAAGAAAATGTATTGATGTTAACCTGTGACTAAGAACAAAAAAAGAATGATTTATTTTAATATTTTTCTTTGTTATAAATATTTATAATTTTATATCATGATTTCATTCAACTTGAGTAAAGATCATTTTCCCAATTTAGGTGGTTAAAAATCCAACCACGTGATGAGTAGGACTTCTTTGTGACTTTTAAAACACGCTATTTCTCATGTACTATCTTATTTGATTCCTTTTCTACCTTCATCGTGTGAGATTCTGTAAAACAATTGCTACTAATTCATGATTTATTTATACTTTTACCAATATAGTCTAAAGGTGTCTATTCAACACCTCTGGACCCCTCTTTTAATATACATACTTGATTTTTAAAATTTAATATTAAGGATCGATTTCAAATTTATTTCAAGAATATATTATATCTAAACTAAATTTAGCACCAACTGGTCTGATTTACTATTGCACCACTGTTGTGTAGAATACGCAAATGTTGTTTAGGGTAATTCAAGTGTGAGTTGGTTACAAATCAGAAATATTTACTGTGGAGGTCTACTATAGCTACAGCAAAATTCTATCACATTCATTAATATCCTAGCATAAATAAGCTATTACAGTATAGCAATAAGTTAATTTAAATATATCTTTGTGACAATTATTAAGTATACTACGTTTTACATTTCGTGGCTTTAAAAGTATCACCCTATAAAATTTCAAATTGATGTACCTGATATAAATATGAGTGGAACCCAAAATTGACCCAACATGTAACATGTAACGTCCCCGGATTTTCACCTTCTCAAAACCCCATGGAGATGAGAAGACAAAATCCGAAAACGTTAAGCAATTGTATCACAGTGCGTTGCGGAAGCAATATGAACATACATGAACATACAACCATAACATACACCATAAACAATCTCAACATTCAACTTGTATAATACAAAAAAAGACTTATTACAACATGAATTACAATTACATATTGAAAGATGATTTGACAAGTCTATGAACATGTATGCTAACTAGGATCTACACAATAGGTACAACCTAAACATTGCTCACTTCACGTCTTTTATCCCACGCTATCTCTTAACCTAAAACATATGTGAAACAACGAATCAATACACATGGTGTTGTGTACGTGGGTAGAAAGATACATACTAATATGATTGCATAATTGAAATAACTTGAGAAAGAAAGAGTAAAAGAAAACATTGTTTAAAGAGATAAGCAGGTAAACACATATTTTAGATGTCTTTTGATGCGTTTGTACTACTAAGTGGTGTCGCACTTCATTTTTCCCCGCCCCTTGGGCTATGGGGACCGAGTGCCGACCTTCTATTTAAAGGGGAGAGAGAGATGTCACACTTCATTTTTCCCTGCCCCTTGGGCTATGGGGACCAAGTGCCGACCTTATATTTAGAGGAAGAGAGAGAGGATTGAGGGAGAGAGAGGGAGAGAGAGCATATATCCACTTAGTAGCTACAAACCATCTATACTCTTTGTTGTTCTTATTGACATGGTGAAGATACTACAATCATAGTACATCCAAGCAATATTATCAAATGAAGACAAGCAATACATCATAGCTATTGCATACAAGAAAACTAGTCATATACTTAGATAAAGCCCACGTACCTGAGTTCAGAGATTTCTAATCATTCTTGCTCATCTAGATATCTGGTCATCACCTGGTTAATAACAAATCAATCATCATTAATACATGGTCCATTATGTCATTGATATTTTAGGTCTAAGTTAGGGTTTAGGCCAAACCTAGCTTTAAACTGACCTAAGCTTGCCTCTAATATTTTTATACTGGTCTAAAGGTCATAACTATGGTCTGGTTCAAACTTCATAATTTTCTGATGCTTATTCTATTTTCTAGCATTAGTATGAGATTGAAACATCTAATTATGCATTAATGGGAAAAGACCTAATATTTAGAAATAATATTCAGATCAGAGTCCATAAATTAGTTTTAGTAATCATTAGGCTTCTATAAGAATTTTCTGAGAGTTTATGTCAACTGTATACAATTTATTTCATTTAATGAAATCTAATTGGGGTATTATCATCTAAACTATATAGGATCAGTAAATGTGCATCAAAGGACTGATCTAGGGATTTCATAATAAAGAGAGCATTTTTCTGAGTATGTGGATATTTTGTTTGTATTTATCTGCTAATGTATGTATTTTCTACGATTTAAAGAATATTTGCACATTTGCTGAGGTAATTTACCTTTGCAGCCTATCTGGACTTACCATGTGGCCAGTGAAAGGGCACTTGAGCCAGCAGGTCTGGGGTCTGAACCGGGTTCAAAAGTGGTCCGCTTAAACCTTGGGATCTGATTTCCCTTCCTGATCGCGACCAGGTTCGCGCGGCGTCTCCTGTGCTCCAACCTCGTGTGAGCGCCGTCCGGAAGAGGGACTTTGGCGAGCGATGATGACCTGAACCTCCTTGTCTGCATGGCGTGAGCACGTAGGAGCTTCATTCACGTCTGACCCACTATCGACCCCTCTTTACCTTCTCTGGCCACTCGTCCACACAGAAGGGAGGATCTCCTACCTCCGACAGATCTACCAGGTCGAGCATCTTGAGAGGGCACCGTCGTGGTAGTCTGTAGGAGTATATGACACCGTGATGATGTTGTATCACCAGCGTGAGCACCGTTGCACGCAGGTGATCTGGCGATGGGAAACGAGAAGTACATGCCTTCAACTTGCAGGACACAGCGAGAGTTGGTTTCGTCAGGGACTTGAGCCCATCGGCGGCGATATGTTCTAGGTAGAGGAGGCGTGAAGCAGTAGAGTTGTGATCTCAATGGCAAGGCACTGTTCCCGAGCTCGACTCCTGACACTATGAGAAGATATGTGGAGGCTCAAGGATGTTTCCAGTACCCTCCAAAATAGGTAAATCTGCATCAATCGCTCCACTTGGATCTGCCTCCTTCCCCAACATCCACTGGTTCCGGTAACCATGGTGGGGCGACTCATAAGGGTGATCACCATCTACGGTGCAACCTCGCCAGGGCTCATCGTCATCAATGTGTAGAAATAGGTTCCTCCCGGATCTCAGATCTGGTAGCCCGCCGCTTCCTTTCTCGACTGCATCTTGGATAACCCATCAGAAGGCCTGAATCCTAGATGACCCTCTGTGGTTTCCGCTACTATGGCTGTCATGGATGGGAAAGCTCTCCGCCAAAAGGAAGTCAGAGTCACCATCATTCCCAGTCTCCAAGTCTGCTTGCTGCTTGAACACCACGGTGGAGGATGGCAGTACTAGAAAGAAGGTTACCATGGTTGTTGGATTGTGTTGACGCCATGGCGTGAGATGATGGCCCGGGATGGACGATGGGGAAGGTACATATGAGGATTCTAGTCTCTCAGTGATGTGGGTCTCTAGCATCAAGTGAAGGTTCAACCTATCCTGAGTGTTGTGTAGATCATGGGTTTGCCAAGGGATTCACTAAGACTACCCCGCCTTCATCAGATCTAGAGGATGCTTTAGCTGCATTTTGTTCCTCCATATGCGGAGCTTAGGGATGACCTGGTCTTGGATTTGTTTGAATAGTTAGGATTGTGAGCGTGACCAGGGATTATGACTGAATGGGCCGTGTGACACACATAATAACTATCAGCTTGGACTTTGTTTGAGTGGTATATGGCCTAGTTTCAAGATACTCATTTAATCATAATCTTTCATAACTCAAACTCTTATATTTCCTAATAGGAAGCCCCAATTTAGATGGAATTTTAATCCACGTGTTCCTCATCACATGAATCCTTGTATATCCAAGGTTGAGCCCATGCTTACAACATTTGGTCATCTAACTGAATTCCTCAATTGAGTTCAACCACCTCAAGAACACTCATTGTCCACAAATATCATATCGGGTATCAAAACTCTAAAATCAGGGTCATCACATTCACCCCACCTTATATGGAATTTCGTCCTCGAAATTCAACTAATCTCATATTTAAGGTGAAAACAAGGAGTTCAACCTCATATAAGTCAACACTTCTAGGCTTCGAAGCCATCATAGTTTTGGATATATCCTAAGTTGTTATCTTAGGATATTTAAGCATGCAAGGGTGTACCCACCCCACCTTATATAGGTGAAAGCATTTTTTAAGGGATCATAGTATCACTTAGTGTCTTAGTCATCGTATGCATTCTTATATTTTATGAATTACATCCTCATAGTCCCTTAAGGATAAGGGTTTTGTTTGCTCGTAAGAAGTTAAGGAGGTATTACTAAAGTTTTCATCTTTCATTATACTTGCCTATGTAAGATGATGTCAAGACCTCACATCTTCAATCACTAGAATTATCATGTTTACATCATCAATGTGGTTTATTATCAACATCATACCATGATTTCATCAATGGAGAAAAATTGCTTATCATACTTAAATATTAGGGTTTCACCCTATTCAGCGAGTTATCCTTAAGAAGAAGCTTAGATTTAAAAGGATTGATCCTAGACACTACATTTTGTGATTATTAATCTATGAGCCAAAGATATCTTTTTTTTTGCTCATGGTTTCAAATTTATATCATTCATGCATGATATAGAGAGAAAGAGAATATACCAATCCAATTTTATCATGCTTACAAACTTGGATATCACAGGTATGATATAGGGAGGAAATATAGACAATATTAGGCCACGCTTACATGAGTGACTCTTCATAAATAAATCATCTATATAGCTCAAGTGAGGTATCTAGTATCATAAATAAAGAAGGAGCAGTGGAAGGAGAAACATTTATGAGTATCTTATGCACAAAATTTTTTACTCTAGAACCAGAGTTCATATATCACCTCACTTGTAGCTAATGATGAAGATTTCACAACATATGCCACTCAATCTAGGACCTAAATCAATCAAAAGATTGAATTTATCATATGGGTCATCTACCCATCCTTTTCTTTTACCCAATTCTCACATATAGATTTGAATCATGCATAAGGACTCAACTCAACACTCAAGAGTAATCTAGTGTAGGACACTTTTTTAACACATATCTCATATATTGAAGGCTAGGTCCTATGACCTTCTCCCTGTGGGTCTTACTCTCTCTAGAGTTCACCACATATCTCATCCTACCACTAGACATCCTCCTTGTATAAGAGCTTGAGGCTCATGCACACTCATCTCTATCTTAACTTAGCTTATCTTAAGTAGGAAAAGGGAATGTACTTCCATCATCACAACTTAGCTTAGATCCTCTAAGAGTGGATTCGGCTCATCTACAACTCAAATCTTAATAAGGAAACTTATACCATCATGGATTAATGTTTGATAATATTCTATATGCTTATTTCCTTCATCTTTCTTTTATCTATCTATGTATCACATAACCTTATGAGGCTCTAGATGTCTAATCTAGATCTATTCTCTCTTCTAGACTGATGTCACTCCCTTTCACTTAGATTGCATGAACACCCACTACTCTCCTGTGTGAGGGACACATTTTTATATTTACATATATCTAATAAAATATTATATAATTTTTCTCTGAGAAAGAAGGCATCAGAGAAAACTGTCGAGGTGCAAGACAATTGGGAAACAAAACCAAACCAACAAACTCGAGTGTCCAACACACAGTAGATAGACTGGTGCAATGTAACCTAGTGAAATGGTGAGAACATGGTGTAGACTAGTGTAGCTTCCCAATACATATGAGCTCTATATGCAAAGGGTTTCAGACACTTGCCTAAACCTAGTTCTCGAACATCTAGGTTCTAACCTAGAGGATAAGTCGAACCTAATCCTTATTCAACAACTCACTAAGTTTCTAGTATTGAAAGTGAAAGGTGAAATTTGGTTTTTATGTTTTATGGTGAGAAATTGTTAGGTGTAGCTATTGTTCATGCTCTGATACCAACTGTAACGTCCCCGGATTTTCACCTTCTCAAAACCCCATGGAGATGAGAAGACAAAATCCGAAAACGTTAAGCAATTGTATCACAGTGCGTTGCGGAAGCAATATGCACATACATGAACATACAACCATAACATACACCATAAACAATCTCAACATTCAACTTGTATATTACAAAAAAAGACTTATTACAACATGAATTACAATTACATATTGAAAGATGATTTGACAAGTCTATGAACATGTATGCTAACCAGGATCTACACAATAGGTACAACCTAAACATTGCTCACTTCACGTCTTTTATCCCACGCTATCTCTGAACCTAAAACATATGTGAAACAACGAATCAACACACATGGTGTTGTGTACGTGGGTAGAAAGATACATACTAATATGATTGCATAATTGAAATAACTTGAGAAAGAAAGAGTAAAAGAAAACATTGTTTAAAGAGATAATCAAGTAAACACATATTTTTAGATGTCTTTTGATGCGTTTGTACTACTAAGTGGTGTCACACTTCATTTTTCCCCGCCCCTTGGGCTATGGGGACCGAGTGCCGACCTTATATTTAAAGGGGAGAGAGAGACGTCACACTTCATTTTTCCCTGCCCCTTGGGCTATGGGGACCAAGTGCCGACCTTATATTTAGAGGAAGAGAGAGAGGATTGAGGGAGAGAGAGAGAGAGGGAGAGAGAGCATATATCCACTTAGTAGCTACAAACCATCTATACTCTTTGTTGTTCTTAACTTCTTATTGACATGGTGATGATACTACAATCATAGTACATCCAAGCAATATTCTCAAATGAAGACAAGCAATACATCATAGCTATTGCACACAAGAAAACTAGTCATATACTTAGATAAAGCCCACATACCTGAGTTTAGAGATTTCTAATCATTCTTGCTCATCTAGATATCTGGTCATCACCTGGTTAATAACAAATTAATCATCATTAATACATGGTCCATTATGTCATTGATATTTTAGGTCTAAGTTAGGGTTTAGGCCAAACCTAGCTTTAAACTGACCTAAGCTTGCCTCTAATATTTTTATACTGGTCTAAAGGTCATAACTATGGTCTGGTTCAAACTTTATAATTTTCTGATGCTTATTCTATTTTCTAGCATTAGTATGAGATTGAAACATCTAATTATGCATTAATGGGAAAAGACCTAATATTTAGAAATAATATTCAGATCAGAGTCCATAAATTAGTTTTAGTAATCATTAGGCTTCTATAAGAATTTTCTGAGAGTTTATGTCAACTGTATACAATTTATTTCATTTAATGAAATCTAATTGGGGTATTATCATCTAAACTATATAGGATCAGTAAATGTGCATCAAAGGACTGATCTAGGGATTTCATAATAAAAAGAGCATTTTTCTGAGTCTGTGGATATTTTGTTTGTATTTATCTGCCAACGTATGTATTTTCTACGATTTAAAGAAGATTGGCACGTTTGATGAGGTAATTTACCTTTGCAGCGTATCCGGACTTGCCATGTGGCCAGTGAAAGGGCACTTGAGCCAGCAGGTCTGGGGTCTGAACCGGGTTCAAAAGTGGTCTGCTTAAACCTTGGGATCTGATTTCCCTTCCTGATCGCGACCAGGTTCGCGCGGCGTCTCTTGTGCTCCGACCTCACGTGAGCGCCGTCCGGAAGAGGGACTTTGGCGAGCGATGATGACCTGAACCTCCTTGTCTTCATGGCGTGAGCACGTAGGACCTTCATTCACGTCCGACCCACTGTCGACCCCTCTTTACCTTCTCTGGCCACTCGTCCACACAGAAGGGAGGATCTCCTACCTCCGGCAGATCTACCAGGTCGAGCATCTTGAGAGGGCACCGCCGTGGTAATCTGTAGGAGTATATGACATCGTGATGATGTTGTATCACCAGCGTGAGCACCGTCGCACGCAGGTGATCCGGCGATGGGAAACGAGAAGTACATGCCTTCAACTTGCACGGCACAATGAGAGTTGGTTTCGTCAGGGACTTGAGCCCATCGGCAGCGATCTGTTCCAGGTAGAGGAGGCGTGAAGCATCAGAGTTGTGATCTCAATGGCAAGGCACTATTCCCGAGCTCGACTCCTGACGCTATGAGAAGATATGTGGAAGCTCAAGGATGTTTCCAGTACCCTCCAAAATAGGTAAATCTGCATCAATCGCTCCACTTGGATCTGCCTCCTTCCCCAACATCCACTGGTTCCGGTAACCATGGTGGGGCGACTCATAAGGGTGATCACCATCTACGACGCAACCTCGCCAGGGCTCATCGTCATCAATGTGTAGAAATAGGTTCCTCCCGGATCTCAGATCTGGTAGCCCGCCGCTTCCTTTCTCGACTGCATCTTGGATAACCCATCGGAAGGCCTGACTCCTAGATGACCCTCTATGGTCTCCGCTGCTATGGCTGTCATGGATGGGAAAGCTCTCCGCCAAAAGGAAGTCAGAATCATCAGCATTCCCAGTCTCTAAGTCCGCTTGCTGCTTGAACACCACGATGGAGGATGGCAGTACTAGAAAGAAGGTTACTATGGCTGTTGGATTGTGTTGATGCCATGGCGTGAGATGATGGCCCGAGATGGACGATGGGGAAGGTACGTATGAGGATTCTAGTCTCTCAGTGATGTGGGTCTCTAGCGTCAAGTGAAGGTTCAACCTATCCTGAGTGTTGTGTAGATCATGGGTTTGCCAAGGGATTCACTCAGACTACCCCGCCTTCATCGGATCTGGAGGATGCTTCAGCTGCATTTTGTTCCTCCATATGCAGAGCTTAGGGATGACCTGGTCTTGGATATGTTTGAATAGTTAGGATTGTGAGCGTGACCAGGGATTATGACTGAATGGGCCGTGTGACACACATAATAACCTGCCAGCTTGGACTTTGTTTGAGTGGTATATGGCCTAGTTTCAAGATACTCATTTAATCATAATCTTTCATAACTCAAACTCTTATATTTCCTAATAGGAAGCCCCAATTTAGATGGAATTTTAATCCACATGTTCCTCATCACATGAATCCTTGTAGATCCAAGGTTGAGCCCATGCTTACAACATTTGGTCATCTAACTTAATTCCTCAACTGAGTTCAACCACCTCAAGAACACTCATTGTCCACAAATATCATATCGAGTATCAAAAATCTAAAATCAGGGTCATCACATAACACTAACCAATCTAGACCATCAACTCATACATAACTCAACGAGTAACAAGCATGGATCAGCGTAACCCCAAATTTCCCTCATAGTGACAAAAATAACATGATAGTCCAAACTAAGTAACATTATATATTTATGAATCACTGCAAACTAAAATAGATAAACCAAGCATAGTTTAACTGGTATATTATTTTGAAATAAATGAAATAATATTGTATTGTAAATAGAAGAGTGTGTTGATTATTGTTATATTCGTTGGTGGAAGGTAATGTTAGGATCTTTTTAGGGTTTGGAAATTCTATAAGCTCCATTTTGGACCATTTATTGATCTGGCACATGCTTTCTGGAGACATTGTGATCCTCCTAACTTTACTAGTGCTATCTGATCTCAAAACTTTTATGTGCTCTTCACAACTAGTGGGTTTGTAGTAAAGGGATCCCACTCCGTGCTACACACTTTTCTCATATATTGGTGGTTGATCTTCAAACTACTTTTTGGTGGCTCTTTTGCTTGGATTTTCCTAATCTACATTAGGCATGTACATTCAATTCATTTTTCTTTCTTGTTTGGGATTTTGATGGCAATCTTGGTACTCACCACCTCCTTATATGTTTTTGTGTTATGGCCACATCTTCTGATGTTAAGATAACCAAAGTATTAAAAGAAATATTTTCTAAGCTGATATTTCATTGAAATTTGTCGTTAATATTCCCCGGTAACAGTGGTGTCAACTGAGCTGGTAGAATGAAATCCGAACCGATTGGTACGACACGAATATGGAATTTTTGATCACGTTAGGGTGTAAGGTTTCTTTGACTCTATTTGAAATTGACCGAAGAATTCAAAATTGTTTTTGGACCGAGTTCATATTTTCTAATTTAGATCCAAATTGACACCACTTCTCTCTCTTGTTTGAACTGGTACCATCCTATCCTCACACCATTCTCCCCCGAATCATTCCTTCGGACAGTGGCTGTCTACGTAGCGAGGAGCTCAGGGGAAGTGGTGGACCATAGCCCATGGCTCTAGTCATCTCCCTAAAACCTAGTTCCTTCGCCGCCGCAGCTTTCTTCGAGAAGGTAAGTCTCTCATGCGCTATGTTCCTTTCCACCGGCTTCCACTGTCTGACAGTAGAATGCGCTAAATGACGCAGTTAGGAACGAAGAAACTGAAGGCATCGAGCAGCTATAGTTTTTCCTCTAGACGGATTAGAAGACAGTCGACACAGGCGTTTTTCAATCCCTTGGAAGATCCCATCGTCAAGGAGGGGCTCAAGGTAAGTAAAAATTCTGATGATTTTTCTGTTAAATTTCACGGTATCCTGCAGCCAGAGGCTGAGCATGCTTATGAAAAGCTATTTGGTTCGATGGAAAGCTGTGAAGCTTTCCTTGTGACTGGTGCTGAGAGAGACTTTACATGCGGGGGTGTTCAATTGACTCGTTTAGTACTTTATATGTATTCAAACAATATCTAGTAATACAGAAGCAGAAGTATTCTTAATCCGTCTTAACGATCAGAATTTTGATGCTTTAAATCCTGAACCTATGGGCCATGCCTCTTACCTGATGGTGTTGGTCTTACTTGATGAGTGCAAACATACTTCTTTAGGTCATAATGTAACCATAACATGGTTGTTTAAGGCTGCATTTGTTATATGGTGAATCATGGGAGGGGAATGGTGGGAAAATAAAAAGATGTTGTTTGCTTTCCATATTGATGAGGAAGGGGGAAATATTTCATCGGGAATTCCTGGGAATATGTTGCTGGTTTTGTCCCCATGGAAAAGCACTGTGAATTATGAGGAAAACGTTTCGTTCAAGACTCTACTACTTATTTAGACACATACGCAACAAAAACTTTCAAAAAAATAAGGTTGCTTTGTTACATGGTGAATCATGGGGAGAGGAACAGTGGGGAGATAAAAATGTTGTTTGTTTGCCATGGTGATGGAAAGGAGAAATATTCCCTAAATTCATAGAAAAATTTGTTCATTTTTTATCCTTATGGAAAAGCATGATGAATCATGGGGGGAAAAGTTTCTTTCAAGACTCCACTACTTATTTAGACATATATGCAAACCGCGTTCAAATAAATATAATTCATATTTGCGTTGGGTGTTTTTTATGAAAAGATCCCCCCTCCATGTCCCATACCTATGTAACAGGCATAGTAACAAAAGTCTCCGAATTTTACGAAAAATCGGCAATTTTTCACAAATTTATAGGCTCCCGAATTTTCACCACGATTAATACGTCAATCGCTGATTTTCGCGACTTTTCATGATTTTTCCCGCTTTTTCACGATTTATACGATTTTTCACGATTCTTTGTGACTTTTCACGTTTTTTCACGTTTTTCTCTTTTAAGTCGTTTGCTCCTTTTTTACCAAACCATGTACAGAGAACTCCTAATATACACTAAACCTCCAACCCTAACTCTCCCGGCAGTCCATTGTTATTATTTAACTATTCTTTAATTTTTTTACTACTTTTTTCACTCAATAAGATTGTATGTCTAGTGACCTTAATAGTTACATTTGTATCTGATATGTATATATATACATACTTATATATATCTATATATGCATATATATTGTATATATATGTACATATGTGTATGTATGTATGTATATATATACATACATATATTTATACATATGTATATGTATATATGTATACATAGCTGACTTATTCTTGATTATTTCCGAATAGTTGACTGAACTTTGACTGGAATATATCGATTTTTTCATGCTTTTTCCGAATTCCGATTTTTGCTGGCCAGTCAAAAAGTTGCCAAACCCCGAATTTGTCACTATGGTAACAAACACCATTATTTAAGTTTTTCCCATCTCTATCCCTTGCCCATGCGCATGTTACCAAACAACACATTTTAACAATTTCTCCCTTCCCGTCACCATCCCCTTCTCGTTCCTTTCCCCATCTATTTTTTCACTACTTCCAAATGTAGCCTAAGATTCATACTTGTGTAGGGCGTTTATAATAAAGAAATTCTCCCTCCCCATCCCCATACCCACGTAACAAACAATATTTTTTCAAATTTTCCCAATCGTTACCCCTTTTCACATGTATATGTTACCAAACTACACATTTTAACAATTTTCCCTTTTCCATCACCATCCCCTTCCCCTTCCCCTTCCATGTCCGCGTCCTTTTTCCCATCAATTTTTTCACCATGTAACAAACACAACCTAAGTCACCTAGGCCTCTGTACTCTAGTCGAGAGTCAATGCAATGATTTTTTTTCTTTCAAGTTATTACCTATATATTCATAATATTAAGGCTTTAAAGGCACTATGACCGCTAATATGAACTATATTGCTTGGTTTTGTGCTTTAAGGCCCTAAAATTATGTAGTAAGACCTAAAAGTAGGCACTTAATCGCAAAGCTAAAATTCACAAACCCACAATACTAAAGACCCACACACAATCGAGGTGGAGCCTGTTGACTTAAGGTCTAAATTGACTAAACTCTTGTTTTGATGATGACTAAGCCATTCTAATTAATTGTGTCTAATGTCTCTACTTGAGTGATTTCAGATTAGGTATAAACACACTCCAAATGCCCTAACTTGTGCATCTCAACTTGGAGAAAAGACAAGTCAAAGTCAATACAAGTGCACGTTTTTGGAATGTGATGTAAATCCATTAGAATCATGTTGTAAATCACTTGTAATGATTGTATGACTTGTAATTAAGCTTAGAAAAAATCAGGGGCACTTAGATCAAATATTTAAGCACTCAAAAGCCATTTTCCAAAATTCACATCAGGCTGTTCATCGGTCGAGTTGCAAAGTTGACCGTTCCTGATTGGATCTTGAAAATGACTTTTGATCGGTCAAGTTTACACTTCACAGAACTCGACTGATCCGTCTATTGACCAAAATCGATTTAAGTGAATCAGTCGAGTTATCACAGGATAAACTCGACCGATGGCCTAAATTGGTCTTGTCTTTTAGTGAGATCGGTCGAGTTAAACTCGACCGATTGCACTGTACGGAAAAATGCAGAAAAGTGTTTCTAGCCGTTGTGGAGTTGCAACAATCAAAAATATATCCGTTGCAAGCCACAAAACAGCTAGTTTTCGTTCTTAAGTGTTCCCAAAGACTGAGAGGCATCCCCAACTATAAATAGGACCCCTTGGGCTTCATTCTAAGGTTGAGTATTTAATGCAAAACTCTATGTGAGGTTCCTATTCTATAGTTGAGTGCTTTCTACAACCTCCTCTCTCTCTAAACTTAATCACTTGTTACATTCGTTAGAGTGAGTAGGAAATCTGTAAGAGAGCTAGTCCTACATGTATATTTTGTGAGGCTCTCACTTCCACAACCTCCCCATCTCTCTTTTCAACCATGAAGATGAAGGTTCTCTCTCTTGGTTAAGAGAGGTGAAGAAGAACAAGGGAAGGAGTCCCTTGGTGAAGATCAAGGCTGAAGACTTGGAGCAAGAGTGGGTAAGACCTTGGTGAGGGCAGAAGACTCCTTGCTCAAGTGGGTAAGTCCCTGGTGGAAGCTTCTCTGAGTGAAGGTGAAGGCAAAGACTGAAGATTCAAGAAGAGTAGAAAAGTCCTTGAAGGCGGAAGACTTGTGCTAGAGTGGGTAAGACCTTGGAGAAGGCTGAAGACTCTTGGCAAAGTGGGTAAGTCCTTGGTAAGATGGAATACTCTTGGTGCTTGGATGGGTAAATCTTTTGGTTGGTCATGTATTGTAAATCTTATGAATGAATATAAGAGTGCAATAGTTAAGAAATCCTAGAGGTTGACCTCTCTAGGTAGTGGACTGACTCACTTCTAGTTTGAAGTGTGGAACCACTCTACATAGCTTGTCACTTGGTGTATGTTCAATCCCTCTCTCCCTTGCTATGCATGTTTTAGTTGCACTCAAACTTCCTATTTAGCAACCTTATCTTGTGATATATCTTGAAGGTCTAATGAATTTTGTTTTAAGTGCATTCAGCTCTATTCACCCCCATCTAGAGCATCCAATCACCCATCTAGGATCCAACAGAGCCTACTTGATCGAGTTCAATCTTAGTCTCTCACTCTCTCATAAAATGTTTCTCACATCATTTGTCATATAAAATCTTGTCCCTTCTTTTGTTTTGAATGTTGTCCTTTGTAAATGGGCCCTTATTTCAAGGCCACAACATTGTAAAAGGACTGTACATGAACTCTTATAAATACGAGTAACACTACACTAAGAATGCACGAGTTTCACAATTTAAAACCTCTATATCGCTTTCACTCGAACGTGGTATTAGAGAAAATCCAAGAGAACCATCATCTTCACTTTCCTAGAATTATGCCACTCCAGGGTTTGGCCACCTCACACAAACCTTCGCTCAATCCGATCTTGTACTGCTTCCTCTAAGTATGATCCTTCTCTGATCCCTGTCTTCATCGAGGATATGATCGTGGCGGGACTCCGCTTCATCAACACAATTTGCATCAACAATGATCTCTGCTCCTGTTATCCTGCTTCTTTGGTGTTCCTACTATCAAGGTGCTTGTTGGTTAAGAACACATGCCTTCCTATGCTGACGATCCTTTGAGATCCGTGATATCACATCCAATCCATGTTCTCCAAGATTCTTCTTTGATCCTCCTATTCCTTTCATCAATGGCTTCCAAGAATTCTACAATTGCTTCTACTCAATCAACGCCAACGTAATTGTATCTAGTTTCACTGAAAGTTCCAAACTTCATATCCTTGAAATTGAATCTCAACATTTTCTTGTTGTGGGAATCATAAATACAGACTCTCATTGAATTGTGATGCTTGCACGGGTTCTTGGATGGAACAAAACCCCATCAACCCATGATCATACAAGGCGAGTCAGGTCATCTTGATCTGAACTCCAAATGCAAAGCCTGGACAAGAACTGACAAAGTACTCAATGGATGGTCTCTGGCTATCTAACTGAAAAAGTCATGCGTGAGATAATCAGGTGAAAACATCATTCAAGGTATGGAATACTCTCAATCAGAAGGTTTCTAAGTTTTCTCAATCGCATGAGTTTGAGTTGAAACCACAGTTTAGAACCTTTCAAAAGGAGGCTTGTTTCGCTTATTGATTATCTCCACAAATTTAAATTATCTGTGATCAATTGAACGCTATTGGTTACAATGTTAAAGATGTAGAGAAGGTGTTTTCTCTCGTGAATGGTCTCAAAAATTCTGAATAAGAAGGCTTCAACTTATCTATGCTCAAATCTCCTATCACTTCTTATGCTGGTTTTGTGCCCTTTCTATAAGATTTAAAAAGAAGAAAGGCTCGCAAGCCAAATCCTACTCAACCTATAGGTTCCACACAAACAAGGCATAATCCGATGCATATGTGCAATTGTGCATTGAGTCACTGATAGTAGGCAACTGCTTTACAATCATAACAATTTGAATGGAAGCGGTAGATCCAACAATAGAGGACAATGAAGAAATCAAAATAATAGTTACATCCAGGTAATTCTAAGGAGTGGTCCTGCACAAAATCCAATCAATTTATCTAGCATGACCGAGGATTCTCACAGGTGACTTAACAAGCTAATCATGGAACATTCAATGATTCTCAGGATAACACAAACATGTCTGTAAGAAGTACAACTCATATAATATCATATGATATATGGGCTGCAGTCTAGAGGCCTATTTAGAGTCTAATCTGGTTTGGAAGTCTCTAGATTCATGTCTACTTTCTCCTAAGGAGAGGGGCCCTCTTATATCCAATCAAATCGTCAATATACAATCAATACATCATCCATATCATTTTTCTTTCTTCATGGTATCAAAGCATTGATCCTAATTCTAAAGAGAAAGAAAGAAGCATCTTCCTCTTGCGGGCGGTCGCCTGATCCAGACTGACTGCCCGCAGGGCCATCTCCATTACCCTCTCCACATGGTCATCTCTGTCGCCCTCTCTGCAAGGCCATATATGTTTTCCTCTCTTTGTAGAACTGCTTCCGTCTCTGTCATCGTGTATGTCTCCATCATTCTCATCTGTGATTCCAGATTTGACAAGTATCGTCTTCATCGTCGTCTAGCATCCCCTATGTATCTGTCTTTTCGTCTTCCATGGGTTCATCTTCCCCCATCTTCCCCAAGCATGAAGTCCAGATGCAACCTACCATCTGTCACCTTTGCAGTGTCGTCACCAATCAAGATCCAACTGCACCAACAAAGGGAAGTTCTCTTCAACATCAACAAACCGACGATGATCTTATACATGGAGGAAGTCTTCTCTACAACAAATCCAAAGATTTCGATCTTTCGTCTCTAAGGTTCTCCTCTACCTCCAAAATTCACCCATTGAGATAGGACGGAAATATATGAGTGTTTGTACATTAGTCTTGGCTAGATCTACAAGTCAAAACTATCCCGACAGCTAGTTACGTGGCGTGCATGTAAGTTCATTCGCAGCGGAGTTTCCCGTCAACACGCCGTGTCACTGTCCAACACG
Organism: Alisma plantago-aquatica; assembly: GCA_963693085.1. Lineage (NCBI taxonomy): Eukaryota > Viridiplantae > Streptophyta > Magnoliopsida > Alismatales > Alismataceae > Alisma > Alisma plantago-aquatica. Next base: position 196,541,855 of record OY856412.1, read on the forward strand.
TGTCACTAAAAGTCTGATCAAGTCAACACAACGTATCAGTGTCCAACATGGCGTGTCACCAAAAATCTGATCTAGTCAACACGGCGTGTCAGAGTCCAAGATGATGTGTTACCAACAGTCTGTTCGTCATCTTAAACAATCAACACGTTGTGTAGGTGTCTAACACGTCATGTCACCATTAGGGTTTCCAATTCAACTGGTAGCGGCAACGACTGACATCACGTGTCTTCTAGTCAACACGACGTGTCACCGCTAGGGTTTCCAATCTTCCAACGACGGCTGATGCGGCGTGTCATACGTCTAACACGCTCTGTCCCAAATCAATACAAACATCTTCAAACATGTCATGTCTATCAGCCTACATGACGTGTCAAAGGTCAGAGGCTCCCCAACAAGCCTTCACACGGAAGGTCATCTATCCTATGCCGTGTTTATTCTAGAAAACATCCATATTTATTGGATCTTCAATTAGATCTATAGTTCAACCTAGTCTATTCCGTGGGGGCTCTGCCCTCACATCCCTCGATTTGTCGGCCTAAGGGCCGAATAAATCCTTTACCCCGTCGCACAAAGATCTATTTATTTGCTTCTGCAGACCTTGTAATCGAGTCACATATTACATCAACTTCGATTACGGTTCTTCTACTATAACTTCCTCATCAAGTCAACCTCTCTGAAGCACAAATGTGACATCCTCTACTCACACGTGTGACTCAACTCGTTATCTACACAAGATCAATCTATCTCATGTGCAAGTATTCATCCCTTTCAAGCATGAAGTCGAGCTTTCTTAAGCGTGAGATCGAGTTCTCTCAAGCCCATTGAGCAGTTCAACACATAACTTCTCCAACCATATCAAGCAAATTCTTCTCCAGTGGTTTCTTTCCTCTCCACCTCATGTCCCCTACTTCCATTGAAATATTGTTACAGGAGGGTGTCTCTTTGTCTGTGTCCACCCCAACTGCTTCCGTCGTCTTTTCATGGATGGTGTGCGGGGGAGAGATAGAGGAGACAAGAAGAGGAGGGTGAGGAGAAGAGATGAGGTGAAGAGTTGAAAGCTCAAAAGTGAAAAGAGGAAGAAGAGTACAATATACATATGGAGTTTTATGTACTTAACATGTTGTCCAAATCTCGCTATCCAGCTGAAGGCCGATGTTCATCCTTGCCATTCAGATTACGAGTTGCCAAACATTGATCTATCATGCATAGTTCATCTTCTCGCATCATCGTTAGTTGAAAATAATGATTTCTCAGATCAATTGGATGTGATCGACTCTCTACATCAGGCGAATATGTTTCTTAATTGGCCATGTCTTGGTCATTCTACTCTGGAAATACTTCAGTCTTCTAGCGTTGGAGCTTCTTGGATTATTACACATTTGATTGTGTGTTGATCTGATAGATCTGTCTTTTAAAGAAGATCATTCTGTCGGCTACATCAACAATGTTTCCTCCTTATTTGTCTGTGCCCTGTCAAGCACGTTGGCCATATGGTATAGCCTAGTCTTCCCGTGCACATATCCTGTCAGGACTACCACATGGCGGTCTTCTCCTGGAAACCATTTCAACGACAATAGCAACTGAGTGGTGACTTAGATGATCTTCGCATGTTCGGTCAGCACACTAGCTCCAATCTAGTCAAAGCTCCAGATGTCTCAAAGACATGATGTTTATCAATCTCAGTGGAAGATTCAAAGTCAAAGATGTCAAAATTCGAGGGAAGAGCACATGTCGTGCTATATTAGGGGCTATCATGTTTTAGTCATTATCATTTTCTATGTATTGTTTATGTGTGTCATCCAAGCTAGGTATGTGATTCTCCCATGTTCCAGCTTGCAGGTGTGTGTTAAATGTATAAGTCATATCATATCATATCAGATGATATATGGGCGGAATCTGTAGGCCCATATAGAGTCTAGTCAGGCCTGGAAGTCTCTAGAGCCATTTCAACCTTCTCGTATATAAAGGAAAGGGCTTCTCTTGTATCCAATCAAATCGTCAATATACAATCAGTACATCCATATCATTTCCTTTCTACAATGTCTATACGTGTATGTCAAATTGGTGGGAAGAGAGGCCATAATGCATTAAAATGTTGGCACAGGTTTGACAATTCGTACCAATGTCGCTGCTCCACTTGCTTTGGCTGAGAACGCCACTGCCGCTGTAGCAGCAATGAGACTGAAAGAAACAGACCTCACAGAGTGGCATGTTGACTCAGGAGCTACTAATCTTGTCGTCAAAACTTCAAGCAGCCTCTACAATTTTCATGTCCACAAAGGAAAGGATCCTAATATGGTCAGAAATGACAATTGTCTCCCTGTTACACACAGTGGAGATGGAATACTTAATGATATCTCTGTTGTACCTCTTAAAGTGGTTCTTGTTGTTCCTGCAATCAAGAGGAATTTGTAATCCGTCTCTAAGCTGGCCTCTATCTTTCCTTTTTATGTTGTCTTTACTTATGATATGATTTATTAAAGGACTGCAGGACACAGCATCCTAGCCAATGGGAAATGTGATGATGGAATGTGCCTGCTGCCAACTACTGGATCTGGGTTCCACTTCTCCAGTCCAAAGGTGTTTTTCTTCAATTATTCCAATAGAGCTCATGGGAAGCTGTCGCACATTCATCTAAGCATCCAAATCAGAAAGTTCTCCATCAACTTAGCAAGACTAAGGAATTTCATGTCTGTCACAATATAATGATGTCTGTAGTAGCTGTGAACTTAGTAAAAATTAGCGGTTACCTACTATTCACCAGCATTGAAGGTCTCTATGACCATTTCATATTATTCATAGTGATTTTTGGGAACAGACACCTGTGTCTTCTCATTAATTTTCATTAATATGTTGTTCTGACAGATGACTGTACTAGATACAGTTGGTTTCCCTATGAAAAATAAAAATGACTTTCATGAAATTTTTGTTACCTTTTATAACATGATATATAATCAATTTTGTACTGAAATACAAGTCTTAGAGAGTGATGGAGGTGGAGAGCTTGTGAATTATTAGATGCATAAATATCTTTCTGATAAAGGCATGTGCACCGGTTATCTTGTCCATATGATTCCTCCTAAAGTAGGACCACCGAACGTAAGCACAGATACGTTGTAGACCTTGGGTTATCTGTGATGTTTGAAGCAAACTTGCCAAAAAGTTTCTGGGCAGAAGCTTTCTCCTTAATAAATCGAATACCTACTGTTGTTTTGAATTCTACTTCACGTTTTGAGATGCTATACACCAAACAACCTGTTTACAGTCACCTTAGAGTATTTGTCTCCCCATATGGAATGAGGTTATTGTTTGCCTTAAAAGTCTTTATGGAGCTAAGAATTTGCAGCAACCTCTATTATAGACATGGTAGTGGCACATCAATTTCCTAGAAGATACAACAACAACAGGGTAGAGGATTCGGCGACAGAGAAGTGGTTTGGTCGACCTTTGCTAGCAAACTTGTAGTGGCAGGGACCACTAGCTTGTAGTACTACTTCAGAAGAGGCTGTTTGCAATCATACCAGTTCTTCCTTGTATAGTAGCAATAGATGAAAACGGTGTTTGTTCAAGCCAACATGACTATAACTAAGTCAAAAAGGAAAAGAGGTCTCCATGAAAATGACAAGTATGGTCTGGGCTGAAGATTAGTGAGTAGTTTGTGGCAACAAGACCAATGGAAGCTGCTCATAGGGTGCTCACCTTTTATCCCATGGCTTGGTTAATGACTTGGAAGTGACATGCTTGGCATTGGCAATAAGGATAGCTGTGATGCAGAATGAGGTTGCTGTTGGCCTTGGAAGCCTTAGTGAGCCTATTATTCTACAGATGCCAATTATAAATAGGTGTGGCACACCTATTCCGCAGAAGGCACAACAACACTGTTAAGCAGTAGATTGAGAAAGCGTAGGGTTACACAATGTGTGTACCCTGATATATATACTAGTGGAACAATTACATGTATGTCCAAATAGAAAAATAAAATAACATGACAATAAGTAAAGACATATGTTAACACTCCCCCTCAAGTTGGAGCATAGATATCAATCATGCCCAACTTGTCCACAAGCGAGTTGAAATGTTTCTTGGCCAGCAGCTTTGTAAACATATCAGCAACCTGATCTTTTGAGCGGGTGAAAGGAGTGCAGATCTTGCCAGATAAGATAGTCTCTCGAATGAAGTGACAATCGACTTCAATATGTTTTGTGCGCTCATGATATACATGATTATTAGCAATGAAGATAGCAGCTTTATTGTCACAGTGCATAGGGATAGCAGCAGAAGACTCAACCCCGAAGTCTTTCAAGAGAGATTGTACCCATAGGAGCTCACAAGCAGTGTGGGCCATCGCCCTGTATTCAACTTCAGCGCTGGATCTAGCAACAACATTTTGCTTTTTACTTCTCCAAGTACCAGATTACCTCCAACATAAGTACAGTAGCATGAAGTAGATTTTCTGTTAATCTTACTTCCAACATAATCAGAATCAGAGTAGCCTTCCAGAGAACAGTGCCCATGCTTTCTATAGTAGAGGCCTTTGCCAGATGATTTTTTAAGATATCTCAAAATATTACAGAGAGCATCTCAGTGACACTGTTTAAGCTTATCCAAGTACCTGCTAAGAAGACCAACAACAGTAGATATATCAGCTCTAGTAACAGTCAGATAGATCATCTTACCAATCAGTCTCCTATATTTTTTACTGTCTGGAAACATAGGAGAAGAATCATCATCCCAATTAATATTGGGATCCAGAGGAGTATCAGCAGGACGTGCACCAAGCATCCCAGTCTCCTGTAACAGGTCAAGAACATACTTCCTCTAAGATAAGATAAGAGCATTAGAGGTCCTAGAAAATATCTTAGCCTCCCCAGATCTTTAGCAGAAAAATGTTTGTACAAGTGTGTTTTAGTAGCATGAATCTCAGAATGATCACTGCCAGATAGAACGATATCATCAACATAAACAATCATAATCACAATACCAGAAGAAGTCTTTTTCATAAAGACTGAATGATCAACCTGTGACCTCATAAAACCAAAAGCAGTCCGGATTTTACTCAACTTATCAAACCATGCCCGAGGACTCTGTTTGAGTCCATAAGTAGATTTTTTTAACCTGTAAACTTTATGTGACTCCCTCTGAGCAACAAACCCAGGAGGTTGCTCCATATAAACCTCTTCTTGAAGATCCCCATACAAGAAGACATTTTTAACATCCAGTTGAATAAGAGGCCAATCTAAATTAATAGCAACAGAAAGAAGAACTCTGACAGAGTTGAGTCTGGCAACAGGTGAGAACGTCTCAAAATAGTCAATGCCATAAGTTTGAGTATACCCTTTTGCTACCAGGCGTGCCTTCAGACGTTCCACTGTTCCATCAGGTTGATACTTTACTGCATAGACCCTTCTGCAGCCAACAGGTTTGCACTTAGGAGGTGGATCCACCAACTCCCAAATTCCTCTATCAATAAGAGCAGTCATCTCTTCTTTCATGGCAGTCGTCCAGGCTGAGCTTTGTCAGGCATCATGTACAGTCTTGGGAACAACAATAGCAGATAGTGCAGCCACAAAGTTACTAGCATGAATACTCAGATGTGCAGTAGAAACATGATTAGCAATATTATGAGACGTACAAGAACGAGTGCCTTTTCTGAGAGCAATAGGTAGATCTAAGTCAGAGTTTACCTCAGCAGGAGTAGGACCTTCTTGAGGAGAAGATTGGTGCTGCATGGGGGGGTCTTGAGCAGGTTGGGACTTGTTCCTGCGTTGATACACAATAAGCGTAGTAGTTTCAGCAGGTGAAGTTTCAGATGTGCAATCACTCGTGACAGGCAATGGTGCTGTGATTATATCAGAATCCAGGATATCTCCTTTAGCAGAATAAAAAGGTGTATCCTAAAAAAAAACTACATCACTACTGGTGAACCATTTTTTCGCAGTAGGACTATAACACCTATACCCTTTTTGAGTACGAGAATAACCCAAAAAAAATACATTTTTCGGCTCTAGGAGATAATTTATCATAGTTTGGTCCAAGTAACTGCACAAAACAAGTAGAACCAAATATTCGTGGAGGTACAGAAAACAGAGGTACATTAGGCTGTAGAACCTGAACAAGAATTGTTAGAGTCTATATTAAGCCTATTTAGTTAATTAGTTAGTGGGCTTTTGTATCTCAGCTCGTTTAGATTACTTGCGTCCTAAGTCTTAGGGCGTCTCCCCTCTCCTATATAAAGGAGAGGGCGTCCAGTCTTGTATTCATCCCATTCAATTGCATTGAATCTTATTTTCTACATGGTATCAGAGCGGTGAACAGTAACGACGGTGTGAACAGTAACGACATTGTGAACAGTAACTCTGGCGGTGAGCAGTACGTGCACGTGAACAGTACTCTGGCGATGAGCAGTACGTGCACGTGAACAATTACTCCGGCGTGAATAGTAATTTCTGCGTGCACATTACGCGTTCGCTCCTGACGGAAACCTAGCCGCCGCCCCTCCCTCTCCTTTCCGACGCGCACGCAACCCTAGCCGCCGTCACCGCTCGTCTTTTCCAGAGAGCAACTAAGGGGAAGAACCCCTGCCTGCAGGCGGCCGCCGCCGTTGCCATGGCTTAGGCCAACTGCCCGCCAGGCATCTCCCGACCTCCATGGCTTCTCCTTCTCTTTCTTAAAAGATTTAATTTTTCTTTCCGTACGCCGGCTATATCCGTCTCGGTGCAATCAACAACCACCATCAAGCCGTCGTCGATAACAGCAGATAACGTCACCATCGGTCATGCCGCCGCATCACGCTGCCGCCGAATCCTCCTGCATCTGGTGCAAGCGTTGCGGCCAGCAACAGAGCCGCTGGTTCCCAACAGCAATATTGCTGCCGCCGTTGGCCGTAACCATCAGCGGAGCCGCAACCGCCGTCGGCCAGGACGCTAGCCGCTGCTGCCTGCCAATGCGCCGCCCATGCCTATCGATCGTACGCCCGACGCAGTCAGCGCACAGCAGCAGCGCCACCGCCGCCAATCAGCAATGACAACCACATCCAGTGACAGCCATCCCATTGCTACCAATCACGTTGCCACCAACCGTTGCAATCATCGCCATCATTGTGTGTCCGTCACTGCATTGTTGCTGCCTCATTGTCCAACAACCATATCCCTAGCCGCCGATCACACCATTCAACTGTCGCCGTCATCCATGCCCCTGGTCGCTGCTCTACTGCTGCTCTCCGTCTCGTCGTTGCTGTCCCAACATTTTCGCCTATCCTTGGCTGAAGCACGGTCACTTATCACTCTCTACCGCTACCAAACATCCCTATCTACTGCCCTATATTCATTATGCCTATTCAGATCCTTAATCGGTCATATCTTTGCTAATCAGATCCAAGTTTTAGCCTAATCATATTTTTCTAGATCCGTTTATTTTTCTATCCGGATCTTACATTGACCCATTTAGCATATTCTCTCCAGTTATCAGTTTCATTCTCCATATATTACACATCTCCATATCACAAAATCCTCTCAAATCCGTCGATTCCTTTCCCACCCACCCATATCATGTGTGTATCCCTTTCCACAATGCACGGGGGTCATATATCCATTTCTCCACACCAAACAGTCACTCTCGTCGTATTTGGTGTGCGGGGGGGGGATAGAGAGGAGAGGAAGAGATGAGAAGAGAGAGAGAGTGTGTGAGAGAATATGTATGAGAGAGAGAGTATGAGAAGAGATGATATATGTATTCAGGCTATATATGTTCCAGGAAAGGAAGCACATAAGCGGACACGGACACGGGACACGACGATTTTGAAAAAATAGGACACGGACACGGCTATGGACACGGCATTTTTTTAAAATTAAACTATATATATATATATATATATATATATATATATATATATATAACACATAAGAAATAAAAAAATAGTTAATTAGACACTATAACTTAATTTAAGGTAAAGCTAAAAAATGAAACCAATTGGCGATTGTATAACCACAACATTGAAACATTGAAGTAGAATTATCCATAAAAGAGGTCTTTTCATTATTATGTCAAATACAAGTTAAAAAAAAGACAGTTTTACATCCATTCGTATTCAATGTGTAATACCCAAACATGACGAGATATAAAAATTAAAAAAAAGAGAGGAGAGACCGGTAGATTAAATAAGAGAGATTGAAACATGACAAAGTGGAATTCAATTTCAAGATTTTAATGTGTATGATGAGACTCATATGAAATGATGTAAAGAAACCCCAAGAACTGAAGTTGTGTATTTTGAAGTCTAAAAGAATCAAAAGACAAAAAGATTGAGGAAATTTTAATAAAGAGTAAGCATTTTTTGCAATTCCAGTAGCCTAGTCAAAGAATAGACTTCACGGATTCAGTCCCATGATGTGCCACGCTGCTGAATTTCAGAATATTGACCATTAGACATACATAAGAGTCTTTAAGTCGATACCTAGTACTCAGTAAATGTAGATGTCATATAAATTTTGAGACTGTTCATAAGGAATTTATTTGGATACACAATAACAATTAATATAAATACACAACTGGATATTCAAGAAAGTGATAAACATAGAAACATTGATAGAACAAGGAAACAATGGATAAAGGTTGATAGTTTCCCTTAGTTAATCAGTTTTCCAGAACTAGAGGAAGGCCCCAAGCCCAAGAATAGATGAATGAGTCGAGAGATTATATAGAAACAAGAATAGGGAGACAGTTGTTGCTGCTCTATATTTAGATATGTGATAAGAACAGCAAGAATACAACTGCCACCCTCTTGCGAACTGAGCTGGATTTGATCTATCAGAGACATGTTTAGCTGCCTAGTTATGTGACTATGTTAGTGGAAAGGCAAGCCTGTTTTGGGCTGTAAATGGGCCTGGCCGTGTCCAGGCCGTGTCCAAGCCGTGTCCAAGTCGTGTCCACCTATAAAAAAAAATGTTGGACACGGCTGGAGAAGTGTCCAATACGTATTTAGGAATGTCCACGGAGTACGGGTGTCCAATACGTGTCAGACACGGGTACGACACCTGTTTTGAAGTGTCCGTGCTTCCTAGGTTCCAGGCTATTATCTTCATGGAGCTTCGCATTTTTCAGCACATCCGTTCTCTACTTCCAAATAGTAATGAAGGATCTTCATTCAACGTCAACACCGAGCTATCCGCGTTCGTACCGCGTTATGTACGTAAGGTGTTGATGGTGTACTTCAACTGCTTTCACATGAGACAGATGGGTGCTTCTTTAGATTTTCAGAAGCTCAGCAAGCCTGCCACTCTACTTCTATAAGGTTGATTCATCAAGTTTATCTTCACCGAGCTGCTTCATCACGTCTTCTCCGAGCTGCATCTGCTGTATTAGCATCGCCTTCCGCTGATCTTCTTGGGACTTTCCTTGATGGATGATATCTCCTTTCCCATCAAGCCCCCAATGTTCATGCGTCAAAGTTATGGTACCTGCATCGTATCACCAGCATATCGTCCGTGCGTGTTCGTGCCACATTATGCACGTCTTCCCAGACAATTTGAAGATTCCACTACTGCTACATCAACACTGTGTATCCGCGTTCGTGTCGTGTTAAGTACGTATTCCGGTGAAGTTGTCGTAGTCGTGGTATTGATGATCGTCTGCTCCAAGTGGCGAATTATTGCTTTAGTATTCAGGTCCCATTTCAGATGTTCTTCATTCCAGATGCACTCTAAAAGACCTTCATCAAAGCTCGAGGATCTCCATCCTGCAGAATACAATTTCAAAGAAGAGAGGCATTGTCGCCACATGGTTCAGGGGGAGTATTAATTAAGGGGGAGTATCAATTTTTGTATGGGGAGTGATATTTATCTTTTATCTTTCATTTATCATTTCTTTTATCGAGTCTTGTAACCTCCAAGCTTTGGACATGTGTTTCACCTATTCTCCAGCTTGAGGGGGAGTGTTAGAGAGTCTATATTAGCCTATTTAGTTAATTAGTTAGTGGGCTTTTGTGTCTCAGCCCGTTTAGATTACTTGCGTCCTAAGTCTTAGGGTGTCTCCCCTCTCCTATATGAAGGAGAGGGGAGACGCCCTAAGACTTAGGACGCAAGTAATCTAAACGGGCTGAGATACAAAGCCCACTAACTAATTAACTAAATAGGCTAATATAGACTCTCTAACAGGAATCTTGTTGCCAATAACAGAAGACGACATTCTATTAATAAGAAAGCAGGCAGTCAGGATAACTTCTGGCCAAAAACGCCTAGGTACATTAGAATGCAACATTATAGTTCTAGCAACCTCAAGTATGCCTATTTTTCCTTTCTGCAACTCCATTTTGTTGAGGTGTATAGGCACACAATGTCTGATGAATAGTACCAACAGATCGACAAAAAAGTCCAACTTCAATCTGAACAAACTCCAAAGCATTGTCGGTTCTTAGAATTTTAATAGGCACAGAATATTGAGTTTTTATTTCAGCAAAAAAGAATTTTATTGTAGATAGCACTTGAGACTGATTTTTCAACATAAACAACCAAGTGGCACGAGAAAAATCATCAATAAACAGAATAAAGTATTTATTGCCAGACAAACTTGGAACATGACACAAACCCCATACATCTGCATGAATGAGATCAAAAATGTTTTTACTACTAATCTGGGGCCGCTTAGGATAGATAGTTCTAGACTGTTTCCCTAACTGACACGACTTACACTGAAAATCATGCGTTCCTACACCAGAAATAACATGTTTTAATTTCTCAGAAGATGGGTGTCCAAGTCTGTAGTGCCACTGCAAAGCTGAAACTGATGAAGATAGAGCTGAAGCTAGCGCCAAGTTGTCAGTCTTTTTCAATTCATCCAGATAATATAGGCCATCAGGTCCTTCATGCCCCCCACCAATCTTCATCCTCGTGCGAAGGTTATGAAAAGTACAAGTACCAGGAATGAATGTGAGACTGCAGTTCAAGCTATGTACAATTTTGCTAACAGATAATAAGTTCAGTGGAAATCGAGGCACACATAGAGAAAATTTTAACAAAAATTGAGAAGCTATGTCTCCAATCCCAGCTACAGCAATCTTGGAGCCATCCACAAGCATAACAGAAGAATTAGAGACCGGTCTAGATAAGGTTTTAAAAAAAGACCGATTTCCAGATATATGAGATGAGGCACCCGAATCAATCACCCATTTTTTATTTCCAGTACTAGGCGAGGGGCACTGAGGAAAGCAATATCACAACCAGAATATGTAGTAGCATGAGCTCCAGTGGCAGCTCCAGAGGATGACCCAAAATGCTCGAGCAACAGACGCTCCACCTCAGAACGGATGAAGTCAGCAGTAGTAGAACTGGATGCATCAGTGGCAGTAGGCTGTGACACTACCTCAGAGGTAGCATGGGCATTAGAAGCTGCATTAGCCTAGGCAGGCTTTCCATATTTCTCCCAGCATTTTTCTTCAATATGATTAGACCGACCACAAAAGCTGCGGAACTGCTGACCAGTCTGAGGGCGAGCAGCATTGGGAGGACCCGTTGGTGCTCCACGTCCAGAAGAACTCCCCCTCCCAGCACCAAGAGGAGGACGAGTTTTGTGAGAACGACCACGTCCGCGACCACGACCACGGCCGGACATAGCAGCAAGAGCAATAGTATCGCCAGTATCAGAAGGTGACTCAGATGAGGATGACGACAGCCACTGAAGACGCTGAAAGGCACTATGTAGAGTAGGTAGTGGATCACTGGCAAGAATCTGATCCACAACCCCAGTATAGGATTCAGGTAACCCACACAGGAACTGAACTACCTGCAACTCCTGGCGTTGACGTTGCATGGTAGCCAAGTCAGTAGTAGACAAGGGATGGTAGGCCTCCAATTCTCCCCAGAGTCCCTTGAAGGCAGAAAAATAGTTAGTAAGGTCAGATTCTGAGAAGTGTAGATGGCTCAGTTGCTTGTTGATATCAAAGACCTTCTTTGGATTCTGGCTATGAGAGTAAGTACTAGCAAGCTGATCCCACATCTGCTTTGCTGTAGGTAGGTATAGTAAGGTGACACTGATTTTTGTCTCACTGCTATTGAGAATCCAGGTCATCACAGTAGAATCATCTTTGACCCAGTCATCATACACTTTGACATCCTTGGAGTCGACATTGGCAGCAGGCATAGGAGGCGGATCACGCGTCAGATGAGAAAGTTTCCCTTGAGATTTAACATAAATCTGCATAGAACAGACCCAATGTTGGTAGTTACACCCATCCAGCTTAACAGTAGTAACTTGACGACGCAGATCATCATGTGAAGACGCCATGACAGGCAGAGCACCAACACCGACAGTGAGAAAGAACAGGTAGGCACAGGCAGAAGACGACCACCTAGTTCCTCAGCTAGGCGGCAGTAGGCACAATGGAAAGACTGGACGGACCAGTTACATACGGGCTACACCGAAGCGCAACGAAAAACCCGGCGGCTCAAAGGCCTACACGGGCAGGCAGAAGACGAAGCCGAAAGAGGCTCACACAGTCACCCGGAAGACGTAGACTACAAAGAAGATCACTTCACGGAGATCACGGGGCAGCAACGACCGACGCGGAGACGGCTAAGCCAGCCGATTGGCTGGGCGGCGCGACGGCCGGCCAGGCAGCCTAGCCGCAGCAGCGGCGGCGACCGGCAGGTGGCGAGGCGCGGTGGCGCACTGGTGGCGGCGGCGGGAAGAGAGAAAGGGAAGGGAGGGAGGGGAAGAAGGAGAGGCGGCGACGCCCGAATCTAGATCTGCTCTGGTACCATGTTAAACAGTAGATTGAGAAAGCGTAGGGTTACACAATGTGTGTACCCTGATATATATACTAGTGGAACAATTACATGTAGGTCCAAATAGAAAAATAAATAACATGACAATAAGTAAAGACATATATTAACAAACACCATAGAGTTGCCATTTCATACCCTGTGAAGGGAAACGGTGTGTCCAACCCTAGTTGGCAAACTCGTAGCGTAAGGGATGCTACCTGAAAACAAATTGAGATGAATCTGTTGGCAATGACACTACTTCCTTTTCTTCCTTTGGTTCTAATTAACTATTGTGATGGAAATAGTGAGAAAGTAGTATATAGTATCAGTGGGTCAAAACAATGATTGCTGAAGCTGATAGGATAAGAGCTTGATCATTCTAAAAGGCATATAAGGCTCAGTAAAAATTGATACACCTTCTGGAACTCAGATTAGTATTAGTTTGTGGCAACCAAAATCAATGGAAGCTGCTCACAGGGGTTAAAAACTTAAATATAGGTAATGGACGCGCATTAGTTGTTGAATTTCTTTCTCGGCGACCTTTGTAGAGTAGATCTTATAATTATGTTCTATGGATTACGAGAGCACCTCTCCTAGGCAGGGTTGTTGATGGACCCACCGTATAGAGTAAAATCTAGCCCCTAGCTACTGCACACTGGATTGGACATTTTAAATCAAAAAGTGGGCCAGCCTGTGTGGCTAGATAATTCATTCCAAAGGGGCAAAACCAGGGGCCGATCCCGGGTGCCTTCATTGGGGTTATCGCTTCACTATCATTTGAGCTACTTCTCACTGAGTCTCATAACCATGCCAACAAAAAGAGTAATGCACCTTTATCTTTGCTAAAATATTGAATATAATAGTGGAGCTAATGGATCGAAGGCCATTAGTGTTAGTTTGGTTCAATCTTATGTTGCTATGAATGTACACTGTACCTCTAGCCTATTCTATATATAAGTTTCATTGTATCTCTGTTTTGGATTAACAAAGCTCTTGATCTATGAAGCACCGACACTCCAAAATAGGTGACATACCCGTACTCCGGTACTTTGTGGATACTCTAGGATACATACCAGATATTTCCAAGCCATATCTATGCCAAATCCAGCTAATAAAAAATGAAAAAAAATTAGCACCTAAGGCACAAGCTCCTCTCTCCACCCTCTCTACTAAGTAGCAGCTCGCAACAAGGCCGTTGCAACTGCTCCCCTGATGTCAATACAACCACCATTCTCCGTGCTAAATGCCGTCTTCCTTCTTCTCTTTATTTTTTCTAACTCTACTTTTTAAGATTTCTCTTTTAAAATGATTCTCCCTGCCTAATCATGGATTTTTACTGGTTCATTATAGAAAACCAGTTCATTTACCATTATACGATACTTGTAGATGCTTTCCTTTGCTGAGTTGCATGTTTTATGCACATTGATGTTTTCTATGTTCTCTAAAATGCTTCAATTTGGTATTGTTGGCTAATACCCTTTTTGTTTAGATGACTATATCCATTGTGGTTTATTTTGGATTTCTATCTTGATAATATCCATTTTATTTCATTTAAAGGTAAGTGTTGTGTCCTCAGCCTTTTGTCTCCTTACTATCATCTTTTGCACCGTATGTTTTTCCAATTCTATCAACTTGTCTTACTCTTTTGATGTTTGCATATCCTTGTATATAGTTCTTGCAACACATCTACTAAATTGTTTTTGATATAATGTCCACTTTCAGTTCTAAATGTATAATAAAGTATGACTCCTAAACATAATTTTGAACTATATCCAAAATTCTTAATTAATTGGAGTGCGAATAAAATGCTACGATGTACATATAAACTCAGTTTGACTTTTAATAAACTCTTTGATCACTTTTCTTTATGTTTAAGTGAACAATACTGGTTTGTTTACATTTTTCGTTTTTATGATTTTTTTAAATTTAAATTAACATTAAGAAAATTGTCATATCCACGCCGTACCTGTATCCTATATTTTGAAAAGTTCCCATATTCCCGTACCCATACCCGTACCGGTACCCATACCCATACCGTACTCGTATCCATATCTGCGCTTCATAGCTCTCATATGGTATCAGGTCAACGTGTAGAACCCCTCTCACGGCTTTAACAAGTGCTGTCCCGAAGACTAGCAATAACAATTTCCCATCTCCCTCCAGCAATAGCAGCCGCCGACCTCTCCAGCCGACCGTAGGCAGCTGACTCCCATAGGAGACGCCATAGTCAACCCCTAAAGGGAGTTGTGGTGCCACCGCTTCGAAGGGGGCAAGCCCGGTTCCGCCACCTGTCCCTCAAGGAGCTCGATGCCTCTCCATCACCTCTGGCACTATCTGACCAAGAGACTGTTGCTCCGCCTACATCAACAACCTCTAGTTCTCCATCTTTTACCAATGGAACTATGTCTTCATGTTGTTAACTGAGACAACTACACGTGTAGTGATATATAAAATCTTTGTAAAAGAACTGGGGTTCCTCCTCTTCCTTTCTACCTCCCCATGTGCCATCCCCACATACATGGGTGAGTGCTTCTAAGTTTGTTCATTATTCCTGTCACTCAATTTTCTTGTGTATGTTAACAATATTCTAGCTAGGAGTGACTTTGTTGTGCAAACGTTGTCACTAAAAATCCAGGGAAGCTAAGGTACTTTCTAGGAATTGATATTGCCGATTGCTCATTTGTAGTAAACCTATCACAAAGGAAATATACAATTAGTCTTCTTGATGAAACTAACGTGCTAGGTTTTTCTAACTTCAACTATGCTGGTAGTAAGGCTGATAGTAGTCATGAATTAAGTACCTTTGTTGGTGGAAATTTACTAACATGGCGTAGCAAGCAGTCATTGCTCAATCTAGAGTTGTGAATGAATATGAGGTAGTGGCTCAAACTGCCTGTGAAATGATGTGTCATGGCATTTCGTATTGAACTGGGGCTATCTCCTTCAGCACTATGCAGATGCATTATGCTAACTCTGCTTCCATCTTTATCACCAACACTCCCGTCTTTAATGAGAGGACAAAAAAATATAAAAGTGGATTGCTACTTTGTTCGCATATCAATTTAGGAAAAGAAACTATTTGCACTCTTGCAAGAATGGAGTAGTATATTGATCCAAACTCAAATTGAAACCTAGTTTACGAAATCAACCCATACATGCACCTTGATTAGCTGTAATATTTTCTTGACTTGAGGGCTAACATGAAGTTGAATTTATGCTACAACCAAAATGTGGTCATACTGGGATGAATTTTCAAGTTGTCATCACTTAAACACCCCTAATACCTAGGAAGCACGAGCACTTCCCCAAGGAAGTCGTGGCCGTCATGGGCACGTGTCAGACACGGATGTGCGTTGGATACCACTGAGAAGCGTCCACTTTTATTAAGACCAGGACCCTCAATGGATACTGTTAGAGAGTCTATTTACTAAAGTTATTTAGTCTATTTGTAATATGGGCCCAATTGTGTATTGGCCCATTAGGGTTTGTCTTGTGTCTCTGTGCTTCCCTCTGATCCTATATATATAGGAAGGGAGGGTGCCTCCTATCAATAAGAAAAACTCTACACGAAAGGGGATTTTCCCCATCATATCGTTTTTGCGAATGGTATCAGAGAAGACTTTCCTATGCCACCCAAACCCAAAGAGAGAGCATAGTCACAAATTCGGTATTCGGGATACGTACGGCCAAGTTGAAAAAATTGGAAATCGAGAATTATGCGGAAAATTCGGATAAAAATCGGTCAACGTACGGTAAAAGTTCGGTCAACTATTCGGAAAAAAGTCGGCAAAAAAGTGGAATATATATATATACACACACACACACACACACACACACCCACACATATAATGATTGAAAATGACTAAACATCGAACTGATTGCTCAATATTAGAAGGGGAAGAAGTGGGAGCAGCAAGCAGCAGGCACAAATCAGGGAAGAAAGGGGGAGAATGGAGGAGAAAGATGGAGCGTACATGTAGAATGTTGAGGGTTACTACTCTTGGTGTGTCGGGGGATAGAGGAGGAAGGTTGGACGGTTTAGTGGAACCCTACTACAAGTTAAAAAGGACGTGGAAAAAATAAATGTGAAGCAAAAGTACAGAAATGTTTAAAACAGCAAAAAAACGTATTAAACACGTTTAAAACGTAATACACGAATAAAACGCGTTTAAAACATATTATTCGGTTTGGAGTTTAAAACGGCCGTCATATACGACACATGATTAATACGCGTTTTAAACGCGTTTTTTTCAAAAAAACGGAGTATATTGTGACTATGAGAGAGAGAGAGAGCGTAAAGTAGAGTTGCCTCCCCTTGCTGGCGGTCGCCGCCGTCAGGCGCTGTTGCTGGTTGCCCACAGGGATCTCCCATCCTTGCTTCTTCTTAGAGTCGTTTCCTTCGAGCCATCTCCATCTTCAACAAAAATCACCCTTTAAAGTTACTTCTACCAGATCTACAAGGGCCGCCATGCCTCCGTCAATCTTGCTTGCTAATGGAGCCACCTCTATCCTATTCGCCGCCATCATCACAAATCTACATCACCATTATCTACTGTGCCGCCGATCCAATATATGCCACCACCATTAAGATCTAATCCAATATCTTGGATAAAGATCTTCCTTTTTCAGCTGATATTTGGGGCACATCGTCCCTGTATTGCTATGTTGGAGATCCAAAAGGATATCCCCCTCTTATTTACTAAATATGGGGCTTTTCTACTACTGTTCATCGCTAAGACGACGTGTCGTTGCTTGACACGACGTGTTGGCAGAGATCTGCTTTGTTCGCCGTCACGATTCACAAAATGTGCCCGACGACCGTGTCACCTTACATACACGGTGCATCATCTGCGTTCTGTCCTGACTCTGCCCCGAGTTCTGTCAACTGACACGACGTGTCGCTCACTGACACGACGTGTTTCCTGCTTCTTGTTGGCGTTGACTTTTGCTGCTGTGGTATCAGACACAATGTGTCTCCTTTACTAACACGACGTGTCACATGCTACTGCTGATTATTGTCTCGAGTTTTGTCAACTAACACGGTGTCTCGCCTGCTTCTTTGCCGGCGCTGAATACTGATGCAACACGACGTGTCTCTTCACTGACACGACGTGTCTACTGCTACTGCTGCTATAACTTGGCGTGCTCCACCATCTATAATGATTCTATTACATGGCGGAGGTATCTATACATGGATAGTCCCTTCTTTATCCTTAACAACAACAGTAATCTGTCTTATACGACACTTCTATTTGTCTTTTGTTCATTAACCCCCTACCCTTCCCTGCCCTATATACCTTTTTCCTAGCTCCTTAATACTTGTTCTACCCCTCATATACATAGTGAACCTACTGATAATTGGATCCTACAATTTTTGACCTTGTTTAAAAATTTTGCGGGCCCAAATTTGTTAGCCTAAGGGTTGGACAAATCTCCTTTTCGGGTTGTAAAAAGATCTATATATTTTTCTATCTGGATCTATGAAATCGGGTCATGTTGTACCTTGACTCAAGTTGTCGTACTCCCTCCACATACTCGAGGCCTTTACCTCTACCATTATTTTTGACTTTCTACCCAACCACTCTCATGACTCTTTTCATGGTTGGTGTGAGGGGGAGAATAGCGGATAATGAGTAGAGAGAAGAGATGAAGAAAGAAGAAGATTTTAGTTCTGCTGCTATATGGATCTTCATGCTACTTTTACTACTGCTATGGGGTGTTATTTTGGTGCTATATGGATCTGTTTGCTGCTTGAGAAGCTTATTCATCATCACCGACTGCTGCTATAAATCTATCTACTTCACTTGTTCTATCTATTGCTGATTTTCTATTCGGCGACGTTATTCTTGCTACTGTGCTATGATTAGCTCATTTTACAAGCTGCTTCGTGAGCTTGCACTACTGTTATCCGTGCTCTGTTTGCATGCTGACCCTTTGTATGTGCCTTGCACACGTCTACTATTGTTGTTGCTATGACCCATCACTCTCTGGGAACTGTGACCCAACACTTTCTGGACTGTGACTTCCGCTACTAGGATGGAAATTATATGATGAGATGATGATGGCATTTGGTGACTTGGGACGATGATGATATTACATGCTATGATGGCGCTGCATTCTTTTTTGCTACTGTTATTCATCTTGAAGTCTTTTTTGCTGCTTTCAACTTTGGACACTGGTCTTTTATCCGGCTACGTCATCTATTTTCTTCTACTGTGTTCTAGCATTCTCTGGCTTGATCGTGCTTTGAGCATGTTGACTCATTTGTTGTCCATGCCTTGTATGCATGTTATTTGTTGTTTCTTCTGTTCCAACACTCTCTGGCTTGGCCGTGCCTTGAGCATGTTGACTCCTTTCTTGTCCATGCCTTGTATGCACGTTATCTGCTGCTTCTTGTGTTCCAGCACTCTCTGGTCTACTTGATGATAATAGCGACTGTAATAAAGACCTTGATTCCTACCTATTGATGTTTTGTCTGCTCCAAAAACTACTTCATATTGATCAAGAAGCTCCTGCTACCTGCCTTTGTACTTGCTTTTTGGGTTATCCGCTTGAGGAGTGTTTAAGTGCGAGTGATTTATTTGTAACATTGAGGGGGAGAAATTCTTGTATGAGATTGATTATCTTTTCATTATGTTCAGTCTGTTTGTCTATTTGCAAGCTGACTTGAGATTCTTCCAAGCTCCTACTTGAGGGGGAGTGTTAGAGAGTCTATTTACTTAAGTTATTTAGTCTATTTGTAATATGGACCCAATTGTGTATTGGCCCATTAGAGTTTGTCTTGTGTTTGTATGCTTCCTCCTGATCTTATATATAGGAAAGGGAGGCTGCCTCCTATCAATAAGAAAAACTCTACACGGAAGGAGAATTCCGTATCATATCAGTTTTTTGCAGATACGACATCGACATGCTATGGACACACCTTGGGCGAAAACCAACATCCTATAAATGCGAATATAAATATTATGTATCCTCCCTCCCTCCACTTCATCCTGTACCTCACCACCACCTGTATGTCTCCCTTCTCATTAGTTCGATAATAATCTATTATGCATCATTGCTGTAGATATAGGTTGATCATTCTTATTTGCTGCTCTAGGAATTTGACATGCAAATTCATTATAATCCATCATTCTCCATTTACATTTTTTTAATTTTATATTGCACATGTATAATACAATAATTGGTTCTCAATAGATAATGTTTAATTTCATAATGTAAACATGCTTATGGTTTTATTAATATATTCACATCATAAATGAACTTTGGGTTTAATTTTCTGTCTTTTGTGTTTGTTTCTATAATCTCCCGTTATGATTTTAGGGCTTTGGATGGGTGGATGTTATTTGTATCAGTTCCATGTTGTACATGTATATGTATATAAATATGTGTGTATATTGGGTCCGACGCGATATCCGTGTCCTATATTTTAAAAAATCACCGTATCCCCTGCCCGTGTCCATGGCCTGTCCCGTGCGTGTCCGTGCTTCCTAACCTGATGCTAATTATAATGCATATGTATATATTTTTATACAAATAATGTTGAGCTGCACCTTTGTTTTTATTATGGGCACGTTGAACTCATATGGTCATATGTGAGCTCGACTAACAGTACTCATCCAATATACCGGATATTGCTTGTTATAAGCTGACAGGACTTACAACTGTATTCATTTAGACTAGCAGAATGGGCTGTTTTTATTAGCAGGGGCAGTAAGAACTGTTTTTGTTGTTACTGACAAATGCAGTTGAAAAGAGTTGCTTAATAGAACGGGCAATAGTGATAGTAAGAGAGTAGCATCATCCGAGACGGAGCCAGAAAATCTGGCATGGGTGGGCACTGCACAATTTAAGCATCACAATAGTACATTGGATGGGGCACTAGGAACAATTTATAAATAAAATTTTTCATTCATTAAAGAGATAAATATGGAGCAAGGGTAGGGCATGTGCCCTCCCTTGCCTCCATATAGCCCTGTCACTGAGCATCATCACGAATGAATGGCGGATTGAAGACTAACAGCAGCAATGATATATTGTTGCCCCTATGATAATTACTGAAAACATGGACAAATGGCTCTACCCTGTAGATTCTACTTAGCGTATTCTGTTATCTTGTATGTCCAATATAACCTCCCAATTTTACTGGGAATATTCTGTTATTGTGTATGTCCAATATGAATGTTCTAGGGTTAACATAAGGTTTTCTTATTGTAAGTGCCTAACATCACTTCCATGATGTTTAATTCGTTCATGTGTGACAATGTCACCTCCATGAGTGTAATTCATAATGTCTGACGCTGTTTAATAAAGGCAGTTTTGACCATAGAGATAAAGAAAACTTCGGCATTTTTAATATTTCCTCAATATCTTACCATGTGTATACCTTTAATTTTCAAGGCCTATGTTCAATTTAAGGAAATCAGCAAGCCCTCAATATGTTTATACCTAAAGATTTCCATTTTCAGGAACCTGTTGCATTCCTAGGTGGCGTTTTTGCTGGTCTGTTGAGGCTAGACCTTAATGAAGATCCACTGAAGGAATGGGTTACTAAAACGGTAGAAGCTGCTGGATTAACCGAGGATGAAGCCATTCAAAACAGAATTGAACCTGTTGATGATACTCCACAAGAAATTCAGATTGAGTGAAGGTGGTTACAACTTTCATTGTCTAGTTCAGATAATCTGTGTATATCTGTAAGGTTACAATTCCAAGAAAATTTGTATAGACATTCAATAGAAGCTTAGTTTCCGTCAGTACTACTCTTGAATAAATTTTAGTAAGTACTGAATTGCTCTGACGAAGATGCTATTAGGCGTGGCACAAATATTGTTTTTTCTTGAGCAACCTTGCTTTTGACATGTAACAGAATGTTAGTGTTACTGTTAAGAGTTACTTAGTTTATTATGTATATGGGACTAAGTATGTTTGACCCATTAGGGTTTAAGTCCATGCTTGTATTTCTCCCATTTCTTACATATCGGATCAGAGTTTTACCCTCTTATATAGAAGCAGAGTTTTGCCTAATAGAATTAATCTGATTGCCTCCATCTTACTTTACATAGTTAGGATAGTAGTGAATGAACATCATATGATTTTGTTTATCATGTTTCTCAGATGCAGTCAATTTTTTTAGATAGTCATGGATGCATCTTCTTGGTGACTGGTTCTGCCCTCCAACAGGTGTGTGGTCGGACATGCTTGGTTTATGATGTTTCTTGGTAGTTTGGTCCGAGTATGTGAAAGCTAGGAGGTTATTAATATGGTGTTTGATAGTGAGTACTCTAGGATTACCCTTGCTCTCACTTGTGTAAAAGAACTGGTACAGAAAGGATTGTTTGTGCCAATTGATTGTAATCTTTGTTGCAA
Organism: Alisma plantago-aquatica; assembly: GCA_963693085.1. Taxonomy (NCBI): domain Eukaryota; kingdom Viridiplantae; phylum Streptophyta; class Magnoliopsida; order Alismatales; family Alismataceae; genus Alisma; species Alisma plantago-aquatica. The sequence continues at coordinate 196,563,979 of OY856412.1, forward strand.
TCAACCAGCTATTGCCATGTTACAAGCAAGGCATACCATGCTTGCGTACATGAAAGATAGCATTCAACCACATTCTGAACCTGGGTGCCTTGGGTTGGCTGCATGTTATTTCCCACTTCCCCAGCTTTCATTTCAGCTCTGTTTTGCTTACAACTTCCGTCGAACTTCAATAAAATATAGTTATCTTTATGTGTTTTTGTCCAAGGGGGCATGCGTCGTTCATTTTAACTGAACCTAATAGGTGCACTAATTCCATTACATTGGTGATGCTCATATTCCTCATGGCGACTTTCTAAATAAACTTGGAATATCGTATATGCGGTGTTAGCACCACCTTATCAGATAAAGTAGAAAAAGAGAGACTTGATAAGAGATAATAGCAATTATATTGTGAATAATTTAGGCAGAAAAGAATAAATACCTACTAAAACCTGTTTCGATTCATGTCGGCAACGCCCCTACGCAGATTTTCCCCTGCGTGACATGCAACCCTCTCGTGATGTTACATATATAGTGAGACTATGTAACTTGAAAAAATAAGAGTAAAAAAATAATCGTCCTGCCTATCCTGCACAAGGACCAATTTATAATTTTAAAAATTAAATAAAAAATTGCATCCAAACTGTTAGATACTCTCACACGGCTGTTTTATAAGAATAAACAACTAATTAGTAATTAAAATTATAAAAAAGTGCATATAATACCTATGTATTCATTAGAATACAAGGATTCGATACAAGAATTACTTACTAATAAAAAAATGGAAGCAAAAAGTGCAGAAAACTCTCCATAGGCCTTTTTATATAATATAGATGTCATTCATATTAGGAAACTATAGCCTACCTGTTGTACTTGTTACAACTACAAGAAAATTTGCTATGGGTTTTAGTTATTTGATCGTTTGTTATGTCATCTTGAGCTAATATTAGGTCTTAGAACTTTCATGATTTTATATACATTATCCGGTACGCTGGGTCATGGAACATAAAGAGAACAGGCGCCAAGAAGATAGACTACTAGATTCTATTAATGCAGATGGGTTGATTATTGTAAAAGCTGCATGACTCTGTCGAGCATGACAGTGTAAGCTACTAATTAACCTGCGAGAAAAGTTTAAGCCAGGACAATGAATGTTGCTGCCAAGCGTAGACTATGAGTTCAATGTCTGTTAACGGATAAAAAAAATGTGTTAAATTGTGGATAAAAATGAAGAAGAAACTTAAAGTGAACTACAAAGCAATTTGTTAAAGAACAAACTAATCATTACGTAGTCACAGGTGGCAAAAGAAAACTTACAAAAGCAGTGCAGAGAGATCATAAATGCAAGTGAATTCAATTCCCATTTCTCATTGGGACTTTCTTCACTCGAAGAAGATTCCATAGATCTAAAATCATGAAAATGAACACTTAGCTAGGATTTCTATCCATCATGCTAAGACTTCATAACACATGAAATGCTTAGGAATAACACTCCCAATTACCTTCAATAACTATCGCCTCCTCACAAATGGATAACCAATCACAAGCCCAAGGCCATTTAACGGTTTACTTGAAGTCACATTGTGCCACTAGGGAAGTTTAGCAAGGCTCCTGAAATGAGGCACTTGTTTATTTGCATGCATGTCTCCCTCATATGTTGCTATAAACATACAACTACACATCATGCTAGCCATCATAAAATGAAGTGCTTAGGGATAGCATCCCCAAGCTCCCCGAACAACTATTGGCTCCCCAGAAATGGGAAACCAATCACAAGCCCAAGATTGTTGAAGGATTTACTTGAAGGAAAATTGCCCTAGTAAGGAAGTCTAACAAAAATATTGAAATGTGATAATGTCTATGTACATGTAAATATCAACTAGATGTTGCTTTATACACAAACAATTGGTGGGTATATCATGGACTAACTCAAACAAAGTTGCCTTATGGTGGTAAAAGCACAATACATGCGTTTTGCCTTTGTCACCAAAACTCAAACCCACATATTTGAATCAAGTTCTAGTCTTAACTTGTTTTCTTGTGCGTCATCGGCACAACAAATCCACTAGAGAAATTATCTCTAGACATTAACCTTTTAATGGCTATCAACTCACTTGCAAACAAGTAAGTTGATTTTAGTATAGAAAGGTACCGATACCATAGGACAATGTATTCAAAAGTTTGAGTTTGCATAGGTTTCTATGAATAATATTTAAAATGCAATTTTGAAGGGATGGATAAAACTAAAACAAGAATGGAAATGCAGAAGTAAACTAATTAAATTGGGTTTTAATTCAAATGTTAAGAGATACCAGGGGTCTGAGGGATTACCACCACAGACCACGTTCTTAATCTAATTAGTTCAACTCCTTAATCTTTATGATTAAATCAATACCATGGGGATTTGTGTCTTTATTGAGCACAAATCTCACAAGGTTCATACTTCTCTCAAACCCGCGATCTCAACATTTGAGGGCCCTCATTCAACCATCCAACAAGTTCTATCTGGTATTCTTGTCAAGAATTTGTGATTTCCAATTTGATGTTCAAACCATGGAGCAGGTGATCTCGTCACTGTAAGTTATAACAGACAAGACAAACTGGGTAAAAAGATCACAAACTCCGTCAATGGATCTCGTCAGGCGATTATGGGTTCATACTTGTGGGAATTAGGTGATCTCATCACCCCACAAGGAATATAATCTATCTAACCAGAGAACCAGTGTAAAATTTAGTAGGAAACTTCTAATCATTAAACTAGCAGAGTTAAATACAACTAAAGTAAAGAACGAGCTATACAACTACGCATGTTTCCCTAGTAAAGAAACTATTCAGACATAATAGAAACATATACAACAATAAGGATAGGGATAGGAAGAGTAATGTTGCCAAGATGAAACAATGAAGAAGTCTCCCTAAGGGATACAACACCATCTTTTCTCCCTTCCTTGCTCTATACACCCAAGGGGGTCTCTAAGATGACCAAGAATGAAGTGTAAAAAGATCCCCCAAAATGTGCTTAGACCCCCCTTCCTTTTATATGAGGGAAATCAGGATTGAAACCCTAAAAACTAATCCTGGTGGAGAATGGGGTGACTTGGTCCGCGACGCTAGTCGGTCGACTGGAAGTCCAGTCAATTGACTGGCTTATATGTATGCTTTGGCTCGAAGGTAGGTTTGAATGTAATAATGAGCCTTCTCAATTCTGCCTTTAACTGAGTCTTCTTGGCGAGTCGATCGACTGGGATGCTAGTCGATTGGTTGGTTTAAATGCTTTCTTTGACTTAAAGGTAAGTTAATTGACCGGTTGGTGACCAATTGGTCATTCCGTCTATATGAGCCTTCTAGTTTCTAATCTTGATTGAGTCTTGCTGGTGAGTTCATCGACTAAGATGCCAGTCAATCAGTTGGAGTTTCTGGACTTGACCAATACTTGCATGTGAGTCAATTGATTGAGATGTAAGTTGATCAGCTAGAAAGTCTAGGATGCTGCATGTACAAGTGAAGCCTCTTATTCTTGGGTCTTTTTGGACTTTGGAGTTATTGGGCCATTTTCCTATAAAACTACAAGAAAATATAGTAAACTCTAGTTAAAGAGAGAAAAGTTGAATTAAGAAAATTAACTCTAAAACTAGGGAATAATCAACAAAATGCTTCTATGTAATGATGTAAATAAATTGATAAATATGCAATTATTGAATACCCCAAACTTAAATGTTACCCGTCCTTGAGCAACATTGAATCATAAACATTACCTAATAATACTCTTATCTAGTCCTCCTCAATTGCATATCACTACTTGAATCCTTACCATCTATCATGGCCAAGCAACCTTGATTTCTTGGAATCACAGAACACACATTTTCTAATTCCCTACTCAAATTTACCAAAAACTTGTTTTCATTTCAATACTTGCAAAGAAATACATCCCCTAACCCTTATGCCTTTTGTACTCCAACAAATTCTCACAATTTCTGCACAAGAACATGATTCATGGATTTTATGGTTTGGAGTTCGGTAGAAAAATGGAGTGAATGAAGATATGGAGGAAGACATTATCTCACTCTATTAGACTTGACATCTTTTTTATTTTCTTTATTGCAATTACATTGATTGCATTTTTGAGTGCGCTTTGGCATCTTTTTTTGGCAGTAAGCTCCTATTGAATTTATGAGGGGTATGAAAGAAGCGGTAGAGGGGCAAAGGGTGTGCCACTCCACACTTGGAGTTTGGAACATTTTTTGACTTTGAATTTATTTTGGGAAAGGAGGGATAAGAAGGTGGTAGGAGAAATGTAGAAGAGACTACACTTGTGCAGCTTGTGTTTGGAATTCAACACATTAGGCGTATTATGGCATCCATTTAATTTTCTCTATAACTTGTAGAAATTGAGAATTTTAAAAGTTATTTACAAATTTAAAGTAGAGACACATTGTATTTGATTTCTATCTATCCAATATGGCTTGCCACCCTTCAAGAGGAATAGTGCTATTAAAGGTCATAGGGAACAAATGATTTCTAGAAAAAACAATTTATGAAAATAGTGTAAGAAAATTCACTTATTCAGGGTGGGGGTCATGGATTAACATGCATGATCGGTCGACTAGATAAAGGTCAAAACTAAAAAAAGAAAGATTTTTTTTGAAATTCTAAAGCTAGATACATAACATAATGAAAAATGAAAAAAAAAGAATTGCAAAGGAAAGATAAACTGGGTCGAATAGATACGTACCACCCACCTCCACCCAAAACTTAAAATTTTGCTCGTCCCAAGGCAAACTTAAATCTGAATGGGAGGATCGAATGCGCTGGGTTGCATCCTAAAAAGCACCATATTTAATGTCAAATGCCCGATGCTTATGTGGTCCACCATGGAGGAGGGACAATTGAAGCTTCTGCGGGATGGTTTTATTGTCCTAGTGTCTTTCCTTTCAGCTACTCCCCTATCCTTATTTGGATTCTTGTTTCCTGTAGCCTACCACAAATGGTGTGATACATGCCAGAATACCAAGTGATATAGTTGAAATCATACTTGGTTGGTTCCCATTGTTTGATATATGGTGGTGAATGAGGGATTCGAGAAGAATCAACATGATAATGCCGAGGGGGTGCAGGAGTAAGGCTTATTGGAAGCATGATCATCCCATCAATTTGGTGACTGACATCTATGGGGGTCGGATCTGGAGGTTGATACTTCGGAAATTGATGATCCATGTCCCCATTTGATTCTTCTTATAGAAATATGGTATTATCGACTCATGTGGTGTATAGAGATCTTCATAGATTCGACTTTAGTGAGGGAAAGGGGGGAGGTGAGTGGGGACCACTTGGGGTACAAATGGTCTGTAGATAGATTGGTTTTTGCAGTAAGGATGGTTCTTGGGCACTCAAAATGTGTTGAGTAAGATCAGTCTCAAGACCAAGGGGTGCTTCTTCTATGATTGACGTGACCCCAACCCACTAACCAAGGTTAGGACCCACCAAGCTGGGATTACTACTAACCATCAACTTTTAATTACTTACAAAAATTAACCTTATCTTTTTATTTTTTCAGATATATAGTAACATCATTTAGCAAACTGACAATATCTCATTAAACCTAACATTAAAGGATACAACATTGTTCAACTATTACATAGAAGAAAGAGTTTCACACTTAATATACATCATGAACATTTCATTCCAAACTTCTCTCTTTTCTCACTCTCTCATTCCTAGGATCCAAAGTAAGGATAAGAGACTATCTATCTATTCTAACTATTTCCTTTTTAGGACCTTCGTTGTACTTTTGATAAAAACTGGCTTCTGTTTCCTCAAGAAGAGCTAATCCTTTACTTGAAAAATTATTTAGTAGGTTGATGAGCTATTGGCTCAGTGAGTAGAAAATCAACATGTATTTTTTTTTGGTGAACGTAGGGTGGTGCCTCTATATATATATATATATCAAAAGCGGTTACAAAGTGTAGCCACAGAAAACAAAGAAGCTGTACAAACAGCAGGAAAGAAAAAACTAACTGCACAGAGCTTCTATATCCCTGATATGAGTCTCCCAAATCTTCCTCGTACCAGTGCTAATACCCCTAAAAATCCTTGAGTTTCTTTCTCTCCATATCATGTAAATAGTGAAGCAAGCAGCCACCTTGACCTCACCTTTCAAACACAGCAGATCAGCAAAGGAATTTACAGCCACAACAGAATTCCAATGATTCCTCCAAAAATTCCAGATCTCCCCTGTATACTAGCAAGTAAAGAAAAGGTGGGCCACATTTTCTTCATGTGCCATGCACAAGGCACATCTCGAAACCATCTGAAAACCTATTTTTTGCAGATAATCAACCGTGGGAATCTTCCCAAGAAAGCATTTCCAAAGCAGGACAGAAATTTTTCTTGGCATATCGGACCAAACCCAGCTGCCCCAGCTGACAACATGGTGTTTTTTCCTAGCCAAGTCCCAGCAGTCTTTAAGGCTGCAACTTCTCTTTTTTTTGAATAGGAGATAATCCTCCCCCGAGATTAGAGGTACCTCATCCTTCAGAATATCTCTAACCTAGTAGGCACCTCTAAAATTAGGAACAACCCATTCACCATCTTTAATGCATGCTTCAGCTTTACAGTTAATACCATAGCCCATTCTGAGCATAAGGTCAGAATCCACTAAATCGATTAACTTCTTATTCCCCCTCAACCAAGGATCCCTCCAAAACAACACCTTTTTACCATTGCCCAAACAGAAATCAATATCACTGAGGAGTGCATCTCGTTTTTTAAGCAACTTTCTCCAGAGCCAAGAAGAATTAACCCTGGGACTAACCGACCAAAGTGATTCCTCTTTAATGTATCTTCCATTAACCCATCTCACCCATAAACTTTCCTTTTCAGTTGCAATGTCCCACAGATTTTTAATGATTCCAGCCTTTGACCAATCATCGATAAGCCTGATACCCAAACCACCTTCTTTCTTAGGCCTGCAAACAACCTCCCAAGCAACCGTATGAAGGTGCTTCTTGTCCTCAGAATCCTTCCAAAGAAAGTCCCTCATCATTTTTTCAAGATCCTTGATAACAGATTTGGGCAAAGGGAAAGCAGAGGTCCAAAAAATACTATAAGCCGAGAGGGTAGAAATAATCAATTCAATCCTCCCCGCTTGAGTCAGCAGGTTACCCTTCCAGGAATCAAGTTTCATCTTGAATTTATCTACAATCAGATGGCACATCTCTTTAGTCAACCTTCCAGTAAAGAGAGGAACTCCAAGGTACCGCACAGGCAACTTGCTCACCTCAATGTTAAGAATGTTGCCCAAATCATCTCTATCCACCTTTTTGCTCAGGAACATATGACTCTTACTATTATTAAGCTGAAGGCCCGAAATCATACTGAAGATGTCAAGGATCTTTTTAGTGCAATGAGCATTACTTTCATCAGCCTTAGAAAATAGGAGTAAGTCGTCTGCAAAAATAATATGAGAGATATTCACCTCACCCACAGAAATAGGCTTCAGCCTTCCAGCTCGCACCTCAGCCTTAATGACAGAAGTCAACCCCTGCATAGCAATCACAAATAGTAAAGGGGAGAGGGGGTCACCCTGTCTAACCCCATTAGAAGCTTCAAACTCTTCAGTAGGATTACCATTTACTAACACTCTATAAGTAGCAGTGTCAAAGGTTTCTTGCACCCATCTCATCCAACATTCAGGAAAACCCATCTTCATAAACAAGAAAATGATATAATCCCTTCGAACCGAATCATAGGCCTTGGCTAAATCAGCCTTTATACACATACTTTGTTGGGCACCCCCAAAAGTACTCAAGATTTCATTGGCCAACAGAATAGCATCACCTATCTTTCTCCATTCACGAAGGCTATTTGATTTATATTAATAATTGCAGGCAGAACAGAGGCGAGACGATTTGCCATAATCTTCACAATGACTTTGTAGATAGTGTTACACAGAGAAATAGGTCTAAAATTTCTTAGGTTAACAGCCCCAGGGGTTTTAGGAATAAGAGTGATCATTGTACTATTGCACTCCTTAAGCAATCTGCCAGTTTTAAAAAAATATAGAATAGCAGAGGTAATATCATCACCCACAATATTCCACATCGCCTTGTAGAAAACAACATTGTAACCATCAGGCCCCGGGGCCTTGTCATTACTTAACTTCATAAAAACCTCCTCCACCTCCTTCTTTGTAATAGTACTTCTTAGAAGATCATACTGTGCATCATCAATTTTAGGCAAGATCCAATCCTCATTCCACACCACCTCATTCATCAAAGTTTTATTAAAAAGATTAGAATAAAAGCTTCTAATACTTTCACAAATAGCATCAGCTTCATAAATCCTTCCCCCTGATCATCCTCTAACATATTGATAGCATTTCTAATCCTCCTCGTTTTTAAAGATGCATAGAAAAAGGCTGAATTTCTGTCTCCCAACTTGAGCCACTGTACCCTACTTTTTTGACGAAGAAGGTTTTCCTCATCTTTTAGAGCTTTGGTGACCTCCTCTCTAAGCACAAATATCTTCCTCTGTTGGTCTTCATTTAACGGATCAACATCAATCTCTTTTTGTAAACATAACAAATCACCTTCAAGTTCCCTTGCTTTGTAGAACAGGTTGCCCACCACTTCTTTGTTCCACTTTCTCAACGCACAAGTAACAACATAAAGTTTTATGTAAACTTTGTACATCGGGGTACCATCAATAACAGTATTACACCAAGCATCAGAAACGACACTTTTGAACGATTCATGATTGACCCATGCATTAATAAAACGAAAAGGTGACCCATTCCTCTTCTTCGAAACTAGTCTCAGCATCAGAATTTTATGATCGCTAACAGCTGCTGGTAGAACCTCCCCCCAACAATAAGGAAAGACAGAGAGAAAGTTTAAGTTGGTGAAGATCCGATCAATTCTGGAGAAGGTGCTAGTACCTTTTCTACTATGGATGTCCCACGTGAAATAGAAGCCCTTCGTTTGCATCTCAAGAAGATTAACATCAGCAATGGTTTTATTAAAATCCATCATGCTTCGATTGGAAGGCGGTTGCTTACCCACCTTTTCCTTCATCAATCTAACTGCGTTAAAATCACCAATAACACACCAATTGACAGGATTATAACTTCTAATATTAAGGAGAGAATCCCATAACAGAGCACACTCATCATCAGGGTTTGCTCCGTAAACTGCAGTCATCTCAAACTTCATATGTTCTCTGCAAACAGTACAGTGGATGCATTGTTCATTTTTCAAAGAAACCTCTATGTCAATATCAACACTCTCCCAAATCACCAAGATGCGAGTATAAGTATAGAACTCAGAATTATCAACAAATCTGATAGAACTTAAATGCATAAGTATGTAAACATTGGCAGTTTAAAATTCTAAATCAATCATCATGGAAGTTGGTCTAATATTAAATACAAAAAGGTAACCTAAATCTATTAACTCAATTTTTAATCCACTTATTATGCCACTGGACCCACATGATGTCTACCACAATATGTAAAAGTATCACATCAAGCTACGATCTCACTGTACAAGACTTAGAAGCATGCCCATAATCCTAAGTCTATAGTCTCAATATCATGTCTGCAGCTGGCGTCGCCACATTTGACTCTCAACAACTAATGAGAGCAACCAGATATCTCAGATTCCTATCAACCTGGGTACTCAGGCGGGGAGTCAAAGCCCTCAGACTTGTTGTGTACCAGTGGACCTATCAAAGATGCCCACTTATCACCACAACTCATAACTTAAGTACCACTGACATCTCCGATTTATATTGGATACCAATAATTTAAGGAGTCTGCCCTCACTGGCCTAGACTCCCGCACCCTACTGGTGCACTCTAGCTTACCTCAACCTATGTGATACCTCCAGTTGAGAAGCACATTTCCTCCTCACAACACATGCCTACTGTGAGGATTTTACAGTGTCAAGGACATCTAACATCTAGTGATATTTATTTGAGCTTAACAAGATTCATCGTCATAACTAATGATTACCCTATTTTTGTCAATTGAACGTCTCGTATTAAGCACATAAATCATCTATCAACTTTCATAGTTCTCAATACCACAATTTGACTCTTAGTTCCAAATTAGGGAAACCCAACTTCCCCGATGCCCCTATTTGCACCATTTCAACACCTTTCGTTCATAGTGACTCGCATAGAAACTTATGATATGTTGTTACATCATCAACATATAATCAAAAAAAGAATTTCTACAATTGAAAACCACTGCACAGACATATCAAATTTATCACAATCATCATAGAGTAAGATTAATATACTAGAAGGCCATTAGTTGATTTGTAAGCTATAATTCTGGGTTAGGAAGTGATTTTCCACTGACATATCTCATCCAAGATTACTGATCTTTGCCTTTTCACCAACCAAACTCGAATCTTGGCTCCACAAACTGGAATCTCATCTCAAGCAATGAGCTCTCCTCACAAACATGCTGCCATTGAGGAAATAAGCTCAAAAACATTGACTGAAGGTAGAAGAAGAAGAATGAAGGTTAATCAAAATCTTTGTTTGATGAACCATGGAGTTATGAGAAAAGGAAATGAAGAGAAGGAAGGATTGATGATTAAAAACCACTTATCAAGTCAAATCTATAACAAACCCTTCAGTTTCCTCGATTCTTCATATTCTTCCACAAAAATGCCCTATAAATCACCCTCTAGGTATTCTTTTCATCAAAATAAGGATATTATAAGATAGAGTATCAAATCACAGTTCAATGCACTTTGTTTCGTTGAAAATGGATATGTATTGCCTAAGATATGGCCATTTTATGATTAGCTATCCTGGATGGTGATTCTCGACGGTCGCTGGATCTTTGATGACCATTGGTCGCAGGGCCTCGATGGTCACTGGGCCTTTGGTGACTATTGGTCACTGGGGCTCGATGGTCACTAAGAAAGCCCATTCTCAACAACCATTCTCGACGGTCGTCGAGACACTGTACATGTTCCTAAAAAGGTCACAACTCACTCATTTTAACTCCTATTTAGTTCATTCTTTTTGCATTAGATTTTTAGCTAAATTTTCTACAATCGTAAAATATTAATTTGATAATATTTCCAAATGAAAATGTATTTATTAATTATTCCCTCAAATATCATTAATTCTCCTCCCATGTATATGTATGGACCAATCATATATCAACTAAAACATTAGATCTTGTGGTATGCTTAAGTTGTGATTATAAGTAATCCAAACAAGTATTTGGGATTGCAAAAGTTAAGATAAATCATAATTTAATATATTAATAATAAAAACACAAAAAGCATTAAGGTTATCTTAAATCCATAGAATTACCAACAAGCTAGAAGAGGGTTGTAACAATTCTCCCCCTCTAATAAACATTTTGTCTCAAAATTCATAGAAGAGGAAAGGATACTTACTACACATCTCTGAATCTACTTTCCAAGCAGCTTCTTCTAAACCATGATTCCTCCAAAGAACTTTCATTATGACTATCTCCCTCTTTTTAAGCTTTAGAATTCTGCAATCTAGAATTTGAATTGGACCTTCAACATAGGAGATATCCTCTCTCAACTATACATGATCTAGGTCTATAATATTTTTTATTCCAGGATGACACTTCTTCAACATAGATACATTAAACATATCATGTAAATTGGCTAACTTTGAAGGCAACTGAAGTTTATATGCAATTGGTCCAATTTTCTGAATAATTGAATAGAGACCCATGTATCTAAAAGTTAGTTTGCCTCACTTTCCAAACCTCAACACACCTTTCCATGGTGAGACTTTCAAATAATCATTATCTCCAACCTCAAATAGAAGTGGTCTACACCTTTTCTCTGCATAGCCTTTCTGTCTATCTTGAGCAGCCTTCAACTTTTATCTGATCACAAATATATTTTCTGTAAATTCTTCCACCAACTCTAGACCTAGAGTCTGTCTTTCTCCAACTTCATACCAAAAAATAGGAAATCTACACTTCTTCCCATATAGAGCTTCATAAGGGGCCATGCCTAAACTCGAAGGACAACCATTGTTATATGCAAACTCCATATGATTAAACTGTAAACACATGCTCTCAACATATTCTAGGACCTGAATTGTCCTCTCTGACTGTTCATCTATTTGAGGATGCAATGTTGTGCTAAACTTCAAATTTTTTCCCAAATAATGTTGCAACTGATTCTAGAACCTAGATGTGAATTTGGGATCTCTATCAGATACTATAGGAAGTGGTATCCCCTGCAGTCTAACTACGACAGCTATATAGACTTTGGCTAACTTTGACATATCCCATGTTGTCTTAACTGGTAGAAAGTGAGAAGACTTTTTAGCCTATCTACTATTACCCATACAGAATCACACGTGGTGTCCTAGGTAGTCCAACCACAAAATCCATAGTAATATGACCCCGCTTCCATTTAGGGATAGGAAGTGATTGCAAAGTACCTATCGACTTCTGATGTTCAGCCTTGACTTGTTGACATACACCACACTTGACTACATACTCAACCACTTCCTTCTTCATACCTAACACCAATACAATTCCTTAAGGTTTCTATACATCTTTGTATTTCTTGGATGCATTGCATACATAGAAGAGTGAGCTTCGTCAAGAATATGTTTCTTTAACTGAGTGTCATCAGGCACACAAAATCTATCATGGTGATATAGAAACCCATCATCCAAATATCTAAACTCTGTTCTCTTTCCTTTTGTCATATCCTGCATGATCTGTTGTAGTTCTCTGTCACTATGCTGAAGCTCCTTGATCTGATCATAAAATGTAGGTCTAACATGTATCTATGCAATCAATCCAGCTTGTTAAGAAACATTCAAATCCAAATTCATCTCTCTCATCTTAACTAAAAAAATCTCTTTTTACATATGCCACAGAAAACATTTATGTAGACAACGTTGACTTCCTACTCAAAGCATCTCCATAACATTGGCCTTTCCAAGGTGGTAATCACTAGTGACATCATAATCCTTTATAAGCTACAACCATATGTGGTATCCCAGGTTGAGATAATTTTGTGTGAAAATGTATTTTAGACTCTTATGATTAGTAAAAACCTGACACGATTCACCATAAAGATAGTGACCATATCTATAAGGCATGTACTACTACTGCCAACTCAAGATCATGTGTGAGATAATTCTCTTCATTCTTCTTAAGTTGTCTAGAAGCATACACCACCACCTTACCTTCTTGAATAAGAACACATAAAAAACCTCTCATGGATGCATCACAGAAAACCACATAACCTTTATCTGCCTCTGGTAAAATCAAAATTGGTGTTGTGGTTAACTTCTTCTTTAATGTTTGAAAACTCTTCTCACATGATTCAGACCAAACAAAAGGTACATCCTTCCTTGTTAAGCGCGTAAGAGGTGCTGCTATTACACTGCAGTTTCTTATAAACCTCCTACAATATCTTACTAACCACATAAAACTTATGATCTCAGTAGGGATCGTAGGTTTCTCCCACTTAAGAACATATTCCACCTTCTTAGGGTCAAATTGACTCCTTATCATGATATGACATGTCCAATAAAATATACTTCAGTCAACCAAAACTCACAATTGCTGAACTTAGCATAAAGCTGATGCTGCCTTAACAATCGTAGGGATATCCTCAGATGTTGCTCATGTTGTTCTACATCTCTAGAATATATAAAAATATCATCTATAAATACTACTATGAACTGATCTAGAGATGATTTGTAAACCCTATTCATCATATCCACAAAAGCTGCAGGAGTATTCATCAGTCCAAAAGACATGACTACAAACTCATAATGCCCATACCTTATTCTGAATACTGACTTTGGTACATCAGATGCCTTTATTCTTAACAGATGATATCATGATCATGCGGTCTATCTACTCAAGTGACGAGTTGTAGTGGCGTGGAGTAGAAGATAAAAGAATAAATACAACGATGACATGGAGGGATTTTGTGGATGAGTTTCACCTTAAGTATTTTCCTCCTACCTTCCTAAGTGCTAAGATCAAATAGTTGGAGAACATCAGACAAGGTAGTATGATGATTGATAAATACAAGACATATTTCACAAGGTTGGTAATTTTTGACCACAACTTCTGCCTGATGATATGGAAAAGTGTAGAAGATTTCAACAGGGATTAAGATCAGAGATTAGACACACTGTATTAACCATTGGTTGGAGAGACAATTTTTTTGGGAGAATTTGTGGAAGCAAAAAGACATGTAGAAGACCTAGTTAATGCTTATAAGTAGTTAGAGATAAAGAAAAGATCTAGAGACTTTAGTAGATAAGGATAGAGAAATGATGGATACTGAGGAGGTGGTGGTTTCTTTTCCAAGATAGGACGATGACTTGGTTGTTTTTGGAGATAAGGATCTAGTTCTTCACTAAGTGGCGGAAGGCCCAGTTCTAGTAGATGGAATACACCACCAAGGTGGACATCTCCAACTAAGTCTTCGGATCATCAGTGTTAGTGACAAGCCCGTAGAGACATGGTGCAATCATCTATGACAACTGTGTTAGGATACACTCTGGATAAGTGTTGGGGAGTCACTACTCAAACATGCTATTGCTATGGATAGATGGGACACATAAAAAGGGACTGCTCAAAGCTTTAATATATTTAGAAAAAGGTTCAAAATTACAATTTCAGATTCTGTAGAGGCATGATCTAGTTAGAGTGGCAAGTTCTTCATTGGCTTCAGGTTTTAGAGGGGGAGCACATAGTACCGGTAGTGGACAATGAGGACACCATAGTAGAGGGAGAGCTACAAGACACTTCTTCTCAATGACACCATATGGAGGTGTAGTCTCACCCATAGTTATGATAGGTGAGATGCTTCTCTTTAAACAATATTTTTGTTACAATATTAGTAGATCTTGGTGCGATACATTCTTTCATTCAAAGACCGATAGTTACGTTGAAAACAAATATGTATAGCCCGGTATATGATCATTTTATGATTGGCTCAACAGTCATTGGGTCTTCAACGAAATTGGTCACTGGGCCTCGATGGTCATTGAGCCTTCAGCGACCATTGGTCACTAGGCCTTAGTGGTCGCTGAGAAAGCCCATTCTTCGTGACCATTCTCAACGTTCTCCGAGAAACTTACATGTTACTAAAAAGGTCATAACTCACTCATTTTAACTTTGATTTGGTCCATTCTTTTGATGTTGGATTCATAATTGAATTCCTACAATCCTATAGTATTATTTTAATAATATTCTCAAATAAATTTATTTATTAATTATTTACTCAAGTATCATAAATTCTCCTCCCATATATATGTATGGACTATCATAAATTAACTAAAACATCAGATCTTGTGGTATTCTTTCATGATTATGAGTTATCCAAATAAGTATTTGAAATTACCAAAGTCAAGATATTGCACAAGGTACTACATTAATAATAAAAACACAACAAGCATGAAGGTTATCTTAAATCCATAAAATTACCAGCAAAGCTAGAAGAGGGTTGTAACAATGGTTGAGGGTATTGCTTCTAGTAAGGAGTAGACATGTGCACTCCTAATCTTATTTGCACTATGGTCACCCTTTAAGGATGTCCTGCACTCAGGAATGGATAGAGCTTCTGAAAGGAAGAGTTGATGTTGCAACAAAGTAAATTAATTGATGCAGTTGAGGAAGTATGCTTCTTCTTCTCTAGTTTACTTTATGAAACCTCCAAGTTCTTGGAATTAAAAAGATCGATTCCCTACTCTAAGGTTCATAGTCCTACTTCGACATCGATTAAGGCCTTGGCTGTGGCAAGGAATGGCATGATGAATATAAGAGGGTAGCAATGATCTTCCTTGATGGCTACAAACTCACAAAGGATGTAGAGTTCCCCAATTTTTACAGGTACATCCTCAATTATACCAAGTGTCTTAAGCATGGAATAGGCAACGAGTTGGATAGTCATGTAAGTGGGTCGAGCATCGGTGAGGATGAGCTTCCTTAATAGGCCAAACAGTATGATAGAAATGCTTGCTCCAAGGTCGACTAGCCCCATTTGAAAGGTAGAAGCACTTATGGAGCATGAAATTCCAAAAGACCTGGGGTCTCTGCACTTATGAGGCATCTTTCTATGAACAATATATGATGACATCTTTGCAAATTTAATAATTTCACATTCTCCAGTTAGGTACTTGTGGTTGAGCAAGAGTTTGAAGAATTTAGTCCACTGATGCATTTCTGTCATGACATCAAGTAACATGATATTAAATAATTTTAGGGTATCTTTAAATTTATTGAACCTAATATCTAGTTTAGTTTAATTTCAAACGAGCTTGGTACGGTACATGGGGTTTGTAGACGAGAATGTCAGAAATTGGTGCAGAGGTTTATGGCTGAGATAGTGCTATATTTTGGGTGATGACCACATCATATTTATCATCTTAGCTCGTTATCGAAATGCTCACCTTCTCTTAAGGGGTAAAGGAAAAATGAGTTTTCACACCTTGAGTTGTTCTACATGCTTTGGATTTGCTTTGGTTTCCCAACAAAAACACCCACATGAGGCATAGAAATGAAATCGAGTGAGATAACTGGGAATCAATAGATTTTTGATTAGCCTACTGACTAGTGATCATGGCTTGGAGGTATTTTTTATAGTAGAGAGCCTCTTGTCATCAGAAGGAGGGGAGCAGGATGTTGCAGTTGAAAGCCTAGATTTATATTACAGAATTGACAATTGCCTTGGTTCCTATAGTTTTGTTGGATATCATACTAGAACCCTGAAGGACCACTATTTTTGATGTTCATTTGATAAGGTCTCTATTGGTCTTGATTCTATGCACCGTCTGGGTTTTCATACTAGAAACAATCGTCACTCATGGTTTTGATTTGGATTAGAATAGACTTGAATAGGTATTATGTAGATGTTGTAAGGAATGTGACCTAGTGGGAATCCACTCCCTTCTAAAATTTGAAAGATATAACATCCATTCCAAACACACTCTAAAGGTACGCTGGAACATGCGTAAAATTTTCAAATCTTATATAATGGTATTCAAAACAACCAAAGTGTAGAGTGGAATAAAAGCAAAGACAATATGCAATTTTATAAAAGTACATCATAATCATCTCTCATAAGGGTTTATAGAAAAGGTACAACATATGGATTTAAGTAGAGGGAAATCTAAACCATATCAAGATTGTATCCAACCTTTAACTCCTTAAGCTAAGTCCAAGTCTTCATTCCATATCATCCAAGTCCTTCACCTAGGGTTGGAAGCATACCCAAATAAGAAGAGAAAAATAGATGACATCAGCAAAGGCTGGTGTGTGCATACTAAAAGGAAAATTGAGCAATATAAGAATAAATGACATAAATAATAAAGGCTTCCCATGAAATATAAAAGTACTACCCAAGAGGGCATAAAAGAAATAAATCATAATAAAAGAGATACTTTCCATTAAAATAATAAAATTGTGTCATACTAGCACATAAAAAGTATTAGAGCACACACCCCATAATCATCAAGCTACATGCATGTGAGATAATCAAAACTAGAACAATATAAAGACAAAGGCGACCAAGCTCCACAAACTTGAAACCTAATAGAGAATGGTGTACTACCAAACTCCCAATATTTTTAGAAGTGGCCCAAGCCTCACAAACTTGAAAGCCGGGTATGGGGCACCACCACCTCTATCCCAATAATAACAGGATCATAATTCCCAAAAACCAATGCAATTACACTACGCTAGTGATACTGAATCACATAGCATCTTTAATGTAGATGCAAGTATAAAGTATAATCAAATTTTACAAATTAGTCACCACAAAAATGACCACCATGAACATCCACCTCAAAGTGGGCACATATCAAAAAGTTGAGTTCCATCATAAACAAAACATAAGATAGAGTCCAAGAGAATGTCCAAATATGATTACAAGATCAGTACCAAATAAAGTAGTTCACATGAACCATAATTTTCAAAAGAAAGAATATTGTTTAGGCCATTGTCCATAGGACCAAGAGAAAGAAGAAAATAGATTATTGCTCAAACAGGAATAATAGGGGATGCAAACATACATTAAGAGGGGAATTAGAATTTACTCAATATAGAAATAATGTGGGATTCAATCATACCTTAATATAGAGTCCTAGAAACACTCTTCACACATCTAGTTGTTTTCAAGATCACATTTACCTAATTACAAACTATTCACATGTATTAGGATTTTGAGATTCATATAAATGTAATGAAAACCTAATTCTAGACCTTTTAACAAAACTTGTATTTTGGACTCAAAACCTATCCCAAATGATTCCTTCTGTTTTTCTGATCAAGAAAACATATTTATTTGTCAAATTTGAGGTTTATATGACAAAGTTACAATTTTTAGGGTTTTTTATATAATTTATTATATTCTAAAAAAATCATCTAAAACATATAAATTAAACTTTGAAAATATTTTTATTAGAAAAAACACATTTTTGCGATTCCAAAATATATTTATTTATAATTTTTGGATGTGAGAATCAAAAGAAATGATTTTTATAATTCTAACCAATCAGAAAAAGCCACATAAACAACAAAGAGCCGCACGAGAGAAGAGAGAGAGGGAGAGTGGGCCGGCCTGGCTGATATGTCCCAATCAAGAGCGGCCATGTCACCGGTCAATGACCAACTCATCATCATTCAAGGTAAAAGAAAAGTGGGAGAAAACACTACACTACCCTCGTGCGGAAAACCAATGAAAGATGGAAATGAGGAGGGTAGGAACGAGAAAACACATTGGTTTTCTTCTTTGCAAACACAACTACCATCATTGTCAAGCAGCAAAGTTGCAACTCACGCCAATATTTGGGCAAAAATGTGAGCGACTACCAAATAACAATCTAAGAACACGAAGACAAAGAACAACTTCCGCCATAACATACCTCAAGGGGAATTGAGTGGAGAAGAAGCACAATTCTCAGGTGTCGAGAATCAAAGCTGGAGAAGAAAACTTGATCGGCGGCTATGAATCAATGGATAACAAAGAAATTGGCACGAGAAAGATGTAGTTCAAGGCCAAACGAAGGCCAGGGTACCGATATATAGATGTTCGGATTCATGCTAGGGCATCAGGAGTAGGGGGTTTGAGAAGCTAGGAGAGGAGTTTTGGGTGTTTCACAAAGAAAGAAAACTAGGGCATGAATTATGGCTCGTTGTGTGCAGATTCATCTCACGAATCTGTAGCACAAAAATTACGAAAAACCATTGAGAAACGAGGGAGAACGATTCGAAAAACTAGGCCTCACGACCACAACCACTTTTGACACGCGTGTCCCTCCTACACAAGGTAGGAAATGATGTGTGCTCCATCCAATAAAGATCAGATGGTCCACTTCAGCCGCAAAATCAAAATTCGTAACTATAGCCAGAATCAGATTTGAATAAAGTGAGATTTAAATAATTACATTATTTCTTTCCCAATGAATTTGAGTGAGCAAACAAAGTCCAAATAAAGCCAAATTTGATAGGTTAGCTATTTTGGGGTGAGAAATCCAATTTTGACATTATTTTTTTTACTTTTGAAGACTCTAAGTATTTTATTTAATTATTTTAAGGCAAAATATGTTTTCTCTTTCTTAATGCATTAAATACTTCTAGAATCCATCAATTAAAGTGAAACTTCATCCTTAAGTCATATTAAGTTTGTTGGATACGAATTTTCCAATATCTATATTTGTTGAAGTTGTTCGTTATTTTAATTAATGATTTGAAGGTTCTACACACTTTCTCTCTCCTAAATTCATCTTTTTCATCAAATATTTTTCAAATTGAGTGAAAATTAAACCAAAGGCCTATTTTAGCATGTAGAATACGAATTTGGAATTATTTATTTTTTTGAAAATTATTATTTTATTTTATACATTTAAATCTTATCTCTTATTTTATCCTTTTAATGAATTAGAAGCATCTAGAAACTTTCTAAAAATATAAAACTTGGTGTAGAAGCAATACTAAGTATGAGGAATAAGATTTTGACATTTATTATTTTTTTAACATATTATTTAATATTTTTAATCTTTAAATCATATTCTCTCTCGTGTATAAAATAAAATATTTTAGATTATCCAAATTATATGAAAATTCACACATATCCTTATTTAACATGTGGATTTTGAATCTAAAGCTATTTTCCACTTTTGGAGTCATTTATCATTTTATTTGATATTTTGGGGAAAAACTAATGTCTTCTCTTCCAAATTGAATGAAATTAATTATTATTAAGTAAATAATATGAAACTTGACTCCCAAGGAAATTGGGACCCAATGAATTCGAATTTCATGTTAGATTTCACTTTTGAGATCTCTTTCTATGAATTAACATTTTTGTCTTGACATCTTTGTATTTATTTCATCATCCTTATTATTTATTTTATTGTGTCACATTACCATCACTCTTATTATCAAAAGGGTTGTATTTCATTATTATGCATGAGACTTTACATGTATTCACATTTTATATCATCAAGGTATTAATTCCATATTTATTTGAATATTGTAACATTATTCTCTATTATGGACATTTTAGATGTTATATGCATATTATCTCTCTTATCATCAATTTTAATTAACATTGTCTCAACTGATATATTTTAGGTACCTTTATTGATCTAAGGATTAATTATGAAAGAATTAAGCCATATTTCTTCATATGTCTACATGTTAGGGTTTCAATTAAGCCACTAATGAACATACCTTTATTCTGGTTTGGCTAAACCCAAAGATCTAAGCTCTCTAACCTCTTAACCTTGGAATAGGATTTAGTTCTAGATTTAGGTATCTTATAGATGGAGTTGAGATCCTCCATCTGTTATCAATTATGGGACTATTTTAGAGTAATTATCATTAAGGAGTAGAATGATCTTGGCCTTAGCAGATCCTACAAAGATAATCAACAAATTTTACTTTTTGTTGTAGATAGTGAGGATGTTATGTTTGTACCTCTCTTCGGCCTTGTCTACCTTGAGAGCTCCTCCTTATCCTTGATTGGATTGGGCTTGGGTCTCATCACTTCTTTTGACAACTTCCCAAGCACGATCGCAACTCTGGAACATGAAGATACCTCCAGATGAGGTATCAAGGAAGGTCTTGGTGTCATTGTCCACACCCTAATAGAATGTTTTGATCAAGTGTATTTGGGATATGTCATGATGTGGACAACTAAGAAGGAGTTCTTTAAATCTCTCCCAAGCTTTTCCCAAGGCTTCTCATGGAACAATGACAAACTATGTAATTTGTCCCTAGATTTGATAGGTGAAGGACGGGAGAAAGTAATTTTCAAGGAATTTTTCTTGGAGGGCCTCCCATATGGTGATGCAGTTTCCCTCTATAGAATTATACCAACCACCGACCAGATCAGTCAGGGAATATTTGAATAGTAGCAGTTCGACAACGTCATCTTAGGCATTTGTCATCTTATATAAAGCACAAAAATCGGTAAAGCAATGGAGATGGTCTTGAAAACTTTCACCTATCCTCCCAAAAAATGCACTACCTTAAAACATGATGATCTATTGTGTTATGCTCTCAAATTATGGAGCAATTATAGAAGGAGGCACAACATGATGTAGTACCTCAGAAAATTTAGGTACTGAGAAGTTCTTAAGTTACTTTTGCCATTAATTCTTCTTCTTGTTGTGTGGTGGTTCAAGCTTCTAGTTTGACAATCACATCATCCATTGACTCAGACAAGATGGCTTCTCTATGTGAGGCTAGGGCTCATTCAATCTATCAGTTGACTTCCTCATGGTCTATCGTGTACTGATGGGTCCAGTTTAGGTGATGGAATGTCCTGTCAATCTCAAGGTAAAAAACAAACAATGTTGAATCAACGCCTTGAGAACATCTTAGAAACCACTTGTACCTAAAATAGAGACCGACAAATTCTAAGTTTTAAGAAAAGAAAGATTCAAGTAGACGAGAGTTATTATCAATTTAAAAGAAAAGGTCCTAATTATTCAAAGTAATGGGGTTTCAAAAGAAACTCCATTGTCTTTAGCAACGATGCTAGAATTCTATGCACATCAGTGGCACAACAAAATCCTAGAGAAATTATCCCTAGAGTTTAACCTTTCAATGGCTATCGACTCACTTGCAAACAAGCAAGCTGATTTTAGTGTAGAAAGGTATCGAACCCATGGGAAAACATTTTTAAGAGCTTGAGTTCAAACCGTTTGTTGTGAATAATATCTAAAATATAATTTGAAGGGTGTGATTTAACTAAAACAAGAATGGGAATGCATACATAAAATAATTAAGTTGGGTTTAAATTAAAATGTTAAAAGACACTGGGGATTTGGGAGATTACCATCACATACCACATTCTTACTCTAATTATTTCAACTCCTTAATTTTATGACTAAATTAGAACCATGTGGATTTGTGTCCTTATAAAGCACAAATCTAAGAAGGGCCAGACTTCTAACAAACCTGAGATCTTGACATCTGAGGATCCTCGTTCAACTATCCAACAAGTTCTATTAGGTGATCTTGTCAAGAATTTGTGATTTCCAATCCAATGTCCAAACTCATGGATCAAGTGATCTCATCACCATAAGTTATAACAACAAGATAAATTGGGAAAAAAGATCATAAACTCCTTTGACACATATCATTAGGAGATTATGGGTTCATTCTTATCGCGATTAGGTGATCTCGGCTCCCCACAAGGAATATAATCTATCTCAGCAGAGGATGAGTGCAAAATTGGATAGAAAATATATAATTATCAAAATATATGAGTGAAATACAATTAAAGTAAAGAATGGGCTATGGGGGTACTCCCCATGCCCCAGTAGAGAAACTTCATACATAATAGAAATAGATATAGAAGGATAGGAATACAAAGAGCCATGTTTCCAAGATGTAATAATGAAGCAATCTCCATGTGGGTGAGATGGCTCCTTTTCTCCCTTTCTTGCTCCATACACCTGACGAGGTCTCTAAGATAGCCGAGAATGAAGTGTAAAAAGACCCCCCCAATTTACTTGGAACCCCCTCATTCTATTGGAGGAAAATGGAGGCAAAAATCTTAAAAACTGCTCCTAGAAGCGACTAGAGAGACTTGGTTCATGACACTAGTCGGTCGAATGCAAGTCCAATTGATCATTTGGCTTAAATGTATGCTTCAACCCAAAGGTCGATTCATTTGTAATAATGAGCCTTCTCAATTTTGACTTTGACTAAGTCTTGCTGGGGAGTCGATCGATTAGGATGCCAGCCAATTGGTTGGAGTTTTTGGACTTGATCATGCGTGCATGCGAGTCGATCACCTAGAATGTCAATCGATTGACTAGAAATTCTGGAAGGTTGAATGTATAAGTGAAGTCTATCATTCTTGGTTCTTTTTGGGATTTTGTGTTATTGAGCCATTTTCCTATAAAATCCCAAGAAAATCTAGTAAAAACTCCAATTAGCGAGAGAAAACACTACTACAGAAATGGCTTATAACGTCACTTTTAACGGTGTTGGTTGTAATAATACACCGACACCTAAACAATACAGCGTCGGTTTATAAAATAAACTGACATCAATATGTGAAGGGAGACCAGACACATGTATCACTTTTATTAAGTGTCAGTTTCTTAATAACAAATCGACGCCTAAAAGTAACCACCAAATCCAAAATTTCCAACGAAAAAATTACCTCCAAAAATTAACATACATCATCGGTTTTTAAAAATGAAATCAACGACTAAAGGTTTTCTGCGAGACAGAAATTTGACCAATTTTTATCGTCGGTTGTGTTACAATAACTGACGCCATTGTGTTTTCACGCGCATAACCACGAAAATTTTCACCTCCCTTTAGTATCAGTTTTTATAAGGAAACCGATGACTATGGTCTTAATTCGAGAACATTTATTTTTGTCAGCATATAAATATAGACGTCGGTGTTTATGTTTGGAACCGACACCTAAAATTGAACAATAGTGTCAGTTTTGTGTTGCTAACCGACACCTATAGTTTTTATTGTCGGATGTTGTTAATAACCGACACCTATTGTTAACTTAACAGCGCGAGGCAGACTCTTCCCCTTCTATTTCATTCATTTCTGCTGAGGGTTTGCTGGTTCAGCGATTCCTCTGCTCCACCGCTGCTCGCTGCTGCTCTGCCTCCGCCTCCACCTCTGCCGCCGTTTGCTGGTCGTGCTTTGGTCGCCGACACCGCCGCCACTCGCCGCCGCTATAGTCACCGCACCTCTGCCGCCACACCTCTGCTAGCTTCTACCTCTGCCGCCTCTACTTCCGCCAACCGCCGCCAGTTCTCCGGCTGCTGCTCTCCAGACCGGCCGCAACTCCTAGGCCTCTGCTCCCTACTCTCCATCACTGCTCCACTCTGACCACAGCTCCTGCGTGCCCAATGCCGCCACAAAGGTACCCTGCTCCTGCTCTTCTTCCTCCTCTTTTTCCTCCGTCCTCAAGCAGGTACCTTGCTCCCGCTCAAATAATGTAGGAAATACGTAGATTGTGAATAAAAAATGCTCTGATTCACATTAATATTACCATGTTGTATATGGTTTTGATCATAAAAATGCATAGATTATGAATAAAATATACTTAAAGCTCTATTATTCTTCTTGTTACAAAGGTATAGTTTGTACACGAATATTAGATGATATTCAAGAAAACCCTAGTTTGATGAGCATGTTGTTAATCATGCTAATTATGATTCTTTTATTTATTCTGATGTCAGTATATAATGTCTAGTAAAGATTCCTAGACTTTTTGTCATCAGGGTAATTTTTATACATGTTTGAGTAAATTAGGGTTCTAATCTACCCTTTTGTCCTATATTTGATGCTAATTGTGCATATATGTTGAGTTTCATCTTACTCTTACCTAAGATTTTTTTTCTTAATCTCTTATACATACATCACTATATTTAAGGTTAGTCTGTCTACTAGAGTGTGGGGATTAACCATGTTGCCTGTAGTTTATAACATTGCATTGTGAATTATTACATGTTTGAAACTATTGATTTCTTGATTTATTATTTAATAATGCTCTATAGATTAGGATTAACCATGTTGCTTGTAGTTTATACACATTTATTATATATAAGAATGACAACACATAAATTTGTTGGCCTAGAAACCCGTCCAAGATTTACTCATTAGGAGTGAATCTTGGATAGTCCCCAATTTGGGACTGTTCTTGAACACCTAATCTCACTTAGGATGTAAGTGTATAATGTGTATTGGGTTTTCAAGAAAATTTCGATAGCATTTTCCCGTTTGTTCTCTAAGTACAATATGTACTTAGAGAACACCGGGGAAATGCTGCCAAAATTTTCTTGAAAACCCAATACACATTATACACTTACTAGTGAGATTAGGTGTTCAAGAATGGGATAGGTGGTACACATTTATTATATATAAGAATGACAACACATGTATTTGTTGGCCTAAAGTTTTAACCATGCATAAACTCTAATCTGTTAACCCTAGATGTGAACTTTACAATGTGAATGTGAACTTTACAATGTGAACATACAATGTGAATGTGAACTTTACAATGTGAATGTGAACTTTACAATGTGAATGTGAACTTTACAATGCGAATTACTTCACAATGTGAATGTGTACTTTACAATGTGAACTTTACAATTAGTGTTACTTTACAATGTGAAATTTATAATTTGAATGTGAACTTTTAGATGGCTGATCAGGACCGTGCTGATGATCACCGTGAGGGTGAGGACGTGCTTGCACCGCCTGACAATGTAAGTTTTAAGAACATATCCTTGAGGTTTCTATCAATATGTTCATTTATAATTATATTATGTAAGTGTGTTTTTTTTATCAAATTTTAGGTTGGTGATGTACCCGCTGAAGAAATTACATCACTTGATGAGCAGTAAAAGAAAATTGAGAAAGTGAGGGGCATCACAATGATGAACAAGTTAATACAACAAAGGGGCAATGGACCCAAATTGGCTGTGGATTTCGATCAGGCAGGAAATCCATATGGAGTGAACCACAACTCATTTGTTTCATATCTTGGGGTTCTTACTTGCAGCCATTGCAGTCCTATCCTAGAATCATGGCATATAGTTCCTAAGGGGAAGAAAGACCACATATGGAAGGAACTATGCGTGAGTTATTATTATTTGTAATTCTATTTGTGTAGATTACTAATTTTTAGGATACTAGTTAATAGCAATTCTATTTAATTTGCAGAGCATATTTGATCTGGATGAAAAGCTACATCGTAAATGTGTGATGCAACATTGTGGGAGGGTCCTAAGGAACTATAGGACCAATCTCACCTGAGATTACATATGCAATGCCGGGAATAGGTTCTTGATTGATTCCAATTCTAGACATTGATCAATATTTCACTAACTCTACACTAATAATTTTTGTTTGTATTCTCTTTGAAAAATAAATATAGGAAGAAGGAAGCCACACAGCAATGGAACTACTTGGACCCCAAAGAATGGGAGGAGTTTGTTACCCAAAGAAAAACAAATGAATTCACGGTATTAAGCGCCACTCCATTTTAATTAATATACATTTTTATGTATTCACCTATTCAAGATTAACCTTTAGTGTTACTAACCAAATCAATGTGCTAACTAACTAGGCTATCAGCGATGCTCAACGAGCAAGGCGTGCACTGAATGTGCACGACCACACAATGGGTCCAAGAGGATATACATGCATTCACCAAAGACTACAGGCTGAGTCTACTCAGCCTACTGCTACTCAGGAGACTGCAAAGTCCTCTACTGCTGCTCCCACACCTCTGCCTCGTCATGTTATGTGGATAGCTGGGAGGCAAAACAAGAAGGGAGATATACCGAATCTCGCAACCGCTGAGGCGGCTGCAAAAATGGTAAAAATCAACTCTTAGAGCAATCTATCGATATTGATTATTGTTATGTTTACTTATGAATTTTTGTTGATGGTGATTAGCGGGAGCTGCACGAGCAGAGGAAGGAAGGCAAGTTCATCCCTCAGGGCACAAAGGATGAACTGATAGTTGCTCTGGGTAACCTAGAGCATCCTGGACATGTAAGGGGTGCAGGCGCTGGTGTGGGCATCAAAGCGTTCTTTGGGCCAACCCAGTGCAAACCTGTCCCAAAAGCGGGACTTTCACAAGCTGAGGTAACTTATTCTTATTTTAGAATGTTATTGCGAAAGGGAATTCAATAATCAAAAACTAGCATTTCTTTTATCCATGTATAGGTAGATTCCTTAATTGATAGGAGAGTCGAGGAAGTAGTTGATAAAAGACTCCAGGAAGCATTTAACAAGTGGCATGCGTCTCAGACTGCCACTCAGACAGTACCTGTGGCGAACCTCTCTTCTCCTACTGCTCGTACTGCAAAGGTTGGGAGTAATCTTATAGACCCACAACCTAGCACGTCCTCTGTAAGTATTTTTATATCATATATAATAGCTAGTATGTTCAAGATGATCATATGTTTGTGTATATATGCATATAACATTCTTTACGTAAATTTGTAGGGGTTGAAGCCATGCCGACTACAAAGTGAAGGATATATCATTGCAGATACATCAACTTATCCACCCCTTAAAGGGTGCATGTTTCATGGGAGTCAAGTACCAGATGACATGGTACATGTGAGCCTGATACATATACTCGCTGGCTGGACGAATCTTGCACTGCCTCATGCACACCCAGATGCTGAAACACTTGGTGAGACAGTAGGCGGAGTGATACTGTGGCCCGAAGTAGATGTCCTCTATACTGATATTGTATGATAATTTTTCATTACTTTACTTTGTTAGTGTGTATATATATATGTTGATATAAAATTATATATACAGGTCAAAAAGACGAGACCCGCTACATCTCGGCCTCCACCTCCTCGACTACCAAGTTGGCTTCCAGGGGACCTACACACCTCGATAGGTCCTAATTGTAGGAGTGTGGCAGTATGGATCAGCGAACATAATCCAAATTTCCCTAGAAATGTTACTATTCCGGAGAATGCTGCATGTAAATCATACGATAACAATCTATTTATACAAGTTTAGCATACATATTAATGCATACGTAATAGAAGTTCTGGATACGTATTAATGCAGGTCAAACATTTGGAAACAACATATTTATACAAGATATTTTGGAGTTGTTTAGTTATGAATGGCTGAACACATCTATGATAGAGCTGTGGATATGGTGAGATTAATGCATACAACAATCTGGTTTATACATCCATATACCTTTTTTTATATACGACAATCTGGTTTCTTATATATTAATGCATACGTAATACATGTTTTGCAGCCACTTAAACAAGACATGTACATATTTTGGATTTTCCCATGTGGGATTTTTGGTTCCATCTTTGATTAGTCTTGTAGATACATACCCTTCTTCAGTTACTTCATACTGCTGTGATGCTTTTGAATATTTTGGTAAAAATAATAAGACAGTGATAATAGCTCCATTCAATGTCGAGTAAGTTTACTTTGCTTGTAATTTGGACTTAAGCAAATTACATTTTTATTGTGGATATTGAGTTATTAATTTTTTATTTTCTTACTTGTAGTGCTAAGCATTGGGAGTTATTAGTTATTGTCCCCAAGACATTCACCGTCTATTATCTAGATCCTACGGGGAGTGAGTTGGATGTATTATATGGACATGCAATTAAAAGACCATTATTTTCGTGAGAAATATTTTATGTTTTTTATATCTGTTAACATCTGTTACTGCATTACTATTTAATTATGCAATTTAATGTGTTACATTAACATATATAGGGCTTTACAAGAGTACAAAAAAGCTGGAGGAAAGGTCCCCAGGAAAAAAAATCTGACACTCGTTTGGGAGAATGTGAAAGTAATTTCCTGACTCCAATGTATATATTATTTATGTGAACTGTGCTTATTTGTATTTTTGAATATTTTGTATGTTTCAATTTATAGTGTGCTACACAAGACAACGGCTGGGCATGTGCCTACTATGTGATGCGATTTATGGACCTAATCATCAAACATGCCGTATTGGAAATCTATAACATACAACAAGTATTATACATAGTCTCGTTAGATAATATGAAATATATGAATCTTATTATATATTATTATAATTATGTATGTACGTCATTCTCTTTGTAGGTCTTTAAAACTGAGGACTTCAACACAGGTGCAAAGCATTTTGATGTACATGCTCCCTATACGAGAGATGAATTAGATATTGTAAGAGAAGATTGGGCAAAAGCCCTGCAAAGAGTGGGAATTTTTCAATATGATTTTGCTGACAATGATGAATAAAGAATAACTTTGTTCTCATAATTAATTTTGTGTGAATGTGAATGAATTTTTATGAATTGTCATATGTGTGTGAAAATCATCAATACATGAATGTTTCTACATGTGTCTGAATGTGAAAAGAGATGAAATAAATGGAACTATAGGTTGCTACTAGTTTCTACATGCGTGTGATGAAAAAATAATATGAATTAAATGTTCTTATACATGAGTGTGAATCACATATATATAATATTGTCTATCATGTTAATTTTGCAGGTTTGTGGCCTGTTGTTGGCTGATATCAATGGATGTCGTAAAACCTACAGTTCATAACTGAACTGCAGGTTTCTCATCCTGCGACCAGCCACAACAGGTCTGCAGACTGACAGAAAAAACATACAATAGGTGTCAGTTATTTGTATAAAACCGACGAAATATGGTTACAGTGTCGGTTTCCATACTAGTAACTGACGTCGATTTCCCTAATGAGGCCAGACACCACGGCCGTGCTGGCCAGCACAGCCGTGGCAGCAGACCAGACATAAAATAGGCATCGGATATTTGTATACAATCGACGACATATGGTAACAGTGTCGGTTGCCCTACTAGTAACCGACGTCGATTTACCTAGAGGCCAGACACCACGGCCGTGCTGGTCAGCACAGCCGTGGCAGCGGGTGAGATGGCGTCGGTTATCACTAATAAACCGACACCGATAGTGCCCAGATGGCGCCCTTTCTGTGGCGTGAAGTTATATGGCGTCGGTTTTGAAGCTAATAACCGACGCCTATACCCCCTGCTGGCGCGTTTTCGGTGCGTTTTCAGTGGCGCACGAAGGGCTGTGGCGTCAGTTTGAGAACCGACATGTAACAGTTGGGCTTTTAGCGGCGCCCACATATGTGTCACTTAAAAACTGACACTAAAGGCCTTAAATAACCGACACTAAAGGCAAGTTATGTACTAGTGAAAGATAAATTAAGACAATTAACTCTAAAACTAGGGAATAATTAACGAAATGTTTCTATGTAATGATTTAAAAGATGTAAATAAAATTGATAAATATGCATTTACCATTTCTCTATTGACAATGCATCTTTTAAGAGGTCAAAAAATGACGACATATAGAGTATTATGCTTGTTTCTCTTATAGTTAAGATAGAGAAAAACAAGCTAAGAGATACCTAGAATGTTGATTAAGCAAGATGGTTTTCCATTTGATGCATGTAATCTAAGTTTTCCATTCAATATTCATCAAATGAACCTCCAATCAACTACACTGAGAGGTTCTTGTGATCCCCATATAAGAATGAAGCCAATCATCCAACCTTCCAATATACATGTTGCATCTTCCATGGTTCCCATAGTTTTAAAATGACTGACTTGTTGTTTTGGTATAAATGGATGAGTTTGATATAACCCATAAAAACATATGACAAAGGGGGAGACTATAATTATATTTGAAAGCACTTGAAAAAGTAAGAAAATCAAGGTGTTTTGAGTTGAAAAATGTAGGTCAATAAGTTGATCTCAAATAATTCAAAGAAAATTAGAATATAATTAATATCAGATAACTAAAGATTGTATGAAGTCAAACAGGGAAGGTAACATTAATATATAGGGATTATGATCAAATGTGGGAAGAAGAAACATAACTGGAAAAGGAAAAAGTTGGTACAAACAAAACTCAAGAAAAGGCAATTTGGGAAACAAGCAAGTAGCCCAAAGTTCTATCCTAGAAAAGGATATTTGAAATTTTATTATATAGATATTCTCCTCAACTAGAGAGTTAAAATTATAGAGGTATGTATTCTTAGTGAGCCCCTCACATCATTTCCTTACCATTTTGCAACTCAAAATGAGGTTGTGAGGGAAGGTGGAGCAAGGGGATCTAGAGAACGATCTCTTGAGATGGGATGTGATCCTTTCATATAATAGGGAAAGAAAGGTTGTTTTTATGTTCTATGGGTGGAGTTTGTGATGTTCTATGGTATTCATACCACTTCGGATGTGAAGATAAACTTTTTGATAATACATGGGAAGATCATAGAGGAGGAGGAAAAGACTACTGGGTAAGGAGTGGAATATAGTTGAGGTACATAATTCAAGTAGCTTAAGGTGTCCTTTGATATTTATATAATTTCTCTCCATACCCTCATTTTTTGTCCCATGGCTTCCATCTTCCTTAGACTCATGGGAATGAAGAAGGGGTAAAACATACCTTGGAGTCCGTACATGAATATCTCATTACTTTGTTGGACGGAACCTCCATTTTCCACTATAAAGTTGGTAATTTGAGAATTATACATGACACTTATCATTGTAGCCTTCAAACACCCTAAATAGGGTGTCATCAACAAGGACGACATGTATCTAGGTCACATTACTGAAGTGAAATACTTTTCGTATGAGATTTCAGTTGGTACATTACTGGGGAAAGAATATAAAATAGAAAAATGGACAAGAAAAGGATAGTAGGTATGGCACTAGGACGATTTAGCATGAAAAAATGTGGACTATCTCAAAGTTTAAGGTTACATCAAGTCCTGAAACAAATCATAAGCTCATAGAGTAATAAACACATCAAAGAAAAATATGATTATCGATATACTACATAATTACCAAAGGTGTTTTTAAGGTAAAGTATGCTGACCCTTTAGTAAAAATATATATGCACGAAAATATATGTTTTCCAATTGAACTTTTAACCTTACTATGGTGAAAATTCCACATAAAACTAGCATTATATGAGAAATTTGTGGTCAACAAAGTCATAACATGGGAGTTACTCCTCCATGCCCATGAACAAAGAGTCCTGGTCATCCATGGTTGTAGAAAGTAGATATAAGAAGTAGAAAATATGGTTAGACATTATAAAAGAGGAAATTGACTTTGAATGTCCATAGGATGGAGTTGGAACTTTGATGAAAGAACCAAAACTCTGTCCTTGCTGATGAAAGCTCTTAAAAAACTTCACTCCAGAGTGGAGAGAATAGAATGATGGAGATTCACTAAATTGTTGGAGAAGAAGGAAGAAGAAGTTTCTCTATGGAGAAATCAACTTTTTCCTTTGGAATGCCGCCAACTTCTCCTAGATTTCCCTTTCTTGAGTCCCTATCCAAATCATATGAAAATTCTATAATAACTATACCAAGATGGCTTGGGTCATATATATAAGCGCAAGACAATTTGATTCACATTTAATTGAAATCTACAGATGACATAGCATATCGGTTGAGCTACACAACTTGTCACTTGCGAATCCTTCAAACATATATGATCTACTGAGAGTAACACGATGTGTCGATATCTCAACATAGCATGTTGCTAAAAGTTAGTAACTTCTTACGAGTTCTGGACCCAGATTTAGCATTACGGCACAACATGTTGAAATCTCAACATGATGTTTGTTGATCTCAACATGACGTGTCACAATACAACACGGCGTATTGCTGATCTACCACTCCAAATTTTGCATTACAACACAATATGTTGATGACTGCTGCTCTAAATTTTGCAATGCAACATGGTGAGTTGATGTCTCAACATGTGTGTTACTGGTTATTTTTGTAGCATTGATCTTATGAAAATGTGGATTGTTGGGGATGAGTCAGTGGATGATATGATGATCTTTCTCTTCCTACTTATATGCCAAAATATTGTACCTACAATCAAAACCATGAAGCAAGTAAAGATAACGATAAAGTGGAAAATCTAGCATGATTAGAGGTGAATTATGGAAGAAATGGATTTAGAAGTGCATGCAAGAGTACGCAAAAAGGCAATATAAACCGCACACACCAAATCCCCTTGATCTTGAACCATTACTTGTTCTCAAGAGTAAAGAATCATATATAGATAAAGAAAACAACCAAAACATGCATCAAATAAAATGGAAGAAGTATATCAAGCCAAACCGACCATAATAAAGGGGTTTACGCTATTAGCCTTCAGTTGAACTCAAACACCTAAGATATAAATTAAGTTAAAAAAAGTGGCTACTTCTAACTGCAAGAATCTATACAACAAATATAACTAGAATTTAGATGACTAAGACAAATAAACAAAAAATGTGCAACCTATCTCTCTTGATTATAGAAATATTAAAACATAAAATCCATGTTAACATAAACAATACAACAATACTCTCTTTACATTTACATATAAACAACGAAGCACGGGTTCCAACACTCTAATGCTAAAATAGACTTATTCACACGTGGAATGTTGGTTGGAGGTTAATTTACCTTCTTAAGGATATAACACCTAACCATCATGGACATATCACACTTATACTAGTATAGCATGATACATGGGTGGTTTAACCATCTTATGTGGGTAATATATGTATTTTTTTAAAAATAAGCCAAGATTAACAAGAATGACTGACTTCTGCTTGAGAACCATGTGGCCATAAACTAAAACATTCTCCCAAAGTACAAGAGAGTTAATTGGACTGGATAATCAACTGGATTTTGCATTAAATTTTTTTACTGAGAGGGTGGTTGAACATTTCTAAGAATTTGACAAGGGCATCTATAAAGCTAAACAACAATGTAGTATTGATTAATCCAAAAATACCAAGCCATTATATGTATTGAGAAAAGTGAAAATGATGAACATGTCAGCTAACAAGAAGAAATTAAAATGAATAAAATGTGGTTGGCAAACAAATTTCACTTAATTGATGCACACCTTGTGTAAGGTTTCTTCAACTGATATCTTTGTTTTTTTGGACAAACAGTTTAATAGAAAGAAAATTCAATCCAAATAAAAGAAACATGCCTCTTAGATCACTAGATTTTTACACTATTAAATCTAAACTATAGGAAGGCATTTCAAAGCAAAGAAAAACAAAAACTATACTATCAATCAGTAACTTCCCCCCCAAGCTCAAATCTCCAGTGTCCTCACTTTAAAAATCAAACTCAAAGAGTAGAGACCGAGTACATGTCATGGTGAAGATGTAAAACTTGAGGGAATGTACTCTGAACTGGATCACAAAATTGCTATGCCAAAGATCTATGCCTCTTTGTTAACATATCTTTGATTCAAGCCAAATATAGACACTTATGATTGCAGAAAGAATGGTCTTTTAAACGTCAATGTTGTTGGTCAATGCATTCTCCTTTTCAAAATAATTAGAATTTGTTTTGAGTAGACTTTTCTCACCATCAAGCATTGTTTCAAGGATGTGTGGGGGAAAAGAGATACTTGATTGAAGAATCATCATGTGGAGAATGTGTTGTAGATTTCTTCCTTTGAGCTTGACTTTCATTATCTTCATTGGTATCAACAACTTCATATGATATGCTCTTTGATGGTGAATAAGATTCTCCTATAACAACTCCACTCCTCATAGTAATCCACTTGCATGTCTCCCTTGGATTCATTTCCAGTTGACTAGCGAAGGAACCAGAAGGTGATTTTTCATTTGAAAGGGCTTGTTGGGAAATTTGGTTCTCTAACATTCTTGAGTGAGTAGAGATCCCATCTACTTTGTAAGAAATTTGATAAATGACATCATTCATTAATTATCATTGTTGGTGAAACTCATCATTTTTCTTCATTTGGGATGAAACAAAACTCTCTAGGAGGGACTCCAAGTTGGACTTCAAATGTGGTTTTTGTTGATTGAAGTTCTTGTTTGCATTGTTGTTGAGGCCCAGTGGATTGTTACCCAAGGTGACCTATTCCCCATAGATTTATGTTGCTGGACATGTTGGTGTTGAAGATTTTGACCGCTGTTGTTGCGGTAGGAGAAGTTGGGATGATTTCTCCATCTCAGATTGTAAATATTTAAATATGGATTGTAGGACCATTTGTTACAAAAATTCCTATAACATTACTTTAATCTAAGGTTTACTCAGATGGACTAAAAGAAGAATAGGATGTAGAAGATGCATGCTAAAGATATTCACTTGATTTAGAAACTAACTTGTCTGGTTGAGCTAGTTGGGTTCTTAGCTTCTCAAACTTGTGAGACAAGATGTCTAACTTTGCAGTAATTAAGTCCACTGCATCAACTATGTGCATGCCAACTTGCTTTCGGGAAACTGTGATTGAGGAAGATGGGTGGCTGCTTCTTTCAGAGCTCCATTGCAAATGATTCATTGCCATGTCTTTAATAACGTCATAAGCTTCCCTATAAGATTTGTTCATTGCAACAACAATGACATCCTTGTGTTATAGAATAACCCATTGTATAAGATTTGTAGAAAAATTTGTTTGCTTAAACCATGATGTGGTCAAAGATGTTGAAGGTCTTTGAATCTTTCCCATGTATCATAAAAAGTTTCTCCATCCCTATGAGAAAAAATAGTGAGTTGGCTCTTCAATTGTGCAATCTTTCTTGGTGGAAAATATTTAACTAAGAAAACACTGAGGATTTCCTCCCAATTTTTGATGGAGTTCCTTGGAAAAGAAGAGATCCACACCTTGGCTATCTCTCTCGAGGTGAAGGGAAAATGAAATAGGTGGATCCCACTAGCAGGAACACCATCTATCTTGAAAATGTTGAGATATTGTAGAAATTCAGCATGTAAAAGATTGGGATTCTCCAAGAGTGTCCCTCCAAATTGGTTTAGTTATATCATATATATAATGATGGGGCTAATATAAAACTTATTTGCCTAGATTTTTGGGCTATTGATAGCCCCATTAATGCTTTATGTAGTTGGAACAATGAAATCCGTAAAGGGTCGATCGTCTTCCATGATTGGTTATTCTTCTTCTTCAGATGGACACTCAGGTGAAGATGGTGATGATGAAGGCGATGATGTTTATGATTCCTAAAAATCCTATTAAGGTTCACTCCTCCTTGCTTTTCAAATTATGCTAACAATTTGTTCAATTTATGGGTCTATAAATGTGTAAGGTTCAAGACCCCTTTTGGATCGACCCATATAATCTTGCAAGTAAAGAAGATGAGTGAAGTACAAAAATGAAAATGGAAAATAGATAAATATGATAATGTTGATGATCAAGATGAAATAAATGATGGTGGGTATGATGTGGTTGTGGTGTGATGTAGTCTCACTTACAGATTAACACTTCTTACTCTAACATATATACCAATGACCCCCAACAACGATGCCAAAAGTTATTAGCTATGTGCACAAGTCTTAAATTTATATCTCAAGCACTATCCAACAAGTATACTAGTGTGTGTAGTATATTCTAGATTATCCATGGAGGAACATATTATTAAATGAAAGAATGATGAACTTCAACAATCTATATAGTTTTAGCATGAGATGTTTTGTTATGTTGACTAAGATTTTTTAAGAAAACAAATTAAAACTAAAATCACTTATATTAAGGACCAGATTGGATTGGGGAATTTTGAGAAAATGGTTTCACTTTCACATCATAATCATGAATAATAACAAAATTCAATCACACTAACAATAACACAAAGGGATGTTTGTGTCCTACACCCTCGAGGTAGTGCAGAACAATCCTAACTTTATATAGCACTGTCGTATATGTACATAGATTCAGACTACAAACCTTTGTTCCCTAACACTTCCCAACCACTCCCGTGGTCAACATAGTGCAACTAAGGTAACTTCTCCTTACTCCTAAACATATTTTCCTAGATTACACAAGGAGCATAAAATTTACATACAAGGTGGCCAATCAAGCATGTAAAAAGAAATGAACACTGTTGCACCTTAAAATAGTGATAAAACTAGCATTATATAAGAGATTCATGTTCCACAAGGTCATGACGTGGGAGTTACTCCACAATGCCCAAGAGAAAAGAGTTCTAATCATCCATTATTGTAGAAAGTAAATACAAGCAGTAGAAAATAGGGCTAGACATCAGAAAAGAGGAAATGAACTTGAATCTCCATGTGATGGAGTTGAAACTCTGATCAAAGAGACAAAAATCCATACTTGCTGATGAAAAATATACAGAAAACTTTCCTACAGAGTGGACAAAAGAGAACAACATCCCTACTCTAACTGTTGGAGAAAAGAATAAGAAGAAGAAGTTTCTCTCTTAAGAAATCAACTTTTCTCCCTTGGTATTCCTCCAACTGCTCTTGGATTTCTATTGCATGAGTCCTACTCCAAACGGGCTAAAATGTTATGTGCTAACTAACTATCCCAAGATATCTTGGGGTCACATATATAAGTGTGAGGAAGTTAAGTGAAATATACAGGTGACACAACATGTAGGTTGAGTTACACAACATGCCACTTGCAAATACTTCAATTGTGACTGATCTACTGTAACGACCTCACTTGCAATGTCCCCCAATTAAGGAAAGACTTTCAAGTTGAGAGCAATTACCTATATTCCCAAGGATACGAATTTGGCAAATAACAAAATAATAATAAATAATTTCCATTAATTTAAATATTGTCTACAATATTCTCCTCTAAGGAGTTACATGATCTACCAACCATGGAACTAATACACATGAGAAGAAAAATATCTAACTAAACTTCCTTTAATTAACTTTAGTGTCTTCAGTCATTTCCTCCCGATTCATCGTGTATTGCCACCTTCACATATAGCATTTACCTAAAATGGCATGAAACAAAGCACATATTAGTATATTGCTATACTGTGTTCGTGGGATTTAAATAAAATGTGTGCATGTAGGTGTAATAACCTAAAAAACTATAGCAACAATTATCACTATATAATTGAACATGCATTTTCTTTTCTAAATTCTCAACTCATATCCTTTCACTCACTGTGGTGTGCCCTCTCTTTACATGAACCTCTTTATGGGAAACCCTCTCATTAGAGTTTTGCCCCTACAATGGACTTTCATAACCTTTCCTCACCCATGCTTGGTTATATACGTAGGCTTACCTTTCTGGACTTATCCTTTTTGAGCTTGATCACCGGTCATTCCCACAATGACTTCTTTCACCCCATGATATTTAACTCATGAGAGGTATCTTCTTTAGGGTTTGAGCACGTTATATTTAAATATAGAGGCCTTATAGTTTTTTAGGAAGTAAATAAACAATCAAACAGTTTAATTGCAATTCATTCGGGAAACGTAGGAAAGCACGGAAGATGATAAGGTGAATATTCTTAGGTGGAACCAAATACCTTTTCTTTCATGTAGAACCATATAATATGTACTCCAATAATATATCCAAACATCCAAGCATTCAACCAACAATATTTGCATGTATGTATACTATAAAATGTCAACATCATATTCAAAACACACTTAATCTAACATAAGTCCTAAACTAGCATTTAGGTTTCCTTGGTATCGAGTTGTCATTAGAGTTATGCTTAAAAACCCTAATCCTCATGTTCATTGATTTAGTGTAATTTATATAAACTGTGGTTATCAAATCTACCATGTTGTTGTATTATGAACTTATACCAGATTAGGTACGTTAAGGTTATACCAAGTTACAACACTGATGTTCAAAATCCCAATAACACATGTAGTGGTTATCCACTCTAGAAACCCTAATCATCATATAATCATTGCCATCATCATCTTGATTATCATTATATACAGAAATACCAGATTATAACACAAATAAAAGATTTTAGTTTATTCAACACCTAAATCATCAAATCTAGAGTTTAGTCACTACTTAATCCTATTTTAACCCTAATTTTGGAATTGGGATCAAAGTTAGGTCTCATTTGTATTTTGTATAGAATCTAATCATTTTTTGATCAATTTTCATATATAACATGTCCTAATCTGAGTTACTTATTATTTATTACAATTAAAACAAGATTAACCCTTTTCAGACCAATTAAATGTTGACACATCAGAAAAATGATGCTTTTATAAATCCCTGACTCCACTTGGGATTTGAGAGTGAAAGACCACTGTACCCCCGCATGTTACATGCACATTCTAGGGAATCCCTATCTTTTGACTCTGCATCATCTCTGACCTCATGACTACAACAAGATTCTACCTTGGCAGAGGCAACCTTGAGTTGTCCTCATGGATTTCCAGGATTCAAAGCCCCAAAGAAGGCTGAACAGGCTCCTTCTATCCTCACCAGACCTAGGAAGACACCTGGTGTGGCTGGAGATGACCGAGGATGGGTTGGATAGGGCCCTATGCTACTAAGGTTGTTGTAGGTCAAAGTATAGGAATCAACAAGTTAAGGCACATACCTAAGTGCCTTTTTTGCATTGGTTTGGGAGTGGATGATCTTCCAGAAAGCTTTTCTCCTCCTCCCCATGTAGTGAAGTTTGTTGTGAGCTTTTCTCATGCTTGCTACACACATAAAGGTGATTAAATAGCATATTCCGGTATTCTGGGATGTCTGTGAGTATTTCTAGGGTCTAGGCCATGCCAAAGGATTTGCTTGATTCCGTTCTTCCTTCTAAATGAAACCTTTCATTCTTACATAGGCCTTGGGATATATGAAAGGGAGAAAAGGTTGGTGGAGTTCATGGTTCTCGGTGAATCCTCGACCGAGGGAAAGTTTCTCAAATAGGGTCACTTTGCTTTTTAATAAAAATCCATATTCAAAAAATAATTATTTCTCTCTCTCCTTAACTCCTTTGCAGAACAAATTTTAGGAACATTACAATCATGTTGTCATATACCAGTGGGAAAATCATAATTACTTAATTAATCTTTTCTCTATTTGAAACTTGATTTTCAAGTCAACTCTAGGTAATTACTAAATAAATTACATAGGCCACAAGATATCTTAGAATCCTCTAGATTTTCTTCCATCATCCCATATTGGGAACATCTAACACTTAAAATTATATTGGATATTTATCATGGGCATGAAAACCCCCCCTTTCCTATGTTGTATCCCATATACTACTTGCACATCTTGATTATGGAAAACTTAAGAAAACCATACTTCTCTCTCATCTTTACTCCAATTGACCCCAAAATTTAAAGGAAACCTTCTGATAACTAAATCCCTGGTTGGGCAAGGTTTGGTGTCAAAATGTGAAGGTGAAAAGTACTATTCTTATCTCTTAAGAAATTGCTTTATTTGATATGTTTAAGTCTTATAATATCTCTTTTCTCATCTAAACTTGGCAAGCAATCTTATTTCAATATATTTTCTTATTGAGTGTAATATTGGGCCAAATAAAACTTATTGGTTGCCTTCAACTTTTTTTGTAGAGATTTCTAAAATAATTTCTTATTTAGTTATCAATTGTTCATTACTTTTGGGAATTCCTTTAATATTCAATTATCCACTCTTTCTTTAGCTAGTAATTATCATTGGATTATTGAAAACAATAAAACACATGAAATATGTATCTAAAGGAAAAACTACATTCTCAAATCAAAATTTTCAAACAAAACATGAAAATATCCAACCTTCTAATATGTCCTTACAATTTCTTTATTTGCCTTCAATTATATGAATAAATACATGCAAAAAATTCTAGATTATAACATCCTTTTCCCTCTTATAAGAATTCTATCCTCAAAACTCAACTCGTCATTGAAAAAGATGAGGATGATTTTTTTTTTCATGTCCATCTTTATCCTCCATGTGGCTTCATTCTCAACATGGTGCTTCAAAAAACCATTACTATCTCACTTTTAGAATTATCATAGTTATATTCTTATTTTCATGTATCCCATAAGTTAGATTAAATTATCTTAATTTGGTGTCTCAACACTTGTGTTGCCATTAATGGTTAGATAATTACTCTATTGTTGCTCATCAAATTAAGTCTTACATTCATATAATTCAAATTTACCAAATTTTAGGATCCAAGATTTGTCTCTCTTTAAAAGGAATATTGTCCCTAAAATTCATGCCAAATTAGAGTAAGTGAATGATAACTCATATTAGTTTCAGACCCTAGGGTTAAAAACCCTTCTCGGTTACCTCTATTTATATAATCTTTAACAACCTTTATTGGTATGTAGAATTCTCACATTACCAAGGTTTGTATCTAATTTGAATTTCATCGTATATCCATAACCCTATCCATTGCATGATTTTAAGACTTAGTGATTAGTTTGTGATTTCAATTCCATATGGTAATTATTTTTCCATTTTGGGTTCCAATTTCAGTTAGTGACTACCTTTCCACCAAGGGTTCCAATCTATTATTCATTATTTTCACATAAGGGTGAGGTAATGCCTCAAACCCTAGATTACTCCATTAACCTTCAACTTAGGTAGTCATTATCATATATATATATATTTTAAAATCATAACATGTGTCTATCCAATCTCTCAAACTCATAACAAGATGAAATAAATATTTGGTTGCAGTCAAAACATAAAGTTCATACCATTCCTAGGGTAGAGATGGTGTACTCACACATTATCTTTTAATTTCTAAATGTTTGTTTTAGTCACTCTCAACAACGACTACATACCATGAATACCTTTAGTTCCACATTTTTTTACTAATTCATGCACTCACAGGGAATGTGTTTTTTCTCATAATTTTTGAATCTATGCATGACTCCTATAAAGATTCTCTTTCAAACATCATCACATGACTTCATGTAATCTTTTAATCTACATCTCATGTCTCATTAGCCTCAGTCATTTCCTATGATCTCTAGGGCATAGGTACCTTTTGAATGATCTACTTTTAACCCCCAAGGGTCTCATGAACTTATTGAGTGTCACTTACATTGTTCCCTTGGGCCTCATCAACTCATAAGGCAACCAATCTCTTGACCTCATGGGCCTTGGGTACACATGGACGGCTATCTCCGAATCTCATATTTTATGCATTTCGGGCATGATCACCTCTTGACCTCATAAGTCTTACATATATTTCACCATACCTACTTGTTCTTAGGGTTGACTTAGGGATCTACCCTTCCCAGGGTTTTGTTGAGATGCCATGACTTTATTTTATTTCATTATACATTTTTCTTGAGGTTTCTCTGATAATATCCAAGCACATTATATCCTTTGTAATTCTTTTATCCAAATTTCCTTCATCTCTTAGGGAAAACAAAAATTTACTTTATGTCCCTTCATTGGGTTCATGGAGACCTTCCTGTCTGGGCTTGATCCCATACTGTTGGTCACTCCCATAGTGACTTTTCCTCATGTCCCTTAGAGATGGCATACCTGGGGCCAAAAAATTATACTTAATTTATGTGATTTCATGCTTCATGTACTTAATCTTTCAATCCTTAAATGACATATGAGGCTTCCTCAATTCTTAAATTCATTTGTGAATTCACCCTTTTAGGGGAAGTTCTATCCCAAGATAAGATAAAATAATATTATATGGTAACCAATAGAAAAAAAACTTGAACCGAGATTTATGTTACCACAAAGGGACATGTCTTCTAGGCATATTTTGGACTATATCATTCATGCATTTACTGATTGAGATTTATATTATTATACCATGTGATCTACCACCCAAGAATTGGATCACTATCAAGTACTTTACTACAAAGAGTTGAAGTGTTTAGATACAATGGAACCAATATATTATGTTACATGTGTCCAGGACAATAAGAATAACCAATTCATTTAATGTCACATGCCAAGTACTTTATACAATTCATACTATATAGAAGTAAGAGGTAAATCATACTTTGAAGAAGACATATTAATTACCACATATCCCTCATATCAACTACAACCACATTCAATATTTATCATGAGAATGATCTCATTTCACTTTCTCATATTCGG
Source organism: Alisma plantago-aquatica (assembly GCA_963693085.1). NCBI lineage: Eukaryota > Viridiplantae > Streptophyta > Magnoliopsida > Alismatales > Alismataceae > Alisma > Alisma plantago-aquatica. The sequence goes on from OY856412.1 coordinate 196,606,829, forward strand.
TTGCAATCTTCATTAAGGGTTTGTACTGAGGTTAGCTAGTTACTTCACATTACTACATTTCATGCATATTAGACCATTATCAATACCTCACCTCTCTAGGTTATACCAGTTTCATATGTATATATGATATCATGGTGGTGATAAACCAAATTGTATAAGTGGGTCATCAATCATATGCCAAAGTCCAAATGGGGTTTCCCTAACATATTACCTGAGGAAGGTGCCATGCTCAAACTCTATAAGTAATATATGCACTAGATCTTTTTTTCTCTTTGGTCTAGGGTTCTCGGGTTTTCCTCCTTTCTGTCGATCATCAACTCTGCATGATCTAGCCACTCCAACACATACCGAACCAAAACATTATATGACATTCTCTTAGTAGATTTCTACTCATGAAATATTCTTACCCAACTCTTTCTTTCTCATAAACATCCACCAGGAACCACTACACCGAGCATGAGGCTTTACAACATACTATCATTCTTACCTATTAAGGATCTTCAGATTCTCTCTCTCCCTCACCTAGATGGTAGATACTCATATCATATACACATATATGCAGGAAACCTCTTTCTCTGTCTCTATGGTTTAGTCCTTCCTAGTACATTTAGGGTACAACAAGCCTCTAGGAATCATGCATATAGAAACTAAACTCATACACTCAGGGGTAGTCTAGTTTAGGACATATCACAATGAATATTTCTTATAAATACTAATATCTTAGAATCTAGGTTTCTGACCTTATTACTTTGGATCCCACTCTCTCTGAGGTTAATCCTATGTATGGCCCTAATAGTAGAGGTCCCCCCTTTGTAGAAGAGATTGAGGCTCTTGTAGATTGACATCTTATCTTATCTCAGAGAGGCACACAATCTTGTATAATCAAATCTTATGTCAAAACCTCTAAACTAAAGTCTAATTCTTAAATCCAACCATAAACCATATTATCTCATTATGTAAAACTAAACTCATTCCATCCATTCTATCTATTGAATATTCCAACTAAGATTTAGTCATCTGATCTAGAACTAACTCCTCTTCTAGCCTAGGGTCACTTACTTCCACTTGGTGCATGAATACCTCCTACTCGTACAAGTGTTGGGCACATATTCCTATCAGGGTGCCTAAGGAGGTTGTTAGGATTTCTATCTACAACCTAACCTCACAGATTAGGATTTTATATCCCTCAGAGATCTTCTCTCCACTCCTGGGTAGACCAACCCCAGGCCGGGACACCAACCCTAAAAGCTGTACCAAGTATTTTCATATCTTCCTTGTTATGTAACCCCTTATGCCTATGTTTCATATGTATATTTAAACCCTTAACATGCATCATGCATGCCTTACACCACATATTTTCATGCATGTGTAAGCTAGGGTATCCAAACGCTCTGGGGTTTCTCTCTTTTCTCTTTCCATAGCTTAGGGTTGATTTGGGTAAAATCATTATTTATTATTATTATTATTATTATTATACTTCTCCCATAACCTATGATTATGGTTTAGGATTAAGGACTACACCTTGTGTCTCAAGATCCCTTGACTCACTAATATTTTCTTAAACCAGCCCCAATCCCATCTAGGGTGTACTCTTACAAGGACTGACCCATAAAGTATTTAACTTTATCATTATTACCACATTACATGCACATTAATTGGCAGAGGATGCCTTAATCCTACTTCTTCTCAAAACCCCTAACTTGAGATGAGTAGGGAAGCAACTTTTTGGGTTTGTTAAGAAATAGGATGAGAAGTAGATGAAATTTTAGAAGAGAAGACTTAGAGGAAACATTACTTCAGGAAAACCCTAGCATCTGGCAAGGCAGGTATCACCATGGCTAAGGAAGTCCTCGTATACCAACTTAATGGTGCCGAGGAAAATATTGTCATCCCTAAATCCATGACCCCTTCTAGATACCATTACCATCTGGTCATGCCTTAGTAATTCTCCTTAGACTTCTATAGAGTACTTGAATTAGAAATTAGTAAATATTATTTGAAGAATCTGGGGTCCGATACCAAATGTAATAACCTCACTTTCACTATCCCCCAATTATGGAAAGACTTTCAAGTTGAGATCCATTACTTGTATTCCTGAGTATCCAAGATTTAGAAAATAATAAATGATAGTTAATAATTTTCATTAATTCAAATATTGTTGGTAAGGCAACAAGTAATGCTGCATTGAGAAAAGTTCATAAGCATGGAGAAACTTGTGAGGCAAATCATCATCATTTCTTACCTTTAACATTTGACACCTTAGGGGTTCTTTCTGACGATGCCGTTTCTCTACTTTGGCACATTCAACATATAATAGATAGGAATCTTATGTTGTCTTCTTCTACATTTAATAATTTTGTATTTAGATCTATCAGTTTTGCCATCTAGAAAGGCTTGGCAGCCGATTTTTTTGCTCGTGCTTTTATGAAGGCATTCTTGTAAATTATATTATATTATATTTTATTTGAAATATTGTTTATAATATGCTCCTTTAAGGAGTTACATGATCTACCAACTATGGAACTGATACAAATAAGAAGAAAAATATCTAACTAAAACTCCTTAAATTTAACTTTAATGTCTTAAGTTGTTTCCACCCGATTCATCATGTATTGCTGCCTTCACATGTGGAATTTACCAAAAACGACATGAAACAAAGAACAAATCAATATATTGCTATACTGTGTAAATGGGATGTAAACAAAATATGTGCATGTAGGTGTAACAACATAAACAACCATATCAACAATTATCATTACATAATCGAACATGGATTTTCTTTTCTAACTTCTTGACCCTTATCCTTTACCTCTCTCTAGTGTTCCCTCTCCTTAGGGGATCCTCCTTATTGGGGAACCCTCTTTTTAGCATTTGGTCCCTGTAGTGGACTTTCATAACCTTCCCTCACCCAGGCTTGGTTTTATACAAAAGGCCTTCCTTTTTGGGCTTGTCCTGTGGTGATCATATTTCTCAGATTGATCACCAATCATTCCCATAATGACTTGTTTGACCACATTCTCTTTAATTCTTTAGAGGTATATTCTTTAGGGTTTGAGAAAGTTATATTTACATAAGATTATACTCATAGGGGCCTTTTGGATTGCAAGAAGTAAATAAACAATGAAGTAGTTTAATCACAATCCATTTGGGAAACTTCAAAAAGAACAGAAGATGATACAACAAATATTCTTAGGCATAACCATGTACCTTTGATTTCATGTAGAACCATACAATATGTACTTCAAGAATATATTAAAACATCCAAGCATTCGACCAACAATATCTACATGTATGTATACTCTAAAGTGTCACCATCAGATTCAAAGTGTACTTAATCTAACATAAGTCCTAAACTAGGGTTTAGGTTTCCATGGTATTGAGATGTCATTATATTTATTCTTTGAAACCGTATTCCCTATGTGCATTGATCTAGTGACTAAAGAACCCTAATTTGTAGTAAGTGTAACCATGATATCAAATCTACCATGTTATTGTATTATGAACACTTATATCAAATTAGGTATGTTAAGATTATAGCAAGTTACATCATTAATGTTCAAGATCCTAATTACACATGTAATGAGTATCCACTCTAGAAACCCTAATCATCATATCATCACTACCATAATCATCTTGATTATCATTATATTCAGAAATATGAGATTACAACATAAATAAAAGCTTTCAGTTTATTCAACACTTAAATCATCAATTCTAAGGTTTCCATTTACTAATCACTACTTAATCCTATATTAACCCTATTTTTGAATTAGGATAAAAATTATGTGTCATTTGTATTTATATGAAATCTACAACTTTTTTCTGATCAATTTTGATATATAACATGTCCCAATCTGAGTTACTAATTATTTAGTACAATTAATACAAGATTAACCCTTTTTTGACCAAGTAGACACTAACACATCAAAAAAAAGGAATGCTTTATAAATTCCTAGATCTTCTTGGGATTTGAGGGGTAAAGACAGACGTACCCTCATACTTTACATGCACATGTCAGAGCATACCAATCTGTTGACTCTATATCATCCCTGACCTCCCGACGACGGTGAGATTCTGTCATGCTGGAGGCAATTGTGAGTTTTCCTCATAGATTTCTAAGCTTTGAAGCCCCAAAGAAGGTCAGATAGCCTCTGTTTGTTCTTCCAGACTTAGGTGGGAACCTAGTGTGGCCGAAGATGACTGTAGATGGGTTGGATAGGGCCCTATGCTACTAGGGTTGCTACAGGTCAAACTATAGGAATTGACGAGTTGAGTTACATACCTAAGTGTCTTTAAGCACTGGTTTGAGAGTGGATAATCTTCCAGGAAGCCTTCTGCCTCAGCCCCATGCTCTAAAGTCCACTTAGGGCTTTTCTCATGCTTGTTGCACATGGGAAGGTGATGGAGTAGTGTATCCTGATTTTTTGGGATGTCTCCAGTTATTTTTAGGGTCTGGGCCATGCCGAAGGGTTTGCTTGATTCCATTCTTCCTTCTGAATGAAACCCTTCACTCTTATATAGGCCTTGCGGGATAGGAAAGGGAGAAAAGGTTTATGGGATTCAAGGTTTTTAGTGAATCCTCGGCTGAGGGAAAGTCTCTCAAAAAGGATAACTTTACTTTTCCATAAAAACCCATATTTCTAAAATAATTATTTCTCTCTGTCCTTAACTCCTTATTAGATAGGATTTTAGGAGGATTCTAATTATGTTGTTATCTACCAGTGGAAAAAGAATAATGACTGAATTAATCTTTTCTCCATTGAAACTTGATTTTCAAGTCAACTCTAGATAATTATTAAATAAATTACATAGGCCACTAGATATCTTGGAATCCTCTAGATTTTATTCCATAATCCTATATTGGGATCATCTACCACTTAAATTAATATTGGATATTTATCATGGGAATGAAAAGCCCCTTTTTCCTATTTTCTATCCCAGAGACCTACCCACACATCTTGATTATGGAAAACTTAAGAGAATCATACTTCTCTCTCATCATTACTCCAATTGTCCCCAAAATTTAAATGAAACCTTTTGATAACTAAATCTCTATTTGGGCAAGGTTTGGTGTCAAAATATAAAGGTTAAAAATACATTTCTTGCTTCTTAATAAATTGCTTTATTTGATCCATTTAAGTCATCTAATTACTTTTTTCTCATCTAAACTTTGCAAACAATCTTATTTCAATATATTTTCTTATTGAGTGCAATATTGGGCAAAATAAAACTTATTTCTTGCATTCAACTTGTTTTTGTAGAGATTTCTAAAACAATTTCTTATTTGTTCATCGGTTGTCCATTACTTTTGGGATTTCCTTTATTGTTAAATTTTCCACTTTTTCTTTAGCTAATAATTATTAGTGCATTATTGAAAATAGTAAAACACATAGAATCCCTGTTCAAATGAGAAATTGCATTCTCAAATCAAAATTTCCAAACAAGACATGAAAATGTCAAACTTTCTAATATGTCCTTGACAATTCTTTATTTTCCTATTATATGAATAAATACATGCAAAAAATATAGGTTATAACATCTACTGAGAGAAAAAATGGAGTTTTGATATATCAACATGGCATGTTGCTGAAAGTCAGTAAATTCTAACAAATTTTGGACCCAACTTTTACATTGTGACATGGCATGTTGAAATATCAACATGACGTGTTGCTGATTTCGACACGACATGTAGAAGTATAACATAGAACATTGCTGATTTGCTGCTCCAGATTCTGCACTGCAACACATAATGTTGCTGACTGCTGCTCCAAATTTTGCACTGCAACATGGCATGCTGATATATCAAAACAAAGTGTTCTTGACTATTTTGGCAACATTGATCTCCCCATTTTGATGCCAAAACATAGTACCTACAATCAAAATCATGGATCATGTAAATATTACAATAAAGTATAAAATCTAGCATGATTGGAGGTGAATTAAAGAACAAATGGATTAAGAACTGTGTGTAGAGTAGGAAAAATATGATATAAATCGTGCACATCACCCATATGCCTTGACAACCATGGTGAATCTAGACGTTGAATACTGGATCACCAAGTATATGAAAAGTTTCACCAGTGTGATACTAACATAGATATTCTAATGTATATGATATATCCAAAATGAAATAGATCTGATGCATTGTTGTCACATGTTGATATGTTGTTGTGAAATAGATGTTGGATCCTAGGATGGGCGATTTTCTCTAGAAAGGGGGAAGGGTGAATAGAGATGAATGCACTTAAAGAAAATTCATTAGAACTTCAAGATATTTCATAAGATAAGGTTGCTAATATGGGAAATTTGATGTGCAACTAAACATACATAGAAAAGAGGAGAGAGATTGAACATGCATTGATTAACAAGCTATGTAGACTGGTTCCATATTTCAAACTAGAAGTATGTCAACCCACTACCTAGAGAGGTAAACCATAGGATTTCTTAACCATTGCACTCTTATATTCATCATAAGACATACAATACATGACCTTCCAAAGGACTTACCTATCCAAGACAAGAGTCTACAACCTACCCAAGGACTTACCCATATTGCAAGGAGTCTTTTGCCTTCACCAAGGACTTACCCACTCTTGTAATTACGCTTAGAAAAAATTAAGAGCACTTAACTAAAATATTTAAGCACTTTAATGTAATTTTCCAAAATTCATTATAGGTTGTTTGTCCTTCGAGTGAAAAACTTGTCCGATCCCTTGATGGATCTCAAAAATGTCATGGTTCGGTCGAGTTGCACACTCACAACACTCTACCGATCCGTACACTGAGCAAAACTAATTTAAGTGATCGATCAAGTTTCATTCATGATAAACTCGACTGATTGTTCAAGTCTGCTTTGTCATATAGTGCAATCGTTCGAATTACCTTTATTGAAACTCGATCGATCGCATTATACTGAGAATGCAGAAAAACTAACCGTCGGAGTGTCCACTCTTCTTGGATCTTTAGCCTTTGACTTCACCTTTGCCAAGGAGAAGCTTTCACCATGTACTTACCCACTTGAGCAAGGAGTCTTCTGCCTTTAGCAAGGGCCTACCCACTCTTTCTCCAAGTCTTCATCCTTGCCTTCTTTTTCACCAAGGGACTCCTTCCCTTGTTCTTCTTCACCTTTCTTAGCTAAGAGAGAGAACCTTCATCTTCATGGTTGAATGAGATAATGGAAGGTAGTGGAAGTGAGAGCCTCACAAGATATGCATGTAGGACTATCTCTCTTACAAATTTCCTCCTCACTCTAATGGATGTAGCAAGTGATTCAACTTAGAGAGAGAGAGGAGGTTGTAGGATACACTCAACTGTAGAATAGGGACCTTCATAGTGCTTGGCCTACCATGGGATGAAGCCCAAGGGGTCCTATCTATAGTTGGGAATGCCCACTAGCCATTGGGAACACTAAATGATGAATACTAGTCATTTGGGGTGTTGAAATGGATATTTTTTCAAGTTTTACAACACTCCAACGAATAGCTTTTCCACATTTTCTATACAATGCGATCGATTAAGTTTCAATAAAGGTAACTTACTGATTGCACTATATGACAAAGTAGATTTAAACAATTATTTGAGTTTATCCTGGATGAAACTCAACCGATCACTTAAATACGTTTTGCCCAGTGTAGGGATCGATGGAGTGCTGTGAGTGTGCAACTCGACCGAACCATGACATTTTTGATATCCATTAAGGGGTCAATCAAGTTTGTCACTCAAACGACCTATAATGAATTTTGGAAAATTTCATTAAAGTGCTTAAATATTTGAGTTAAGTGCTCTCAATTTTTTCTAGGCTTAATTACAAGTCATACAATCATTACAAGTGATTTACAACATGATTCTAATGGATTTACATCATATTCCATAAAAGTAAACTTGCATTGATTTTGACTTGTCTTTTCTTCAAGATAGGATGTGTGAGTTATGGCATTTGGAGTGTGCCTATACCTAATCTGAAATCACTCAAGTAGAAGCATTAGACACAAATAAGTGGAATGGTTAGTCATAATCAAAATAAGGGTTTATTCTTTAGACCTTGAGTCAACATTGACCTAGACTCAACATTCTCCCCCTTTTTGAAGATGACAAACCATTCCAAAAATGTATTGAAAGCTTTTAAGTAAAATCATACCTTTGGAGAAACTTAGGGGTTTCAATATAATTGAGTTCATATGCTACCCCTCAATTGATGCTCATGGAGTTTTCATACTCCCCCTCAATTGATGCTATTTCTCCTACATGGTTAGCTTTCATAACTTTTATAGAAACTATGTATTCTACTCATATATGTTTTCTACACATATATGTTTTGTCCTCTTTACCTTCTTCCCATTACATAAGACATGTTTTCTCCCTCTTCATGTAAGACATGCCTTAACATTCATGTAAGACATACCTTCTCCCCTGCCTTTCATGAGAAGACATGTTTTATCCCCCTTTGTCATTTCAAAAGGAGGGGGTATGAAGAGCTAAAAACACAACTTGTTAGAAAAAAGGAGATAACAAATGTTATAAAGAGAGTAGAAGAGCAAGACTAGGGGCCTTCCCAAGCACAGTATGTAAAGCAAATCAAGGCATGCATTTGAACAACCCATAATGTAATTCTAGCAAAGATCATGGCAAGATAAAGTGTTACAAAAAAACAATGAATCATAATTTTGACCTTCAAGATGACAGAATTCATCCAAAAAATGCCAGGGCTCATTGCAAAGCAATGGGCCTTGCTCAGAAGGTCATTTCTATAAGAAAAACACCGGTCTTGCATCAAAATCTGACACTGGAGCAAAATATGCATAAATTCCAAGGATTCTTTAATTTTTACATACATTGTAGCTTTATATATCCTGTATCACAATGCTATGCAAGAAAATCAAGATAGTAGATACGCAATTCAAGTTACAAGCTTGAGCAAGTGTGAAATAAGATACAAGCATAGCATATAGTTAAAATACTACTTGATGAAAAGATAAACAAGGAAAGAACTACATGTGTATGAATTAGTAGTAGATTGATGAGTATATTTATACTCAATTTTACATGCTGTTTTATTCACTTTTTAGAGGCAGTTGTGTCTCTATTTACTTGTTTTAGCATTATATTCACTTAAATGCAATTATTTTCCCTTTTTCATATACTAATGCATTTTTGTACAGAACCAATCAAGGTCGTGTAAAAACACTCATATGGACGATTAAGCCCTCACAATGTTGTGCCTCTAGTAAAGGAATGCCCAAAAGTTTTCCTTTTGATCACCTTCCAACTACCCAATCAAGGGAGCGATTCTGCCATTTGCCCGACTTGAGCCGCTCTTCGCCCAGAGTCTTCTAGATTCCTACATCTTGACACTCACTCACAACATCCAACCCATTCCATTTCATCCATGCTGGCTCTCCAGAGGACCAGGCATGAGGTTCATATTGAGAAACCCACGTAAGTCGTCTGTTGGACCAACTACCGACCATGCAATCAAATGCCTTCGACCGAAAAAGTCCAACTTTAGGGTTTCAGAGGCAAGGAATGCATATATAAAAGGGAACCCTCATCATCCATACAAGGGGTCTCTAATTAGTAATTAGAAGCCACATTTTCATAGCACAAACCCTAGCGAGAAGCGAGGCGGTGGAGGCCACATCGAAGAGATTGGTCTTCATTCACCAGGCATCATGGCCTTCTCCATTGTTCCTACTATCTCTTTGTTGTTGTCCCTCACCATGAGGGAGTAGATGCCTTGTGCTGGGGCATGGGGACTAGTCCTGGTAGCCCGTGTTTTATCCTATATTGTATCTAAACTCGACAATATAGTTGCTAAATAAACTATTTTTCTACTCGATGCCTTGCTTTGCAAAATGAATACTTGTTTGCATATATGTTATAACCATGGATATGCAGGTTGATGTGAGTGTGTTTAGAACAATAGTATGATCATATTATCCCCTTGATTTGTTAGCAAGGGATAGTGAGGTGTTTGGACTTCAATCTGCTATGTGTCGAGGATAGTCGATTGTAAGTAAAGGAGTTCAGTAATATTGATAGGGAACTTGGATGCCGAAGATGGTCGTTTCTAAGGGAGTTTATACTAGGTGACGACCTGTATCCCGTGAGGGTGAAGCAAATAATAGTTGATTTAGCAACAAACATTGGAGAGAGATCTTGTAGGATAATTACATAGGCCCAGGTAGCAAAACCCCATGCCCTGATGCTCTTTATTACCTATTACTTACCTCTATAATATCTTTTTCTTTTGTCAACAATTTAGTTTAATTAATCTTTGAACTACCCAGTGATAAATATTACTATTAATACTTTGAAATCTATTTAACTACTTAAAAAGGTTGTCCTTTGGGTTCTATCCTTTAGCATACTACAATAAGGCTTCTGCTAGTGTGGAGTGGATAATTAGTACATTGCTTTTGGTAAACCTAGGAGATTATTCTTTTAGGGTTTTTCTTGGTGCAACATTTGTAGACCCATCAAAAATTGGTGTCGTTTCTAGGGGCAATGGTAGTTAAATATTTTCAAAAGTATAAGCATAATCTTTTTGTTTATTTATTTTACTAGATAATATTGAAAATCCTCTAGAACCAAGAACATCACTCACAATCGTTCTTTCTCTTTCAGGCACTTCTGGCCTATGCAATGATCTAGGAGTCTTGATTCTGAATTTTCTTTCAATCTTGAAATTGAGGGAACCTTAAAAAACTTTGCAAAGAGAGAGCCATGGCAGACACGAAGGATGTAGAAGCAACAATCCAAGCACGCATCAGTGCACCAATCGTGGAAAGGGAGAATTACTCTCTGCAGAAGCTAGAGAACAAGCAGAGGTTGAGTTCAAAACCAACCTAGAAGCCACCCAAGACACAGAGCGGGTGAAAGAACTTTAGGATTTCTCCATCCCCAAAGGAACCAACTTGACTCATCCAATCCAACCCCCGGCGACCCGATCGAGATTAGAGCCCAATGGGTCATCTTATTGCAAAACTCTACCTTTATGGAAAGGATTGTAGATGATTGTAGGGAGCATCTCCTTAAATTCATCAACCTCTGCTTGATGATGAAGCCAACATGTACCACTGACGCCGCCATTTGGCTCCAGCTCTTTAAGTATTCCCTAACAAATGAAGACAGGGCATGATACATTGCTCTTCGAGGAGATCTGACCAATACTTGGGAGGCCCTAGACAACAAATTCTTAGAAAAATTCTACCCGCCTTCAATGACTTACTAAATGCGGGGACAGATTACAAGATTAAATCAAGTACCTGAGGAGTCTCTGTATGAAAAGCATGGGAGCGATTTAATGAACTCCTACACAGGTGTCCGCATTACAAAATCCCCAAGAATCAAATAATTGAGTTCTTTTATCAAGGAGTTGAAGATGAGACAAAGAAAATTCTTTACTACTCTAAAGGAAATTTCATATGACAAAGTTCTGAAAGTGCCCTTAAGATCATCAACCTTACAGTGCAAAATATAACCCACTGGACCAGGCCTTCGGGCAAGGGCGTTCTTAAGGTGGCCATGGTAGAATACCGATCAAAAATCAAATCTATCTCTGAAGCATTGAAAGCCCTCTTCCTCCAGTAAGAAAATCTCGAGAAGTCCTTCAGTGCATATGAGAGAAAGAGCCAGACTCCCCAAATGCAAATTATCACACCCTCATGCGAATTCTACCGTACAATAGATCACATCACCATTCACTACCAACAACTATACACCACATTCCATGAACATCAGATAGGCTAGTAGTACATAGTTACTCAAGTCAAAGACGTGAAGTCAATCCACAACATTCCAAGGTAAGAGTACTACAATTCAAAACAAGATCACACTCATCCATGTTTCCAATACAAGAACCCCATGGGAGTCGTGGGACCAAATCAATCCTCAATGTAAAATGCTCATGCGAGAGTGCCAATAAATTACAATGGGCTGCACAACCAAGGAAATTTCAGGTTCAAATTTTCCAACCAGAACTACCAACAACGACAGTAATTCTAGAACCCAAATGAAGACCCACCACTGCAGATCGAAGCCGCACCAGTGCAGGACCCAATGAAGACACTTTAGGATATGATGGCATCATACCAAACTCAACACGCCAACACCAATGCAAACCAAGAAGTGTTTGAATCTCAGATTGCTCAACTGGCTACTAGCCAACAACTCCCAGGGGGAACAATCGCTGGCCATCCAGAAAACAACCCCAAGCATCTAGAGCAACTGAAGCAACTAAATATCATAATGACCAGGTCAGAAGCTGTGTATACCACACCTCCCACCTCTATTCCTATAAACAACATTGAGAGGATCCCAAGCAAATCTCCAAATTGCCGAATCAGTCATCTGATGGAGCAAATAGCAGAGCCCCCCATGACACTAGCACAATCTAGCGATAGTGAGGATATGATGGAAACCACTTTAGTAATAAACTCTAGAGCCTTTGGGACTCTCCTAAGAGCACCACACATAGGTCATCTCAAGCTCAGTGGCCGAATTAATAAATTCAAAGATGTCTTGAGGAGAATCCATGGTAAAATCCTCTTCACGAATCTCCTAACTAAAACACCAACCTAGTGTAAGTACCTTAAAACGATTTCATGGTCACGCATATCAAAGAAGATAACTGGTTCCCGCTCATCCTAGAATGACCATTCTAGGCCATTGCACAATCTCTAATAGACGTCGAAGCTGGAAAACCTATTCTATGACTAGGGAAGAAGACTATTGAGTACTGAGTTCTAGATGACCTAAAGAGGGTGCACAATTCGATCAAAGCTTTTAAGGTAGAAGGTAACATGGAAATACACCAATCATGCTCGCAAGATGCTGATCAAGATGATAGAGTCATGCCCACAAACAATCCATGCACATTGTCTAACCATGATCTAGGGCACACATGTTTGAAGGATAAGGGTTTGGATACCCTGCCTGCTAGCTCAAATTAAGAACACTACTATCATCGAGTTTGCGATGCTAAACATGGATTCTTGCTGGGAGGCAACCCGACCCATTTTCTTTTTCTGCCTTTTTCTTTTCACTTTATTTTCATCCGTTTTTCCTTTATAAATCAATTCCAAAAACAAGAGGGTAAGAAGAGAAGGAGAAGGAAGAGTACACATCTTTTACAGACATAAATGGGTAAGCCAAAGTGATAGGAAAAATTCATGATGATATTTCTCATCCTTCCATAAACTCCAGGCTTCGTAATCGCTCAACTGACAGAACGAATATCTTACAATCATGTGAATTGATGAGTGATGCAGTGTGTGGGATACATGGCCCAATGACATTGATCTTTATATTTTCCATAACAGATTTTACTTCTTTCTCGCAAATAAACTGATCTTATATTTTTTGAGAAATATTATTCTTTGGAAATAGTCGTTGTTTTTATCTCACTCTAGTTATCAATATTCACTGCCATATTTTGATCAGTACTTTCCAAGGGATGATTTATGTAAAGACCCTACATGCTAGGGATAACGAGTGTATGGTGTAACTACTGATTATTTTTTGGGAACTCGTAATGTCTCCTTGATGCAACTATATAATGGGTGAAGTATAGGGCTTGGAAACACCGAAACTTTCTGATGATTAATAAAAGCCCACACTTCCGTCTCTCTCCCACATCAACACCACCCATGGCGGCAGCAAACATCGGCATGAATGATAAACTCCAAAAGGAGGCAAAGGCCCACCACTGACCGACAAGATCCCCCCCGAAGAACATCGACATCGCTACTATTCCCAGGATACTTACGTCCCCTGGGATCTCATAGTCATGCACCCAACACATCATCAGGGGATGCCACCAGTAGACCCAAACCCAGTTATCAATTGACTGTATGATCAAATGTCCATCGACCTAGAAGAGGAACGTTGGCTAAGAGTGGGATGTGGGGAATGGGGCGTGCATCCCAAGGAACCATCACCTCCACCCAGTGAAGATCATGGAATATGATGGCCACACCCATGCTGGGATGAGGGCATCGTCAATGGAAGATGAACCCTCACCTAGGGTTCTATTGTATGCTCTTAGATGAGAAACACCCCTCATCTCCTCCTCCCCCACTCTCCATATCAATTCCCCACCATCTCTAACTTCTTTCTCCTTGAGGACGGTTAGAATTTTGAAGTTGGAGTGGGGGTGGGTGGTACATCATCCTTACCCACCACCTCAACTATAACCATTCTCTTTCTTTTTCATCCTCAAACACTTCTTCTCCTTTTTCATCTTTTATTTGCATGCCTTGTATCCTGCTTTCTTTTTCATTTTTTGTGTGAGTTTTGACCATTACCTAGTCGGTCACTTTGATGTATGTTAAAAATGAAAAATATATGAATGAACTGTCCCTTTTTCTCTTGTTATTAAGCTAGCTCGTGCAAATGGAATAAACATGTTTTGAATAGTTCTGGGCCCTGATGACAACAATCGAGCATCCCTCCCCCTTGGAAGTGATTATAAGATGATGGAATCTGAAAGGTCAAGCCACATGTGCCTCCAACATGACTTGCAACAATACTCATGAACACTTCTTTACCCTATATATTAACTAAATTAATTGATATAATATGATGAACTGATTCCAATGTGGTAATAAATTAGAGAAATACAAGTCAGCCTCTTGACCCCACTTTTCTTCCATCACCTCTTTCCTCTTCACCATCCATAAAAAAAATGAAATTCTGATCACATGCCAAACCCTAAGTCTAGGGTGGAATCCCCTTCACAAATACTCTCTCTTTCTAATTTTCATCCATAGGCATGCATTAATAAAAGAGGCCAATGATCCTAAATGAAAACATGTGGTCAATGTAACCACAAATAAATAAAAATTCCCGAGTCAAATAGAGGAGGGACAAAACAAAATAATAGAATCCCAAATGAGGCTTCGAGTCAAAAAGAGGAGAGATTAGGGAATTAGGTTCATGCCATGTCTTTATCCCCCTTTCCTCCAGTTTTCATACCCAAGGGACCTATAAAAATTCTCCCCCAAATATCCAAATAGCCATGGCTTGTGCTTACTTCTACATACATGGACAAATTAGGAGTATTATTAATATGCAAGTAGTTTCTTGTAGAATCTGGGGTCTAGAGATTAGAGGAACAAACCCCAGTTGGGGGACACCCAAGTGTGACTATGTGACCCCCAAGGATTAGGGTCACTTGATCATGATTGGTGGAAAAGGGACTATGAGGTTTGCTTGATTGGGAGAGGAAGGCCTGAAACTTAGTATCAATTGTAGATATACTTTTTATTTTATTTACTCAAAATGAGAAAAGGATTAAGTCTGAGGTAGTTTGATGAGTATATTTATATCAATTTTTACATTTTTTAATTCTCTTTTTAGGAGTTGTTGTGTATCTATTTACTAGTTTTTGATTTATATTCACTTAAATGCAATTATTTTCCCTTTTTTGTATTTTAATGCATGTTTGTATCTATTTTGTACAGAATCAACCAAGGTCGTGTAACAATGCCCAGATGGATGACTAAGCCCTCACGATGTTTTGCCTTAAGGGAAGAAAGGCCCACAAGCTTTCCTTTTGACCACATAGTCAAGAGAGCAGTTCTGCCATTTGCTCGACTCGAGCCACTCTTTGCCCAGAGTCTTCCATATTCCTGCCTCTTGACGTGCGGTCTTAGCATCCATCCTATTCCGATTCATCCATGTTGGCTTTCCAGAGGACCAAACACGAGGTTTAAATCGAGGAACCCACATGAGTATTGTAAATGTAACATCCCTGACCTGGGTTATAAGTTAACCCTAGGTGTTTTACTTAAATCATGTAATTAAGATACTTGTGATTAACTTCTGGCATGTAATTAAGATCCTGAAGAACATACAATTTCATTTCTGTCCTTTTAAAACAATGAATGTAGTATTGTTTTGTTATGCAGGGACCTATGTGCAAATTACCCAATTAGAAGGGTTAACTTGCAATATTAACATGATATGATGTTCCTTTGATGATGAGACATCATATGAATGAATATGATGAGGTATGATGGATTCTCCAAGCTTGGGCACCAAGAAGCAGCTTGTGGAATGGTCCTTGTGCTTAAAAATCCTAATTTTGGTGTAAAGTGCAATTTACCCAAAATATGGAGTGCAACCTGTAAAATATACCTTCTAGTATATCTTTTATGACTCTTTACATCATTTAGAGAAGAAATGATGAGAGGGGCGCTTCAATTAAATAATTGGATAAGAAGGATGACCTTTGTAGTGAAAACACCTAGTAAGAGTAAGGAGACCCTTCATATATGTACCTTAGTATGCATGTTGGTTTTCTCTACCCTTAGATCTTGAGTTTTGATGAGATTTGCATAAGATTATCATGCTTGGACGTGCCTTAGAAATAAGAAGGGACTTAGATGAGAAATCTATGTTTTAGAGGTCCTTATGGTGGAAAACAACCTAAGGTATATAAGCCTAGTTCCTTGTAAAACAACCAAACATATTCCCTTCACTTCCTCACTTCTCATCTTTCTCAACCGACCAAGGAAAAGCTCTGGAGCTCAGGGAAACGACCAACCTATTCTAAGGTAAGAGAGCACCATCTTCTAGCTTGGATTCATGGAGGAAATCCTTGTATAAGGTTGGTTTCATGGTTAATTCACTTAGGTTTCTTGTTCTAGCCGATCATCTCCATCTTTTCCTTGGAGAATCACATTTGGCCAACCTGTGGAGCTCAAGACTCCATTAAAGGCTTGAAGTTTGGAAGCTTGGAGCTCTAGGAACAACGTTTGAGGTGGGTTTTATAACTCTAAACCTTGCTTTGTTATGCATACTTTTATTCTTGCAAATAATAGTTAGTTCTTCTTCTTCCCCATCTTTCTTTGCACTCTTGCAAGCTTTTTCGTGAAGAACAGACCTTGGTTTCAAGGTTGAAGATGAAGGGCGTTAATACCTATGTTGGTCCTTATCCAACTTTATTAAACGATCTTGGACCAATAGGTCTAAACGGTTTGCAACCGTTTGAAATAAAAAAGGGGTTCAACCCGTTTGATCTCAAACGATCTTGAAAGATCGTTTAGTTTTAAACGGTCTTCAAGACCGTTTGATAGGGTTGACCAAGAAAAGACCATTTAAGGAACTGTTGTAAACATATTGAATTTAATTCCTACAAAGAATCATAACCCAATTCCAAACCAGTCACAAGTTGAAGGCACTTCAACTCCTTAAACCCTAATCGGGTCGAATTGAGTTTTTCAATGATAGATTTTGGTGAATTTTGGGTTGAAGGACCCAAACGGTCTCAATACCATTTGGGGGTTCACTCAAACGGTCTTAAGACCGTTTGGTGACAACCCAAGACCGTTTGGAGGTCTAGGGTTAAGGAAATTTGATGGTTTGAGGGTCCAATTTCAATAGGTTGATGAATTGAGAAAAATGCTGATTTTGGACCTAGTTAGGATTCAATCCTTGTCAAATTGATTTAGTTTTTGATAAAACTTTGGGAAAATGGTCTCAAGACCATTTGGAGGATATCCAAATGATCCCAAGACCGTTTGGGCCAAGTTTGGGCCCAATTGGAGCTCATTTGATGGGTTCAACTACAATTTGTTTCACCTTTTATGTCCATGCGGTTTGAACCCATTTGGATCCAAATGACCTTAAGGTCGTTTAAGCTCAAGTGGGTTCACACTCGTTTAAGCTCAAGTGGGTCCACACTCGTTTAAGCTCAAATGGGTCCACACTCGTTTAAGATCAAGTGGGTTCACACTCGTTTAAGCTCAAGTGGGTTCACACTCGTTTAAGCTCAAATGGGTCCACACTTGTTTAAGCTCAAGTGGGTCCACACTCGTTTAAGCTTAAGTGGGTTCACACTCGTTTAAGCTCAAGTGGGTTCACACTCATTTAAGGTCAAATGGGTCCACACTCATTTAAGCTCAAGTGGGTTCACACTCGTTTAAGCTCAAATGGGTTCACACTCGTTTAAGCTCAAACGGGTTCACACTCATTTAAGCTCAAACGGGTTCACACTCATTTAAGCTCAAGTGGATTCACACTCGTTTAAGCTCAAATGGGTTCACACTCGTTCAAGCTCAAATGGGTCCACACTCGTTTAAGCTCAAGTGGGTTCACACTCGTTTAAGCTTAAATGGGTTCAATTAAAAGATACCTTGTTTTAATCAAACCCTAATCACATGATAGTGATGTGTTGGCTTGTGTTGGTCAATGAGGACTTAACCCAACCTAATCTAGAGTGATGTAATCATCATCTAGAAGTAAGAGGAGAGAGAGAGCTCCTAATATAATCAAGCAACATATCTTCAATGCATAAGAATGAACATGTTTAGGGTATGATCCATCAAGGTGAGATCAAGGAAACCCTAACTATGATGATTGATGAATCTTAACCTAAATAGAGGGCATCAATGATGATGTTCCTCATACATGATGATAATATAAGCTCAATTCACTATGAGGTGAATAGTAAACCCTAATTCTAGGGTAATAACATGTAACGTGAATAGTAAACCCTAATTTGGGGTGAGGTTGTAAAAAGAAGTAACTCTAGGTTATACCTATGAGTGTGAAACCCTAATTACAAGTTGTAGCATGAGGAATCTATTTACCTTGTAAACTAAAGAGATTCAATAACCCCATGATAAGGAGGAATACATCCAAACCCTAAAATCAGTAGAGGTATACTGATTCATAGCACGCCCATGCTATGGAGCACGGTCGTGGTAACCTTCCTTTGCACGACCGTGCAAGGAAGCACGGCCGTGGTACTTTATGAAACGAATTCAAAAGTCTTGGTATTTGTAAGGATGTTGTTAAACATGCATAATCTCAGTTATACTAATCATGCAGGTGGTTAGCAAGATGTAATCATATCCAGGGTAACGGTTATGACATTATTTTCATTGAAAGCATGTCAATAGCTTATGAACAGAAATAACTATGTTGCCTAGACGCAAGTGGCATCATATGAAACTGATATGCCTTAAGGGCCATGAATGACATCAAGGTCATGCTAATAGATGACTTGATGCTGACATGTCACTTGATAGCAAGTGTTATGATGATATAAGGGTGTGAGCACCCATGTTCCTGAATCATAGTGATAAGATGATTAAGAATTGATATCCATCTGATAACTGATATGAGTAATACCTATTACATTTAGTATTCTTCTGTTATAGCCATGTTTAGTACTTGAATGTTTGGAAACATGTATGATGATAAAAGAATACTGAAATGTACCTAATAACCAAGTATAATCATATCATGTAGAGCCCTGATCATAAATCCATCATTGTCAGAGTTTAAATGATGGTGAAACAGGTTTTCCTAAGGGAACTCCTGGATCACATACTTTAGAGTATGTGGGGGAATATGGATGTGTATATCCTTACATCCTAGTGTAGGAGTTGATGTGGATATATCTTAATCCATCAACCCTTCACTATATGTTTATACCGGGATGATGTAACACTATTCTCCCAAAGGAATCTTTTATACCACATCGATGAGAGATAAACATGAAATCTTTCGATAGCGAAGAGAGTGCAGAATGCCACTGTGACTCTAATAGCAAAGTACCAGAATACCCTGGTGAGCTATAATAGCGGAGACACTAGATGTCCTGCATGTTTATCCTCATTCTGACTGAGGTAGTTGAAGGTCATGAGAATCCGACTCTTTCGATGACCTAGTATGATACCGATGCGACTTACTAGTGATCGGTTGGAGCATGAGCGGTATACCTCATCTCCGCAGGGCATAATGATGTTTGTAAAACATAATCAACTGCGTAGCATAACTGCTTAGGTTGTACTATGAAGAACATTGATTGATATTACATTGCTTGCATTTAATATCCTGTTCAAGTATTAGTATACATGCTCTTCATATTCCTTAATAAAGGTGAGTAATTGTTATCAAGCCTGCTGTGAGTAATCTAAGTTACCTGCTCATGATATTCCTTTGATTGCTTTTAACAAAGTTTCTGGCGGAGAGTTATAACTCTCGCTGGGACAATTATTTAAAATTGTCTCATCCCGTAGATTTCTACCTTTAGGTGGACGTCGAGGTCGAAGGAACCGATCTACAGGTGGACAGCAGCAACAGCAGCAAAACCAAGAGCAGCAGTGATTTCAGGTGGAAACACTGTGCTGTCTAGTCTTGTAGTTAGAATAGTCTTATGTCGTCTCTGTACACTCAGGTCCTAGGAGTTTGTTGATCTGAGAATTTTGAAGTCTTGAGATTTTGTATCATGATGTATATAATCACTCGAGAAGTGATTTATCAGAGATGTAAACAGTTCATCTTACTTTTATAAAAGGAGTTTCAGGTTTTTGAGATCTCGTTTTCGAAAAGTTTTAATTTCTCGTGATTTTTCATATTCCGCTGTTAATCGAATCGCTTCCGCTATGTTTATCTTGTGTTTTGGAGATCAGAGACCACAATTAGTGGTATCAGAGCTCTAGGTTCGCTGAGTCTACAGAGACATAGGACTTAGAATGTCGAGTCTATCCTTAGTACTTCTTTCTTATCTAATAGAGTCTTCTGCTCCTCAGGAGAAGAAGATAATTAAGGATGTCTGGACCACAGGAGGAGTATGAGGCAGAAAGTAGTGTTGCTGCACCTCGAGAAGGTGCAAGGAACCTAGAAATAGAGCAACCTGTACCTGAGCCACCTATGGAGCCACCTCAGTTTGACCCAGCTGACATGGGAAACCCAGCTGTTCAAACTATGTTCGGGCAGTTTATGACTGCCATGACACACATCACCGACAGGATGCCCATGCCTGCACCTAGGGCACCTGTCCAGTCTGAGGGTCAAGGTATCGGTAAGACGTTCGAGCAACCGAATACTTTGGTACAACTGACCCTGCTGATGCTGATATGTGGTTAACTGAGTTGGAGAAAGCTTTTAGAATCCTTAACATCCCCGAAGGTGAGAAGGTTAGACATGATGTCTATCTTCTCAAAGGTAGTGCTGGTCACTGGTGGACCATGGAAGAGCAGAAGAGGCCTGGAATAGAGATCTCGTGGGAAAACTTTTGTCGGGAATTTGTCCACAGATATTTTCCTAAGACCTTCCTGGATGAGAAGATCTCTCAGTTTGAGAGACTAAGGCAAGGTATGATGAACATTAGCGAGTATGAGTCTAAGTTCATGGAGTTGTTGCGATTCTGTCCGCATATGGCTACCACAGATGAAGAAAGGATTAGGAGGTTTGAGAAGGGTTTGAATGCCGACATGACTACTCCCGTGTCTGCCCTAGAAAACCGGGAGAGATTCTCCACCTTCATTGAGTCAGTCCGAAGGATAGAGAGATCCGTAGTTGAGAAAAGGCAAACCCAAAAGAGATATCCACAATTCCAGGGATCTTCATCTAGAGACTTTAAGAAGCCTAGATTCTCTGCACCTACACCTCCACCACCCAGATCTAGTTCTCAGACTCAGTGGTCCCCAAGTAGAGGTAGAGGATGAGGTTTACCGCCACAAGCGACTCACAGTTCAGCATCAATGTCAGTCACAGGACCACAAAGACCACAACAACTGGAAAGAAGCTGTTATAACTGTGGGAAGGTGGGACATCTGATGAAGGACTGTAGGTCTAGGCCTGTCAGTGTGACACTGCCTCAGAGGCAGAATCAACAAGGATCACAGAGAAGGCAGTCTCAAAGAGCAGCTAGAGGACGTGGGCAAGCGTCTCAGGCTGAATCGTCAGCACCAACTCAACACCAGGCGATAGCGAGAGTCTATGCTATGAACCCACCAGAAGCAGTGGTCAATCCACGGGTTGTGGCAGGTCAGATGGAACTTTTATATTCTGATATGTCTAAATCCTGTGTTGTATCTGTTTTGATTGACCCGGGTGCTACGCACTCTTTTATCACTCAAAGAGTGATTCGTAACTGCAATATGACGGTTAGTCATAGGGCAGATAGCTTGTTGCTCGAGACTCCGTTGAGAGGTTCTACTATTTTGCAAGAGGTATTCTCTCCCTGCATCCTCTTCTTTTCTGATCATCGCATTCAAGTGGATCTTATACCACTTGATATGCAAGGATTTGACATAATCCTTGGAATGGATACCTTAGAAAGGTATAGGGTTGTCTTGGATTGTGAATCCAAGCAGGTTGTGTTTGCTGATGAGAGCAACACATGGATCTTTCAAGGAGAGAAAGATTCTACCCACCTGTCTTGTGACTGCTATGGTTGCTGATAAGCTGATGAGGCAAGGATGTTATGCATTCTTGGCCCATGTGATAGATACCACCAAGGTGAGTCCCAACCCTGCTGAAGTTCCTATAGTCAGGGAATTTGAAGATGTATTTCCTGAAGAACTTCCAGGTATGCCACCGCCTCGGGAAATTGATTTTGAAATCAATTTGATCCCAGATACCCAACCCATAGCACAAACACCGTATAGGATGGCGCCTGCTGAGATGGCAGAACTCAAGAAACAGCTTCAAGAGTTGCTTGAGAAGGGTTTTATTCGACCAAGCACTTCACCTTGGGGTGCTCCGGTCTTGTTTGTTAAAAAGAAGGATGGATCAATGCGGTTGTGCATTGATTACAGACAACTAAATAAAGTAACGATAAAGAATAAGTACCCTCTTCCGAGGATTGATGATCTTTTTGACCAGTTGCGTGGTGCAACCGTCTTCTCGAAGATAGACTTGAGGTTTGGATATCATCAACTTCTTATTAAGGACAGTGACATACCCAAGTCTGCTTTCAGGACAAGGTATGGTCACTATGAGTTCACAGTTATGTCGTTCGGACTAACTAATGCACCAACTGCATTTATGGAGCTTATGAATAGAATCTTCTGACCTTTCCTCGATCAGTATGTTGTTGTCTTTATAGATGACATCCTGATCTATAGTAGAGATGCTCAGCAGCATGAACAACATCTTCGTCAGGCTCTAACTTTGCTAAGACAACATGAGTTATACGCTAAGTTTAGCAAGTGTGAGTTCTGGTTGCTGGAGGTATCTTTTCTTGGACATGTGGTATCTGCCTTGGGAATTCGTGTTGACCCTGAAAAGGTAGAGTCTGTTCTACAATGGGAACAACCGAAGACACCGACGGAGATTCATAGTTTCTTAGGGTTGGCTGGCTATTATCGAAGGTTCATTAAGAACTTCAGTTCTATAGCCCTACCCTTGACGAAATTGACCCAGAAAGATGTTTCTTTTACTTGGAGTGACATGTGTCAGCAGTCCTTTCAGTTGTTGAAGGAGAGGTTGACAAGTGCACATGTACTTATGTTACCTGAGCAAGGCAAAGGATACATAGTTTTCTGTGATGCCTCCAAGAATGGACTCGGATGTGTGCTAATGCAGGATAAGCATGTGATTTCTTTTGCTTCTCGACAGCTTAAGAAACACGAGGAGAATTATCCGACACACGATTTAGAGTTAGCTGCTGTGGTTCATGCCTTGAAAATCTAGAGACACTATCTATATGGAGAAACATTCCAGGTTTTCACTGATCATAAGAGTCTTAAGTATATCTTCTCTCAGCATGACCTTAACATGAGGCAACGTCACTGGATGGAGTTAATCAAGGATTATGATTGTACGATAGATTACCATCCAGGGAAGGCCAATGTAGTTGCAGATGCCTTGAGTAGGAAATCAACAACATCATCCTCTGATAGGGCACAATTAAACTCTTTAGTATGCCCTAGGAGAGATATGCTTATCTCCTTAAGGTAAGACAATGTACAGATGAAGGTGTCATGGATTGCCGGGTTGTTGGCTGAGATGCATATCAAACCCACCCTAAGAGAGCAGATTAAGGAGGCACAACAAGTTGATGCTGCAGTTCAGCAGATCAGATCTGAGTATGGTGATGAGAAGCGAGAAGGTTTTCATGAATCAGATGATCAAGTGGCATGCTATCATGGGAGGATGATAGTGCCAGATGTGGATAACCTGAGGAAGTTAGTCCTGGAGGAAGCTCATTCTTCTTTGTATGCTATGCATCCAGGGAGCACCAAGATGTATCAAAACTTGAAAGATATGTATTGGTGGCCTGGGATGAAGAAGGATGTAGCTGAGTTTGTTCTGAGGTGTCCGGTGTGTCAGCAAGTTAAAGCTGAACACCAGAAGCCTGCAAGAACAATGCAACCTTTACCCATACCACAGTGGAAGTGGGATCATGTAACCATGGACTTTGTTGTTGGCCTACCTAGGACAAACAAAGGACATGATTCCATTTGGGTAATTGTTGATAGGATGACTAAGACAACACATTTCTTACCTGTCAAAACAACCTATTCTGCGGAAAGGTTATCCCAGTTATATGTTCAAGAGATAGTGCGTTTGCACGGAGTCCCTGTCACCATAGTTTCTGACAGAGGTCCTCAGTTCACAAGTCATTTTTGGGAACAGCTACATAGGGCACTAGGCACCCAGTTAAGGTTTAGTACAACCTTTCATCCACAGACTGATGGACAGTCAGAAAGGACTATACAGACCTTGGAAGACTTGTTGAGAGCATGTGTTCTCCAATTCACAGGAAGTTGGGATCTGCACCTAAGCTTGATAGAGTTTGCCTATAACAATAACTATCAACATAGTATTGATATGGCACCTTATGAAGCCTTATATGGTAGACGTTGCAGATCACCCTTATGCTGGTATGAGACTGGTGAGCATCAGTTGTTAGGTCCTGATCTTGTGCAGCAGACCATAGAAAAGATTAAGGTAATCCAACAACAGCTTAAGACTGCACAGGATAGACAGAAGTCTTACGCTGACAGACGTCGTAGACCTTTAGAGTTCCAGGTTGGAGACAGAGTGCACCTCAAGGTCTCACCTTGGAAAGGAGTCCTTCATTTTGGAAGGAAAGGAAAGTTAGCTCCTAGATTTATGGGGCCTTATCCAATCATTGAACGAGTTGGAAAGGTAGCCTATAAACTAGAATTGCCACTAGAATTGTAGAAGTTACACCCTGTGTTTCACATTTCTGTGTTGAGGAAATGTCACCCTGATACCGAGTCAGTTCTACAACCTATGGAAGTAGAATTGAATGAAGATATAACTTATGAGGAGGGACCAATGTCAATCCTTGATAACAGAATTAAAAAGTTAAAGAAGAAAGATATAAGTCTTGTGAAAGTCCTCTAGAATCACCGTGGTGTTGAAGAAGCCACTTGGGAGTTGGAGGAAGAGATGAGGAGGAAATACCCTGCTCTTTTCTCCTAATATGCTAAATCGATTTCGGGGACGAAATCCTTTTGAGGGGTGGATAATTTGTAACATCCCTGACCTGGGTTATAAGTTAACCCTAGGTGTTTTACTTAAATCATGTAATTAAGATACTTGTGATTAACTTTTGGCATGTAATTAAGTTCCTGAGGAACATACAATTTCATTTATGTCCTTTTAAAACAATGAATGTAGTATTGTTTTGTTATGCAGGGACCTATGTGCAAATTACCCAATTAGAAGGGTTAACTTGCAATATTAACATGATATGATGTTCCTTTGATGATGAGACATCATATGAATGAATATGATGAGGTATGATGGATTCTCCAAGCTTGGGCACAAAGAAGCAGCTTGTGGAGTGGTCCTTGTGCTTAAAAATCCTGATTTTGGTGTAAAGTGCAATTTACCCAAAATATGGAGTGCAACCTGTAAAATATACCTTCTAGTATATCTTTTATGACTCTTTACATCATTTAGAGAAGAAATGATGAGAGGGGCGCTTCAATTAAATAATTGGATAAGAAGGATGACCTTTGTAGTGAAAACACCTAGTAAGAGTAAGGAGACCCTTCATATATGTACCTTAGTATGCATGTTGGTTTTCTCTACCCTTAGATCTTGAGTTTTGATGAGCTTTGCATAAGATTATCATGCTTGGAAGTGCCTTAGAAAGAAGAAGGGACTTAGATGAGAAATCTATGTTTTAGAGGTCCTTATGGTGGAAAACAACCTAAGGTATATAAGCCTAGTTCCTTGTAAAACAACCAAACGTATTCCCTTCACTTCCTCACTTCTCATATTTCTCAACCGACCAAGGAAAAGCTCTAGAGCTCAGGGAAATGACCAACCTATTCTAAGGTAAGAGAGCACCATCTTCTAGCTTGGATTCATGGAGGAAATCCTTGTATAAGGTTGGTTTCATGGTTAATTCACTTAGGTTTCTTGTTCTAGCCGATCATCTCCATCTTTTCCTTGGAGAATCACCTTTGGCCAACCTGTGGAGCTCAAGACGCCATTAAAGGCTTGAATCTTGGAAGCTTGGAGCTCTAGGAACAACGTTTGAGGCGGGTTTTATAACTCTAAACCTTGCTTTGTTATGCATACTTTTATTCTTGCAAATAATAGTTAGTTCTTCTTCTTCCCCATCTTTCTTTGCACTCTTGCAAGCTTTTTCGTGAAGAACAGACCTTGGTTTCAAGGTTGAAGATCAAGGGCGTTAATACCTATGTTGGTCCTTATCCAACTTTATTAAACGATCTTGGACCAATAGGTCTAAACGGTTTGCAACCGTTTGAAATCAAAAAGGGGTTCAACCCGTTTGATCTCAAACGATCTTGCAAGATCATTTAGTTTTAAACGGTCTTCAAGACCGTTTGATAGGGTTGACCAAGGGAAGTCCATTTAAGGAACTGTTGTAAACATATTGAATTTAATTCCTACAAAGAATCATAACCCAATTCCAAACCAATCACAAGTTGAAGGCACTTCAACTCCTTAAACCCTAATCGGGTTGAATTGAGTTTTTCAATGATAGATTTTGGTGAATTTTGGGTTGAAGGACCCAAACGGTCTCAAGACCATTTGGGGGTTCACTCAAACGGTCTTAAGACCGTTTGGTGACAACCCAAGACCGTTTGGAGGTCTAGGGTTAAGGAAATTTGATGGTTTGAGGGTCCAATTTCAATAGGTTGATGAATTGAGAAAAATGCTGATTTTGGACCTAGTTAGGATTCAATCATTATCAAATTGATTTAGTTTTTGATAAAACTTTGGGAAAACGGTCTCAAGACCATTTGGAGGATATACAAACGATCCCAAGACCGTTTGGGCCAAGTTTGGGCCCTATTGGAGCTCAATTGATGGGTTCAACTACAATTTGTTTCACCTTTTATGTCCATGCGGTTTGAACCCATTTGGATCCAAACGACCTTAAGGTCGTTTAAGCTCAAGTGGGTTCACACTCGTTTAAGCTCAAGTGGGTCCACACTCGTTTAAGCTCAAGTGGGTCCACACTCGTTTAAGCTCAAGTGGGTTCACACTCGTTTAAGCTCAAGTGGGTTCACACTCGTTTAAGCTCAAATGGGTCCACACTCGTTTAAGCTCAAGTGGGTCCACACTCGTTTAAGCTGAAGTGGGTTCACACTCGTTTAAGCTCAAGTAAGTGGGTTCACACTCGTTTAAGCTCAAATGGGTCCACACTCATTTAAGCTCAAGTGGGTTCACACTCGTTTAAGCTCAAATGGGTTCACACTCGTTTAAGCTCAAACGGGTTCACACTCGTTTAAGCTCAAACGGGTTCACACTCGTTTAAGCTCAAGTGGATTCACACTCGTTTAAGCTCAAACGGGTTCACATTCGTTTAAGCTCAAATGGGTCCACACTCATTTAAGCTCAAGTGGGTTCACACTCGTTTAATCTTAAATGGGTTCAATTAAAAGATACCTTGTTTTAATCAAACCCTAATCACATTATAGTGATGTGTGGGCTTGTGTTGGTCAATGAGGACTTAACCCAACCTAATCTAGAGTGATGTAATCATCATCTAGAAGTAAGAGGAGAGAGAGCTCCTAATATAATCAAGCAACATATCTTCAATGCATAAGAATGAACAGGTTTAGGGTATGATCCATCAAGGTGAGATCAAGGAAACCCTAACTATGATGATTGATGAATCTTAACCTAAATAGAGGGCATCAATGATGATGTTCCTCATACATGATGATAATATAAGCTCAATTCACTATGAGGTGAATAGTAAACCCTAATTCTAGGGTAATAACATGTAACGTGAATAGTAAACCCTAATTTGGGGTGAGGTTGTAAAAAGAAGTAACTCTAGGTTATACCTATGAGTGTGAAACCCTAATTACAAGTTGTAGCATGAGGAATCTATTTACCTTGTAAACTAAAGAGATTCAATAACCCCATGATAAGGAGGAATGCATCCAAACCCTAAAATTAGTAGAGATATACTGATTCATAGCACGCCCGTGCTATGGAGCACGACCGTGGTAACCTTCCTTTACACGACCGTGCAAGGAAGCACAACCGTGGTACTTTATGAAACAAATTGAAAAGTCTTGGTATTTGTAAGGATGTTGTTAAACATGTATAATCTCAGTTATACTAATCATGCAGGTGGTTAGCAAGATGTAATCATAGCCAGGGTAACGATTATGACATTATTTTTATTGAAAGCATGTCAATAGCTTATGAACAGAAATAACTATGTTGCCTAGACGCAAGTGGCATCATATGAAACTGATATGCCTTAAGGGCCATGAATGACATCAAGGTCATGCTAATAGATGACTTGATGCTGACATGTCACTTGATAGCAAGTGTTATGATGATATAAGGGTGTGAGCACCCATGTTCCTGAATCATAGTAATAAGATGATTAAGAATTGATATCCATCTGATAACTGATATGAGTAATACCTGTTACATTTAGTATTCTTCTGTTATAGCCATGTTTAGTACTTGAATGTTTGGAAACATGTATGATGCTAAAAGAATACTGAAATGTACCTAATAACCAAGTATAATCATATCATGTAGAGCACTGATCATAGATCCATCATTGTCAGAGTTTAAATGATGGTGAAACAGGTTTTCCTAAGGGAACTCCTGGATCACATACTTTAGAGTATGTGGGGGAATATGGATGTGTATATCCTTACATCCTAGTGTAGGAGTTGATGTGGATATATCTTAATCCATCAACCCTTCACTATATGTTTATACCGGGATGATGTAACACTATTCTCCCAAAGGAATCTTTTATACCGCATCGATGAGAGATAAACATGGAATCTTTCGATAGTGAAGAGAGTGCAGAATGCCACTGTGACCCTAATAGAGAAGTACCAGAATACCCTGGTGAGCTATAATAGCAGAGACACTAGATGTCCTGCATGTTTATCCTCATTCTGACTGAGGTAGTTGAAGGTCATGAGAATCCGGCTCTTTCGATGACCTAGTATGATACCGATGCGACTTACTAGTGATCGGTTGGAGCATGAGCGGTATACCTCATCTCCGCAGGGCATAATGATGTTTGTAAAACATAATCAACCACATAGCATAACTGCTTAGGTTGAACTACGAAGAACATTGATTGATATTACATTGCTTGCATTTAATATCCTGTTCAAGTATTAGTATACATGCTCTTCATATTCCTTAATAAAGGTGAGTAATTGTTATCAAGCCTGCTGTGAGTAATCTAAGTTACCTGCTCATGATATTCCTTTGATTGCTTTTAACAAAGTTTCTGGCGGAGAGTTGTAACTCTCACTGGGACAATTATTTAAAATTGTCTCACCCCGTAGATTTCTACCTTTAGGTGGAAGTCGAGGTCGAAGGAACCGATCTGCCGTTGGACAGCAGCAGCAACAGCAAAACCAGGAGCAGCAGTGATTTCAGGTGGAAACACTGTGCTGTCTAGTCTTGTAGTTAGAATAGTCTTATGTCGTCTCTGTACACTCAGGTCCTAGGAGTTTGTTGATCTGAGAATTTTGAAGTCTTGAGATTTTGTATCATGATGTATATAATCACTCGAGAAGTGATTTATCAGAGATGTAAACAGTTCATCTTACTTTTATAAAAGGAGTTTCAGGTTTTTGAGATCTCGTTTTAAAAAAGTTTTAATTTCTCGTGATTTTTCGTATTCCGCTGTTAATCGAATCGCTTCCGCTATGTTTATCTTGTGTTTTGGAGATCATAGCCCACAGTAAAGACCCGATATTTTCGATCAAATATTTACAAAATAATATCACAATCATAAACAATCTTTATTACAATCATGCTTGTACATCAAAGTCGCGGAAGCTTACAAATATGATTACAAGTTTAAAAAATAGAATTCATTCTATCTAGTCTTCAATGGAGGACTACCCAGTGCATGCCTATTCAAACTCTTTCATCTATCACCTTCCCATGAGTTCCCAAAGGGAACGAAACCACACATGGACCCCATTGAAGGGAAATAGAAGGTCAACAAAGCTGGTACTAAATTCTTATATTGAACTATTTGCAAAATATAGGTTCTAAGTATAATTCAAGATAATATCAAATCTAGGTAAGGAAAATTTGGTGGACTAAATTTGCCAAATCAAGAATAACAATATTTCAATGTTTGTATTTCAAGATCAAATTTCACAAGGCTATTCAAGATAGTTCAAGATATCAATTTATCAAAATATTTGCAATAATCAACTTTTGAATATTAAGGTTGAGCACTATCATATCATTTCCTTCAAGGGCAACAATGCCTTATGTTCAATCATCTATGAAAGAACAACATTGAGCCTAATTACTATGTTAACCAGTCGACTGGGGGACAACTAATCCATTACACCGGTGCACAGGGCGGCGGGATGTACCCTACCTCAAGTGAGCCAAATCTCTAAGGGGACAAAGCCCAAAGGGACCAATGTCCAGGGAGTCAAAACTCCAAATATATCAATTCAAGTGCTATTATAATATTCAATGCATTCAAACAATAATCAATCTGAGGTGGTGAACTTTCAAAGAGGTAGGAAAGGCTTAAACCAGTATGGGTTCACCACTAAACAATGTACAAGGCATTCAAGAAGGGAAATGAACAACTAAATATAAAAATAGAGAATCTAGTACCTCAATTATTTAGGGCTCCAAGAATTGTATAAGCATAATGTGTCTCCAAGAATTTACGAAGAGGTAGCTACAAAGAATAATAATCTTGTCACCATTTGACTTGGAATCAATGTTATTCAATTTGTCTTATCTAGGATTAATTTATTTTCCACATTGGATTGTTACTATTTCACAGTCCTTCTATTCTTTCTCTTGTTAGGGTATCTAGTTGAGTTGAGTATATAATAAATTTACTAGTCCATTTACCTTATATTATAGATTACCACCACATAGTATTATTATTAACCTCATTCTATTCTTTCTCAAGGTTTGTCATGTTATTAAGTGGGCATAAAGTCATAAGTATATTTACGTCCTTTCTAAGGTAGGGTCGTGATCACATATACATATCACTATTTGGTTAGAGACTATAATATTGGGTGTATATGTCATCCTCACAATTACCTATTCAATTACCAAAATTTGTATTTTAGACTTTGATCTAATGTCCTACATTCTCTTTCTATTTCTAAATTCCTCCATAGTGTTATAGCTATTGGCATTAATACATCAGTTTACCTTCATAATATACATACTAGTCGGATTATTACTTGGAAACAGTCCATTGAACTATATTAATATTATAATTTTTTATATACATAACAGGTTGCGTTATCTAATTAATTACTATGAATATTGTATACTCTCTGAGATTACAAACATCTATCTTTCTAATAAGATATATGGGTACATGTATATAGTGCAGTAAAATGATTAAGAATTGAACTTGTTTACTAAGAATAGTCCTATTACCCAACAACTATTATCTAAATCTTTCTTATTCATCAATCACGTAGCAGCTAGTTGGAAAGCAGAGTGGATGTACGTGGAGGTCATTAGTTGTTTATATAACTTGCGATTTGTATTGTACCCATAGAAGGGCATATATACTTAATACAGATGATTTACGTGCAGATTAGCATGTGCATGCATGACTAGGGTGTATATTATATTGATTATCGCATCAGGCATATACATATTCAATCCATTAACAGATCCAACAATTAAGGGATATGGCTTATGATTTCTTAATTAGTGTACAGGTTTTGTACTGACCTCGTTGCCTATATTATGGAATTTAACAGAAAAGAGGGAAACGGTGGTACCTCCCGACGTTGGTGGAGTATAACGATGGAACTAGGAAGAAACTGGTGGCAGCCTCTGTTCTGAAGATCGTTGCTCCAGTCTACCAATTGCTGCTCTTCCCTAGCCCCCACGTGGTGGTGGTGGTCGACCTGACTTCCTGAAGGTCGTCAGCTATACGGTGTGCTCTAGCGGCGTCGTGATGCTGCCGAGCAGCAGGTTGCAGTCAATGATGCGTCGGAAAGTTGTGCTGCGCAGATCAGGATGCATGTCAGCGGGATTTCAGACGGAGGTGGAGATTGCGGCGCTGCTGGTGGCGTCTGGGCTGAAGGACCTCATCACTATTCTGTTTCTAGATGCTTATTCTCGGTGCGTCTAGTATGTGGCGTAGGCGGCGACAGGAGGATACGCCTCCATCATAGTTTCTTGTAGTTCAGTCTTTGCCATTGCCAAGTAGGTGATCCACAAGGCCGGTGGGTGGCAGAGGTTTGTCGATCAAAAGGGGTTCCGGTTTGTAGGTTGTTCATAGCCTGATTGGGTTGCTGGCGAGAAAGAATGATGGTGCAGCTAGGTAGAAGAGGGGAGGTCATCGGAGTATGGCGTCTTGGGTGGTGTCGTCAAAAGCCCGCAGGTAGTTTCCGGTCTGGGCGCTGTCCTCAGACGTTGCAGCACTGGTGAACATCAACTGTAGGTTCCCAATGCTGATTAAGGTCAGACTCGTCACTACCTTCTTCTATAGCATCGTCCCATGGGATCTGAGTTCAACAACACCAACGCCAAAGGGGGGAAATACACCTTGTACTGATCACTGTCCATCACCGCAGTAGTAGGTGGTGGCTGAAAAAGATCCGCGTGGAGGAAGGGATGCTGGGTTGTTTCTGACAGGCGGCACCTGTGTTTCTTGTTGTGCGTCATGTTGGCGGCGTTGGTGGTTGTGAATAGGTGAGAAGGCGGTAGCGAGATTCAGTGGAGGCTCCATAGGAAGAGGAAGGAAGAGGTGCGGGCGGCAAGGCTATGTGGCGATGGGTTCAGATCGGGGAAGGAAGAGGATCTGGCGCTACGACTGATTAGTGTCCTTGTGATGAGTTTGCAGATCCACAGACAGTTGCATATATATAGGAGGGAGATGATGCTAGGGCACCAGGGAGGTCCCTTGAAGTGCTACCACCAGGGTGGGGGAGGAGGAGGTATCAATCCTTTGGAGTCGTCGGTCACTTTGTAACTTCTTGCATCATAGGCGTTACGGAGAGGGGAGTTCCGCAGTTTGTGTGAGGGAGAGGTAAAGCCAACGTTACTGTATTATCTAATTAATAATATAGTTAATACAAAATTTAGATATTCCTTTTGTAACTCCTTAAGTGCAAGGCTAAATTCCATGGGGTTTTAACTATGAGTTTCCTTTCTATTTGACTAAGCTAATAAATTTACGAATGTAACTTATCTAATTCAATTTGTCTCATAATTGATTCTAGTATCAACTTCTATTTATATGATTAATATTTCTCATTGATTCCAAATCAAGAGTGGTCAAGTTGAGAGTAACTGACGTGTTCAAGATATAATCACAGAATATAGGAACAATAATAACAAATTGGACTATATGATACCAAAGTATGATAATTGATATTTAACTTAGGGACTTCATGGATATATTTTATCAAATGAGGATAATAGATACATTTTGACAAAAGGACTTGAATTGGATACTAAGATTTATCAAAGACCATGATATTGAATCAAAATAACTGATTGGGGTTTGAAATGAAAGAAAACATTGCAAATAAGTTTAAGTTTGGGTAAAATAACTCAACATATATTTAGTAGCCAAAATTGGGTATGTTACAAGTATCCTGTTGAACCAAGTACGGGCCATGCAATCAAATGCCTTTGACCGCAATCATTCAGCTTTAGGGTTTTGGAGGCGAGGAATGCATCTATAGAAGGGAACCCTCATCATCCATTCAAGGGGTCTCTAATCAGTGATTAGAAGCCACATTTTTGCAGTACAAACCCTAGCGAGGAGCGAGGTGGCGACGACTGTAGAAGAGAGATTGGTCTTCCTTCGCCAAGCGTCATGGCCTTCTCCATCATTCCTACTATCTCTTTGTTGTTGTCCCTCTTCATAAGTGAGTAGACGCCTTATGCTAGGGAAAGGAGAATAGACCAAATCACTCATATTTTATCCTAGCTTGAATCTAAACTCGACAATATAGTTGCTAAATGAACTATCATTATGCTCGATGTCTTATTTTGGAAATTGATGACTTGTTTTGCATATATGTTATAATCATGGATATGCAAGTTGCTATGAGTGTGATTAGAACAATAGAATGATCTTATTACCCCCTGAGCTGTCAGCAACAGATACTGAGGTGTTTGGGCTTTGATCTTCTATGTGTCGAGGATGGTCGGTCGTAAGTAAACGAGTTCAATAGTATTGACAAGGAACTAGGGTGTCGAGGATGGTTGGTTCCAAGGGAGTTAATACTAGGTAACGACCTGTATCCCATGAGGGTGCATCAAATAAGCCTCAATTTAGCAACAACCATTGGAGAGTTACATATTATTAGGATAATTACGTAGGCTTGGGTAGTGAAACCCCATTCCCTGGTGCTCTTTATTACCTGTTATTTTCCTCTTTAATCTCTATTGATTTAGACAACAATTTAGTTTAATTAATCTCAACTACTCGGTGATAAATATTACTCTTAATAATTCATAATGTATTAACTACTTGAAAAGATTGTCCTTTGGGTTCAATCCTTAAGTATATTGCAATAAGGATTGCACTCGTTTGGAGTGGGGAATTAGTGCACTGATTTTGGTAAACCTAGGATATTATTCTTTTAGGGTTTTTCTTGGTGCAACATTTTTAGCCCCATCATAGATATTTTCACAAGTTAGGACTACTAGTAGGATCTAGATCATAGCAAGAGATGCACACGTTAAAGAGCAATCTATTCATAGATGCAGAGATATATCCAAACAAACAGATGTGTAGTTTTAGAAGCAAGAAAGGATATAGCTCACTATTGAATATAAATCATTACCAAAATATGATTACCACTAAGAGCCTCAAGGTTGTATCCAAACAAGATATACAACTATATAGATGTAACAAGTTTGAGAATAGAGAAACAATTTAAGACACAACCAAGAGATCCAAAGAGATCATCATCAAACCTACAAATCAACTCAAGACAAGTAATTCCAAGATGTAGGAATACCACTAGTGGGATATCAAATTATAACAATTATAAAGATATAGTTGTAAGCAAGATAGGCAATTGAAAGTATGTCAAGATGCATATATAAAGGTACCAAGAGAGTGCCAAGAATAAGGCCATAGATTGAGAGAATATAGTTGACAGGGAAATTCTCATTTCAAAAAGCCAAATGTGTATTCTTTGCATAGTGCTATCAGTCGAGTTTCTGGGTTGAACTTCCCGACCGACAACAGCTATTGACAACACCCATTGGTGCCTATCAGTAGAATTTCTATCAAGAAAAACTCAACCGAACCTGTTGTCAAAAAGCACATATATTTATTAAATCATATATAGAGGCATGATACAAATATAAACCATATACAAGAATGTTTAGGCAAGTTAGTAATGCCCCGTGAAAGCATTAGAAGTAGTTTTTGAGCAAGAAAGTGATGAGAATCACAATATACCAACTTTGAATCAAAACCACATGCATGGTGCACACTAACTTGACAAAAACACACTATGATCAGATATGAGCAAGAATAACATTATCTTTGTACTTACCATTTCTTTTCCACTTGTTCCCACCCCATACACATCTCACCTTTCTTGCTTCACATGGATTGAGAAGTCAATTTCCTAATACATAGATCAAGACTTGATCCTTGGATGTAGAATTGTAGCCTTCTTTTCCATTAGAGGAAATTGCTTCCATCAAAGATTGGAATGTTGATGAGGTATCTACCACCTTGGTAATAACCCATCTTATCATACTTGTGCAAGTATGCTTGGAGAAGACCTATTCTGATACCACTTGTTGGATCCTAGGATGGGTGATTTTCTTTAGAGGGGGGTGAATAGAGATGAATGCACTTAAACAAAATTCATTATACCATCAAGATATTTCATAAGATAAGGTTTCTAATATGGGAATTATGGTGTGCAACTAAATATATATAGCAACCAATTAACAATCTGTGTAGAGTGGTTCCATACTTCAAACTAGAAGTATGTCAGTCCATTACCTAGAGAGGTCAACCTCTAGGATTTCTTAACCATTGCACTCTTATATTCATCATATGACATACAATACATGACCTTCCAAAGGACTTACCTATGAAAGATAAGAGTCTACAACCCACCAAGGACTTACCCACTTTGCAAGGAGTCTTATTCCTTCACTAAGAACTTATCCACTCTTGCACAAGTCTTCAGCCTTGAAGGAATTACCCACTCTTCTTGGATCTTCATCCTTTGACTTCACCATCACCAAAGAGAAGCTTTCACCAAGGACTTACCCACTTGAGCAAGGAGTCTTCTACCTTCTCCAAGGGCTTACCCACTCTTTCTCCAAGTCTTCATCCTTACCTTCTTCTTCACCAAGGGACTACTTCCCTTGTTCTTTTTCACCTCTCTTATCCAAGAGAGAGAACCTTCATCTTCATGGTTTAAAGAGAGATTGGGAGGTTGTAGAAGTGAGAGCCTCACAATACATACATGTAGGACTAGCTCTCTTACAAATCTCCTACTCACTCTAATGGATGTAGCAAGTGATTAAGCTTAGAGAGAGAGAGAGAGGAGGCCATAAGATGCACTCAATTAATGAATAGGGACCTTCATGGTTCTTGGGTAACCATGGGATGAATCCCAAGGGGTACTATTTATAGTTGGGGATGCCCACTAGCCATTAGGAACACTTAAGGATGAATACTAGCCGTTTGGGTGTTGCAACAAATATTTTTTCAAGTTTTGCAACACTCTAATGGTTAGAAACACTTTTGTTTGCACTTTTCCATACAGTGCGATCCATCAAGTTTTAATAAAGGTAACTCAACTGGTTGCAATATACAACAAAGTAGACTTGAACAATCGGCATAGTTTATCTTGGATGAAACTCGAAGGATCAGTTAAATTAGTTTTGCCCAGTGCAGGGATCAATTGAGTTCTATGAGTGTGCAACTCGACGGAAACATGACATTTTCAAGATCCATCAAGGAATGTAACTCAACCGACAAACAACTTGTAATGAAATTTGGAAAATGTCATTAAAGTACTTAAATATTAGACTTAAGTGCTCATAGTTTTTTCTAAGATTAATTACAAGTCACACAATTATTATAAGTGATTTACAACATGATTCTCAGTGGATTTACATCGTATTCCACAAAAGTGGACTTGCATTGATTTTGATTTGTCTTTTATCCAAGTTAGGATGCACAAGTTAGGGAATTTGGAGTGTGTCTATACCGAATCCGAAATCACTCAAGTAGAAGCATTAGACACAAACAAGTGGAATGATTAGTCATAATTAAAACAAGGGCTTAGTCAACTTAGACCTTGAGTCAACATTGACCTAGAGTCAACAATAGATAATTAAGATTATTGTTATGGGTATCTCATACTGGATGTCCTAATTTAACTTTGTAGTTGGTTAACCTATATCATGTACTTGATGATGTCTATATGGTGGATAGGCTTAGTGCTCCTACCTCATCATACTTTAGGAAATTATGAGGATATGTGTTTATAGTAGATATCTTAGGGTAAGCAGTTGGACCCTAAGACATGGATACTGAGTAGTTGACTTTATAACTAGACTCAATTTTTTTACCTGATTAGGTTCAAATGCAGTAGTTCTAGTTCAAATATAATAATGAAATATATAACAAGTTCCAAGCTTAATTTATCTGATTCTTATTTACATGTCAACATTCATTTACTTCTTACGAATGTCATGTTCTTCCTGCATGGTATTACGTGGAAGAGTTATTTTTGTCATTTTGATATAGATTGTGACTATTTTTAGAATTTCACTAAAAGCTTACTGTTCAATGGTATTCACTGGTATCTGATCCACACACTCAACTTTTCCAATAAGTTGTAGGAACCACTTTTCTATTTTTGATTCAATTTCAAATTGATCTAGGAACAATGCATTTGTAATGACAATGTTCTTCGAAGTTAAGCTGAAGTGTCCTATTTCCCATTGTTAGTCTTTATGTATAGGATGTAATTATACTACAGAGCCTTGTGTTCAGTTAACTGGTTCTATTTTCATTTAATGTATGATATTGTGAATACATATTAGCATGTATTACTATCTGCTGCTATAATAGTATTAATGTTGAACATTGATTATCATTTAGGTTTTCAAATATGAACATGTGGAAGATGATATCTCTAACCACATTTGCATAAATTGAAATGAAAATAAGGTTGTATTCATGTTTTATTTGTTTCATTGTATATATTTTTTAAATTGTTAATGTGAACTTAGTATCACATTGAGTCATGGACCATGCTCCATGATGGTTAGTAGTCTTTATGTCATGAGCTATATTGGTATATGGGCTCCCTTAAGTTATATTCTTCATATGGTATTTGATTGAATTATAGTAAGAATAGTTACAAATTATATGCATTGCGTAATAGTTAAACACAATACCTTGACATAATTGAGTTACAATACTCATAAAATTACCAAGATTTGTTGTTATTTATCAATTTCATAATACCTTAATGTCTTATGGGCTATAAAGTAATGATCTAACATTCACTATGTAAGTTTCTTTCATTGTTGGCATTTTGAGATTTCACCCATGCATGCTAAGATTTATTACTAGAAATGTATAGTAATAATAAGTGTTTAAGCATGCACTCAACCGATCATTGCTATTAAAATTAACTAGTAACAATGTGATTGTAAAGAAACAATCAAATGTTTTACACTTAGTTATTGTTCCTTGTTTATCCAATTAAAAGGTTTAGTTTGAATAATGTTCTAGTTCTTATGAACAATTACATATTCCTACCACTTATACTAATTATTCAAAATTTTGGAAAAGTTTGTTTGGATAATGTGATGCCTCTGGATTTTAGGATTTTCATACCCAATCTAGTATTTTGAGACCATGAATGTTATCAAGATGATTGATATAAAATGGAGAAATTGGTTATTCAATTATGGAAGTTGAAACAAACCTAATGTATGATATGTAGATAAGTATGAAAATACCATAGCCACTATCAAGGTCATTTGAACTTAGGTTCAGACAAAATCCTAATTTGCACCTAAACACCATGAATAATGTTGAACCTTGTATTGACGATGATCAATGGTTATTAATCTGCTAACGTGTAGTGATCTAGATAGTGTAGGATAATTAAGAATCTCTGAATCAAGTTACATAGATTTTATTAATTATATGACTATGATTTTAATGGTTGAATCATGATATGTATGTATGCTCTTCTTGCTGTCAATATTGGATGTAGTATTACTATAAGTACTCGATGTTTTGTCACTTAACAACAAAAATGTTGAGTAATTATTTTTGTAACCATTAAGGTGTTCAACATCCCCTTTACGAGGGAAGGACCAATGTTGACTAGTACACCTCCAAAGAGAACAAGGTGTAGTGGGAGTTCCATAGAGTACTTGGTGCATTAGTTGGGCTTAATATTTATGTTTCATTCTAGTGAACCTAGATAATGCATCTCATCTAGAAAAAATGACTAAAATTGGTGTATTTCACTTATTATAGAAATGTTTGCTATGATCTTCATTCTTTCATTATGCAAATATTTTCAAGTTATGAAAACCTTAGATATTGGTATCTTTCAGCATCATGTACACAACTCCATGTGTGTTGATTCACTATTTCACATATCTATTAGGTTTAGATCTAGTATAGGAGAAAAGATTGTAAGTGAGCAACTGTATAGGTTGTACCTATTGTGTAATATCCTAGTTAGCATACATGGTCATAAAGTTGTATAATTCTCCATTCAATATGTAATGAAGTGGTAATAATTCATTTTTTAATATGTACATGTTGAATGTGAGAAATGTTATGATGCATGATTATGGTTGTTTGCTTCTTGATGTGTGTACATAATGACTTCACATCTCACTCTGAGTAACATTTTTGAAGTTTGTCCTTTCAAGCCCTTTAGGGTTTTGTTAAGGTGGTATCTAGAGACGTTACAGTTGATATTATAGAATGAATAATATCTACACTTAACAATTTCTTATCATGGAACACAAAATTAAGTTCAACCTTTCACTCTAAACCTTATGAAGCTTGGTAAGTCTTTCTATAGGAGCGAGGTTGAACATATCCTATAGGTTAGAACTTAGATGTTTGAGAATTAGGTTTGGATAAGTGTATGAATCCCCATTCATATAGAGATCTTATGTATAAGATTTATGCATTTGTATATCACTAGGTGACATGGACACTAGACTCTATATTGTGTGTGAGACACTTGAATTTGCTGATTTGGTTTTGTTTCCAATTAGCTTGAGACTCAAAAGTTTTCTTTGACACTCATTTTATCATATAAAACTATGCAATATATTATTACATATTTAAGTAAATATGAAAATGTGTCCCCACAGAAAGGAGGGTAGGAGGTTGTCATGAAACCTAAGTGAAAGGGAGTGACATCAGTATGGAAGTAGAGTATATCTTGATTAAATGTCTAAAGACTTATCATATATGTGACAGTAAGTGTGTATGATATATTGATAAATGATACAAGCAAGGATGATATTGTATAAGTTTGATATTTGATGATATAATTTGCTTTATAACAATTCAAGTTTTAAATGAGGTTTGAATCCAATTTTGGAAAATCTAAGATAAGTCTTGAGGAAGGTACATACTCTTTTCTTACTTAACATAAACTATGTTAAGATAAGGTTGACATGATCCTCAAGGTCATTTGCAAAGGAGGAAGTCTAGATCTAGGTTGAGATATCAGGTGAAGTCCAGAGAGAGTGAGATCCATAGGGATAAGGTCACATGACCTAACCTATGATATATGAGATATGTGAGATACATGTGAAATGATGCATCCTCATTTGGATTACTCCTAAGTGGATGTGTTGAGTCCTTATGAATTACTCATATCATTGATCTAAGTCCTAGATTTTAGATATGGGTAAGAATAATGTTATAAGTAGAAAATTGATGCTGAAAAACTTGATTTCTTGAAATTGTAAGGTCCTATCTTGAGTGACTTAAGCTTGTGAAGCTCATCATTTGCTGCAAGTGAGGTAATATATGAAACTCTGCTTCTAAGAATAA
The DNA here is from genome assembly GCA_963693085.1 of Alisma plantago-aquatica. NCBI lineage: Eukaryota > Viridiplantae > Streptophyta > Magnoliopsida > Alismatales > Alismataceae > Alisma > Alisma plantago-aquatica. The sequence goes on from OY856412.1 coordinate 196,648,092, forward strand.
AATGGCTAGTGTATAAAATACTAATAAATATTATTCCTTCCACTTATGTTTCTTAATATATGACATTAGAATTAATAATTGAGGTATATAGATGAGTTGCGAATAAGGTGTCACTCATATAAGCTTGACCTATTCTATATTCCCTTTCTATATCATACATGCAATATGCAAGTTTAAATCTTGATAAATTTGACACAATGTATTCTCTTTCCCTTCATTTCATAGAGATATAAGTTTGAAATTGTGAGGTTTAAATAAAGACTTCTTTGTATCATAGGTGACATGATAAAAAACATAGTTCTTAACCTCAAATGTTATGCATCTAAGCTTTTAGCTTGATGACAATTCACACAGTGGTATGAAACACTAATATTCAAGTACGTAAAGGAGAACCCCTACTCCAATGATGAAATACAAATATGAGGTTAGTGATGTTAAGTGTGATAATTCTACTAAATAGTTGATGACATCATGACATCACTTACATGATTTAGTAGGGAAATATGAAACCTTGAGTAAAACCTTTTCAACCTCATATGTATGAGAAAACACTTTTAGGGTATCAAGGGATAGAAATTATAAGAAAAAAAGTTGTGATATTAGTAAACAAAGATGACTCAATCTACATAAGGTGGTGTAGACTCCCTAGATTCTCTAAAATCCAAAGATGACAACTCAGGGTGAATTTAGAACTATGATATACTTGGCACTGAAAGAGCGGACCATAGGTAGCAAGGAAAAACTGTTTGGTATCACCTTAACCATTAAGTAGTTGAATTTCAAGGAAGAAATTTCATATAAGGTTAGTTGAATGTGATGACCCAGAATTTTAAAATTTTCATATTCAATTTAGTATTTGAGACCATGAATGTTATCGATATGATTGATACCATATTAAGAAATTGGTTATTGAATTATGGAAATTTAATCAAACCTAATGTATGATATCTAGATCAATATGTAAATAGCATAGACACTATTAAGGTTAGTTTGAACCTGGGTTCAGACAAAACCCTAATTTGGATCAAAATGCCATTGATAATGGTGAATGGTGTATTTATGATGATTAATTGTTATCAATCATGTGATGGGCAATGATCTATACAATCCTTTATAATTAGGAATCTCTGATTCAAGGGAAGTGGGTTTTATTAATTATATGAAAATTGTTTTCTTGTTTGAATTATAGTATCTATGCATGCTCATCTATTTGCAAAAATTGGATTTAGTATTACTGTAGTACTTGGTGTTTTGTCACCAAAAAACATAAATGATGAGTAGATGTGATGTAGTTATTGAGGTGTGCATTATCTCCCTTACATGGAAGGATCCATGTTGTCTAGTATATCTCCCTAGAGTACAAGGTGTATTGAGAGTTCCCTAGAGTACTTGGTACATGGGGCCGGACCCAATATTTATGTTTTGTACTAGTCCACCTTGATACTGCAACTTATCTAGAAAATGACTATGATTGGAATATTTTTCTTATTAAAGAAATATTTTATATGATCTAATTCTTTCTTTCAATAAATCTTTTCAAGTTATGAAGGGCTTAAATATATTCACCTTTCTTACCATGTACACAATGCCTTGTGTCTTTATTCATTGTTTCATTATCATTTAGGTTCATGGATAGCATGGGAGAAAAGATGGGATGTGAGAAAGTGTACATGTTGTTCCTATTATGTGTGATCCTAGTTAGAATACATATTTCTACAATTATAAAATTATCCATTCAATACATAATTACAAGTTGTAGTAACTCATTTTGTAATATGCACATGTTGAATATGATAACTTTTATGGTTTACACTTATGGTTATCTGTTTGTTGATGTATGCACATAATGTATCAGTATCACACTCTTGAGTAACTTATTTTGAGTTTGTCCTCTCGCTCCCTTTGGGGTTTTGGGAAGGTGAAATATAAGGACGTTACAATTGGTAGCAAATCATGAATGATACACTAACTAAAAATTGCTCGTCAAGAAACACAAAACTAAATTGAACCTTTCACTCTAAACCTTATAAAACCCAGTAAGTCTTTCCATAGGAACTAGGTTGGATGTAGCCTCTAGGTTAGAAGTTCGAATGTTTGAGATTTAGTTTAGATAAGTGTATGAAACCCTATCTATATACAACTCATATGTATAAGGTTTATGCACTAGTATACAACTTGTTCTCCCCATTTTCACTTGGTGACATGACACTAGACTCTCACTCAATTTTGTTAATTTGAATTTTCTCCAACTGGATCAAAACTCAACAATTTTCTCTGACATCCATTTTATCAAAGAAAAAGTATATAATATTTTTATTAAATATGTAAGTATATATGAAAATATGTCCCCACACACAAGAGAGTAGGAGGTAGTCATGAAACCAAAGTGAAGGGAACTTCCATCAGTCTAGAATGGAGTATAGATCTAGTTTAGATGTATAGAGCCTTATTAGATATGTGATAGTTAGAGTATATGATAGATTTATAAATGATATAATCAAGTATGATCTTATATCACTTCTATTATTGATGATATAAGTTTTTTTATAACCATTCAAGTTGTATATGAGGTTTGAATGCAATTTTGGAAAATCAAAGCAAAGTCTTGATGTTGAAAGCACATACTCTTTTCTTACTGAAGATAAAGTATGCTAAGTTTGAATATATATAAGCCTCAAGCTAATTTACAAAGGATGTTGAATATATATGAGTCTCAAACTCATTTATAAAGGAGGACATCTAGAGCTAGGATGAGATATGAGGTGAACTCTAGAGAGAGTGAGACTCATAGGAAGAAAGTGATAGGACCTAACAAATGGTATTTCAAAAATATGAGATATTGTGAAATGATACGTTCTAAGATGGATTACTCCTTAGTAGATGAGTTGACTCCTTGTGCATGATTCATATCGTTGGTCTAAGTCCTAGATGTGACAGCTGGTAGAACAATTTCTTACAGCCTTTTAGTTTGCAACAAACTTGATGCATTAATTTACATTTTTTGTATTTCAATAATTCATATTTTAGATAAGAAAGGGAGATTATATATACACACTTTATTGAAAGTAATTTACCTTAGGAGAATATTGGATGATAGTACTTGTATAATGGCAAAACAATAGTTAAGATTGTTCTAATTTTTAAGGAAAGAATTATTCCATCAAGTATTTTTAACATAACTATCTAACTTCAAAACTCCTTACAACTGAGCCATTTGATTTTCTCACTCAAAACAGATAATGCACTACTCACTTCTATCTTTTAACCAATTTTGATCATTACACTAGTCAATTACTAAACTAAGCACACATACTCATGTGACTTCCTTCACTCATAAATCTATTTACTAGAATTGATGCAATCCCCTCTTAGCCTATATTATGACCATGATATTTAATTGAGATTTTTTTTACATAATTAGTTGGTAAAATTTCATTGATTGCTTTGGTCAGTTTTGGTAAAATTAGTATATGAATAGTAAAACAAGTGTCTAAATATTTTACATGTGATAGGGTTGGTGCTAAAGTTTTATCCATTTCTTTGAAGGGAGCTCATTAAATGCAACACAGTGTAGGGCTTCTGGATTTTTTCCCCTTGTATAGTACAAAAGGAGTATAGTCATGATGAAAGAGGAAAAGTTTCTGATCTTAATAGTAAATGAGGTTTCCCATAAGTGGTAAAAAATGGATATTCTAAGATTTTGAATATCGATAGTGTAGGGTTTATGGAAGGTTGAATAATGGAATACTATTCTTTGAACTTTTCATTTTCCCCTAACCGTTAGAGTTAGTAGTAGCTATAAAGTGTATACAGGAAAAATACATAGAAAGGATAAAGATTATACATTTGTGCACACTAGTTTCCCAACAACTAGAAATGTATTTATCAGTGATGAACTCAAACTATCAGATCCAAATTTGAATTGTCCACCAAGCCGCAATGCAGTACCTTCTTGGTGTCTTGTGGAAAGCCTTCTCCATGACTCCATGCAAGTATTTCATCTTATACTTCGTTCACCTAGATGAGGGAAAATGTGGTGCACAACCTCGAACTCCAAGTTGAAGTAGAATAAAAGTTTTCAATGTGCTAATCATTGTAGAACTCCCTTTCTTCTCTTATCTTGGGTTGTTATTCTTAGGACAACTTTCTCTCTCTCTCTCTCTCTCTCTCTAAGAGAGAAATTTCATGGCCAAATTGTCTCACACTATGTGTCATTTGTCTTTAACCCTAATGGGACAATCTCCTTATTTATAGGAGATCCATGGGCATATTCTAATCCCAATCACTTTCCTAGTCACAATCTCAAAAAAAAGTCTCAAAGCCAAGAACTCGATCTACCATTCCCATCGGTCAACTAAGACTCCTAGTTAACTAACCAGGTCCTTGCTTTGACTAAGATGGGTTTCAAGTCATGCGACTCACAAAAGTGACTCTCCTGACTTTTCAATCAAGATCCAACTTGGTTTTCCATTTTGATTCCAAATCAAATATAGAAACTTTCCTTTTTGGCTTCTGGTCACCTAACTCATTAAGTAAGTCACCTGATTGGTCACTTTCCATTGTGAAAGTCAATTTTCAGATTGACATTCAACCAAAATATTGACTTGACCAATCCAATTGGTCAATTGGACATCCCAGTCAAAACTCGACAAGGAATTATACTATTTATGATTCCGAACCATTCTAATCATATGTTTGATTGTGAATTTCAATTCCCTTATGCATCTGTATACATGCGACCTAACATGTTACCGATTATGTTGGTAGTGATGATCAAAACCAAAGATTGTTGTCTAGAAACACATCATTACCACCTAAGTTATAGGAGTAAGTTGAAGAACAACTTTAACTTGTATAGTGACCAATGTTACCATGACTGTACAATCCCTTTGTGACAGATATCCAAATTGAAATTGTGACATGAAATTATTTATCCTCGTATTAGATAATCTTTTTTCCTTGAAACAAGCAGAATATTCAACATATTATGAGCTCCATATCACATATTGACTCATATAATCTATTTTCCTTAGTCCAATTATCAAGTGGACATGATATCACACCAACAAAGGAAAATGTTTTATCTACATCACTCATAGTAATCCAAAAGTGTTATAGTGCACCCAATCACCACCTTTTTGGCAACCCTTATTTAGAGTCACGTTGGGGTAGTGTCAAAGTGCAAGAAGAATATGTGATTAGTGTAGTAACTTCATGTCTAAGGATCTTAGTCAACACTTTCATATTGAGATATGACTCTGACATGTCATTAACCATGTGACATTATCAAGGTGGGTCTATCCATTATAACGTGTTCTCTAACAAATACCCATGTATTTGAGTTGATATCCAATATCATGACTAAAGAGACATAGTCATCACTAATGATACATGTTAGTATTGTGTTTTATTGTTGTCCTATGATATCCACAATAATGACAGACTTCAAAAATAATGAGTACTCTATGTATACATATAATCTCATGTTTAGGTCCTCATCCCCAATCATATATCATCGAGTCAAATCATTTCTTAGGACATTATTAAGTTTATTCCTTATCTCAATATTTAAACAAACATAGTAAGTGGAATTGACTATTATCAATAATTAAATCATAAACAAAGTACCCCTACTATAATCATCACATGATGTCTCGCAGCATGTAACGCCAAAAACTTCCCACTTGAACTAGATCCAATCACTAAAAAATATAATCCCAGGTGATATAACATGATCATAATGCTTATGTTGTGTAAGTGATTTTGTCACGGGATCAACAATGTTGTTTTCAATTGGTACTTTGAAAATCTTAAAATCTCCTTCATGTATGGTCTCTTGTATGATATCGTAACGCCTGTGTTTGTGCTCGGAACACTGATGCAATTTAGTTACTTAGATTATGCAATGATTGCATTGTTGTGTAATTTTTCTCTACTACATCATTAATGGACGAAACACTCCTAGTTCATCATTGAACTTATTGATCAATCTAACTTCCTTCGATGCACTATAGGTAGAAATGTGATCAGACTCTATTCTATAATCATCCAATACTTTTTTGGTTGGTACTTTTCCAACTCACAACTCCACCATTGAGGCCAAACACAAAACTTGATTGTGATCCATAATCATCCTTATCAGTTTGGAAGCTTGCGTTGGCTTAAAGTTTTACAACCAACTCTTCCTCAACACTACAAATCAGGAATTGAACCTTAGTTCTTCTCAAGTACTTAAGGATGTTCTTTACAAAATTCCAAAGATCTTCACATGGATCTGAATGGTACCTACACATCATGCTCAAAACCTATGAAATGTCAGGACGTGTACACAACATTGCATACCTGATGGATCCAACCGTGGATGCATATGGAATTTTAACCATGCATGCCCTATCTTTAGAAGAGGTGGGACATTGATCTCTAGAGAGACATATATTTACCTCTCTTAGGCTCTTGAATTCTAAACATTTTCAACACTTTGTTAATGTATGTGCTTTGGCTTAAAGAAGAAGCCTTCCAAATATATCTATGTAGATCTTGATTCCTAATATATTTGATTAGTCTCCTAAGTCCTTTATGGAGAACATATTTCCTAACCATGTTTTAACCAACAATAAAGTAGGGATGTCATTCCACATCAATAGTATGTCATCAACATACAATATGAAGATATGCTCCCACTAACCTTCTTAGACACATGACTTTCATGTCCATTTTATGTAGATCCAAACTATTTGGCTATCTCATCAAAACAAAGATTCAAGCTCTGAGATGCTTTCTTCAATACATAGATAGTCCTTCGTAGCTTACAAACTTTTCCATCTTCATTGGAGCAACATAACCTTTTGGTTGTGTCATGTACACATCCTCACGGAGATTCCTGTTTAAGCATGCAATTTTAACATCCACTTGCCAGATTTCATAGTCATGATAAGATGTAATGGCACATGATGGATTTATCTATGACAACTAGTGAAAAGTTTCACCATAGTAAACATCATGAACTTTTTTTTAACCTTATTTTGCTACCAAGCCACCTTTGTAAATTTGTAAGTTACCATCCATGCCGATATTCTTATTGAAGACCCATTTGCACCCTAAGAGTTTTACCCTATTAGGCGGATCTACCAAGGTCCATACCTTGTTGGTATACATGAGTCCATCTCAAATATAATGGCTTATAATCATTTCTTATAATATGGTACCTCAATAGCTCGCTCTAGGTTGTTGTTTCATCATCATCAATGATCAACACATCGCCTTCCTATGTCAGTAGAATTCAATAGCTCTCTAGCTCAAGATGTACCCTACTATACCTTCAAGGTTCCTATGTTACAATAGGAAATTGAGATTCCACAATAGTTTGTGGTTCCTATTGTTCCTTATAAACCTCCACATGTTCAATGTTATGTTTTTAGTCTTAAACTTCTTTTGGTTATATTTTTCTCCCATTACTTCCTCTAGAAATAGATTCATGTATGAGGAATACAATAGTTCTGGCAACAAACACTTTGTTTTTAGATGGAATATAGAACTAGTAACTCTTAGTTTTGTTATGGTATCCAACACAAAAACATTTATTGGATTTGGGTTCATGCTTTTTACAAAGTAGTTTCTTGACATAATTTTTGCATCCCCAAACTTCCATGAAATTTATATTGGGGTGTTTCCCATTCCATATCTCATACATGGTCTTTTCCATTGATTTGGAAGGTTCTCAGTTAAGTGTAAACGTGGAGTTTCAAGAGCATGTCCTCATAAGGAAGTCAAAATATTAGATAAAATCATCATTAACAATACAATGCCCAACAAGGTGAGATTCCTTATTTTCGATACACCATTGTGTCATGGTGTTCCAAGTGGACTCAACTATGATTCAATACCACAGTCTCTCAAAAGGGGTTCAAACTCTTGGCTAATATATTCTCCACCATGATTATATTGTAGTGCTTCAGTACTCTTACCAAGTTTCTTTTGTACCTCATTAATAAATAGCTTGAAATTATCAAGTGATTTTGATTTGTACACATATCAAAATCTACTAAACTCATAAGTAAATGTGATGAAGTATTAATATCCACCTCTAACACTTGCGCAAAAAGGTGCACACACTTCAATATGTATGGGCCTTGATAAAATATATACCTAAAGTAGAGATCTCTATTCCTCACTTCATGTTTTATAATTCCTCTAGGTAGAGAGGACACTGTCTCTTCCAATGTCCAATCTAGTGACAATGGTGACAATTTACTCCCCAAGACACTCATCCTTTTGCTTTAAGTGCAGATGACTTTTAACCATACTTAGAACCTTTCTTGTCTTTGCCTTTACCCTTGGCATTTTCTTTTCCTTTTTTCACTAGCATCATGAATTTGAACTTATCTTTCATTTTCCCCTTCAACTGTTGTCAACATTGCAAGTCGCTATGTCAACAGTTAAATAAAATTGTTCATGTTGTAATTTATGACAAAATTGTTTGTATGGAACTTGAAATGATTGTAGGATCACATCTATGGCTAACTCTTGGCCTAAAAGAAATCCTAGTCTAGCTAGACTTTCCACATATCCAATCAACTTGAGTACGTGGGTTCCAACTGGATCACCTTTTTCCATCTTACACTTTAGAAGTGCCTTGGAGACATCATACATCTCTTGCCTTGCATGTTCTTGATACATGTTCCTGATATGTATTTTCATCTCAATAACATCCATATTCTCAAGTTGAGTCTGATCCTTATGATTCATGGAGCATAGCATAAGGAACTTGATGTCCATGGTGTCATCGATGCTTGTTATGAGCATTCTTTTTGGCCATATGCACATTTGGAGTTGGTACATTTGATACCAATGTGTTTAGGACATAGAGCTTAAGCTCATGTATGAGAACGATTCTCCGTGTCCTAAACCAATAATTCAATTATTCCCTTTTAGTTTTCCTTTCTCACCAATCATTGTGAAAAAGGGTTGATGTTTGTGTTTGCCATTTGGTACACCTAGAAGGTATTTGCACGATTCAAAAAATTGACTTGAATATTAATTTTAATTCTAAATATCTGATTGAAGGAATTAGTTTGGCCTTTAATTAATTATGATCCCATATTTAAATAAATAGCCCTAACTATTTATTCAAAATATTACAACAATAATTTTCTAGTGAGCCAAGATCCATGATATATTGAGCCATGAGTCAACTTTTGATGACCATTCCTAAGCTATGAGCCATGAGTAAACTTTTGATGAGCATTCCTAAGCTAAATATTTATGTAGGTAGGGATTACCAATAACATCCAATACAATTCTTTGATAGATGGATGCACAACCTATTGACAATAATTCATCACATGATTATGTGCCATCTTTATGTCTTTAGGTGCTTAATCCTGTTAAGACCACGTAGTCAAGTCCTACCCAAAGGCCATTACAATAAGATATGTATCTTGCTGAGCAGATGCACACACTTATTATCACATCTACCCAAGGTAGATGGTGCACCACACTAAGTGTAACATACCGAATCCTAAACATTTTGTCCTTTGGCCCTCTTTCCCAATTTTTCCTTTCATTTCTATCGTCTTTGGCCTTTTTGTTTAATTTGTGGAGAATATGATGTTTTAGTGAACAATTGTTCACCTTTTATGCCAATAAAGGGGTTTTATGCACAAATACCTTAGGAAATATTTTAATAAGGGTTTAATATGCGAATTTACCACTCATGTGATATATTAATAAAATATATTCATTCTAGATCATTACTTAGCCTTATGGAGCAAGGAAGAAAAAAAGGAATGAATAATGTTGCTTAAAACATGTTAATGTGATATGGAATTAATTAATATGACAAATATTGGTAATATTGGAGATAATATGGGATATAATGGATAAAAGGAGATAAAGAGGAATATATTGTTCCAAAAATCATAGATGGAAACCCACGAAGATAATTCGGCCCTAAATCTCATTTTCTTGAACTAAAAGAAACTTAAGGCCGATCCTAAAACGTGTACAAGAAGTAAAACTAACCAAATTCTACAAAGGATGGAAGCGGAGTGGGGGGCGGCGGCGGCAGGCGATCCGGGAGGATCTGCGGGCACGACCTCTACGGAGGCCAGGAAGGCTGTAGAAGGGGGGCGCACGATAGGAAGTGATCCTCATCATGATCAGAGCAATGCTAGACAACCAAGAAGTCCGGAGAAGGAAAGAAGAGGCGGCGCTGGCGCAAACCTAGATACGACTGCCATGAACGCGGAAAAAATATGCATCCCTAACACTGGCATTGAGTTCGAGTATGGAGGCATGAGGGGATCGACTCAGGAAGGGAGTCAAGTCGGGGTGGATCCGAAGGGCGGCGGCGGGGCGCAGGTCCCTGTCACAGCAGGAGGAACACACCCACTAGGGTTTTTCCCACTGCTCGCAGGCAGCAGTAAGGAGAAGCAGAACCCCCCGATAACCCAATTTACAAGTGTGTGGGGACAGAACAAAGCTATAGAGTCGACTGGAGCAGTGACAGATGGAGCTTCTGATCTTTTTCTTAATAAGCTGTTCGAAGAACACCTTGATCCAGAGGCGGTCAATCTGTACATGGCTGATGGACAACTGGAAATAACAATAGACCCCATGTATGGGGAATTCCTTGTTCGACCATGGCAATATGCGGTGGTAGTGAAGGCTATGGGAACACAACTAGGGTACATGACCCTCAAAGATCGTCTCCGAGCCATGTGGAGCCTTGTTGGTAAGTATAACATTTACGAACTGGACATGAATCACTTTGTTATCCAACTCTCATGTCGCCGGGACTACGACATGGCAACGACGGGAGGCCCATGGAAGATATTTGGATGCAACCTAATTGTATGGGATTGGCATCCTTCTTTTATCCCCTCTACTGATTTACCACGAAAGATTGTTTGCTGGGTCAGGATCTTGAACCTTCCTTTACATCTTTACGTTCAAACCATCTTCAATTGCATAGGCAAGGCTCTCGGTAGACTGGTGAAAGTCGATGAACACACTATCAAACGTACAAGAAGCAAGTTCACACGGCTTGCCGTCGAGCTTGACACCACGTCCGAGTTGGCGGCTAGTATTGTAATCAATGGTCTGGATTTCGAAGTTGAATATGAGGGATTCCCTTTCCAGTGTGCTAATTGCGGAGAGGACGGTCATACTTCTGTACAATTCCGAGTAGGAACCACACAACCGGAAGTGCACCGAAACAATACCGGCCCACCGGAAGCACCTGCTATGGAATCTGATAACCAGTGGAAGACACAGAAGAACCAGAGGGGATATCAGGGGAAACAGCAGCCCAACAAAGCGCCTACGAGTTCGGTGACCCCAACAAGGAATCAATTTGATAACTTGATAGCAGATGATGAAGAGCCTGAAGAAGTTACACACACTAGTCAAGAAGGAAAGAAGATGGCTGAAAAGTCGGCGGCACCAAAGAACCCTAAAATCTGGAGGAAGAAGAAGGCACTGGAGCAAATCGAAATGGCTGATAAAAAACGGAAGGTCCTGCGGGACATCACAAACCAACCTCAACAAGCTAATGAAAATCCCACACAGGGCGGGCAGACCAACAAAATCCCAGAACATACAGTCGTGAACCCAGCAATCGACGAGGTCATTGAAATTATCCCTGAGGATGTGGTGCCTGTGACACAGGCTGCTACCCCGCATACTACATGCAGTAGAACTAAAAAACGGGACAACGACAATGCTGCGTCCGCATCTGCTATTCCAAGAAAATCGTCGGCATGAAAGATCTTTAAGGGAAGCGGGACGAAGATGAAAAGAGCAGGTGTTGCTAAAGCAGCTGTGGAGGGCATCAGGCGAAGCCCCAGGCTGAAAGGAAGCGCTGACACAGACAATAGCGTAGATATGGAAGAAGAAGCAGGAAATTGCTGCGAAGAAAACAAGGAGACCAATGACAACCATTCTTAACTTCATCTTTAGAAGAAGCCTGAATTACACTCCTTGTGGGATGTCGAAATTGCTGTGTTGGAATGTGAGAGGTATAGGAAACGATGATACATGCAGAGTGCTCAAAGATCTTGTTTCCAAACACAAACCTGTTATTACGGCTGTGCTGGAACCTCGCATCAGTGCAGACAAAGCTATTCACACAATTAAAAAGCTTGGATTCCCGAATTCGCATCGTTCGGAAGCTCGGGGCTATTCGGGCGGGATTTGGATCTGCTGGGATGCTGCTGTGTGCGATGTGCAGATCCTCAAGACACATCGTCAATTCATAACTTGTCAGGTGAATAGATCTTATGTTGCTACTTTCATTTATGCTAACCCCCACTTTCAGGTCCGCAACCTCCTGTGGAAGCACTTGAACGATATGGGTAATAGCTTCACTGAGCCGTGGATAGTCGCTGGCGACTTCAACACTAATGTCTCACCGTCTGAAACTGTTGGATACCAGACTTACAACCATCGTGAGGCCCAGCTTTTCTCCGCTACTATGCTCGATGCAGGCCTAAATGACCTTGGCTTCTCCGGACAAAATTCACCTACAGGCATGGAGTGAAGCAAAGCAGACTCGACCGAGGCTTCGCGAATGCTGAATTCCTCTCCGCCTTTCCAGATGTTGCGGTGACCCACCTTCCCAAGATTGAATCAGATCATTGACCTCTTCTTATTCAAACTCAGTCGGCTTTGCATAGGCATCACAGGTTTGTTACCAAAGCGTCATGGGCTCAGGACCCCTCGTTCTATCAGTGCATGGACCGACACTGGAGCAGACACCTCCCATTCCATGAGGCCCTTGAGCACGCAAGGTAGCATATCCATGGATGGGACGCTGCGCGCAATAAGCAGAGAAAAGACACTAAAGACAGGCTCTTACACAACATAAATACCCTTCAGACGAATATGGCTGTCCACTATGATGTTATTTCTGACAATCTTTGCACCAAGATGGAGGATGAGCTCAAAATACTCTTGAAACAGGAAGAAGAGGATTGGAAACAAAAGAGCCACGTCAACTGGATTCGGGAGGGTGATTCCAATACCCGTTTCTACCAAGCCTATGTGAACCAGAGGAGGAGGTCCAATAAATGTCTTATTATCAAAAACCAGTCGGGTGATTGGATCACTTATGAAGATGACATCTTCAAACTGGTTACAGATTACTTTATCGAGCTGTTTACTTCTGATAGCAATACCTGCCAGCAACAAATTGACACTATTCCCACGCGGTTTGCTCCAGTTATAGGTGAGGATTATAGTCGGCTGACCGAACCTGTTCAGAAGGATGAGATTCTTGCTATTCTTAAGTCCATGGACCCCTACAAAGCTGCCGGTCCAGATGGTACTTCTGCTCACTTTCTTTTATCCAACTGGCCAGTGATTCAGGAGTCCATATGTACAACTGTTAAGGAGGCTCTAAGCGATGGTATGCTGAATGAACAAATGTGCAATACTACTGTGGTTCTTATTCCCAAAGTGCCTAAACCTGAACTTGCAAGTCAGTTTCGTCCTATTTCTCTCAATAACACCATCCTTAAGCTCTGTTCTAAAGTCATTGTTGAAAGATTGAAAAAATGGCTACCAGGTTGGATTAATCCAGCGCAAAGTGCCTTAGTCCTGGGCAGGAAAATTTTTGATAACATCTCTGCAGCTCAGGAAATTATACACTCTATGAAAAGGAAGAATTCGAAGAAGACAATGGCCATTAAAATTGACCTCACGAAAGCATATGACAGACTGGCTTGGAACTTTATTGAAGATACGCTGAAAAAATTGAATCTTCCTGATAGCATGATTCATTATATCATAAGTTCTATCACTAGTGGCAGCTCTACCATTGCTTGGAACGGTAGGAGCTCGACCAGCTTTAGACCGAGAAGGGGTCTTAGACAAGGCGACCCCTTAAGTCCTTATATCTTTGTGCTTTGTATCGAACGCTTAAGTCAGATGATTGAGGATTGTGTCCACTCTAAAAGATGGCACCCTATACAACTGGGCAGGAAGGGCCCGCGTATTGCTCACCTCTGCTTTGCCGATGACATCCTTCTGTTTGCCAAAGCCAATATAACTAACATTGATACTATTCTGCACTGCTTCAAGGATTTTGAGTTGGCATCGGGCCAAGCGATCTCGATTGAGAAGACAAGGATTTTCTTTTCCAAAAGTGTAACCCAGCAGGAAGCTATCCAAATCTGTAATCGAAGTGGGCTGCAACGCACACAGGACATGGGGAGATATCTAGGGGTCCCGATTCTCCACACTAGGGTGAACAAGAAGACTTACAGTGATGTTCTTGATAAGGTCACAAGAAGAGTTAACTCTTGGGCTGCTAAAACTTTATCCTTAGCAGGGTGTATATGCCTTGCTAAAAGTACTCTCGCCACCATTCCAACTTACATTATGCAAACATCCAAGCTCCCTCTACAATAATGTGACAGAATAGATGGTGAAATCCGACAGTTCATTTGGAGCGGAGGACGGAAAAGGAGAGGGACACATCTCGTGTCTTGGGAAAGGCTTACGAGCAAGAAAATCCATGGTGGCTTGGGGCTTAAATCTATGCGGGACTGGAACCAGGCACTGCTTCTCCGTCATAACTGGGATATCTGGAGTGGGAGAAACACCCTTTGGTGCACGGCCATGCGGGACAAGCTGTTGAAGAGCAATCCAAGAATCAATTCTAATTTGTCTCGCTTGGTGAGAACGGTTCTGCAGATGAACTCCTTTATGCAGGCTAATACTTTCCTCTGCCCTATGAGTGGGAACTACATTAATGTGTGGCATGATTGTTGGCTCCCAAGTGGCATCTATTTGAAGGACCATGCTATACAAGAGGTACCTGATGAACTGCGTGATTTGCAGGTGAGCAGCTTAGTGAATTTGGAAGGTCAATGGGATCGAGACTTCCTTAATCTTTGGCTTCCTGCGGCTGTTGTCAAGGAGATTGTTAACATTCAACCACCTGTTGAGCCTACGGCTGCAGATATATACGTATGGAAGCTCAACGATGGGGGCAGTTACACAGCCAAGTCGGCCTATACGGCCTTGAGGGCGGATTCCGAGGTAAAAAGACCTGGACAGTGGTCTGTTATATGGAAAGCTCAGGTGGCGGCCAAGGTGAAGATATTCATGTGGATCGCTGCTAATGGAGCCCTCCTTACTAACTGGAAATGGAGGAGACAGCGGATGACCACCAATGCTGTTTGTAGTCGCTGCAACACAGATGATGAGACCAGTCTTCATGCCTTGAGAGACTGTGCAAAGGTGAAACCAGTATGGCAGTGTTTACTTGCGGGAGCTACGGCCGGGAATGGTGCGTCTATCGCACAAGACTTATGGAATTCTTCTAACCTTGAGCAATTGATCAGCAAGGGACTCCGTTCAAGCGAAGCTACCAGTACTATGTTCCTTATAGCATGCTGGGTCATTTGGAAGTACGACAATTTGGAAGTCTTCGAAGCTACAGACACTCCGGCTTCACAACAGGCGAACAAGATCCTTTTAGAATACAGAAGAAATGCCGCTGCTTGGGTTAGGGAAGCAGTCAATGAGAACCCAATAGCAATGACGCATCACAATCGCAGCTGGAGCGGACAAATGTCGATGCATGTGGACGCTGCTTGGAAGAAGGGCAAAGGCGCCATTGCTGTGATCGTCCAGGACTGCAATAATCAATGGAAAGGAGGGGTAGGCCAGCTGATCTCAGCGGACAATCCTCTACAGGCCGAACTTATGGCCATTGCCCTTGCTGCCAAAATTATTAAATCTGTCAATTTGCAAGGTACTGCTGTGATCACTGACTGTTTAACGGCAGTGAAGATGTTGCAGGAGGATTATTGCATGCACCCGAGATATGCTAGCATGATCAGAAGAATCCAACTTGTTCTGGGAGGCAATGGGATGATCCAATACGTGGAGAGGAAGCAAAATGGAGCAGCTGATGCGCTGGCTAAGGCACACCTTCAAAAAACTTGCAGAATCAAGTATTATGATGTCCCTCCCAAGGACGTCATTGATACTGGACAAGTCATTTCTTGTAATGGTAGTAGTACTACCATATTTAATTCTATGCAAATAACTCATATTTGTAATTTGCCTTTGAATATGCTTGCACGGGGTGAGCGAGATGAATAAAATAATCGCCCGACTTCCCTTAAAAAAAAAAAGAAACTTAAGGCCCAAGTATAACCTAATTTGGAAGATAAATGTATGTATAAAAGTCCTAAATATGGGTTTTAATTACCTTTCTGCATATGCAAAACCCTAATGCATTTTAACACGTTGAAAATAAGAAAAGTGGAACTTGGAATCGATTAAGTGGTGCAAGTTGATAATTGGAATCAATATTAAAGGTATGTGCATCTTACACCTAAGTTGGGAATATTTGTGCCTTGACCTAATTTCCTTTGATGAGGCTTTATTTGAACCCTGCATCCTATTTTCTTGATTCTTTTGCTATACTTGCCTCATAATCAGTTTTGGAATATTATTCTTGGGTCTTGGAACCCCTCTTCCATGTTCTATTTGATTGATGCTATTACTTGCCATTGATTCTAGCATGATGATTTTATTAGACTAACTAGCTATAGTAGCGGTACTTATGTACAACACCCATAGTTGGGGAATGTGTTATTTCTCCCCTGAGAAACCACACATGAAATATGTGTAGGTGACTAGGAATCTATTACTCTCCCCTCACCCTTTGGTTGAAGGTATGGTAGGTGCCTCAACCCTACTTAGTTAAGGTAGTCAATATTAATCATGCATGCAATTATTTTATTATACTTTGTTTATGGAAAGCATCTATTGAATTTTATATATGGCCTAATTCTCTTATTATCTTCATCTTATGATGAATGCTAACCTATTTTTACATATTTTTCTTATTTTGTTATCCTAGAATAATTTTGTGACACATACTTGTTTTTCCTTTCCCTTTTGCTAGATGCCTTCCCAACCACCCAGGTGATGAGCAAGTTGATGGATAAGACCTAAAGATCTTAGCTTTGGCATGGACCTAGTTGATGGAGTTTTTTCTTAGAGACAAGACTGTGGTAGTTAGACTTCCCTCTATCTAGATCCTAGTTTATGTATGTTGATGTAACCCTAAAAGGGAGTCTGTTGATGTATTTTTGTACAATCTCTTATGAAATAGATTTAGTCAGACATTTTTATTCTGTGGCTTTCCAATGTGTTTTGTTTACCATATTTTGTAAGGAGGTGATCTCACACTCTTTACAACATGGTATCAACACCCATGGTAGTCGGAATATGGCAATTTCAGTTTTTTCTCCCTAGTTAGAAATCCTGTCTTACATAGTTCCTGTAGGTGACATGTTTGCCCTAGATTTGATCTATGCTGATGATAGGTTGATTTAGGACCCTTTAGTTTCACCTTAGAGTATTGATGAATAAAACTCTAATATGCTCATAATTAAAATATGCATAACTTAAGGTTGTTTAGGTTTGCTTTTAGGCAACTATTAGGTCATGAAGTTGAAGCAAAGGTGTTTAGAAAGGATCAGGGTTTGGGGGGCTGGCAATATTTTCCTCCGCACCACTAGCTTGGTTTACGAGGACTCCCGTACCCATATGATACTGGCCTGACCTAACCTAATACGAATTGCCCAAAATAGTTTTCTTTTAGGCAATAGTGACCTTAGAATCTATGTTGTATATCTTTGGGAAGCTTAGGTTTCAGGTGTTTGATGACTTGTTTAAGGATGAATACCAATATAGTTTCCTTATGTCCCTAGAACCTAGACTTTGAAGTTTAGGGTTAAGTGAGCTATCAGAGTGCGTAGTGGAAGTGTGATGGATCTTGTACATGGTGTAGTAGTGTGACGAAGTGGGTTTTCTAGCTTAATTTCGAGGACGAAATATCTTTTAAGGTGTGTAGGATGTGATGGAGTGGATTTTCGAAATCCATAAATCTCCAATAACATATTAGAATCCATATCTTGAGTTATAATGAGAGTTCCAAGTATTCAAGTAAAGTTGGAATGTTGAATTGAGATTTATATAATGATTAAGATCTCTCTTTTAATGTTTTTTTAAGGAATTTTATTGAGTGGTTCAACAGATGAGTTTTGTCACCAAATTTGGATAGAAGGTAGCTCGAGAGGTAGGGGAGCTATGGTTAAATTTTTGTGGCATTTGGAGGTTCCTAGAAAAAGTAATTTAGGTTTGGAATCGATTAAATTATTGATGCATTTCAATAGTTTGAGACCAAGGTAAACAAACTTATACTTAAGTTTAGTTATATGCTTCATCACGCTCCCATGCAGCCCTTTTCTAGGATACGTGGCCATGATAGGACCTTAGATCCTTGATCATCGGTGTAGGCCTTTGAGAAGAGAGTGTTGCGGATCGGTGTAGTTGAGGGCAACTCTGGAGCATCAGATGAGATTGAATGACCAGAACAACGTCTTTGACCTTGCAGTTACACCATCCTCATAGGCCACTACCAAAAGAGTCATGCTACGTGGAGGACGTGCCTTGAGGAGGCAATTGCCATCACACCGAGGAAACACCACTGCCCGATCCCCACTTCTCTCTCCATCGCCCTTGCAGACCATGAGTGTGAGGAGCGATCTAGGAGCACCCACTTTGAGGTTTCTTTCTCGCCAAAGATCTGAACCCCCACGGCGACAGATGAGAGCAGTGGAGGCTCACGTTGGGATGAAGTCTCACAGACTCTCGTAGACAGGGAGCTGAGTCTAGCAAAGAATGAGGGCAGTGCGATGGCCAAGCTCCGCGAAGGATCTTTGGGAGCCGAACCTTGCTAGAGGAACTCGTTTCCTCGCCGGACTCTCCAAGCACGATGGTGCTCGGCTGAGATCCTCACCAGAGGAGAACCCGACAGTGGCCAGGCGGGAGGATTCTCATGGAACAGGAACTCACTGCCCATGGCAAGCCGAAGCAGAGTCCCACGGAGGTAGCGTCTGAGCCTTGGACGAGGAGGAGGATCGGCGGAGTCTATCCCTCACTGGAGCGTCACGGCGACAACTTTCCTCTAGGCCGGTGGCACCGAGGGAGCGTATCTGAAGGTGGTGTGGAGGTAGCACTGGTGACGGGCTTGAGGCGCCGGCAGTGCGGTAGATCGTGAACGGAGGAGGAACCTCCAGCAGCAATTTGCGGCTGCGGCTTCGTAGAGGCGCAGCCGGCATTAGAAGCTGTAGCAAGGAGGGGGGACGGGGATCCCTCATGGGCTCACTGCACCATGGCAGTGCTCGACGCAGACGCAGGAGGAGGCAGCAGTAGGCTCGTGCACTGGAGAACAGACGGGTGCGGCGCGGCGCAGCGCTGTGATCACATCCAACACGAGAACGGGAGGAAGAAAGAAGAAGGGAGCAGACCGGGTCCGCAACCCTGAACCGGAGGAATCAATCCCTTGAACCGGCCGGCTCACAGTGAACCAACAAAGACCGACCGAACCCAAGCAAAGGGCTGGAGTTGCGCGCCCAAGGACACGTGGCATTGTGCCATTGGCCAAAAGGTAAGAAAATGCTCAGAAATTCTCAGATCTTCAATAATTCGTAGAAATTAACTCGATGCTCAGAAAAATACAAATAAGGTACCAAAATGTTCAGAAAAATGCGTAGAACAACCTGGAACTACAATATCAGGCTTTTGATGCTCAAATCTCAATGATATCATGAAAGATGTGTAATGCTTGTTTAGTGGATAATAAATAGCGAATGATGACATAAAATTATGGAAAATTTTTAGTAACTCCATAATAATGTTTATAATGCACCTGATGTCTGTAATCATGATGTTGATGTACGAAATCATGTAATTTTCTTAATATTTCTAATTAGGGCTAATAATCATAAATAAAATGTATTAAATACATTAATGATCAATAAATGATGAAATTTACAGAGTAAGCTCATATCAGTATCGTGAACCGCAGTTTTAATTATGAGATCATAATGATGAACAAAATCCATGTTATATGAAGATGAATATTAATACATGTTATAAAACCCTAATCTAGGTTAATGATGTAACCTAGGGTTAATTAATGTGTACAAAAATGTATGGAAGATAATGATCAGATTATGTATCTTAATCTGTAATATATGATCAGTAACCTAATTACTAGATGATAAGAGAAGTAATAAAGTACATATACTAAGGAGATAAGAGAAACCCTAATGGACACGATAGGGTTAAAATGAGATGCAAGATGATAAGAACCTGATGATAGTATATGGTCTTGTTTTGATTAGGTTTGACCAAGCTTAAAGTTGACATCAGTGATATGTGTTTAGAATGATCTATCTCTTTGGAAGGTACGCCATTACCTCTTACTTGGCTTATTATATATTATGCTTGCGTTATATGGTAGTACAAACTTGGCATATGATATTGATTGAAATGATTGTTCTTGTATGATATGTTGCATGATTTTCGATACTTATTGCTATGAATACATGAAACATAAGATATCTGGTCCATTATATGATAGCACTAAATCTCTTTGGTAGAATAATGCATTGATGAAAGTACTAAATCTCTTTGGCAGAATAGTACATGTGAGCACTAAATCTCTTTGGAAGAATAGTGCATTTATGAAGTACTAAATCTCTTTGGTAGAATAGTACATGTGAGCAATAAATCTCTTTGGTAGAATAATGCATGTGGTTGATTGAGTTTTACATATAATGGAAAATGTGCTTAAAATATGTGTTCTCTTTTGTTGATGAACATCTTTGTGCAAGTATACACTTTTCTTATATTCTTCTATTACTGCCAAGTATTAGTTTTATCTTATTGCCAAGATATGATGAGAGGTATATAAAAAGACACGTAGGCGTACTCAGTACAATATTCATGAAATATTGTGCTGACGTGTACCACATGTAATCTTTTGTTTAGGTTGTGATATGCTCTTGAAGATCCAGGATAGTTGAGAGTTGTGTGGCGAGCTGATGTACAGGTGGACCTATTGTCTTAAGATCATGTAGTTTAGTGGTAGTACATGTATATGTATAGTTTGCTGTTCAATATGTAATATCAAATGTTGTAACAATTCATGTTGTAATTATATGTTGAATGGTGAACATGTGTGTATGGTTTTATTATTGTTCATGTACATGTGCTACTATTGTTCCTTCTGACTCCCTTGAGTTTCTTCTTCTCAGCCTAGTGTGGGATGTTTAAATTGGGATTCTCGCTGAGGTGAGGGTTTCAATTTGGACGTCTCACATTAGATTAAGTTTCAGAAAATCCGGGGACGTCACAGGTGGTATCAGAGCATGAACAATAGCAAAGCCTGACATTTGCTCATTATGCAACTCAAAACTAGAAAACCTTGAACTTAATAATCTTTTAGGGTTAGATTAGTCATCTTTTAGAGACTAGATCTGACCTAGCCTCTAGGTTAGCACCTAGATGTCCGAGAACTAGGTCTAGACTGGTGCTTGTTGTGTAGCAAGTCCTTAGATGTCGTTCTTTCCTTGTAGTGCAGCGGTATGGGACGTTGCACTATTTGGAAATAACGTGCATCAAGGGAAGAGAAACCCTAGACATATTGCGCACGTTGTCTAGAGTAGCTACACTAGTCTACACCATGTTCTCACCCTTTTTGCTAGTTTTCATGACACTGGACTCTCTACTATGTGTGGGACACTCGTTTTCAGGATTTGGTTTTTGATTCCAAACAGACCGAACCTCGATAGTTTTCTCTGACGCTTGTTTTATCGGAGAAAAACTATATAATAGTTTAGTATATATATGTATTACAAAAATGTGTCCCCACACATGTACGAGTAGGAGGTGGTCATGTAACCTAAGTGAAAGTAAATGACATCAGTCTAGAAGAGAGAGTAGTTCTAGATTAGATGTCTAGAGCCTTGTTGGAATATATATGATAGATGGAATAGATGAAATAAGTTTGATGGTACGATCTAAGTCTTATATAGATGATATAAGATAGTTTGTGATGATTTATGTTTGTCTTTGAGGACTTATGTTTAGTTTGAGGATTTGATATAAGTTTTAATGATGCAAGTATGCATTCTTTTATGAGATAAGATATGTTAAGTTAAGACAAGTTGTGAGTCAACATGAGCCTCAAGCTCTTTTACAAAGGAGGACCTCTAGTGTTAGGACCAGTTTGGGGGTTAGCTCAAGAGAGAGCGAGACCCACAAGGAGAAGGTCAGAGAACCTAGACTCCATGATATGAGAAATATGTGATATGATATGTCCTAAACTAGAATACTCCTGAGTGATTGAGTTGAGTCGCTCTATGTATGATTCCTATAGTTTTCCTAAACCCTAGATGTCCTTGGGAGGACCAAACCCTAGAGACAGAGAGAGGCTGGATATATGTGCATGTGAGTATGAATATGAGTGCCTGCCATCTGGGTGAGGGAGAGAGAGAGCCCAAGACCCTGGAGGAGGTAGCTATGTTTTTAGTTTTTGTGAAGCCTCATGCTCGGGTTGGTGGTTCCCCATGTAGGAATCTAGTGATGTGTATATATAAGAGAGTTTTGGGTAAGCATGTCTCATAGGTAGAGACCTATGAAGAGTATGTAATAGCATGTTTTGGTTTGTGCTTATGTGGCTAGAGCTTGTATGGCTATCCCTAGTGCCAATGAGGTAATCTGAGAACCCTAGACTAAGAGAGAAAAGATAAAGTATATGCATGTGAGACACTCATAGAGTTGAGTTAGCTCAGAGAGACTGAGCACGACACTACTCTCATGGTATGGGTTAGAGCAACCTCATTTGGACTATATAAATCTTTGATACATGTTTCACGAGCCACTTATATAAGTTTGTTTAACACAACCATGATATAATGCATGTAGGGATGTGATCTAGTCTCGAGACGAGATATATAGACATGATGTAATGGAAATCTAGAGATGGTTTAATAGATATTAACGCATAAATGGTTAACCATATACATGAATAATGATGATAATTTAATAGTGTTGGTTAATCTTGTGATGAATTTATTAATAAATGTTGTAGTTTATTGTGAGCAATGAAATAAGATCATATGAATGAAACATGTCATAAGAGGTGTTAATCTTAGCGATTAATAAAGATGAAAAATATTGTTTGACAGCTAGCACAACATAATGATTATGACACCTTAACATGATCTAGATGGATAAAGTGGGTTATCTATAGTTAACTTCCTCCTAAAAGGCATATATAATGTTGAACATGTTCTAACAATTATCTCAATTAAATGTTTATGACACCTTGATGTATGAGTTAATCTTAGTTAACACCTTTAGAACATGGTAATATGATGTGAGAACCCTAATGCATGGGTTAAGATAAGGATGCCGCCCTAATATATGAGATATGTCATGACATAACCTAAGTTTCTAAACCTTGAGTTTAACCTTGAATGGGGTGTTTGTGCACCAAGATGGTTATATAAACCCCTAATAGTACTTTGGATACATGGTTCTAGGTAACCTTTGCGAATATGTTACACATAGAATAGTGCCTACATGTGGATGAAGGAAAGATAAGGTTTTCCCTGAAAGTATGAGTATGGTTTACTTTCGAGGACGAAAGTTCTTTTAAGATGTATATGATGTGACGAAGTGGGTTTTCTAGCTTAATTTCGAGGACGAAATATCTTTTAAGGTGTGTAGGATGTGATGGAGTGGATTTTCGAAATCCATAAATCTCCAATAACATATTAGAATCCATATCTTGAGTTATAATGAGAGTTCCAAGTATTCAAGTAAAGTTGGAATGTTGAATTGAGATTTATATAATGATTACGATCTCTCTTTTAATGCTTTTTTGAGGAATTTTATTGAGTGGTTCAACAGATGAGTTTTGTCACCAAATTTGGATAGAAGGTAGCTCGAGAGGTAGGGGAGCTATGGTTAAATTTTTGTGGCATTTGGAGGTTCCTAGAAAAAGTAATTTAGGTTTGGAATCGATTAAATTATTGATGTATTTCAATAGTTTGAGACCAAGGTAAACAAACTTATACTTAAGTTTAGTTATATGATTCATCACGCTCCCATGCAGTCCTTTGCTAGGATACGTGGCCATGATAGGACCTTAGATCCTTGATCAGCGGTGTAGGCCTTTGAGAAGAGAGTGTTGCGGATCGGTGTAGTTGAGGGCAACTCTGGAGCATCAGATGAGATTGAATGACCAGAACAACGTCTTTGACCTTGTAGTTACACCATCCTCGTAGGCCACTACCAAAAGTGTCGTGCTACGTGTAGGACGTGCCTTGAGGAGGCAATTGCCATCACACCGAGGAAACACCACTGCCCGATCCCCACTGCTCTCTCCATCGCCCTTGCAGACCATGAGTGTGAGGAGCGATCTAGGAGCACCCCCTTTGAGGTTTCTTTCTCACCAAAGATCTGAACCCCCACGGCGACAGATGAGAGCAGTGGAGGCTCACATTGGGATGAAGTCTCACAGACTCTCATAGACAGGGAGCTGAGTCTAGCAAAGAACGAGGGCAGTGCGATGGCCAAGCTCCGCGAAGGATCTTTGGGAGCCGAACCTTGCTAGAGGAACTCGTTTCCTCGCCGGACTCTCCAAGCATGGTGGTGCTCGGCTGAGATCCTCACCAGAGGAGAACCCGACAGTGGCCAGGTGGGAGGATTCTCATGGAACAGGAACTCACTGCCCATGGCAAGCCGAAGCAGAGTCCCACGGAGGTAGCGTCTGAGCCTTGGACAAGGAGGAGGATCGGCGGAGTCTATCCCTCGCTGGAGCGTCACGGCGACAGCTTTCCTCTAGGCCGGCGGCACCGAGGGAGCGTATCTGAAGGTGGTGTGGAGGTAGCCATGGTGACGGGCTTGAGGCACCGGCAGTGCGGTAGATCGTGAACGGAGGAGGAACCTCCAACAGCAATTTGCGACAGCGACTTCGTAGAGGCGCAACCGACATTAGAAGCTGCAGCAAGGAGGGGGGATGGGGATCCCTCATGGGCTCCCTGCACCATGGCGGTGCTCGACGCAGATGCAGGAGGAGGAAGCGGCAGGCTCATGCACTGGAGAACAGACGGGCGCGGCGCGGCGCAACGCTGTGATCACATCCAACGCGAGAATGGGAGGAAGAAAGAAGAAGGGAACAGACCGGGTCCACAACCCTGAACCGGAGGAATCAATCCCTTGAACCGGCCGGCTCACAGTGAACCAACAAAGACCAACCGAACCCAAGCAAAGGGCTGGAGTTGCGCACCCAAGGACACGTGGCATTGTGCCATTGGCCAAAAGGTAAGAAAATGCTCAAAAATTCTCAGATCTTCAATAATTCGTAGAAATTAACTCGATGATCAGAAAAATACAAATAATATACCAAAATGTTCAGAAAAATGCGTAGAACAACCTGGAACTATAATATCAGGCTTTTGATGCTCAAATCTTAGTGATATCATGAAATATGTGTAATTCTTGTTTAGTGGATAATAAATAGCGAATGATGACATAAAATTATGGAAAAATTTCAGTAACTCCATAATAATGTTTATAATGCACATGATGTCTGTAATCATGATGTTGATGTACGAAATCATGTAATTTGCTTAATATTTCTAATTAGGGCTAATAATCCTAAATAAAATGTATTAAATACATTAATGATCAATAAATGATGAAATTTACAGAGTAATCTCATATCAGTATCGTGAACCTCAGTTTTAATTATGAGATCATAATAATGAAAAAAATCCATGTTATATGAAGATGAATATTAATACATGTTATAAAACCCTAATCTAGGTTAATGATGTAACCTAGGGTTAATTAATGTGTACAAAAATGTATGGAAGATAATGATCAGATTATGTATCTTAATTTGTAATATATGATCAGTAACCTAATTACAAGATGATAAGAGAAGTAATAAAGTACATATACTAAGGAGATAAGAGAAACCCTAATGGACACGATAGGGTTAAAATGAGATGCAAGATGATAAGAACCTGATGATAGTATATGGTCTTGTTTTGATCAGGTTTGACCAAGCTTATAGTTGACATCAGTGATATGTGTTTAGAATGATCTATCTCTTTGGAAGGTACGCCATTACCTCTTACTTGGCTTATTATATATTATGCTTGCGTTATATGGTAGTACAAACTTGGCATATGATATTGATTGAAATGATTGTTCTTGTATGATATGTTGCATGATTTTCGATACTTATTGCTATGAATACATGAAACATAAGATATCTGGTCCATTATATGATAGCACTAAATCTCTTTGGTAGAATAGTGCATTGATGAAAGTACTAAATCTCTTTGGCAGAATAGTACATGTGAGCACTAAATCTCTTTGGAAGAATAGTGCATTTATGAAGTACTAAATCTCTTTGGTAGAATAGTACATGTGAGCACTAAATCTCTTTGGTAGAATAGTGCATGTGGTTGATTGAGTTTTACATATAATGGAAAATGTGCTTAAAATATGTGTTCTCTTTTGTTGATGAACATCTTTGTGCAAGTATACGCTTTTCTTATATTCTTCTATTACTGCCAAGTATTAGTTTTATCTTATTTCCAAGATATTATGAGAGGTATATAAAAAGACACGTAGGCGTACTCAGTACAATATTCATGAAATATTGTGCTGACGTGTATCACATGTAATCTTTTGTTTAGGTTGTGTATATGCTCTTGAAGATCCATGATAGTTGAGAGTTGTGTGGCGAGCTGATGTACAGGTGGACCTGTTGTCTTAAGATCCTATAGTTTAGTGGTAGTACATGTATATGTATAGTTTGCTGTTCAATATGTAATATCAAATGTTGTAACAATTCATGTTGTAATTATATGTTGAATGGTGAACATGTGTGTATGGCTTTATTATTGTTCATGTACATGTGCTACTGTTGTTCCTTCTGACTCCCTTGAGTTTCTTCTTCTTAGCCTAGTGTGGGATGTTTAAATTGGGATTCTCGCTGAGGTGAGGGTTTCAATTTGGACGTCTCACATTAGATTAAGTTTCAAAAAATTTGGGGACATCACAAGTAGACTCATCTTTAACCCTGGTATAGTTTGACTTGATAGGTCAAACCCTTTAAGGGGTGGAGTATAGTTAGTTTGATGATGTTGGATGGTTAGATTTCGAGGACAAAATCCTCTTTAGGGGGATGGAACCCTATGAAATGCTGATATCTATCTATCTTTAGAAATCCTAACTCCATTAATAGGAGGTTAGTATGCTTGGATCCTTAGTCTTGACCAAACAAGTTATAATGGTAACCCTAACATGCTTGTTCATATATTAATGAACATATAATGATCAATTGAGGAATAATGTATATGTTCAAACCCTAATGAATATCCAATGCACATAATATGGGGCACTCACATATTAATACTAATTATGGATACACATGATGATAATAATGTCATGAACCGATAAACCTTAATGATATGATGAGAAAGAAAAGTGTAACCTAATCTTGGCATTAATGCTTGATATAATAAAATATAATGATCAAGTTGATCCTAAACCCTCAGTTGTAATCATATAACCTTAATATATACATCCTTAATGATGTTCATGTTAAAATAGTGACATTAGGTGTCATAATCAGATAACATATCTTGATGCACGTAAATGATATATAATCATCTGATCACCTATTAAACAAGTCATCAATATGAAATGCATGTTGCCTTGTTATCTAATACACACATGATTAGTCACCTAATGTGAATCAATTCATTAATATGTAATATGTGTCACCTTGATCATTAAAATACATGTAATGACTTCAATATGAATATGAAGTGATTGGATTCACATAATTGTGCAAAAATAAATAATATAAATGAATAAATATGAGAAAATGAATAATGATGATGTTAATGTGAATCAGAAAGGTAATGTGACAATGTTTAATATACATACAAGTAATCAATGTGACATAATTTGTATTAATAGTAGACTTAATAAAAATTTGGATAAGATGTCTTATTTCATGCAAAATAATCTAGTATAATTCAATATGGTAATAATATGAGGATAATGAAGTGTAAATACAAATTATTATTGATCAAACATATTAAAATAATTGAGTAACCTCTAATTGTGAAATATAATGAATTATAATTCTTTTTGGCAACCAAGTGAATATGAATGACATAATTGAAATGATGATGATAATATGATAACATAATGAATATCATGTTAATGAGCCAAAAATGTAAATAATGTTAAATCTCCTAAAACAAATATCTAAATAGTGGAACCCTAGGTGATCCTTAAGAACATGACTGGTGATGAGTAGTTGGTCAAAGTTTTGGTTGGTGGAATAACCTAAAGTTTGGTAATGAGATGTTGCACACTCACCCTTCCCTTCTTGCTTGTGACAAAATCCTCTTTAAGGGGTGGAGTGTTGTGGCATACCGAATCTTGGACATTTTGTCCTTTGGCCCTCTTTCCCATCTTTTCCTTTCATTTCTATCCAGTTTGGTCTTTTTGTTAAATTTGTGGAGAATATGATGGTTCAGTGAACATTTGTTCACCTTTTATGCCAATAAAGGGGTTTTATGCACAAATACCTTAGTAAATATTTTAATAAGGGTTTAATATGCGAATTTACCACTCATGTGACATATTAATAAAATATATTCGTTCTAGATCATTACTTAGCCTTATGGAGCAAGGAAGGAAAAAAGGAATGAATAATGTTGCTTAAAACATGTTAATGTGATATTGAATTAATTAATATGAGAAATATTGGTAATATTGGAGATAATATGGGATATAATGGATAAAAGGAGATAAAGAGGAATATATTGTTCCAAAAATCATTGATGGAAACCCACGAAGATAATTCGGCACTAAATCTCATTTTCTTGACTAAAAGAAACTTAAGGCCCAAGTATCACCTAATTTGGAAGATAAATGTATATATAAAAGTCCTAAATATGGGTTTTAATTACCTTTATGCATATGCAAAACCCTAATGCATGTTAATACTTTGAAACTAGGAAAAGTGGAACTTGGAATCAATTAAGTGGTGCAGTTGATAATTGGAATCAATATTAAAGGTATGTGCATCTTACACCTAATTTGGGAATATTTGTGCCTTGACCTAATTTCCTTTGATGAGGCTTTATTTGAACCCTGCATCCTATGTTCTTGATTCTTTTGCTATACTTGCCTCATAATTAGTGTTGGAATATTGTTCTTGGGTCTTGGTACCCCTCTGCCATGTTCTATTTGATTGATGCTATTACTTGCCATTGATTCTAGCATGATGATTTTATTAGACTAACTAGCTATAGTAGCGGTACTTATGTACAACCACCCATAGTTGGGGAATGTGTTATTTCTCCCCTAGGAAACGTTTTATTCTCTCCAACACATGAAATATGTGTAGGTGACTGGGAATCTGTTACTCTCCCCTCACCCTTTGGTTGAAGGTCTGGTAGGTGCCTCAACCCTACTTAGTTAAGGTAGTCAATATTAATCATGCATGCAATTCTTTTATTATACTTTGTTTATGGCAAGCATCTATTGAAAGCTTCTTTTTTATATGGGCGCATTCTCTTATTATATTCATATTATGATGAACGCTAGCTTGTTTTTACATATTTTGCTTTTTTTTATCCTAGAATAGTTTTGTGACACATACTTTTTTTCCCTTTCCCTTTTGCTGGGTGCCTTCCCAACCACCCAGGTGATGAGCAAGTTGATGGATAAGACCTAAAGATCTTAGCTTTGGCATGGACCTAGTTGATGGAGTTTTTCCTTGGATACAAGACTGTGGTATTTAGACTTCCCTCTATCTAGATCTTAGTTTATGTAACCCTAAAAGGGAGATTGTTGATGTATTTTTGTACAATCTTTTATGAAATAGATTTAGTCAGAAATTTTTATTTCGCTACTTTACGATGTGTTTTGTTTAGCATATTTTATAAGGAGGTGATCTCACACTCTTTACACTAAGCATGCCAAAACTTAGCTGAACAAGGTTTCCATGCATGTTGCACAAAGGAAGGGATCTACAACATTGATATTATGTTGAGGGATATATATATATATATATATATATATATATATATATATATATATATATATATATATACATGTATGTATATTTATGTGTGTGTGTATCCAATCACCATTACATATACATTAATATACACATCATATGCTATACCAATCATCACATGCAATAAAATATGATACGTCAACTAGTAAAACATCTTGGGTAAATAAGTTTTGTAAAATACAACTAAGAGATTCACATATAATGTAACCCTAAACCTACCCTTTATAGGTTTGCACTCGCCCAACTGGGCAAGCCAGTTGATCAATTGGTAGTCCCTATTTTGGGTAGTTCTTGTGTTGTTGATTGCTTCGTCATCTCATCTCGATCAAAAACTTCAACACAAACTTCTGAGTGTATCCTCCTCTCCACCATGGTCCATCAATGATGTCATTACATCATCCTCTTCTAATTTCATAATTGAAATTCTACATAGAAAATGTAAAGAGAGGCATGATATTCAAGCGATATACATGTTAAATAGCATATAATCAATATTAAAACAAAAATATCACATGTTTTAAAGCACACAACAATGACCTAATTGCCATATCCACATCCACCAAGAAAAACAAAATTTCAAGGTGTCCCATTAGTTTGTGTAATACATATACATCACATCATATATGATATTAGGTTATTAACATGGATATAGAATTGATCATGATTTGTTCAATGAAGTTTTTGTGGTTCAAAACATAAACCAATGTTAAAAGCATGCAACATCGGCTCTGATACTAGTGTAGGATTTTGTGGAAGGCGGCAAAATAGAATACTTTTTTTCCTTCCTATTTTGCCCTAACCATCAGATTCTTCATAACTATATAATGTCGGTGAATAAAAGACATACAACAGATAAATATTAGATCTTTGTGCACACTAGTTGTCTAATAACTGGATATGTCTTTATCGATAATGAACTCAAAATTTTAGAACCAATTTTGCATTGGGCACCAAGCTCCTGCACGATTGTCTTCTTCACAACACCTTCTTGTTTTTTATGGAACACCTTCTCCAAGCCTCCCAACAAGTGTCTCAGCATCTACATTGCCCATGCAGATGAGGAAGAATGTGGCACACCACCCTGGACACCAAGTTAAAGTAGAAAATGAGTTGTCGACATGGAAGTTGTCCTAGAACTTCCTTTTCTATCCTATCATGGTTTGTCATCCTTAAGCCAACTTGTCTCTCTCAAATAGAGAGATTTCATGAACCACTTGTCTCACAATGTGTGTCAAGTTCATATGAACCTATTGGGATGAATCCCTTTTATGTAGGAGAGTCATGGGGTTGGATTTCATATTTCTAAGTTCTTTCCTAATCATAATATAAAAAATAGTATCAAAGATAAAAATAAAACTGCCATTCCCGTCAACCAACTGGACTCCCATTTTGCCCAACTAGGTCCCATCTGAGACTAAGATGAACTGCAAGTAGCGCAACTCACCAAGTGTCACCCAACCCACCAGTCTAGATCTGAATTGGTTTCCTTACCTGATTCCTAATCAAATATGGTCACTTTCCCTATTGGGTTAAAATCACTCAACTCACTAAGTGAGTCGCCTAACTAGTCACTTTCCAAAGTGAAATTCAATCGACCAATTGCCATTAAATTGATATATTGGTATGACCAATCTAGTCAGATGAATGGACATTCTAGCCATCTGATTGGGAAGGAAATCAAATGTTTATGATTATGAACCGTTCTAATCATATGTTTAATTCCAAACTCCAATCCCATTATCCATCCTTATGCTTGTGACTCGACATGTTCCTAATTATATTGGTAGTGGTGTTTAAAACCTCACAAGAAAGATAGGTATCTAGAAACACATCATTTTCACCCAAGTAATATGAGTAAGTTAGAGAACAACCTTAACTTGTAAAGTGACCATGTTACCATGACCATATAATCTCTTTTTCACATGCATCCAAATTAAAATTGAGGCATGTAATTGTGATCCTCTTATCATTCAATCTACATTCCTTGAACTAGAGTAGACTAATCAAGATATTATGATCTCAATATCATATATTCACTCACATGAGCATGACCATGAGTTTCCACAATATCATTTTTCAAGTGGAGTGCATCACTTCAAAGGAGGGACAAATTCCATATGTATCACTCACCACAATCATTATAGTGAACCAAATCACCACCTTTTTGAAAACAATTATTCAAAGTCACCTTGCTAGTGTCAAAGTAAACAAAATAATACTATAGTATTTTGGTCTAAGGATCACAGTCACCACAATCACATTGTGATATGACTCTAACATGTCAGTACATGATTTCCATGTGACATTCTCAAGGTGGATCTACTTAGTACAATGTGTTCTATGATAAGTATCCATTCCTTTGGTTGACATAGAATATCATGACTAAAGAGACATATTCATCAATTACTAAACATGCTAGTTTTACGTATTATTGTTTCCCTCTAACATCCACAATAATAACTAACTAGAGACATAATAGCAATGTGTACTCTAGGTATACATATGATATCATGTTCAATTCCTCAACCCAAACCATAGTCATTGGGTCGAAACATTCTTAGAAATTTATAAGTTAATTCATTATCTCAATATTGAAACAAACATAATAAGCGGAACAACCTCTACTAATAATCAAATCATAAACACAATTTCCTTATTACAATCATCAAATGACAAATCTCACAACATACAAACAATAGAGGGGTCATAAGATATTATTTACAATGATACATTATATGTCTTATGTTCTAGTAGCACAAACACACAATGGAACAAAATCAATCATATTCTTTTGGCCCAGATTATGGTGGGTCATACTAGGGCCCTGTTCTTCTTGCTTGGGCATGAATGTAATTTAGTAACCACAAAGTGAGGATTATCCTTGACTCTTTACAACTCACACACATTTTTGGCCTTCATATTTCAAGGTTGTAGTTGATGATGAGGAAGAGGGTATACATTATGCTTATCTTCCATAGTATATCATTTTGTGATACACCTACTTATTCCAATGAGTTAGAAGGCATCATGTAATGGTACCTTTTTAAGGCCCTAGTTGGTTCATAGAAACTAGAGTTTATAGGGAACTCATTTACACGGAACTCAAGTCTAGTTCATGGAAATTTGCTTTAGGTAATTGGTTTGAAATTTAATTTGTTCAAATAAAATGACTTCCATGTGACTATTTAGATGCAACTATAAGTACAAGATATGAAAATATTCATTGGATTAGTTCACATATATAAGTTTAAAGAAATATTCTATGCAATAAGTATGTTAATGTGCTTTTAACAAATAGGTAAATATGAAATCCAATATATACTATATATCTAGTTAGATGTAAGTTATGAAATTCTATTGTGTCAAAGATAGATTATATGTGTAATGGTTGTAGTAAAACTAACATAATAAATAGTTGATAGAAAATTAAAGAAATTGGTAAGAAACTTGGTAGTATGAAATCTAATGTATTTACAAAAGAAATGATAAAAGTTTGTTAACTAATCATATCTACTAGATAATAGACAAAAACAAATCGAAGTATCTAGTAAATCAATTTGAAATTAAGCACATCTTATTCTTTAGTGTATTCTAACATACTGTAGATGAAAAATAAATACAAAGATTCATCCATAAAACTTGAAATGTTGGAGATATTCTTGTATAATTAAAAATTTAGGGAAACTTTGTGTGAGCTTTAATCAACAAGGTGGGTGAATGATACATGTCATATTATTGAGAAAACACACATGTACTCGAGGATCAAATATTCCTCATGATGTACGACTTGATCAACCTCATAGGTGATTCATATGTTGAATGTATAGGGGATTGTTTACCTAGGAAGATAAATTTGAGGGACCAATACTCTCACAAGCATTCTCCTTTGTTGGGGAGATACACCTACGTGTGGGAATATACAATAGATGGAAGCTTCATGATAAAATCTTCTTATGTCTTGTTGATAGAAGGCAAATAAATAATAAAACATGTGTATGGGATAAACTTTGGAATGAAAAGTGTTGATGTAAATGTTGGATTATTATTTGCTTTTCTTATCTCGATGAATTAATGGGGATGGACTCATAAACTAACCCATGACAATTGTGACAGACACTATCCAATGGTAAGGATCAACACACAAATCCACACAAAAACAACCGTTAACAATGAATTACCAAAAATCACTAAAAACTAAAACCATTGTTCCACAAAGATCCACTGCCAGGAACTTTTCACAAAAGGCCCAAGGCCATATTTACATATGTGCCATTGTCAGTTTATACATACATCATTCATTTATATAGAAATGATATGAGACAACAATTGCATTACCAAAAAATGTCCACAAAAGCAACATTATATATCAATGCATTTCTAGCCAAAATCTCAGATCGATCATAAAACTGGATATGAAAACTATCTCCCAAGGACCTGAGAGTACATGGACGACACATAGGACTCTATTCTACTAGACACATAACAACGCAACCTGAGCTGGTACTACTATTCCTACTGCTATTGCCCACTTTCGGCTATGTGATCACTATCTTCTTATGCACATCCACCTAAAAAGTTATGGAACTCACAGGGTGAGACAACAAGTCCCAACAAGAGATATAACTCTCAGCCAACTATATTATTACCACAAATATATTGTTATTTAAAGATAAAGATAATGACAAAGCAACAGTTATACTAAGCAGCAGTTATAATGAGAACAATAATAAGATATCCCCATAAATGAGTAGATCATATATCTACGACATACCTATACATTATTTAATCTTTTAGAAGGAATATGAAGAACTTATATATCATTTTAACAATCATGCTATACTAGCATCTCAAGCTTTTCATGTGATCATATCACCAGGGTATGGTGTCAATGAATCATGTGAATATATTTCTAGTTATTGACTCTCATCAATCTCGTGATTATACTTCCAGGAATTGACATTCATCAATCATGTGATTATACAACCATGTATTGACATTCATCAATCCTGTGATTATACAACCATGTATTGACATCCATCAATCTTGTGATTATACATCCAAGTATTGATATTCATCAATCCTATGATTATAAAACCAGGTATTGACATTCATGAATCCTCTGATTATACAACCAAGTATTAACATCCATAAATCTTGTGATTATACAACCATGTATTGACATTCATCACTCCTGTGATTATACAACCAGGTATTGACATTCATCAATCCTGTGATTATACAACCAGGTATTGACATTCATCAATCCTGTGATTATACAGCCAGGTATTGCCATTTATCAATCCTGTTCACATGTTTTGGGTATCAAATCCTCAATTCATCTTTGAAAAGTGTCACCTTTTACCAGGAAACAAACATCTCTAGGTCATCAGACCCATATACCTGATTATCACATGCCACGGGGTTTCAATCTTCTTAGTTGATTATTGAGCAATGTCACCTCTCATTAGGCAACAACCAACTCTAGATCATAAGACCCATATAAACATTATACATGTTGTTCAAGTATTTCACATGGCTCACAAGGCCCATTCAATCTATATAATGTCACATCACCATAGCCCATATATAGTTGGATATGCTTATTATTTCAATACACTTGCATGATTATGGTCTCATGATAAAAGAGATATTAATTTAAATGTAAGCACCATGTTGTAAAAGAATAACCCTCTTAATCAATTTTCAAATATAATAAAATGAAAGGTATATCATATTGTCTAAGATTCCTTAATTGTTAGAACACCTCTGTGTTACTCTATCATTTTCATCATGGGATATGAATCTCTTAATGTCACCATTGAGTGACACATCACCTTCGAGGCAATTATGTTTTTTCCAGGCCATCGAGCCTATACACTTTATTTTTGTGAATCTATTATTCCATAGGTCTCATGAGGCATAATCAAGCTATAATAGATTATAACAACTATATCCCTCATTTGGATGTATCCATAAGGCATTTGTGGTTAAGATTTCAATATTGTATTCACTGACTATTATCATCATGCCATTTCATGTTACATACCCTCTTGTGATTAGGGTTAGGGTTTCTCTTTTCAACTGATTAGGGTTTCCATGGTTATATTCAATCATTATCCTTAGAAAATAACTCCTTGTCACTAGGAGCTTATATTATTATCTTTTCATTCATTTGTATCACAGATAATCACTCAATCAAGTTACAACCCTCTCATAATTAGGATTAGGACTTCTATTGTAACCAATTAGGGTCTATAGGGTTTTATTCAACAACTGAACCCTAATTCATAACTCCTCACATCTAGGAGCTTATTTCATTGCTATAAGTATTCGATCATAGTTGATTACTCTCAACAATTATTATTAATTGATTGTCAACATAAGGTATTACCTTTCTCATATGAATAATATAAGTTTCTCTTTCATCCTTGCTAGGATATTAGATCCAACTTTAGCTTGTTGTATTGACTTGACCCTCTTTAGGGTATACTAGCCTACATTTTTTCAAAGTATATCCATATCATTACTTTATGGTGTATCCATTGATTATATAGATCAAGGTGCATTGGCCTACATGTTACACCATATTTCGGTCTAGACACATGTGTTTGTGTCGTCTAAGGTACCATAACTTGTATCAGCCAAATCATATCAAATGGTATTGGTTTAGAGATGCTCGAAAAGGTATATAAGCTATAGTGTACTTTAGGGTATCGACCATCCTATCTCTTTGTGTATCGGCCACATCAACCCATTGTATATCGGCCATATCAATTCATTGTATATCATCCAAACCATCAACTTGGGTATCAACCTCATCATCTACTAGGGTATTGGCTTAGCTTATCCCGTTGAGTATCAGCCACTCAATCTACTAAGGTATCGACCACACCATCAACTAGTGTATCAACTACATAGCTCATTATGGGATATCAACCTCTAGGGTTTGAGTTGTAATGGGTGAACCCTTGTTCAACACCTTAGTTCTCTCACCTATTGACTTCACTATTACTGGGTTTATCGACCAAGGCTTCAAATAGTATATTACCTCCATCTTTACATGATGTATCGGGCTAGAGGGTATCAGATTGTGAGTGTATCAGATTGGGGTTAGGCTTGGCCATATCGGTCTCCACACTTAACTAAGACATCATAGTTTGATATTCCATCTTCACTAGACATCCCTTGGTCATGTCAAGCTAGTACCTTTGAGGCATATCGTTCTTAGAGCATCTAACATATCAGCATATCAACAACATATCTTTTTAGAGTATCACAAGTCATATCGGCCATTCATGTGATGGTGCAAGTATGTGCATCAACTTGGCTATCTTCTAGATATCAACCAGCCTCATTCTTAATCTTAGATGATAGGTTGAACAAGTAAGAGGATAGTAGTTCTACTCATGTTATGAACAAAAATGATAGGAGTTCATGTATATCGGTTTCCATGTCTTTGCCCTTGTATCGGGTTAAGATTTTTCACAAACCAATATCAGTTTGTGCAAACTAGTTTCATCATATTCAAGCTCAAACTCTTAGTTCATTACTACTCTAGTTGATGGAAAACAACCCCATATATTCATTAGAACTCATAGAACCATCATTTAATCAAGGAAAGTTGAAATAGAAAAGGAATCATCATGTATTGCATGATAGAAGGTGAATAATAATAAAGTTGAGTTCAAGTTATATAACCCACCTCCAGATCAACACAATAGATTCAAGATCCAAAGCTCCACATTCAAAAGGTTGGATATGACTTATAAAGAGTCCAAGACTTGATCATAACACCTCTATTCGAATGTAAGACACCATTGTAAGTAACTTGGTGAAGAAGGAAAGAAAGAAAGAATCGTGGTTCGAGAAGCATAGACCATCTAAGGTAGGAGATATCCATGGCTTTACCTTGGGCAAGTTTATCAGCCTTTCCTATTCCTCCTTGATCTCCTAGGGTCATATACTAAGCAAGATATGGTAAAGGAGTCGAAAGGTTTACTAGGAGGTGAAAAGAGAGGTATATATAGTTGAGGCTCATGAAAGAGAGTATGTGTAAGGTGTCATCACCATATGTACATGAGTGACACGTGTCCATGCATGGTGGCACCATGCAAAATCATTTATATTGACATGAAAAACTCTTGTGGATAATCCAATGGTAAGGTATCGACCATTGGGTAGCTTCCTCGACAAGATATCACAACTCATCATCACTTGGTGTATAAACCGATACCACTTTTGCAAGGAAGTATCAAACTGATAGGCTTCACCTATTTGAGGTGTTTATCCTGACATGAGCTTACAAAAGTTGTCAAACTGATAGGGGACATCCTTTATGGTTTATAAACCGATAGGCACCCCCATATGCCCTTCACAACTCGACACAACCTCATCTAGGGTTCAAGGTACTCCACATTCTATGATTCTAACATCACCAAGAGTTTTATCACTCAACAAGGACTCAAACAAGGCACTACATTCTCTCTCTCTCCTCTATATAATACTAAGAGAGAGTAGGAACACTCTATAGGTGGTAAATTGTACATCAATTCCATATATTGGGTAAGTTGCAAGTTGCACCAAAACTTAACACATAAAGCACAAGCATCAACCATACAAGCTCAATTTTGGAATTTAGGATTTCCACAAGGCGCTCCTTAGCATCATGCTCTCTCTTATGATGCTGAAGTACTAAGAAACACCCATCATGTGACATATTGCAAAATAACTCCTTATCTTGGGTAAATTGCACTTTGGTCCAAAACAAGTAAACATTGCTCAAACAACATTCAAACATGACCAAATTGAAACTTGAGCTCTCCTCAAGTCTTGATTACTTTTCAAAAGATTAAGACAAGGTTCTAATAATTTTACTTAGGAAAAACATCTAGGGTTATCCCAAAACCCAGGTCAGGGTCATTACAAGTTATAAACCCCTAATAAGGATTTTGCCCCCGAAATCCCAGACGAATGGAGATAGATATTACTTATGCATTGCACCTTCAATTTTCACATAGTTCCTTGATGTCAGGGAAAAGTCATAAGACTTGACCATAATATTTGTTCCTCCATCCAAGGTCAACACACAATTTGTTGTACAAGGCACATGCTCAACTTATCCTCTCCATTACTGGCTGCAAAGTCAACCCTATGCCTAAATGATACTTTGTTAACCGTTAAAGCACTATACATACTTATCCTTATTTATCTCAGGGGTCAACTCCTTCTTACGCATCACCTTTCAAACTTGCAAGTTCACCATAACCTTTTCAAACCTTAGCATGTCTTCTTCCAAAGAAAGACTAGAGATGTATACATCACTTACTTAAGATTATAAGACCTACCATTCTTATGTTGTGCTACTATGATCTACTGATTTGATGCAAAGCTCACGTATGACTCGTACCAACTGGCCAGCTATTACGTATACTTTTAGTTGTACTTTTATTTTTAGTTGATCTAGATATAGATTAGAATTTCTACTCATCAGTGTACATCCCTTCAAAAATCCTCCTCACTTGCAAACCTGATAGGTGTACTCTAAGGGTTTGCACTTAGCCTAATGAACTTTACTCAAGCAGATCTTGCAACTATTTTTGAACTTGTGCATCCTTGTTGTTGTCATCTTATGTGGTGCACAAACCCCTAACAAGTGATATCCATACAATAAGTGGAGTACCTGTAGCCATATTGATCTCAAAATCAATCCTTCTTAGGTAGTCATACACATAATCATCTTATCAAGAGACATTCTCAGGTTCATACATAACTGGAATTTCTTATATACTAGGATTCCTCACCTTGGTATCTATCACATGTGCCAAAGATACATCACATCTTTATTAAACCTAAACATATCATAAGAACCTTTCTAGCATCTTTTAAGGTTCACAAAACATCACTATTTTCAAATGTCATCACCTTGGAACTAAAGTCCAAGCCCTAGCTAATACTTTTCAAGTATCTATCTCATGGTTACTTCAAAACCATGTATATCAAGTGATATGAGACTTCACTTGAATATCATATCCTAGAAAGGAAGTATAAAGGAAACATGCTTTTCCTTATCACCATAGCACTGTCCAGAGACTGATATAAGGGAGAAGGAGATCAATGACTTTCTTTGATTATTATACAAGATTTCACCACTCATGTGTCATTTGATTCGGTTTCATCTTGGTTTCCTTGCCACTGGCATATGAACTATAAAGATGATTACATGTCATTACTCCTTCTTTGAACATTTCCTTGTCTTACCACAAGGATCATTATTCTCTTCATTTTCTTTATTGAGCAGGGATTATCTTCTTTGCTTCCTATTCATACATCATGATGATTGCATTTAATACTTTCTTATATTCATATGTAAGTCTAAGATTACTCATGTTTCACTTTATTGTCATTTTGAATGTGATAAGAATCTATTTGCCACATTTCCGATATCATGTTGCTCTTTAGATTACATCAAAATGACTACTTGATTAGAGTAATTAGAAAATAGTAATCTAAGAGTTCCATACTTACCTTGTTTTCAGTGATCAAATACCTATCCAAGGTATCAAACATCGAGTGCATATCATTTTATATAATGTGTCTTACCTTAAACATCTCTTTTGAATTGTAAAAACTTAGCATCTCTAGTTCTTTCCAGATATCTCTTTCATACCCCTTCCTCTTTATGTGAGCAGAAGAAATTATAAAACAATTTAAAGAATACTAGAAAAAATATAAATTTCTAATCCTCTTCATCTTTTCTCATGTATCCATGAATTAACCAAAATAAATTCAAACAACAACTGTTCCTCTTATGATTAACATGTAAATTAAGGAGAAAATAATTCATAAGGAAAAGTTCTGTCTGACCTGTTACCCCTTACTAGTCATCTAGTGTCTCAGGCTGACTTGGCCTATAAAGTCTAGTCATCGACTACTGTCTCCCTCGTCCTCTACTCCTAAAGTAGATGGACCATATTGCGACACTTGTCCTTTCCCTCATCCTTCTACTCCACTAAACTGCGGTCCTTGTGAGCCCTACAAATTCTGCCTTGACGGTTGGGATACTTTATTATTTCTTCTCAGACACTGCCACCTCAGATGTCGTATCTAACCACACTTGTGGTAGGCTCGGGCCCCATGTTGCAACCTAGGCAGGCTCCTCATAGATACTAAAGGTACACTTGGAACTCCTGGTGGAAGTGAATTTTGATCTCTGCCCCTACTTGGTGACCACTGCATTGGTGTTCTAAATGCTTGCTGTTCTGGTGGCACCAAGAACTCTGATTGTTTGGAACCACCACACAATTGTTCTCATGACTGTGTAGATCTCTTTTTGAGGTTTGCCTCATGTTTCTCTATCATAGTCCTTTCTATTATCCGTATAGATTCCACAAATGTAGCAAATCTCTCTCTATTTTCCAAAGTAGCTGTCGCGGTAGACATCTCGACATTTAATCCTTTCTCAAAACACTAGATTCTCTCCAACTCAGTAGTAGCCATATGAGGACAAAATCACAAAAGTTCCATAAACCATTCCTCATACTCGTCAATTGTTAGGGTTCCTTATCGAATCCCCTCAATGTGTGATATCTTTTTGTCTAAGTATGTCCATGGAAAGTTCTTATTGAAGAATTCTTGATAAAATTCCTCCCAACCAACCTCTTCATCAGTCCTTTTTACCTCTTCTATGGCCCACCAGTGGCCAACACTACCCTTCAAAAGGTACATAACATGCTTGCCTTTGTCAGCATCTGGGATACTGAGGATCTTAAAAGCTTTTTCTAACTCAGTGAACTACATATCATCATCTACTGGGTCAGCTGTTCTAGCATATTCTAAAGCTCCTACATGGTGTAGCTGTTCAAAGGTCTTACCAGAACCTAAACATTTTGCTTTGGGGACTGGTTCCCTAGGCT
Organism: Alisma plantago-aquatica; assembly: GCA_963693085.1. Lineage (NCBI taxonomy): Eukaryota > Viridiplantae > Streptophyta > Magnoliopsida > Alismatales > Alismataceae > Alisma > Alisma plantago-aquatica. The sequence goes on from OY856412.1 coordinate 196,690,011, forward strand.
GTAATGCTAATGTCCTGTCTACTATGTGAAGAACTATCATCGTAACCTTCCCAACAAGAGTATGAAAAGCAGGATTTTCTAACATAGATTGATCCAGCTAGGGATTCTCAGGCACTCACTCTCTTGTTGTATAATCCCTTGCACCTTTCCCTGGTGCAGCGATATTGCTTTCAACAACATGTTCCTCATGTTTTCATGACATCCTTAGGCTTTATACTTTTTTCCTACATAAGTAGAAGCCATTATTAGACATACTGGATGATACTTAGAACAAACTCAACAACCTTAATAATATGTTTGTGTAGACTTAGCGAACCTATAGATCTGATACCAAACTTGTGACAACCTCTATCCAATGATTACAATTATCACACAAAACCTCACGAAAACAACCATTAACAACGAATTACCAAAAGTCACTAAAAATTAAAACCATTTTTCTACAAAGATCCACTGCCAGGAACTTTTCACAAAATGGCCCAAGGCCATATTTACATATGCATCATTTTCAGCTTATACATGCATCGTTCTTTCATATAGAAAGGATATGAGACAACAATTTCTTTACTAAAAATGTACACAAAAGCAACATTATACATCAAGGCATTCGTAGACAAAATCTAAGATCAATCATAAAACCGGATATCAAAACTATCTCCCAAGGACCTGAGAGTACAGGGATGACACATAGGACTCTATTCTACTAGACACATAACAACACACTCAACCTGAGCTGTTACTACTATTCATGTTGATGTCGTCTGCTTTTGGCTATGCGATCACTATATTCTTGTGCACGTCCACCTAAAAAGTTGTGGAACCCATGGGGTGAGGCAACAAGTCCCACTGAGAGATATAAATCTCGATCAACAATATTATTACCATAGATATATAGCTATGTAAAGATAAATATAATGATAAAGCAATAGTTATACTAAGCAGTTCCACTTGTAACGAGAACAATAATAAGATATCCCCATAAATGAGTAGATCATAAATCTACGACATACCGATAGGTTATTCAATATTTTAGAAGGAATATGAAGAACTTGTATATCATTCATCAATCATTCTATACCAACATCTGAAGCTTATCATGTGATCATATCAATAGGGTATGATGTTAGTGAATCATGTGAATATACTACCAAGTATTGAATCTCATCGATCTCATGATTATACTTCCAGGTATATGTTGGGTTTTAGGGGAGGCAGAGAAGGCAGCAGAAACAAAAAATTTCTTCTCCCAAACCCAGAACAAGGAAACGCGTCAACGTCTATACAATAGGAAAGGATGGTTTGTGGAATCATACCTTGTCCCGAGGCTTGCTCAGCGACAATACCTCGCGCCTTGTGTGGTCTTCACCTCCGGTCTTGGACGGTGTCTGTGCAGCTCCTGGTCGCACCAGGGCTGACAACTCCTGGTCTCACCGGGACCTTTCGGGATTGACAGCTGTCCTCCGAGCGGCAGAAATCTCCCGCCTCTAAAGTAGTCCACACAGACCACCTGGAACTCCAATCTCCATGTATCACAAGGAATTGGAAGGAGTCACACCCTCCTGTCAACATACTAGTCACTAACACACTCTCCTGCCACCAGTCACTTTCTGCAGTTGTCTTTCCCTTGATGTGCCTCCCTTATCGGGTAGCACTTGCTCGGGCTCTCTCGGTTACCAAAACCAGAGAGAATGACAACTTTACAGAGCAACTGGTTGCACGGAGTTGTTCTTTGAGAATCCTCCAATACCCTTATATATATAGGAAGGTCATGGGACAAGGTTCTCTATCCCGGGCAATGTGGGACTAAAGCAGGAGTAGAAGGGTTCGAGATTTTCCACAAAAACAACAACTGCGCAACCTGAACCGATCGTTTCATTTCTGAAACGGTCGGTTGGGGACCTGATCCGGTCGGCTGACACCTCAACCGATCGATTGGGACTCATGAAACGGTCAGTTCACTTCTGAACTGGTCGGTTCGTCATCCTGATCAGTTCCCAATTGACTTTTCTTCTTTTGTTTCTAATTGGTACCAAATACCAATCCTTGTTCCAATCAAATTGGGCAAGTGAAACGAAAAGAAATTTCTCACCAATCCTACTTTCCCAACTTGCTCGGTTGCATCAGTTGAACCGATCGTTTCAACACTTGAAGCAATCGTTTCACCCTGTCCATGAGCCAATCGACTCACTATCGGAGCCGATCGGTTCACCAAGCTCAGCCGATCGGTTCGTCACATGAGCTGATCGGTTGGGAATGCAGATTGTGAAGAAACAGTCAATTGTAGTTTCAATCAATCTGATACTCTAATCAATCAGTCCAACACCTTGAACATTATGATACTGATCTATCAATTAATTGAATGTTTAATTGAACTACTAAACTCCTTTAGCAATCAATCTAAACATTGTTTGTGGGAAAAACTCCTTTTCCAGGTTAAATCCTATGTGTGTGACCCTGCAAGTGTTTTTCACGTTGGTAGTGAAAGTCCATAACACTTATGACTTCACAAGCAAAGGGCGATGCCTAGTCACACATCAGTGCTACCCAAGTGAAATAGAAAGTTGGAGAACAACTTTCAATCCTACAATTCGTGAATGGTGTTACAGTGAATGTATAATTCCTTTGTCACTGATATCCCGAATGAACTCGAGGCATGGAATAGTCATCCTGTCAACGTTCATTCACTTTCTTGATCTCAGAGTAGATTGGAAGAGATATGTATGACATCAATATCACATAATGATTCACACATGTGTGCACGCCTTTCTCAATCCTACTCATCAAGTGGCCATGGATATCAAACTCCCTCAGGAGGGACAAATCCCATATCTATCACTCACCCCTCAAAAGCCCCATGTGTCAAAGACACCCAATCATCACCTTTATAACAACCCATGTTTCAGGACTGCGTTTGATGATGTCAAAGTGTGCCCAACGATATGTGTTGAATGTAGTGATTTCAAGTCAAAGAATCACACTCACTACCATCACTGTGAGTACTGACTGTGACTACCATGTCATGGTTCCATGTGTCAAACTCACGGTGGGTCTGTCGGTACACTTGTTCTCTAACAAGTACCTATGTGTTTGGTTTGATATCTCTATATCATGACTAATGAGATTCTGTCATCAACCAACACCACAATCTAGTCTTGTGTGTCATTTCTGTCTATCTACCTTCCACACTGACATCCGACTAGGGACATAACAAGAATGTACAAACTCTTAGCATCCGTATGATCTCATCGTTCAGGTCCTCAACCTGAAAGCATACGTCATTGAGTATTGTCATTCTCTAGACATTCAATCTGTTCTATCACTATCTCATATGACTGAACTAGAAAGAATTGGAAGCTTGCCTTTGATGTTTATCAAATCAATCTTAATGTATCCCACCAATCATCCTATGATTGGCTCTCAGGGCATACATACCAACAGACTCCCACTTGCACTGCGAGCCAATCACCCTTGAATCATATTCATAGTGATCTTCAAACATGTCCCACATGTTACTCTACTCTAGTGCGATCATTGTGAGTAATGGCAACACCTTGCCAAAGTCAATATAAATTGCATGTCTCACATCTCTTCGCTGTCCGTCACACGTATGAGATGGAGTTGCCGTAAAATGCAATCCAATATTCCTTTGCTAACCTTTAGCCATATTGTATGATCAAGGATTCCATACTTGTCATCAATGAGCAGAATATCTATAAGTTCATCTCATGAACTTCTAGACCCATATAGTATCCACTGCTATTATCTAACACATAGATACTCGACATTTCCTTTTAAATGGTTTTATTGGAACACTTCCAATTATCAACAAACTTTCACTTTTATATATCCTATATATATTTTGCGATTAATTTTTTTGTCCTTTCGGAAGTTCACATCAATGTAACTCTTTACATCGAACTCTTCCTTATCTCCATAGAACAAGTACTTCACAAGTACTTATCAAGTTCTCATGGTATTCCAGTAACCCTTACTGGAAGTAGACAGACATCCACTCGTCATACGAGTTATCAGGATGAGCACATCATATTTCCATGTCCTACATACAAGATGATGAATGCATTTTGTTCTCGCCATGTTGATACATGCAAGATAATGGGATGATTACATACATGATAGATCCATATCTATTCTTAGTGTTCCCATTCTTCATAAGAATTGGACACTTGGCCTTGGGATACTAACTCCATGTAACATGGACAAGTTTTCTCCCACTGAATCTGCACATACTGAACCCTTAAGTATAGATTGCCAATGCATGCTTTCTCTTTTCAGGTCAAGAGGTTTTCAAGAACTATCTCTATAGATCTCTATTCCTATCACATAGGAAACATCTCTATCTTCCTTAAAGATAATTTCCACTTTTGGATTTCCATTCTAGAACATATCCATTTCACATCAACACGTGGAATGTGAACATGCTCCCACTAAATCACAGATCCCTTCTTTATCTTTGACATATCAGTCAAACCCTTTGACTATATCATCAAAGTAAAGATCCAATTCTGAGTTGCTTGTACTCAATCAATCACATTGATTAGTCCATTGTAACTTATAGACTTCATTTGCATTAGTGGATTCATAAACCTTATAGGTTGTGTCACATACACATCCTTGTTTTATTCCTCATAGGAATGCGGTTTTAGTATCCATATGCCAAATGCTTAGTCATTAAGTTGCAATCAACAAGCATCATCCTTCTCAAAATGTTATCCATGTGTCTTAACACTTAAGATTCATTTGCACTTATGGATTTCATCCAATGGGTGCTACCATCAAGGTCATACCTTATGGTTCAGATGGAAGTCATTTAGGATGTAATGGTCATAAACCATAACTCAAAATCTGGTTCCTCATATTCATCTAGATAGTTGACTCATCACATGACCGACTCATCACATAGATGATCGAGATGTATCTGTCAAGGATATAAGAACTCACAACTCCTTGTGATTCTTAATGTCCTTTATTAGTGTGGGGTATTCTTTATTTAAGAAGAATTCAATTATTTGATAATAATTCTCTAAGTCCTTAGAGTATGATTCCTTCTTGATTTAGACATCACCATGCCTTAATCATGAGTTCACTATGATACACTATCATAATCACTCATAAGGATCTCAAACATTTGGTCCAAGTATTTCATTCATTGATCTCATCAAGAATTAACACTTTACCAAATTTGCACTTCATCTATGATAATCTTGAACACTTCAAGATATTCATATTGGTATTTATCTAAACACCATTTGAAGTATTATCATTTGTTTCAATAGGTTTGTATATACATCACATGTATCATACCAAATAGGATAATCATTCTCCCACTACCACTAGTGAAGATTGATTAATCATGTCCAAGATATTCATGTCTCTTACTGGTTCTCTAACCAAAAGAGTCTAGATTTATCCATCATATGGAAACTAGAAATGAATTTCTCATGATTTATGCTAATTTGATTGTTTGAGTTATCTATAACTTTTAGGTGTCATTTTATCTTATGCATATCAAATACCACAAGATAAACAAGGCATTGCCATAAAGATCATATCTTTGAGATTGAAACATCAACTTTATTAATTGCCATCATTGTCATACAATATGCAAAAATAAAGTGTTTCTATCTATTGGCAAATATGAAATAGCAGTTCACAACTCTACTTCGTGCCCTTTAGTCTGAAATAAACTGAAAGGTACTCCTATCTATGGCAGCAACACTTGCTCCAATGCTGGGTACTCCTTTCTTGGTCCTTTCACAAAGGCCATCACTTCTTTGTAGATCTTACATATTTTATATATCAGATCCATATCTTGGTATCATATACCTCATATAAAGAAGCGGTTCATTTCATGATACCTTAGGTGGAGATTTCCATCCCCTCCTTCATCTTCTTTTGTTCTTCCAGATATGGAAGGCACTTTCCTTCATACACCCTTTCCCCATGTGCCTTGAGGCTGAAGACGGCTTGGGCTGTTGTATAGCATCAGAACACTTCTTAGCTTTGCCCTTGGCCGTGCCCTTAAGACTTACCCTTCATTGATCACATCAAACATTAGGGTTTGTCTTTCTTTGTAATTGCCTCTACTGTCCTCAACATGTCCAACAACTTTTTCAACGCTTGTCTAAGTTGTCCATGTCATAGTTCATCATGAATTGTATGATTCTTGCAACATTTGCAGTATCATACCAATAGCCAACTCTTGGCTCAGAGGGAATCCTTCATAGTCAGGTTTTTCCATATACCCAATCTCATTGAGTGTGTGAATACCTTACTAGATCTCCTTCTGTCATGACATACTAGGATAGTGTCTTGGAGACATCATATGTCTCATGTTGTCTCTGCAACTCATAGTTTAGGGAACATAACATCAAGCACTCCACATCAATGCCATCATCGATATGCTTCCATAAGCATACTTTCAGCCATTGGTGTGGTGGGATCGAGTTCATCTGGTTCTGGTATAACTAGGACTTAGAGCTTTTGCTCTTTGATTGAGAACACTTCTCATCGTCCTAACCAATTGTGGAATTATTCCCATTTAATTTGTTGGTATCAAGGACCGATCGCAAATAAAGTGATTATTGTTGACTAACCATTTATTGTATAAAAGGAAATATGCAATTTTAGTCCAAAACTCCTTTTGACTTATTTGATTGATTTGAAAAGTTGACGATATAATTAGGCCTTTAATTAATTATCGCTCCCACTATTTTACTTCAAATTGATAGCCCTCACCATCAATTTGGAATATTGCAGCATACAACCTTCTAGTGGGCAAGATCCTGAAATCCTCTAAGTCATGGACCAGCTTGTGCTGTCACCCACAACTTAGATCTCTTAGTTAGGCAACTCTTGCCAATTGCATCATATGAAACTCTTGATAAGATGTCATATGCAACTCCTTTCCATGATCATCTCCATGCCTCAAGGTGCTAGATCCTATCTAGGTCACCTTGTTAAGTCCGACCCAAAGCAAACACGATGAATATGCACCTTACTAGGGTAGACCCACATATCCATCCTTCACGCTTCCACGAGATAGACGGTGCACCATGCTAGGGTATGCCCACACTTGGTCGATCAAGCTTTTCACGTGTGTCGCATTTGGAAGGCATCTAAAACTTAATATTTAATGAGGGATTTGGTTTTATATACATATACATATCCAATCACCATAATATATAGTACGTATCATATACATGCTATATCCCACAGAAAACATGCGAAATGATAAAAGCGATGATTATGGCCATCCTAATGTGATTCCTCAAGCCAAGAGGAATCACAGTCATCTAGGTCTACATCACATGCAACATGTACAAGATGAACTCTGTGCTTTGCCTTTCTGGGTTTGATCAACTCATCACATGACTGATCGGCTCGCCATCAGGCTGGTCGGCTGGGTGTCACCAGCCGATCGGTTGGATCCTCCAACTAATCGGTTCGCCTGGTCATCGTGCATCTCATCATGGCCGCCACCCTTTCGTCTCGCTCCTCGAACCAGTCATTAGCCGATCGGCTCACTCCTTGAACCGATCGTCTCGAATGTCAACCGATCGGTTCACGCCTTGAACCGATCGTCTCAGCTGTCATCAGGATGTCCTCCGTTCTTTGACATAACAGGAAATACAATTCTATCCTATTTTACATTGTAAAAAGAGAAACCTCGAGTTACATTCGAGGGGAGAAAAGGTAGGAAAGAAATCTCGAATTATTTCGAGTTACATCAGGAATAGGAGAAAGCGAAGATTGGTGCGCAGACTGAGATGAAAGAAACCACATACAACCATACGCAAATAGGGTTTATTGGCCATAACCATGCTATACATCAACCACAAAACTCTTTTAAGGGCGACGCGTATCGAGTGCATTTATATTACATATCATATATGTATATTGGGATTTGTTGATTTAGGATTGGACATGCATAAAGCCAATTTTATTCACATCGTATGCAATAAATAAAGGCAACAAACCAAAATCGATCATATCGATAATCCTAAAGTATAGAGCAGTTGACGTGGCTCTGATACCACTGTTGGGTTTTAGGGGAGGCAGAGAAGGCAGCAGAAACAAAAAAATTCTCCTCCCAAACCCAGAACAAGGAAACGCGTCAACGTCTATACAATAGGAAAGGATGGTTTGTGGAATCATACCTTGTCCAGAGGCTTGCTCGACGACAATACCTCGCACCTTGCGTGGTCTTCACCTCTGGTCTTGGACGGTGTCTCTGCAGCTCCTGGTCGCACCAGGGCTGACGACTCTTGGTCTCACCGGGACTGTCGGGATTGACATCTGTCCTCTGAGCGGCAGAAATCTCCCGCCTCTAAAGTAGTCCACAAAGACCACCTGGAACTCCAGTCTTCTTGTCTCATAAGGAATTGGAAGGAGTCACACCCTCCTGTCAGCGTACTAGTCACTGACACACTCTCCTTCCACCAGTCACTTTCTGCAGTTGTCTTTCCCTTGCTGTGCCTCCTTTATCAGGTAGCACTTGCTCGGGCTCTCTCGGTTACCAAAACCAGAGAGAACGACAACTTTACAGAGCAACTGGTTGCACTGAGTTTTTCTTTGAGAAGCCCCCAATACCCCTATATATATAGGAAGGTCATGGGATAGGGTTCTCTATCCCGGTCAATTGGGACTAAAGCAGGAGTAGAAGGGTTCGAGATTTTCCACAAAAACAACCAACTGCGCAACCTGAACTGATCGTTTCATTTCTGAAACGGTCGGTTGGGGACCTGAGCCGGTCGGTTGACACCTCAACTGATCGGTTGGGACCCATGAAACAGTCGGTTCACTTCTAAATCGGTCGGTTCGTGGTCCTGATCAGTTCCCGATTGACTTTTCTTCTTTTGTTTCTAATTGGTACCAAATACCAATCCTTGTTCCAATCAAATTGGGCAAGTGAAACGAAAAGAAATTTCTCACCAATCCTACTTTCCCAACTTGCTCAGTTGAACCGATCGTTTCAACACTTGAAGCAATTGTTTCACCCTATCCATGAGCCGATCGACTCACTATCTGAGCCGATCGGTTCACCAAGCTCAGCTGATCGGTTCGTCACATGAGCCGATCGGTTGGGAATGCAGATTGTGCAGAAACAATCAATTGCAGCTTCAATCAATCCGATACTCTAATCAATCAGTCCAACACCTTGAACATTATGATACTGAGCTATCAATTAATTGAATGTTTAATTGAACTACTAAACTCCTTTAGCAATCAATCTAAACATTGTTTGTGGGAAAAAACTCCTTTTCCATGTTAAATCCTATGTCTGTGACCCTACAGGTCCTTTTCACGTTGGCAGTGAAAGTCCATAACACTTATGACTTCACAAGCAAAGGGCGGTGCCTAGTCACACATCAGTGCTACCCAAGTAAAATAGAAAGTTGGAGAACAACTTTCAATCCTACAATCCATGAATGGTGTTACAGTGAATGTATAATTCCTTTGTCACTGATATCTCGAATGAACTTGAGGCATGGAACAATCATCCTGTCAACGTTCATTCACTTTCTTGATCTCAGAGTAGATTGGAAGAGATATGTATGACATCAATATCACATACTGATTCACACATGCATGCACGCCTTTCTCAATCCTACTCATCAAGTGGCCATGTATATCAAACTCCCTCAGGAGGGACAAATCCCATATCTATCACTCACCCCTCAAAAGCCCCATGTGTCAAAGCCACCCAATCATCACCTTTATAACAACCCATGTTTCAGGACTGCGTTTGATGATGTCAAAGTGTGTCCAACGACATGTGTTGAGTGTTGTTACGACCCCACCTCCCGATAACCCCCAATTAAGGGAGACCGAGAGGTCGAAGCCGCACCCATGACTTCTGGATCAAAGGTTCAACAATTAACCAAGAATAATTATCACATTTTAACATACTATACTGAAAGCTGTAAGAAAATAATTTTTTTTTGCATACCTTTTGAAAACTTGGATCTCTAAACTTCTATCCACACTGATACTAATCTATCTAATCCTCCTTTGCACTTTAATTCTCATTTAGTATCACATGTGCCACTTTACTGTTTGTTCTTTTCATTGTTCCTAAAACGCCGACAAACAAAACGTCGATCAGCCGTAGCTGGTATGTGGGGGAAACAATAAACATGCAACTATGATAACAATGTAATCATTCAATTATTTATTTAACAACCAATATTACGTTTTAGATATAACTCCGCGATCCAAGAGTACCCTATCCTCTGTGTTGTCCCCATTAAACCCCTCATGATCCACCTATAAGTGAACCGGTTTCTAGGGTTGAGTCACATGGCACTACTCGTAAGTAGACCACTCCTTAACTCGGGATATGCTAAAGAGTCTCATGGCACTACACGTAGGTAGCCCAGTTTCTAACTCACGGTAATCTAGACCTTGCTCTAGGATTACCCCTTTTTTAGCCTTTTCAAAGTAACAGAGGTGGACTCCGATCTAGCCAGTTATATATGCACATTCATAGTGATAATCATAGTCACTTTATAGTTGCATGAAATAAATAAACATCCAACAGTTTAGTTGCATTCAATGGGATTAAACATCCGGGAATCCATCAGGAAACTAAAGCGGTTATTCATAATTAACCACATACCTGTCTGGGAGATCTCAAGTAACAATTTATCCAAATTCAACTAGATGTCCAATCAAGCAATCCAATCAATCAATCAAGCAAACACTGATCCTGAAAACATGTATAATGTCTAAATGTCACAAGCATATCCCAAACAACTCCTTATTGACTTGGGACACCTTTCTAAGTTTTCTAAGTCTCATTAGGATGCATTAGGGTTTCTTAGATCAAGTTCTCAAACTTTATCCTTTTTAAGTTAACAAACCCTAAAACAACTTTTCCACTCATAAAAACCCTAATTACTCAAATTATCCACATTAAGGATCTTTTATGCTCAAATTGGCTTAGGATCATCACATCTCTATTTTATTCATGGATTTACACAATTAAACCAATTAAAAGACATATTCTTCAAAATTAGGGTTTTCAAGCTCATTAGTGCATAATCATGCACGAAACCCTAAATTAAACCAAATATATAAAAAGATAATATTTTTAAATCCTATTTTCTATTTGATTAACAACAGGTTAATATCATCTTGAATTATCCATCTATCATCAAATCTAAGGGTTTTTCCCTTAATAATCATTAAAGATGATAACTTTATGCCCTTTTCAAATTTCATGCATATTTAAGCACATAAACCCTAAATTAGACTAATCATGTGCAAAGTTCTTCCTTTTTGAACTCAATGTTCCTTTTTACATTTAACATATTAAAATCAACTCTAAAGATCCATTAAACCCTATTAAACACATTAATCATATCGAAATAGGGTTTCTTAATCTTTAATTAATCAAAGATGATAATTTACACTACATTTCGAACTATGATCAGATTCAGGCTACAAAACTATTTTTATTGGATTCCATGTGTTCTTCTGATCAAAATTCATATATTACTTGTCCTAATCAGAGTTACCAATCATTAGATATGATTTTTGCAATAAATCACTTACCACAGCCAATGGTATTGTGCCACGTCATCTCCGACTCATGCAACGTTGCTTTCTTTTGGAAACATAACCGAATTACCAGATTACCCTCCTTTAAGTCGGCCGTTGCTTCAGTCCGCGAAGGGAAAAAAGGTCCAACGCCTCGAGCTCCTTCTTCCTCCTCTCGACGGCGCACACAGCCGCCCTAGCAGGTTCTTGCGCGGCTCTTCCTCCTCACCTCGACCCCGAAGACCCCAAGGGTACCTTCCACTGCCTCCGTCGCCCCTCCGCGCTCAGGGGGGTATGCATATGTCGTGGTTTGAGCAGCTGTCTCGAGCCCACCAAGCTGCGCAACTCAGGCCGACCTGCAGCCCTACGTTGGCTGCCACACCTGTTTCAGAGCACGGAGGAGATGGCCACGCTTCTCGTGGTGTCGTGGAAGCATCGCGGTTCTGTCCAACTCCAACCCATGGTTCCTCGTGTCCCAGAGGTTGGTCTACCCTCTTTGTTAGGGTTTTGCCAAAGAAGATGAAGAAAGAAAGAAGATGTAAGAAGAGAGGGGTGGTTGCACGGAACTCCCTCTACCCATGACTCTACCCTCTTATATAGGGGAGAGAAACGAATCCACATGTTGGCTTATCATGAAACAAAGAATCCCTTTCCAAGAAGGAAATCAATTCCTTCAATGGGAAGTATATTCTCACTCTTTCTTTTATCCTTTGATATTATCTATTATTTGGATATTCAAAATTCCTCTTTTATTTCTTTGTGCTTGCCCTTTTTATTCATTGGCCACGAATTCCTATTCTCTCTTAATAGCAATCACTTCCTTGTTATCAATATTACAACATTCATTAATGATGTATCACATTATCTTTTTATTTTGTAAATTTTGGTATTTTCTCTTTCTTTCCTCTTTATTGGGATTCCTTGGATCCCAAGACACTCCATTATTTCGAAATCCTTTTCCAAGGATATTTATTATCCTTCTAGATGCATCTTTGTGCATTGTTTCACACTATCTTGTTTATTTCTCAATAAAATATTTCTTTTTGAGGATTTCTTTTTATTTCTCTTTTATTTTCCTCATTGGTATTCCTTTTATCATTAGTAATCCTTGGGATACGAAATTCCACAAAGGATAACTCAATTATATCTCTTTTCACTTGTTTTCCACATATTAACATTATTTCCAATTTCTTTCTTAATAAAGAAATACTTAATTAATCTTTTCTTTTCTTATTGCTTTCTTTATGCAACTTTGTACTCCTTGGAGCCCAAGGAACCCAAGAGGCACGAAATCCTCTTTGGATTTGCCTTCTAGAGGTTTCCACATATTTCTTTTATCAATTATTCAATTATTCATTCACTAATTGAATTTTCTTTGTTATTTCCTTGTTATTGGGCCCAATAGCCAATAAAGCCCACAACAAAAACATCAAGGCTATTGTAAACAAAATCCATGTATTCAAAACAGATTATACCATTCTTTGTTCAATTATCTTTAATATGAGAAATTACATTTCTCACCAATTGAACCCAAAAATTGGGGTTGTAACATCCTTCCCCTCTTATAGAAATTTTGCCCTCAAAATTCAAACAAGCAAACAAACAATCAATCCAGGATAAGACTTTCCATGTCCATCGTTGGCCCCTATGTGGCTTTGCCGTACTCATGGCGTTTCCAAAGAACCTTTATCATCACATATTCTTTTCTCTGAGTTCTTTCATCCTGGCGTCTATAAACTACACAGGTGACTCAGGCCATTTCAGCCTCCCTTGTGGCTCACTAGGTTCATTGCTCAGCACATGGTCGGGGTACCTCACATAGTGCTCTAAATTGGACACATGGAAAACATCTCCCATTACTCTATCCTGAGGGGTAGGGTCAAACCTAACCTTCTCCACCCATCCATCTCTAATGGACCCATGTATCGGGGACTCAACTTTCTCAGCTGCAGCTCAGAGGGGTCGGATTTTCACATATTCTTCCACAGTAACTTGTAAGTCAGTCTACTTTGCATCTGCTCATGACTCTGATCGTCTCTAGGCTCCTTTCCGCCCTTGCACGATCAAAGTGACTTCATCTACACGCACTGTGGTCCCTTTTTTAACCACCATGTGGCCCTTCTCACCAACATCACCTTACTGAAGTGGTGACCGACACAACCTCCCTTACAGAGCTTCTTATAAAACCCAATACTGGCTATGGTGGTCATTGTCACATCTCTCATAGGACAAGAACTGTCTCTAGATATCACCCTGAACGAGCACACATGCCCTCATCAGACCCTTTAGTCTGGATCATACTAACCATGGTTAGGGGTGATAAACTATACTAAAATTGAGTTCTTCATGTACCTACTTCCACTTTATGGAAGTGAACCTTTAGGTCAAACTCAAGAACCTTTGAACTCGCTTCATGGTGTAGTTGAACCATCTCTCTCATGGGTAGTTCAACTAGATCTGTCCCTTAACAGAACTCTTTCTTTCTCATGTTATCTAGGTAAGGTGACCTACCATAACCCATATTGCATCTCGACCTTCCTTGGCCCAAGGAAGACCATTCACAACATCCATAGTGTTGAGCTCCCGTTCCCTCTCAGGGACTCTTTTGTCCTCTATATCGATACATTGGGTTATTGGGGTTTGTCCTTTACCTTCTGGCTTGCATGGCCACAAACCACATGCAACTTCATCTTAAGCATCCAAAGTGCTATCACCATTTTACCACGGTGTATGGTGATCTTCAATCATGATTCTCTGTATGTCATTATTCTTCAAGATCAATACCTCCAAAAACCCTAAACCATTTTATCAGGGTTTCATCACTTTCTTTTCCAAAGAAGTGCACTTGAGGTTCTACCACCATCCTTTCATCGTATCAAGGACTAGACTGGATAACCAACAACCCTTAACTTTTCAACGTATCTTGTTACATCCGAGTGTTGTCCAAACACCTCTCCTTTCCAAACTTAGGGTTAGCCAAACAACCTCTTCTAGCCTCTAGTCCAACAAGTCAGATGTGTCTCAACCAGAGCATCCATTACCACTTCACATCCTTAGGTATTAGGTAACGTTGAAGACATACACTTCCATGTATTTCACTTATCATCTCACCTCAAACTCTATGTCTATCTTCATTAAGAACACTTCTTTGATTTCATCATCATGGTGATCAAACTCAACCTGATATAACTTGTAAGTTCTACATAGCTCATGATAAAAACATTGTCATAAGGTGACTACCTCATTCCTCTTAGTGCTTGCAAACCATCCATGTATCATACAATTTACCAGGGTAGATTATCTTATCTATCCCCATTTCTCGTGGCAACGTTCCAACCTACATCATCTCTTATCCTTGGTGTATGGCATGCGTAATGTCCTATCTCTCACTCCCATAACAAGAGGAAATAAGCATTTGGCTGCAGTCCAAATACAGAGTTCTTCCTGTTCCAAGAGTAGAGATGGTACATCCCACCTTGCCAATACACCTTTACATATAAGTTTCAACGTGCCACATATGTCTCTACATCACAGACATCATGATATCAACTAGTCTTGAACCTACTAAGGTTTATATCCTTGGTCATCTCCTCTAGGTCTATAGGGTACCGACTCTTTTGGGGTCATCCCTCTTCCCTTATGCATCAAGAGAGTGCCCTACTCATCTGCCCTTTGGGTCCCATGAGTTCATGAAGGTGATCAATCTCCTAACCCATGACCCTCAAACAATGATAGCTGTTACCTCCCGACCCTATGGTCATGTGCAACTAGGGAATTAGGCAACTCCTACTTTCATCGATCTTATCCCTACCTGACCCTAGGATAGACTTAGGATTCACCATCATAGTACATGTTCACTTAGAACCTTACCCAAGTCTTCATCGTCTCTCTTCCTGCATTAATGGGCTAGCTTTCATCCTTTCATAGGGATCATGGAAACCTGCCTACCTTAGTCAAGCCCCATACCGGTTACCTCCATGGTAACACATTCATATGCAATTAGAGATGGATATCTATGGGTCTATAGGTTCATTCTCATACCATGTACTTTTCACTTAACTTCTTAAGATCCTGTGAGACCTCTTCAAGTTACCTTAAACCAACAAAAATGATATACACCCTACCAAAGGGGTCCCTCTCCCAGGATGGAAGGAAAAGTATCTCTTGACCACAAGGTCACAAAAGCTCTTAGGTCTAGGGTTTACATCCACATGAGCTTACTTAACCCTAGCAAGCTATTAAGGTACAAGTGGATCACCTACTGTACCATGCTAGGTCATACTTGTCCTCTTTCCTTCAGACTGGATCAAGATCATACCTTCCTTTATCATCAACCTAGTCGTGAGGGGTTCATCAAACATACCTTAAACTTAAGAGGCTTCCCTTTTCCTTTATACATGAGGCGTACCATGCTCGAAACTATGGCAACTTAACTCTCATCATGAGCATTAGGTACACTACTTCCCCTCTTAGGCCTAGGAACCCTAGGTTCACTTGTAAGTGTCCAACTGCATGCTCTATCTCTTAACTACGAACCAAGCATGAAAAAGGCATGACATGCACTTCTTGTCATCCTTCAACTCGAGCAACACTTAGGGCTGGGTCCTCCTTAAAGACAACCAACAAGGTACAAGGCCTCATAACCTGCTACTAAACCCTTCTAGGTCTAAGGAACTCTTCTTCCTACTTCAGAAGGTAAACACCCATACCGTAGGCACATAGGCACCAGATGCTTCATCTTCCCTCTCTAGGGTTTGGTCCCTCTAAAGGAAACCAAGATATCATCAACTTTCAGGGATCGATCATGAGGAAACCACTATCATCCATTGCTCAGGGTTTTAGGCTTCCAACTCTCTTGCTGGGTTTCCTGCTCTCTCTAGAGCTAACCCTACATCCAACCTCACCATTAGAGGTTCTCTCTTCATGAAGGATCAACCTCAAGGCATGCCCTACATGGGCGAAGCCTAGGTTTGAACTTATGTTTGCTCAAGATCATCCATAACCCTTTGTGTTCCCTCATGATTCCTTATCCAGGGTTTCATCCTACTGTCAGCACCATGACGTGCCCTAGGTGCCAGCTATGCCCTACTTGCACAAGCCCATAGGGTTTCTATGGTCCTTCACTAACATCATCATCTAAGGAGATATCCTTTACCCTAACATGCATGACCCTTCTCAGGGTTGGGTTGCCAAAGGTTCTAGGTCACCCATGGATCATATGGCATCCCAAAGGCATGTCCTTTAAAACACCTGGTCCAACTCATCTCTCTCTAACCTTCACTTAGGGTTAGGGTTAGCATCATCCTCCGAGGATGTGCCAGATCTCTACTTGAAATGGAGATCTTTATCTCCAAGACTAACTTATCCTCCTGTCAAGAAGGTCTAGCCTCATGTCTCTTCTGAGGACATGACCACTTATGTCATACGATCTAAGCATGTATCTATTCTTTAGTTTGCGCTTAATCTATTAAGCTTATGTCCATGACATCTTATTTACACGCCTTTCATTAATTCGGTGGAGGATTCCTTAAACCTTATTAACCTTACCCATACCTCAAGACGGTGAGGAGAAGAAAGAAAACCCTAATCCTTTAGGTTCTTATCAGAATTTTGTGATGAGAAATGATGAATAAGATGAGAAGTCCTAAAGGTAACTTATTTCGATTCATACCCTAAGACTTTTGCCAGGCGGTCACACGGGTCCAGGAGTCCTTATATTCTGACTAGCGGTGCAGAGGAAAATCTTGCCAGCCCCCGATCGTGATCCCTTTCTAGACACCTCTGTCTTTCAGATACTCCTCTAATAACTCCCTTGGGTTCTATGGAGTTTGTAAAATTAATAATTATTAAAGGTTAACTGAGGAACCCAAGCTTTGATACCAAATGTTTCGACCCCACCTCCCGATAACCCCCAATTAAGGGAGACCGAGAGGTCGAAGCCGCACCCATGACTTCCGGATCAAAGGTTCGGCAATTAACCAAGAATAATTATCACATTTTAACATACTATACTGAAAGCTATAAGAAAATAAAATTTTTTTGCATACCTTTTGAAAACTTGGATCTCTAAACTTCTATCCACACCGATACTAATCTATCTAATCCTCCTTTGCACTTTAATTCTCATTTAGTATCACATGTGCCACTTTACTGTTTGTTCTTTTCATTGTACCTAAAACGCCGACAAACAAAACATCAGTCAGCCGTAGCTGGTATGTGGGGGAAACAATAAACATGCAACTATGATAACAATGTAATCATTCAATTACTTATTTAACAACCAATATTACGTTTTAGATATAACTCCACGATCCAAGAGTACCCTATCCTCTGTGTTGTCCCCATTAAACCCCTCATGATCCACCTATAAGTGAACCAGTTTCTAGGGTTGAGTCACATGGCACTACTCGTAAGTAGACCACTCCTTAACTTGGGATATGCTAAAGAGTCTCATGTCACTACACGTAGGTAGCCCAGTTTCTAACTCACGGTAACCTAGACCTTGCTCTAGGATTACCCCTTTTTTAGCCTTTTCAAAGTAATAGAGGTGGACCCGGATCTAGCCAGTTATATATGCACATTCATAGTGATAATCATAGTCACTTTATAGTTGCATGAAATAAATAAACATCCAACAGTTTAGTTGCATTCAATGGGATTAAACATTCGGGAATCCATCAGGAAACTAAAGCGGTTATTCATAATTAACCACATACCTGTCTTGGAGATCTCAGGTAACAATTTATTCAAATTCAACTAGATGTCCAATCAAGCAAGCCAATCAATCAATCAAGCAAACATTGATAATGAAAACATGTATAATGTCTAAATGTCACAAGCATATCCTAAACAACTCCTTATTGACTTGGGACACCTTTCTAAGTTTTCTAAGTCTCATTAGGATGCATTAGGGTTTCTTAGATCAAATTCTCAAACTTTATCCTTTTTAAGTTAACAAACCCTAAAATAACTTTTCCACTCATAAAAACCCTAATTACTCAAATTATCCACATTAAGGATCTTTTATGATCAAATTGGCTTAGGATCATCACATCTCTATTTTATTCGTGGATTTACACAATTAAACCAATTAAAAGACATATTAATCAAAATTAGGGTTTTCAAGCTCATTAGTGCATAATCATGCACGAAACCCTAAATTAAACCAAATATATAAAAAGATCATATTTTTAAATCCTATTTTCTCTTTTATTAACAACATGTTAATATCAGCTTGAATTATCCATCTATCATCAAATCTAAGGGTTTTTCCCTTAATAATCATTAAAGATGATAACTTTATGCCCTTTTCAAATTTCATGCATATTTAAGCACATAAACCCTAAATTAGACTAATCATGTGCAAAGTTCTTCCTTTTTGAACTCAATGTTCCTTTTTACATTTAACAGATTGAAATCAACTCTAAAGATACATTAAACCCTATTAAACACATTAATCATATCAAAATAGGGTTTCTTAATCTTTAATTAATCAAAGATGATAATTTACACTACATTTCGAACTATGATCAGATTCAGGCTACAAAACTATTTTTATTGGATTCCATGTGTTCTTCTGATCAAAATTCATATATTACTTGTCCTAATCGGAGTTACCAATCATTAGATATGATTTTTGCAATAAATCACTTACCACAACCAATGGGATTGCGCCACGTCATCTCCGACTCATGCAACGTTGCTTTCTTTTGGAAACATAACCGAATTACCAGATTACCCTCCTTTAAGTCGGCCGTTGCTTTAGTCCGCGAAGGGAAAAAAGGTCCAACACCTCGAGCTCCTTCTTCCTCCTCTCGACGGCGCACACAGCCGCCCTAGCAGGTTCTTGCGCGGCTCTTCCTCCTCACCTCCGACCCCGAAGACCCCAAGGGTACCTTCCACTGCCTCCGTCGCCCCTCCGCACTCAGGGGGGTATCCATATGTCGTGGTTTGAGTGGCTGTGTCGAGCCCACCAAGCTCCGCAACTCAGGCCGACCTGCAGCCCTACGCTGGCTGCCACACCCGTTTCAGAGCACGGAGGAGATGGCCACGCTTCTCGTGGTTTCGTGGAAGCATCGCAGTTCTGTCCAACTCCAACCCATGGTTCCTCGTGTCCCAGAGGTTGGTCTACCCTCTTTGTTAGGGTTTTGCCAAAGAAGATAAAGAAAGAAAGAAGAGGGAAGAAGAGAGGGGTGGCTGCACGGAACTCCCTCGACCCATGACTCTACCCTCTTATATAGGGGAGAGAAACGAAGCCACATGTTGGCTTATCGTGAAACAAAGAATCCCTTTCCAAGAAGGAAATCAATTCCTTCAATGGGAAGTATATTCTCACTCTTTCTTTTATCCTTGGATATTATCTATTATTTGGATATTCAAAATTCCTCTTTTATTTCTTTGTGCTTGCCCTTTTTATTCATTGGCCACGAATTCCTATTCTCTCTTAATAGTAATCACTTCCTTGTTATCAATATTACAACATTCATTAATGATGTATCACATTATCTTTTTATTTTGTAAATTTTGGTATTTTCTCTTTCTTTCCTCTTTATTGGGATTCCTTGGATCCCAATACACTCCATTATTTCGAAATCCTTTTCCAAGGATATTTATTATCCTTCTAGATGCATCTTTGTGCATTGTTTCACACTATCTTGTTTATTTCTCAATAAAATATTTCTTTTTGAGGATTTCTTTTTATTTCTCTTTTATTTTCCTCATTGGTATTCCTTTTATCATTAGTAATCCTTGGGATACGAAATTCCAAAAGGATAACTCAATTATATATCTTTTCACTTGTTTTCCACATATTAACATTATTTCCGATTTCTTTCTTAATAAATAAATACTTAATTAATATTTTCTTTTCTTATTGCTTTCTTTATGCAACTTTGTACTCCTTGGAGCCCAAGGAACCCAAGAGGCACGAAATCCTCTTTGGATTTGCCTTCTAGAGGTTTCCACATATTTCTTTTATCAATTATTCAATTATTCATTCACTAATTGAATTTTCTTTGTTATTTCCTTGTTATTGGGCCCAATAGCCAATAAAGCCCACAACACAAACATCAAGGCTGTTGTAAACAAAATCCATGTATTCAAAACAGATTATACCATTCTTTGTTCAATTATCTTTAATATGAGAAATTACATTTCTCACCAATTGAACCCAAAAATTGGGGTTGTAACAAGTGTAGTGATTTCAGGTCAAAGAATCACACTCACCACCATCACTGTGAGTACTGACTGTGACTACCATGTCATGGTTCCATGTGTCAAACTCATGATGGGTCTGTCCGGTACACCTCTTCTCTAACAAGTACCTATGTGTTTGGTTTGATATCTCTATATCATGACTAATGAGATTCTGTCATCAACCAACACCACAATCTAGTCTTGTGTGTCATTGCTGTCTATCTACCTTCCACAATGACATCCGACTAGGGACATAACAAGAATGTACAAACTCTTAGCATCCGTATGATCTCATCGTTCAGGTCCTCAACCTGAAAGCATACATCATTGAGTATTGTCATTCTCTAGACATTCAATCTGTTCTATCACTATCTCATATGACTGAACCAGAAAGAATTGGAAGCTTGCCTTTGATGTTTATCAAATCAATCTTAATGTATCCCACCAATCATCCTATGATTGGCTCTCAGGGCATACATACCAACAGTATATACATTCATCTATCTTGTGATTATACAACCATGTATTAACATTCATCAATCTTGTGATTATACAACCATATATTGACATTCATCAATCATGTCATTATATAGCCATGTATTTACATTCATCAATCATACGATTATACAGTCAGGTATTGACATTCATCAATCTTGTGATTATATAACCAGGTATTGACATTCATCAATCTTGTGATTACACATCCAGGTATTGACATTCATCAATCATGTGATTATACAGCTAGGTATTGACAATCATCAATCATGTTCACATGTTTTGGGTATCAAATCCTTAGTTCATCTTTGAACAGTGTCCCCTCTTACCACACAAAAATAATCTCTAGGTCATCAAAAACATATACCTGATTATCACATGCCATGAGGTTTCAATCTTCTTAGTTCATTATTGAACAATGTCACCTCTCATTAGGCAATAACCAACTCTAGATCATAAGACCCATATAAACATTATACGTGTTGTTCAATTATTTCACATGGCTCACAAGGACCATTCAATCTATATATTGTCACATCACCATAGCCCATAGTTAGCTATGCTTATTATTTCAAAACATTTGCATGGTTATGGTCTCATGATAAAAGAGATATTAATATAAATGCCATCACCAAGTTGTAAAAGAATAACCCCTTAATCAATCTAAGATTCCATAATAGTTAGAACACCTATGTGTTACTCAATAATTTTCATCATGGGATGTCAATCCCTTAAACTCACCATTGAGTGCCACATCACCTTCTAGGCAATTATGTTTTTTCCAGGTCATCAGACCTATATACATTCTTTTTGTGAAACTATTATTCCATAGGTATCATGAGGCATAATTAAACTATAATAGATTATAACCACTATAGCCCTCATTTGGCTATATCCATAAGGCATTCATGGTCAAGATTTCTTTATTGTATCCACTGATTATTATCATCATGCCATTTCAAGTTACATACCCTCTTGTGATTAGAGTTAGGGTTTCTCTTTTCAACTGATTAGGGTTTCCAGGGTTATATTCGATCATTATCCCTAAACAATAACTCCTCGTATATAAGAGATTATATTATTTTCTTTTCATTCAGTTGTATCACAGATAATCACTCAATCAATTTACAAACCTCTCATAATTAGGGTTAGGACTTCTATTGTTACCAATTAGGGTGTTTAGGGTTTTATTCAACAATCGAACCCTAATTATAACTCCTCACATCTAGGAGATTATTTCATTACTACAAGTATTCAATCATACTTGATTACTCTCATCAATTATATTAATTAATTGTCAAGATAAGGTATTACCTTTCTCATATGAATAGTATAAGTTTCTCTTTCATCCTTACTAGGATATTAGATCCAACTTTAGCTTGTTGTATTGACTTGAACCTCTTTAGGGCATACTGTCCTACATATTTCCAAGTATATCCATATCATTACTTTATGGTGTATCCATTGATTATATAGATCAAGGTGTATCGGCCTACATGTTACACCTTGTGTCGGTCTAGACATGTATGTTTGTGTCGGTCAAGGTACCATTACTTTTATCGACCAAAGCATATCAAATGGTATTGGTTTATAGATACTTGAAAAGGTATATCAGCTATAGTGTACTTTAGGGTATTCGCCATCCTATCTCTTTGTGTATTGGCCACATTAACCCATTATATATCAGCCAAATCAATTCATTGCATATTGGCCACACCATCAACTAGGGTATCAACCTCATCATCTAGTAGGGTATCAACCTATCTTATCCCTTTGAGTATCAGCCACTCAATCTACTAGTGTATCAGTCACACCATCAACTAGTGTATCGACCACATAGCTCATTACGGGATATCGACCTCTAGGGTTTGAGTTGTAATAGGTGAACCCTTGTTCAACACCTTAGTTCTCTCACCTATTGACCTCAACATTACTTGGTGTATCATCCAAGGCTTCAAAGAGTATAATATCTCCATCTCCACATGATGTATCGGGCTGGAGGGTATCAAATTGTGAGTGTATCAGATTGGGGTTAGGCTTGGCCATATCAGCCTCCACACTCAACTAAGACATCATAGTTTGATATTCCATCTTCACTAGATACCTCCTGGTCATGGAAATCTAGTACCTTTGAGGCATATCATTCTTAGAGCATCTAACATATCGACCTATCAACATCATATCATTTTAGAGTATCACAAGTCATATCGGCCATCCATGTGATGGTGCAACTATGTGCATCAACTTGGCTATCTTCTAGATATCAGTCAACCTCATTCTTAATCTTAGATGACAGGTTGGACAAGTAAGAGGATAGTAGTTCTACTCATGTTACGAACAAAAAGGATAGGAGTTCATGTATATCGGTTTCCATGTCTTTGCCCTTGTACCGGGTTAGGATTTTTCACAGACCAATATTGGTTTGTGTAAATCGATTTCATAATCTTCAAGCTCAAACTCTTAGTTCATTAGTACTCTAGTTGATGGAAAAAAACCCCATATATTCATTAGAACTCATATAACCATCATTTAATCAAGGAAAGTTGAAATAAAAAAGGAATCACCATGTATTGCATGATAGAAGGTGAATAATAATAAAGTTGAGTTCAAGTTATATAACCCGCCTCAAGATCAACACAAGAGATTCAAGATCCAAATCCCCACATTCACAAGGTTGAAGATGACTTATCAAGAGTCCAAGACTTGATCATAACACCTCTATTCGAATGTAAGACACCATAGTAAGTAACTTGGTGAATAAGGAAAGAAAGAATCGTGGTTTGAGAAGCATAGCCCATCCAAGGTAGGAGATATCCGTGGCTTTACCTTGGGCAAGTTGCTCAGCCTTTCCTATTCCTCTTTGATCTCCTAGGGTCGTCTACTAAGCAAGATACGTTAAAGGGGTTGAAAGGTTTACTAGGAGATGAAAAGAGAGGCATATATAGTTGAGGTTCATGAAAGAGAGTATGTGTAAGGTGTCATCACCATATGTACATGAGTGACACATGTCCATGCATGGTCACACCATGCAAAATCATTTATCTTGACATGAAAAACTCTTTTGGATAATCCAAGGGTAAGGTATTGGCCATTGGGTAGCTTCCTCGACAAGATATCACAGCTCATCATCACTTTGTGTACAACCCGATACCACTTTTGCAAGGAAGTCTCAAACCGATAGGCTTCACCTATTTGAGGTGTTTAGCCCAACATGAGTGCTTACAAAAGTTTTCAAACTAATAGGGGATATCCTTTATGGTTTATAAACTGATAGGCACCCCCATATGCCCTTCACAACTCAATAGAACCTCATCTACGGTTCAAGGTACTCCACATTCTATGGTTCTAACATCACCAAGAGTTTTATTACTCAACAATGACTCAAACAAGGTAATGCAATCTCTCTCTATCCTCTAGATGATGCTAAGAGAGAGTAGGAACACTCTAGAGGTGGTAAATTGTACATCAAATCCATATATTGGGTAAGTTGCAAGTTGCACCAATACTTAGCACATAAAGCACAAGCATCAACCATACACACTCAATTTTAGAATTTAGGATTTCCAAAAGGCACCCCCTAGAATCATGATCTCTATTATTATGATAAATTACTAAGGGAACACCCATCATGTGACAATATGCAAAATAACACCTTATCTTAGGTAAATTGCACTTTGGTCCAAAATAATAAAACATTACTCAAACAACATTCAAACAGGACCAATCTAAAACTTGAGCTCTCCTCAAGTCTTAATTACTTTTCAAAAGATTAAGAGAAGGTTCTAATCATATTACTTAGACAAAACATCCAAGGTTATCCCAAAACTCAGGTCAGGGTCATTACAACAATACCTATACTTGATGTAGAAAGGTGGAAGAAAGTTCAATTTATTAGATTCATGATTTTGTCAAGGCCGCAAAGATTTGGGGAGAATATACATGATATACCTAGATTCAAACTTATTCATCATTAATATCCAAGTTTGGATCAACAACACCAACACCAACACCGAATAAGATTGCAATCATGTCTTTGCCTCTGTGGTTAGTTGTTGGAAAAACTGAAAGAGTAGGATGTGTTTGTGAATAAGATATTATCTTAGCAGTACCACCTAAATATCATCAGGACACATATTTATATTATAAAATAATCATGGCCCACAACCTAGACAATGTGAGAAGTATGTAGGAAGTAGTCAACTTGAAGAAGACTGTGGGAAATGAGGAAAAATGCAATGTAGCCACTACATTCAAGAATTCCAACTATGGCTATATTCTGGTTAGGAATCAAAATGACTTTGAATAATGTCTAGAGTAGGAGAACACATGATAATTCTATTGTTGAAGTTGAAGTTAGTCCTTCTATGATGGCACAAAACAAACTTGGGAAAAACTTTTTTGAAAGGTTATCTGTGAGACTGATTACATAGCTCTAAACATATGGTCTTGGAGGAAACTACAATTTCCTAGGAGTTGGTAATTGAATCTTCTTAATTAAGAATATTCTTAGCATGATATAGAAAGTTAAAATGAGAGACTTGTTTCTTGAACCCTAGTTTCATTAAGGAAATTGAAACTCTCCAAAGGAACTATTAAAGAGAACATCCAAACCTTGTCTTTGTTATGGAGACAATGATCAATGGAATTATACTTGAGAAAACATAACACAAGTGTGGTTGCCTAAATGGTGTTTGTTTAAGCAGTGAAGTACTTTCTGAGGGAATGTGTCTTTGGTGGAATGATCTTGATGCTGGAATCATTTCTTACTCAGAACACCATGTTAATTGTAGAAGTGACTAGTAGTGTTACAACCCCAAATTTTGGGTTGATTTGGTGAGAAATGTAATTTCTCATATTAAAGATAATTGAAAAAATAATGGTATAATTTGTTTTGAATACATGGATTTTGTTTACAATAGCCTTTATGTTTGTGGTGTGGGCTTTATTGGCTATTGGGCCCAAATAACAAGAAAATTCAATTAGTAAATGAATAATTGAATTTCTAAGAAAAGAAATATGTGGAAACCTCTAGAAGGCAAATCCAAAGAGGGATTTTGTGCCTCTTGGGTTCCTTGGGTTCCAAGGAGTCCAAAGTTGAATAAAGAACAATTAAACATTTCTTTATTAAGAAAGAAATTGAAAATAATGAAAAAATGTGGAAAATGAATGGAAAGAGGCATAAATGAGATTTCTTGGTGAAATTTCGTATCCATGAGGTTGCTAATATTAAAAGGAATGCCAATGAGGAAAATAAAAGAGAAATAAAGAGAAATCCTTAAAAAGAGATATTTTTAATGAGAAATAAACAAGATAATGAACAATAATGCATTTAGATGCATTTAGAAGGATAATGAATATCTAATAAAAAGGGATTTCGAAATAATAGAATTTCTTGGGGTCCAAGGAGTCCCAATGAATATTAGGAAAGAGAAAATACAAATAATACAAAGTAAGAGAATAATGAGATATATAATTAATAACTTGTCATATAGTTATAAAGAAGTAATTTTCTTGGCCAATGGATTAAAAGCCAAACTCAAGGAAGATAAAGGAGATAAAATTCATATTTCCTAAATGACTAAAGAATATGAATTATTAAGGAGAGAGGATTACGTTGTAACTAAGGAAAGGATGATGGAATCGTATTCCATCCTTTCTTTGTTGGAAGATGGCACTACAAATTATAGGAAACTGGGACCACATGGACTCTCAAACCCTAAGTGCTACATACACGTATATATATTTGTAGGGAACTCCATCTCGCTCCTCGATTCCCAGGGAACCAACATCGGTAGAGTGATAGTGTGCCTTTCCTCGACTCTCCTTGGTGCCTGCTTGGGTGGGAACGACGGCGTCGAGGATGAATAGAGAGGAACCGAGTTCCTCACCATGCCTAACCGCCTGTGGCTAGTTCCGACGATGATAGGGGATGCCGCCAGGGAGCCTCCGACAGTGTTGGGCACAGAGCCACGCTCTGTGGACGTGCGTCGAGAGAGAGCACTGGGAAGGGTTCGCCCTACTCAACGTGAGAGAAAGACGACCCGTGAAGGCAGAGACGACCTACGGCTGTAGTGGGTGGACGTTAGCCTACGTTGATGTTCGCGCGACCTGGCCTGCGCCTATAGGGTCACGATGGGGTATCTTCGACGCCTTGCAGTCAGGCATCGGAGGCTATCGGAGCAGACCATGGACGCACGGCTAGAGGCGTCGCCTTTTGGCAGGAGTAGCCCTATAACAGCACGACGAGGAGAGATCTAAAGGATGATCCTCCCGTCAAAACCACGACCACCAGAGCTGCTGGGTAGAGGAAGGGGTTGTGTGCAGGAAGGGGATGCTCGTGGGCATCTTAGGAAGGGTCCAAGAGTAGGCAGAACCACCGGAGAAGAGCTGCTCGCGGCAGCGGTCCCGGCTCAGCGGCCGCGACGTGCGCGCAGGAGGGCAAGCACGCGAAGGGGACGACATAGGAGGGTTTGACCAGATTGCCCCTCCCGTGCATGGAGAAATAGATCCCTGGATGAGGGCAAATTTGTTATTGTGTTATAATTTGGCCCCGGCACACGAGGTATGCAAAATAATATTATTTGCCTACGTGGCATTGTCCTATTGGTCCAGTATTGTTGACCTTGCAATAATTCTACTTAATTAATAGTAACTCAGAATATAGTGAAACTATATATCAAATTGCTCATAAAAACGAGGATAGTCCAATAAAAATATAGTTAGAAGCTAATTCCTCTTTCTATTTGAAAAGTAGTGTAAATTATCATCTTTAATGAATTAAAGATTAAAAACCCTATTTGGAAATGAATAAAGTGTTTAATAGGGTTTAATGGATCATTAGAGTTGATATTAACCTATTAAATGTAAAAAGGTACATTATGTTCAAAAAGGGCATAAATATGCTTGATGGACATGATTAGTCTAATTTAGAATTTATGTGCGTAAATATGCTTGAAAATTGAAAAGGGCATAAAGTTATCATCTTTAATGATTTAATTAAGGAAAAACCCTTAGATTTGATGATAGATGGACTTAATGATGTTATTTGGATAATTCAAGCTGATATTAACTTGTTGTTAATAAAAGTGAAAATAGGATCTAAAAAGATGATCTTTTTATATAATTGTCTTAATTTAGGGTTTCGTGCATGAATATGCATTAATGAGCTTGAAAACGCTAATTTAGGTGAATATGTCTTTTAATTGGTTTAATTGTTCAAAACCATGAATAAATAGGGATGTGATGATCCTAAGTCAATTTGGGTATAAAAGACTATTAAAATGGATAGTTGAGCAATCAAGGTTCATATAAATGGAAAAGAGTATTTTAGGGTGTGTTGACCAAAAAGGAATAAAGTTTGAGGAATGGATATAAGAAACCCTAATGAATATTAATGAAACCTTAATGCAGATTAGAAACCCTAGAAAGTGAATCCAAGTCAATAAAGTAGATTCTTGATAAAGTGTCTAATTAATAGAGTACATATTCTTTTCAGGAATTATGTGATGATTGAATTACTTGCTTGGATCTGTTGATTGGCTTGATTGTATATACATGAAGTATATGTTGAATAATCTGCATGACTCATCAAATCAGGTATGTGGTTACGCTTATGAATAATCGCTCTAGTTTCACGGCGATTCCCGAAGTTTTAATCGGTTGCTTGAAAATAACTGTTGGATGTTTATTTATTTCATGTAACTATAAAGTGACTATGATTATCACTATAAATGTGTGTATATAACTGAATAGATCCGGGTCCACCTCTATTTCTTTGAAAAGGCTAAAAAAAGGGGTAATCCTAGAGCAAGATCTAGGT
This sequence comes from Alisma plantago-aquatica, assembly GCA_963693085.1. Taxonomy (NCBI): domain Eukaryota; kingdom Viridiplantae; phylum Streptophyta; class Magnoliopsida; order Alismatales; family Alismataceae; genus Alisma; species Alisma plantago-aquatica. The sequence continues at coordinate 196,719,082 of OY856412.1, forward strand.
TATCGAGAGTTAGAAACTGGGCTACCTACGTGTAGTGCCATGAGACTCATTAGCCTGCCATTAGTTAAGGAGTGGGCTACTTACGCGTAGTGCCATGTGACTCAACCCTAGAAATTGGTTCACCTATAGGTGGATCATGAGGGGTTTAATGGGGACAACATAGAGGATAGGGTACTCTTGGATCGCAGAGTTATATCTAAAATGTAATCTTGGTTGTTAAATGATTAATTGAATGACTACATTGTTAACGTATTTACATAATTATTGTTTCCCCCACATACCAGCTTCGGCTGACCGACGTTTTGTTTGTCGGCATTTTAGGTACAAGCCAAAAGGACAAACAGTAAATCGTCATATTATGAAATACATGAAGTAAAATACAAGGATGATTAGTTAGAGTAGAATCCTTAAGTGGATATAAGTTTAGAGATCCAAGTTTTCAAAAAGGTATGCAAAAATTTATTTTCTCACAGCTTTTCAGTATAGTCTGTTAAAATTTGATAATTATTCTTGGTTAAGTGCCGAACCTTTGATCCGGAAGTTATGGGTGCGTCTTCGACCTCTCGGTCTCCCTTAATTGGTGGTTATCGGGAGGTGGGGTCGTAACAAGTAGGATTGTGTGAAAGGGAGAATTGCTGGTATTTGTTGGTAGGTGGATAAGTAAAGAACATGGGAGCTGATGGGGAGAATCCACGAATATAGACGATACCATATTGTATACACATGATATTTATATGATATTCCAATTCAAAAAGAGATATATAGAGGATCCCCCAATAGTGCTAGACATATCGATTATTTTAGAGTTGTCCTGGATACTTGCAACCTCATGGATCTGGGCTATAGGGGAAATATTTTTACCTAGTTTTTTAGGTATCCAAGAGAGCAGAACAATCAAAGAAAGGTTGAAAATGGACCTAGTCTCAACTTAATGGTGCACTATTTTTCTTGAAACATGGGTTAAACATCTACCCACACTTTACTCTGACCATGCCTCAATACTCCTCGATACTTGCAAAATACAAAGCAACAAAAAGACTGCAAACATGCTTAGATTTGAATTCTTATGGACTGGAAATGAGGAATGTAAAGGAGTAATAATGGAAACTTAGAGATGTTCTACTGACATTAATGACAAAATCAACAACAATGCACAAAGTTTATTACTAAGGAAAGATCAAGGTATGATAACATCCAAAAGAAAATCAAGAAAGGTAAATATTAGATCAAGAAAACACATCATAATCATCATCATCATCATAATCATCTAATCCTCAGTCCCAACTATGTTGGGGTCGGCTACATGGATCCTTCATTTTCATTCAAGTCTATCATAGGTCATATTTTGGTCGAGATGTAGAAATTCAAAATTTCTCTCTATAAGCTCTTACAATGTTAATTTAAGGACTTCCTCTTATTCTATTAATTGTTCTTGACTCATTAGCATTACTTTGTATAACCACATTAGTCGGTGCATTGCACATGTCCATACCATCTAAATCCACCCTCGTTCAACTTGTCCTCAATGCTCGCCACCCTCACTTTATTCCTGATATAGTCATTTCTCATGTGATATTTTATCATCTTCCCACACATCCATCTTAGCATAAGCATTTCAACCACATTCATCTCGTTGAGACCTAGTTTCTTCACCGTCCAACATTCACTCCCATAAAGCATGGTTGGCCATATAGCTGTTCTACAAAACTTGTTTTTTAGTCAGAGAGGGATCTTCTGATCACATAACACTCCAGTTCCACTCCTCCATTTCAACCATCCTATAGTAATTTTGTGGAAGGCATCATTCTGGACATCCCCATCTATTTGAATGATAGAACCCAAGTAACATAATTTTATCACATTTTGGTATATCGACTCCGTCCAACTTGGCTCCACCGTTCACACTGCGAGATTGACTGAAATTGCAATGCATATACTCAATTTTTCTCCTAGTAATCACCAATCCATCTTTAATTTCATCAATCAATATAATATCATCAACAAATAACATACACCAAGGAATATCATCATGAACATTCTTTCTCAACTCACCCATAACAAGAACAAACAAATATGAGTTGAGTGTCGATCCTTGGTGTACCTCAATTGTGATAGGAAAAGCTAGTGTCTCTCCTCCAAGAGTCTTCACACTTATAGTATATATATCATACATGTATTTAATTAGGTCAATGTATTAGATTGGCACACCCTTTTTCTTCAAAACCATCCACAACACTTCTCTGGTTACTCGATCATAAGCCTTTTCTAAATCTATAAAAACCATAAGAAGATCTCTTTTGCTTTCTCTATAATTCTCCATAAACCTCTTTATTAAAAAAATAACATCAATTTTTGATCTTCCATGTATAAAACCAAATTGGTTGTTTGATATATGCATTGTAGATCTTAGCCTCTGCTCAATAATCCTCTCCCAAAGCTTCATTGTGTGACTGATCAACTTGATACCTCTATATCTTGTGCAACTCTGAACATCACCTTTGTTCTTGTATATGGAGACTATAGTACTATTTCTCCACTCATACAACATCTTCTTGGTCTTCATGATAATGTTAAAGAAATTTGTTAACCAAATGACTCCTCCACCCCTCATAATCTTCCATACATCAATGGAAATACCGTTTGGTTTGCATGCCTTTCTCATTTTCATATTTTTTTCCAAAGAATTCTTGACCTCAAATAGTGAAACTCGTCGAGTGTAAATGATATCTCATGTATTCATGTCACACGAATCTCTAACATTATTTATAGTTCTCCATTGAAAAGTGTATGGAAGTAATTTCTCCATTGGTTCTTGATATCATCATACTTCACCAACACTCTACCATCTTCATTCTTGATGAATTTTACTTCACTCAAGTCTCTTACTTTCCTTTCCCTTATATGAGCCATTTTACATATATCTTTTCCCCTTATCTTGTGTCCAACTTCTTCTAAATATCATCAAAGTATTTAGACCTTGACTCCTGAATAACCTTTCTATATTCTTTCTTTTCTTTCTTGTATCTATGGAATGTTGCATCATGGTGAGATTTGGGCAAGCTCCTGTAGATCTCCCTTTTCAGTTTAATAGCCTTCTATACATCATCATTTGACCACCAAGTCTCTTTCTCTGGAGGCCCACAACCTTTGGACTCCCCCAAAACCTCTTTGACAATTTTTGTTATGAAGGATCTCATGTTATGCCACATAGTATTAACATAAGAATCCAAGTTCCAAGTTCTGTCCTTGATGAGTTTATCATGAAAAGTCAATTTCTTTTCTCCTTTAAGATTCCCCCACTTGATCTTAGTTTCTGGTAGGCTTGCCTTTGTTGATCTTCATGTGAATATCCAAAACCACGAACCCATGTAGGGTCATGAGTTCTTCATCAAGAATCACTTTACAATCCATGCATAGTTTACGATCCACCCTCCTCATAAGGAGGTAATCAATTTGTCTATAATTATGCCCACTCTTGAAATTAACCTAATGAGATTCTCTTTTCTTGAAATGGATGTTTGCCAAAATCATAACAATTGCAACTACAAAGTCTAATATCCTCTCTCCTTCTCTGTTTCTACTGCCATGTCCAAAAATACCATGAACTCTCTCATACCAGCATTGCTACTCCCCACATGGACATTTAAATCACTACCAATAATGATCTTCTCATCTGTGGGAATTCCCTATGTCAATTCATCAGTTTCATCCCAAAAGCCTTCTTAGCCTCCTCGCTAAGGACAACTTGGAGGGCATAAGCACTAATAATGTTAAAAATCTTTCCCCTAAGAACAACCTTGATAGCTATGATACTATCACCCATCCATGTGTTCTTGACAACATCATCCTTCACCATCTTATCAACGATAATACCTATGCCATTTCTATGTTTATCAATACCTATGTACCGATTTTATATCATGTGTCTCCAATCTCTCTACAACGTTCCCCTGTCCACTTGGTTTCCTGCAAGCAAGTTATAATGACTTCTCTTCTCATCATGGTATCCACTATCTCCAAAGATTTCCCTATCAAAGAACCAATATTCTAAGATCCAACTCTAGTCTTTTTTTTGTTGAGCTTGCTTATTTACCAGCATTTGTCGAAAATGTTGCCCTTGCACATTTTTCACAACATTTGAGCAATGATGTGGTGGGACTAGATTCTTTACCCACTCCTATCCAAGATGTGGTAACTCTTGCTCATTATTTATTACATTTAGGAGAGCATGGGTGGGACTACCTCAAGGAAACACAAAGAGAGAAAATGAACAATGACAATCATATTCGTTATACTGAGCTTAGAAAGGAAGTCACTAAATTGAAATGCATCAACAGAAGATTTTGGTTTCTCTAGAGAAAAGGAAAATGAAGGATGAGGATTGTAATACAAAATATTCTCACAAAAATGCCTCTCAAAGGAAACCAAAAAATAGGGTTAACTGAACTAAAAGATGTCGATGGGGTACAACACATTGAAGATGAACATTTTTAGAGTATGTCAACACTTTTACATCCAAATTCAAACAACTATGTCTTCTCCTATGTCACTAAATGTATTGATGATCAGGCGAACCATAATATCCAGAAAGAGCCAATGAAGGAGGAGGTTTGGCAAGCACTATCACAATATGAACCCCACAAAGGTGTCGAGCCCTGATGGTTTCCATGCATGTTTTTTACAAGTGTTTTGGAATGTGGTGGGTGCTGATGTCACCACTTTCATTAAGGAGGGTTGAAGGGGACACACAACTTGGACAAGATTAATAAGACAAATATTGCTCTTATGTTGAAGTGCAAATACCTTTTTAATGTTTTTGATTTCATACCTCATAGCCTCTATAACACCCTCTATAAAAATATATCCAAAATACTGCTAGGCTACTCTATCTCAATACCTTCATTTATCCTAATTGGAGTGCTTTTGTGTCAGGGCATCCTATCATAAATAACACACATATTTCTTTTGAAACTTTTCATGCTATAAATAAGAAGAATATAGAAAAAAAAGGTTGCATGGGTCTAACGATTGATGATAAAGCTTATGATAGTGTTGAGTGGGAGTTTATTGATAAAGTCTTCATGTTGATGGGGTCTGGAACAACTTGGAGAAGCAAAGTGGGGTAATGCTAAAACTTTGTATCTTTTTCTTTCATTGAAATTGATGTAAAAAGAATATATAAAACCTCAACGGGGGCTCGACCAAGGAGACCCCACTTCTCCTTACTTATTCCTATTTTGTGCATATGTTTTCTTAGCTATTATCAACAAGACTATAATGGTTACACTATCTATGGGGTCAAGTCCTGTAGGACTAGACCTCCCATCTCGTACTTATTCTTTGCGTATGACAATGTGCTTTTCATAAAGGAAACCATACAAGTAGCTTCATTGATAGCTCATACTACAAGCCACTAAGAAGAATCTTCAGAGCAAAGAATTAACTAGACCAAGTCATAGGTTGTATTCAAAAAATTGTCACTAACACCATGCATTCATGCATTCAACTATCCTAGGTATTCCACAGATGAAATAGGTTTCTAAGCATGAAAAATATTTGGGGCTACCAATGTAATAGGAAGGTCAAAGAAACTTATCTTCAATGCTATCAAAGGCAAGATATGTGGAAAACTCAAAAGATGGAATGAGATATATCTGATTCAAGTAGGGAAGGAATTTCTCATAAAAGTAGTTATACATTCTATTCCCTCCTATAGATGGACATTTTCCACACCCCGATGATCATCAGAAGGCTCATAGCAAACTTCTGGTGGGGTAGTTTGAAGACAAAGCAAAAGATCCACAAGGCATCATGGGGGATGTTATGTAAACCAAAATCTAAAAGCGGACTTGGATTTAGAAATTGATATCTTTAACATGGCTCTGTTAGCCAAGAAATGTTTGAAAATCTTCACAAGCCCTCATAATGTCGCCTACTTGGTTCACCAATCTAAATACTTCAAAGGCTCTAAATTTTTGGTTGCATGTAGGGGTTTCAACCCTAGTTACAACTGGAGAGGTATATGTAATGGTAGATATTTACTTAAGGATGGACTAAGATGGTGCAGTAAAGAAGGAATCAGAGTGAGGATATAGGAAATATAGATGGCTATCTAATAGTAAGGATAGATGCAAGAAAGTTTTACTCATAGACAACCTTGCTGAAGAAAAAGTTGAACAACTCATTGACAGTGGATAAGGATCCTGGAGATAAGATAGACTAGTTGATGATATAACTACCATAATTTAGAATGCATGTATGTGTCGAGATAAGGGATACCGAATATTGGTTCCCAACCAACAATAGTCTTTTCACAATGAAGTTAGACAACCTAGCAATAGTTGTGAACATTCTGATTGGATGGGGCAAAGTTCTTGAACTCCAGACATCTGGGAAATGATTTTTAGGATGAAATGTCCACCAAAGTTCATACATTTTACATGGAACATGTGCAAGGATCATCTCCCTATCAAGAAAAAACTCTAGGAGAAGCATAATACAACTAAAATCATTTGCAACAATTTTTTAGAAGATGAGGAAACTCTTTTTCATACTATTTTCGACTACATATATTCCAAGAGCATCTAGATAAGGTTCCTGGATACTTATCAAAGATATGTCAAGAATTAACATGAAAGAAACATGGCTTGGATTTGGAACCGCTTAGAGACAGTTGATGTCACCAGCTTCACCACCTCGTGCCTTTCAGACTGGACATATTGAAATGAATAACTCTTTACAGATTTGCAACCCAATTACAGACTGATTCCCAACAACCTTAGTCAGTGGGTTCATGATCATGGAGGTGTCACCAATAGGTTCAATAATAAAGTCAACCCCTATAACTTTGAAGTAGGGTGGGGACCTCCATTTGGGGGTTTAAAGATAAACACAAATTCTTCCCTTTTCAATGGAGCATGGACAAGCTTCAGTGCTGTATTCATAGATCACCAAGGTTTAACTATGGTGATGTTGGTGTACACAATCAAAGGGTGTTGGATAGTCTTCAATGCAAATTTTTTTGATATATATATTTAGCTTTAAGGGGTTCATATGGTTGAAAGGAAAATATGAGTGGAATCTAATTCCCTTAATGTTATAAGTAGGATCAATCTTACAAGAAATGAGAAGGCCCAACCTAACTAGTTTCAACAATATAGAGGGTCTAGAAAAAGAGTTTACAAACATCAGTAATAGCCATGAGGCTAGGGAGGGAAACTCAGCTACCCATAATCTTGCTAAAATGGGTCTAGGACTTAATGGGGATGTCTATATGTTTAATGACTTTCCTTATCTTGGTGATGTTAACATCTATAATAGACATACTTATGGATAAAAGGTATATATTCCCTAGTCATTTTATGGTGGTTGGGTACCTTCCTCAAATAAAAAAGATGGAACATAAGCTTACTTATGTTTATCTGGAACCAAAAAGAATCCAACAAACTTAGTTAAAGTCCACATCAAAACCAACATGGCTCTCACCATAAGTGAGCCCCACTTTTATTTATAATTTTTTTAAAGGATAAGACTTGTAATGGTAGCATTGCTACCATTTTCATTTATGATCATACTAATAATAGTTGTATTGACATTTTATTAACCACAACAGGAGGGTTGAATTCAAATATGACCTTATGACCCCCCCCCCCCCCCCCCGCCCCAAAAAAAATAGTGGAAATTTAAAGAATTTAGGATATTGATTCAAATAAAAATTTGTATTCTTTTACAAAATTGTGACAATTTAACATGCACATGTATCCAATAGATGAATATGAAACATCAATTGAGAAAACCACTTTTGTAGCTTGGTTCCACCAATTAATTTGATGATGAATACGATCAAGTGCAGGAGTCCTTTCTTGTGAGACAAAAATATAAATTGATGGAATGCAATAGAAAAAATATACATTTTAGTTCTTCTAGATTGGTCTTGTGACAATAGACATGACATAATATCTTAACTAGAGAAAAAAGACAAGTTCTTGGAGAAATAAAAACCCCTCCCAAGAGTAAGTAACAACATAGATCAAAATTCCCCCCCTTTTGTTTAATATAAAAAATAAGAAATTCAAGGATAATTCTTTCCCTCATTAGGGAAAACCAATCACTATTTTCATTCTAGGAACCAATGTTCTTAAGTTCTCTTATAGTGAACCAATCATATTCTAATGTGAGATGGTATTATTAAATTTTGACGGGGATCTAATTTATGGTTATGGACCAAGACCATATTGGTCTAGTCAACGTCTTGGATGTTGTGATGATATTATTTTTGGTCAAAATCTAAGATTGTATGTTTTATGATTTCAGGTAGTAGTTTAAGACCCTAGTGGTCTTGTATAAATTCATATGCCAGGACATCAATAGTATATGAGTTTGTGTTTAGTGGTACATGAGTTGAAAGCGTATACCAGTATGATGTCAAATTCCATTTGGATTTTGAATAACTCTTCTACATGGGATTTATTTGATGTGTTTGGAGTACGATGGAGAGAATGTCAAAAGTGGATCTTGGTCAAGTCAAGAAGTTGTTCAGTGGGCTTGTGATTTACCTAGATACAGACAAATGTAAAATTGAATAAAGAATCAATGAGTGTTGGAATTCCTTTTTCTAGATTTGACAACTAAATTTGTTTCTCATTGGAGAAGAAATTTTTAATTATTTGGGTAGATCTTGCATCAGGTTGATGTGATTTTGAATGGTAACAAATCTTGAAGCATTAAATAATTTCAAAATGTAGGAACTCCATCATGTGTGAAGAGGCACAAGTGATTGTTTATTTTTAACCCTTCATCTAGACCATGGTACGTAGTCTGTAGGAACCAAACATTAAGTACTGGATGTTATGAAATTGAAGCCTTATGCTTGTCTTAGGTTGTAAAAATGTGAGATTCTAGCATAGAGAAGTTGATAGCAACTCTTATACAGATCTCAACATTCTTTTATTACAACCCATGTTGGATAAAATGGACATGACACATGTACAAAATTAGAATGTATAGTAGTACCTTTTTTGGAGTCTCACTCTAATGTGAATACTAAAGCAACTCATCAAGTGAACAAACCATAAACTAAGCCTATGATAATGCTCACACCATCCTAACTCTAGAGCAAGTTAATAAACAACACTTGCAAATTATAAATGACTTTTTCATTTTCATGTAAGCAATATATTTGAGAATACATGTAAATTCATTCATGAGGTTGATGGATAGAAATTTCTACTGAACATATTACATAATGATAATAAAATATTGCTAGTAAGAGAATATAACACACATATGCAACCTAATATATACCTACAGTTGTCACACTCACCCAAGACACGCTAATATAGAGAAAATAATATACAATTTCTAAACACAAAATAATCTTCACCTCTGATAGTGAATAAGAAGGATCACTCTATATCAATTTCCTCAAGGTACTTGTATGCATGCTCAAAACCTAACATAAGAGGTAGACAAAAAATATTGAGAAGAGCTAACCGAGTGAATTGGGTACTTTAACTAATAGATTATTTAACTAAAATATCTTCAATAGTATAACTTCAATATGTTTAAATATATACTATACATAATATCTCATGTAGTCCCAATACAATGAAAATTAATAAAAAATGAATCAACGTTTAATAGTTAGAGATATAATAATAATTAAGTGCAACAAAAAGTGTACTATCTACTATCTAGTTAGATTATCATCTTTTTGTTTTCTTACACAAAAACCACTTTTTTTACACATAGACAAATAGAAGTCACCATGCTTGACACTCACATCAAAGACTTGCCACTAATATCTAAGGGTTTAGTCAATAACCCTATAATTTGAAATAATCATATCATGTTTTGAATAGGGTTTTCTAAATGGGGTAGGGTCAGAGCACAATACCTCTACCAACACATCCTCATCTTTAGGGCACGATATGGGTACTAAAATAAAAGTATCAATACGATAACCAAATACATGATACTATTAAATTTTCTTCTTTGAAATATCAAACTAATGATCAAGATTAACGTCAATATATATACAAATTAACAAAAAAGAATCATATAATCAAGAAATATATTTTTATGTACTATTAAAGGATATAGAATTTATCACTCACTCCAGGTTGGGATTCCTTAAATTATCAAAATCTAACCATTAATGTTTAGGACCAAATTACATATTCCTTCTTGTAGCCTTGACAAAATGTCCTACTAGAAGATCAATTGCATTTACTAATACATACTATGGGGCAAGTTCATAGACTTCAAGGAACATAGTTTGATGAACAAAAAATTCTTCCAATTTATTGACCATATATTACTCACTTTTTTGGTTTAGAAACTCTTCTCATCATCACAATAGTATATGTCTGTATGTCCTTATAATTAGGCGAAAACTACATGTTTTGGGTTTAGGTATACAAAACCTAACTCAAGGTCTGAAGATAAAATTTCAACATTAGAAAAAATAGAGAATTCATGAATGGTCCGTCCATAGTAGCCTGGGTGGTAAGAGTTCAGTAAGTCCCAATGAAGGACCCGGGTTCAAACCTCACTGAAGGCACTTTGCGAATGGCAATCCATGCTGAATAGGCGTGGGAGGGGGGTGACCAGACCACACCCTCTCATGCCTCGACAGTTTACCATGTTGGGCTCACTCAGGGTGGGTTCTCTCGATTACCAAAAAAAGGGAATTCATGTATTCAAATCACAACTACTCATATAAAAAATAAACAATAAAATCCCTTCAATTGTGTTCATTCTATCTTATCAAAATAGGTATAAGCAATACTGTATCAATTTCTATAATGTAATTTAGTCATACTTTAGTGGTCAAAATTATGTCTATATACAAAGAAATATTCAATATAATAAAACAAATTTGATCAGTATGAGTCTGCTCCTATCTTCATTCATGAATAGAAAAATGCATCAAAATCGGCATGTTGTCTCATAGTGTTTTGGTGGGCAATTACACACATTAATAGGTAATGGAAAATAGTAGATATGAAAATAGTGTGCATTTTTTTATGATTGTAAATACATTTAATTAGTATTATGCTACTAATATTACATATTAAATATCCAAAGAGTTGATAAGTTGACCAAGAATTTACCAAAAACTATTGGTTGTGGCTTATGATTCCAATCAAGGCACAATAAAGTATAGAGAGAGTTAATTCATATTGAGTTTTGAAAATATACATGATTCACTATCATGTGTTGTAAAAAAAAACTCAAAATCGAGCCTCTCATATACCAAACATGTAACAATCTACATATTTCTTGCACCTTCAACTAACAAGATCTTTAAAATAGAAGAATCGAGAAAAAGAACAAAAAGGAGATACTCTAGGATCATTTAAATCTAAATGAATGTGGGGTTTGCTAAATGACTACTGAAGATGAAAATAAAATAATAGACAGATTAGTAGGGAGGGATATTCTTACACAAATATTACCAAGATAAATAAGAAAATTTGAACTAACCCAAGAAGTTAAATTTCTATCAAAATTATAGAAATCACCTTTTACAAAAGAATCTATGATTTTTGAAGGTAAATTAAGGTAAATGAGTATCCCTTCATCTTACATCACCTATAGGTGATTCAAATGATTTACTTTTTCCTTACTAGATCATGTTTTTTCTTCAAATTTTCGTAGTCTTTTGGACTTTCAAGTATGAAATTTGAATTCCAACTACAAGACAATCATGACTTGTACTCAGCTGGATGTTTTTGAGGAAGTCCAACCAAGTATAAGGTCTGTACAAAATTATTTTTAGGTGAAGTTGACTTTCCAGGGCAAGTCCTCAACATGATCTAATGAGTTGTGTCAATTCCAGTTCATATTTTGAACATGGCGTAGTTGGGAAACAAAATTAAGTTGTATATGTGGTTCTATGGATTTGGGGTCAGATTTGGATTTTTCTTAGGATAAGTCAACAAGTCAAACCAAGATAAAAAATTTGAATAGATAAGCTCCCAATGGAATATCTAGCTGACCCAAGGTTTTGTCGAGGGTCTATTTTGTCCAACCAAACTTCTCCTTCGGCAAATACAAATGACTACAATCCCTAGAGACTTCATATAAGCTTGTTTTCAATTGAAAAATTGTGAATTGTAATCTTTAAATTAGATTCTATTGGTCTTTGATGTTGTTAATTCCTAACCCCATTTATTTCAAATAAATCTTAGAATTACCAACACCACTAACTTTAGAAGATTGACTCCTTATCAATCGTGCTAATCTGATAATTCAAGAAATATGCAAATATAATTTATTTTTTAGTATTGAATTAGATAAATAAGATAAAAAGCGTGATGAGTCACAAAACATGTAAACTAGGGATAAGAAGGTAACCCAACATGTATATGATTTGGGACACATAAACATAATGGTGTTTGTGTCAAATGTCATGGATTTGGATTTTTGGGTAGGATTTCTGCATAAATTATCTTGGAATATTAAAGGGATGGATTGAAAGAATGAACTAGAGAAGCTGGAATTTTCATAAATATTTGTCATGAATATGTATTCTATAGAATTGTAATGAATGAATATATAAGTTGTAATTTTGGAATCTTTCCAACATGAATTTTAAAAAAATGTCCGATGTAATAGGGATTGGAGTTGACATCTTGGAAGAAATTTGGGATGACAAGGTTAAATTATATTGGACTCTACACATTGAAAAGCTAGATTAGTGCATTTACAGTTTAAAATGCCTTTTATCACAAATCAGACTTAATAATCTACAATGTGAGGTTTGAAGGAATATGCTGCAACTTCAAAAGTAATTTAACGTGAATATGGTTAACAGAAAATTGAAAATTTAAAAAATGCAACACATTTTGGCCTTTAGATGTTTGTAATCTTTTGATATGGTGCTTCCAAAGTATGGGATTATTTGGGTAATATGATATGGAAAAGATAAGGTAGACTTTTTCCATGAACATGGCCGATAAAAGAGGAATATTATGCTAGTGTGGTGATTTGAATCACATAACATCTTGAAATGTTTTTGGAGTGGTAAGATGATTATATTTAGTGTAGGATACACAAGTATGATGAAGTAGAGGAGATAAACTTATTGTATGAGTCTAGTCATGAAGATTATATGACAAGGTTTTTGATATATAAAAATCCATGAGAATATTTTGTGCTTTTTGGTGTAGCTTGGTTGAACAAAACAAATTGTTGGATATTGAAGCATGAAACTATTTTCAATTTAAAAACCTTATACCTTGGTTTTTATTAAGGAAAAAGGAATGTTTGGGAACCATAAAGTACTTGAGCGCATCAAGGAATTTGAGTATACTTTTTGTGTGATCTTGATCATTGGGTATGATTTGCTGAGTATGTCTCTTATTTACAAAAATTGTTAACCTGCTAATATTAGTTGGTTAGGAGGCGTACTTAGGATTTGAAGAGTCTTCGATGGAACACGATACCCTTTCAATGATGTAATTTGCCTAATGAAGAGAGTTTGTTAAGCTCTCTTTTAGTTTAGTGAGTTGTCAAATCTTGGGTAGACGATGGAGGATATAGAATGGATTTTAATCTTCCATTGTTGATGACATTAAAAAGGATATTGTAATCTTAAGTTGAAAACTATTTGTATATGATTAGATTTTTATAGTTGATAAAGACTAGAAGTTGTACTTTTGAGGTGGATGATGAAATGAAATTTTGTATACTTTTGGCACAACTCTGGTTGGAAAAAGTCGAATGGTTGTGTGTTTGAAGGGTTTGATATGAAGTAGACACAATTTCCACATGAATTTTGGAGAAGAATGTCAACTACCACATGTTTATTTAAATATGGTTTTAGCCCTTCATAATAAATTTGGCTGATGATAATGAGTTTGTTCATGTCAATTGATGTTGCATGCTTATGCTCTATATTCTTGAGGATAGATCATTGTTTATGCTATTCATCCATAGATTAGCCCATTCAATCTAACAATGCAAGTATGTCAAACAATCCCCACTTTTATGGATAATCACATGATGGGAAACCTAGTGTTCTAGTAGTTAATGTTACTAATTCCAATGCACCTCACAATCATGACAACCACTACTTCCTTTAGTGGTAGGAGAAGGAAATGTCCCCATGGCCTTTCGATATCTAATATTTGCTTTTCTCAATACACTTATTAGCGTCTCTTTTCCTCATAATGAGACCAAACATGATATTTATAACCGGTTCTATTGACACACAATGTTACATGTTCTATTCTAAAACAATTGACGTTGAGCATGCATCCTGGATCTAACCCATGTTGCATTTATAAGTGACAATCCATTCTAATGCTCAACGGATACCATGCCACTTACTACATGTTCTGTTGTAGCACCCATAATAATAGAAACTTTGAATTTGGAAGCTTTAGTGCGAGATCCCAAGCACATAGATTAGGCAATCACATTATTACACCAAAAGGCCAGATGATTACCATGAATATGCATGCCACAAATTATATTTTATTCAGGCATAATAGAGAAGTAGAACACTTCTCAATTTAGTTATGATAAGTAGGAAAGTAAAAAGAGAGTATAGAACTCTCTTGTTTTAGTTTAATAAACTCCTCCTTTCTTTTTTGACTTTTATGATCTTTCCTTTTTTTTATCGTCAAAGAACATGAACCCCAAGAGATAACTATATTTGGATTTGAAATCAAAACTATGAAAGGGAGAAGGAAAGAATGGGGACAAAAAGGCAAGTATAAAATAGATAATGAAATAGGAAAGTTGTTAATATATCCCCATCCCCTTCTTATCTTCTGCATCTATATTTTTCCTAGAAGTCACAATTTTTTGCAAATTTACTAGTAACTTATTTTAAAAAACAAGGATGTGGGATACAAAATTATGCATGAACACCAATAAATTAGTTTTCAAGGCAATTGGCCTTTTTTTAAAAAAGGAAAAAATTAAAGTAAACACAATAAAGAGATGAAAAAATAAAGATGAATGAAACCTAAAAAGCACAAAAAGCAACAAATACCAGTGAAAAATAACTCCCCAATGTAATACTAGTTTATTTTACCCTAACAATTACTAACATGTGGATCTCAAAATTAGCATAAACCAAAACAATTTTTAGAGATACAAGATTTGTCATTACCAACTTGGTTTATTAGTTCTGAGAAATAAGAAAAGACATGATAAATAGTGATAAGTTGGTGAGAAATGTGAAAATCACTAATATTGACTCTATCAAAAGGTGGTTAAAGTGAAAAACCCAAAATTATCATATATCTAGGTAAATCAATATTTTTAAAGCTATGAAATATGTTAGTAACATCCATGTTTCATAATAAGAAAATAGTATATCATGTGTTTTTTGTAGAAGAAGTTTGATTTGGTGCTTCTAGGTTGAAAAGGGAAAAAATGTATTTTTAATAGATCTCATTTCTAACACCTTAGGATGACAATGTGGTCCTTTTATAATTCTCAAATGAACTCCCACATTCAACATCCATCATTGATAGTTAGAAAGCCTTTCCATGGGTTATATGAGGAGAAATTGGTGAGATTGCAATTATATTAAACAAGATATGTTAATTATGAAGAGAATCTGATGTTGCAAAAAATATCGTAAGATCATCATGAAGAAATCATGACATTGTGAAACATGATCACATGGTGAAAAAAATCCCTGAATATAGTAATCAACTAAAAGGCATAACAATCTGGAAAAAATCACAAATTTAATGCCAAATGATCATGATCTGGTTTAGAAAAGAGACATATCTAATTGCATGATAAAAATTAAATACTTGGCAAGGGAAAATATTTAATTGCAATCTAGTTAATTGATAGAACATTATAACTAAAGAAGATAACACTTTGAATACACTCAATTTCTAAGATCTTAATTAGCCTGAGAAAATTTACGAAGACCCTCACTAGATGCATTATATCCTTCCTCACCTTTTATGTAGCTACATGCATATAGAACTTGTTGTTCTAAAGAAAGGATTTTCTAGAGGGAGAAGGGATTGAAATAGAGAAGCTTGAGGCATAACCTATTCTCTAGATCAAGAGAGATACATGGGTAGTTATAATGGGGTATATGGGGGGTATTAATGGGGCTCATGGGGATTCTATGGTGTTAAGGAGAAATCCTACTAGGGATTGGGGTGCTACCATGTGTTTTGGGGACCTTGGGATAGGTTGACAGATTTATACAATATGCAACACCTTTCTTTGATGTAATTGTTGCATATCTTCTTCGAGATTTGTAATGTGGCACAAGGTGATAGGTCACAACAATTACCGGGGTGAAATACAATGGAAACTATGAACCCACTAGAGTTCTTGCTACTAGGAGTTTTATATTATACAAGGGAAATGATGTTACAAACACTCCTTCTCCCAAGGGATGCGCCTAGTTTGAAAATAAACCTAATTTCATAAATTTAGGCTAAATTAAATAAAGTTGACGAGGATACACAAAAAAAGACTTTCCAAACTGTATAGGAATCTTGAGACAATAGTTAGATGATTTTTTTGTAAATTCATGAGGTTCTCTTATTCATCTCATCTTCCTCTTGCGAGATGTTCCCAAAATGATTACAATCTACATTACTGTTTGTGGAATTGAATGTGGCATTACTACTGCCATTGCGATCCTTTAAGAGAAACTGATTGAGTTCTTCAGGTGATCTAACATAGTGCTTCACCTCTTTTGGTGTTTTTGGTGATACTTGGCCAGATTGTCAGCCACATGGTTTCTTTGTCTATTAGAGTAGGATAACTTCCAGTCTTTCCTCAACATCCTCTTTACCCTAGTGATTGATTTAGAAAATCTTGGGCAAGTTCTAGAATCTCATTGTAGATTATAGACTGTAGTTTTGCATTCTGATTC
The DNA here is from genome assembly GCA_963693085.1 of Alisma plantago-aquatica. Classification (NCBI taxonomy): domain Eukaryota; kingdom Viridiplantae; phylum Streptophyta; class Magnoliopsida; order Alismatales; family Alismataceae; genus Alisma; species Alisma plantago-aquatica. The sequence goes on from OY856412.1 coordinate 196,735,955, forward strand.
AATGTGTACTTTGTCGAGATTCATCTCTATAGCTATCTCAATTGCTAGAAAAATGGCATGTATTTCTCCTTCAAGAGCATCTTCCACCCTCTTTCTGACTTCCCTCCCAATGATCCTCCTTCCTTCACTAGTCTTGGCTACGGCTACTATGCTCATGCATTTCCTTTTTAATGTTGCATCAACATTGAACTCCACCCAATTTATATCTGGTTGTTTCTAGTTATCTTACCTAATCACTCTACTACAAGTAATTTCTTCCTAGCAAGCCATACTACTATGTTCTGCTTGCTTCTGGATATAGATAGCTTGATGATTTGTGGTAACATTCTTTTACTTCAAAGATTTTGATGTTACGACACTTTCAGATGTAATGGCAACCGTACATAACGATGGTGTTCATGTCTTTGTCTCTAAGGTTAGCACGAATCCACTCATCCAGACTGACTGTAGCTAAGAAGTTCCTAGGGAAATTGTCTTTTAATATGATCCTCCACACCTCCATGGCATGTTTATAGTCCTGTAGGGCATGAATGTAGTCCTCCTCTTTTATCCTAGAGCGTGCAGAGAGGTTGTTCATTGACATCTATCACTCTGTCCTTTTATTCATTAGAAAGGCATTGTGGGTTACAATCCACATGAATATCTTCACTCTTTTCGCCACTTTAGCTTCCCAGATTGTTCCCCACTCTCCTTGCCTTCTATTCCCCGATGATTCTTTGATGAGTTTGTATGTTGTCTTTGTTAACAAGTTCCTTGTGTAGGTGTGGGACCATATCTCACATCCAGATCTTCGTTGAGGACAGGTGGGTGAAGCTTCATGATCTCATCTACTAGATCTCCTGTAACCATTCTTGTAAGAACTCATAGTCCCATCTGCTATTGTCTAGGACCAGCCTATGTATCTTTAGATCAGTGATATCATCCTGAATAGGTTTAAGTGCAAAGTCTTGAAGGTATACTCCGTTTCTATACCACATATCGTGCTATAAGTTGGTGTGCTTTCCACTATTCAGTTCTATAAAAGAATTGTTGCCAATGAATGGTTTGCCTTCCATCGTCACCCTACCTAGCCTTGATATGTTGTACTTCTTTTGGTTTTTGTGATGTTTATAACATTTTCTCATCAATTTACACTAGATCATGTTCCTATTAATGGATACCTCCCAAGAGTTCTTTAACATTAGAGCTTAGTTCTAGTCCCTCATCACTTTGATTCCTAGTCCTCCATTTTCTTTGTTTCTAGTTATTTCGCTCCATGCAACCAGTGTGATTGGTATCTGTTTATGGCCTCCACCCAAATAAATTTTTGGATTGTGCTATCGATATGGTCACATAAACCCACTGGTAGGAGAGAAGTGTGCATTACATAAGTTGGGATTGTCGATAAGGTCGTCGTCACCAGGCCTTCCTGTAAAAGATAAACTGTGACAAAGTGGAATTTCACCAGTCCTTGCTCAAATTACTACTTTACCCTCATTATACCTATGAATGGTCCTAAATTATTTTTATTATCTTCATCTATTGATTATGTAAATTGTCTAAATGACTCTATTTGTGGTTAATCATGACTAAATGCTGAAAACCCTAGTTTTGTACTCGAATGATTATCTTGTAATCTAGATCTAATATATTTCAATCATACACTCTTGAAATGAATCATTAGTGATCTAGATCTAATTGCTTGATTCAATCTTGATTAGAATCTTTATGAATAATGAGTGATCTTGATATGGATCTCAATCTTGCAAAACCCTTAATATAGTTTTGACCTATCAATCTGATCTTGATTCCCAATTACCATGAATATAATCTATAAATTGATGATGACTTGGATAATGACCATAAATTAGGGTTAACACATATGATCCTAGAAACCTAGGAAAGTCATTCACACTCGAAAATACTTGATATTTGAAATAATGTTGGACAAATTGATATATTGGTTGATCATAAGTGGATGACCTAACCCTAAGGTTGACCTAGGAAAGTGTAACCCTAATCTCGAATATTGCAACATGATATCCAAATATCTTGATCTTGACCCTTGATCCAAATATTGTGTTTTAGGATCTAACTCGAAGGATCGACCTATTACTCATGATTTATACTCGAAATCCTCGGTGAAAGGTACACTATTATATAACTCCTCCTTGATTGTATTGAAGATACTTTTATGTATCTCTTGATTGTATACTTGGCTATTTATTTGGATGAGCTATTGTTCCCTATGTTTAGTCTTCTATTTTTCTATACCATATTTTGAAAAATATGAAAACATAAATTGCATGCCCATTATGACTGCCCGTATATTGATAATGATGATGATATTGATAATGTTGATAATGTTGATATTGAGTACAACAACCCCCTCATTTGGAGGTGGAATTGTGCATTGGTCTCCTATGTTCCTATGGTGAGAAGGAGCCTAGTGACCTTCCCCATCGCGTTGGGGTAATAGAGTCACACAAAATATATAAGCATGCTTCTTGAATTACAGCATAATGGGAACTCATAATAAAAGTCGAATTGCTTGAAAAACTTGTCGAATAAATGTTGGTTTTGCAAATTGCTTGTTATAATTTGAAATATAAGTCCTGCCAAGTATACTATTTTGTTATAAATCGCTTTGCTTGATTTTGATAGCGTACCGTGCAATTGCATGATTGTGTCTCGATTTTCTTGATTTTAGGCAATATAAATGGAATATTGAATAAGATCGCTTCCGCACTCATACACTCTGATGACAAGGATAAATTGGATATATCTCCATATTGGGTTAGTTTGTTCTTTATTATCCAGTTTTTGAGTTATTTATTTCTTATTGTATATGCCAGTGTGAATGATCCTAATGGGCCACTCAGGGACAGGCGCTTCAATCCTTTTTCTACTGTCTAGGCAGTGGGATTGGGATTGGGGTAAGAACAGTTCCGTGACATAAACTCCCGGATGACCAAGAAGAAACTTTGGTTGACACCTTATTTAGAACTTCAGTGTAGGTATTCATGTCCACCCTCTTGTGCAGATTCAGGACACCCAAGTACGTTTTGAGGTTAGCTATCTCCAAAAGTTGTCTAACACGGAAAATTTCCTTCCTTGTCCTCTTTCTAATGCTGATTGAGAAGAAAATGTGAGTTTTTTGAATAGAGACTGCTTGTCTTAATGCATTCTTGAATTCCTAAAAGCATTGTTTGATAACATTCATGTTGTTTTTTGTGGCCTTGGCAAACAGGATAAGGTCATCCGCAAAGCACATATGTGCTAGTTGCGGTCCTTTGGCAGCGAGCTTAATTATTTTTGTAGAAAATAAGATGGGGGTTAGAAAGATATTTATTATTGAGAGATGACAAACTCTCCTTCTATATATAGGTGAGGAGGCAAGTACAAGGAAACATATTACAACCCTAAGTCTAACAATCTCCCTCAAGCCTGAGCATGGGTAAAATACATGCTCAACTTGCCAATACGTAAAAAAGGTAAAATGGCCATACACAAATTGATCTCCCCTTGAAAAAATAATCTCTCCCTGAATCTTGTAAAGTAATAATTGAAGTACTTTATCACTCCCTAGAAGAGATAGCACGTAGCAACAAACAAGTCTTCTCCCCTTAACGAAGATAAGATCAATACAAAAGTAGTAATTACAGAGTGCACTCCCCCTGAATCAGACAATAGAAGTAACACAAATCATTTTCTAAGATCGCCAGACTCGTTGAAGCAACCACGAGCAGTTTACTAGAACAATGTAGGTAGAGAACATATGTATAAGTCTTTAGATTCACCATTGATGTTGAAATATTTACGCAAAAAACACCAACGCCGGAATAACATGCGGTACTTGGGATAAGGGCATTGCTATAGGAATGTTGCGCCATAACATGTGGACACATATTTGGGACAGACTACTATATGAATATGCGCTATAGAAGGTGTCAACAACATGGACGAATATGCAGAATACTAGGCAACATGGTCGGATGACATGACTTCTTCTCTTCGTCTTATCTCCTCTTCTATCTTCTTCTCATCTTCTTATATTCTCCCCCTCACTCCAACTATAAAGAAGATCATAAGAGTAGTTGGGGTGGAGAGTCATAAAAATTGATAGAGGAATGGTGGCATGGAAATAAAGTACTGTTAGTATAAAGGCACGGTAGGAAGTACAAAACACCACCAAAGCAACCATGATACAAACAACAGAATAGAAATACTACAAGAATGTAAACTTGATAGAAAGAGGAGTAGTACTATTGGAGTGGGGAACTCGATAAGAGAAAAACATTAATATCAAAATGAAACTTAGTAGAAAGAAGAGTGACACTACCTGAATGGATCTCGGTAGGAAAAGTAAAACACTGCCGGAGTAAACATGGTAGGAAAAAAAATTATTGCATTGCCCCTTTTTTTAAGTGCTTTATGATCTATAGCAGGGTCTTTTAGTCTGTCAAATAAAAAAAATAAAAAAAATCAAGTCTTTGTCATTTACTCTCATTTGGTCGGTCAAAGACTGGTCAAAATCATCTTGTCCAATTTCTCTGCTTTGGCAGCCGTTAAGTTAGCATTACCATGCTATTTCCTTTTTCTTTTTTTGGTCCTTGTTTCTTTGTCAGCTGCCGGAGGCATTATGACGGAGTTACTTTAGTTACCTTTTTTATTGGTTAAGATATGGATAGTTTGACCAAAAGGCCATGGAATACTGCGGCAAGTAAATGATCAATTTATCATTTATTGCAGTGGCGGAACCAGAAAATTACACTAAGGGGGCTGAAATCATATATGTGTACATTTTAGCACAGAGGGGGGGCTGAGCTAAAAATGTTGTCCCCATTGAGAATGGAACTTGCATCATTTGCTTTAAAAACCAAACTACATACCACTCCAACTAGTCCCATTCTTTGAATGGAGTCCCATTCTTTAAAATTTATACGTAGTTAATGTATTTATTTATACTTTAAGCTATACTTAACACTAAAAAGATAACTATTTGTATTAATTTTTTGGGGGGAGGAAAGTCCCGGCAGCCTCCCCCTAGTTCCGCCCCTGATTTATTGGTTAACATGCCAAAACAGATCCATTTTCCACTTTGGGAGGCACCGCATGATTTCAACACATCAAATAATCACTAACAAACAGCAATGGATCATCACGACCAAGAATGAAAAGGTGCTGTCTTATGCTGAATTGGCAATGGAAGATGACCAGAGTCACACGTTGATGGAAAAAGGCCTTGACAGACTGATATAGTGCTAATTTGCTCCCGCAATATCATCCTCTCGTACACACCGATGTAAGGGAGATTGTTGGTGTCAACTCCCTGATTCACGTACCGTGGCGGAAGCGGGTATACGTGCACCCTCACCTTCTATGACAATGACGAGTCCACAAAATAACTGGACTCTCATCTCCCGATTTGAGGCGTGAAGAGAGGCTGCCGCCGAGGTTTTCGGTGATGGACTGATGATTCACACGTCAAACTCAAAGGCAGCATAGCCCATGACACAATAGAGTCATGATCCGTGGACGAAGAAGAGATGTCAATCGGCTGAAATGAGTAGAGGATGGACGGAGGGCATTGACAATATGCCAGAGGCAAAAAAGGGTGTGGGAAAATGACAACTAGATAGATAAACTCAGGAAAGGTACATAAATATAGGTTCTGGAGGGGAAAGAGAGCGCCAACAAGTTGATAAATATTGATTTTTTATGAAAGAAGGAGTACGAATATCATGGAGATCGAGATTATGCTTGGCGGGCAGCCAAGTCAAGAAAGGAAGGCGGCCACCCCGCAGGAGGAGACTCTCTCTTTTTCACACTCTTTTTCACACTAGGTCAAAGTCGTTGCTTTAATACCATGTAGAAAAATAAGATGGATGTTAGAGATATTTGTTATTGAGAGATGACAAACTCTCCTCCTATATAAGAGAGGAGGCAAGTACAAGGAAGCATATTATAACGCTAATGGACCAAGACAATTAGGCTCATGCACGTAATAAACTAATGAATCTAACAGGTTTCTAGTGACCTTCTTCTACCTTGTCGTGTTGATCATCTACCTTAGTCGCCCAGTACATAAGACGAACAGATACAGGGACATAAGGTCTCCTTGCCTCAATCCTCTAGAAGCCTTGAATGCAGCCAGAGATTTGCCTTTCCAGATGATAGATGTTGTGCCTGTCTTAATGAATGCCATTATGTATTTCTTCAAATTGTCTGGTAGATCGGTTCTGTTCAGAGTGTCTTCAATGAATGCCCAAGATATTATGTCATATGTCTTGGAGAGGTCTACCTTAATCACTAGAACCTTGGCTGCATTTCTTCTTCTCGTATTGTGTATTACTTCTTGAACTACTGCAATATTGTCACTGATGCGTCTTCCTAGGACAAAACTACTTTGTTCCTGAGATGCCCAGTGTGGTATAAACTTTTTTAGTCTCTCTACTACTACCTTTAAATACAACTTTAGGTTCACATTGTTCAACGAAATGGGTGTTAGCTGATAACACCTCTTGGGTTTAGAAACCTTTGGTATTAGAACAATGGATGAGTTGCAAAGCTCTTCTTGAAGAAGTTTACCTCTAATGGCCCTTGTAACAGTAATCATCATAGAAGTTTGGATGGTTTCGTAATGTTTCAGTATAAAAAACCCGATAGTACCATCACGGCCAACGGCCTTTAGGGGTCGGTGGCTTTCAGTATATTTAGAATTTCAACTGAAGATGGATCCGCCGCCATCCTTTATTACTCCTCCGCATGTATACTTGCAAATCTTGTAGGTATGGAGTTCGGCTTTACTGTTCCTTGTTTCAGGAGGAGCAGGCTACTCCGTTATTAATCAACTTGCATGTGTCCCTGCTCATGAATTTGTAGGGTGGGGATTATATTCGGGTTACACATGGCATTATCTTAAACAAGGTGCAGCCTGCTCCTTGTTTAATTAGGAACAGCAAATCCTACGGGGTAGGTATGTTGTTGGCATCGCCTGTCTAGTGATATATAGGGGCCATGAAGAAATGTTTGAAGTGTTCTAGCACCATATTTTGCAACTGTATCTCATCACTTACCCATTGGCCATCCTTGTTCAGTAGTGTATCAATAAAGGTGCCCCGCCTTCTTTGTTTGATATATGCATGATAGAATTCGATATTATCATCTAAATTCTTAAGCTAGTTAACCTGGCTTTTCAGTTTTCACTACTCCTCTTCCTCATGGAGAATTTGTACCAACTCCAATTGCATGGAGGTACACGTCATCTCTAATGGCATCATATTGCTCGGATAAATTGGATTGTAAAGTGTTGATATTCCTTAAGAGTTTGTCTTTGTTCCTTCTTTGTTGCTTCATATATTGGGCATACCATTGAGTGATATGTTGTTGGACTGGGTTGAGGGCATTGTTGAAGTCTAGAGATCCTTTCCAGTACTGTCTTAGCATACTCTAAAAGTCCTTATTGTTGTTCTAGCACGCTTTAGTTGTAAAACATCTATTGATAGAGCATTTCTTCTCAACTTCACTAAAACATGGCAGTGATCAGAGAAAGCTTGCGGGAGATGTGTTACAGAGAAATCTGTGTGCTTGTTGATGAAAAAGTGTTTGCAATTTCTCTATCAAGACGATCCTCCATAGAATCCAAAATCTGAGAGATCATCTTCTAGCAGTATGTCGCTGAAGATGGTAACTTCTCATTTTCCACCGCTTTTCTCATTCGGGCTGATAGTCGTATTGAAGTCTCCAACTATGATCCAAGACTCTTTGAAGTTGTTTCCCATTGTGACAAGGTGTTTCCAGAGAATTTTCCTCACTGAGATATGAGTGTTGGTGTAAACTATAGTGATTAAAGTGCCACCATTGACTCTGTAGGTAGATGATTTTATTACTTCATTCTTTTTTAGTAAGAAAGTAAATGTTTTTCCCAATTTCATACAAACAAAAAGTTGTAATCCGGTAAACTTTAGTAGGACAAAAAATGAAGTATCACAATTCAAAAGACAATCAATGTCCAATCTAGAGTAAGATTAACGTTTATTCATGGATCCCAATAGTATGAAATAAATGCATTAATGATGGATAACATACCTGAAAATATGACGAAGTAAAAATATCTTAAAGAATAATATGATGCAAGATGGTAGGATTTTAACTTAAATTTTCAAAAGGGAAAACCACGTGGTGTCAGTAGAGTTTTCAAGAGAGGGGGTATGACAAAAATACAAAAAATTCTACCCACAAAACCCAATTCTATAGATTCTTCATAGATGTAGAACATCACTACTTTAAAAACATAGAAGATTTGAATATACCATGACCATAATAGTTATCTAACAAGAAAATAAGTATTATCTCGATGAAGGCCTCACACTTCTAGATCCGGATCTATCATTATCATCATGCAACAACTATGTTTTCACCTTTGCACCATACATGTGGTTGATGGGACCCATCCTCTAAGCCTTTTCATAAGTTCCTTGGCCTCTATGTCATTTATTTAGATGCATGGGCTCTTGGTGGGGACAATGAGAGGGAGAGGAACCAGAGTCACCGATGTGTTAGTGTTTCTTCATTTTCTTCTCCTCCTATCACAAGCTACCAAATTTGGGGTGAGTTTCTCTCTCTCCAAGAGGAAAATTAGTGAGTAACTTGTGTCTCATTCTTTGGCATTCATCCTTATGTATAGAAGAATCATGTGTTTTAATTTTTCAAAATACCAGTCCCAAACAGTCAAACTAGGAAAACTCGACTAGGGCACCTAGTCAAACAAATAGTATTATCAATCTATTGAATAGACACATTAGGCATGTCCTGGTATGATCCAATCAACCAATTTGATTTCTGATCTAAGAAAATTCCTTTTTGCATCTTTTTTTATATTTCTATCCAATCAATTAGCTAGACGGACGAAAAGTTTCCTAAATGGTTTTTTGTTGATTGTTAGACTTTCAGTAGATGAATTGGTCTAGTACATCCAATAAATCGACTGACTTATTTCATCAGTCAACTAGGTTGGAACTCAGCCTTTACATAATTCATAACTATTCTCATTGTGTATGTGATTGTGAACTTTATCTTCCTTAAGTTATCATTATGTGTGTGATCCCATAGGTTCCATATTACGTTGAAAGTGACGTCAAAGACCTCACAAGAAAAAATCAATATGTACAAGTCAAAGAAGTTTTAGTTCTATATTTCTGTCCCAAACTACCTCCAAAAATTGAAATAAAATATATCCATAAAGTTTCCTTTGGTGGATTTGCTTCACCTGATACATGGCAGTCAAACATCTATAACCACACTACTATTGTAGCCCTATGGTCATCATACATGCCATTTTTAATAAAATAATAGAAATGAGTTGGAGTATATCTTTAACCATTACATAACTAATGTTACCATGACTATAAAATCCTTTTATCACATATACCCCAATTGAACATGATGTGTGGATTAGTAATACTCTTCTTTTCCAACATATGTTTCTTGAACTAGAGAATATTATTGAGATATTGACTCATATGAACCTGGCCATTCATTTCATAGTCTCACTTATCAAGTGGCCAGGATATCACTCTAACAGGAGGGGAAAATTCCATCTACACCACTCACGATGATCCAGAAATGTCAAAGTGCACCCAATCACCACCTATATGGCAACCCTTATTCGAAGCCATGTTGATTAGTGTTAAAGTACACACATCAATATGTGATTATTGTATTGACTTTAGGTCTAAGGATGGAAATCACCACTATCACAATTAGATATGACTACGACTGTCATGAAATGTCTTTCATGTGTCATTCGAAAAGTGGGTATATCTAGCACAACTTGTTCTTTGATGAGTTACCATGTATCAGAATTGATATCCAATATGATTACTAAAGACAAATAGTCACCATCCATCATACACATTAATCTTATGTATTATTGTTGTCCTATAATACCCAAAATAATAATTGACCAAGGAATTTAATATATAGTCTAGTATACATATGATCTCAAGTTCAGGTTCTCAGCCCAAACTACATATGTTGGGTCAAAACATTCTTAGGCATTATTACATTTATTCATAATTTCAATATTGACCAATCATAATAAGTGGAATTTTTAATTATTAATAATAAAATCATTTACATAACATCCGATGGCAATCTTCATAATGGCTTTCTAGTATACAAACAACATTAACCCACTTGCACTAGAGCTAATCACTCGTGAATCAAATTTCAAGTGATCTAACATGACCCTCACACTTCTACTGTGAAAGTTCCTTTGTTGATGGATTAATAACATTTCTTTAAATTGATATTCTACATATCTTTACATCTTATCACTCTATGATTTCTCATGTGAGATGATAACTCCATACTATGTGCTTGGAACACTGATCTAATCTTGATTCTTGACCCTTTGTGACCATTCATGTCATGATACAACTACACTACATTTTCAATGGTTGGAATCACTCCAAATTCACTAACAAACTTCTTTATGCATACTTCTTCCTTTTTTGCATTTAATGCAAAAATCTAATCCGCTTCTATTATAGAATTAGATCGTATCCTATTTGGAAAACTTCTAGCTTACAAATATGTCAGTCCACAAAAACATAAGTCTTAATTGTGATTGGTAGGTGTCTTTGTTAGTTTGGAAGCTTGCATCAGTGTAACCCTTCACAAATAAATGTTCGTCACCTATATCTATTAGGAACCAATCCTTGGTTCTTCTCAAGTACTTCATGATGTTATTTACATATATTTACTGACCTTTATTGGTATGTGATTTATATATTCTCATCATGTTCAAAGAATACAAGATATTTGGTCATGTACAAACATTACATACATGATAGATCCAATTGTTCAGGCATATGGAATCTTACTCATGCATACTTTCACTTCCTGAAAAATGGGACATCTTGATATATAGAGACTTATTCCACAAGACATGGGTAAATTTACTCTCTTAGAAGTCTAAATGTTGAATCTTTTCAACACATTGGCAATGTATGTACCTTATGCCAAGAATCCTTCTAGATCTATCTCTATAGATTTTGATTCATAGAGTATATGATGCTTCACCTAAGTCCTTTGTGGAAAAGGTATGACCCAACCAAGTATAACTAATTATAGAGTAGGTACATCCCTTACTATCAATAGTATGCCATCCACATACAACATGAGAAATACAATTATGATCCCACTAGACTTCTTGTAAATACAAGATTTATTTTCATTCTTGATAAAGCCAAGCTCTTTGACTATCTCATCTAAATTAATATTCTTACTTCTAGATGCTTGCTTTAACCTATAGATTGGCCTCTTTATCTTCTAATGTTTATTAACTTCATTTGGATCAATAAGACCATCATGTACACATCCTCAAGAACCTGTTAAAGAATGTGACTAAACCTCCATTTTCCAGATACCATAGTCAAGATATCTACAATGTCAAGTATGATCCTGATGGATTTAACATGGTAGTAGGCAAAAGGTTTCATCATATTCGACATCTTAAACTTATCTAAAAACTTTTGCAACTAACCACCCTTAAGGGTTTGTACAATAGTATCCATGGCAGTCTTCTTCTTGAAGGTCTATTTGTACCCTATGGGTTTTAACCCTTCAGGTGTGTCCACCAGAATCCATATATTGTTGGCATATATGGATTCTATCTCAGATATCATGGCCTCAAGCCATCTACTAGAATCTAGTCCATCCCTAGCCTCATTGTAGGTTGTTATCTTGTCATCATCATGACCAAGAAATCATCTGATTGAGTCATGAGATATCCATATCTCTCTATCTCTAGACATATCCTACTAGACCTTTGATATAATTGTTCTACATGAGGAATTTGAGATTCAATAGTAGTTTGTGTCTCTCTTTGTGGATGATCTACCTAAGTTCAAAGTTATTTTGTTGACCGCAATCTTCTTTGAGATCTATTTTACCTCCCATGAATTCCTTTGGAAATGAATTACCTTTCAAGGAATACATCAATTTTACCAAAAAAACATTTTGTTGTAAGATGGAATGTAGAACTAACACCCCTTAGTGTCCTTACGGTATACAATAAAGATATATGACTTGAGCCAAACCTTTTCATAGAACTATTTCTTGACATAAGATTGACATCACGAAATCTTCATAAAAGACATATTGGGATGTTTCTGTTCCATATCTCATATGATGTCTTTTGAACCAATTCAGAAGGTACACCATTATGTATAAACACAATGGTTTCAAGATCATATCCCCATAAGAAAGTCATAATATTAGCTAAACTCATCATTGATCGTACTATGTCCAATAAGATGTGATCCTTTCTTTCTGATACGCCATTAGGTGATGGTATTCCAAGTGGAGTCAACTATGATACAATATCTTAGTCAACTGAAGGGCCACAAAATTTTGGCTTAGATATTCTCTATCATAATTAGATCGTAGTGATTTCATATTCTTATAAGTTGGTTCTTTACTTCATTCATTTATTCTTGGAAATTCTGTATGGACTCTAATTTGTGTTGCATAGGATACACATATCCATATCCACTCAAGTCATCAACAAATGTGATGAAGTATTGATACCCACCTCTAGCACGTATACTAAAAGGTACATGTATCACTATATATGGGTCCTAATCAGTCACTTGATCTCTCACTATTTCCAGTGAAGGGTACCTCTATTATCTTGCCAAAAAAACGTGATTCACATGTCTCAATTAATTTTAAATCATATGAGTCTACATAAACATCTTTATGGAGTCTAAAAATGTGTTTCTCATTTATGTGACCTAGATGACAATGTTAAATGTAAGGTTTTCTTTGAGCAATGAAGTATAACTTCTTGGTATTTATGTTATATTCACTTGCCTTAAATTTCAATAAGTAAAGACCATAAGATATTGGGGCACTTCTTTACAAGATCTCATATCTTAAAAAAGAAATTCGACCATTCTTTATGTGAAACTCAATTTTTTTGTCTAAAAAGGACACATAAATAAGATTCCTATTTATGTAAATTACATAATAGACATTCTATAACTCTATTACAACTTGTTGGGTACATGTAAAGAATTGATGCTTACAAGTGTGGCAACAACTCTTTCTCCATTAGTAGCTCATAGATCCACCTATTCCTTTAGTAAGGGTCTACTTCATTTAAGGTCATACACATTAGAGAAATGGGCGATCCACATCTGGTATCCAACACCCATGATGAAAAAGTCGATAGTTTTATCTCAATAACATATATACCTTAAGTATAAATCATTATACCCTTATTTGTCTTATTTATTATCTATGGGTAGAGAGATCTGTTTCTCTAAAAATGTTCAGCCTTTTGACAATGGTGAAAAGTACTTTCTTTGCCTACTACTCCTTTAGCTTTAATTGCAAAAAACTTGAGCTTTTGGATATATTTGTATTTTTCTTACCTTTGCCTTTTCACATTGACTCCCCTTTCCTTTGTTGACCATAAATACAAGGTTAGATTGTATTTATTTATATAAGTATCATAAGTTCTCTATATGCTAAGAAACTCTAACAATGGTTGAATAAAACTGTTCATGACAAATTGACTTTAAGATTTCAGCATAGATTGTAAGACTACATAAGTGGAAAACTCTTGTCTTAATTGGAATCTTGGTCTTTCAATGCTTTCCACATACCCAATAAACTTGAGTGCATGTGGATGTCACAGAACCGTTCTTACCCTAATACCAGTCCCACTACCCGGGTAGGTAATGTTAAGGGGATTAGAGTGCCCATCGCTAAGTGGCTTGAAAATCACACACAATTTATACAAAAAGAAATAACTTTCCATTCATTTAAAATAAACATAAAGTTTGTTACATCTAAGCCTATAGGCAACATGGAAAAGGAAATGATAACAAGGTGAGAGAACAACAAACTAGATACTATATCCCATTTACTTGTATTCTCACATGGTAAGCCTTCTTCATTCTGGAAGATATTAGTGAGAGTGTGGTAGATTAGCACATATCAAATCATCAAGTATTCACGCCTAACTCAGGTAAATCGAGGCACAATCAATGCAAACCCAATGATATGCTTTGAAAAGAATAATATTGAAGAAATGAAAACATTTATATCAAAATATTGTACTTGGCATGACTTATAAGAAAAACACTCAATGTGATATTCAAACTCAACTTTATTCAAGTAATCCAATTCTTTATTATGAGTTTCCCCATTATGCTAAAATCAACATGCATGTATACACATATGACTCCATCGCCCCAACAAGATGGGGGAGGTCAACATGTTGTACAAGTTCCAGTCTCTGATATGAGGAGGTCACTTGTACCCAATATCAACATCATTATTAGAGGAAGTCAACAGGGGCACTATCATTTACGTTCAAGGATTTTTAGGAATAAAAATACAAATCAAAAGATTACGCGGTACGGAACATTGTAGCTCAAACAAATACAAAGCCAAGATTTTCAACAATGGTACATATAAGATTACCATTCAATGTCACTAGTCTGTTCAAGAGGAACTAATATAAAATCATACCTCTTGGAGTCAAAACATAATATTAGCAATATCTTTTTGACAAGGAGTGGCTCAAGTGGTCAAGCACGGTGTCCCCTAACAAAAGGACCTGAGTTTGAATCCCAATTGCCGCCTTGATTTACCACGCTCCTGGGCGTTCAGCCTCTGCCATGATCATGGGAGGGGGGAAGAAATCTTTCTCTCTTAATGCTATAGTATTCATAATATCTAATATTGATCCATGAGTTCAGATCAGATCCTAGATTGCAAGATATAAATTGTTTGTCAATATCTTGGAAGATTACAAATCATATGTCATTATTTTATTATTAGGGTTTTTAATTTCTAATTTGTCCCTAAGGTAACCATTCATCATATTATTTCAAAATTCCATCATCAATATCAGTATCTAGTATGAACATGGATGAATGATCCACCTAGGTTTTTCATAAAATTAAGTTAAAACCTAATTGTCCATATGTGCATTATTACCATAAATCAGGATTATGATTGAAAAATCATTGAGTGAGATCTAGCCTCCAATATTTTATTAGAGTCTGTCATAAATATGATGTGGTCATTTATTAAGGAAAAGCAAAGTCTTGAGTAAGATAGGGTTTTAAACATCATTTGAAGCCCTAAAGAAGATATATGGAAGAGGTGTTTATCACCATAAAATCGTACTATAACAGGGAAATATAATGGTTTCACGTTAATATAGACATTTTTCTAAGAAGATAGATATCTTGTGGGTATTTTTCTAATAACCTAGATATATTTAATACAAATTAACAAGATGGACCAATCATATTTTTGTTAGGTAATAAAAAAAACAAAAAAAGACATGCCAGCTTTGCTTCATGGATCAGAGGAGGTTAGAGAAGGGTTGAGAGGTCTAAAATGATCAAGGGAAAATAACAAGCATGTGTGACATTAGGATATCATATCTATAATTTGACATGCTTGGTTGTTGGTCCTCGTTCTTGCACCATGGATGCAGAGTGAGAGTGAAGAAGCAAGGACTAGGGGCTAGGTCGAAGGGGGATACTCATGGGGTCTTAGTTGACTTCATGATGACCCCCTAAGGTCTGCAAGACCAAGAAATAGGTTGGGGGCTCATTTAAGCTCAAGTTTCAACTCATGATTAACATGAGATGAGAGAAAGGAAAAAATAGGGTAGACTGTGAATGAGATGGTGTTGGGTTTTAGTTGAGGGAGAAGGCAGTGGAAACAAAAAATTTCTCTCACCATAAAACCATAACCACGGATCGCATCAATGGATATGAAATAGGAAGGATGGTTTTAGCGAGGTGTACCTAGTCCTGAAGCTTGCTCAGCAACAAAACCTCACAGCTAGTACGGTCTTCAACCACCTAGTCTTTGACGACGTCTGTGCAGCTCTTGGTCCTGACCCAGACTGCAGTTGACAGTCGTCCTCCTGAGTGGCAGAAACCTCCCGCCTTTATATATAGACCACACAGACCACCGAGAACTCTAGTCATCCTATCCTACAGGACACTAGAAGGATTCATCCCCCTCTGTCGGAGTACTAGTCACTGACACACTCTCCCACAACCAGTTGTTATCCTGCAGTTGTCTTTCCCTCACTGTTCCTCCCAGGACAGGTAGAACTTGCTTGGGCTCTCTCGGTTACCACAACCAGTGAGGACAACAACTTTGCAGAGCAACTGATGTTCTGAGTTGTGCTTTTTGAGAAGCCCCCAATACCCCTCTATATATAGGAGGGGTCAGGGTTAGGGTTCTCAACCCCAGGCAATGCGAGACTGAAGTGGGAGTAGAAGGGTCTGAAATTTCCATGTACTAATTGCACTACAGCAGCCGAACCTGTCATTTCACAAACAAACCGGTCGATTGGGAGTGTGATCCGATCGGTTCACCAGTTGAGTTGGTCATTTCACATTCATGACTCGCCTCTAATTGACTTTCCTCTTCCATTTTCAATTAATACAAAGATCAATTCTTGTCCCAATCAAATTGTATAAGTGAAACAAAAAGCTTTTCTCACAAATCAGGACAACCCAACCTTGCTCATCTAGTCTAGTCGAACTGATTGGTTCACCAAGTGAACCGGTCATCTCACTGACCATGAGCCGATTGGTTCACCCAGTGAACCGGTCAGTTGGTGGTCCAGATTGTGCAGAACACAGTCAATGCAGTTCTCAATCAATCTGACACTCAAATCAGTTAGTTCAACACCTGAACTTGATGATTCTGAGTCAAGTTAATTGATTGAATGTTTGATTGAGTACCTAAACACCTCCAGTAATCAATCCAAACATCATTCATGGATAAACTCCTCTTCCAAGTTAATCCATTATGTGTGACCTTATAGGTCTCATTTCACGTTGGTAGTGAATGTCCATAACTAGCTTATGACATCACAAGCAAAGAGTGGTGCCTAGTCGCACATCAGTGCTACCCAGGTGAAAAGGAAAGTTGGAGAACAACTTTCAATCCTACTGTTTGTGATTGGTGTTCCAGTGAATGTATAATTCCTTTGTCTATGATATCCTAAATGAACTCAAGGAATGGAGTTGTAATCCTTTCAATATTCATTCATATTCCTTGATCCAAAGTAGACTGTCTGACATATGTGTGCCATCAAGATCACATATTGACTCACACGTGCATGCACAATTCTTTCTTAGTCTCGCTTATCAAGTGGCCATGGACATCATACTCCCTCGGGAGGGACAAATCCCATATCTATCACTCACAGTCAAAACCCCATGTGTAAAAGTCACCCAATCATCGTCTTTATAAGAATCCATATTTCAGGACAGCATTTGATGATTTCAAAGTGTCCCCAACGACATGTGATGAGTGCTGTGATTTCAGGTCTAAGAATTACAATCACCACCATCACTATGAGAGTTGACTGTGACTACCGTGTCATGGTTCCATGTGTCACTCTCACTGTGGGTATGTCTGATACACTGTTCTCTAACATGTATCTATGTGCTTGGTTTGATATCACATATCATGACTAATGAGACTCTGTCATCAACCAACACACACTCTAGTCTTGTTGTGTCATTGTTGTCTATCAACCTTCCACAATGACATTCAAATAGGGACAAAACAAGAATGTACAAACTCTTAACATCTGTATGATCTCATTCTTCAGGTCCTTAACCTGAAGACATACGTCATTGAGTATTGTCATTCTCTAGACATTCATTATGTTCTATCATTATCTCATAACTGATTGAACCAAAATAAATTGGAAGCTTGCATTTGATATTTTTCAAATCAATCATAATGTATACCAATCCAAATCATCATATGATTGGCTCTCAGGGCATACATACCAACAAACTCCCACTTGCACTGTGAGCCAATCACCTTTGAATCATATTCTTAGTGATCTCCAAACATGTCCCACATGTTTCTGCTGCTCCATTGCTAACGCAGTGAGTTAGCAACACTTTGCTTTAGTCGGTATATTGCATGTCTCACATCTCTTCACTTTACGACATTTGTATGAGATGGATTTTTTGTAATATGCGATCTGATATTCCTTGCCTAACATTTAGCTCCATTGTTTGATGGAATATCTATAAGGTCATCTCTATACACTTCTAGATCCATATAGTATCCTTTGATGTTCATAACACAAGGATAACTGACATTCCCTTTTAGAATTAAACAACTTTTAAATCGGAATGTTTCCATTTATCAACTCATATTCACTTTTGTATTTTATATTCTGCGATCATTTTCTGTCATTTTAGAAGCTTGCATCAGTGTAACTCTTTACACCCAACTCTTCCTTATATTACCGCAAAACTAGTACTTCCTAAGTAAAACAAGTTCTTCATGGTATTCTACTGACCCTCACTGGAAGTAGACAGACATCCACTCGTCACATGAGTTAACGTGATGAACATATCATATTGTCATGTCCAATACATACAATATGATGAATGCATATTTTCTTGTCATGTCTAATACATACAAGATGATGGGATGATTACATATATGATAGATCCATATCTATCTATGTGTTTCGATTCTTCATAAGAATTTAAGACACTTGGCATCTGAGATACTAACACCATGTAACACGAACAAGTTTTCTCCCACTAAATCTGTGAATATTGAACCCTTCAGTACATATTTCTAATGTATGCTCTCTCTTAACTAGGTCAAGAGGTTTTTAAGAACTATCTCTATATATCTCTATTCCTATCACATAGTACATTTCTCTGTCTTCCCTTAAAGAAGGTATTTCCACACCAGTTTCCATATTAGAACATTTCTATGTCTTCCCTAAATCTTTTAATCACATATCCCTTCTTTATTTTGATTTATCCGTCAAACCTTTTGACTATATAATCAAAGTAAAGACTTCCAGTTCTGAGTTGCTTGTATTTAATCAATCATATTGATTAATCCCTTATAGCTTATAGAATGCATTTGCATTATTGGATTCATAAATCCCTTCAAGTTGTGTCACATACACAACCTTATCTTATTCCTGCATGGAATGTAGTTTTTATATCCATATGCCAAATTTCATAGTCTTTGAAGTTCCAAAATCAAGCATGATCCTTTCTCTAAATGTCATCCATGCCGGTCTTAACTCTTAAGACCCAATTGCACTTATGGGTTTTATCCCAATCAAGTGCTACCATAAGGTTATACCTTAATTGGTTCACATAGAAGTCATTTTGGATCTTATGGCCTCAATCCATGACTCAAAATCTGGTCCCTCAACATCATCCAGATTATTGGCTCATCACATGACCAATTCATCACCTAGATATATGATGTGTATCTGTTACATAAGGAATTTGAGAACCCACAACACTTGTGATTCTTAATCTCCTTTATTTAGTGTAAAACATGTTCTTTAGATGAATTCTAGAAGATTAGTTATTTGATGATCATGCTCTAACTCTTTAGAGTATGATTCCTTCTTAGATTTAGACATCATGAGTTCTCTATGATACACTATCATAATTACTCACAAGATCCTCAAACATTTGGTTTAAGTATCCCTTTCATTGATCACATCAAAGAGTTAATACTTTTACCAAGTTTGTACTTCATTTATGATATTCTTGAACACTTCAAGATATTCATATTGGTATTTCAATAAACACCAACTGAAGCATTAGCATTTATTCCAATAGGTATATAAATACATCAATATGTATTATACCCAATATAATAGTCAGTATCCCACTCCATGTAGTGAAGATTGACTTGTTATCATGCCCAAGACATTCATATCTCTTAATGTTCATAACCAAAAGATTCTACCTTTATCCATCAACATAGAAACTAGAGATGAATTTCTCATGATAATGCTAATTAATTGTTTGAGTCATCAATAACTTTTAGGTATCATTTTATCTTCTGCATACCAAGTACCAAAATATAAATAAGGCATTGCCACAAAAGATAATATCTTTGAAATTGAAACATCAAATTTATTGATAGACATCCTTGTCATTACAAGATGCAGAAACAAAGTGTTTCTATTTATTGTCAAAGTGAAATAGTAGTTCATAACTCTATTACATGCCCTTTGGGATGAAATAAACTAAAAGGTACTCCTATCTATGGAATCAACACTTGCTCTAATGATGAGTGCTCCTTCTTGGTCCTTTCACAATGGCCATCACTTCTTTTCGGATCCTGCATATCATATATGTCAGATCTATGTCTTGGTATCATATACTTCATTTTAAAGAAGTGTTTCAAGTTTATTTCATTATACCTGAGGTAGAGACTTCCATCCCCTCCTTCTTCTTTTGTTCATCCAGATAGAGAGGGAAATTTCTCCTCCAATGTCTTGGCTCTTGACAATGGTGACATTTGCCTCATTCACCCCTCCTTTGGCCTTGAGAGCTGAAGATGACTTGGGCTGCTGGCTAGCATCAGAACCCTTCTTTTCTTTGTCCTTTCCCTTACCTTTAGACTTACCCTTCTTTCTGCTGATCAACATCACATATTTGGGTTTGTCTTTCTTCATCTGTGCCTCGGCTATCCTCAACATGCCCAACAACTCTGTCAACGGCTTGTCAAAGTTATTCATGTTGTAGTTCACCACAAATTGACTGTAAGATTCTGGAAACAATTGCAGTATCACATCAGTAGCCAACTCTTGGCTCAGAGGGAATCCTAGTCTTGTCATGTTCTCCACATACCCAATCATCTTGAGTGTGTGAGTACCAATTAGATCTCCTTCTGTCATGATGCACTTGAACAACGCCCTGGAGACATCATATCTCTCTTGTCGTGCTTGGTTTGGATACATGTTCTTGATATGTTGAACCATCTCAATGACGTCCATGTTATCATGTTGTCTCTGCAACTCATGGTTCATTGAGCACAACATCAAACACTTCACATCAATGGCATCTTCAGTATGCTTCCTATAAGCATCCCTTTCTGCCTTTAGTGTGGTGGGAGTAGGTTCCTCTGTCATTGGTTTATCTAGGACATAGAGCTTTCACTCTTGGGTGAGAATAATTCTCAATTTCCTAAAATAGTTGTGGAAATTAGTGCCATTCAACTTGTCCTTCTCAAGAAGTGATCACAACGTAAAGTGATTATTGTTGACAACCATTTGTTCTACATAAAGGAAATATGTAATTTTAGTCCAAAAACACTTTTGACTTAATTTGATTGATTTGAAAATTTTGACGATATAATTAGGCCTTTAGTTAATTATCACTCCCACTATTTTGTTCAAATTGATAGCCCTCACCATCAATTCAGAAGATTGCAGTGTACAACCTTCTAGTGAGCCAAGATCGAAAACAATTGAATTATTTCCCGGCCAACGCCAACGTCCATAATCAATTATTAAGGTAGGTAACACTTATCGATTGCATCATATGCAACTCTTGGATAGATGACATGTGTAACACTTTGCCATGAACATCTCCATGCCTTTAAGTGCTTAATCCCATTAAGATCACTTAGTTAAGCCCGACCCAAAAGCCAACATGATAGAAGTTCACCCCGCTTGGCGGACCCACACAAATACCATAACACTTCCACGAGAAATACATTGCACCACCCTTGGGATGCCTACACTTGTCAATCAAGATTTTCAAGTGTGTCTCTTATAGAAAGCATCTAAGACTTAATATTAAGTTGAGGGGTTTTAATATGCTTATATATGAATATAAGTATCTAATCACCACATATATAGTATGTATCATATACATGCTATATCCCACAACCAATAACATGCAGTAATGATAAAGCGATGATTATGACCATCCTATTATAATTCCTTGAGCCACAAGGAATTACAATCATCTAGGTCTACATCACATGCAACATGTTGTTGATGAAGATCTTGTGCTTAGGTCATTCCAAGTTTGATCAGCTCATCACACGAATGATCGACTCGCCTCCTGGACGGTCGGTTGGTTGTTTCCAACCGATCATCTAGCTCCTCCAGATGGTTAGTTCGTTAGGTCGTCTGCTCCTCTTCAGGCCTCTAGATGCACCATCAACCGATCGTCTTGGTCCACCATCTGATTAATTGGAACCTCCATCCGATCGTCTCGCACCTCCAGCCGCTCCTCTGGGCGCCCACTATTATTCGAGGTAACAGGAAATAATCTATCCTACTTTTACATATCTCATTGGGAAACCCCAAGTTACATTCAGGGGGATCAAAGGTAGAAGATAATCTCAAGTTATCTTGAGTTACAACAAGAAAAGAAGAAGAGGGATCAGTGTGCAAACCGAGATGCAAACAAACACAACCAACTAAGCACACATAGGGGTTTATAGGACATAACCACACTACACATCCACCATCAAAATTGTTTTGAGCGATGTGTATCGTTTGCATATACCATATCATTTATGTATATATTTAGTTTGGGATCATGTGGTATTAATCAGATATTCACATTTATCCAGTTAAATATTGGCATCGTATGTAATAAATAAAAGGTAGTAAAACAAAAAACTGATCATACCGATTATCCTAAAACATAGTACATTGAAGTGGCTTTGATACCACTGTTGGGTTTTAGGTGAATGAGAAGGCAGTGGAAACAAAAAATTTCTATCATCACAAAACCATAACCACAAATTGCATCAATGACTATGAAATAGGAATGATGGTTTTAGCGAGGTATACCTGGTCCTAAACCTTGCTCAGTGATAAAGCCTCACAGCTAGTGCGGTCTTCAACCACCTAGTCTTCAATGATGTTTGTGGAACTCCTAATCCTGACCTAGACTGTGGTTGACAATCATCCTCCTAAGTGAAAGAAACTTCCCACCTCTATAGATAGTCCACACAGACCACCAGAAACTCTAGTCGTCCTATCCTACAAGACTCTAAAAGGATTCATCCCCCTCTATCAGTGTACTAGTCACCGACACACTCTCCGACAACTAGTTGCTATCCTGTAGTTGTCTTTCTCTCATTGTTCCTCCCTAGATGGGTAGAACTGTCTTGGGCTCTCTCAGTTACCACAACTAGAGAGGACAACAACTTTGCAGAGCAACTGATGTTCTGAGTTTTTCTTTTTGAGAAGGCCCCAGTACCCCTCTATATATAGGAGGGGTCAGGGTCAGGGTTCTCAGCCCCGAGCAATGCGGGACTAAAGTGGGAGTAGAAGGGTTCGAAATTTCCATGAACTGATTACACTACGGTAGCCGAACTGATCATTTGGGAGTGTGAGACGATTAGTTCACCAGTTGAACCGGTTATTTCACATTCCTAAATCTGCTCCAATTAACTTTCCTCTTTCATTTCCATTTAATACAAAGATCAATTCTTGTCCCAACCGAATTGTACAAGTGAAACAAAAGACTTTTCTCACAAATCGGGACAACCCAACCTTGCTAATTTGGTCCAGTCGAACCGATCGGTTCACCAAGTGAACCGGTCGTCTCACTGACCATGTGCCGATCAGTTCACCTAGTGAACTGATTGGTTGGTGGTTTAGATTGTGCATAACACATTCAATGCAGTTCTCAATCAATCTGACACTCAAATCAGTTAGTTTAACACTTGAACTTGATTATTCTAAGTCAAGTAAATTGATTGAATGTTTGATTGAGTACATAAACACCTTTAGTAATCAATCCAAACATCATTCATGGATAAACTACGCTTCCAGGTTAATTCTTTGTGTGTGACCCTATAGGTCCCATTTTTACATTGGAAGTGAATGTCCATAACTAGCTTATGACATCACAAGAAAAGAGTGGTGCCTAGTCGCACATCAGTGCTACCTAGGTGAAAAGGAAAGTTGGAGAACTTTCAATCCTACATTCTGTGATTGGTGTTCCAGTAAATGTATAATTCTTTTGTCTCTAATATCTTGAATGAACTCAAGGCATGGAGTTGTTATCCTTTCAACGTTCATTCATGTTCCTTGATCCAAAGTAGACTGTCTGAGATATGTGTGCCATCAATATCACATATTGACTCACACATGCATGCACATGCCTTTTGTTGGGTTTTGGAGGAGGCAGAGAAGCAGCGGAAACAAAAAATTTCTCTCCCCAAACCCGGAATAAAAGGAATCGCGTCAACATCTATATAATAGGAAAGATGGTTTGTGAATCATACCTTGTCCCGAGGCTTGCTCGGCGACAATACCACGCGCCTTGCGCGGTCTTCAATTCCGGTCTTGGACGGTGTCTGTGCAGCTCTTGGTCACACCGGGACTGAAGACTCCTCCTCCTACCGGACTGTCGGATGACAGTTGTCCTCCTGAGCGGCAGTGACCTCCCGCCTCTGAAGTAGTCCACACGGACCACCCGGAACTCCACTCTCCTTGTCCCACAAGGAAGTGGAAGGAGTCGCACCCTCCTGTTGACGTACTAGTTGCCAACACACTCTCCTGCTGTCGACTGCAACTGCAGTTGTCCTTCCCTTGCTGCACCTCCCTTTGCGGGAAGCACTTACTCGGGCTCTCTCTCGGTTACCAAAACCAGAGAGAACGACAACTTTGTAGAGCAATCAACATGCACTGAGTTGTACTCTGAGAAGCCCCCAATACCCCTATATATAGGCGGGTCATGGGACAGGGTTCTCTGTGCCCGGCAATACGAGACTAAAGCAGGAGTAGAAGGGTTCGGGATTTTTCACTAAAAGCAACCATCTTGCAACCTGAACCGATCGGTTCACAAGTGAACCGGTCGGTTGGGGACCTGAACCGATCGGTTCACCACTGAACCAATCGTTTGGGACCCTTGAACCGATCGGTTCACTCATGAACCGGTCGGTTGGGGTTCCAGGTTGGTTCCCGATTGACTTTCCTTGTTTCTTTCCCAATTGGTATCGAATACCAATATTATTCCCAATCGAATTGGGAAATTGAAACGAAAGGAAAATTCTCACCAATCCTACTTTCCCAAGTTACTCGATTGCACCAGCTGAACCGATTGGTTCAACACTTGAACCGGTCGTTTCACTCTGTGCATGAGCCGACCGGTTCAACAATTGAGCAGACCGGTTCAGCAACCTCAGCCGACCGGTTCATCACATGAACCGATCGGTTGGGAATGCAGATTGTGCAGAATCAGTCAAATGCGATTTCAATCAATCCGATACTCTAATCAATGCGTCCAACACCTTGAACCATATGATATTGAGCTATCGATTAATTGAGTGTTTAATTGAACTACTAAACTCCTTTAGTAATCAATCCAAACATTGCTTGTGGACAAAACTCCTCTTCCAGGTTGAATCCTATGTGTGTGACCCTGCAGGTCCATTTCACGTTGGCATTGAAAGTCCATAACACTTATGACTTCACAAGCAAAGAGCGGTGCCTAGTCACACATCATTGCTACCCAAGTGAAAGTAGAAAGTTGGAGAACAAATTTCGTCCTACAATCCGTGAATGGTGTTACAGTGAATGTATAATTCCTTTGTCACTGATATCCAGAATGAACTCGAGGCATGGAACAATCATCCTGTCAATGTTCATTCATTTCCTTGATCTCAGAGTAGACCGAGTGAGATGTGTATGACATCAATATCACATATTGATTCACACGTGCATGCGCATGCCTTTCTCAATCCTACTCATCAAGTGGCCAAGGATATCAAACTCCCTCAGGAGGGACAAATCCCATATCTATCACTCACCCCTCAAAAGCCCCATGTGTCAAAGCCACCCAATCATCACCTTTATAACAACCCATGTTTCAGGATTGCGTTTGATGATGTCAAAGTGTACCCAACGACATGTGTTGAGTGTAGTGATTTCAGGTCTAAGAATCACACTCACCACCATCACTGTGAGAGCTGACTGTGACTACCAAGTCATGGTTCCATGTGTCACTCTCACGGTGGGTCTGTCCGGTACCTTGTTCTCTAACAAGTACCTATGTGCTTGGCTTGATATCACCATATCATGACTAATGAGATTCTGTCATCAACCAACACATAATCTAGTCTTCAGTGTTATTGATGTCTATGGTTATTTCCACAATAACAACCGACTAGGGACTAAACAACAAAGAATACTCTTAGCATCCGTATGATCTCATCATTTAGGTCCTCAACCCAAAAGCATACGTCATTGAGTAAAACAATCTTTAGACATCTATCATGTTGCACCATCATCTCAGAAACAGTTTAAACATATAGATTGGAAATTGCCTTTATTATTATTCAAATCAATTACAAAGTATCCCATTACAATCATCATATGACTTGCTCTATGGGCATACATACCAACATACTCCCACTTGCACTTAGAGCCAGTCACCAAGGAAACGAAGTCCTTGTGACCTAGCATGACCATCATGCTTCTACTGAGAAAGGGCCTTAGTCAGTGGATCTGCTATGTTGTCTTCAGTTGGTACTTTGCAAATCTTCACATCTCCTTGCTGTACGATCTCTCGTATGAGATGGAAGCGCCGCAGTATGTGCTTGGACCGCTGATGTGATCTGGGCTCCTTAGCTTGTGCAATAGCTCCATTATTGTCACAATAAAGCTCAATTGCATCACAGCTACTGGGAACTACACCAAGTTCAAAAATGAACTTCCTGATCCACACAGCCTCCTTCGCTGCATGCGAAGCAGCAATATACTCGGCCTCTGTAGTAGAATCGGCAACTGTTTCTTGCTTGGAACTCTTCCAGCTCACAACTCCGTTATTAAGGCAAAACACAAATCCTGACTGCGATCTGTAATCATCTTTATCGGTTTGGAAGCTTGCATCGGTGTAACCCTTTACAACCAGCTCTTCCTCGCCGCCGTATACAAGAAACTGATCCTTAGTCCTTCGCAAGTACTTGAGGATGTTCTTCACGGCTGTCCAGTGAGCATCCCCGGGATCTGACTGGTACTTGCTCGTCATGCTGAGAGCATACGAGACATCTGGGCGTGTGCACAACATAGCGTACATGATGGATCTGATGGCTGATGCATATGGGATCCCATTCATACGCTCCCTCTCTTCACGAGATTGGGGACATTGAGCTCTAGAGACGGTAACTCCATGTAGCATAGGGACGTTTCCTCTCTTTGAGTTCTCCATGCTGAACCGCTTCAGCACCTTGTCAATGTACGTGCTCTGACTTAGTCCGAGAAGCCTTCTAGATCTATCTCTATAGATCTTAATTCCTAGAATGTAGGATGCTTCTCCTAAGTCCTTCATTGAGAAAGTTTTCCCAAGCCAAGTCTTTACCTTCTCTAAGGCTAAGACATCATTCCCCATCAAAAGTATGTCATCCACATACAATATGAGGAATGTGGTCGAGCTCCCACTAACCTTCTTGTACACACAAGGTTCATCTTCATTTTGAATAAAGCCAAACACTTTGACTTCCTCATCAAATCGAAGATTCCAACTCCGAGATGCTTGCTTCAATCCATAGATTGACCTTTGCAGTTTACAGACTTTATTTGCATTCTTTGGATCTACAAAACCTTCAGGCTGTGTCATATACACATCTTCATGAATATTCCCGTTAAGGAATGCGGTTTTAACATCCATCTGCCAAATCTCATAGTCATAGTAAGCTGCAATAGCAAGCATGATCCTGATGGACTTAATCATGGCAACTGGAGAAAAGGTTTCGTCATAGTCAACACCTTGAATTTGTCGAAAACCCTTTGCAACCAATCTGCCTTTATAAGTTTGCACATTGCCATCCATGTCGGTCTTTTTCTTGAAGACCCACTTGCACCCTATGGGTTTTACCCCTTCGGGTGGTTCCACCAAAGTCCATACTTTGTTGGAGTACATGGATTCCATCTCGGATCTCATGGCTTCAAGCCATTTCTCAGAATCTAGTCCCTCCATAGCCTCTACGTAGGTAGTTGGATCATCATCTATGATCAACTCTCCACCTTCCTGAGTCACAAGCTATCCAAACCTCTTAGGCTCAAGGCGGGTCCTACTAGATCTACGAGGTCCTTGTGTTACCTGAGGAGACTGAGATTCCACAACACCTTGTGAATCTTTATTTTCCTCTAGTACATCTACCGGTTCATTGTTTTCTTGTTGGGCTTGAACCTCTTCAAGCTCTATTTTCCTCCCACTGCTTCCTTTGGAAATAAATTCCTTCTCTAGGAACACAGCTGTCCTGGCAAAAAACACTTTGTTGTCAGTAGGGTGGTATAAATAGTATCCCCTCGTTTCCTTGGGGTATCCAACAAAATAACATTTATCGGATTTGGGTCCAAGCTTATCAAGAAACATTTTCCTAACGAAAGCCTCACAATCCCAAATCTTCAGAAAAGACAAATCGGGACGCTTCCCAGTCCATATCTCATATGGTGTCTTTTGAACCGATTTAGATGGCACACGGTTAAGTGTAAACGCGGCGGTTTCAAGAGCATAACCCCAGAAAGAAATTGGAAGATCAGCAAAACTCATCATTGATCGCACCATATCTAACAATGTGTGATTCCTTCTTTCAGACACACCATTATGTTGTGGTGTTCCAGGAGGAGTCCATTGTGATACAATACCACGGGCTCGCAGAAGGTCCTCAAACTCCTGGCTCAAGTATTCTCCACCTCGATCGGAACGAAGTGCCTTAATACTTTTACCAAGCTGGTTCTGTACTTCATTTATGAAATCCTTGAACTTTTCAAGGGTTTCTGACTTATGTTTCATCAGGTACACATAGCCATACCTACTGAAGTCATCAGTAAAGGTAATGAAGTACTGATACCCACCTCTGGCATTAGTTCTAAAAGGCCCACATACATCAGTATGTATGAATCCTAATAGATCACTAGCTCTCTCACCTTTACCTAAAAAGGGAGTCTTGGTCATCTTGCCCAACAAACAAGATTCACATGTCTCTATTGATTCACAATCAAAAGAGTCTAGATAACCATCTTTATGGAGTCTAGAAATGCGCTTCTCATTTATGTGACCTAGACGACAATGCCAGAGATATGTTTCGTTTGAGTCGTTGAGTTTTTGCTTTTTGGTGTTTACGTTGTATACACTTGTCTCCAAGTCCATCAAGTATAGACCATAAGACATAGGGGCACTGCCATAAAAGATCCCATCTTTAGAAATGGAACACTTTACATTCTTAATAAGAAATTCAAATCCATCTTTGTCCAAACAAGAGACGGAAATGATATTCCTATTTATGGCAGGTACGTAATAGCAGTTCTTCAACTCTATTATTAGCCCACTAGGTAGAGTTAACTCATAGGTTCCTACGGCACTGGCGGAAACTCTTGCCCCATTAGCAACACGTAGTTCAACCTCGCCTTTCCCCAAAGGCCTACTTCTCTTAAGATCCTTCACATTTGAACAAATGTGAGATCCGCATCCGGTATCAAGTACCCATGACGAAGAAGTAGTAAAGTTAATCTCTATCACGTATACACCAGAAGTAGAGATCTCTATCTCTGACTTCTTCTTCCATTGTTCCTTCCATCTTCTCCATGTAGAAGAAATCGGTTTGGCGAGAGAACACTTCTCTCCCTTACCTATCCTCTTCTTCGCCAACGCATTAAGCGTACATAGAGTGGATTCTAAAGCTCCTGGTATATCTGGATTGTGCAGAACACTTCTCACAATCCTCAACCAGTTATGGAATTTATTCTCAATTAATTTGCCCATTTTAAAAGATGATTCTTTTGCCATTCTACAAGAGAAAATTTGCATTTGTCAAAACCTTTTTGATTTGATTTGAATAAAATTTGACGATAGTTAATTAGGCCTTTAATTAATTACCGCTCCCACTATTTTGACTCAAATTGATAGCCCTCACCATCAATTCGGAAGATTGCAGCGTACAATCTTCTAGTGGGTCAAGATCCTGAAATCCTCTTAGTCATGGACCAGCTTGGGCTGTCACCCACAACTCAGATCTTCCAGGTAGGCAACTCTTGCCAATTGCATCATATGCAACTCTTGAAAGATGTCATCTACAACTCCTTGCAATGAACATCCCCATGCCTCAAGGCGCTAGATCCTATCTAGGTCACCTTGTTAAGTCCGACCCAAAGCCAACACGATGAACATGCACCCTGCTTGGGCAGACCCACACATTCATCCTTCACGCTTCCACGAGATAGACGGTGTACCACGCTTGGGCGTGCCCACACTTGGTCGATCAAGCTTTTCACGTGTGTCGCATTTGGAAGGCATCTAAAACTTAATATTTAATGAGGGATTTGGTTTTTATATACATATACATATCCAATCACCACAATATATAGTACGTATCATATACATGCTATATCCCACAGAAAACATGCATAAACGATAAAAGGAAATGATTATGGCCATCCTATTTGTGATTCCTCGAGCCAAGAGGAATCACGGTCATCTAGGTCTACATCACATGCAGCCTGTACAAGATGAAATCTGTGCCTGCCTTTCTGGGTTTGATCAGCTCATCTCCATGACTGATCGGCTCGCCATCAGGTAGGTTGTTCGGGTGCCACCAGCCGATCGACTGGCGCCTCCAGCCGATCGGTTCACCGGTCATCGTGCATCTCCTCAGGTCGCCACCCACTTATCTCGTTCCTCAAACCGGCCGTCTCGATCACCAACCGATCGGTTCACTCCTTGAACCGATCGTCTTCAGGTTGTCCGCCGTTCTTTGACATAACAGGAAATAAAATCTATCCTATTTACAATTGAATTGTGAAACCCCGAGTTACATTCGAGGGGGAGCAAAGGTAGGAAAAGAATTCTCGAATTATTTCGAGTTACATCAGGATTATGAGAAAGGGAATCGGTGCGCAGACCGAGATGCAAGCAACCACACAAACAACCATACACAGATATAGGGGTTTATAGGCCATAATCATGCTACACATCCACCACAAAACTCGTTTAAGGGCGACGCGTATCGAGTGTATTAATATTACATATCATATATGTATATAAGGGATTTGTGGATTGGACATGTATAAAGCCGATATCATTCGCATCGCATGCAATAAATAAAGGCGACAAACCAAAATCGATCATATCGATAATCCTAAAATACAGAGAGGTTGACGTGGCTCTGATACCACTGTTGGGTTTTGGAGGAGGCAGAGAAGCAGCGGAAACAAAAATTTTCTCTCCCCAAACCCGGAATAAAAGGAATCGCGTCAACATCTATATAATAGGAAAGATGGTTTGTGAATCATACCTTGTCCCGAGGCTTGCTCGATGACAATACCACGCGCCTTGCGCGGTCTTCAATTCCGGTCTTGGACGGTGTCTGTGCAGCTCCTGGTCGCACCGGGACTGAAGACTCCTCCTCCTACCGGACTGTCGGATGACAGTTGTCCTCCTGAGCGGCAGTGACCTCCCGCCTCTGAAGTAGTCCACACGTACCACCCGGAACTCCACTCTCCTTGTCCCATAAGGAAGTGGAAGGAGTCGCACCCTCCTGTTGATGTATTAGTCGCCAACACACTCTCCTGCTGTCGACTGCAACTGCAGTTGTCCTTCCCTTGCTGCACCTCCCTTTGCGGGAAGCACTTGCTCGGGCTCTCTCTCGGTTACCAAAACCAGAGAGAACGACAACTTTGCAGAGCAATCAACATGCACTGAGTTGTACTCTGAGAAGCCCCCAATACCCCTATATATAGGCGGGTCATGGGACAGGGTTCTCTGTGCCCGGCAATACAGGACTAAAGCAGGAGTAGAAGGGTTCGGGATTTTTCACAAAAAGCAACCATCTCGCAACCTGAACCGGTCGGTTGGGGACCTGAACCGATCGGTTCACCACTGAACCGATCGTTTGGGACCCTTGAACCGATCGGTTCACTCATGAACCAGTCGGTTGGGGTTCCAGGTTGGTTCCCGATTGACTTTCCTTGTTTCTTTCCCAATTGGTATCGAATACCAATATTATTCCCAATCGAATTGGGCAATTGAAACGAAAGGAAAATTCTCACCAATCCTACTTTCCCAAGTTGCTCGATTGCACCAGCTGAACCGATCGGTTCAACACTTGAACCGGTCATTTCACTCTGTGCATGAGCCGATCGGTTCAACAATTGAGCCGACCGGTTCAACAACCTCAGCCGACTGGTTCATCACATGAACCGATCGGTTGGGAATGCAGATTGTGCAGAATCAGTCAAATGCGATTTCAATCAATCCGATACTCTAATCAATGCGTCCAACACCTTGAACCATATGATATTGAGCTATCGATTAATTGAGTGTTTAATTGAACTACTAAACTCCTTTAGTAATCAATCCAAACATTGCTTGTGGACAAAACTCCTCTTCCAGGTTGAATCCTATGTGTGTGACCCTGCAGGTCCATTTCACGTTGGCAGTGAAAGTCCATAACACTTATGACTTCACAAGCAAAGAGCGGTGCCTAGTCACACATCATTGCTACCCAAGTGAAAGTAGAAAGTTGGAGAACAACTTTCATCCTACAATCCGTGAATGGTGTTACAGTGAATGTATAATTCCTTTATCACTGATATCCAGAATGAACTCGAGGCATGGAACAGTCATCCTGTCAATGTTCATTCATTTCCTTGATCTCAGAGTAGACCGAGTGAGATGTGTATGACATCAATATCACATATTGATTCACACGTGCATGCGCATGCCTTTCTCAATCCTACTCATCAAGTGGCCAAGGATATCAAACTCCCTCAGGAGGGACAAATCCCATATCTATCACTCACCCCTCAAAAGCCCCATGTGTCAAAGCCACCCAATCATCACCTTTATAACAACCCATGTTTCAGGATTGCGTTTGATGATGTCAAAGTGTACCCAACGACATGTGTTGAGTGTAGTGATTTCAGGTCTAAGAATCACACTCACCACCATCACTGTGAGAGCTGACTGTGACTACCAAGTCATGGTTCCATGTGTCACTCTCACGGTGGGTCTGTCCGGTACCTTGTTCTCTAACAAGTACATATGTGCTTGGCTTGATATCACCATATCATGACTAATGAGATTCTGTCATCAACCAACACACAATCTAGTCTTCAGTGTTATTGATGTCTATGGTTATTTCCACAATAACAACCGACTTGGGACTAAACAAGAAAGAATACTCTTAGCATCCGTATGATCTCATCGTTTAGGTCCTCAACCCAAAAGCATACGTCATTGAGTAAAACAATCTTTAGACATCTATCATGTTACACCATCATCTCAGAAACAGTTTAAACATATAGATTGGAAATTGCCTTTATTATTATTCAAATCAATTACAAAGTATCCCATTACAATCATCATATGACTTGCTCTATGGGCATACATACCAACACCTTTCTCAGTATCTCTTATCAAGTGTCCATGGACATCATACTCCCTCAGGAGGGACAAATCCCATATCTATCACTCATACTCAAAACCCCATGTGTCAAAGTCACCCAATCAACATCTTTATAACAATCCATATTTCAGGACCACATCTTATGATGTCAAAGTGTACCCAACGGCATGTGATGAGTGCAGTGATTTTAGGTCTAAGATCACAATCACCACCATCACCGCGAGAGCTAACTGTGACTACCATGTCATGGTTCCATGTGTCACTCTCACAGTGGGCCTGTCCGATACACTGTTCTTTAACATGTATCTATGTGCTTGGTTTGATATCACATATCATGACTAATGAGACTCTGTCATCAACCAACACACACTCTAGTCTTGCTGTGTCATTGTTGTCTATCAACCTTCCATAATGACATCCGACTAGGGACAAAACAAGAATGTACAAGCTCTTGGCATCCGTATGATCTCATTCTTCATGTCCTTAACTTGAATACATACGTCATTGAGTACTATCATTCTCTAGACATTCATTCTATTCTATCATTATCTCATAACTAATTGAACCAGAATAAATTGGAAGCTTGCCTTTGATATTTATCAAATCAATCATATAGTATCCCAATCCAAATCATCATATGATTGGCTCTTAGGACATACATTCCAACAGATGGTTCTGGGGATCCAGAGTGCTTCAAAAGCCTTCAAAGCTCTGCCTTGTGTCTCCATATTCATCTATGAATGCCTAGAGAGACATGTCAGTGAGGGCATGTGTAAATTCTTGAAAGCTTATGGGTGGATTGCCTTGGACCATTGCACCATCTACTAGAAGTTGGGGAAGCTCCATTGGTGGCCACTGATGGTGGAGTCAAGTAGGATTGAGAGGAGGAAGTTTTGTAACTTGAGTGAGGCTTACTAGTTCATGTGAATAGTTGCTTCGGGGGTGGATGAGATGAAGCCATTTCTGGTCAATTAGTTGGTCATTGTGACTACAAAGGATGAAGGTATATGTGGCATTATATAGCAATGAGCATGTGTTAGGATAGCTATGGGTATGTCTGTCCCGCTCCCAATCCACCACTAGTTGAGAATTTTTAGACTTCGATGTGATTTGGGTTCTGTTAGGGATCAATGGATAAAGGAGAGAAAAATGGATCTATTGCAACTAATATTGATGCGGTGCAGATGCGTGAAGAGGGAGATATTTGAGTTTGAAACTCCATGCTAAAGTGTGTTTGTTCACCTACAAGATCAGGTCAGGGGAGACAACTCCCCTAATCATGCCTCCCTGATGCATGTGTCTTTAGTCGTTATTTCAGGCACATTTTTTTCTTGATTTCATGTGTAGATTAGTTATTTATTTGATTTATTATGCATGAAATGATTTAGATGGCATGTTTCTATTAAATGCATCAAATTATATGGTTTTTATTATTTTATGTAATATTTTATGCATCCCCATTTGTTACAACCCCAACTTTTGCGTTCATTTGGTGAGAAATGTAATTTCTCATATTAAAGATATGTGAACAAGTAATGATATAATTTGTTTTGAATAAATGGATTTCATTTACAATAGCCTTAATGATTGTTTTGTGGGCTTTATTGGCTATTGGGCCCAATAACAAGGAAAAGACAAAAGGAACTCCATTAATAATAAGAAATGGAGAAAAGAAAAATGTAGAAACCTCTAGAAGGCAAAAGAGTGTAATCCAAAGGTGGATTTCATGCCTCTTGGGTTCCAAGGAGTCCAAAGTTGCAAAGATAATGTGAAAAGAAAAGAAAAGATCAATTAAATATTTCTTTATTAAGAAAGAAATTGAAAACAATGATAAAATGGGGAAAATAAGTGAAAAGAGGTATAATTGCATTATCCTTGATGGATTTTCGTATCCAAAGAATTCCTAATGTTAAATGGAATGCCAATGAGGAAAATAAAAAGAAAGATAAAGAGAAATCCTCAAAAAGATATATTTTAATAAGAAATAAACAAGATAATGTGAAATAATGAATATAGATGCATCTAGAAGGATAATAAGTATCCTTAAAAAGGAATTTCGAAATATTAGAGTTTCTTGGGGTCCAAGGAGCCCCAATGGAGAAAAAGAAAGAGACAATACCAAAAATAGAAAATAAGAGGATAATATGATGCATAATGAATAAATTTTGTAGCTTTGCTAAAAAGGAAGTATTTTCTATTAAATGAAAATAGAATTTCATGCCATTAGAATAAAGGGAAAGTACTAAGAGAATAAAAGAAGTGATTTCCGAAATCTTAATATCTAAAGAATAACGGATATCAAGGAATTTTGTTTAGAGAGAAAAGATTGTTTTTTCATGAAGGAATATAGCTTCCTAGTAGGAAAGGGACTTGGCAACTCGCAGATAGCCATCCTAAGGCTTCGTTACCCCTTCTATAAAAGGAGAGAGAGCCCTAGGCTAAGTCCAGGAGAGAGAGATCCCACATACTCTCCTTTCTTCCTCTTCTTCTTCTTGTTCTTGGCATACAAACCCTAACTAAGAGGAACGACATGAACCTGAAGCCATAAGGCAGTAAGGTGGAGTTGAGAGGGGGAGCCTGATGCTCTACGGAACTAGGGAATAGCTCCGCCATTGAGGACATGCCCTGACTTAGGCACAGCTGCAGCCGCACGGCTGCAACGTCGACCGACAATTGCAGACCCGGCTAACACAAGCTGACCACCTTGGCCGCAAGTTCACAACTCCCCTGAGTGCGCGGAGGTGCGGCGAAGACAGTGGAACTCTCCTTGATGGCTGTTGGGGTTAGAAGAGGAAGGGGGAGCCGCGCCAAGGCTGCAGATCAGCGGCTAGGGCGACTGCAATCAAGCTGCTCGAGGTAGAAGAAGGGTAGAGGTGTGTTGGACCATTTTACCCTTCACGGGCTAAAGAAACATTTAACTTAACCAAGGGCAAGGACATAAATTCGAAATGTTTTGAAGATGCAAAGCAACATTGCTTGATAGACGCTACGTGGCACCTTCCTATTTGCCCAAGTAAGGTTTTATTGCAAAATTCATATCTAAATATTGCTAACTCCGATAGTAGTAAATAATATATGTATTTTGCTTAGAAAAATGAGAGGAATTCATTAAAAATGGTTTTAGAGGCTAATTCCTAATGTAGTTCGAAAAGTGGTGTAACTTATCAACTTTAATGAATTAAAGATAAGAAACTCTATTTTGAGATGATTAATGAAATTTGTAGGGTTTAATGGATAATTAAAGTTGATATTAGCCTGTTAATCATGAAAAGATACATTTAGAACAAAAAGAATGAACTTTGCATGTAATTGGTTTAATTTAGAAATTCATGTGCATAAATATGCTTTAATGGGCCTTGAAACCCTAATATTAGTAAAAGTGACTCATAATGGTTTTAATTATTCAAAATTGTGAATAAAGTTGAGATTTGATTATTGTAAGCTATTTCAAGTATAAAAGTTCCTAATTGTGGATAAATCCCCTTAATGTAGTAATTAGGGTTTTTCTAATGGATAAAGGTAGAATTAATGATAAATAACGTTCATATGTGAAGTAGACCATACTGAAATAGGAATTGATGATAAATGAGCATAATGACTTTGTTATATATTAAAAGGATAAAAATGGTAGCTTTAATGTGAAAGAGGCTTAATGAACTTAATTGATTGTTAACTATGCTTTTTCTGAAATCAGGGTTATATGTTGTTAAAGGATAACCTTAATATCTTTCATGAAGAATAAATGAGATAATTAGGGTTTGCGAGTAATTGTATAAAATTAGGGTTTAAAATAGTAAAAATGAAGTGAAACCCTAATTGCAATGGAAACCCTAAAAGTGGACTGGAAACCCTAGGAAGCGAGCTAAGTTTAATAGATCGTAATGATATGATTAATAATAGGAAATTGTATGCATATTTCAGGATCTCATAATGTGCTTGCTTATTTGGATTTCTTGCATGGAATATTTCTATCTCAAATCGACTTGATCATGTATGTGGTTACGTTTATGATTAACCGCCTTAGTTTCCCGACAATTCCCGAAGATTTTATCAGTTGTTTGAAATAAACTGCTTGGATGACTTTTATTTCATGCAACTATAGAGTGACTATGATTATCACTATAAATGTATATGTATATAACTGGCTTAGATCCAGATCCTCCTCTGTGGCTTTACAAATGCTAAAAAGGGTAACCTAGAGTAAGGTCTAGGCTATCATGAGTTAGAAATTGGGCTACCCACGTGTAGTGCCATGAGACTCTATAGCACGCCATGAGTTAAGGAGTGGGCTACCTACGGGTAGTGCCATGTGACTCAACCCTAGAAACGGATTCACCGATTAGGTAGGATCATGAGGGATTTAATGGAGATCTACCATAAGGATGGTAGCATCCTTGTCCACTACAAGGACAATGCAGAGTATAGGATATGTATGGATCGTGCAGTTATATTTAAAACATAAAGTTGTTTGTTAAACTATAATTGACTGCCATATGTTGTTATGGTTAATTACACGATTATTGTTTCCCCCACATACTAGCTTTATGCTGACCGACGTTTTTTTTGTCGGCGTTTTAGGTACAAGTGAAAAGAAACAATAGTAAAGTGTCATATGTGGAATTAAATATGAATTAAAGTTCAAAGG
The DNA here is from genome assembly GCA_963693085.1 of Alisma plantago-aquatica. Taxonomy (NCBI): domain Eukaryota; kingdom Viridiplantae; phylum Streptophyta; class Magnoliopsida; order Alismatales; family Alismataceae; genus Alisma; species Alisma plantago-aquatica. The sequence goes on from OY856412.1 coordinate 196,773,816, forward strand.
AGGATTAGTTAGAATAGACTCCATGTGGATAGAAGTAGATATCCAGGCTTTTGAAAAAGGTATGAAAAGTTTAATTTCATTACAGCCTTTTGGTTTAGTTTAGTAGAATTTGATAATTATTATTGATTATTTGTTGAACCTTTGATCTGAAAATTGGGATAACGGCTCTGACCTCTTGGTGTCCCTTAATTGGGGGTTACTAGGAGGCGAGGTCATTACATTTGGTATCAAATCCTAGGTTCCTCATTTAATCTTTAATAATTATTAAATTTTACAAATTCTATAGAACCCAAGGGAGTTATTAGAGGAATTTTCGAAAGACAGAGGTGTCTAGAAAAGGATCATGTCCGGGGGCTGGCAAGATTTTCCTCTGCACCACTAGTCGGAATATGAAGACTCCCAGATTAGTGTGACTGCTTGGCCGATGTCTTAAGATCTGACTCGAAATAAGATACCTTTGGGAATCTCTCATCATGTTCATCCCTTCTCAACTCAAATGTTGTTAAGGATTATAAGGATTAGGGTTTTCTCTATTTTCCTCACCCTCTTGAGGTATGGGTAAGGTTGATAAGGTTTAAGGAATCCTCCACCAAATTATTAAAAAGCATGTAAATAAGATGTCATTGACATAAGCTTAATAGATTAAGCGTAAAAGAATAGAAACATGCTTAGGTCGTATGACATAAGTTGTCATGCCCTCAAGAGAGACCTGGGGCTAGACCTTCTTGTCAGGAGGATAAGTAAAGAGAGTTAGTCTTGGAGGTAGAGACCTCCATTATAAGTGGATACCTAGCACATCCTCTGAGGATGATGTTAACCCTAACCCTAAGTGAAGATTAGAGAGAGAGAGATGACATGATGAGTTAGATGACATGGTAGGACATGCCTTAGATGTCATATGAGCCATGAGATGTTGGATGAATGAGTACCTTTGGCAAACCAACCTTGGGAAGGTTCGTGCATGTTAGAGTGAAGAATAGCTCCTTCTTTGATGAGGTTAGAGAAGAACCTATGGAAACCCCATGAGATTATATGAGCATGGCATAGTAGGCACCCATAGTATGTCAGTCGTGCTAAAACCCTAGCCAAGGGAGTATGTTGGATAGCTGATGAGATAAGCATAAATGAGCTAGGGGTAACCTTGAGCAAACATAAGCTTGAACATAGGCTTCACTCACGTAGAGGTATGCTTGATCCATCTTCATGGAGAGAGGACCTTTAGTATTAGGCTGGTTGTGGAGTTAGCTCTAGAGAAAGAGAGCAGGACCAAAGCAAGAATATTGGAAGCCTAGACTCCGAGATATGAGGTGGGGAGTTGAGGATGATGCGACCTAAGTGAATGTTTGTGGTTGCCTCATGCTTGATCCCTGGAGGATGGTGATGTCTTGGTTGCCATGAGTGGAACCAAACCCTAGAGAAAGGATGAGTCTGCTGGTACCTCTGAACCTATGGTATAGATGAGAAGAAGAGTTCCTTAACCATGAAGAGGTTTAGTAACTAGTTGTGAGGCCTTGTACCTTGTTGACTGTCCTTGAAGAGGACTCAACTCTGAAGTGTTGCTCGAATAAAAGGATCATGGGAAGCACATGACATACCTTGGACATGCTTGGTTCATGGTTAAAGGTTGAGCATGCAGTTGGATAGTTGTTGCATAAAGAAATGAACCTAGGGTTCTTAGGCCTAAGAGGGGAAGTGGGGTACTTGATGCTCATGACAAGATTTGAGTTTCTATATATTTGAGCATGGTACTCCTCATGGTTAAAGGAAAGGGAAACCCCTTAATTTTTAGGTATGTTTGATGAACCCCTCACAACTAAGTTGATGACATGGGAAGGTATGATCTTGAATCAGCATTGAGGAAAGTGTTGGGTTTTAGGGGAGACAGAGAAGGCAGCGGAAACAAAACATTTCTCCCCAAACCCATACCGAGGAAATGCATCAACGTCTATATAATAGGAAAGGATGGTTTGCGGAATCATACCTTGTCCCGAGGCTTGCTCGGCGACAATACCTCGCGCAATGCGCGGTCTTCAACTCCGGACTTCGACAATGTCTGTGCAGCTCCTGGTTTCACCGGGACTGACAACTCCTACTCGAACCGGACTGTCGGATGACGGTTGTCCTCCTAAGAGGCAGTGTCCTCCCGCCTCTGTAGTAGTCCACACGGACCACCTGGAACTCCACTCTCCTTGTCCCACAAGGAAGTGGATGGAGTCGCACCCTCCTCTTGACGTACTAGTCACCAACACACTCTCCTGCCTCCTGTTGCAACTGCATTTGTCCTTCCCTTGCTGCACCTCCCTTTTGCGGTAAGCCCTTGCTCGGGCTCTCTCGCGGTTACCAAAACCAGAGAGAACGACAACTTGCAGAGCAACTGGTTGCACTGAGCTGTACTTTGAGAAGCCCCCAATACCCCTATATATAGGAGAGTCATGGGACAGGGTTCTCTATCCCGGGCAATGCGGGACTAATGCAGGAGTAGAAGGGTTCGAGAATTTTCCACAAAAAGCAACCGGTTCGCAACTTGAAATGATCGGTTCACAACTGAACCGATCGGTTCAGCCATTGAGCCGATCGGTTGGACCTGAGCCGACCGTTTGGGGAACTCCAACCGATCGGTTGGTGCCCTAAACCGATCGGTTCATGGTCCTAATCCAGCTCAAAAGGACTTTCCTTATTTCTTTCCCAATTGGTATCGAATACCAATATTATTCCCAATCAAATTGGGCAATTTGAAACGAAAGGAAAATTCTTGCCGACATGACTTTCCCAACTGGTCGGTTGCACCAGTTGAGCCGATCGGTTCAACCCTTGAACCGGTCGTCTCAACCTGGGCATGAGCCGATCGGTCTGGACACTCCAGCCGATCGGTTCAGCAACCTCAGCCGACTGGTTCATCACATGAACCGATCGGTTGGGAGCACATGTTGGGCAAAATCAGTCAATTGCGATTTCAATCAATCTGATACTCCAATCAATGCGTCCAACACCTTGAACCATACGATATTGAGTCATCGACTGATTGAGTGTTTAATTGAACTACTAAACTCCTTTAGTAATCAATCTAAACATTGCTTTGTGGACAAAACTCCTCTTCCAGGTTGAATCCTATGTGTGTGACCCTGCAGGTCCATTTCACGTTGGCAGTGAAAGTTCATAACACTTATGACTTCACAAGCAAAGAGCGGTGCCTAGTCACACATCAGTGCTACCCAAGTGAAAGTAGAAAGTTGGAGAACAACTTTCATCCTACAATCTGTGAATGGTGTTACAGCGAATGTATAATTCCTTTGTCACTGATATCCCGAATGAACTCGAGGCATGGAACAGTCATCCTGTCAATGTTCATTCACTTCCTTGATCTCAGAGTAGACTGGAAGAGATATGTATGACATCAATATCATATACTGATTCACACATGTGTGCACGCCTTTCTCAATCCTACCCATCAAGTGGCCATGGATATCAAACTCCCTCAGGAGGGACAAATCCCATATCTATCACTCACCCCTCAAAAGCCCCATGTGTCAAAGCCACCCAATCATCACCTTTATAACAACCCATGTTTTAGGACTGCGTTTGATGATGTCAAAGTGTGCCCAACGACATGTGTTGAGTGCAGTGATTTCAGGTCTAAGAATCACACTCACCACCATCACTGTGAGTACTGACTGTGACTACCATCTCATGGTTCCATGTGTCAAACTAACGGTGGGTCTGTCCGGTACCTTGTTCTCTAACAAGTACCTATGTGTTTGGTTTGATATCTCTATATCATGACTAATGAGATTCTGTCATCAACCAACACCACAATCTAGTCTTGTGTGTCATTGCTGTCTATCTACCTTCCACAATGACATCCGACTAGGGACATAACAAGAATGTACAAACTCTTAGCATACGTATGATCTCATCGTTCAGGTCCTCAACCTGAAAGCATACGTCATTGAGTACTGTCATTCTCTAGACATTCAATCTGTTCTATCACTATCTCATATGACTGAACCAGAAAGAATTGGAAGCTTGCCTTTGATGTTTATCAAATCAATCTTAATGTATCCCACCAATCATCCCATGATTGGCTCTCAGGGCATACATACCAACAGACTCCCACTTGCACTGCGAGCCAATCACCCATGAATCATATTCATAGTAATCTTCAAACATGTCCCACATGTTACTGTGCTCTTAGTGCAAACATAGTGAGTAATGGCAACACCTTGCCAAAATCTGTACAAATTGCATGTCTCTCATCTCTTCGCTATACGTCACACGTATGAGATGGAGTTGTCGTAATATGCGATCTAGTATTCCATTGCTAACCTTTAGCCACATTGCATGATCAAGGATTCCAGACTTATCATCAATGAGTGGAATATAAGCTCATCCTATGAACTTTCAGATCCATATAGTACCCACTGTTGTTTACTAATACATAGATACTCGGCATTCCCCTTTTCAAATGGCTTTATTGGAACATTTCCAATTATCAACAAACATTCTCTTTTATACATCTTATGTATATTTTGCGATTAATTTTCTGTCCTTTCGGAAGTTCGCATCAATGTAACTCTTTACATCGAACTCTTCCTTATCTCCATAGAACTAGTACTTCACAAGCACTTATCAAGTTCTCATGGTATTCTAGTAACCCTTACTGGAAGTTGACAGACATCCACTCGTCATGTCCTACATACGAGTTATCAGGATGAGCACATCATATTGCCATGTCCTACATACAAGATGATGAATGCATTTTATTCTTGCCATGTCATACATGCAAGATAATGGGATGATTACATACATGATAGATCCATATCTATTCTTAGTGTTCCCATTCTTCATAAGAATTGGACACTTGGCCTTGGGATACTAACTCCATGTAACATGGACAAGTTTTCTCCCACTGAATCTGTGCATACTGAAAACTTCAGTACAGATTGCCAATGTATGCTCTCTCTTTCCAGGTCAAGAGATTTTCGAGAAATATCTCTATAGATCTCTATTCCTATCACATAGGAAACATCTCTATCTTCCTTAAAGATAATTTCCACTTTTGGATTTCCAATCTAGAACATTTCCATTTCACATCAATATGTGGAATGTGAATACTCTCCCACTAAATCACAGATCCCTTCTTTCTCTTTAACATATCAGTCAAACCCTTTGACTATATCATCAAAGTAAAGATCCAATTTTGAGTTGCTTGTACTCAATCAATCACATTGATTAGTTCATTGTAACTTATAGACTTCATTTGCATTAGTGGATTCATAAACCTTGTAGGCTGTGTCACGTACACATCCTGGTTTTATTCCTCATAGGAATGCGGTTTTAGTATCCATATGCCAAATGTCTTAGTCATTAAATTGCAATCTACAATCATCATCCTTCTCAAAATGTTATCCATGTGTCTTAACACTTAAGACTCATCTGCACTTATGGATATGATCCAATGAGTGCTACCATCAAGGTCATACCTTATGGTTCACATGGAAGTCATTTAGGATGTAATGGTCATAAACCATAACTCAAGATTTGGTTCCTCATATTTATCTTGAAAGTTGACTCATCACATGAACAACTGATCACATAGATAATTGAGGTGTATCTGTTAAAGATATAAGAACTCACAACCCTTGTGATTCTTAATTTCTTTTATTAGTGTGGGGTATTCTTTTATTAAGAAGAATTCAGTTATTTGATAATCATTCTCTAACTCCTTAGAGTATGATTCCTTCTTGATTCAGACATCACCATGCCTTAATCATGAGTTCACTATGATACACTATCATAATCACTCATAAGGATCTCAAACATTTGGTCCATGTATTTCATTCATTGATCTCATCAAGAATTAATCTTTACCAAATTTGTACTTCATTTATGATAATCTTGAACACTTCAAGATATTCATATTGGTATTTCTCTAAACACCATTTGAAGTATTAGCATTTATTCCAATAGGTATGTAAATACATCACATGTATTATACCTAATAGGATAATCACTCTCCCACTACATTAGTGAAGATTGATTAATCATGACCAAGATATTCATGTCTCTTACTGGTTCTATAACCATAAGAGTCTAGATTTATCCATCACATGGAAACTAGAAATGAATTTCTCATGATTAATGCTAATTAAATTGTTTGAGTTATCTATAACTTTTAGGTATCGTCTTATCTTATGCATATCAAATATCATAAGATAAATAAGGCATTGCCACAAAGATCACATCTTTATAAAATGAAACATCTCTTTATTAATTGCCATCATTGTCATACAATATGCAAAAAATAAAGTGTTTCTATCTATTGGCAAGTATGAAATAGCAGTTCATAACTGTATTACATGCCTTATTGGCTGAAAATAAACTAAAGTATTCCTATCTATAAAGGCAACACTTGCCCCAAGTAAGAATGTTTTACACTTTACATCTTGATATCATATATCTCAAAAAGTGTTACAAGTTTATTTACATGACACCTTCAAGTAGAGGCTTCAGTCGCCTCCTTCTTCTTTTGTTCTTCCAGGTAGAGAGGACAATTCCTTTTCCAATGTCCTGGCTTTTGACAATGGTGGCAATTTCCTTTCTTGGTCATGCCTCCCTTTGCCTTGAGAGCTGAAGATGGCTTGGACTCCTGGCTAGCTTCAGAACCTTTCTTAGCTTTTCCCTTGCCCTTGCGCTTGGACTTGCCTTTCTTGCTCGTGATCACCATCACGAACTTAGGCTTGTCCTTCTTCATCTGTAACTCGGCTGTCCTCAACATGCCCAACAACTCTGACAGTGGCCTATCAAAGTTGTTCATGTTGTAGTTCATCACAAACTGACTGTAAGATTCTGGCAACGATTGCAGTATCACGTCAGTAGCCAACTCTTGGCTCAGTGGAAATCCCAGTCTCTGCAGGTTCTCCACATACCCAATCATCTTGAGTGTGTGAGGACCAACTAGATCTCCTTCTGTCATGACGCACTTGAACAGCGCCCTAGAAACATTGTACCTCTCTTGCCGTGCCTGATCTTCATACATGTTCCTGAGATGCAGAATCATCTCTATGACACCCATGTTCTCATGTTGCCTCTTCAACTCATGGTTCATTGAACATAGCATCAAGCACTTTGCATCAATGGCATCATCAGAATGCTTCTTGTAAGCATCCCTTTCTGCCTTTGGTGGATTAGGAGCGGGTTCCTCTGGAATTGGAGTATCCAGGACATAGAGCTTGCGCTCTTGAGTGAGAACAATTCTCAATGTCCGATACCAGTCGTGGAAGTTTGTCCCATTTAGCTTGTCCTTGTCAAGGACCGATCGCAAAGAAAAGTTGTTGTTGTTTGTTGCCATTTGAACTACAAAAGGAAAATATGCAATTTTAGTCCAAAACTCATTTTTGACTTATTTGATTGATTTGAAAGTTTGACGATATAATTAGGCCTTTAATTAATTATCGCTCCCACTATTTTAGTTCAAATTGATAGCCCTCACCATCAATTCGGAAGATTGCAGCGTACAACCTTCTAGTGGGCAAGATCCTGAAATCCTCTAAGTCATGAGTCAGCTTTGGCTGATTGCCCACAACTTAGATCTCTCAGGTAGGCAACTCTTGCCAATTGCATCATATGCAACTCTTGTTGAATGAACATGCACAACTCCTTGCCATGAACATTCCTTGCCTCTGGGCTTAGACGCTCTAAGAATCACCAGTTAAGTCTAACCCAAAAGCCGACACGGTAAACATGCACCCTGCTTTGGCAGAACCTACATGTCTACCCTTCACACTTCCACAAGATAGACAGCGCACTACGCTTTGGCATAACCTACGCTTGGTCGATCGAGTTTTTCATGTGTGCCTCTAATGGAAGGCATGTAAGACTTAATATTTTAATGAGGGATTTGGTTTTTATATACATATACATATCCAATCACCACAATACATAGTATGTATCATATACATGCTATATCCCACATAAAACATGCACAAACGATAAAAAGCGATGATTATGGCCATCCTAATGTGATTCCTCGAGCCAAGAGGAATCACGGTCATCTAGGTCAACATCACATGCAACTTGTATAAGATGAACTCTGTGCCTTGCCATCCGAGTTGATCAACTCATCACATGAATGATCTGTACTCTCCAGCCGGTCGTCTGGGTGCCACCAGCCGATCGGTTGGCTACTCCAACCGATCGGTTCGCCTGGTCATCGTGCATCTCGTCATGTCCGCCACCCGCTCGTCTCGCTCCTCGAACCGGTCATCAACCCATCGGTTCACTCCTTGAACTGACCGTCTGGAAGGTCAACCGATCGGTTCACTCCTTGAACCGATCGTCTGAGCAGTCGTCTTGATGTCCGCCGGTCTTTGACATAACAGGAAATAAAATCTATCCTATTTATTACATTGCTTCAAAAAGGAAACCTCGAGTTACATTCGGGGGGAGCAAAGGTAGGAAAGAATCTCGAATTATTTCGAGTTACATCAGGAATAGGAGAAGGAAGATCGGTGCGCAGACCGAGATGCAAGCAACCACAAACAACCACACACAGATAGGGGTTTATAGGCCATAATCATGCTACACACATCCACCACAAAACTCATTTAAGGGCGACGCGTATCGAGTGCATTAATAATACATATCATATATGTAATTAGGGATTTGTGGATTTAGGATTGGACATGCATAAAGCTGATATTATTCACATCGTATGCAATAAATAAAGGCGACAAACCAAAATCGATCATATCGATATTCCTAAAATATAGAGCAGTTGACGTGGCTCTGATACCACTGTTGGGTTTTAGGGGAGACAGAGAAGGTAGCGGAAACAAAAAATTTCTCCCCAAACCCATACCGAGGAAACGCGTCAACGTCTATATAATAGGAAAGATGGTTTGCGGAATCATACCTTGTCCCGAAGCTTGCTCGGAGACAATACCTCGTGCAATGCGCGGTCTTCAACTCCGGACTTCGACGGTGTCTGTGCAGCTCCTGGTTTCACCGGGACTGACAACTCCTACTCGAACCGGACTGTCGGATGACGGTTGTCCTCCTAAGCGGCAGTGTCTTCCCGCCTCTGTAGTAGTCCACACGGACCACCTAGAACTCCACTCTCCTTGTCCCAAAAGGAAGTGGAAGGAGTCGCACCCTCCTGTTGACGTACTAGTCACCAACACGCTCTCCTGCCTCCTGTTGCAACTGCAGTTGTCCTTCCCTTGCTGCACCTCCCTTTTGCGGTAAGCACTTTCTCGGGCTCTCTCGCGGTTACCAAAACCAGAGAGAACGACAACTTGCAGAGCAACTGGTTGCACTGAGCTGTACTTTGAGAAGCCCCCAATACCCCTATATATATAGGAGAGTCATGGGACAGGGTTCTCTATCCCGGGCAATGCGGGACTAATGCAGGAGTAGAAGGGTTCGAGAATTTTCCAAAAAAAGCAACCGGTTCGCAACTTGAAATGATCGGTTCACAACTGAACCGATCGGTTCGGCCATTGAGCCGATCGGTTGGACCTGAGCCGACCGTTTGGGGAACTCCAACCGATCGGTTGGTGCCCTGAACCGATCGGTTCATGGTCCTAATCCGGATCAAAAGGACTTTCCTTGTTTCTTTCCCAATTGGTATCGAATACCAATATTATTCCCAATCAAATTGGGCAATTTGAAACGAAAGGAAAATTCTTGCCGACATGACTTTCCCAACTGGTCGGTTGCACCAGTTGAGCCGATCGGTTCAACCCTTGAACCGGTCGTCTCAACCTGGGCATGAGTCGATCGGTCTGGACACTCCAGCCGACCGGTTTAGCAACCTCAGCCGACCGGTTCATCACATGAACCGATCGGTTGGGAGCACATGTTGGGAAAAATCAGTCAATTGTGATTTCAATCAATCCGATACTCCAATCAATGCGTCCAACACCTTGAACCATACGATATTGAGTCATCGACTGATTGAGTGTTTAATTGAACTACTAAACTCCTTTAGTAATCAATCTAAACATTGCTTTGTGGACAAAACTCCTCTTCCAGGTTAAATCCTATGTGTGTGACCCTGCAGGTCCATTTCACGTTGGCAGTGAAAGTTCATAACACTTATGACTTCACAAGCAAAGAGCGGTGCCTAGTCACACATCAGTGCTACCCAAGTGAAAGTAGAAAGTTGGAGAACAACTTTCATCCTACAATTCGTGAATGGTGTTATAGAGAATGTATAATTACTTTGTCACTGATATCCCGAATGAACTCGAGGCATGGAACAGTCATCCTATCAACGTTCATTCACTTCCTTGATCTCAGAGTAGACTGGAAGAGATATGTATGACATCAATATCATATACTGATTCACACATGCGTGCACGCCTTTCTCAATCCTACTCATCAAGTGGCCATGGATATCAAACTCCCTCAGGAGGGAAAAATCCCATATCTATCACTCACCCCTCAAAAGCCCCATGTGTCAAAGCCACCCAATCATCACCTTTATAGCAACCCATGTTTCAGGACTGCGTTTGATGATGTCAAAGTGTGCCCAACGACATGTGTTGAGTGCAGTGATTTCAGGTCTAAGAATCACACTCACCACCATCACTGTGAGTACTGACTGTGACTACCATCTCATGGTTCCATGTGTCAAACTCACGGTGGGTCTGTCCGGTACCTTGTTCTCTAACAAGTACCTATGTGTTTGGTTTGATATCTCTATATCATGACTAATGAGATTCTGTCATCAACCAACACCACAATCTAGTCTTGTGTGTCATTGCTGTCTATCTACCTTCCACAATGACATCCGACTAGGGACATAACAAGAATGTACAAACTCTTAGCATCCGTATGATCTCATCGTTCAGGTCCTCAACCTGAAAGCATACGTCATTGAGTACTATCATTCTATAGACATTCAATCTGTTCTATCACTATCTCATATGACTGAACCAGAAAGAATTGGAAGCTTGCCTTTGATGTTTATCAAATCAATCTTAATGTATCCCACCAATCATCCCATGATTGGCTCTCAGGGCATACATACCAACAGAAAGAGAACAAGTAGGACCTAGCATGGTTTAGTAGGTGGTCTGCTTGTGCCTTAGTAGTTGCTAGGTTAAGCATGCTCATGTGTATATAAACTTGAGACATATTGGTGTTTGTGACCTTTGTTGTCAAGAGGTGTAGTTTCCTCCCATCTTGGGAGAGGGACCCTTTTGTAGGGTGTATACCAGCTTTGTGGGTTTTGAGGAAACCTAAAGAGGTCTCATAGGATCTTGAGAAGCAAGTGAAAAGTACATGGTATGGGAATGAACCTGTAAGACCCATAGATAACCATCTCTAAGTGCATGTGGTTGTGTTACCATGGAGGTAACTGGTATGGGGCCTGACCAAGGTAGGCAGGTTGCCATGACCCCTATGAAAGGATGAAAGTCAGCCCATGAATGAGGAGAGAGAGATGATGAAGGCTTGGGTAAGGTTCTAAGATGGACATGTACTATAATAGAATCCTACGTCTATCCTAGGGTCAGGTAGGGATAAGACTAATGGAAGTAGGAGTTGCCTAATTCCCTAGTTGCAAATGACCATAGGGTCGGGAGGTAACAACTATCATTGTCTGAGGGCCATGGGTTAGGAGATTGATCACCTTCATGAAGTCATGGGACCCAAAGGGCGAATGAGTAGGGCACTCTCTGGATGCATAAGGGAAGAGGGATGAACCCAAAAGTACCGACACCCTATAGAACTAGAGGAGATGACAAAGGTTTGTGTGTGGACCCAAGTAGGTTCAAGACCTGTTTCCATGGAAGTAACTTTGATATCAAGATGATTGTGATGTAGAGGCATAAGTTGCATGTTTCAGCTTAGATTTAAAGGTGTACTGGCAAGGTGGGTTGTACCATCTCTACTCTTAGAATAGGAAGAACTCTGTATTTGGACAACAACCAAATGCTTATTTCCTCTTGTTCTGGGAGTGAGAGATAGGACAATACACATGCCATACACCAAGGATAAAAGGTGATGTGAGTTGGAACGTTGCCATGAGATATGAGAGGATACCATACCCTGGTGGAGTGAACGATACATGGATGTTTTACAAACACTAAGAGGAATAATGTAGTCATCTTATGAGGATGTTCTTATCATGAGATATGAGTTATACAAGTTTAAGTTTGAAAAACCAAGAGAATAAGCTCAGAGTTTCTTGATGAAGATAGACTTAGAGCTGAGATGAGGTAATAGGTGGAATACATGGAGGTGTATGTCTTCAACTTTACCTAACACCTAAGGATGTGAAGTGGTAATGGATGCTCTAGATGAGATACAAATTCCTAGTTTAAATGGAGGCTAGAAGAGGTTGTTTGGTTAACCCTCAGTTGGAAAAGAGATAAGTTTGGCTAACACTCAGATGTAATAATATCGGTTGATCAAGTTAATGGTTGTTTGGTTAGCCAGCCTAGTCCTTGATGCAATGAAATGATGGTTATAGAACCTCAGATGCACTTCTCTGGAAAGGAAGGTGATGAAACCCTGACCAGAGTGGTTTAGGTATCAAACTTGAGGAATCATGGCATGCAGGAGATCATGATACACCTTGGTGCTACAAAGATAGTAAGTGACAGTATTACTTTGGATGGCTAAGATGAAGTTGTATGTGGTTGGTTACCATGCATGACAGGAGGTAAAGGACGAACACCAGTAACCCAGTGTAATGATATAGAAGTTAAGAGTCCCTGAGAGGGAATGATAGTTCATCACTATGGGTGAGTGTGGTAAGTCTCCCCTAGACCAAGGAAGGTCAAGATGCAATATGGGTTATGGTAGATTGCCTTGCCTAGATGACATAAGAGAGAAAGAGTACTGTCAAGGGAAAAATTTGGTTGAACTACATATAAGAGAGATGGTTCAACTACACCAGGATGCGAGTTCAAAAGTTCTTGAGTATAACCTAAAGATACACTTCCATAAGGTGGAAGTAGGTACATGAAGAACTCGATGTTAGTATCGCTTACCATGCCTAACTTATGGTTAATATGATCCAGACTAGACGGTCTGATGAGAGCATGTGTGCTCATTCAGGGTGATACATGGAGACAATTCTTGTCTTCTGTAAGATGTGATGATAACCACCATAGCCAGTATTGTGATGTAAAGAAGCTCTGCAAAAGAGGTTGTGTCAGTCACCACTTCATTAAGATGATATTGGTGAAGGGACCTCGTGAAGGTCAAGAAAGGACCACAGTGTGTGCAGATGAAGTCGCTTTGATCATGCAATGGCTGAAAGGAGCCCAGAGACGACATGAGTTGTAAGCTGATGCAAAGTAGACTAACATGCAGTTAGTTCACTGTGGGGGAATAGGTGAAATGAAAATCTGACCCCTCTAAGTTATATCTAAGAGAGCTGAGTCCCCGATGCATGGGTTCTTTTGACATGGTATGGTGGAGAAGGTTAAGTTTGCCCTTACTCCTCAGGATAATGTGATGTGTGATGAGTTTCATGTGTCCAATTTAGAGCATTGTGTGAGGTACCCGAACCATGTGCGGAGCAATGAACCTAGTGAGCCCCAAGGGAGGCTGTAATGACTTGAGTCACCTATGAGGTTTATAGATGCCAAGGCGAAAGAACTCAGAGAAAGGAATATATGATGATAAAGGTTCTTTGGAAGTGCCATGGATAGGGCAAAGCCACATAGGGGCCAATGATGTACATGTAAAAGTCTTATCCTGAATTGTTTGTTTGCTTGATGGAATTTTGAGGGAAAAATTCATATAAGAGGGGAAGGATGTTACAACCCCAAATTTTGGATTCATTTGGTGAGAAATGTAATTTCTCATATTAAAGATATGTGAACAAGTAATGATATAATTTGTTTTGAATAAATGGATTTCGTTTACAATAGCCTTGATGATTGTTTTGTGGGCTTTATTGGCTATTGGGCCCAATAATAAGGAAAAGACAAAAGGAACTTCATTAATAATAAGAAATGGAGAAAAGAAAAATGTAGAAACCTCTAGAAGGAAAAAGAGTGTAATCCAAAGGTGGATTTCATGCCTCTTGGGTTCCAAGGAGTCCAAAGTTGCAAAGATAATGTGACAAGAAAAGAAAAGATCAATTAAACATTTCTTTATTAAGAAAGAAATTGAAAATAATGATAAAATGTGGAAAATAAGTGAAAAGAGGTATAATTGAGTTATCCTTGATGGATTTTCATATACAAAGAATTCCTAATGTTAAATGGAATGCCAATGAGGAAAATAAAAAGAAAGATAAAGAGAAATCCTCAAAAAGAGATATTTTAATAAGAAATAAACAAGATAATGTGAAATAATGAATATAGATGCATCTAGAAGGATAATAAGTATCCTTAAAAAGGAATTTCGAAATATTAGAGTTTCTTGGGGTCCAAGGAGCCCCAATGAAGAAAAAGAAAGAGAAAATACCAATAATAGAAAATAAGAGGATAATATGATGCATAATGAATAAATTTTGTAGCTTTGCTAAAAAGGAAGTATTTTCTATTAAATGAAAATAGAATTTTGTGCCATTAGAATAAAGGGAAAGTACTAAGAGAATAAAAGAAGTGATTTTCGAAATCTTAATATCTAAAGAATAACGGATATCAAGGAATTTTGTTTAGTGAGAAAAGATTGCTTTTTCATGAAGGAATACAGATTCCTAGTAGGAAAGGGACTTGGCAACTCGCGGATATCCATCTTAAGGCTTCGTTACCCCCTCTATAAAAGGAGAGAGAGCCCTGGGCCAAGTCCAGGAGAGAGAGAGATCCCACGTACTCTCCTTTCTTCCTCTTCTTCTTCTTGAACTTGGCATACAAACCCTAACTAAGAGGAACGACGTGAACCTGAAGCCATGAGGTAGCAAGATGGAGTTGCGAGGGGGAGCCTGATTATCTATAGAACTAGGGAATAGCTCCGCCATCGAGGACATGCCCTGACTTAGGCGCAGCTGTAGCTGCACGGCTGCAACGCCAGCCGACAGTTGCAGACCTGGCCAGCGCAAGCTGACCACCTTGGCCGCAAGTTCATTATGCCCCTGAGTGTGCGGAGGTGCGATGAAGATAGTGGAACTCTCCCTGATGGCCGTTGGGGTCAGAAGAGGAAGGGGGAGCCGCGCCAAGGCTGCAAATCGGCGGCTAGGGCGGCTGCAATCAAGCTGCTCGAGATAGAAGAAGGGTAGAGGTGCGTTGGACCGTTTTGCCCTTCATGGGCTAAAGAAACATTTAACTTAACCAAGGGCAAGGATGTAAATTCGAAATGTTTTCAAGCTGCAAAGCAACGTTGCATGATAGAGGCTACGTGTCACCTTCTTATTGGCCCAAGTAAGGTTTTATTGAAAAATTCATATCTAAATATTGGTAACTCTGATAGTAGCAAATAATATATGTATTTTGCTGAGAAAAATGAGAGGAATTCATTTTTTTTTTTGAGGGTAAGCGCTCTTCTATATTAGGTATGCAAATTGGCTCCAATGGAGTTCTTTACAATAGTAGGGAAAGAGCTAAAGTTACTGAAAGAAAAGCTACTACTAGAGGCTAATCGGGCTACTTGATGAGCAACCCCATTTGCCAATCTACGACAAAACAAAAAGGAAACGCTAGTAAACGATAAGCTAAGATGAGATATGTCTTCAAGGATGGTTCCCAGGAGATCTGCTCTTCTAGTCCCGGCCTTGATAAACTTGATTACTGTTTCAGCGTCAGATTCCACGATCACATGGGTGAGGTGCATGTCTTTGGATAGGATGAGTCCTTCTCTAATGGCTAGTGCTTCAGCGCACCGTGGGTCCTTCAATGACGGCTGCTTCTTCCCGACGATCCTTGTAGCTTCGCCATTCGCTTTCCTCCACACCATCCCGAGCCCGTCCCTGCCTTGCACATTCACAGCGGCGTCGCAATTTATCTTCACGTAGCCCACCGGCGGTATGGACCAGCCCGCAGCTGCTGCTGCACTCGGGCATCCCGGCGGCCTGCTGGCCGTCTCCGGCTGATAGCGAACTAATGGACGGAGTGAGTTCTTGATGACCATCGGGCTGCGGACATTGTTCCCAAACATAACATCATTTCTCCTGCTCCATATTGCCCAAAGGGCTGCAATCATATCGTCATCCGCTCACCCACGTAAAGGCCACACTGCTGCCATGAGAGCTGCCCGCACCGGCTTGTTACCCAGTTGGCTCACACGCCATTGTGTTTCCATCGGGTAGTCCTTCCAAAGTTCCCAAGCTTGGTCGCACTTGAAGAGCATGTGACTGATGTCTTCTTTTCCCTTCCCGCAAATATTACAAATCCCATCTTGATGGCAGTACCTATCAAACAACCTTCCTACGGTGGCCAACGAGCCAGCTGCGCACCGCCAAAGAAAATGTGCTACTTTGGGGGCTAGTCCCGTTTTCCATATCGTGCGCCACACTTCTTTTTCTACATGGTTGATCGGTTGTTCATTGCTGCTTGGTTGTTGTGTAGCCATCCAGTAGGCGGATCTCACAGTATAATCCCCACTTCTGCTTGGTCTCCAGAAGATACCGTCCGGTCTCGTCGAGATTCCTAGAGGGGTCGCACAAACCATATCAGCCACGTGTTGTGCAAACACCTCGTAGATCAGCCCCCGGTTCCACTGCATGGTATCTTGATGTATTAGTTGGTGCACCAGCTGTACTGTCGGTGAAGATATTCCCAACCTAGATTCGATTCTGCCATCTAGATTGGGAATCCAGTTGTCAGACCATATGTTTATGTCTTTGCCGTCGCCCACTCTCCACTGCATTCCATCTAGTATTATGCTCTTGGAATTCCATATACTCCTCCACGTGAAACTTGGATTATGGCCCCGTCTTGCTTCTAGAACACTGCTGGATGGGAAGTATTTAGCCTTGAGAACTTTGTACACCAACGTATCGCTCCTGTGAACCAGCCTCCAGATTTGTTTGGCAAGAAGGACTTGGTTGAAGGCGCCAATGTCCCGGAAACCCATGCCTCCTTGGTTTTTCGGAATGCAAAGTTTTTCCCAACTGACCCACGCTATTTTCCTTTCACTGTCTTTGGCTCCCCACCAAAATCTTGCGATGGAAGTGTTGATGGCGTCTAGAAGATAAGTTGGCAGCTGGAAAATACTCATCAGGTACGTAGGAATTGCTTGCGCCACCGCCTTAATGAGGACCTCCTTTCCCGCTTTGGATAACAGTTTTTCCTTCCAGCCTTGAAGTTTGCTCCATACCCGCTCCTGAATATACGAGAAGGCTTGCTTCTTGGATCTCCCCACCGCTGCTGGTAGTCCTAGGTACTTGCCATGTCTCTCCACCTCTTGGACTTTAAGTACTTGGCAAATCTCATCTTTCCTCTCCCTGGATACTCCCTTGCTGAAGGCCACCTCAGTTTTTGATAGGTTGATTTTCTGACCGGATGCCCGTTTGTATTGGCTGATAATGTCAGCTAATATCAGTCATTCTTCTTTGGTTGCCCTCGTAAAAAGAATGGAGTCATCTGCAAAGAAAAGGTGAGAAATATGCGGCCCGTGCCTGCTGGCTCGCACTCCATGGATTTTTTTCTGTTGTGTTGCCAAGTTAAGTAAAGAAGAAAAAGCTTCAGCACATAAAATGAAAAGGTAGGGGGAGAGAGGGTCACCCTGTCGCAGTCCTCTGGAAGGTTGAGTCTTCCTGGTACGATCCCCATTGATAGCAAAGGAATGAGATACGGACGACATACAACTCATAATTTTTTTCCTCCAAAGCTCACTGAATCCCAACCTCTCTTGCACGTAATCCACAAACCCCCATTCTACTCGGTCATAGGCTTTAGACATGTCGAGCTTCAGTGCTATGTGTCCCTTCTTCTTCCTCTTCTCTCCTTTCATAGTGTGAAATAACTCGTATGCCACCAGCACGTTGTCGGTGATAAGCCTTCCCGGGATGAAGGCACTCTGCTGTTCCGATATGATCTTATCCATTAGAGGACGTAAACGGTTGGCAAGGACTTTGGCTGCAATTTTGTAGACAACATTACACAGACTTATCGGCCTATACTCCCCGATCTCCTTTGGCGATTTCACTTTTGGTATGAGGACTACCAACGTAGAGTTTACCTCATCTATATTATAATCAGATTTCCACCACCCCTTGATATAGTTTGCCACATCTTCTCCCACAATATGCCAATATTTTAGGAAAAACATGGCTTTCATACCATCTGGCCCTGGTGCTTTATTCGGATGCATTCCTTTCAACGCTGCTTGGATTTCCTCATTGCTGATTTCTTTTTCCAGCTCTTCATTTTCCCCCTCCCCGATTTTCCTCTCTAGTCCTGCCACTGCCTCCTCCCAGCCCGATGGATTTGACGTTTGGAACAGCCCCTGGAAAAAGGTAGTGATGACTTTCTCGATCTCTTCTTCCTTCGTTCTCCATTGTCCCTCATTATCGCTGATGCCCTCAATCTTGTTTCTCTTCTTCCTGTGAGAAGCTTTGTGGTGAAAGTACGCCGTATTCCGGTCACCAGCCTTCATTTCATTCACCCTCGCTCTAGCATGCCAATATTTTTCATCACGTCTATGCCACTCCTGAAGTTCGGCTGCCATGCTTGCGCATTTGTCAAGGTTGGTTCTGTCCGGCGGTAGAAGTTGTGCCTCTCCAAGCTGTGCTTCTAGCTCCTTGATCCTTCTTTTCATTTTCCCAAACTTTTCGTTTGCCCAGGACTTTAGTTTAAGGCCACATCTTTCCATCTTCCCTTGTATCTCCATCGCAGCTCCTCCTTCCCATGCTTCTTTAATGATTTGTTCACATGCCTCATCCTCCACCCACATGGGTTCAAAGAAAAAATTATCATGTTGTCTTCTTTGACGCCTTCGCCTGTACTCCGTGTGAATAACAACCGGGGAATGATCCGAATCTACAAAGGGTAAATGGATGACTCGTGCCTATGGAAATCTCGCTGCCCAAGCGGGGCCCGCGAGTGCCCTGTCTAGCCTTTCACGAGTAAGGGTTTCAGGTGTTTTTTCCCTCTGCCATGTGAAAATGTTGCCACTATATCCCAGATCTGTCAGATCACAATCATCTATCACATCCCGGAAATCCTGCATGTAGCGTAAGGGCTTCGGTGGACCTCCCATCTTTTTTGTGTTAGAGACAATTTCATTGAAGTCTCCAAAGAACACCGTAGGTAAATCAGATGCATTTTTTAGCTCTCGTATCAAACTCCAAGTGTTGTGCTTTTGTTGCTGGTCCGCCCATCCATAAATACCCATAGCCCTCCATTTCCCGGAATCAGTCCCATCTCCAACTTCACAACTGCAGTGATGCTGCGAATAAGATATGACGGTAAGATCAACATCCTTCCACCAAAGACCAACTCCTCCAGACCTGCCCACTCTATCTATGCATATCCCTTGCGTGAAGCCACATTTCCTCTTCACTGCTTCCAGATCCACCCCAGTGATGAGTGTCTCCATTAAGAAGACAAGGTTTGGGCTCTCCCTCCAACACCAAGATCGGAGGGTGTTAACCGTGTCAGGGTTGCCCAACCCCTAACAGTTCCAACTCATGATTTTCATTGCTGTTCACGGAGCTGGACTCTGCCAGTCTCCGCTACTTGAACATCTACTGTCCCATCTTTGTGTACTGTACCTTCACCGCTCCTTGCTTTCTTTGCTGCATCTTCCGTAGGACTGATCATGTCAAGCTCCATATCACAGTATTCAGCATGTCTTCCTCTCTTTCCTGACATCGTGTCCCAGACCACTTCATGCTCTAGAATCCCGAGACGTTGTGCCCTGCTCATCTTGTACACCCACGGTGGTTCCCGAATTTTCTTCGTCTCACACTTCCCTTTTTTTCCTGTCTTCTTTCTGTTTTCTAGCTTTTTTTGCGCCCTCGTCCGAGCCTGGCTCTGGGTATACTCGTTTATTGTTCTCCTTTCTGTGCCTATTGTATCTGGTGCCTCCGGTACTGCCTCTTCATCGGTAACTGTCTCGTTGATCTTTCCTGTGATTGTGAATACTGGATCCGCCTCCACTACCATGCGAGATTGGCCTCTGACCCTCACCTCCAGAAGTTCACTCCTTCCGTAGGTTTTACTTCTGCTGTCCTTCTTTCTTATAGCTACCTCCTCGTCGGCCATGCCCTTGCTGCTCCGTCCGCTACTCTTCTGGACCTCCTCCCGTTCAGGAAACAGATCGGATAGGTTCCCTTCGGACTCGCCACTGATCTCTCGCTGCTGCCATGGTTGCTCCCCACCTGCGTTCGCAGCCTTTTGATTGTTCTGGGATGTTGCCGCAACTGCTGCCGTGGTGCCCTCCTGCTTGGTCGTAGCCCTACTGTCATTGGACGACCATGATTTCGATGAACTCTCCTGTGTTGGTTTATGTTTGAAGATGATCCTCTTCGTTGCCCTTATGTTGCCATGTAGTTCTTCGTGCAGTGACGTCCTCAGCTTCCTCGGCGAGGCCTTCAGCCACGGCCCCCACTGCCTTTCTCCTTCGTCCCCTTCCGTTCTTTCGTCGCAATCCCTCTCGGCGTGCCCTAGCCTCCCACAGGTGTGGCAGAAGTGCTGCAACCTCTCATACTTCACGTCTAGATTCAGGATCTTGTTCTGGTTGCCCGTGATCCGTAGTACTCTCTTCAGTGGCCTTGTGATGTCCAGGTTCACGCGGACTCTCGCCGACATTTCCCAGCCGAGTTCGTCGACGTCCAGGTCGATCACGTCGCCTAGCCTGCCTGCTATCTTCCTGATCGCCTGGGGTGACCGGAAACCCAATGGAAGCCCGTATATTCGAACCCAAAAAGGCGTCTGCTTGATCACAATCGAACCTGGTTGCTCTTCCCTCTCGATTTCTTTGAAGATCAGAAGTTTATTCTCGAAGTTCCACGGTGCTCCATCTACCACTTTCTGTTTGTCTCTCCAATCGAAGAATTGGATGATGAATATGTCTCCCTCCAACTGCTTGAAAACGACCTTCTGTGAGAGTCCCCACACCTGTGTTAGCGTACGTTTCATCGCCCAGAAGTTTGGTGA
Organism: Alisma plantago-aquatica; assembly: GCA_963693085.1. NCBI lineage: Eukaryota > Viridiplantae > Streptophyta > Magnoliopsida > Alismatales > Alismataceae > Alisma > Alisma plantago-aquatica. The sequence continues at coordinate 196,794,821 of OY856412.1, forward strand.
TCTATCAGAGAGGATGCACGCCACCAGCGCCAGTCCCAGATGTTCGGTTTCCTCCTCTGCTTGTTCTTCCCTGATCTCGATCGGTTCCTCTTCCTCCGTTGTGAGTTGCAGCCGCGCGTATCTCTCTGCTAAATCCTCCGCCATCCTGGGGAGAATACCAGAAAAATCGCCCTGTCCTTGGACCTACAAGAGAAGGTAACCCTGCCGGGTTAGGAAGGCTCCCACACGCCGGAACCCTAGTCGCCAGAGCGCTAGGTCACGGGCGCGAGGAGAGAGATGGAAGTGCTATAGACTTGTAAATGAGAGGAATTCATTAAAAGTGGTTTTAGAGGATAATTCCTCATGCTGTTCGAAAATTAGTGTAACTTATCAACTTCAATGAATTAAAGATTAAGAAACTATATTTTGAGATGATTAATGAAATTTGTAGGGTTTAATGGATAATTAAAGTTGATATTAGCCTGTTAATCATGAAAAGATACATTGAGAACAAAAAGGAGGAACGTTGCACGTAATTGGTTTAATTTAGAAATTCATGTGCATAAATATGCTTTAATGGGCCTTGAAACCCTAATATTAGTAAAAGTGACTCATAATGGTTTTAATTATTCAAAATTGTGAATAAAGTTGAGATATGATTATTCCAAGCTATTTAAAGTATAAAAGTTCCGAATTGTGGATAAATCCCCTTAATGTAGTAATTATGGTTTTTCTAATGGATAAAGGTAGAATTAATGATAAATAACGTTCAGATGTGAATTAGACCATAATGAACTATGAATTGATGATAAATGAGCATAATGACTTTGTCATAGATTAAAAGGATAAAAATAGTAGCTTTAATGTGAAAGAGGCTTAATGGACTTAATTGATGGTTAATTATGCTTTTTCTGAAATCAAGGTTATATGTTGTTAGAAGATAACCGTAATATATTTCATGAAAAATAATTGAGATAATTATGGTTTGCGAGTAATTGTATAAAATTAGGGTTTAAAATAGCAAAAATGAAGTGAAACCCTAATTGCAATGGAAACCCTAAAAGTGGATTGGAAACCCTAAGAAGCAAGCTAAGTTTAATAGATCTCGATGGTATGATTAATAATAGGAAATTGTATGCATATTTAAGGATCTCATAATGTTCTTGCTTATTTGGATTTCTTGCATGGAATGTTTTTCTCTCAAATCAGCTTGATCAGGTATGTGGTTACGTTTATGATTAACTGCCTTAGTTTCACGGCGATTCCCAGAGATTTTATCGGTTGTTTGAAATAAAATGCTTGGATGACTTTTATTTCATGCAACTATAGAGTGACTATGATTATCACTATAAATGTATATGTATATAACTGTCTTAGATCCAGATCCTCCTCTATGTCTTTGCAAATGCTAAAAAGGGTAACCTAGAGTATGGTCTAGGTTGTCATAAGTTAGAAATTGGGCTACCCACTTGTAGTGTCGTGAGACTCTATAGCATGCCATGAGTTAAGGAGTGGGCTACCTACGGGTAGTGCCATGTGACTCAACCCTAGAAACGGATTCACCGGTTAGGTAGGATCATGAGGGGTTTAATGGGGATCTACCATAAGGAAGGTAGCATCCAGGTCCACTGCAGGGATAGCTCAGAGGATAGGATATGTATGGATCACGCAGTTATATTTAAAACATAAAGTTGTTTGTTAAATTGTAATTGACTGCCATATGTTGTTATGGTTAATTACACGATTATTGTTCCCCCCACATACCAGCTTTATGTTGACCGATGTTTTGTTTGTCGGCATTTTAGGTACAAGTGAAAAGAGACAATAGTAAAGTGGCATATGTTGAATTAAATATGAATTAAAGTTCAAAGGAGGATTAGTTAGAATAGACTCCATGTGGATAGAAGTAGACATCCAAGCTTTTGAAAAAGGTATGAAAAGTTTAATTTTATTACATCCTTTCAGTTTAGTTTAGTAGAATTTGATAATTATTATTGATTATTTGTTGAACCTTTGATCCGGAAATTGGGATAACAGCTCTGACCTCTTGGTCTCCCTTAATTGGGGGTTACTGGGAGGCAGGGTCATTACACCATTTCTTATGACAATTTTGTATGTGCTCAAGTATAAGAAGAGCCACAGAGTTGGTGCTACTGACGTGGCAACAGTTGGTGGTACTAACTTTACATCAGAGACCTACGAGAAACTCATCCAGAATCAATGCTACTGACAAGTGAAGTTAGTGCTACCGATTTAGCATTAGCAAGCCCCAACATGAATCGAGAAAACTCAGTGCTACCGAGTTGACGTCAGAGAGATAGCTCGAAAACCACAAAACTTAGTGATATTGAGTCCAGTCAATAGCACTGACAAGATCGGGATCACGTGACCAAACCTAAGTGACTCGGTACTACCAACTCACCTAGTCGGTACTATCGAGTCTGCCTGATCAGGCCAGCCAAAAATTTATCTCTAATCGAGTGGTAGACATTAAGTCGCACCCTAAGTGCATCCTATGACTTAGAGGGATGATGACCATAGTAAGGGAGGCAACCATTTTCATTGCACCATGACCGAAAAGAGTGAAAAGAAGAACTGAGGACTGAAGGCTTTGACCGAGGAGACCGGGCACCTCTAGAAGATGATTCTACAGTCGGAAGATAGTAGAATGCTCGCGTGATGGAGGGGATCTTCCATACGGGCAGAGATTCAGGGGTTATTTTAGTTTATTCATATTTTCCACATTTTTCTTCTTTCCTCCCATGTATTCATCGATGAAAACCATGCAAGGCTAAAATCTTTTATTCCTTAGGATCTGGGAGTAGCCCGAATATACACTGTGATTGATTTCCATACATCAATATCAATTTATCTCTTTTTACTAGATATAAATCTATGAAAGATTCATGTTCTACTTGTGCTTGATCACTATGAGTGGATTGATAGATGCTTAGTTATCTTGAGAGAGAAGTTAAGGGTCATAGAGCGTAGATTTACTTGTATACTATGCCCTTTGGGAAAAGTGGAGTGTAAACAGAGGGAGAAACCCAGAGAATGACCGTAAAGAATCTAACTAATCAACCAATAGCTGCAGAAGTGGGATTGACATTAGATTAGGTGGTAAATGACACTACCAGAGCAGGTAATTCTGGCTACAGGCTCCTTATCAAGGGATTGAGATAATAGATGTTAGTGTGTGTGAGATCGATTATTAGTGTTGTCAATGGTGAAACTACTCCCTAAGGAACTCACCCCATATTTGATTAATTACACGTTTAATTCATTTTATTTCTACTTTTGTTCTTTTATTTAACCCAATTCAACCAATTACAACTGGCTTAGCTGAATTGATCATAGTTAGTAGTAGTCTACTGAAGAAATGCTTCCCTGTGTTTGACTCAGTCCTCACAAGGACTTATTACTTTGATATGTTTGCTTGTGTACTATGCACGGTAAACTCGTGTCAAATTATTGGCGTCGTTGCTGGGGAAACAACAACATCCAGCACTATGAGTGTTGTGGTCAGCCACTCTAGGGCAATTATTTTTCTCATTTTAATTTTTTTTACTCAAAGTCCTTTGAGCTGAATCATAAGATTTTTCTTGATATATTATATATTTCTTGCGCTAATACCTACTTTCTTCTATTTTAGGGAAACTAGTGTATGGTGCGTACTAGAGCCAAAGAATATGGAGAATCGTCCTCACTAGGCTTTGGACAAGAAGAGCTCTTACAAGGAGAAAGGGAGTATGGAAGATCTATGGACATGTTTAACCAAACCCCTCCACCTCCACCTCCACCTGAGAGACCTTCTACACCAGAAGAACTAGAGACAGCAGAAATGGAGGGAGAGCAAGAAATGATAGTATGGGAAAGGATAAAGTCTTTGTCAGCTACGGCCCAAAAAGGGCCCATCAAAAGGCAAGCCATCAATGTGGGCATCTATAAAATAGATCCTGGACTCGTGGCCTTAGTAAAATCTCAAGTGTTCCATGGCCAACCCTCTGAAGATCCAATGACACATATCAACAATTCCGTGGAGAACTATGACATGGTCAAGATAGACATGGTCCCAACGACTACAATATACCTTAAGTTGTTCTGATCATCACTAGAAGATAGTGCAAAATCATGGTTCAACAATCTAGATGATGAAATCATTGAGACATGGGACCAGATGATAGATGTTTTCTTCAAGCGCTATTTCCCTCCACAAAAGATGAATGATCTAGTGAAGAAGATTCATAACTTTAGACAACAAGTAGATGAGTCATACTCAGAGGCATGTGAATGGTTTCAGAATATGCTGAGAGAAGTGCCTCATCATTGCATTGATTTACTTGGGCAAGCTATGATTTTCTATTATGGCCTACACAAAGGGGAGAGAACAACTCTTGATAGTGTAGGAGGAGGCTTCTTCCTCAACAATAAGCCTACTCGTTGCCATGAAATCCTCAAAAACATGTCTAAAACCAATCATGGGGAGAAGAAAGAGAGCCATCGACAACCATCAAGAGTGTCAGAGAATCCAAGGTGATTTATGCGTCGAACGAGAAGTTGGATCTCATTGCTAAGAAGCTATGTGCTACAGACAGAGTTCCTACTGAGGAAGAAGAAGAGAGTGCAAGTATGTGCGTCAGGGGCAATACAAGAACATTGATTATTCTTAGAGTAAAGACCCCAAATTTTCTTAGAAGGACCCTAACAACTTCCAATAGGATCCATCACATGCGCAGTAGCAACATCCTAAGCCACAATAGTATGGCTAAGTGTAGTATCAACTAGAGCAGCAGAAAATTGACAACATTGAAGAAATGTTAGGTAAGTTGTTGAGTCAGAATGAGCTGCAGATTGCACAAACTCAAAGGGATCTTCAAAAGCAAGGGGCACATATTCACAACATAGAGACACAGATCTCTCAGATAGCGGCAGATGTTAGTGCATTGAAGCAACCATCCCAACATGGATTTACAGTGAACACCAATGTATCTTCCAGGAACTAATATTTGAAGGTTGTGCTACTATGCAGTGGCAAGATACTATTGAATGACGCATCACATGAGGCAGTTACTAAAGAATCTACAAATCAAACTATACCAATGGATGTAGAAGAACCATACATGGCAACACATGAGAAGACGATAGAGGAACATATTGATGAGGTTGGGGGTAATAAGACTCAGGCTTATATTTCACCTCACCAACGGGAGCTTGTAGTTCCAGTGCCCTTTCCAAATAGTTTAAAAGAAACCAAGATGGACCGATAGTTCAATAAATTTCTAGACAATTTTTGGAAGTTATCTGTGAACATTCCCTTAATAGACACCATTGAGAAGATACCATCTTATGGGAATTTTTTGAAGGATATAATTACAAAGAAGAGAAAGATACCAAAATCTAATGTTGTGGTTCTGAAATAGTAAGTTAGTGCCTTCATCTTGGGGACACTACCTCCTAAAATATAGGATTGAAGATTCTTTAATATCACATGCTTCATAGACAAGACAAAATTTGGAGAGGCTCTATGTGATTCAGGGGCAAGTATGAATCTGATGCCTCTATATACCTTCAAGAAGCTCAAACGCAAAGAATCCAGGAAGAGCAGCATGACAATCCAATTAGCAGACAATTCTGTAGTTAAGCCATATGGTATATGTGAGGATGTTCTGGTGAAAGTGGATAGGTTCGTCTTTCCTATAGATTTTGTGGTGATGGAAATGTTGGATGACCATGACAATGAGATTCTACTTGGAAGACCATTTCAAGCTACAACAGATATGATACTTGAAATGGGAAGAGTACGTCTGACTATGGGAATCTAAGATGACAGGTTTGATATCAAGATGCCAGAGCACTCTAAAACCACGGGAGATAAGGAGAAATGCAACATGCTTTAGCACGTGGATGGCAAGTTTTTTCTATTTCTAGGGAAGTTGTTCCTGGATATGGCCAATGTTATGCCTAAAGTAGAAAGAGGTACTCTAGCGGTGGACATATTGGAAAATACAAAGGTGATCTCGCTAACTCAAACATTGTGATATCCATACAATGAGGGAGATGACTACGACCCTACTTCTGAAGAAGAAGCCATAGATGATTCTGTGATACAATCATCACCCAAGCTACCCTTAGAAGCATGCTTGACAAATAGAATGGAGAACAACCTATGCAACCACCATCTAGAGGAGTGCCGTTTGATGTTGAAGGCAGTACCTTGCTACTATGCAAAGCACTTTGAGGACCTTAGACCACCGCCACCACCATTGGTCCCATCTCTATTGAGCCCACCGGACTTGGATCTAAATCCATTAGCGACGCACCTGAAGTATGTCTTCTTAGCTATAGAGGAAAAGCTCTCAGTGATCATATCATCTTCTTTGAGTGGTGAGGAGGAAGAAAACTTACTCACCGTGCTGAAAAAACATTGAGCAGCATTCAGGTGGTCAATAGCTGACATTAAAGGGGTCTATCCAACTTTGTGTCAACACAAGATCTGGCTCAAAGAAGGATCCAAGGCAATCATCCAACCTCAAAGGCATCTCAATCCAATTATGACTGAGGTGGTGAAGAAGGAAGTTGTCAAGATACTTTCGGCAGGTATAACCTATGCAATCTCTGATTCAATGTGGGTTAGTCCTACTCAGGTAGTTCCTAAGAAAGGGGGGATCACGATCACTACTAATGCGGCTAATGAATTGATTTCCACTAGGCTAGTGACAGGATGGAGAGTGTGCATAGATTATCACTGTTTGAATGCAACCACTCTTAAAGATCATTTCCCTTTACCCTTTATTGATCAGATCTTGGAACGATTAGTTGGCCATTCACATTTTTGCTTTCTTGAGGGGTATTCTAGGTATAATCAAATTTCCATTGAGCCTAAGGATAAGGAGAAATCCACTTTCACCTGCACATATGGAACGTTTGCATACCGACGGATGCCTTTTGGTCTTTGTAATGCCCCTGCTACGTTTCAATGTTGTATGCTCACCATTTTTTCTGACATGGTAGAGCGGTGCTTAGAGGTTTTAATGGATGATTTTTTTGTATATGGCGAATCTTTCAATGATTGTCTACATAATGTTAACAGGGTATTGTAGAGATGTGAGGACACTCACCTAGTTCTAAACTGGGAGAAGTGTCACATGATGATAAGTGAAGGGATCGTCCTTGGATACAAGGTGTCCGGTAAGGGCATGTAAGTGGATCCAATAAATATTGAAGTCATCTTCACACTACCTCCACCAACATCGATAAAAGGAGTGAGGAGCTTTTTAGGACATGTTGGATTCTACCACCGTTTTATCAAGGATTTCTCGAAAATTGCCAAACCTTTGTCTGAGCTTTTAGAAAAAGACGTCGAGTTTTCCTTTGATGAGTGATGTGTAAAATATTTTGAATTTCTTAAAGAAAAATTGATCGCCAAACCTATTGTGTAGGCTCCTAACTGGAGCTTGCCCTTTGAGATGATGTGTGATGCATCAGATTATGCAGTAGGAGTTGTGTTGGGTCAACATAGGGACAAGACTCCAACTGTCATATATTATGCATCAAAGACTTTGAATGATGCGTAGTTGAATTACACCACCACCAAAAAAATTGTTGGCAGTAGTGGTTGCTTTTTAAAAATTCCTCAAATACCTAGTTGGGGCTAAAGTGATAGTTTAGACCGACTCTACTGTGATTAAATACTTGTTACAAAATAAAGATGTCAAACCTAGATTGATTAGGTGGGCTCTTTTGCTTCAAGAATTTGACATTGAGATTAGAGACAAGGCATGGGTCGAGAATGTAGTAGACAGTCATTTGTCTAGGTTGGAAAGGGTGGATGAAAAAGATATAGCCATCCCCATTATTGAGGAATTCCCAGATGAGAAATTGTTTGCAATTAAAACTGAAGATCCTTGGTTTGCAGATACTGTTAATTACCTAGATTGCAAGGAATTACCTAGGGATTGGGGGTATCAATAAAAAAATTGATTTTCCACTCATTGAAATTTTACATTTGGGATCACCAAATTCTTCTTAAGCAATGTAGGGATGGGCTATTAAGAAGATGTGTACCTCAATGTGAGGTAGAGAGCATCTTGTCACATTGTCATTCTCTACCCACAGGTGGACACCATGCAAGCTCTAGGACTACTGCTAAAGTCATAGAGAGTGGGTTTTATTGGCCTACCTTGTTTAAGGATGCTTACAACTTTGTTCGTCATTGTGACGCATGTCAATGTGCAGGTTATATCTCTAAGCGACATGGGATGCCCTTCAATATGTTTCAGGAAGTTGAAGTTTTTGATCTTTGGGGTATAGATTTCATGAGCCCATTTGTGTTGTCGAATTCCAATTTATATATATTACTTGCAGTTGATTATGTGTCTAAGTGGGTGGAAGCGATTCCGACCCACACCAATGATGCACAAGTAGTGTGCATGTTTGTGAAGGAATACATTTTTTACAGGTTTGGTGTCTCCCGCCTAATTATTAGTGATGGGGGTTCCCATTTCACTAATAGGTAGTTTGGAGCTCTTTTGAGAAAATATGGAGTGAAGCACTGAGTGGGCACTCCTTATCACCCACAGACTCAAGGACAAGTTGAGGTGTCCAATAGAGAGGTGAAGAAAATCTTAGAAAGGACGGTCTCAACCAATAGGACAAACTAGAGCCATGTGGTAGGTGATGCTCTTTGGGCTTACTGAATAGCCTACAAAACCCCAATAGGAACAACACCTTTTAGGCTAGTCTATGGCCGTGCTTTCCATCTACCGGTAGAGCTTGAGAACAAGGATAAATTGGGCTATGAAGAAGCTGATTTTCAACATAGATGAAGTGGGTAGAAAGAGGCTTTTGGTGCTGAATGAATTAGATGAGCTTAGGATGTATGCTTATGAAATCTCTAGGATATATAAGGAAAGGACTAAGAAAATTCATGATAGACACATTCTAAAATGGTTGTTTCTTCCAAGATAGAAAGTCCTCCTTTTCAATTCTAGGCTTAGGCTACATTTGGGTAAGTTAAGGTCCAAGTGGAGTGGATCGTTTGTGATTGAAAAAGTCTTTCCTCATGGTGTTGTGAACATTGTAGATGGGAGCAGGTCATTCTTTGTCAATGGCCAAAGGTTAAAGCACTATTTTGGAGGTGAGGTAGAGCCCCAGTTAGAGGAGGTGCAACTTTGCACCATTCCATAGATTCTTGCTCTATAGACCGTCTAGTCTAGGACGTTAAACAATGATGCTTGTTGGGAGGCAACCCAATCTTTATTTTCTTTGTTTTTATGCTCAATTTTAATTTTTAGTTGTCACTTTAATTCAATTTCTATAAAACTGGTCTTGACTCATTTTTAGAGTGTGCATGGATTTAAAGTCAGTACCACCGAGTTTTGCAGTCGGTGGCACCAAAATGACATCAGTGTTCTATCAGCAACAACAACATAGACTCACTACCACTGACTCAAATGGTCGGTACGACTGAGTCTCTAAAGATCTTTTGAGGGTTCATTGATAAGGACTCAGTACCACTGACTATTCCAGTTGGTGATACCAACTTTTGGGCGCGCCCATGTTCCTTATAGCGAGTCCACAAATTCAAAAGCACCAACAAATCCTAAAACTCTATGCTACCTACTCACCTAGTCTGTACTATCGACTCACTACATCAACAATCCGGGCAATCATGATCCAACAACCATGATGCATTTTATATAGCGGTCGGTAGCACCAATCTTCGACACAAGTCAGTACCACCAACGCGTCGTTGGTACCACCGACTCAGGACAATCCATGCCATCTATGTCAGCCAATCGTAAGACGTCAATGCAACCGACCATGGATTGTGCTAACCAACTCAGTACCAACAACTTAGAAATTTAGTAGTACTGACTCTGTTGCAATCAACTATAAAAGGAGGGGTGGTGAAGCCATTTTCTTCACACCCTCAACATCCACTCCTCCTACATTCTAGAGCAAGGCTACACCAGGCACCGACGATCTTCCCTGAGATTCCATTCTCTTAATCTCCTTCTTGCATCAATGACATGGCTCCTAGGAGAGGATTTGTTCCCTCGCAGGGTGAGTTAGTCCCCCGACCAACCCGCATTCAACATCCTTCCTCGGAGATAAGGAAGCTCTATGAGGAGTTGCAGACAAGGCAAGTCATCCCGGTGAGATATGTTGATCGCACGCTGATTAAGATGGCGGGCTTTACGGACAACATGCACTAGGTATGTCAAAAGAAAGAGATGGAGGGAGATAATCCTTTCTTTAGTGACTAGAATACCTACCCAGATCTTATCTTAGAGTTTTTGGCATCACTTGACATTCTCGTTGCCCCCGAGTAGAAGATAGGAGGCAAATGGCAGGAAGGCAAGGTCAAGTTCCGCCTCTTCAACAAGAACTACTCCCTCATGTTGAGAGCCTTCAATCATATTTTCAACTAGGCTCATGTCCCAGAACACTCGGTGCCATCGGACTTTGACTACGACGTGGCATGGGAGTAGCTGACTGAGGCACCGACGGGATTCCGTATCAACTAGCACATCAGTTTTGTAACTAATACTGAGCATATGTTTGCTCGTATGCTTCATTCTCTCTGCATCAACACTATCTTCACCTGATCCGATCAAGCTCAAGGGGAGGTCCAAAAGCAGGACCTCTACTTTCTTTACTGACTACTGGAGGGGGCGACGATTAATTTTGGAGCTTTTCTGTTGCTCCATATGATTTTTGTGAGGTGTAATGTGACAAGGAAGGTGCCGATCTTATTTGGGGGTCTCATCACCCCTATTGCTCTCCACCTACGCCTTGATCTATCCACCCTCAAGCCATTGGAGGATACAACAAAGATGGACCTCCCTCACTTCAGCAAAGTGCATCTTCTCCAATACCACCACAATATACTCTATGCACATTGCAACTGTCGAGGCATATTTTGGGAGTGGAGGCTCCCTGACCCTGTCTTCAACCTACGTAGGGTGGAACATCTCAGGTGGCCACTGAACGAGGTATAAGTTGAAGATCCTCCCAAGACACTAACTCGGGGCGATGACGAGGAGCACAGTAGAGACAACGACAACAAAGTTGAGGAGGTGGAGCCCACCATCCCCATGACCAGGAGACTGGTCCCATGCAAAAGGGCCCGCACATATGCTGCCTCAACTTCCTTGGCCCTACCACTATCCCAGGAGGACCAGGAACCGTACAACATGGTGGGTATGTATACAATGCTACAAGAGATCCAGACAGGACAACATCAGCATCATGCGATGCTGACAGGAGTGCAGGATATTCAAGGAAGGTTGTACCAGAACCAACAGGGATCTATGAGAATGAACACCTTCTCTTGGCCAACTAAGAGAATATTCGCATGCACCTGTAGTGGATGGAGTAGTACCAGTGGCCTTTCTTTGACCACTACTAGAACCGTGGATACTTCAGGGAGTACCCACAACTGCCACCTATGCTGCCTATAGACCTCTCATTTCAGGGGATTTTCCCTCCACACGACCCCAACATGCCACCTCTGCCATTTTGAGCCTTGGTACCACTATTACACCTCTTGGGTGTGAGTATTGACTATGCAAACATAGTCATATTCAAGCTTGGGGGGGTGCTGGAACATTATTCTACTTTTTTATTATTTTATCTTTAGTTGTGCAAGTGTAGGATCCACGTCTATCTAGTGTAATTGTGGAGTAGTAAATGCATGGTTTTATTTTCAAATAGATTGTACTCTCTGGGTTGTTGCATGAAAATGGTCATATCCTTCAAAGCTTAAATTGCAAAATCTTTTTGTAACACCACTTGAGGAAGTGTTTGGACTAGTCAACATTAGGACTTAGGACATACATGAAAGTTTGAATCGACTTAAGAATGTGAATGATGAAGATGTTGAGTCTAAACTGACCAAGCCATAACGAGATCTTAAATGAAAATATAAGAAATAAACCTTTGGATCACCCTGAACACAAGTCAATTAAGAGGGACACATAATAATATAATGAAAGGTATCGTCTCTTACTTATGTGATTCCATTTCCTTTCCATTCATTTTTTGACTCACCACCTCAAAAATTCATGAGTACTCCAAGCTATTTTATTTTATTGCATTGCATGGCACGATAGGAACATTTTAGTTAGTTTAATTGCATTTGAAAAAAGAAGAAAAACATTGCATTTGTATGCATCAACTTTAGTGCATACCATCTTAGCTTGCATAACACAGTTCATGTAGTTGCATACATTTCAACATTGCATGCATATTTTCCTAAACATGTGGATGTTAATGTTGATTTATAAAACTAAAAGTGCAGGGATACACCTCCAAGAAAAAAAGAAAAGAAAAAAAAGGAGAATAAATATAAAGGCAAGAAGCATGAAACTTTTTTTTTATTATCGGGGAAACCCACCCCCCTAGTCGGAGGCCCAGATAGCAGGGATGGTAAACATGGGAGCCCCGTGTGCCTACACACTGGTATTTCAATAAGTCGCATCAGAGGCAGGCTGACGCTGCGGGAAATTCATTTCCGAGTAGTGCTTCTAGCGAGAGTCGAACCTGAGACCCTTCGTGAGGGGCCCCGAGCTACGACCAGTTGGCTTGATGTGTCAACACCAATGAATAATGCAGTAGTCAAACAAGAATTTTGCTGATAAAATATGTCATTGTAAATTTGAGCTACAATTAACCTCTTCAAGGTTAAGTTAGGGATTATATAAAAAAGTGTTGAAAATGTGGAACAACCAACTATACTAGTCGATAATCAGACAGATTTTTCCAATAAAAGTAGAGGAAATAAGCTAACCATGATTGAATGCAGTAGAAGTACAAAGCATAGAACCTTACCCTTGCTTGTGCATTGGTGCATCATGTACTTTTGACAAATAGTTGGTTATTGAATTTGAAAGATGAAACTAGTACCAAGAAGGTTGAATTGGATACAATACAGGAAAACCGCTAAAAATGCTAACAACTAGCTGTTTTGCATGCTATATCCAACAAAGGTTCCGTCCATGCAAGAGAAAGTTACCCAACCGACTAAGGACCCATACAAAAGAAAAGATGACATACTGAAGGGCATCACAATGAGAGGCATGGGTCATTGGGGCATAAGAAGCATGAAACTTAGCCTTTTGAGAAAAATAAATAAATAATTTTTTGTTTAAATAAAACAAGGAGAAGAGTGTATCCCGCATGTTGTTTTAGTGATGATTTAATCCACATGTGCATTCTTTAGAGTTTTCAAACAAAATCAACTCGTTCATACATGCATCATCTCATAAAAGAAAGAAAAGAAATAAATAAGTTTTTTTCTTTAGGCATTAGGATTCATTCATGGCATTCTTTTCATCCATTTAGGTTCATTTGTCTTTATGCATAAATAGGTTGGATGTACTTATGAATTTTCATTTTCCACCCATCTTGAACCATTAATTTCTCTTATTGGTAGGCCACTCTAATGATTTATCTCCTCATTCATGCTTATAAGGATATCTGCTTCCAAATAGTTGTTATTTAGGAAAGAGCAATTTAGTGTAAGGAATCACACAATGCATCAAGTGAATGTCTGAGTGATTATGATGTTAAATGCTTTCTTGATAGTGTCATTGACTGAAGGTGGACATCTTTTATGGAATTTTTTGGTCACTTTAGAGCAGTTATCAGTTCAGTAGTCAGTGAACGTCAATTTAGGGATGGATATGTTGATTTGATTTAGAAAGGAATGTATGTGTTATGTCCTTCTGCTGACTCTTATCAAACAGATTCAAGAGAGTGTTGCTCAAGGATGAGACCCATTTAATCTTAGGTAAGTTTGATGCATGTGTTTTTATTCGTTATTTCAGGCACATTTTTCCTTGATTTCATGTGTAGATTATTCATTTTTTTATTCATTATGTATGAAATGATTTAGACTTCCCGTTTCAATTAAATCCATCAAATTATATGATTTTTACTATTTTATGTAATATTTTATGCATCCCCATTACTTATGACGATTTTGTGTGTTTTCAGGTACAAGTAAGAGCCACAAAGTCAGTGCTACTGACCTGGAAACAGTCGGTGGTACCGACTTTACATCAGATAGCAACCGAAAACTCACCCAAAATCGGTGCTACCGACAACTGAAGTTAGTGCTACCAATTTCACATCAGCAAGCCCCGACATGAATCAAGAAAAGTCGGTGCTATCGAGTTGACGTCAAAGAGGCAGCTCAAAAACCACAAAACTTGGTGCTATCGAGTCCAGACAATAGTACCGACGGGATCGAGATTGTGTGACCAAACCCAAACCTAAGTGACTCGATACTACCATATCACCTAGTCGGTACTACCGAGTCTTCCCGATCAGGTCAGGCATAGATTTATCTCTAATCCAATGGTGGATGTTAAGTCATACCCTAAGTGTCTCCTATGACTTAGAGGGACGACGGTCAAAGTAAGGGAGGTAGCCATTTTCATTGCACGACGATCGAAAAGAGAGAAAATAAGAACCGTGGACCAAAGGATTTAGCTGAGGAGATCTGGGCATCTCTGAAGGATGATTCTACAGCCATAAGACAACATAATGCTTGCACGACAGAAGGGATCTTCTAGACGGGCAGATATTTAGGGGTTACTTTAGTTTCTTCATGTTTCCCACATTGTTCTTCTTTCCTCCCATGTATTCATCAATGAAAACCATGCAAGACTAAAACCTTTTATTCCTTAGGATCTGGGAGTAGCCTGGATATACACTGTGATTGATTTACATGCATTAATATCATTTTTATCTCTTTTTACTAGATATAAATATATAAAAGATTCATGTTCTACTTGTGCTTGATCACCATGAGTGGATTGATAGATGCTTAGTCATCTCGAGAGAGAGGTTAAGGGTCGGAGAGTGTAGATTTACCCATCTACTGAGCCCTTTGGGAAAAGTGGAGTGTAAATGGGGGGGGGAGAAACCCAGAGAATGACCATAAAGCATCTAATTAATCAACCAATAACAACAGAAGGGGGATTGGCATTAGATTAGGTAGTGAATTACACTATGGGAGCATGTAATTCTGGCCACAGGCTCCTTATCTAGGGATTGAGATAATAGATGTTAGCGTGTGTGAGATCTATTATTAGTGTTTTCCATTGTGAAACCACTATCCTAAGGAATTTACCCCATCTCCGATTAATTCCACCTTTAATTCATTTTATTTCTAGTTTTGATCTTTCGTTCAACCCAATTCAACCAATTACAACTGGCTTAGGTAATTTGATCGCAATTAGTAGTAGTCTACTGGAGAAACCCTTCCCTATGTTTGACTCAGGCCTCACAAGGCCTGATTACTTTGATACGTTTGCTTGTGTACTATGCACGGTAAACTCGTGTCACTCCCCTAGATCTGAGTCCAGGATCTATTAGGCTAGATAGGTATTTAGGGGTTTTTGTGAATGTTTTTCTTTCTAAATTTATATCTCTTATTTGCAACATACAAAAAAGTAAGAAATTTTAAAATCTACTTGATAAAGTTATTATCAACCAACAGAACAATATTGGGGGCCAAAAGATGAAGTTTGGATTATGAAATAAATCAGAGTACAACATTATTTGAGCTAAAATTAAATGTCACAAGGTACTCAATATGAAATTAGGGCATCCAAATTTTAATTTGGGTGTCAAAATCATTTAATGATCGAGAGAGTGATGATGTGAGGTCAATTGAAAATATTGGATAATAAAAGGGCATAATTGTAAATTGGGATCATAAATATGAAAAAAATTGGTTCATCACATCCTTCCCTCCTTAGAAAGGATTTTGTCTTCAAAATTCACACAACCCATCAATCAAGATTGGGATTTATATTTAATATCATAACCTACTTGGCATTTCTTCAACGTCAACACTATTTTGTAATTGAGCAATCGAACATCAAGGTCAAAGCATAGTCACATTTTTCATGAATTAGTAAAGATCATCACACATGTCACAAATTGGGAGAGATCATCCTATAGATCACAAATTATCAAATTTTAGGTCAAACGAATTGAGTTTTTGAATCAAGATCACAACATGAATTTCAATGCCAATATTTTAGGGTCTTAGCTTCTACATTGGCCTAGGTGGGGATATACATCCATGATTTGAGATTTCATATTTCAACAATTTTGAGTCAACATAATAATTTCAAATATCATGATTTCATGCTCAAAATCAATGGAAGGTCCCACCCTAGTAGTCTAAAGGGCTAAACCCTAAGTCGTAAATTAAGAGAATCAACATAGTCATCATTGTGGATTTTTGAGATTTAGCAACAAGAAAATCATTAGTCATATAATTTGGGTGACTTGAAGATTACAATCTTGTGACCATATGATTCACATTATTACTACAATTGATAATCATGAATCAAAATTTCATTAGTCAATATTGAGAGTCGAGGTTTTTGGTCATTAAAAGCCTAGATCCAAATTTTGAAGATAGGGTTTATATTCCTATTTTTGACCTTAGGGATGATCATTCAACCATATACAACAATCTAGCAATAATCGAGTAACATATCAAGATTTCATTGTCATTGTATTCAAAGTTCATGAATGATCTAAAGCTTGGACTTTCTAGGAAGTCAACCACAAGCTATAGTCAACATTGCCATATTTCAAGATCATCAGTAGATCAAGTTTCAAGATCATATGTCAATATCATCATGGATTTAACCTATTAGAGACTTAGGTCAAGCAATAAAAATTGGATGAAAGAGGCAACCTTTCCAAACTCTAGATAATTATTAAGGTGAAAATTTAGAGGCATTCGTAATAGGGATGTGACAGTGGTTAGGGGAGTCATGAGTCAACTACTACCATAATCTAGCACATAAATCTACATTAGTCGTGAGAAATAAAGCATATCCAAATAGGTAGAGTATTAGTGATAGGGCAACCAAGTCTCAAGATTTTGCAAAATTGTGGTCATAATTTCATTCCTTTCCTTTCATGATCAAGGTAATGGTATAATTTGTGGATCAAGTAGTTGGATTGGGCACTCGAAGAATCAGAGCATGATAGTGAAAGATTGAGATCCATATCCATCATATCATCCAAAATTGATTTACAAAGAGGGATAGTAATCAATAGGGAAAACGCCTTTTGTATAAAAGTTTCACATTATAATTTTGAGAGTCCTAAGGCATAGCCATTTTATGGCATGATCATGATATGTATCAAATAGGAAATAGTTTTCTTAACTATGTTTGATATTTAATCAACAATAGTTCAACATGTACTTAATCAAATAGGGACCTCATCGACCATGAGGTATAAGGTATAAGGTATAAATCCTCCTTATTTCACCATATCAATATTGTTATCATTAATGACTTTTGTATCAAAGTCTCACATTATAATTTTGAAAGTCCTAAGTCATAGCCATTTGATGGCATGGTCATGATATGTATCAAATAGGGAAATCGTTTGCTTAACTATGTTTGAGATTTAATAAACAATAGGGCAACATGGACTTAATCAAATAGGGACATCATAAACCATGAGGTATAAGATATAAATCCTTCTTATTTTACCATATAAAGATTATTATCATTTACCTCAAACATAGGAAGCATGTAGTCTATTTTTGGTGAAATTGATATTATTATATGAGGGGTCATACATGAGTACTTGATTTCAAGAATTTCATTCATCAAAATCAGATTTTCAAATTAAGGTCAAATCATGTGATCATTATCTTAATCAAATTTAATGATTTCAGATGGATTTTAGTTCCCCCATGCATTAGCGACCCATAATCAATAAATCATGTAGTAAATAGTAATGAGAAAAGAAGCACATTAGGATATGAGGAGGCTAACTAATAATCATCTACTTGGGTGGCTTAGGGTAGTCCTTAAAGAAAAGATGAGATGCTAGAAGACTCTCTAGGGTTATATGAAATCTTCAGTCCGTTTCTAGATCCACTAAGGATTGGTGGAGTAGGGGAACCTCAGCCACCCTAGACAGATAGGAGGAACTACTACTAGAATCCCTTATGCTCTTTCCAGACACCTCAGTGCACCATACTGAACTTAAGGGTTTTCCCTTGGTATAGGGATTAGAAATATCATTTCATTAATGCATAAGAATTGTGTCATGGCTTGGATACCAACTGTCATAGAACCATTCTTACCCTAATCCCAATCCCACTGCCCGATTAGACATTGTTAAGGAGATTAGAGCGTCCGTCTCTGAGTAACCCAAAAATCAAACACACATTTTACGCAAATGAAAGAAACATAAAGCGTATTACATGTAAGACCAGAAGCAACATGGAAAATACAAGGTGAGAGAATTACAAACTAGATACTATATCCCATTTACATGTAATCCCATGTGGTAAGAATTCTTCATTCTAGAAGATCTTGGCGATAGTATGGTAGATCAATATGTATCAAATTTCAAGTCTTCATGCCTAAATTAGGTAAATCCAGACACAAATTAGGTAAATCGAGATCACTATATCCCATTGATACACTTTGAAAAGAACAATATTAAATAAACGTAAACATTTATATCAAAATATTATACAATGGCATGACTTGTAACAAAATACTCAATGGGATATTCAAACTCATTTTTATTTTGAGTAATTCAATTTTTATTATGAATTTCCCCACTATGTTGAAATCAACATGCATGTATATATGTATGTCTCCATCGCCCCAACAAGATGGGGGAGGTTGCCATGTTGTACAAGTTCTACCCTTCAATATGAGGACGTCTCTTATACCCAATATCAACATCACTATTACAGACAGTCATAAGGGATGTCATCATTTATGTTCAAGTATTTTCAAAAATACATGTACAAATCAAAAAATTACTTAGTAGGGAACATTTTCGCTGAAAAAAACATAGACAAGGTTTTCAACAAGAGTACATACAGGATTATCACTCAATAGCATTATTTTGTTCAAAGAGGAATTAATATAAAAGTGTACCTCTTGGAGTCAAAAGTAAGTATTAGCAATATCCAATATTCATCTAAGATTTCATATCAGATCTTGGATTGCAAGATGTAAATCATTTTTAAGATCTTGGAAAAATACAATTCATATGTCATCATTTCATGACTAGGGTTTTTAGTTTCTAATTTGTACCTAAGGTGATCATGAAAGATATTTTGTAAAAATTCCATCATCAATATCAGTATTAGTATGAAAAAAGATGAATGATCAACCTAAGTTTCTTAGGAAATAATCTAAACCCTAATTGTCAATATGTACATTATTATAATAAATTATTGATCTAAAAATGATTGAGTGAGATATACTGTCCAATATTTGATCAGAGTCAGTCATAAATGTAATGTGGTCATTTATCAAGAAAAAGCCAAGTCTTGATTTAGATTAGGGTTTAAAACATCATTTAAAACCTTGTAGATATATGAAAGAGGTATTATTATCACCATAAAATTGTACTATAATAGGGAAGTATAATGGTTTCATGTTAATCTGACTTTTTTAGAGAAGATATGTATCTTGTGGGAATTTTCTTGATAACCTAGATATTTTTAATGCATTTAACAATATGGGTCAATCAGATAATTTCTAGGTAATAAAAATGAAAACAAAAACATGCCATCTTGGATTCACAGATCAGGGGAGGTCAGAGCAGAGTCGAAAGGTCTAAAATGACCATGGGCAAATAACAAGCGTGCGTGACTGTAACATCTTGGAATTTTCTCTCTCCTCCAACTATGCACAATTTGACCCATAATGCACTCAATTTGACTTAGTTACCTCTCTAATCATTAATTGTATGTTTCGGAATCACATATTACTTGATTGATAGATATGATTGATAAATTGCAATTTTGGAACTCATTTGTATAATGTTGAGTGCCTATTTAACATTGAAGATGGATTTGAATTTTTTATTTAACTCAACATCCTAATATTGATCTACATTTTTTTCCTTTAGGTAGAGGATGAAATTTTTGATCCAATGGTGAAGATTTCACCCAAATATGAGTTTTGATGTGAAAGCTAGGACTAAAACAAGTTGTTATTATTTCTTGTCCTTTTTTCACTCTTTTTCCTCCTCCTTTTCTTCTTACGCCTTGGCCCCTGTCGACTTGTTGGGTAGGACCACCCATGTGTCAGTGGCCCCACAACCCATGCAATAGCTGGGAGAGACCCCCATTCGTCTGTCTGCCTTTGCCGACCGAGCGGTTGGGGAGCGACCCCCAAGCTTGTGGTTGTCAATCCTTTGGCACCGGCCTACTCCCCCTCCTTGTCCTTATTTTTTACTTTCTTCACAATGAAACATATCCTCTTGGTCTCCTCGACCATTTCCCTATTTTTTCTTAGGCTATTAGGGCCTTGGAGGAGCATTGGGCATCGTCCCACCATGGTCGACCATCATGGTTGAGGCCACAGTGAAAGGCGACGTCTGGTCCTCGTCTTGCCTCCTTTTTTACACCATTGAGTTTACCAAGATTCTCCCTTTGTTTTTCCTGTATTCCCATACCCTATAACCCTATGTACCTCTCTCTAGAACATCACCTCATTCCTTGAAGCTTGTCGGTGCCATTGTTGTGAGTTTTGAGCGTCTACGCCTCAGGCAACCTCTGCCCCCAATCGCGGCCTCCATCGGGTCCACGGAGAGGAGGTGAGTATGGGAGAAACCCTCTTGAGGCTCCTTTGTGCCTCATCGACCTCCTTGCTGAAAGCTTCAGAGAGCTTAGAAGCCTAGCGCCTCCGCATGAGATGGAGGTACTCGCAGCACGGGCGGGCTGGAGGAGATGAAGAGTGGTCATCAGATCGCACAACAATGGCCTAGATCGAAGTCCACCTGTCTACACCTATCTCTTGCTCTCTCTACTCTCCCTCACTCTTGACATGTTAGAGCAGATCACGGACCCACATCCAGTTGGTGGTCGTGTGGGTCTGGCTTTACCCAATCGAGGGGTGCCACCTCATCGCCCGGAGGTAAAAATCTCCCTCTCTTTCATGCAAATATGCATAGTCTTGCAAAATTCATAGAAAATCATTCATAGGTTCAGATTGGATATATCATATATGAAAATTGATCGACTTAATGAGAGCTATCCAAAGGACTTGATTTTAGAGTCTAATTATACCCATAGTTCATGTTATGTTGAAAATGGCATCAACTTGATATGTTTAATTACTTCCATGCTCAACCCTGATCATATCATGACCTTACCTGATTTTTATGACCCAAATCAGTAATGCATTCTATCTTGTGATATATCAAACGAGATTAATCATTCTTGGTCCTTATAATCACCCTATTTTGTGAAATGTGTCTCAAATGGCACTTAATATGAAATTTTTTGATAAAATGATGACTATGAGCACCAATATGAACTTATGAACCTTGAATGAACATAATCACTCTAGATCAGTATTTGATAATGAATTCTTGAGTCATAAATCGAACTTTCACATACTTGAACTCTTTTGCAGCTTGATGATATGAAAAATCACATTAAATGGGATATTTATGAACTTTTAATGATGATCTTTAAATATTGTGCTAAATGTGAATCAAATATGTTCAAATCTACTTTGTGGATACCAAATCAGTAACTTTATATTATTATTTCTTGAAATATCATGTAAAACACTCTTGTGCACTATTGTGACTAAGTCATCTAGACATGACATGAAATGTGACCTTAATGTGCATGTTGCTATATTTGAGATCTAATCTTGTACAAATGTCATCCTAATGCTCACCCATTCTATTTGATGTACTCAAATGGGTAAATTGTTCATATTTATGATAGTAAATCAAGATTGATATCATATGTACATTAACGTTGACTATCTTGCATGAAAATAACTCAATATGACTTAAATGGAAATTTTGATGATTAAGTCATCCAACCTTGTTCAAATATTATGATTTCCCTATTAATATCATGAAAACCTAATTTTAAAATCCATGATCTAGTTTTGGTGTGTCACTCTAAGAGCTAAATGAACCCATGATGTATGATGTTGCTTGATAATGATAATGCAGGGCCTAGTTTGGGATATTGAAATCAATGTTAAAGGAAATGAGAATCTAGACTTAAGTGACACATCTAAACCCCATGATAATGATTAATGAGACCTACTCTTGATGGTATTAATTATAACACATTTTCTTGTAATGTCAAGATGTCTGTGATGACTCATTTGCCAAGATCTAGTCATGCTTGCTATATATGGTTTTTCTAAATCAAGTTGTTAATCAATGATCGTATCAAGGTACACTTTATCCTCCTATTGGTTAAACTAGTGGTATTCATATTGCATGCATGTATGTAGTATAAATGCTTGGTTATATTATTTGTTTGAGATACTGATCCATATGACAATTATTTTTTTTTATCTTGATTACATATGTTGAACAAACTTGAAAACATAATGATAGATGTTCATTATACAACCTTGTGCACATGCATGTATTCTCAGAGTAAGGACACAAGGCTGGGTATCCTACTTGAATTGTGATGATAGGGAAGACCATGTTGATACAAGGGTTATCTCTTGGTGATGGCCTTGAGGTCCCTTATGAATAGGGTTAACTCTTGACGTTTAGTCTTGTAGTCCCTCATGTTGAAATAGGGTATCTAATCTTGAGCATCCTTCTTTTGAGAAGTTGGTCAAAGGCCTTATGATATTTTAGGTATAATGGAAATGAACTTAAAACACACTTGCATGTTCATAAGAGAGTCTTTCAATGTTGTTTCTTGGTTCTTGTTATTACATTATGCTTTTGCCAAACAATATATGTTCTCTTAAACCTACGCTTTTATATGTTTACATAGTGTATACTCAGCACAATTGTGCTGATGTGTACCCATTTTATGATTTTAAGTAACATGTACACTCTGAATCTCTAGTGATGATCAATGCTTCCTCACTTATGATAATCATGCTCTTACTCTGATGATATATAATGCATGCAAATGGAATGCCCATGATTGATATATGGAACCTAAGATCTTTCCAGGTATGAGTTTAACATTCTTTTATGCTTTCTTATCTCATACCTTAGTAGTTGTGTGTAGTCTTACTCATGCAGATGTTATGTGATCTATCATATGGACGAAATTTCATGTCCTCTCACATTTGGATTTCTAGACATTAGGAGTGAGGATTTGGGTAACAAATGGTTCCGTGATAATGACATGAGAATATCATATCGGTAATTTTACATGCTTGATTGTTGGTCCTCATTCTCGCACCATGGATGAGTAGTGAGAGTGAAGAAGGGAGGATGAGGGGCTATATTTAAGGGGAAACTTGTGGGTCATGATGGAGTCTTAGTTGACTTCATGATGATCCCCTAAGGTCTGCTAGCCCAAACAGTAGACTAGGGGATCATTCTATCCCAAGATTCAACTCACGATCAACAAGATATGACATAAAGGGAAAAATAGGGTATACCATGAATTCAAGGGTTCTGGAGATCGATAGGGATTCAAAATCCAACATAGATCTACCTCATGGCTCCAGCTTCATCTATGAACGCCTAGAGAGGCATGTCATAAAGGGCATGCACAAGCTCCATAGAGCTTCATGGGTGGAGTGACTAGGACCATCGCGTCATCAAATGGAGGTATGTTGAGGAAGCTCTGTTGGTGGCTACTGATCGTGGAGACAAGTGGAAATGTTAGGTGGAAGTCCTATGACATGAGTGGGGCTTACTAGTTCAGGTGGAGTAGCTACTTTGTGGGTGGAGGATACAGGGCCACTTTGTGGTCAATTGGTTGATCGTTGTGACTAAAAAGAATGTGGTGGAGGTATCAGTGGCATTATATAGCATTGGGCATGTGTAGGGTTAGATATGGGAACGTCTCTCCTGCTCCCATGCCATCACCAGTTGGGCATTTTCAAATTTTGAGGAGATTGTGGTTCTGTAGGGGTTAATGGATAGCAGAGAGAAAATTGGATCCATTGCAACTGATTTTGATACGGTGTGGATGTGTGAAGAGGGAGATATTGGACTTTGAAAGTCCGTGCTACAGTGTGTGTGCTCACCCTCAAGATCTGGGCAGGGGAGATAACTCCCCTGACCATGTCCTACCTAGATTTTGGTCCAGTTTTCGGATCCATTTAGGCTAGATAGGTATTTTAGGGTTTTTTTTTGAACATTTTTCTTCATAAATTTATATCTCTTAATTGCAACATCCAAATATATGAAATTTTAAACATTTCTTGATAAAATTATTATCAAACAATAGAAAAATTTTGGGGCCCAAAAGAAAGTTTAGACCACAAAATAAATCAGTTGAGTACAACATTATTTGAGATAAAATTGAATGTCACAAGTCACTCAATATGAAATCAGATTACCATGGTTAACAGGCTAATCTACCACCCTTATCCCAGGTGGTACTACCTTTTCCCCTCCTTGCAACAAAAGTCCTGGTGGTTTTGTTCAACTCATGCCCATCCTGTTCCAGCCCATCCAGCTCCCTGAAGGGGTTCTCCACCTGAACATCCAGAGGGTCGGGTTCAGGCTCGATCTGTGATGCTGAGTCAGAAGGCATGGCGCTCCCACCAGTACGTCGCTTGTTTCAGTCTTTGCTCCCACTGGTAGTCCAGGATCCTTCATCCGCAACTTCAGTAGCCTCATCATGCTCTTTCTCACTTCCCCCTGTATTGACACTCTTAGGCAATTCATCAATCACCCTAGGTGCAACACCAGAGGAGGTGATCGGCTGCTCTTTAGTCCCCATAAGGTTCCTGAAAGCCATCTCTATATTGCCCTGAAGCCCTTTCCCATCCACATCTGAGATTGCCACCTCTGCGCCTACGACCTCCATCACTTTTTCCGTAGGATCATCAGATTGTTGAGGTCGACTTCCACTCCCTTTCCTTCTCTTCTGCCTCCTAGAAGGGGGTCTTCTCACATCCTCCCGCCCTCTCAAGATGGGAGGCTCGGGCATAGCAACCCTATCCCCAGGGCATTGGCCTTTGTGGTGGCCAAAAACTTTGCAAATCCCACAACGGTCTGGCAGGCAATCGTAGATGACTCGTACCTCCAGAGCATTACCTCGGGCATCTCCACCATGACGTAGTTGGGAGGTTTCGTGTCCGCCTTGATCTCAACCCAAACATGTGTTGCCCCTGCAATCTCCCCCTGAGTAAGGAAATCAATCACCCACGGTTTGCCCACACCACACACAATGATTGATATAGCCCTCCTCAACCAGTGTTGTCTGACCTCAGGTAAGGTCACCCATACCGGAGCAGAGGTCAACGTAGCCCTTCTCAGGTACACCTCCGGGCTCCACTTCCTGATGAGGATGAGCTGTTGGTCAAAGAACCAGGGCCCGATATCTAGGTAGGTAGCCATGTCCATAGCCGAAGAAAAATGAGCCAAGAAGAGGCCTCTAACCAGCGGTGACAGGTGAAAATCCCCTTTTGGTCGCCAGGCTCAGAACATCCATCCACACAGTTGTTCCAACACAGGCGTCTTCCCCATCACTTGGACCAGGACAAAGCATCTATGGAACTCGTCCATAGCCTTCACCACAGGCTCTGCAAATCTCATCCAGGGCTTGTCATCTCCATCCTTGAAGGTCGACACAGTGGGGTCTTCAGGAAGGAGCAGCGGTTGAAAGCTCCTCGGCACAACCATGGGCTTCTGAAGTGTATCTACCCATGTTGTTCCTTTTGTGACATCTGTTCTAGGGTCATGCCAGGGAACAGGTGTAGGGATGCAACTACTGGTGGAGGTCGCGACGAAGGAGCCCGCTACAGCCTGGATGGCGGAAGTGCCCTTAGTAGGGCTCAAAAGCACCCCACCCACCGTCAGAAGGACCAGAGGCGTGGTGGCAGAGGTCGAGGAAGGGGAGGGTAAGGGTGCGATGGTAGGAGCAGAGGTCGTGGCAGGGGAGGGTAAGGGTACGGTGGTAGGAGGGGGGCCATCACCTTACACCGATGGGCCGACACCCTCCATTGCGCTCTAGTTAGAGATGGAATGGAGTGTAGCATGCCTAGAGAGAGAAAACTATAATGAGACAGAAGTTGGTCTAGAGCTACGCTGGTCATGGAAATAAGCACGTCTGAGGAAATTGATTGCTGAGAATGGAGCTACACTGGTCATTTGTCATGAGACTCGAATCCGTAGAGAGGTCAAAGAGAGAGTGGGAAACCTTTTTCCTCCTAGATGGGGATACTTGTCCAATTTGGAACATGTGGAAGGGGGAAGGATTGCTATGGGATGGAACCCCATTGTCTGGATGTACAGGAGATTGGATCCATGGACCAATTGGTTAATGCTAGTTGTATTAATCAAGGTGGGTTTCACTTTTTCCTTTCAGTAGTTTATGGCCATAAATCTAAAAATGCAAGGAGGATATTATGGGATGTTTTGGTTGAGAACAATCAAGAGGCGCTTCCACAGCTTGTGATTGGAGCTTTCAACAGCATTCGCAAAGCCAGCAAGAAGAAGGGAGGAAATCTGGTGCCGGATTCGGTCATGGACAGGTTCAATGAAGCTATTGACGCTGCTAACCTGATGGAGATGAACATGACTGGTGGTGAGACTACATGGAGTAATAGGTAGGCTAGACGGATAGCTTCTATCCTGGACAGGGGTTTGGTAAACGACACTTGGCTTCAAAAGTTTCCGGAGGCTAAAATTGAGCTTGGCAATCATCCGAACAACGATCATTGTTGGATGAGAATCGATCTCACACAAACCAAAAGGAGGGTCAGACCTTTCCACTTCCTCAATCACTGGATTAAATGGCCATCCTACGAAAAAACTGTTGTTGATGCTTAGAGGAGCCCGGTAGAGGGTAACCCCATGTTTCGGGTTGCCCAAAAGATGAAGAATACCAAATTGGCACTCAAGAGATGGTCCAGATCCCATGTTGACCTCTTGAATCTACTTAAAGATGCTAAAGAAACTTATCGTAGTGCTGCTACATTGCTTAGATCATGTCTGATTGATAGCACAGCCATGGCCAACGAGGAAGCTTCCCAAAAACTTCTAGAATAGATGGAGAAAGCGGAGGAGACAATGTATTGGCAGAGAAGTAGGCTAAAGTGGATACGTGATGGTGATTGCAACACAAAAACTTACCATGCTGCTGTCTGGAAAAATGATATGTGTGATGCAGTCCACGCCATCATCAAGGAGAATGGTTCTGTTGCTAGGGGCGCTGATGAGATTCAGGAAGAAGTGGTTGCCTTCTTCTCCAACCTCTACAACCACAACTGAAGGCATGTTACAGACTTGCCGCTGCCTAACCTAAAAGTCACTCAAAACATGAATGATAAGCTCTGCCAACCTGCCTCAGATGACGAGATCAAGAGTGCAGCTCATGACATTGGGGTATCCAAGGCTCCTAGGCCTGATGGTTTGAACGCCAAGTTTTTTCAAAGCTTCTGGCATATTGTGGGTGCTGATGTGTGTGCTGACGTTTGTTGGTTTTTGACGGGTGGAGCTATGCTCAGAAGCCTAAATCATGCTTTCTTAAAGTTGATTCCTAAGAATAATCCTATCACTAGCTTAAATTATCTCAAACCCATTGCTTGCTGCACAGTGATGTACAAGATCATTGCTAAACTTCTTGCAAAAAGGCTCAGCAAAATCCTGCCCAACATCATTTCCAAGCATCAGACTGCCTTCATATCGGGGAGACAGATAAGTGATGGCGCGTTGCTAGCGGATGAATTTCTCATTGGGTTCAATGTCAAGAACCAGGCTAGGAAGGTGTGTGCCAAATTGGACTTATCCAAGGCTTATGACAATGTCATTTGGGGTGCTATGTGGAGTATCATGGAATCCATGGGTTTTGCTTTTGAATGGATTGATACGCTTAAAAGGTGCGTTGAAACCACATCCTTCTCAGTTCTTGTAAACGGACTCCCCTACGGGCTGTTTAAAGCCACCAATGGTCTAAGGCAGGGGGACCCTCTATCCCCCCTACTTTTCACCATTGTGATGGAAGGGTTGTCAAACCTTGCTGTGAAAGAGGAGGAAGCGGGCGAGATTATTTCATTCAAGGTTGGAGGGGTCAAGGTACTGTCACACCTGATTTTCATAGATGATGTGTTGTTCTTCCTATCTGGGAAAGTCAAGGTGTTGCGGAGCTTCAAGACGATGATGAAAAGTTTTGGCAAGTTGACCGGGCTGTTCATGAGCGATCTCAAATCACACATCTATTTCTCCAGGTCTTGCGACAGCAGGAAAGGATGGCTAAAAAGAACGATATGGATACAGGAGGGTAGCTTCCCCACGCGCTACCTCAGCATACCGCTCACAGGAGGGAGAGGGAAAGGGGCTGATTATGATGCTTGCATCGATGATACTAGGAGGACTTTGGCTAAGTGGATTGGCCTCAACCTTTCCATGGTGGGCAGAGCCACACTTCTTAGATCTGTCATATCTGCCAAGGTCTGGTTCTGGTGTGGCCAAGCTGAATTACCAACCTTTTTATCGACAAAATCAGATCGACAATGGGTGGTTTTTTGTGGACGGGAAGGGCGCATGCTGTTGCTTGGGGGACGATTGCTAGACCGTTTGTGGAAGGCAGGCTGAATATTGTTGACCCTGATGACACGGATGTTGTTGCTACTAGAAGGAGGGTGGATAGGTTCGTATGCCAACCCCTTGCTGCTTGGACACAATGTATGATATGCATATACAGTGGGGAGATCATATATCATATTCCAAAGAACAAATGCTCCAGATCCTAGCGCCGCATGGTGGAGATGTGGCTGGTGATTGCTGCTGATTACAGTTTACACAATGACTCCTGGAACCTACTGAATGAAAGACGGCCTCCTTGGTGGATTTCCTTCAACTCCCCACAGGTCCCTTGGCATTCGGTACTTTGGTGCAAGACGCATGTATCAAAATGGAGCTTTTATGTGTATAGGGGACTAATAAGGAAGCTCCCAACCGTGGATAGAATATTGCGATGGGGATTGGCTGTCAACCCAACATGCTTACTTTGCAATGAAGCAGATGAATCACACGATCACATTTTCTTCAGCTACAGATTTAGCTATTACATCTGGTGTCATACCAGCCTTAAACTCGGTTGGGGGAGCACAACTCCGAATGAGCTTTTTGAGTCTATTCTTTGGATGAAGAGAAACCTTTGCAAGAGTAGGATGGATCTTTTTGCTAGTGCGTGCTTCAATCTGATGTGCTTTTCTATTTGGATGGAAAGGAACAACAGACGACATGGGAAGGGGAAGAAAGACTCTCATGTTTTGTTTAATGACATTGTAACTATGATTTTGTGGGTTTCCAAAGCAAAACCCAAAATGATAGCGCTTGTAGAGCCCTCCATTATGAGGAGGTGGGATTTTGTAGTGTAGCCCTTGTGTACAGATATGTAGTTTTGTATACCCCATACGTTTTGTTTTAGTAATACAATTTTTGCCAAGCTAAAAAAAAAATGAAATCAGAGCATCACAATTTCAGTTTGGGTGTCAAAATCATTCAACGATTATAAGAGGGATCAATTGAGGTTGATTGAGCAATAATGGAAAACAGAAGGGCATAATTGTAAATTTGGATCATAAATATGGAAAAATCCACTTCATCACAGTGGCCCTACTAGATCACCTTCTTTGTTTAGGAAAACGGTATGCGATGTATGGGAAGAGGGGTACTGCATAGAGTATATGCGGTATGCGGGAGTATATACAGGAGTATATGTGGTTTTGGATTTTTTTTCTTTCAACAAACTAATTTTATATAAAATGATATATCGAGATCATAAATAAATGTATAATTATATACATTAGGAACTTATATATATTTACATATAAACATACAAATATACATCTATAATATGTTTATATGTGTATATATGTCTATATATGGAATGTGTTTGTAATATATCTACAAATACTAAAATGTGTATATATCAATGTATGAATGTGTGTAGAGTATTTATAAATGTGAATAAATCACAATGTATACATGCATGTCGAAATATGTATTTTTATATAGGTATAGCACATATGTCTATATACATATGAAAATGTCAAAATATATTCATATTAATGTACACATGTGTGGAAATTGTTGTATGCATTATAATGTATACAAATAAATAAATGACCATATATTTAAATTTTATTATGTAATGAAATGTGTGTATATGTATGCATGTATGTATGAAATGTGTGGACATAAGTTGTAGGATTTTCAAAAAGTATAGTTTAATCAGCCACTTAATTGGCCAAGAGGGAGTATATTCAGCTCATGATCGCTTAGTGGACCGATTAGCAATATGCAGTGAGGTAGGGTGAACAAATAGGCATAAGCGGGAGTATATGCAACCGTGCAGACCGATTTCCCTAACAATGAGCACCTTCCCTAGTGTTCCACTTAAACAAGGACTTTGATACATCATAACACTCTTCTCTTTCTTGCTCTTAGAATATATTCCTTATATACACAACCATATCTGAAACGCTAAGTCCTTGTGTTGCTTATAAAGCTTATGATTCATGGAGCATAAAATGAGGCACTTGATATGTACGACATCATATGCATTTTATGATAAGATATCCTTTATTTCCTAGGCACATTTAGAGCTAGTTATTCTAAGAACAATGTCTTAAGGGCATGGAGCTTTATCTCATGTGTAAGATCAATTCTCAACACCATATTCTAATCGAGGAAGTTTGTTTTCCCATTCATTTTCTCTTTTTAAAGTCCAATCAAAATCATAATTGTTTATTTGTGTTTGCCCTAAGATCTATAAATTTTAGGAAGAGGGGGCACATCTGATATACAAAAAGTTCTCCTGATAAAACCATGCCATTAAACTGACTATAAAATGCTAGTATATTAATAACATTGAAGGATACAAATATACCTTGATGAACACTAGTTGTCTAATAGCTAGAAACATATTATACAATGAACATCTTTCACTTACAAAACCCTAGATATGAAGTCATTTTTGTCATGTATCAACTATGTTGTCATCTTCACAACAACAATAGTCATGGATGGAACCCATCCTCTATTGGTATGTATGCCCAGAGAGCCAATCATATGATGATTGGGATGTCTCAGTAGATACCTGACTAATAAATACAAGCCTCCAATTGATTTTGTATATTCATTTATGAGATGATGAATAACATAATAAATGTGTAGAGAATGATATTGCAATGAAGTATGTCTTCAAGTACCTGACTTGGAAGAATGAGATCATATAGATGTTAAGAGTATATACATTCTCAATATGTCCCTGGTCGACTGTTATTGTGGAAGGTTGATAGACAACAATAACACACAAAATCAGAGTGTGAGTTGGTTGATGACTAAATCTCATTAGTCATGATATGGAAACATCAAACTAAGCACACAGATACATGTTAGAGAAGAGTGTATCAGACAAACCCACCGTGAGATTGACACATGGAAGCCATCATCATGGAAGTTATAGTCATCTCTCACAGTGATGGTGGTGGTTGTGGTTCTTAGAACTAAACTCACTGCACTCATCACATGTTGTTGGGTATAGTTTGACATCATCATACTTAGTCCTGAAACATGGGTTGTTATAACGATGATGATTGGGTGACTTTGACACATCGGGACTGACTGTGAGTGATAGAGATGGGATTTGTCCCTCGGATAGGAGTATGATATCCAAGGCCTCTTGATTAGCGAGACTGAGAAAAGTATGACCATACACATGTGAGTCAATATGTGATATTGAGCTTACATATATCTCATGCAGTCTGCTTCGGTTCAAGAAACAAGATTGAATAATAATGAGGACAACTGCTCCATGCCTCTAGTTCAATCTAGATATCAGTGACAAAGGAAGTATACAAACACTGTAACACCATACACAGATTGTAGGTTGAGGTTTTTCTCCAACTTTCCATTTACTTAGGTAGCAATGATGTGTAACTAGACACCGTTCATTGCTTGTGATGTCATAAGTTGTTATGGACATTCATTGCCAATGTAATATGGGACCTACAGGGTCACACACATAGGAACTCATCTAGAAGAGAAGTTTCATCTTGAATGATAATAGAATTGATTACTAAAGTGTTTAAATATTCCAATTAATGCAACAAATTAGCTGACTGGACTACCACACGATCAGTTCAAGTGTTGAGACTATCATTTGACGTGTTAGGATGATTGTATTGTACATTGGTTGGAATTATGTCTGACTTGGGCTACGAGACGTCCATGTCACTTTTGAAAAATGGTCGTCTGGCCTGGTGCGAGGCACCAGTTTCAGTTGCACCAAACTACCATTTTGGGGGTGCAATTCGATTGCACATAGGATTGGTACTAACGTAATCACGTGCACTAATTGGAATTGAATTGCCGACATATGTACAAAACTAGGAAACTATAAAATGAGTGTCGCGCTTGTGAGACAACCATATTTCACATGAGACACAATGCATGTAGGTTGCGAAACTTCCAGAATTGTTGCAAAATCTTCTGGTCCTTTCCAATCCTTCTTTAGTTTTATGTTCCAGAATTGTTGCAATGCATGTAGGTTTCAAGATCTTCTGGTCCTTTCCAATCCTTCTTTAGTCCCGTATTGGCTGGGGACTGGGAATCCTGACCCTAACCCCTCCTATATATAGAGGGGTACTGGGGGCTTCACAGATTACAACTACAACACAAACAATTGAGAATCAGTTGCTCTGACAGTTGTTGTCCTCTCTGGTTTTGGTAACCATGAGAGCCCAGGCAAGTCCTACCCGACTAGGGAGGGATAGTCAAGGGAGAGAAACAATTGAGAATCATTGTTGTGGGAGAGCATGTTGGTGATTGGTACACCAATAGGAGGGACAACTCCTTCTTGTCCATTCTAGCAGGATGACATGAGTTCTAGTTGGTCCATGTGGACTACTCTAGATTCAAGATTCCTTTGGCTGTTGTTAGGAGGGCAACATCAACTCGCAGTCCATGGTGAGATCTGAGGAGTCGTTGGGTAGTTGTCCAAGTATGTTGTTCATGGAGGAGCTGTCAGAAGAGTTCCAGTGCAACCAGGAGATGTACAGACACCGTCCAAGACAGAGTGCTGGTGCGATGAGCCAGAGGTGCACACACTAACCAATTGACTTTGATTAGATGTGCCCCACAGAACTCGAACACACTTGGGATCTTTTGATATTTATAAAAACCCTAAAAAGACTTAGTAATAATACTAAATAGGACACCCACAAGTGCATGGGGTATTATTGTAGTAAAGATGAGAGGTAAGTATAGGGGTCGATCCTCAGGGAACAAGAGGGCAATAGAGCTAAGTTAGTGTTTGCTATGTTCCTAAAGCAGATATTAGGGTCAAGGGTTGATTGGTTGGTTTTTATTTGATTACACTAAGCAAGTAGGCAAGTAAAGGCAATATGAAAGCTCGATTACCAAAAACCCTAGATTTCCTTAAGCAAGTTAAGTCTAAGCAACTAGATTAAGAAACCAACTAAGCCAGAGCAAGATGATCTACACTACTCTAGAAAGGCAATTAGCAACTAATAACTAAGCTACACACTAGTGCAAGAAAGAATCTAGGTTGAACCTAATTAACAAGACTAAGAAATTAGCTAGAGTGAACAAAGGTGATTAGGCTAAACTAGCATAAACAAGCTAAGATGACAAGTTAGGTTTTAAGCAATAGAATGGATAGGTCAGCCGTTTGGGAGTGCAACTTGATATTTTTTGGGGGGACGGTCAACATAGCATGAAAATCTCACATTTCAATCTAGATTACCAAACCAAACAACAAGGCAAGTGCTATTAGAATATACCATATACTACTAGTTGGAAAAGTAGGTTTAGGTGTAATTATAGTAGGAATTGGCAAGTATAGGTTTCAAAGGTAAGTGGTATTAGGGAAACTGAGAGCCAAGGGTAGGAATGGGAGTAGAGACGGGGGTATTTCACCTCATGTTACTTGCCATCTAGCTTTTAGAAAACTCTAGACAATTGCACTAATCACACTTACACTAGCTGCTTAGATCTCACACTCACTTGTAGAGGAAGGGAGATGTATGTATGAACAAAGGGGGATTTCTAGGGATCCACTAATTGGACCTAGGAGCCATTCCTAAGATTGCTACACACATTCCAATTTCTCTTAGAAGCTAAGTGTCATCAAGCATCACAAAGCAAGCAATCTATGTTAAAAGCACAAAACACATGCAATATAATGGGAAATGAGATAGAAGCAAGAGGCAATCATCATAGAATGAAATTATGTTCATTAAAAAATATTTTTCCCCAACATGGTATCAAAGTCACATTTTAGCCCCAAACAGAACACCACTAGGGGCTTATCTAGACATGCTCAAAGAAAAGATAAAAGAAATGAGAAGAAGGGGATATGACTCCATGGAGCTCAAAGTAGATCCTCCTTCTTCACCTCCTAACTGTTGTAGGGTGAGCTCCATCCTCCAATGTGGATGATGGGCATGAAAATGAAGGGTATATGGTAGAAAACCTAGAAAACTAGATTTCTATGGTGGAAATGAAGTGGAAATGGTGGCTGGAGAGCATAAATGCAAGGGGAGTGCAATGAATGCTCTAGAGAGGGTGGAGTAATGGAAGCTAAGGGGATCTAACTGAAAACCTCTAGAGGGGGGGGAATAGAGTTTTATAGATAATTTAACAATTAATTAACTCAAGCAACCACAAAGAAAATATTGGACAAGGAGACACAAGGGTTTAGAGTGGTTCCTAGCCTTAGCAAAAACTAAGGTAGTCAGTCCACTACCCGGTTGCTTACCCAACCGGGATTTGAAAAGAAATCTATTTTATTACCTCGCAAGGATATTACATAAAATACAATTTCTTTTCCCAAACCCTTCAAGCAACCTTCACCTAGAAGTAATCGCCCAACTCGAAGCAGCCTTCCCTTGAAGTAGATGCACCAACACCCGTTGCACCAGCCTTCTGAAGTAGCTTCCCGTGCGATAGCCTTCTTGAAGTAGCTTGAAGTCCCCTTCTCCTCCGAGAAGTCAACCCTCTCCAATCCGCAGCCTCCAACCCTAGGAGTAGCAAGGAGAGTACAAGAAATAAATAGGAACAAGAAAGAAAACAGAAATTACAATACCGTTGTAAGCACAAGGCTTGATTTTCCTATATCAAGCGTTTGGATCTCCTAACCAAGGTGTATAACAATGTGGTTATTGTGTATAGGAGATCCTAATCTATAGGACACGAAATGGTAGCAATAGGAATGAATAGCAAGTGTGGGAATTGCACTATTGCTCTTAAACAGATTGCCAATGTAATGTAAGCTCAAGGATTGCACAATTGAGTATATCAGTGTATTATAGTGTCCTAAGGCTTGTCCTATTTATAGGAATGGTCAAAGGAAGCTTAAGGACGTTTTAGACAACTTCTAGGGGGTTCTAAGTGCTTAACTAGCCGTTAGGTATAAGTTAGGTGCTTTTTGCAACGGCTAGTTGCTTTATTCTGCAGTTGCTGTCAGAGACCATCTCGGTCGACAATTTGTCGACCGAGATACCTGCTCGGTCGAAGTTTGGTCGAACGAGAGGCTCTCTGGATTCACGTTTATTTG
This sequence comes from Alisma plantago-aquatica, assembly GCA_963693085.1. Lineage (NCBI taxonomy): Eukaryota > Viridiplantae > Streptophyta > Magnoliopsida > Alismatales > Alismataceae > Alisma > Alisma plantago-aquatica. Next base: position 196,830,327 of record OY856412.1, read on the forward strand.
CAACTATCAACTGCTGTGTCTAACGGCTACTTTGGGTCAATCTCGGTCGAGAAGTTTGTCGACCGAGAGTGTCTCGGTCGAGAAGTGTGGTCGACCGAGATTGACTCTGTTTCAATCTTTTAATTAAACCACTAAGTGTGTGTATGAGTGTGCATTATGTGATCCTATTGGAAGGGATGACTTGTCTAACTATGATGTGTAGCTAGGGAAGATCTAACGCTTGATTTACATGCAATCTAAGTACTTGTACATTATATAACTGTACAAGTTTTTACAATAGTGATTATATTGCATGAAAATAAATATGTAAGCTCGTGATTTCCCTAGTTGCTTTGTCATCCACCATAATCCTGCACACTCAAGTAGCTCGTTAGAATAATAAGAATGAAATGTTTGTCATCATCGAAACAAAGGGATTTATCATAATGTCCAATTTATCCAACACTAACCTTTGTGTTGTGTCCTCCACCTATGTATATATAGGTGGTGGGGAAGCACTAGAGTAAGTAGGGGCAAAGTGGGAAAATTAGTGGTGAAAATGGGTAGGTATAGGTGGTCACCACGACCGTGGTGGGGCTGCACGAGAACTACAATTCTCCCATTGCCACCCTTGTTGACCAAATGTCAGGTCAACAATTCTCCATTCCACCTGTACTTCTTAGACTCCTCCCTACTTACTATCTGATGGAGAATGAGAACCCCTACCATCATATTGACGCCTTCCTTGAAACTTATTCCACCTTCCACACCCCCGCTACCACTGATGACTCCATACGGAGGACACTTTTCCCATTCTCTATAAAAGAAAAGGCCAAGGAATGGTACGTCTCAAAGCCAAAGTTGGTAACATGGAAGCGGTCAAGAGTGAGTTTCTTAAGAAGTTCTTTCCAATTTCCAAGATGATCAAAATGTGAATATGTATCACCGCCTTCTCCTAAAAGGAAAATGAACCTTTCCATGAGGCACGTGAAAGGTTCCAAAAGCTCGTACACGACTGCCCCCATCATGAGGTACCCTTCTGGCATTTGGTCCAAGCTTTCTACACCGGGCTAGTAGAGTTGAGCTAGAACAATGTTGATTCGTCATGTGGCGGTACCTTCATGGCAAAGCCACCTGAGGAGTCATGGCCCTTATTTGAGTACCTTGTTGAGAATTCTCACCATCGGGCTTCTACAAAAGGGGAAAATTTTGGCTAGAACTACATCCCTCCACCTCCTCCCATAGCTTCAGCCTGGACCACAGCCAAGCCCGACATTATGAAAATGATGGCGGACATGATGAATATGATGAAGAGCCAAGCTAGTGGTTATTCTAGTCAATACACCATGGCAGTTGAAGCTGAGGAAGAATAAGTTCAAGCTTTGTACACCTTTGGAAACCAAAAAAACAAAGGCCCTATGTCCAACACTTACACACTTGAGTGGAGAAACCATCCCAACTTTTCATGGAAACAAAAAAATGAGGATGGTCAAGGACAAGGTCAACCAAGGCCAAGGTATATCTCAAAATTTGAAGACAAATTGCTTGGAAGATTGAGAAGTTTGGATGAGGTAAAGAAAGATGTGTCATCTCATGGTCAATCTATTAAATGTCTTGAGTAAAGGTTGGACCAAATATCACTTTCACTTGCTAGGAAGGAGGAAGGAAGACCCCCATCCCAACCAATGCCAAACCCGAACAATGATGGAACTTTCATGGGAAAAGTTAAAAGTTCATATGCTCCCCCTTCATATCAAGGACCACCAAACCCCTATGCTCCACCACTTCCTCAAGCTCCTTTCAACTATCAATATGCTCCACCTCCACCTCACTCATACCAACAGCCCCCTCCGCAATATCACCCCCATCCACAACAACCACAACCACAACCATAGTTCATCCTTCAAAATACAAACTCACCCCACCAAAGACCACCACCACCTCAACAGCCACATCCACCTCCACAAGCCTCCTCCTCCACTACTCATGATCATGTGAAGGCGGTGATGGTATTGAGGAGTGGTTGGACCTTGGAGCAGCCCCCTAATATTGTTGTTGATAGTGCAGCCAGTGAGGATAGAGGTGATATTGTGATAAGACATGTTGATACTGAGATCTAGATTGATGATACTGTGACAGGAACCATGGTTGATACCGTGCTTTTGAGCCTTCCAATAATTTGGGAGACTCCTCTTATATGTTTTGAAATTTATTATGTTGGTAAAAGTAGATGAGGTAAGGATGTGAGTTCCTTATAGCACATGAGGTGGATACCAAGGTAATGAATCCTAGTATCCAAAATGTATCAACAGTATGAGAAATATGTGAAGGTTGGAGATGTTTATTAAATGAACATTCCAAGTGTTCCTCTCCCTTAGAGAGAGAAAGAGAGTTGATGAAAAAGGTGATTCTATAATGTTGTGTATGGTTCAGTGATTGTTGGGCAAGACCAATATCAAGGATAGATGGTTTGTTGGTCAATAGATATGTGATACTATGTTCCTTTAAGGTAAACCTATGATCAAATATCAATGCATAAGAGTTAGATTGGATGACATAATTCACATGACCATGATGAGTTTAGAGTTATGTTCTTTAGACTAACCAATGTACAAATAGAATGTATGAATAGGAGGAACAGAGTGTTCCAGTCATGTCATATAAGTTATATCAAGCTTTGAATGATGATATGTCAAAGTATTTCAAATATGGTCAAAAATATGATCAATATTTCTTCAAAAACCTTAGGGTTGCCGAAGCAGCAATAGCTATGAGACAAGTTGAACAAGAGTGAGATGGAGTTGATTAAATGTCTTTATGGGATCATGATATGTCTTCTAAGTAGGTTGTGTAAATCCTAGTAAGGTGAAGATAGTGTTGTTGTTTCACCCCTAACAAGGTTGTCTAGGAATGATGTTTCATACCATGATTCCCGTGATTCCAATTGATGATTCCATTGATCTGAGCTGATTGGGAGCCCAACTTTCCCTAGTTCTTGATGCTCTCAAGGAGCCTCTATTGAGAGAAGAACCTAAACATTCCTTTACTTGATGCGGTCAAGAAAATCCCTTCCTATACCAAGTTTCTGAAATATTTGTTCACATTTAAAAGGAAAACAATGGGGAGATTTCAAAAGAAAGTCAAGCTCACAGAGCAAGTGAGCTCAGTTCTATAGCACACCATGTCGAGAAAGAGGAAAGACCCTAGTTCTCCCATCATTTCATGTTACATTGGAGCACACCGCATAGACCAAGCCCTTCTAGACTTGGGTTCTAGCATGAAATTGATGCCATATGATGTGTTTGCCGAGATCCAAATGGGAGAATTAGGTCTATATCATTGCATTTTGCAATCGGGCAACTGATCAGTAAAGACTCCTAGAGGGCGTGTTGATGATGTCCTAGTTAGACTTGATGATGAGACTTCCACATTCTTCCCCACTGACTTCATTATGCTAGATATGGAAAAAGATACAAGAAGAGTACCCATCATCTTGGGGAGGCCCTTCTTGGATAGAGTTGACGCAGTGATCCACATGAGAACTGGCAACATGTGTGTGGCATTCATGCACATGAAAATCCGATTGAACATCTTCAAGTCTTCAGCTACAAGTGAGGTGATAGGAGCCACAGTAGAGGATTGAAATCTTGTTGAATGCCTTAATGAGATTGTAGAGGAGTGCCTACCTACATGAATTCAGACTGACACTCAAGGTAGAGGTTTAGATCCCATTGTTGAATTTCCTAATAATGATGATGATGAGGATGAAGTAAACAAGCTAGCCCTAGTGACTATAAGTGAGGACCTCCCATCCATTTCTAAATCATTGAAAAATTCTCTTGAAGAACCTCCAATTCTTGAACTCAAGTCACTCCCTGAAGGGTTGAAGTGTACATACCTAGGAACCAATGACACCCTCCCGGTGATCATTTCTTCTATTATCTCTCCGGAGAAAGAAGATGCATTGGTGACAGTCCTAAAGAAAAATATTCAGGTCATTGAATGGTCCATTGTTGATTTGAGGGGTATTGACCCCTCTATTTGTGTGCATAGGATTTATCTAGAAGATGATGCAAAACCAACCCGCCAAATGCAAAGGAGGTTGAGCCCAAAATTGAAGGAAGTTGTGACCCAAGAGGTCATGAAATTGTTAGATGCTGGAATTATTTATCTAATTTTTGATAGCACTTGGGTGAGTCCCATCCAAGTTGTACCAAGAGAAGGGTGGGATCACAGTGGTAGAGAATGATGATGGTGATATGATGCCAATTAGAGAAGAGTCCAAATGGAGGGTGTGTGTAGACTATAGAAATCTCAATGAAAAGACTAAGAAGGACTACTATCCTCTTCCATTTCTTGATTATATTTTAGAGAGGTTGGAAGGGTAGAGTTTTTATTGATTTCTTGATGGATACTCTAGGTATTTCTAGATTGTTGTTCATCCAGTAGACCAAGAAAAGATGACAACCACTTGTCCTAGTGGTACTTTTTCTTATAGGAGAATGTCATTTGGGCTACGTAATGCCCCTTCCACTTTTTAGAGATGCGTAACATTCATCTTCACAGACATACTTGATTCGTCACTTGAAGTATTCATGGATGATTTTTCTATTTTTGGTAAGACATTTGATGATTGTCTGCTCCATTTAGTCACCATTCTTGATTGGTGTGTCAAGGTTTTCCTAGTGCTATCTTGGGGATAAGAGCCACTTTATGGTTTTTGAAGGCATAGTTTTGGGTCACCGCATTTCAAAAGATGGTAGTGAGGTTAATAGGGCCAAGGTGGGGTTCATTTCTATTCTTACCATTCCTTCTACCGTAAGGCATTTTTGGTCTTTCTTGGGACATGCATGTTTCTATCATCATTTCATCAAGGATTTTAGCAAGATGTCAAGGCCTCTCTGTCATTTGTTGGAGAAGGATGTTGAATTCCACTTTGATGACAAGTGTGTTGAAGCCTTCAACCACTTGAAGAACAAGCTCATTTATGCTCCTATAATGTAGTCCCCAGACTTCTCTTTACCATTTTGAGATCATGACTGATGTGTCAGACATGGCAGTGGGGGTTAAGTTGGGCCAAAGGATTGGTCGGATTCCACTTGTCATTTATTATGCAAGAAAGACTCTTGACAAAGCACAAAGGAACTACACGACTACAAAAAAAGAGTTTCTTGCAGTGATCTTTTCTCTTGACAAGCTTTGCTCATATATTTTCCAAAACAAGGTAGTGATATACATAGACCATGTTGCATTAAAGTATCTCATGGAAAATAAAGACTCAAAGCCAAGGTTGATCTGGTGGATTTTGTTGCTTCAAGAATTTGATATTGAGAATGTGGACAAGAAGGGAGTGGAGAATTCAGCCGCCGACCATCTCTCTTGAATTGAAGCACTCTTTGATGATACAAGTCGAATTAAAGAAACAATGTCACGTGAACATATCTTCCTACTCTCATACACTCAAAGGCCATGGTATAAACATATAAATAACTTCTTAGCTAGTGGAAGGATACCAAGCACATGGACAAGGGAGGAGAGCAAAAGGCTATTTGCTATGGTCAAAAATTATTTTTGGGATGATCCTCATCTTTTCAAACATTACCCCGACCAACTCATTAGGAGATGAGTCCCAGAGATGGAGCAACAAGAAATTTTATCTATGTGCCATTTCGGAGTATGTGGAGGTCATTTTGGTAGGAAACGCACAACTGCCAAGGTTCTCCAAAGTGGATTTTATTGGCCCTCCTTGTTTAAAGACTCTCATGAATTTTGCAAGTGTTGTTTGAAGTGTCAAAAGGTGGGCACTATCTCTAAGAGGGACATGGTGCCTCTATCACTCCATTCTTGTGATGGAGGTATTTGATGTTTGGGGGATTGACTTCATGGGCTTGTCCCCCCCCCCCCTTCTTCGGATATGTCTACATTTTGGTTTTCATGGATTATGTGTCAAAGTAGATTGAGGCTGTTGCAACAAGAACCAATGATCTTAGAGTAATTTGTGTTTTTGTTAAGTCAAACATCTTCATCCGGTTTGGTGTGCCATGTTCTTTGATTAGTGATGACAGAAGTCATTTCATCCATCGGACATTTGGAGGGCTGCTCAAGAAACATGGAGTTAATCATCATGTGGATACTCCTTACCACCCCCAAATGAGTGGTCAAGTTGAGTTAGCCAATCGGGAGATAAAGATCATTCTAGAGAAGACGCTGAGGCTGGACCGCAAGGATTGGTCATTATGTCTCAATGAGGCTTTATGGGCTTATAGGACTGCATATAAAGCCTCGATTGGCACCACACCATTCAAGCTTGTTTATGGAAAAAGCTGCCATCTACCAGTTGAGATGCAACATAAAGCATTATGGGATTTAAAAGCCATGGATATGGATGGAGACACAGCCGGTTTGAAAAGAAAGTTACAACTGCATGAACTTGAGGAAATGAGGCATGAAGCCTATGAGTTATCCAAAAGCTTCAAGGAGAGAACCAAGTTTCTTCATGATGAGTTGATCAAGAAGAAATATTTTGAGTGCGAGCAATGGGTGTGGTTATACAAATCTAGAATGATGTTCTTTCCAGGAAGCTTCAGTCTAGATGGGAAGGACCTTACCTAGTCTAGAGTGTGTACCCATCTAGAGATATTGTGATCTGTGAGAAAGAAGGAGCAAGAGAGTTTACTGTGAATGGACAAAGATTGAAGCCAGTTGTTGAAGTCAGACCGGATAGAGCAAATAAAAGTTTTGGTATTGTGATGTTAGTTGAGGAACACCAGCTTGATGAGGAGATGTGCTTAAATGCACATGAGACAAATATTTACTTCAAAGATGCTTTGGGAATTCTGTGAAGATGAAAGAGGTTAAGAATCAATAAGCCCGAATAAAGGCATAAAATTTAGTGCTAGTGGGAGGCAACCCACCTAGGTTTGGGATCTTTTTCACCCAACCTTCACTTTTTGATACTTTTGCTTTCTTTTTCCATGAAATACACACACGCACACTTGTGCTTGATAGTTTTTGCTTGATTTTTGATGAGATGCAGGTAACATTTTAAGAGAGAGATAGAGAGGGAAATACATGGTTGTTGATATTGAAATGAGGCCAAGAATACAAAATTTTGCAAAAATATCAAAATTTTCTAATTTGAATTGACAAAGTACTGAATGAAGAACCACCACGGCCATGGTGATTTAATTGCAAAATCTCAAGAAAGTTATAGCAACATGTCCAATTTCGTGAAGGATTAGCCACGACTGTGGTGCTCAAAATGGTCGTGGCCCACACTGGACAACATGGTCATGGCCACCTCCATGGCTGTGGCAACATGAAGCCAAGATGGTCGTGGTGACCACCACGACCGTCGTGAATTAAGTGCAAAAATTTGAAGAAATTACAGGGATGGAGGTGATTTTGAACATGAACGACCATGGCCATGGTGACACCATAGCCGAGGCAAGAGGAGCACTCCACGACCGTGGTGGGGGTTCATCTACATCCATATCCACCCCCACCACAACCATGGCACCCGCCACGGTCGTGTTTCCAAACCCCCATCACAACCATGGCGACCCACTACGGTCGTGGTGGGGCCCGACCCACCTATTTTTCACTTAAACACCATGACCCCCTTCACTTCCAAACTCATTTGCTCGACTCCCCTTCGGCTGTGGCGATGTGCTATGCCCCCAGTACCTCCAATCCTGCATCTCCAGCCCAAATCCTCCCACAAATTGACTTCCAATCACTTTCTACACCTCCACCACCTCTCCCTCTACCGTTTCCACCCCAAAACCTCCACCAATAAAGCCACCATCTCCATTTTCGTTCTCCACCTCACCTATAGCCGCCCCACACAAAACCTCACCAAAATCCACCAATTTTTGCCCAAAGCCTTCAATCAATCCATTCTCCACCATCCAAGAAATCATCCTAGCCTATTCCACCCATCAATCGAACTCCATTTTGCCTCATCCACAAAAATTCAAAAATCACTGCCATACCACCACCACCATACCCACACAATGAAGGTAATTACCACGGTTGTGAAGAAGGGGGATCAAAGGAGTATTAAGGTGATCATCAGAGGTAAGGTGTGCACCAAAAGAGCCTCTTCCCAAGTCTCCATGCCATCCCACACTCCATCACCATCAAACTCCATTTCCCAATCGCTCCACTGCTTAGTGTTCGTGAGTGCATCCTTCACACGGTCATCGGACATCCACCACATCATGGATGAGATGTATAGGGAAGACGAGGAGGAGGAGGAATCGGAGGAGAACCTTGATTATATGATTCACATGGTTGACCCGGAGATCACAACCCGCCAAAAGTCGGGCAAGGGGGATACAACCCCATCTTCATCAAGGTTGTCTCTACAAACCACACCAGCATGCCACTCTACCTCCTCATTGGGGGAGAGACCACATCAACAGCCGCAAGCAAGGTGGCAGTTGATGATTGAAGAGGAGGATCACCCACGGTGATACCCTGAGCAATGGGTACCGCTAAATCTTGACACAAGCTCAGGGTCAAGATCCTACCAGGTTGAGGAAGATGACAATGACATTGTTGAGGACGAGATGGATTCTGAGCCAAAGGACACTTTGGCATACTTGGAGGAAGATAGGATGAAAAAGTTTGGCAAGGATCCTAAGGGAACATCATATGGCAGAGGTCAGAGGAAGATGTTGATCACACCTACCTACCCTAAGTGCATGTCAAAGAGAGTTATATCCACAAGATATGGGTGTGAGAAGGTAATTGAAGACTTAGGAATCAAAGTAGAGGTGGAAAGGAAGCTGAAGTAAATCAGTTTGTGGAAGGTTCTTTTCACAGCACAAATCACATACGTGGATTTAACTCAGCAATTCTTCGCCACCCTAGAGAAGATCAAGGTAAAAGGGGAGAAAGCCATCAAGTTTGCAATGTTCAACAATGTACACACGTTGACTGCTTGTGAACTAAACTACATCTTTGCAAAGGATCCCAAAGAAGCCAAAAAAAATGAGTGATGGCTTAATTGAGAGAGAGGTTGACTTGGACTACAACAAATTCTGGTACATTTTGTCAGGGACACTAGGATACACAAATGGGAAATCAAAGACAATGTTGATCAACAACCCCTTGTTCAGATATGTATAGAAGGTCCTTTCCAACACAATTGTGGGGAGGTACTATAATCAAGGTAGCATTTCACAAAAAATACCTCTTGGTTTTACGTGGAATACACAAGAAGTTACACATAGATCTAGGGTCACTTTTAATAGATCACATGAGGACAATACCCTTCAAAAGCAAACTCCATTTGTTATGGGAGGGATTGTGACCTCAATCACTATAGCCCTAGTATTTGATGTTACTAGTCTTAAAGAGGCTGGGGGAGCTCAGTTTGTCAATTTGAAGTATCTTATTCTCTCTCAGATGATCACGATAAAAAACATGAAGCTGATTTACAATGTGAAATCCATGGAATCAACAACTTTTGAGATACCTTATCATGCTATCCTACTCCTCTCTTGCGTGGTGCCAGCCAACTTATTCCACGACGAGTTATGGCAAAGGGAGCAAGCCAACCCCCGGGAAAACTTCAACCCTACTGTTGTACAAGAATAAATTGCAGAATCAAATGTTGAACAGCGAGAAGAAGAGGGAGCAGAACAAAGAAGACAACCTTGAAGGGTGAGAAGAAAGGGATGAGGAAACATCCCAAATGTAGGAGCCTTCATTGAATGCACATGATATGTCATCCATCCATGCACAGCTTGAAGGCATCCAGAAGACATAACAAGACAAGGAGCTCATCTAGTAGTACATGTGGTAGGACCACCAACAAATGCATCAATAGGTCAACCACGGGTACCATTACCACCATGTGCAGGCACAGCAAAACCCCAAATGGGGTGAAGACTTTTGGAGTGGTATTTTGTGATATCAGGAGACCTACCCTCCCCCTCAAGACGCATATTGGGGCCATTATTACCAGTTCCCTCCAACCCATCCAGGACCTCCACCTCCTCAGCAACACCAGTCGGAGTAACCTGTTCAGCCACAGTAGGGAAACCTACCCTTTGATTCGCAAAACCATCTATGATCTTCACCCTACTCTCCCTAAACTAGAGTTTCATGTTGAGGACAACATTATTCAAAAGTGTCGGGTGGTAGGGCAGTATGCACCACCCTATCATGATCTCTCATTTTGTTTGCACTTGTCCCACCTCATTTTTGGAATTGCTTGATTTCACTCTTATTAGTGTAGATTTCTTCTTGCTAGCATGCATGAATCCATGTAGTTTAATTTTATTCATTTTTATGCAAATTTTTCAAAAACATTTCTCTTTTTTGCTCCTCCATGTCATGCATTACATTTCCATGTAGATTTTGGTAATTTTTGTGTGTTTTAAATTAGGATTTGCTATTATGTTTTAAATTCCCTAAATGTAGGTTTAGATGTGATTGATTGCAAATTGGCACCATTTTGGCCAATTTTGCTAAAACTTGGAAGTTCTTGCCTAAAAGCATGTTCTAACTTAATATCCAATTTTTGAATTGAAAATGTTTATCTTTGACAAATGCATGGCACATTTTTAGAGTTTATTGCTATATGGTCTTAATTGTTGACTTTTTACATGTGCATCACCTCTCTCAAGCTTGTGAATGTCTTGGTTGAATTGTGAATTGATCAAGCTATAAACGCTCAGATCCTATGGAATTGCAGGAAATAAATGTGAATCTCATGTTGTTCAATCATGTGGTGTGATATCATTTGATGAAGTGTTGGATTAGTTTTCATGCATGAGATTTTATGATAAGGACTAAACTAATGACCCATTTTGACCCAAATCTTCTTTCACCATCTTCATATCTCACCGCCTCAGGAAAGGATGCCTTAGTGCATATATTTAGCCTTGGCAACCTCTAAAAGCTTGGGGTAGCCATATCTACATCTCCCTGCTTCACTCTATCCACCATATTCCCTACCTACACCAAGGGCAAAAGAAAGAAAAGAAGAAAAAAGAAAATAAAAGATGATCATGTTTAAGATCATCTAAATAAAGAAAAGATGAGTGTACAAAAACACTCCAATCTCTTACCGCAACCATTTCCTCCTTTTTCATACCCATTAAGCTAGAAAACATCAAATCTAGCTCACTTTACCGTTTTTGTAGCCATGTGGGTCATATGGTGTGGTTTGAGACATAAGATTGAATGCATGAAAGTGAAACAACACTCCTAGTCATAATTGATTAACGCCAACATGAAACGGTTTACCTAGAATTGCATGAAGGACATATGGAAAGCTTGTGCATTCTATTCTCTATATTTGAAGTATGTATGCCCAATGCTCTTTTCATGATTGGTTTATGAAAGTGGAGAGGAGAGCAGTTAAAAACATGCACTTAGTCACTTCTAAGACCATTTGGTCAATAAATTTTTGTTGCAATGCATTTTATCATTCTTGTTTAATTGAAAGAAATTGAAGAGAGAGATTAAGTTGGAGCATACTTGAGGACAAGTATGTTTTGAGTTTGGGGTGGTGATATGGCCCTATTATAGGGCTTCATCCTTTTTCTTTTTGCATGATAATCACATCTAAACATCGTAGATTACAAGTTATTCCCCTCAATATGACACTTAATGATGAATGAACTTACGCCTCCTTTTGTGTGTATTTCAGGGCACTTATGCATGCATTGAAGTATGGGAGATAGATGAAGAATGTCTATGGGGTCTTACACGCCAAGAGTGGACCTATCTCTTCCCCGAGCTTTTCTTGGATGCACAAGAGCAATTTAAAAGCAAAAGGAGTCTACATGAAGAAGATGAAGTAGAGAACAATGCCAAGAAGCCCCAAAACGGTCGTGGTACATCACCACAGTCGTGGGAATTATGCTCCAAAATTTACAGGGAATGTGCTCAATTTACATATGAATGACCACGACCATGGTCATCACAACGGATGTGGTCATTGAAGACCCCACGGTCATGGCCCCTAGAACAGTCATGGCCAGCACTTTCTACCTCGCATGTGGTCATCAACAGGCTTGTGGCGATTTATGCATGAAGTTCCCAAAACTCAATAGGGAGTTGGTCCATTTTACACATGAATGACCACGGTCATGGCCATCAGCATGGATGTTTCCCTTAAAGGCCACCTTGCCCGTGGTGCTATCCATACCCGTGGCAAGCTGAAGACACAACGACCTCAAAGTTGCCTCACCCGTGGCCTCCTCCTCCAACACGGCCGTGGTACCCCATATGGCCGCGGTACCCTCTACCCACCATGACCGTGGTACCCCTCCATGATCATGGCCACCATATACACTTATCACTTCAAGCTCCATTCATCGCCTCGACCGTTCCACTGCCCACGACTGTGCCATGCACCTCAACATGGTCATGGTGACCACCTAAACCTACCCATTTTCACCACTGATTTTCCCACTTTGCCCCTACTTACCCTTGTGCTTCCCCACCACGGTTATATACATAGGTGGTGCCAAATAATATAACCACGTGATGTTGTAAAAGATGGTTATATAGAACTAGATCTGAAGAACTGTTCCTTTTTTAAATATATATTATGGAGGTTTTTCAATGCACTCATTTTCATTGAATGTTACACATCAAGAGCAAGTTGGGCGCCTGTGCAGATGATATACAATGTGTTAGATATAGAGTATTGTAAGACAGATGTTAATTAGATTCTCGCAAGCAGTTAATCACCAGAATGAAGAATTAATAATCACAGTAAATGAATTAAGAGAAAAATGGAAATAGAGTTTAATAAATCAAACTCCAGAGCTTGAGATGAAGGCATGTGGAATATAGATCCCACCGCTCCTAGCACGAGCATCTCTGGCGGTCTATCTCCAAGATTCAGCCACCCCAATTCTGGTACAGCCACTCAGTGCGAGCAAGAGTGTTGTGTTGAACTTGTTCTTTAGCCCTTGGTCACAAACAACAAAGACGACGTCGCGAAGTCTCGCCAGCGTTAGACAACAGCAAAATTGGATGGTGTTCGAGAAGAACATGTAGAGAAAAATGGTGTTTAGAAAGAACATGCTTATTGCATGTGGAGAAAAAGGGAGGAAGAAGAACTTTTGGTATGGTTGTGGTTTTTCTCAAGTCTCTCTGTGTTGTTGATATGCAAATGAGAGAGGATGCCTCCTTATATGGAGCGTGTCTCAGCCGCCCGCGGTAACTGCCCGTACCGTTGGTCTCTGCAACAAGTGTCATTAATATCGCATTTAAGGGTCAGATTAAATGGGTGGTCAAGAGAGGTTTATTGATGTTCCTTAAACGTTGTTGACTGGACTCCAAATGATGCAACACAGAAAACAAAACAAATTGTTATGTAAAAAGTCCACGTACCAAACTGGGTCGGGCAAGAAAATGAATGCGCGTGCGTATGTGTGTTATTATTTTATTCCAAGAAATACAAAACGCTAGAAAATTAGTCATAAATTCCCATGCCCATGAGAGGTCCTGACCTCTAGGAGACCACTACCCCATATAAGGAGCTGTGAGATTATGAAGTAACCAATATGGGATAACTGTTGGGCTGAAAAACTAGAAATTTGGAACAGGAAATACAACATAATGCAGGTTGTGCAACACCATCAATGGCAATATGCCATTAATATTTCCTGGAGGATTTTAAATAAAATATGCCATTAATTCCAAAGCTTGAGATGAAGGCGTGTGGAATACTATCATCAAGACAAATTTCACCGCTCCTAGCACGAGTGTCTCTGGTGGTCTATATCTCAAATTCAGCCACCCCAACCCTAGTATAGCCGCTCGGTGCAAGTGAGACTGTTTTGTTGAACTCATTCTTTAGCCCTTGGTCACAAATAGCAAAGACGGAGTCTGAAGTCTCGATGGTGATAGACAACAGCAAAACATGATGATGTTCAGGAAGAACAGGCTTATTGGGGGTTGCAGTTTTTCTAAAGTCTCTCTGTATTGGTGGTATGAAAATGAGAGTGGATGCCTCCTTATATGGAGTGTGTCTCAGACTCCCGCAGTAACTCCCTTCACCCGTTGCTATCTCCAATGTGCATCATTAACATCGCGTTTAATGGCTGGCTTAATGGGTAGTCAAGAGAGGTTTATTATTTTGTCTTAAACGTTGTCGACTGGACTCCAAATGACAGAACACAGAAAACAAAAGAATGTCATTTCACAAACAAAAAAATTTGTTTGGTAAAAAATCCACGCACCGAACCAGGCTGGGCGAGTAAACGAACACGCACGTGCATGTGTGTGTGTTATTATTTTATTCCAAAAAATACACAAGACAAGCAAATCAGTCATAAATTCCCATGCCCTTGAGAGGCTCTGACCTCTAGGGGACCACTACCCCTTATAAGGAGTTATGAGGTTCTAAAGTAACCAATATGGGATAAATGTTGGGTTGAAATTTTGGAATTATGGAATAGAAAATACAACACAATGCAGGTTGCGCAACACCAGCAATGGCAATATGCCATTAACAGTTCTTGGAAGCTTTTAAATACATACAGTGTCATTTTCATTGGAGGAATTCCAAACCTATCTCAAGTAGGAGGATTTTTCAACCTATTTGGAAGGTCTGGTTCATTTAAGTAGATCCTTTATTGTGTTTGGTATGCTTAAAAGAGATGCTAAGGTTTAAGTCCAAGCTAGCTTTGTCCCATGGTATTCACCCTACCAAAAATTACGGTGGTTTCTCTAGCTTATGGTGTTGAGCTTGAGGAGAGAACCATGTAGCTAGTGAACCGGTTGGGGTCATGGAGATAATGGATCGATTGGTGTTACTGTTGTGTGACCTTCTTGAGATGAAAGGTTTATTGTGACTTTTTAAGAATATTGATCTAAGAAATTTCCCCACACCCTATCTGAACAAAAAGAGGGCATTGGTTCAACTTTTTTTTCCAATAGAGATCTTTACAATAATAGTGAAGCTCCAAAAGAAGTAAAACCAATGGGAAGCACATAGACATGTAGAGGCTACCGCCCAAAAACATAAGCTGAAAACTCTAGAACCACGTCACAAACATTCCACAAGAGATGAAAGTAGATCCATGAGATCGAGCAACGAGAAAAAAGAAAAGCAACAACAATAAAACACAAAGATTGGGATTGCCATAATGTTAGTCATAAATTTTATTTGTCAAATGTCACTCCTAATAAATAGACTAAACTTGACTCTTAGGATCGTTTCTGAGGTGAAAAAGATCTAATCCATCTGAGCCATCTGGCTACCAACAAATTACAAACAACAGAATACAACTATGGCATAAGCCATTAAGATAAGCACACATACATTCTAGAACATGAGCAATTTCATACTGAATGTTCAACCACATTCCCACTAAAACATATAACATACTCCAACATGAAACATATACATGATTACATTAAGTTCTTATACAAACCTTCATCAAAATTTTACCATAGATACCCCAAAATTCCAATATAGGAATGTTCTACACATACTACAGAACACATACTTCACCTTAGTGTGAAGTCACTTAGGTCATGGAGCAGAATACTCTATCTCAAGATTGAAAAAGTTTGTTAATGGTTCAATAGTTGTTGTGTAAGTGAGTAGATAATGCATAATAGAAAGAAAATACATTTTCATCTTCATAATAATTATTTACAGCAACCAGATTTCAAATTAGAGTCTTAGCATCCACTCTACATGCATACTATTAACTTTAGCAGCAAAAACTTAGTATCATTTAAAAGATTACAATATATTAGAAGCATGAATATAAATAAGAAACTACCATGTGTAACTATGAACTTTTCCATTCCTAGTTACAGCATGAAACTATTTGGCATGTACCAAACCAACCAGAAGTCTTCATGATGTAGTCGCACAGATAACTCACCATCTATGACTTAGGGTATATCCGGCCATATTAAAACATTCAAACTCAATTATGTCATCAAAGGGCTAGGTAGGATCCTATAACATATATATGTTTAAACCTTCACACCTTAGTTCAAGGTTGGGTCGCTACTCATGATTTATTGCTCATATCATACCACAACATTATTTGTTCATTTCACAAAGTATAGGATTGAGGTCTCTATCCTATTATTGTGGGTTTTCCTAATACCTTGCTTAATATGATATAAATATTTTAGTTCACCTACATGACCCCCTAGCTACCCCTATCATTAGTCCCCAATAGTTGATCCGCTTCCAAGTCTTCTTCTCATGAATTACTACCCACAACAAGAAAGACATGTTTTCCCTTCCCATCACAAGCATCTGGGAAGTTTCACAATGTTCATCCCTTCTAGCTGGTGAAATTAGGTTATCTCATTATAACTGGAGCATTCAAATCATCTAATGGTTTTCTATCATTTAATACTATGATATGATCCACACTAGCATAATTAACATTATCTCTAGATATTTATTAAAGTATGATAATATACATGAAAGCATCAACATAATGTATATTAATGATGACTCTGCCAAATAATAAGATATTTGTTGACCTAGTTAATTCTTCATGTAATATTCTTCAGTGAATACCTACTTCACTCATTCCTTCACAAACTCACATTTTCATGCAATTCTATACATTTTTCATCAATTTCTATCAATATAGGAAAAATCAATGTTTAACATGTTAACAAAGACAGTAGGAATGCACACAATAAGTAAATATAATAGTATGCAATAGGGAAATTACAATATTTTGTAATTTTCCCTTGATTTCCCTTTTAGCTAGTATTATGAAATTTTATGAATTAGGTTTAAAGTCGGTGAATTTCTACTCAATTATTTTTACTTGTAGTCATCTACTCACATACAATTAGAAGTTTTTAGACTTTCATGCTCCATCCCTTTAGGCTCAATGACAAATCTCTAATCCACCAACTATGGGTAGGTTCCACGTTTAGATCTTCTAAATTTCTTAAAGAATGATATATTAGAGAAGAAAGAGAAAGATCATGATATTTTCACCCTACTTTGGAGGAGTATGACCTATATGATAGAGGAGAGAATAAAGGTGAATAAGAGAAGGAAAAATTAAAATTTTACTTGTCATTCTAGCTTTGATTAGTCGTAGAGATGGTTCTAGCTTGGATTCTCCTCAACATCTTGAATTGTTCAATAAATCTTCTTCTAGGGTTGATCTCATGGGAGATTGTGAAGAACGGTGAAGAACATGGTAGATTACATCTCTAAGCCAAAAGTAGTCGAGGTGGGGGTATATATACCTCTAATATTGTTTTAATTTATCATTTTTATTTAGTTGAAATAAATGGTCGTATGACTTTTTGGGTAATTGGTCAAGATACCTAGTCCTTTGACTAGTACATGTCACTATCAGGATCATCACCAACAAAAAGAGTGGGTCACTGCTATCAAGTCCATTTGACTTGTTATTAGTTGGACAACAACTTCGCTCAACTAGTCAACAAATCAATTGACCTTAACTGGTCAACCTCTAAAGGCTGACCCACTTTCAAGTATGCCCTTTCACATGTTGAGTTTGAACTCTAAAACACCCTTAAGGAATCATAAACCTTAATACTAATATGTATAAATCTATGAAATCTTGATATCACTATGTTTTATACACCTGGTAAGGCTTTGAAAACAATTTTGGTTTGAATGTTCCCTTGTTCAAATATGTATAGAAGGTCCTTGCCAACACAATTGTGGGGAGGTATGATAATCAAGGTAGCATTTCACAAAACGACCTCTTGGTTTTACATGGAATACACAAGAAGTTACACATTGACCTACGGTCGCTTTTAATAGATCACATGAGGACAATACCCTTCAAAAGAAAAACTTTTTTTTTATGCAAGGGATTGTGACCTCGATCACTATAGCCCTAGTATTTGATGTTACTAGTCTTAAAGAGGTTGAGGGAGCTCAACCTGTCGATTTGAAGTATCTTGTTTGCTCTCAGATGATCACGATAAAAAACAAGAAGCTGGTTTACAATGTGAAATCCATGGAATCAACAAGTTTTGAGTTGCCTTATCATGCTAACTGACTCCTCTCTTGTGTGAGTCCAGCCAACTTATTCCACGAAGAGTTATGGTGATGGGAGCAAGCCAATCCCTGAGAAAAAAAAACTTCAACCCCGCTGATGCACAAGAAGAAATTGCAGAATCAAATGCACAATGGTAAGAAGAAGAGGGAGCATAACAAATAAGATAACCCTGAAGGGTGAGAAGAAAGGGATGAGGCAACATCCCAATTGTAGGACCCTTCATTGAATGCACATGATATGTCATCCATTCATGCACAACTTGAAGGTATCCAAAAGACACAACAAGATAAGCAGCTCATCTAATAATACATGTGGCGGGACCAACAACAAATGCATCAACAGGTCAACCACGAGTACCATTATGACCATGCGTAGGCACATCAAAACCTCAAATGGGGTGAATACTTTTGGGGTGGTATTTCAGGATAGCAGGAGACCTACCCTCCCCCTCAGGACGCATATTGGGGACATTATTACCAGTTCCCTCCAGTCCATCCAGGACCTCCACCTCCTCAACAACACTAGCCAGAGCAGCCTGATCAGCCACAGTAGGGAAACCTACCCTTTGATTCACAACACCAGTCATGATCTTCACCCTACTATCCCTAAACTTGAGTTTCATGTTGAGGACATCATGATTTAAAAGTTTGGGGTGGTAGGGCAGTATGCACCACCCTATATTGATCTCTCATTTCGTTTTCACCTGTCCCACCTGTTTTCTGGAATAGCTTGATTTCACTCTTGTTAGTGTAGATTTCTTTTTGCTAGCATGCATTTATACATGTAGTTTAATTTCATCCATTTTTACATAATTTTTTTAAAAATTTTGCTCTTTTTTGTTCCTCCATGTCATGCATTGCATTTCCATGTAGATTTTGGTAATTTTTTTGTGTTTTAAATTAGGATTTTCTGTTATGTTTTAAATTCCCTATATGTAGGTTTAGATGTGATTGATTGCAAATTGGAACCATTTTGGCCAATTTTTCCCAAACTTGGATGTTCTTGCCTAACAACATGTTCTAACTTAATCTCCAATTTTTGAATTGAAAATGTTGATCTTTGACAAATGCATGGCACATTTTTAGAGTTTATTTCTATATGGTCTTAATTGTTGACTTTTTACCTGTGCATCACCTCTCTCAAGCTTGTGAATTTATCAGTTGAATTGTGAATTGATCAAGCTATAAACGCTTAGATCCTATGGAATTGTAGGAAATAAATGTGAATCTCATGTTGTTCAATCATGTGGTGTGATATCATTTGATGAAGTGTTGGATTAGTTTTCATGCATGAGATTTTATGTTGAGCACTACACTAATGACCCCTTTTGACCCGACTCTTCTTTCACCACCTTCATATCTCATCGCCTCATGAAAGGATGCCTTAGTGCACATATTTAGCCTTGGCCACCTCTAAAAGCTTAGGGTGGCCATATCTAAATCCCCCCCCGCTTCACTCTATCCACCATATTCCCTACCTACACCAAGGGAAAATGAAAAAAGAAGAAGAAAAAATAAGAGCAAAAAGAAAATAAAAGATGCTCCTGTTTAAGAGCATCTAAATAAAGAAAAGATGAGTGTACAAAAACACTCCAATTTCTTACCGCAACCATTTCCTCCTTTTTCATACCCATTGAGCTAGAGAACATCAAATCTAGCTCACTTTACCCTTTTTACATACATGTGGGTCATTTGGTGTGGTTTGAGACATAATATTGAATGCATGAAAGTGAAACAACACTCCTATTCATCATTGATTAATGCCAACATGAAACGGTTTACCTAAAATTGCATGAAGTACATATGGAAAGCATGTTCATTCAATTCTCTATATTTGAAGTTTGTATGCTTAGTGATCTTTTCATGATTGGTTTATGAAAGTGGAGAGGAGAGTGGTTAAACACATACTCTTAGTCACTTCTAAGACCATTTAGTCAATAATTTTCTATTGCAATGCATTTTATCATTCTTATTTAATTGAAAGAAATTGAAAAGAAAGATTAAGTTGGAGCATACTTGAGGACAAGTATGTTTTGAGTTTGGGGTGGTGATGTAGCCCTATTCTAGGGCTTCATCCTGTTCCTTTTTGCATGATAATCACATTTGAAAATTGTAGATTATAAGTTATTCCCCTCAATATGATCTTTTATGATAAATGAACTTACGCCTCCTTTTGTGTGTATTTCAAGGCACTTATGCATGCATTGAAGCATGGGAGAGAGATGAAGAATGTCTATAGGGTATTACGCCCCAAGAGTGGACCTATCTTTCCCACGAGCTTTCCTTGGATGCACAAGAGCAATTCAAAGCAAAAGGAGGCTAGATGAAGAAGATGAAGTAGAGAACAACACCAAGAATCCCCAAAACGGTCGTGGTTGTGACGTCCCCAGATTTTCTAAAACTTAATCTGATGTGTGACATCCAAATTTAAACCCTCACCTCAGCGAGAATCCCAATTTAAACATCACACATTAGGCTAAGAAAGATAAAATCAAGGGAGTCAGAAGGAAACAAGCAGTAGCACATGTACATGAACAATAATAAAACCATACACACATGTTCACCATTCAACATATAATTACAACATGAATTGTTACAACATTTGATATTACACATTGAACAACAAACTTATACATATACATGTACTACCACTAAACAACAGGATCTTAAGATAACAAGTCCACCTGAACATCAGCTCGCCACACAACTTTCAACTATCCTGGATCATCAAGAGCATAACCACAACCTAAACAAAAGATTACATGTGGTACACGCCAGCACAATATTCAAGAATATTGTACTGAGTACGCCTATGTGTCTTTTATATACCTCTCCTCATATCTTGGCAATAAGATAAAACTAATATACTTGGCAATAATAGAAGAATATAAGAAAAGTGTATACTTGCATAAAGATATTCATTAGCAAAAGAGAACACATATTTTAAGAACATTTCCATCATATATCTCATACATCTTCCCCTAGGGCTTTGATGTTTTCAGGCCTTATGATCTACCACCAAGTGGTTTGTGATCATTATACAAACATCATATGATCTACCACCAAGTGGTTTGTGATCATTATGCATGTGCTCTGCCACCAAGTGGTTTATGAGATATCTTATGATGGAACATCTATATTATGTTTGCAGGTGTTCAAGGTGTACATATAGCAATAAGTATGGAAATTCAAGAAACATATCATACAAGACAATCATTTCAATCAATACCATATGCCAAGTATTTACTACCATATAATACAAGCATAATGTATAATAAGCCAAGCAAGAGGTAATGGCGTACCTTCCAAAGAGATATACTAATCACATAATCATTATGTAATCTATATCTTTGTTAAACATGATCAATACAAGATCATGTATCACCATCAGGTTCTCATCCTCTTTTATCTCATCTTAACCCTAATTGTATTCATATTAGGGTTTCACTTGGTTCATTAGGATATGTGTATCATTACTTGTATTCTTGTCTTATATTTATCTTACTGATGTCATATTCTAGATTGTAGTTCATCAATTGGATATACTCATGTTCCACATTATTATGTGAACGTATTTAACATTATGTCACTTTCATTACCCATATTAGGGTTACATCACATGTATTAAGGGTGCTCTTCATATGACATGAATTTTGTGTATATAACTGATCTCAGATATATATATTATCTTCCAGTTACAGATATGAGGGTTTTCTATAAATCTCATCATTTAGTGAACATGCATGTACTAATTGCACCATCTTTAGTGTTATTAGCCCTAATTAGCCATATTAATACAATTATATGCTTTGGTGCATCAACATGACCATATCTAACATCATATGTATTATAAACATGATTTATGATTTAATGGTATTTTCTCATAATTTTAGTCCATCATTTGATTTTTATTATTCATGAAACAAGTGTAAAGAATCTTACACGACATCATAGTGTTTTAAGCATCAAAAGCCTGATATTATCATTCTACTGTATTCTACGCATTTTTCTGAGAAGTTAGGTACCTTATTTGTATTTTTCTGATGAACATGATATTTACGGTGATTTATTGAAGATCTATAAGTTTTGTAAAGATTTTACCTTTTCTGGCCAATCCGGCATCGCCATGTGGCTCTAGGGAGGTGCTGCTCTCGCTAGGGCCGACCGGTTTATGCCCTGGACCCGGTCCACTACCTCCCATTTTTTCTTGTGTCCCATGCGAGTCTACGCATCCGCTGCGTGATACTCTGTCTTCCGCGGGACACGCTGCCGCCTGGACTAGCTCCGGTGAGCAATAGGAGGAGTCATGATACTCCTCATCAACCATTAAGGCATCCCTCCCCTTCTTTCGCCTTGGAGAGACCTCCACGGCTAATCTAGCCCTCGGGTTTGCCTCTGGAGATCCATGTCCACGACCTCACCGGCTATGGTGGCCGCCGCGACGATAGGAAAGGGGAAGAAGGCTGCCCTTCCTCGAATCTCACAGATGAGGCACCAAAAAGCTTCGTCAGAGCTTCAAGGACCTGAAGGGACCCGTGGATTTAGTTGCAATCCTGGATTGACGTCCCCAACTCTATCTTCATCCATGGTGTGGGTCAGCTCGGCGACCAGTGATACTACAATCAGATTGTGCGAATCTGCTTGGAACCCAACACTATGATCTCCAGTTATGCTTTCCTCCACTTAGCCTCCTCTGAAAGAGCTTCTCCCTCTATTTCTTCCTTTTCCTTCCAACCTATTTCGTTTGTGCTCAGGAAAGGAGACGAGAGGTAAAGCTAGGACTTGTTCTCCCTACTCCAATCACCCCGAGAGGTTTGAGATGGGTTACTTATTTAGTCTCAATGCATAGAGGGCAACTGCCCACCTAGTCTTGCCTCTCGACCCATGTTTGGAGATCATGATGGTGATGCATCGAGGCATGACAGGTTTACCTCCCACTACTTTAGTTGTGCTCGAACAAGAAGAAGACAACTCTTCACCTCCCGATCTGCATCCAAAGGCCAGGGTTGTCCCCCTTTGAAACAGAATCCACGGCTACTTACTAAGGCCAAGCCAACTAAAAGTCAAAGTGGGCAATCACATAACGCGCCATCCAATTGATTACAAATTATGTTACTAAAAGTGATAAATTGGTCCCAAGTACATCATCATTAAACCTATTTAAAACCTAAACATCTTCCTCTAGGAGTGTCGAAATATAATGAAACTTTGACCATATAATTGTTATTATCCAAGCTACATCCCATACAATTTTTGTGTCATAACTCAACTGTTAGACTTTTCAATTAATTATTGTTTAAGGCATAAACTTATGAAACATAATCATGATGTCAAAGTCAATCAACACTCAACTTTATCAAATACTTGGAACTCCCAAAAAAAACTCAACATGCATGAAGTCACTTATGTCATTAGGTATCCAAAAGTTCACTCCATCACATCCTACACACCTTAAAAGAAATTCCGTCCTCAGAATTAAGCCAGAAACCACTTTGTCACATCATATACATCTTAAAAGAAATTTTGTCCTCGAAATTGAGCCATACTCATACTCCAAGGAAAAACTAAAGATCTTCTTACATATGTAGGAAACTATATTAGGTGCAACATATCCAAAAACAAAGCTCCATAATCATATCCACACTACTATTAGGAGGTTTTAAAACATCTAAGGTGATTCACCCCTTCATAGAAGGCTCAAACAAG
The DNA here is from genome assembly GCA_963693085.1 of Alisma plantago-aquatica. Classification (NCBI taxonomy): domain Eukaryota; kingdom Viridiplantae; phylum Streptophyta; class Magnoliopsida; order Alismatales; family Alismataceae; genus Alisma; species Alisma plantago-aquatica. The sequence continues at coordinate 196,854,022 of OY856412.1, forward strand.
GGTTGAGAAACTCTGATTATGTCATGACATATCTCATATGTTAGGGTTGCATCTTTAACTTTACCCATGCATTAGGGTTCCCACATCATATTGCCATGTTATAAAGGAGTTAATTAAAATTAACCCATTATATCAAGGTGTCATCAACATTTTAGAAAGCTAATTGCTAGAACATGTTCAACATTAACATATGCCTTTTAGGTGGGAGTTAACTAAAGTTAACCCACTTTATCCATCTGGATGACATCAAGGTGTGATAAACGTTATGTTGTGCTAATTGTCAAACTATATTCTCTTTTTTTATTAAGCACTACTATTAACACCTCAAGTAACTTGTTTCAGTCATATGATATTATTTCATTGCTCATAATAAATTGCAACATTTACTGGTGTTTCATTACATGATTAACCAACGATATCACATTATCATCATTATTCATGTATATCATTAACCATCATGCATTATAATATTAAACCATCTTTAAGTTTTCCATCATGTCATATCCACCATCATATCTCAAGATTAGATCACATCTTTACATGTATTATATCATGGTTGTGCTAACAAACTTATGTTAGTGGCTTGTGAAACATATATCAAAACTTTATCTAGTCCAACTGAGGTTCTCCTGTCCCATATCATGAGGGTAGTGACATGCTCAGTCTCTCTGAGCTCATTCAATTCCATGAGTGTCTCATATGCACATACTTTATCTTTCCTCTCTTATTCTAGGGTTCTTGGATTACCTCATTGGCACTAGTGATAGCCTTACAAGGTCTAGCTGCATAAGCACAAACCAAACCAAAACATGCTATGACATTCTCTTCATAGGTCTATACCCATGAGTCATGCTTACCCAAAATTCTCTTATATACACCACTAGATTCCTATGTGGGAAACCACCAACCCGAGCATGAGGCTTCACAGAAACTAACATAGCTACCTCCTCCAAGGTCTTGGGCTCTCTCCCTCACCCAGATGGAAGGCACTCATATTCATGTTCACATACGCATATATAACTAGCCTCTCTCTATCTCTAGGGTTTGGTCTTCCCAAGGACATCTAGGGTTCAACAAGACTATAGGAATCATGCATAAAGTGACTCAACTCAATCACTCAGGAGTATTCTAGTTTAGGACATATCATATCACATAAATTTCATATTTCTCATATCTAAGTGGAATTTGGAGCATTCCAAAAAGTTGGGGATCCAACTACAAAGAGACAGGCAGCTTGATACAATATTTCTCTTACCTATATTTTCTACTTTAGGTGCCTGGAAAATTTGGAATCAACATTTTTTATTTGATTCTTTCTTCTTTTTTTTTATCTGGTAAATGATCCTATACCAAATGAATAGGTGTGGAAGCTATAATTGTAAACCGCAATTGAATCTATGGAAGCATTGGTTTATACATTTTTGTTAGTCTCTACTTTAGGGATAATTTTTTTCGCTATCTTTTTTCGAGAGTTTAGGTTCTCTGACCTTCTCTCAATGGGTCTCACTCTCTCTAGAGTTAACTTTGAAACTGGTCCTAACACTAGAGGTCCTCCTTCATAAAAGAGATTGAGGCTCATGCTGACTCACATCTTGTCTCATCTTAACATATCTTATCTCATAAAAGCCTAGTTACTTTCATCATCAACACTTATCTCAAATCCTCAAAACTGGACTTAAGTCCTCAAAGACATTCATAGATCATCATAAGCCATCTTATATCATCTATATAAGACTTACATCATATCATCAAAACTTATATCATCTTTTCCGTCTATCCTATATATCTCAAAAGGGCTCTAGACATCTAATCTAGAACTACTCTCTCTTCTAAATTGATGGCATTCACTTTCACTTAGGTTGCATGACCACCTCCTACTCGTACATGTGTGGGGATACATTTTTGTAATTCATATATATAATAAAATATGATATAGTTTTTCTCCAATAAAACAAGCGTCAGAGAAAACTATCGCGCTTTGATTCGATTGGAATCAAAAACCAAATCCAGAAACGAGTGTCCCACACATAGCAGAGAGTAAAGTTTCATGAAAACTAGTGAAAAGGGTGAGAACATGGTGTATACTAGTGTAGCTACTCTAGACAACGTGCGCAATATGTCTAGGGTTTCTCTTCCCTTGATGCACGTTATTTCCAAATAGTGCAACGTCCCATACCACTGCACTATGAGGAAAGAATGACATCTAAGGACTTGCTATACAACAAGAACTAGTCTAGGCCTAGTTTTTGGACATCTAGGTGCTAACCTAGAGGTTAGGTTAGATCTAGCCTCTAAACGATGACTAACTTAACCCTAAATATTATTAAGTTCAAGGTTCTTTAGTTTTGAGTTGCATAATGAGCAAATGCCAGGCTTTGCTATTGTTCATGCTCTAATACCACCTATGACGTCCCCAGATTTTCTAAAACTTAATCTGATGTGTAACGTCCAAATTTAAACCCTCACCTCAGCGAGAAACCCAATTTAAACATCACACATTAGGCTAAGAAAGAGAAAATCAAGGGAGTCAGAAGGAAACAATCAGTAGCACATATACATGAATAATAATAAAACCATACACACATGTTCACCATTCAACATATAATTACAACATGAATTGTTACAACATTTGATATTACACATTGAACAACAAACTTATACATATACATGTACTACCACTAAACAACAGGATCTCAAGACAATAGGTCCACCTGAACATCAACTCGCCACACAACTCTCAACTATCATGGATCTTCAAGAGCATAACCACAAACTAAACAAAAGATTACACGTGGTACACATCAACACAATATTCAAGAATATTGTACTGAGTACACCTACATGTCTTTTATATACCTCTCATCATATCTTGGAAATAAGATAAAACTAATATACTTGGAAGTAACAGAAGAATATAAGAAAAGTGTATACTTGCACAAAGATATTCATTAGCAAAAGAGAACACATATTTTAAGCACATTTCCATCATATATCTCATACATCTGCCCCTAGGGCTTTGATGTTTTCAGGCCTTATGATCTACCACCAAGTGGTTTGTGATCATTATACAAACATCATATGATCTACCACCAAGTGGTTTGTGATCATTATGCATGCGCTCTACCACCAAGTGGTTTATGAGCTATCTTATGATGGAACATCTATATTATGTTTGCAGGTGTTCAAGGTGTACATATAGCAATAAGTATGGAAATTCAAGAAACATATCATACAAGACAATCATTTCAATCAATACCATATTCCAAGTATTTACTACTATATAACAGAAGCATAATGTATAATAAGCCAAGCAAGAGGTAATGGCGTACCCTCCAAAGAGATATCCTAATCACATAATCATCATGCCATCTATATCTTTGTTAAACCTGATCAAGACAAGATCACATATCACCATTAGGTTCTCATACTCTTATATCTCATTTTAACCCTAATCATATTCATATTAGGATTTCACTTGGTTCATTAGGATATGTGTATCATTACTTGTATTCTTGTCTTATATTTATCTTACTAATGTCATATTCTAGATTATAGTTCATCAACAGGATATACTCATGTGCCACATTATTATGTGAACATATTTAACATTATGTCACTTCCATTACCCATATTAGGGTTACATCACATGTATTAAGGGTTCTCTTCATATGACATGAATTTCGTGTATATAACTGATCTCAGATATATATATATATATATATATATATATATATATATATATATATATATATATATATATATATATATATATATATATTATCTTCCAGTTACATATATGAGGGTTTTCTATAAATATCATCAATTATTGAGCATGCATGTACTAATTGCATCATCTTTAGTGGCATTAGCCCTAATTAGCCATATTAATCAAATTATATGCTTTGGTGCATCAACATGACCATATCTGACATCATATGTATTATAAAAATGATTTATGATTTACTGGTATTTTCTCATAATTTTAGTCCATCGTTTGATATTTATTATTCATGAAACAAGTGTAAAGCATCTTACATGACATCATAGTGTTTTAAGCATCAAAGGCCTACTATTATAATTCTACTATATTCTAAGCATTTTTCTGAGAAGTTAGGTACCTTATTTGTATTTTTCTAATGAACAGGATATTTACTGTGATTTATTGAAGATCTGTAAGTTTTGTAAAGATTTTACCTTTTTCGGCCAATCCGGCATCGCCATGTGGCTCTGTGGAGGCACTGCTCTTGCTTGGGCCGACCGGTTTATGCCCTAGACCCAGTCCACTGCCTCCCATTCTATCTTGCATCCCACACAAGTCTACGCTTCCGCTGCGTGAGACTCTGTCTTCCACGGGACACGCCGCCACCTGGACTAGCTCCGGCGAGCAACAGGAGGAGTCACGATACTCCTCATCAACCATTAAGGCATCCCTCCCCTTCTTTCACCTTGGAGGGACCTCCACGGCTAATCTAGCCCTCAGGTTTGCCTCTGGAGCTCCATGTCCACAACCTCACCGGCCATGGTGGCCATCGCGGCGATAGGAAAGGGGAAGAAGGTTGCCCTTCCTCGAATCTCACGGATGAGGCACCAAAAAGCTTCGTAGGAGCTTCAAGGACCTGAAGGGACCCATGGATTTAGTTGCAGTCCTGGATTGATGTCCCCAACTCTGTCTTCTTCCATGGTGTGGGTGAGCTCGGTGCCCAGTGATACCACAATCGGATTGTGTGAATCTGCTTGGAACCCAACACTACGATCTCCAGTTATGCTTTCCTCCACTTAGCCTCCTCTGAAAGAGCTTCTCCCTCTATTTCTTCCTTTTCCTTCCAAACTATTTCGTTTATGCTCAGGAAAGGAGACGAGAGGGAAAGCTAGGCCTTGTTCTCCCTACTCCAGTCACCCCGAGAGGTTTGAGAGGGGTTACTTATTTCGTATCAATGCATAGAGGGCAACTGCCCACCTAGTCTTGCCTCTCGACCCATGTTCGGAGATCGTGATGGTGATGCATCGAGGCATGACAGGTTTCCCTCCTACTACTTCAGTTGTTCCCGAGCAAGAAGAAGACAACTCTTCACCTCCCGGTCTGCATCCAAAGGCCAGGGTTGTCCCCCTTCGAAACAGAATCCACGACTACTTACTAAGGCCAAGCCAACTAAAAGTCAATGTGGGCAATCGCATAATGCGCCATCCAATTGATTACAAATTATGTTACTAAAAGTGATAAATTGGTCCCAAGTACATCATTATTAAACCTATTTAAAACCTAAACATCTTCCTCTAGGAGTATCGAAATCTAATGAAACTTTGACCATATAATTGTTATCATCCAAGCTACATCCCATACAATTTTTGTGCCATAACTCAACTGTTAGACTTTTCAATTAATTATGTTTGAAGGCATAAACTTATGAAACATAATCATGATGTCAAAGTCAATCAACACTCAACTTTATCAAATACTTGGAACTCTGAAAAAAATAACTCAACATGCATGAAGTCACTTATGTCATTTGGTATCCAAAAGTTCACTCCATCACAGTGGTACATCACCACAGTCGTGGGAATTATGCTCCAAAATTTACAGGGAATGTGCTCAATTTACACATGAATGACCATGACCGTGGTCATCACAACGGCCATGGTCACTGAAGACCCCATGGTCGTGGCCCCCAGAACGGTCATGGCTAGCACCTTCTACCTCGCATGTGGTCATCAACATGCCTGTGGCGATTTATGCATGAAGTTCCTAAAACTCAACAGGGACTTGGCCCATTTTACACGTGAATGACCACGTTCATGGCCATCAGCACGGCTATAGCCCTTGAAGGCCACCTCACCTGTGGTACTCTCCATGCCCATGGCAAGCTGAAGACACAATGACCTCAAAGTTGCCTCACCCATGGCCTCCTCCTCCAACATGGTCGTGGTACCCCACACGGCCATGGTACCCTCTACCCACCACGACCGTGGTACCCCACCACGACCGTGGCCACCATATACACTTATCACTTCAAGATCCATTCATCACCTCGACCGTTCCACCACCCATGACCGTGCCATGCACCACAACACGGTCGTGGTGACCACCTAAACCTGCCCATTTTCACAACTGATTTCCCCACTTTTCCCCTACATACCCTAGTGCTTCTCCACCATGGATATTTACATAGGTGGTGTAAAATTACATAACCACATGATGTTGTAAAAGATGCTTATATAGAACTAGATCTGAAGAACTGTTCTTTTTTTCAATAAATATTATGGAGGTTTTTCAATGCACTCATTTTCATTGAATGTTACACATCAAGAGCAAGCTGGGCACCTATTCAGATGATATACAATGTGTTAGATATAAAGTATTGTAAGAAAGATGTTAATTAGATTTTCACAAGCAGTTAATCACCAGAATGCAGAAGTAATAATCATAGTAAATGAATTCAGAGAAAAATGGTGATAGAGTTTAAGAAATCAAACTCTAGAGCTTGAGATAAAGGAGTGTGGAATATAGATTTTTTCGCTCCTAGCACGAGCGTCTCTGGTTGTCTATCTCTGAGATTCAGCCACCCCAACTCTGGTATAGCCACTCAGTGCAAGTGAGAGTGTTGTGTTGAACTCGTTCTTTAGCCCTTGGTCACAAACACCAAAGACAGTGTCGTGAAGTCTCACCAGCGTTAGACAACAGCAAAATCAGATGGTGTTTGAGAAGAACATGTGGAGAAAAATGGTGTTCAGGAAGAACATGCTTATTGCAGGTGGAGAAAAAGGGAGGAAGAAGAACTCTCTATATGGTTGTGGTTTTTCTCAAGTATCTTTGTATTGTTGATATGCAAACGAGAGTGGATGCCTCCTTATATGGAGTGTGTCTCAGCCGCCCATGGTAACTTCTTGCACCCATTTGTCTCTCCAACATGTGTCATTAACATCACATTTAATGGGTAGTCAACAGAGGTTTATTACAGTGTCTTAAATACTATTGACTGGACTCCAAATGATGCAACACAGAAAACAAAACAAATTATTACGTAAAAAGTCCACACACCAAACCGGGTCGGGCGAGTAAACGAATATATGCACGCGTGTGTGTGTTATTATTTTATTCTGAGAAATACACAAGGCTAGAAAATTATTCATAAATTTCCATGCCCATGAGAGGTCTTGACCTCTAGGGGACCACTACCCCCATATAAGGAGTTGTGAGGTTCTGAAGTAACCAATATGGGATAACTGTTGGGCTGAAAACTGGAATTCTAGAATAGGAAATACAATAGAATGCAGGTTGTGTAACACCAGCAATGGAAATATGACATTAACAATTCTTGGAAGTTTTTAAATAAAATATGCTATTAACTCTAGTGCTTGAGATGAAGGCGTGTGGAATACTGTCTTCAAGACATATTTTGCCGCTCCTAGCACGAGCGTCTCTGGCGGTCTATCTCTCAGATTCAGCCACCCCAACTCTAGTATAGCGGCTCGATGCAAGTAAGAGTGTTGTGTTGAACTCGTTCTTTAGTCCTTGGTCACAAATAGCAATGACGGTGTCCAAAGTCTCACTAGCATTAGACAACAATAAAACAAGATGGTGTTCGAGAAGAACATGCTTATTGGGGGTTGTGGTTTTTCTCAAGTCTCTCCATATTGCTGGTATGCAAATGATCTGTTGGTCTCTCCAACGTGTGTCATTAATATTTTGTTAAATGACCAACTTAATGGGTAGTCAAGAGAGGTTTATTATTGTTTCTTAAACGTTGTTGACTGGACTCCAAACGATGCAATACAGAAAACAAAAAAATGTCATTTCACAAACAAAACAAATTGTTTTGTAAAAAATCCACGCACCAAACCGGGCCAGGTGAGTGAACGAATACACACGTGTTTGTGTGTTATTATTTTATTTCGAAAAATACACAAGGCTAGAAAATCAGTCATAAATTCCCATGCCCTTGAGATTCTGACCTCTATGGGACCACTACCCCTTATAAGGAGTTGTGAGGTTCTGAGGTAACCAATAAGGGATAATTGTTGGGTTGAAAAATTGGAATTCTGGAATAGAAAATACAGCACAATGAAAATTGTGCAACACCAGCAATGGAAATATGCCATTAGCAGTTCTTGAATGCTTTTAAATACATACAGTGTCATTTTCATTGGAGGATTTCCAAACCTATCTCAAGTAGGAGGATTTTTCAACCTATTTGGAAGGTCTGGTTCATTTAAGTAGATCTTTTATTGTGTTTAGGATGCTTAAAAGAGATCCTAAGGTTTAAGGTGAAGCTAGCTTTGTCCCATGGTATTCACCCTGCCGAAAGTTATGGCATTTTCTCTAGTTTATGGTGTTGAGCTTGAGGAGATAACCATGTCGCAAGTGAACCGATTGGGGCCATGGAGCTAATGGATCGATTGGCACTACTATTGTGTGACCTTCTTGATACAAGAGGTTTATTGTGACTTTTTAAGAATATGGATCTAAGAAATTTCCCCACACCCTATCTGAACAAAGAGAGGGCATTGGTTCAACTTTTTTTCCAATAGAGATCTTTACAATAATATTGAAGCTCCAAAAGCAGTATAACCAACAGGAAGCATGCATACATGTAGAGGCTAACACCCAAAAACAAAAGCTAAAAACACTAGAACCACATCACAAACTTTCCAAAAGAGATGAATATAGATCCATGAGATCGAGCAATGAGAAAAAAGAAAAGCAACAACAATGAAAACACAAAGATTGGGATTTGTAGAATGTTAGTCACAAATTTTATTTGTCAAATGTCGCTCCTAATAAATAGCCTAAATGATGAATCCAAATTCATCACAATTTTCAGTCACCATTTTGGGCCCAATTTGACTAAATACTTTTGATTTCATCTCCTTAAAGCTTACAATGTGCAATTTTCCTTGATTGATCAGATGATCAAGTTATTAACTAGTTTTATATGTATTTCACGTAGATCATGCACAACCAGCCCATTCAATCTGACCTAGTAGTTTTGCTCCCTTTGTTATCCCTAGCGGTCTTGACCTCTCAGTCTTGACCCTAACAGTCTCATCCCATTCGATCCTGGTCGTTCGGTTTCCATCTATCGGATTCACTATGCGTCCTCATCTCATTCGGTCTTGGGACTCCTTTGATCATTCATTGTTAATCTCACAGTCTTGATCCTTCCAACCATTTTGTTTTACACCCCCTCACAGTCTCAAGACCGCATGATCCCTCACGATCACAAGACCGCGAGGAGCCCTCACGATCTCAAGACTGCGTGGCCAGCTAATCGTCTAAGACCGTGAGAAGCCTGAGACCGTGAAGGCTACAAAACTGTGAGGAAGCCTTGTATTTCCCAAACTGAGAGGAAGCCTTGTGGTTTGCAAACCGTGAAGAACGATTGACTCTCGAAGTCCATGAAGACGGATCGTGTAAGCAAGACCGTGAGAATGGCCCTAGCAGTCTCCAAACCGCATGAAGGCCCTAGCGGTCTCCAAATTGCATGAAGGCCCTAACGGTCTCGAAACCGCATTAAGGCCCTAGCGGTCTCCAAACTGCGAGCATGACCACCACCTTTCCAAGACTGTTAGGCCGCCACTTAAGCAAGACCATGAGGCCCAAAGGCCGATTCCTATATATACACCATCACCCCCACCTTCACAAACATCGACTCCTCACCGCCAGGCTATGCAAACACATGTGCTCGACCCCTGGGGTGGATCGATCACCACCATTATCTCCGCCGCCAGCCATACCATCACGCATGCTCACCATCTCTACCGCTATCTCGTGCTCTGACACACCCATCCATCTACGCATCCACAGACTGCTCCTTCTGTGGCAAGTAAGAAGCATAGGATGAGAAAGAAGGAGGAGAGAGAGAGACTGCCCGGTCTGTCCTGGTGTCGATCGCTCCTCGTTAGATCTTCTCTGACACTGCGTAGAAGACTGCATCATCTTCACTGAGTTGTGACACTCTTCTGCATCATGCTCATGGTGGATTCTTCTTCCCTCTCCCTTATTCTTATTATTTATCGCATCATGAGTGAGTAGTTCCTTTTTGATGGGGTGCGGGGACTAGCCCCGCTTCCCATGCTTATATGTCCTTTTGTTAAACATTCCATGGCATGTATATAACTTTTCATTTCGTTGTTAATCGTCGATGTTTGCTTGTAGATTGATCACCTACTTGATTTTATCTTGTTCTTTCCTTTGTTGCGAGAACTTCAATATGTAGGATAGAATGTCGATTAACGCGGTTGACTCCCTGACTAGAAATAGGATGGGATTCCCTGAGGTCGTAAGTGTTTGATCCGTGAGGGGATGAGCCATCTAGCCCACGGTAACGCTTCTGTGTGACTAAATATCCCTCAGGGAGGGCCACATCTTCAGTTGGATATATGTATCTTCAGAACCGTAAGTGCATGATCCAAATGGCGACAAGACATTCGATGCCTAAGGTGATGCTTACGCGAACCTAAACATCCCTTAGGGAGGGTTCATAACAGTTCTATTTGGATAGTTAGATCTTGCTTGGATGTTTGTGATTGGATATGTTTGGATGTGTAGTGGCGGTGAAACCCGGAACCACCCCAGTGATCCTTATCATTAATTTAGATTCAACTTTAATTCCGCTCTTTACTTTCTTGCAATTAGTCTAATTAACCTCAAACCAACCTTTGTTCTAAATATTAGCCTTACTTGAACTGGACTAGACTAGCAACGATTCGTAAAAACATTGTCGCTTGGGATTCGGTCCTTAACTATATTGCGATAAGACCCGTCCTCTTGCGGGTGGTATTATTACACAAGGTTTTGGTAAACGCTCAGGGATTTTAACTCAGAGTGAATTTGTTAGTGCGATAATAGACCACGTCAAATTCTAGTGTCGTTGCCGGGGACAACAGAATCAATTAGTCAAATCTAGTTCTTTTAAGGCTAATCTAGGATTTTGTTTTTCTTTTGAAACAATTGATCATATACTTGAATTTGGTTCTACTCCGTCAATCTCACTTCTGAAAAATCTTTCCATCCCAGGTACCAACAAAGACTAGTGCATGCACCGCTCAAACAGTCCCAGACTCACTGCTAGCTTTGATCCTGAGATAGGCAGAATTTTTTGTCGTTAGAACATTGAGAATCAAGCAAGGATGGCTCAAGAGGAGGAAATAGCCTGAAGGGTTGCTCAAGCCCTTGCTACACAAAGAGATAGGCTTATGCAAGAAGATAGAGCTGCAATTGAAATAGAGATCCGAGCAGCACAAGCAGCAGCACAAGCAGCAGAACTGCAGAAGGACCTTAGGGAGTTCTCAATCCCTAAATCTACTGACGTTCATCACCCAGTGCAACCTCCTCCCATCAATGCTACAAATTTTGAGATTTGAGCACATTGGATCACCTTGCTTCAAAACAACCCATTTTATGGTAAGTAAGGAGAAGATAGTCAGGAACATCTTCTGAGGTTTATTGATCTATGTGCTATGACAAAGCAAACTAGAGTCACAGATGATGCCATCTGACTCTATCTCTTCAAGTATTCTCTTGTTGATAGAGCTATAAGTTGGTATAATTCCTTGTAATGCGAACCCATCACCACTTGGGAACAACTTCAAAATATATTTTTAGAGAAGTTTTATCCTCCTTCTCTCACCTATGAAATCAGGGGACATATAACTCAATTCACTCAGGTCCCTGGAGAATCCCTAGCTAAAGCATGGGAAAGATACAAAGAGCTTCTACGCAAGTGTCCACACCATGGCATTCCCAACAATCAACTCATTGAGATCTTCTATCGGGGTGTGGATGATGATATCAAGAGGTTCTTAGACTCCTCGTTAGGAGGAAACTTCATGCGTTAAAGTTATGACAGCGCATGGAAGGTTGTCACCCTTGGAGCCAAAAATCAAGCTAATTGGGGTAGATCTGTAGGCAAAGGAGTGTTGAAGGTAGCTATGGCTGAATCTACTCTTTAATACAAGTCTATTGTCAAATCTCTCAAGCTTCTAGTTTCCAAGAAAGACCATCTCAAATCGTCTCTTGCTACCTATGAAAGAAGATGTTCACCCCCTCAACAACAAGAGCAAGTCAAATTTGCCTCTCTATTTTGTGAAGCTTGTAAAGGCAATGACCACTCTACTTTATCCTGCAATGCTCTTTATGATGTTGTTGTAAGCAAAATCAATGGACAACGAGATAATGGCCAGATGAGAATCTTGAATGCTGTCAACACTATCCCTGGTCAAGGTTAGTACAATCCAAGTTAGAATAGGAACCATCCCGGTTTTCAGTATGGAAATCCTTCTGGAGCGGTAAACTCACATCAACTTGGTTCAAAATACCAACACCAGAACTTTGGAAATCAAGGGAACTATAGAGGTCACTTACAGAATAGGAATTCCAACCAATATCAGAATAACCTTCAATTCCAAGATCCAAACCAAGTCCCTCACCAGAACAATCAACAAGGATATCAAGTCGGGCCCAGTTCTTCTAATGACAAACTTTCAGCCATTGAGAAGATGTTGCAGTCGCAACAAACATTGATAGCTAACCCGCAAGCACACCAAAAGGCCATTGAATCTCAACTGGATCAACTTGTAGCTAGCCTCAAGCCACCTGTTGGAGCTTTGGCTGGACAACCAGAAGACAATATGAGGCACGTGGAACAACTTAAAGCTATGACAACTTGTTCGAGTTTTATCTTACCAGAACCCACAACTCCTATCACCGTAACAAATGTATAAGGTGCTGAGCATAGTGTAGTGGCCACTCAAAATGTTAAGACCAACAAGGCAAGTTCTGAGGGACCTATTGTTGCTGATGCAAAAGACTCGCCTGAGCCAGTTGTTCCTGTGTATAAACCTCATGTGTCGTTTCCAAGTCTACTTAACTTAACACAGCTAGATACTAGGTTCAATAAGTTCAAGGAAGTTATGAGGAAGTTGTATGTCCATATCCCACTCCTAGATGCCATGGCAGAGATGCCCCAATGGACTAAGTTCTTCAAACTCATGCTCAGTCAAAAGTACAAAATAGAAAAACATCAGACAGTGAAACTGGCAAGAACATCATTTGATTTAGTAATGGATAGAATGCCTCACAAACATAAGGATCCTGGCTCTTTTGGGATTTCTTGCTCGATAAGCGATTCCATCAGCCGACCGGGTCTAGCTGATCTTGGAGCTAGCATCTCCATCATTCATCTTAGCCTATGCAACAGATTGTGCCTTACTAACTTCTCACCCACAAGAATGTCCATCGAGCTTGCTGACTCCTCCATGACAAAATTGGTTGGCATCATAGAGGATATCACCGTAAGGCTTGGGAATCTATATGTCCCATGTGATTTTGTAGTTATGGACATCAAGGAGAATCCACGCTACCCCCTCATTTTTGGGAGACCTTTCCTCTCCACTGCTTGAGCTCTAATTGATGTTGAAGGTGGAGTTTTGACCCTAAGAGTGGGAAACCAATCTTTTGATTTCTATGCATCCAAAAGTGCAAAGGAACGCATTGCAGAAGAAGAGGCATATTTTGTTGACTGTGTTAATCAATTTACTGACATGAAGTAGCGAGTCTTTTCCTCAAATTCTGACATTCCCTTAGAGGAAGACCATGATGAAGAGAAGACTGAGAGTGAACCATTCTATGTAGAGACAAAAGAAATGTCATCAACTATGGAGGAGACACCTCTCAACCCTGTTGTTACACATATCGAACCTTCTACAGGTATCCATGAGCCTCCTCATCTAGAAACAACCATCCTCTGGAATGCACTAGTAGCCCAACAGACAGAGACTACAAATTTCATCTTCCCTCCACAACAAGATTTGGACTACAGTTTCTACCGAGAACATCCTCCAGATCCATATCTGATTGATATCAATGACCAGCATTGCTACGATGAAGGGATAGTGAATCAACTAATGAACTTTTCTTCTGAACCTCAACAACACTACTTTATCAATGAAGTCGTTCCGATCCCCTACAACTATTCTCCACCTTGGATTGAGTAACAGAGAACAATTCAACATAACTCAAATTGTTTCCTTGTGTGTTCTGACATTGCCCGCTCTGTATGGGGAAAATTACAAGAGGCTAGAATCATATCATAGATTAATGAGTGGTTGAGAAAGAATCCACTAAGAGAATATGTCAATCCAGATCAAGCTCCACCTAGAGCCCCACCATGGTGATAGTATCCACGTCGAGCCATCGACGTAAAACAACGGCGCTTGTTGGGAGGCAACCCGATCAATAATTTTGTTTTTACTTTTAGAAAAATTGCTAAATTTGGTTTTTACCTTTTTAGAAAATTTTGCACTAAATAAAAAGCACATAGAAAGATGCTATCTTAAGTTCTAATTAGTCTTCATTTTTTAGATTTTCAGATGGAGGACGTGCGCTGATTGGAACGCAACCACATCTGGTGGTCCAACCAGCATGAATTTCCCCCTCCATCTCGGATTTAGAGTTTGCTCGGGACGAGCAAATTTCTAAGTTTGAGGTGGAGGGTGGGTGGTACGTACTTTACTTACCACCCACTCCTATCTATTTCAGACTTAAGATTTCATCGTTGCATTTTTTAGCAATTTCTTCAAAAATTTGCAATATTTTGAAAATTTTCAAAGTAGTTTGTATAGAAACTTGATGGAGTTTTGACGCTTTTGTTTCAATCAAAGCCATTAACTAGTCAGTTATCCCATTTTTCCATGCAGTTTTGAATCATTTTACCCACCTTATCTGAAGCGAAGCCTCAAGGGGACAATTTTTTAAACTAGCCAATGGTTGAAATCATCTTTTGAAGCTTATGAATCCTAACATCATGATCAGTAAAAATGGCAAGTATTTGTCGAACAGAGAGGGATCAAACACGTCATGCTTCCTAACTGACTAGTGGAACAATAGTATGGAATCTCCACCGGATCCTCATCAAGTCATGATTTGAGCAGAGTACGATAAAGAGACCCAACCGGTGCACTGGATTGTAAATCAAGTTGCATTCTGATCTGAACTCTCTTCTACACTTCTTCTATCATCTTTGTACCCCTCCATCCATCAAAAGAAACAAAATTAGCCAAAATAGTGCCAAACCCTAAGTTCGGGGTGGCACACCACTTCCCTCTATATCCAATTCTTCCATACCCCTCGATGAAATAGGGGCATATCATCAAGAAAAGATGTCAATGCGCACACAAAAAATGCAATCTCGAGTCGAATAGAGGAGAGCTTTGCACCCCAAAAATGCAATCATAAAATAAAAATCTCGAGTCAAATAGAGGAGAGATTTATTTCTTCCTTCCATACCACCATTCACTCCCTTTTCTACCTAAAGGCACAATGAATGCCTCCACTATCTTGAAGTACACCAGTGTCAGATCAGGGGCACACTTGTTGTTCTACGGGTATCTCTGGACTCATACAAAACTCTTAGAAATGCTTGTGGTTGGAAAAAGTGAGGAGGAAGTGATGTTGGAAAACAAACTCAAGAACAAAGATATGGTAAGATGTGTTCAGTGATATCAAGAAGTTGAGATTCTTAGTCATAATAATCAGAAAGGAAACAATCATGATGTGAAGATGAGGCAATCACA
The DNA here is from genome assembly GCA_963693085.1 of Alisma plantago-aquatica. Taxonomy (NCBI): domain Eukaryota; kingdom Viridiplantae; phylum Streptophyta; class Magnoliopsida; order Alismatales; family Alismataceae; genus Alisma; species Alisma plantago-aquatica. Next base: position 196,869,592 of record OY856412.1, read on the forward strand.
TGATTTGAAAGTATTCATTTGGCGACTGTTTTAGATTTTGTGTTACTCGAGGACGAGCAACGTTTAAATTCGAGGTATTCTGATGAATCCAAATTCATCATGATTTTCAGTCGCCATTTTGGGCCCAATTCGACTAAATACTTTCGATTTCATCTCCTTAAATCTTACAATGTGCAATTTTGCTTGATTGATCAGATTATCAAGTTATTAACTAGTTTTATATGTATTTCATGCAGATCATGCACATCTAGCCCATTCGATCTGACCTAGCAGCTTTTCTCACTCAATTAGCCCTACCGGTCTTGACCTCTCAGTCTTGACCCTAGCGATCTCAGTCCATTCGATCCTAGACGTTCGGTTTCCATCTATCGAATTCACTATGCGTCATCATCTCATTTGGTCTTGGGAATCCATATGATCATTCATTCTCGATTTCACGGTCTTGTTCCTTCCAACCATTCATTTTCACACCCCCTCAGGGTCTCAAGACCGCGTGAGCCCTCACAATCTCAAGACTGCGAGGAGCCCTCACAATCTCAAGACTGCAAGGTCAGTTGATCATCCAAGACCGTAAGAAGCCTGAGATCGTGAAGGCTACAAAACCGTGAGGAAGCCTTGCGGTTCCCAAACCGAGAGGAAGCCTCGTGGTTTGCAAACTGTGAATAATGATTGACTCTCCATGTCTGTGAAGACAGATCGTGTAAGCAAGACCGTGAGCATGGCTCCAAACTGCATGAAGGCCCTAGCAGTCTCCAAACCGCATGAAGGCCCTAGTGGTCTCCAAACTGCGAGAACGGCCACCACCCTTCCAAGAATGTGAGGCCTCCACTTAAGCAAGATCGCGAGGCCCAGAGGATGATTCCTATATATACACCGTCACCCCCACCTTCACAGACATCGACTCCTCACCGCCAGGCTGCACAAACACCTGCGCTCGACCCCTGGGGTGGCTCGATCACCACCATTATCTCCACTTCCAGCCACAGCATCACGCACGCTCGCCATCTCCGCCGATATCTTGCGCTCCGACACACCCATCCATCTACGCATCTGCGGACTGCTCCTTCTGTGGCAAGCAAAAAGTACGGGACAAGAAAGAAGAAGGAGAGAGAGACTGCCCAGTCTGTTCTAGTGTCGATCACTCCTCGTCAGATCTGCTCTGCCACTGCGTAGAAGACCGCATCATCTTCACCGAGCTATGACACTCTTCTTCATCATGCTCATGGAGGATTCTTCTTCATTCTCCCTTGTTCTTCTTATTTCTTGCATCATGAGCGAGTAGTTCCTTTTCACTGGGGTGCAGGGACTAGCCTCGCTTCCCATGCTTATATGTCCTTTTGTTAAACATTCCTTGACATGTATATAACTTTTCATTTCATTGTTAATCGTCGATGTTTGCATGTAGATTGATCACCTGTTTGCTTTTATCTTGTTCTTTCCTATGTTGCGAGAACTTCAATATGTAGGATAGAATGTCGATTAACATGGTTGACTCCCTGACTAGAAATAGGATGGGTTTCCCTGAGGTCGTAAGTGTATGATCCTTGAGGGGACAAGACATCTAGCCCACGGTGACGCTTCTGTGTGCTTAAACATCCCTCAGGGAGGGTCACAGCTTCAGTTGGACATCTATATCTTCGGAACCGTAAGTGCATGATCTGGATGGGGATGAGACATCTGATGCCTAAGGTGATGCTTACGCAAACCTAAACATCCCTTAGGGAGGGTTCACAATAGTTCTATTTGGATAGTTAGATCTTTCCTAGATGTTTGTGATTAGATATGTTTGCATGTGTAGTGGCGGTGAAACCCGGGACCACCCTAGTGATTCTCATCATTAATCTAGATTCAACTTTAATTCTTCTCTTTAATTTCTTGCAATTAGTCTAACTAACCTAAAACCAACCTTTATTCTAAATATTAGCCTTACTTGAACTGGACTAGACTAGGAATGATTCTTAAAAATGTTGTTCCTTGGGATTTGATCCTTAACTATACTACGATAATACCCGTCTGCTTGCAGGTGGTATTATTGCTCAAGGTTTAGGTAAAAGCTCAGGGATTTCAACCTTGAGTGAATTTGTTAGTGCGATAATAGACCACGTTACTAAACTTGACTCTTAGGATCGTTTCTGAGGTGAAAAAGATCTAACCCATCCAAGCCATATGGCTACCAACAAAGTACAAACAACAAAATACAACTATGACATAAGCCATTAAGATAAGCACACATACATTCTAGAGCATGAGAAATTTCATACTGAATGTTCAACCGCATTCCCACTAAAACATCTAACATACTCCAACATGAAACATATACATTATTACATTAAGTTCTTATACAAACCTTCATCAAAAGTTTACCATAGATACCCCAAAATTCCAATACATAAATGTTCGACACATACTACAGAACACATACTTCACCTTAGTGTGAAGTCACTTAGGTCGTGGAGCAGATTACTCTATCTCAAGATTGCAAAATTTTGTCAATGGCTCAATAGTTGTTGTGTAAGTGAGTAGATAATGCATAATAGAAAGAAAATACATTTTCATCTTCATAATATTTATTTAGAGAAACCAAATTTCAAGTTACAATCTTAACATCCATTGTACATGCATACTATTAACTTTAGCAGCAAAAACTTAGTAGCATTTAAAAAATTACAATATATGAGAAGCATGAATATAAATAAGAAACTACCATGTATAACTATGGACTTTTCCATTCCTAGTTACACCATGAAACTATTTGGCATGTACCAAACCAAGTATAAGTCGTCATGACGTAGTTGCACAGATAACTCCCCATCCATGCCTTAGGGTTTATCTGGTCATATTAAAACATTCAAACTCAATTATGTCATCAAAGGTCTAGGTAGGAGCCTATAACATATATATGTTTCAACCTTCACACCTTGGTTCAAGGTTGGGTCGTTCCTCATGATTTGTTTCTCATATCATACCACAACATTCTTTGTTCATTTCACAAAGTATAGGATTAAGGTCTCTATTCTATTATTATGGGTTTCCCTAATACCTTGCTTAATATGATATAAAGATCTTACTTCACCTACATGACCCCCTAGATCCCCCTATCATATTGTGGGTTTCCATAATACCTTGCTTAATATGATATAAAAATCTTAGCTCACCTACATGACCCCCTAGCTCCCCCTGTCATTAGTCCCTAATAGTTGATCAACTTCCAAGTCTTCTTCTCATGGATTACTACCCAATACAAGAAATACATGTTTTCCCTTCCCATCACAAGCATCTGGGAAGGTTCACAATGTTCAGCCCTTCTAGCTGGTGAAATTAGGTTATCTCTTTATAACATGAGCATGCAACTCATCTAAAGGTTTTCTATCATTTAATACTATGATATGATCCACAGTAGCATAATTAGGATTATCTCTAGATATTTATTAAAGTATGATAATATACATGAAGCATCAACATAATGTATATTAAATATGACTCTATCAAATAACAATATATTTGGTGTCCCAGTTAATTCTTCATGTAATATTCTTCAATGAATATCTACTTCACTCATTCCTTCACAAATTCATGTTTTCATGCAATTTTATACATTTTTCATCAATTTCTATCAATATAGGAAAAATTGATGTTTAACATGTTAAAACAAGACAGTAGGAATGCACACAATAAGTAAATATAATAGTATTCAATAGGGAAATTACAATCTCAAGTAATTTCCCCTTGATTTCCCTTTTAGCTAGTATTATGAAATTTTATGAATTGGGTTTAAAGTCGGTGAATTTCTACTCAATTATTTTTACTTGTAGTCATCTACTCACATACAATTAGAATTTTTTAGACTTTCATTCTCCATCCCTTTAGGCTCAATGACAAATCTCTAATCCACCAACTATGGGTAGGTTCCACATTTAGATCTTCTAACTTTCTTAAAGAAGGATATATTAGAGAAGAAAGAGAAAGATCAAAATATGTTCACCCTACTTTGGAGGAGTATGACCTATATGATAGAGGAGAGAATAAAGGTGAATAAGATAAGGAATAACTAAATTTTTACTTGTGATTCTAGCTTTGATCAGTTGTAGAGATGATTTTAGGTTGGATTCTCCTCAATATCTTGCATTCTTCAATAAATCTTCTTCTAGGATTATCTCATGGGAGATGGTGAAGAGTGGTGAAGAACATGGTAGATTACATCTCTGTGCCAAAAGTAGTTGAGGTGGGGGTATATATACCTCTAATATTGTCTTAATTCATCATTTTTATATAGTTGAAATAAATGGCCGTATGACTTTTTGGGTAATTGGTCAGGATACCTAGTCCTTTGACCAGTACATGTCACTATCAGGATCATCACCAACAAAAAGAGTGGGTCACTACTATCAAGTCCATTTGACTTGTTATTAGTTTGACAACTACTTCGCTCAACTAGTCAACAAATCAATTTACCTTGACTGGTCAACCTCCAAAGTCTGACCCACTTTCAAGTATGCCATTTCACATGTCGAGTTTGATCTCCAAAACACCCTTAAGGAATCATAAACCTTAATATGAATATGTATATATCTATGAAATCTTGATATCACTATGTTTTATACACCTCGTAAGGCTTTGAAAACAATTTTGGTTTGAATGTTCCCTTGTTCATATATGTATAGAAGGTCCTTGCCAACACAATTGTGAGGAGATACGATAATCAAGGTAGCATTTCACAAAAAGACCTCTTGGTTTTACATGGAATACACAAGAAGTTACACATTGACCTAGGGTCGCTTTTAATAGATCACATGAGGACAATACCCTTCAAAAGCAAAACTCCATTTGTTATGGGAGGGATTGTGACCTCAATCGCTATAACCATAGTATTTGATGTTACTGGTCTTAAAGAGGCCGAGGGAGCTCAGTTTATCGATTTGAAGCATCTTGTTCTCTCTCAGATGATCATGATAAAAAATAAGATGTTGATTTACAATGTGAAATTCATGGAATCAACAACTTTTGAGCTGCCTTATCATGCTATCCTACTCCTATCTCACGTGGGGCCAGTTGACTTATTTTGTGAAGAGTTATGGTGATGGGAACAAGACAACCTCTGAGAAAACTTCAACCACATTGTTGCACAAGAAGAAATTTGAGAATCAAATGCACAACAACAAGAAGAAGAGGGATCAAAACAAAGAAGAAAACCCTGAACGGTGAGAAGAAAGGGATGAGGTAACATCCCAACTGTAGGAGCCTTCATTGAATGCACATGATATGTCATCCATCCATGCACAACTTGAAGGCATCCAGAAGACAAAATAAGACAAGCAGCTCATCCACTAGTACATGTGGCAGGAACAAGAATAAATACATCAACATGTCAACCACGGGTACCATTACCACCATGTGCATGCACAGCAAAACCCCAAATGGGGTGAAGACTTTTGGGGTGGTATTTTGGGATATCAGAAGACCTACCCTCCCCCTCATGACGCATATTGGGCCATTATTACCAGTTCCCTCCAGCCCATCCAAGACCTCCACCTCCTCAGTAGCACTAGTCGGAGCAGCTTGATCAGCCACAGCAGGGAAACCTACCCTTTGATTTCAACACCAGTCATGATCTTCACCCTACTATCCCTAAACTTGAGTTTCATGTTGAGGACAACATGATTCAAAAGTATGGGGTGGTTGGGCGGTATGTACCACCCTATCTTGATCTTTCATTTTGTTTGCATCCATCCCACCTGATTTTTGAAATTGCTTGATTTCACTCTTATTAGTATATATTTCTTCTTGCTAGCATGCATGCATACATGTAGTTTAATTTCATTCATTTTTACATAAATTTTTCAAAAAAATTTCTCCGTTTTGGTCCTCCATGTCATGCATTGCATGTCCATGTAGATTTTGGTAATTTTTATGTGTTTTAAATTAGGATTTGTTATTATGTTTTAAATTTCCTAAATGTAGGTTTAGATGTGATTGATTGCAAATTGGCACCATTTTGGCCAATTTTGCTCAAACTTGGATGTTCTATCCTAAAAGCATGTTCTAACTTAATCTCCAATTTTTGAATTGAAAATGTTGATCTTTGACAAATGCATGGCACATTTTTAGAGTTTATTGCTATATAGTTTTAATTGTTGACTTTTTACATGTGCATCACCTCTCTCAAGCTTGTGAATGTCTTGGTTGAATTGTGAATTGATCAAGCTATAAACGCTTAGATCCTATGGAATTGCATGAAATAAATGTGAATCTCATGTTGTTCAATCATGTGGTGTGATATCATTTGATGAAGTATTGGATTAGTTTTCATACATGAGATTTTATGCTGAGGACTACACTAATGACCCCTTTTGACTCGACTCTTCTTTCACCATCTTCATATCTCACCGCCTCATGAAAGGATGCCTTAGTGCACATATTTAGCCTTGGTCACCTCTAAAATCTTGGTGTGGCCATATCTACATCTCCCTGCTTCACTCTATCCACCATATTCCCTACCTACACTAAGGGAAAAAGAAAAGAAAAGAAGAAAAAAGAAAAGTAAAAAGAAAATAAAAGATGCTCCTGTTTAAGAGCATCCAATAAAGAAAAGATGAGTGTTCAAGAACACTCCAATCTCTTACAACAACCATTTCCTCCTTTTTCATACCCATTGAGTTAGAAAATATCAAATCTAGCTCACTTTACCCTTTTTACATCCATGTGGGTCATTTGGTGTGGTTTGAGACATAAGATTGAATGCATGAAAGTGAAATAACACTCCTAGTCATCATTGATTAACGCCAACATGAAATAGTTTACCCGGAATTGCATGAAGGACATATGGAAAGCTTGTGCATTCTATTCTCTTTATTTGAAGTTTGTATACTCAGTGCTCTTATCATGATTGGTTTATGAAAGTGGAGAGGAGAGCGGTTAAACACGTGCACTTAGTCATTTCTAAGACCATTTAGTCAATAATTTTCTATTGCAATGCATTTTATCATTCTTGTTTAATTGAAAGAAATTGAAGAGAGAGATTAAGTTGGAGCATTCTTGAGGACAAGTATGTTTTGAGTTTGGGGTGGTGATGCAGCCCTATTCTATGGCTTCATCCTATTCCTTTTTGCATGATAATCACATCTGAACATCGTAGATTACAAGTTATTCCCCTCAATATGATCATTTATAATAAATGAACTTACGGCACCTTTTGTGTGTATTTCAGGGCACTTATGCATGCATTGAAGCATGGGAGAGAGATGAAGAATGTCTATGGGGTCTTACACCCCAAGAGTGGACCTATCTCTTCCATGAGCTTTCCTTGGATGTACAAGAGCAATTCAAAGCAAAAGGAGGCTAGATGAAGAAGATGAAGTAGAGAACAGTACCAATAAGCCCCAAAATGGTCGTGGTACATCACCACAGTCGTGGGAATTATGCTCCAAAATTTACAGGGAATGTGCTCAATTTACATATGAATGACCACGGCCGTGGTCATCACAATGGTCATGGTCACTGAATACGCCACGGTCATGGCCCCCAGAACGGTCGTGGCCAGCACCTTCTACCTCACATGTGGTCATCAACACGCCTTTGGAAATTTATGCATGAAGTTCCCAAAACTCAACAGGGACTTGGCCCATTTTACACATGAATGACCACGGTCGTGGCCATTGGCATGGCTATGGCCCTTGAAGGCCACCTCGCCCGTGGTGCTCTCCATGCCTGTGGCAAGCTGAAGACACAACGACCTCAAAGCTGCCTCGCCCATGGCCTCCTCCTCCAACACGGTCGTGGTACCCCCACACGGCCGTGGTACCATCTACCCACCACGACCGTGGTACCCCGTCACGACTGTGGCCACCATATACACTTATCACTTCAAGCTCCATTCATCACCTTGACCGTTCCACCACCCACGACCGTGCCATGCACCTCAACACGGTCATGGTGACCACCTAAACCTACCCATTTTCACCTCTAATTTTCCCACTTTGCCCCTACTTACCATAGTGCTTCCCCACCACATATATATACAAAGGTGGCAGCCACAACATGATGGTTAGATCCCCTTCGCTGCCATTACCCGTCTCCACCCTCTCTAGAGCATTCGTTGCACTCCCCATTCATTTATGCTCTCCACCCATCATTTCCACCTCATTTCCACCATAGAAACCTAGTTTTCTAGGTTTTCTACCATGACCCCCTTAATTTTCATGCCCATCATCCACCTTGGAGGAGGGAGGTCGCCCTATAGCAGCTAGGAGGTGAAGAACGAGGATCTACTTCGAACTCCATGGAATCATATCCCCTTCTTCTCATTTCTTTTATCTTTTCTTTGAGGATGTCTAGCTAAGCCCCTAGTGGTGGTTGTTTGGGGCTAAAATGTGACTTTGATACCAAGTTGGGGGAAAATAATTTATAATGAACATAATTTCATTATATGATGATTTCCTCTTGCTTTTGTCTCATTTCCTATTATATTGCATGTGGTTTGTGCTTTTAACATAGATTGCTTGCTTTGTGATGCTTGATGACACTTAGCATCTAGGGGAAATTGGAATGTATGTAGCAATCTTAGGAATGGCTCCTAGGTCCAATTAGTGGATCCCTTGCTAGCCCCCTTTGTTCCTACATGCATCTCCCTTCCTCTACAAGTGAGTGTGAGATCTAAGTAGTTAGTGTAAGTGTGATTAGTGCAATTGCCTAGAGTTTTTAAAGGCAATATGGCAAGTAACATGAGGTGAAATAACCCCATCTCAACTCCCATTCCTACCCTTGGCTCTCAATTTCCCTAATACCACTTACCCTAGAAACCTAGACTTTCCAAGTCCTACTAGAATTACACCTAACCCTATTTTTCCAACTAGTAGTATAGGGTATATTCTAATATCACTTGCCTTGTTGTTTGGTTTGGCAATCTAGATTGAAATGTGAGATTTGCATGCTATGTAGACCTTCCCCCAACTAATATCAAGTGGCATTCCCAAACGGCCCACCTATCCATCATATTGCTTAAAATCCACCTTTTCCCTCTTAACTTGTGAATGCTAGTGTAGTTAATTGCCTTTGCTAATTCTTAGATAATTGCCTAGCTCTAGATGGTTTGTTCTTACTCAAGTAGTTAGGGCTCCTTTGAGATTACTTGTGTTAGTTTGGCTAATTAGTGATAACTTAGACTCTTTCTTATCTAATTGCTTAGTTTGCATCTTAGTTGATTAGTTAGCTTGCTAGTGTAGTTTAACTCCTTGCTTTTATCTAATTGCTTGCCTTGCTTAGTTTGATAGCTTTAGGTTGCTTAGAGTAATCTAGGACTTTGGTTAACTTAGTTTCCTTGTTGCTCTTTCTTGATTGCAATTGTAGTGTAATCAAAACCAAACCCAATTAATGAAACCTTAACCCTAATCTCATCTTTAGGAACATAGCAAATGCTACTTAGCTCTAGTGCCCCCTCGCTCCCTAAGGATCGACCCATATACTTGCCTCTCATCTTTACTACAAGTGACTGAGTCTTTTTAGGGTTTTAACAAATATCAAAAGATCCCAAGTGTGTTTGAGTTCCGTGGGGCACATTGAATCAAAATCAATTGGTTAGTGTGTGCACCTCTGGATCATCGCACCAAGCTTTCTGGCTGAACTCTACTTCATCTTCTTCATCTAGCCTCATTTTTCTTTGAATTTCTCTTGTGCATCCAAGGAAATTTTAGGGAAGAGATAGGTCCACTCTTGGGGTGTAATACCCCATAGACGTTCTTCATCTCTCTCCCATTGATCAATGCATGCATAAGTGCCCTGAAATACACACAAAAGGGGCATAAGTGCATTTATCATAAAAGATCATATTGATGGGAATAACCTGTAATCTAAGATGTTCAGATGTGATTATCATGTAAAAAGGAATAGGATAAATCCCTAGAATGGTAGAGTGGTTGGACTGCGGTTGAGCATTTTCATGAGATCTTTCAACTTCATGGTCACCCATTTCGGTTTCTCAGTGTTGGTTGTGGCAGCTTTGGCATCTCCTTCTACCTATCTTGGGGTTGTATAACACCAAGTTAGTACAAGTTGAACGTGTATGACGCATGCACAACTGACACATGCACAATACACAAACAAGCAACAAAAACCAAGTTAAAATGACAATATGCAGAAGTGAACAAAGAATAAAGAATAGCAATGATGAGGGCAGTAGGAAAGGCTAAGCTACACTAACTAGCTAGTCTGAGCCCCTCACTCCCCAGAAATGACACTAGAAAGCTTGGTGCGATGAGCCAGAGGTGCACACTCTAACCAATTAAGTTTGATTAGATGCACCCCACGGAACTCGAACACACTTGTGTTCCTTTGATATATGTAAAAACCCTAAAAATACTCAATTACAATACTAAACAGGACACCCGCAAGCGATGGGGTACTATTGTAGTAAAGATAAGAGGCAAGTATAGGGGTCGATCCTCAGAGAGAGAAGGGGAACTAGAGCTCAGTTAGTGTTTGCTATGTTCCTAAAGTAGAGATTAGGGTTTGAGGGTTTAAATTAGGTTTGGTTTTTATTACACTACAATTGCAAGCAAGAAAGAGCAATAAGGAAACTAAGTTAATCAAATTCCTAGATTATTCTAAGCAACCTAAAGCTATCAAACTAAGCAAGGCAAGAAATTTGACTAGAGCAAGGAGTTAAACTACACTAGCAAGCTAAGTAATCAACTAAATGCAAACTAAGCAATTAGATAAGAAAGAGTCTAAGTTATCACTAATTAGAAAAACTAACACAATCAAGCTCAAAGGATCCCTAACTACTTGAGTAAGAACAAACTATCTAGAACTAGGCAATTAGCTAAGAATTAGCAAAGGCAATTGACTACACTAGCATTAACAAGTTAAGAGGGCAAAGGTGGATTTTAAGCAATATGATGGATATTTGGGCTGTTTGGGAATGCAACTTGATATTAGTTGGGGAAGGTCAACATAGAATGCTAATCTCACATTTCAATCTAGATTACCAAACCAAACAACAAGGCAAGTGCTATTAGAATAAACCCTATACTACTAGTTGGACAACTAGGGTTAGGTGTAATTCTAGTAGGACTTGGAAAGTCTAAGTTTCTAGGGTAAGTGGTATTAGGGAAATTGAGAGCCAAGGGTAGGAATGGGAGTAGAGATGGGGGTATTTCACCTCATGTTACTTGCCATCTAGCCTTTGAAAAACTCTAGGAAATTGCACTAATCACACTTACACTAGATACTTAGATCTCACACTCACTTGTAGAGGAAGGGAGATGTATGTAGGAACAAAGGGGGCTAGCTAGATCCATGAATTGGACCTAGGAGCCATTCCTAAGATTGCTACATACATTCCAATTTCTTCTAAAAGCTAAGCGTCAACAAGCATCACAAAGCAAGCAATCTATGTTAAAAGCACAAACCACATGCAATATTATGGGAAATGAGATGAAAGCAAGAGGCAATCATCATAAAATGAAATTATGTTCATAACAAATTATTTTCCCCCAACATGGTATCAAAGTCACATTTTACCCCCAAACATCCCACCACTAGGGGCTTAGCTAGACATGCTCAAAGAAAAGATAAAAGAAATGAGAAGAAGGGATAGGACTCCATGGAGCTCGAAGTAGATCCTCCTTCTTCACCTCTAGCTACTGTAGGGAGACCTCCCTCCTTCAAGGTGGGTGATAGGCATGAAAATGAAGGGGGTTCTGGTTTGAAAACCTAGAAAACTAGGTTTCTATGGTGGAAATGATGTGGAAATGGTGGGTGGAGAGCATAAAAGCAAGGGGAGTGAAATGAATGCTCTAGAGATGGTGGAGAGGATTAATGGTAGATAAGGGGATCTAACCTTCATGTTGTGGCCACCACCTATGTACATATAGGTGATGGGGAAGCACTAGGATAAGTAGGGGCAAAGTGGGAAAATCAATGGTGAAAATGGGTAGGCTTTGGTGGTCACCACGGCTGTGCTGAGGTGCCACGGTCGTGGTGGGGGTTGCATGGCATGGTCATGGGCAGTGGAATGGCCGAGGTGATGAATGGAGCTAGAAGTGATAAGTGTATATGGTGGCTACGTCCGTGGCGGGGTACCACAGTCATGGTGGGTAGAGGGTACCACAGCCGTGTGGGGTACCACGACCAAGTTAGAGGAGGAGGCCACGGGCGAGGTAGATTTGAGGTTGTTGTGTCTTCAGCTTACCACAGGCATGGAGAGGGCCTTCAAGGGCCATGGTCGTGTTGATGGCCACAACCGTGGTCATTCACGTGTAAAATGGACCAACTCCCTGTTGAGTTTTGGGAACTTTATGCATAAATCACTACGGGCGTGTTGATGACCACGGGTGAGGTAGAAGGTGTTGGCCATGGACGTTCTGGGGGACAAGGCTGTGGGGTCTTCAGTGACCATGGTCGTTGTGATGACCATGGTTGTGGTCACTCATGTGTAAATTGAGCACATTCCCTGAAACTTTTGGAGCATAAATCCCTCGACTGTGGTGATGTACCACAGTCATTTTGGGGCTTCTTGGTGTTGTTCTCTACTTCATCTTCTTCATCTAGCCTCCTTTTGCTTTGAATTTCTCTTGTGCATCTAAGGAAAGATTGGGGAAGAGATAGGTCCAATCTTAGGGTGTAAGACCCCATAGACGTTCTTAATCTCTCTCCCATACATCAATGCATGCATAAGTGCCCTGAAATACACAAAAAAGGAGGCATAAGTGCATTTATCATAAAAGATCATATTGAGGGGAATAACTTGTAATCTACAATGTTCAGATGTGATTATCATGCAAAAAGGAATAGGATGAAGCCCTAAAATAGGGTTGCATTAAGTGTGCATCTACATTAATGAGTATTGTCACTGGACTTGCTCCAGGTCCAGGTATATCTTCGTGAAATCATCCTTCCATTGCATAATTATTGACACGATCTATTGGTTTATGGGAATTATGTCAGTAAAAAATTTGTTTCCACTACCAATTTGATGCTGTATTACCCAAAATCCTCTAAGCCTCAACACAAGTGCCTTGGACTCTACATTGTCCACATGAATGAGAGAGTCTTGGTGTACTACCTTGGTCACCAAGAGGGAAATAATCAGAGACATAGACGTGTTGGCATCACTCTTTATCCTTGTTCAATCACATGTGTCGTCCTTGGGATGAGTTTCTCTCTATCTCTCTCTGAGAGAGAAATTTATAGGAGAAATGTGTCTCAATGTGTGCCTCACCCCTTTGATATCAATCTGTGTATATAGGAGAGTCATGGGCTCATATGCCCCAAAAACTCAATCCCTTATCTATTCAAAACTCACAAATAAAATCAAACTAAGAAAACTCAGACATGGATTATTTGATCATCTAGGACATCTAGTAGATCAATTGGGGCATCCAATCATTCCACTCAGACACCTATTTGATCTATTAGACAAATTAGGCAAGTCACAGTCTGATCTAGTCGATCAATTTGATTCCCAATCAAACAATTTTCCTTTTTACTTTTTTTCCTTATTTTTGTCTAGTGGATCAGTTGGCTGGCTCAGTCGATTGGTTGGTCAGTTTCATACATGGAGATTAGTCAGTCTCCTGTCATTCTGTCAATTAAGTGATCTCAACCATCTGGTCAATCGACTAACTTCTTCAATCGATCATCTGGGTTATGGAATTCATCCTTTACATAATCATGAATCATTCTAATTATGTTTATGACTATGAACTTTGTCTCCCTTAAGCACCCTTATGCATGGGACCTTGTAGGTTCCATACATTAGAAATGATTTCAATGACCTCACAAGCAAAGAGATGTGTATTAAGAAACATGTCATTGCTACTCAAGTAATAAAAATTAGTGAAGAACAACTTCAACTTATAAGTGAGCAATGTTACTGTAACATCCCTGACCTGGGTTATGTACTAACCTTAGGTGTTTTACCTAATTAAGTTGATTAGATGTTTACTCTTATCTGTTGAAAAGTAATTAAGGCTTTTGAGGAACTTATATTTCAATTTCAGTCCATTTTGAATAATGTTGAAACTTTGTTTTGTTAATTTTGGACTAAAGTGCAAATTAACCAAGTAGAGGGGTTAACTTGCAAATTACACATTTTAAGATGTTCCTCTAATGTTGAGATATCATAAGAATTAATATGATGTAGTGGTATGGTTTCCACAAGCTTGGGCACCAAGATAAAGCTTGTAGTGCAATCTTTGTGCATTAAAACCTAGTTTTGGTGTAATGTGCAATTTACCCAAAACCTAGCGTTCAACATGCAAAATACCACCTCTAGAGGGTCTCTAATGCTTCTTGGCATCAAATGGAGTAAATAAAATGAGAGGGGCGCCTCATTTGAATTATCATGGAGGAGAGAGAATCTTGACATTAAAATAATCAAGATTTAAACACAAATGGCTATTTAATATAACTTAATGCAAAAAGAAAGGAATTCATTGAGGAACCCTTCAACCAAAAGTTGAAGGATGTGTTTGAAATAGTTTGGACGAGCTTGTGCCATGCTTGGGCACAAAAAGATCTTGGTTGAGTAGAAGCCCTTCACATTAATATTATATAAAGCAATATCCAATAAAAGGATGGATATTAATATACAACTCTTTAAGGTGTTTAGTTCCTTTTCCAATATTTATTAGATAATGGAGAGGCTTTTCTTGGATATAGAATGTGTCTACGTGGTCAAGGAATGGAGAAGTCTTTAGTGGAAATTAGTTGGAATTAAAGAAGAAAACTCTTTTTTTCTATTTCCTTAAAAACCCATATACATATCCCTTATGTATATCTTTTCCAACAACACCCAAGGCTCGTTCCCTTAGTTTCTTTCTCTTCTCACCTTGCTTTGGCCGACCAAGGAAGAGCTCTGGAGTAGAGGAAGGACGACCAAACCTGTAGGTATGTTTTGATCATCTCCTACCTAGGATCCATGGTGGAAACCCTAAAACAAGGCTTGATTCATGGTTTTCTTCACTTGGGTTCCATTTCTAGCAAGTTTGTTCATCCAAAAGTTGAAGGACGGACCTTGGACAACTGTTGGAGCTCAATCCACCATTAAAGTCGTGGATCTTGGAGCTTGAGACCAGTTCTAGAGGTGGGTTTTATAACTCTAACCCTTAAGCATTAGTATTGCACTCTTTTCTATAAGAATCATTGGTTACTTTTCTTTCTTTGATACTCTTATGAGTTCTTGATATAATTTCCGTGAAGAACAGCACCTGTTCTTGGTTGAACAGAGGAAGACGAAGATGACATCATTCTAGATAAATATCCAAAAATTACTTTACCAAATGGTTTGCTTTTGTTACTCAAACGGTTTCCCAAACCGTTTGAATGCAAACAGTTTCACCTAAACCGTATAGAAGCAAACGGTCCAAGACCGTTTGGTGGCATTGACCAAGCGTTGACCGTTTGGATACCTGTTGAAAATAAGGTAGGTTAATAACCTATCAATAATTGTTGATTAATTTCAATTGGTTCACTAATTGAAGGTCCAATAATCACCAAAACCCTAATCGGGTTAGGTGTTGATTTGATAATTGGATGAGTTTGAAACTTGGGTTGAGTGACCCAAACGGTTTCAAAACCATTTGGGGATCACCCAAACGGTCTCAATACCATTTGGTGACCACTCAAGACCATTTGGAGGTCTATGGTTAAGCATGGTTGACCAATTGAAGATCCAAAGGTATCAAGTTGATGTATAATCAATTGTTGATTTGGTGACCAATCCTAGGATCCAAACCCTAAATGAATGACATAGTTAATGATTATATGATGGGAAAACGGTCTCAAGACCATTTGGAGAATATCCAAATGATCCCAAGACCATTTGGGGGTAACCCAAGACCGTTTGGAGGTCTAGGGTTGACTATGGTTAAGTGTTTGAATATCAAAAGGTACTAAGTTGGAGAGCAACTAATTGTTGACTTAGTGATCAATCCAATGAGATAAACCCTAATTGGTTGACTTGGTTTTTGATGTTGACTTGGGAAAATGGTCTCAAGACCGTTTGGAGGTCATCCAAACAATCCCAAGACCGTTTGGGGTCAGGTCATGTCCAACTTGGAGGATGGTTCAATGGTTTCAAATCAATTAGACTCACATTGATTAATGATGAAGGGTCATCGATTCCAAATCCTAATCCAATTGATTCAAACCCTAATTGATGACCAATTGAGGGTCAATTGAGGGTCAAATCAGTTGAAGGTTGACCTAATTAACTCAATTGAATGATGTTGATAGATCCAATTGATGATTGCTTACATGTACACAACTATTGAGGGAAACAACAATGGAAACCCTAAACTGGTTTGATGGGTTGAGACCATAATTGGTCCTTGCGGTTCAAGACCATTTGAGTCCAAATGGTCTCAAGACCGTTTGGGACCAAACAGTCTCAAGAACGTTTGAGTCCAAATGATCTCAAGACCGTTTGGGACCAAACGATCCCAAACCGTTTAGGCTCATGCAATTTCCAAATCGATCAAGTTCATGCGGTTTCAAAAGTCAACTATGGGCAAACGGTCTTCACCACCTTTTTCACCAAACAGTTTCAAAGGTTGTGCAAGACCGCATGGAGGACCAAATGGTCTTAGACCATTTGGAGGTTAAGTGTGCAAGACTGTTTGAGGTCTGAATAGGTCAAGATCATTTGGGGTCTTAGTGGCCAAGATCGTTTGGTGAATAATTAACCAAAACCGCATGGATACTTAAAGTGGTTAAAGGTTAAGTTGGTTAATTGTTTAATATAAGATGTAATCAAAGATGATTGTGGAACTTGAATCTTAATGGGGTAAGGTGATTAGTACCCTTGGAATAATTAAGCCTTAATGATCATAATGATAATGACATAACCCATGATGTCAATTCTCTTTCATGTGGAGTTGACTTAGCCTAATCAAGGTTGAAATAAATATCATCCTATAGGGGATGAGAGAGAAAAGACTTCTTATATGAAATTTAATCAAGTAATGGACTTTCAATATGAATGAATGTCTAATTAGGGAATGATCCATGAAGATGAGATCATGAAACCCTAATTATCATGATTAATGAATCATAACCCTAACTAAGGGTATTATTGGAAGTAATCCTAATACATGATGATGGTATGATCTTAATTCATAGTGATGACATGATAAACCTTAATTCAAGGTACTTTGATGCTCACTCCTACTTGGGGTGAATAGTAAACCCTAACCTAGGGTGATGTGATATGAATAGTAAACCCTAACCTAGGGTGATGTGATATGAATAGTAAACCTTAACCTAGGATGATGTGATATGAATAGTAAACCCTAACCTAGGGTGATGTGATATGAATAGTAAACCCTAACCTAGGGTGATGTGATATGAATAGTAAACCCTAACCTAGGGTGATGTGATATGAATAATAAACCCTAACCTAGGGTTATGTGATATGAATAGTAAACCCTAATTCCAAGTAAAGTAAATGGAAGTGTGAAACCCTAATTCTGGGTTATGCTTTAAAGCATGAAGCTCTATGATTGGATAATGAAATGAGGAGTCACTAATCCTATTTGAGCTTAAGGGGGATGATAAATCCTTTTGAATTAAAAAGGGAAACTCTAACCCCGGTAAGGGCTTAGTGGTGCAACCCTTGAATAGTGATGATATTATTGTTTTGCATTATGCTGGTATGAAATAGATGTATCTGTTATCATTTGTACTAATCATGCAGGATTTATGAGATATTGAACATAGCCAGGTAAGAGCTAAGATGATTTGTTCATTAAAAGTACTTAATGAGCTTTGTAAGCAATGATATGTTATGTTGCCTATGGAAAGGTAATAAAAGAGATTGACAAGCTATAGGAGCTATGTGAAATACCTGCATTGCTACTGTCATGTTCACACTGTTAAATAATTTGATGGCATTAAGTTACCTGTTAAGGTGGTAACAAGTGATTTGATAATCTAAGGGTTTTAACACCCACATTCTTGAATCATGATGATGAATTGATAGGGGATTGAGATCCCAATGTTAATAAAGCTATGAAATGAACTGGATAGAATGGTACTCTTTCTTTATAGCAATGGTTTTAATGGTTTATGTTTGAAAACATGCCTGATGCTAAAAATATGCTATAATGTACTTAAATAATCAAGTATAATGATATTATGTAGAGCCCTAACCATAGATCCATCATCGTCAGCAGTTAGGTGATGGTGAAATAGGTCTTCTTAAGGGAATTCCTAGATAGCATACTTTTGAGTATGTGGGGGTTATGGACGTGAATATCCTTACGTCCTAATGGAGGAATTGATGTGAGATAAACATTAAATCTCTCAATCCTTCATTATATGTATATGCCGGGATGATGTATCACTAATCTCCTGATGACGTTGTTAATGTCGTATCGATGTGAGATAAATAAGAAATCCCTCGATTGCGAAGAGATTACAGCATGCCACTATAACTCTAATAGCGAAGTTGCCAGAATACCCTGGAAAGCTATTTTAGCAGAGACACGAGATGTCCTGCATGTTGTTCCTCACACTGACTGAGGAACATGAGGTCATAGAAATCCGGCTCTTCTGATGACCTATGTATGGTACCGACTTCGATTTCACAATGGTCGGTTGGAGTATGAGCGGTATACCTCATCTCCTCAGGGCATAAGTTGGTTGTAAAATGTAATCAGTCGTGTAGCATATTTTCTTAGGGTTGAATTATGAGAAACAATGATTTATAATACATTGTTTAATATGTCCTAGTTGGATAATTAGTATACATGTTCTTCATATTCCTTATTATATGAATGAATTGCTACTTAATCAAGTTATAATTGAAATGATTGCATAAAGAATACTGCTTTATTTAGTTATTCGATGAATTACCTGCTATTGAATATTTATAATCCTACTGCTCAGTGTTTTTTTTATCTGCAATAACAATGCTTCTAGCAGAGAGTTATAACTCTCGCTGGGACAATTTTCAATTGTCTCACCCCCGTGGGATTCAGCGTTTTAGGTAGATGCCGAGGAAGAAGAAACCCCTCAGTGGGTGAGCAGCAACAACAAGGACAGCAGTGATCCTCAGGTGAAGACATTGTTTGTCAAGTCCTGTGTATATATAAAGTCCTATGTGTCGTCTCTATACTCTTAGGTCCTAGGAGTCAGTAAATGGTTTGATATAGATCTGAGATTTTTGGCTTAATGCCTCGAGATTTTTGTATACTGCTCATGTACAATTTAATAAGGCAGTCATTGTTATGTCTCTCGAGATGGGATGATATAGAGATGTACTGATGTATCAGAATGTAAATAACTTACTTTGGTTCTTTATATAAGAGTTTTACAGTTTGTGGATCTCTTGATAAAAATTTTTAATTTTTAGTGATTTTCAGTAATTCTACTGTTAATGATTCGCTTCCACTTTGGTTAATCATGTTTTCATAAGGTGAATGCCACAATTTAGTGGATCAGAGCCCTAGGTTCGCTGAGTCTATAGAGACATAGGACTAAGGTTGTTGAGTCTGTTCTAGTGTCTTCCAGTCTATCTGATAGTATCTTCTGCTCATATAGGAGGAGAAGAGAAAACTAAAGATGTCTGGATCACATGATGAACATGTTGTTGAGAGTAGTGTCACTGCACCCGGAGGAGGTGCAAGAAACCAAGAAAGGGAGGAACATGTTCCTGAACCATCCCAGTTTAATCTAGCTGACATGGGGAATCCAGCCTTCCAAGCTATGTTTGGGAAGTTTATGACTGCCATGACACATATGACTGATAGAATGCCCATACATGTACCTAGGGCACCTACCCATCCAGAAGGACAAGGAGCCGGCAAGACGTTTGAACAACTTCGTCGAGTTGGAGCCACAGAATATGCTGGAACAGCTGACCCAATAGATGCTGACTTGTGGCTAACTGAACTAGAGAAGGCCTTTAGAATCCTGAACATCCCAGAAGCTGAGAAGGTTAGACATGCAGTGTACCTTCTCAAGGGGAGTGCTGGTCACTGGTGGACCATTGAGGAGGGGAAAAGGCTAGGTGTGGATATCTAATGGGAAGTATTTCGACGAGAATTTGTTAACAGATGCTTTCCTAAGACGTTCTTGGATGAGAAAATCTCTCAGTTTGAGAGGTTAAGACAAGGTCTGATGAACATTAGCGAGTACGAGGCTAAGTTCATGGAGTTGTTGTGGTTATGTCTACATATGGCAACTATAGATGAATAAAGGATTCGGCATTTTGAGAAGGGGTTAAATGCTGAGTTGACCACCCCTGTGTCTGCTCTGGAGAACAGGGAAAGATTTGCTACCTTTGTGGAGTCGGTCAGGAGGATAGAGAGGTCTGTGTCAGAGAAGAGACGGACCAAGAACAAGAAGATGTATCCCCAGTTCCAAGTATCCTCATCCAAAGGTTTTAAAAGACCAAGGTTTTCTGTGCCTACACCACCACCTAGATTTAGTGCCCAGACGCAGTGGACGTCAAATAGGGGTAGAGGACGAAGCTTACCACCAGAAGGAGCTCGTAGCTCAGCATCTGTGTCAGTCCCAAGACCATCCAGACCACAGTAAGGGATCAGGAGTTGTTACATATGTGGAAAAGTGGGATATCTGATGAAGGATTGTAGATCCAGAGAGGTAAGTGTGACCCAACCCCAGAGGCAGAGTCAGCAAGGATCTCAGAGGCGACAGTTTCTAGGTAATGCTAGGGGACGTGGACAAGCATCCCAAGTTGGATCATCAGCACCCAATCATCGAGCACCGAATCAACCACAATAAATGGTGAGATTCTATGCGATGAATCCACCCGATGCAGTGATCAACCCTCGGGTTGTGACAGGTCAGAGGAAGTTGCTTTATTCTGATATGTCTACATATTGCATCGTATCTGTTTTAATTGATCTGGGTGCTACACACTCCTTTATCACTCGAAGAGTGATTTTTGACTGCAAAATGACTGTTGGTCATAGGGCAGAGAGTTTGAAGTTAGAAACTCCTTTGATGGGATATGTTGTGTTGCGGGAGGTGTGTTCTCCCTGCATTCTTTTCTTTTCTGAACATCGCATTCAAGTGGATCTTATACCACTTGAGATGTACGAGTTCGATATAATCCTTGGGATGGATACCTTAGAAAGGTATAAGGTTGTCTTGGATTGTGAGTCCAACCAAGTTGTGTTCACTAATGATAGTGACACATGGATCTTTCAAGGAGATAGAAAGATTCTTCCGACCTGTCTTGTGTCAACTATGGTTGCTGAGAAGTTGATGAGGCAAGGGTGTTATGCATTCTTGTCCCATGTGGTAGATACCACCATGGAGAGTTCTAATCCTATTGAAGTTCCGATAATCAGGGAATTTGTAGATGTATTTCCTGAAGAACTTCCAGGTGTACCTCTGCCCCGAGAGATTGATTTTGAGATTAATATAATCCCGGGCACGCAACCAATAGCACAAACACCGTATAGGATGGTGCCTGCTGAGATGGCAGAACTCAAGAAACAACTACAAGAGTTTCCTGAGAAGGGTTTCATTCGACCAAGCACTTCACCCTAGGGTGCTCCGATCCTCTTTGTTAAGAAGAAGGATGGGTCAATGCGGTTGTGCATCGATTACAGACAATTAAATAAGGTAATAATAAAGAATAAATATCCTTTGCCAAGGATTGATGATCTCTTTGACCAGTTGCATGGTGCAACCGTCTTCTCAAAGATAGATTTGAGGTCGAGATATCATCAGCTGCATATTAAGGAGGGTGACATACCTAAGTCTGCCTTTAGGACAAGGTACGGTCACTATGAGTTCACAATTATGTCATTTGGACTAACCAATGCACCAGCTGCATTTATGGAACTCATGAATAGAATCTTTTGCCTTTTCTTGATCAGTGTGTTGTAGTCTTCATAGATGACATCCTGATCTATAGTAGAGATGCTCAACAACATGAGTAGCATCTTCGTCAGGCTCTAACTTTGCTAAGAGAGCATGAGTTATATGCTAAGTTTAGAAAATGTGAGTTTTGGTTACCAAAAGTTTCTTTTCTTGGACACATAATATCTACTTCAAGTATATGTGTTGACCCTAAAAAGGTAGAATCTGACCTACAATGGGAACAGCCGAAGACATCGACGGAGATCCATAGTTTTCTAGGGTTGGCAGGCTATTATAGGAGGTTCATTAAGAACTTCAGTTCTATAGCTTTACCCTTAACCAAGTTAACCAGGTAAGATGTTCCTTTTTCTTGGAGTGACAAGTGTCAACAATCTTTCCAGTTGTTGAAGGAGAGGTTGACAAGTGCACATGTGCTTGTGTTACCTGAGCAAGGGAAAGGGTATATAGTTTTCTGTGATGCCTCTAAGAATGGACTAGGATGTGTGTTGATGCAGGATAAACAAGTGATTTCTTTTGCTTCTCGATAGCTTAAGAAACACAATGAGAATTATCCGACACACGATCTAGAACTAGTTGTTGTAGTTCATGCACTGAAGATCTGGAGACATTATCTCTATGGAGAAACATTCCAGATTTTCACAGACCATAAGAACTTAAAGTATATCTTTTCTCAGCATGAGCTTAACATGAGGCAATGTCGTTGGATGGAATTAATCAATGACTACAATTGTACCATTGATTATCATCCAGGGAAAGCCAATGTGGTTGTTGATGCTTTAAGTAGGAAATCAGCAACACCAGCCTTAGATAGAGCACAATTGATTTCTTTGGTGTGCTCTAGGAGGGATATGCTTATCTCTTTAAGGTAAAACAATGTACAATTAAAAGTATCATTGTTATCTGGGTTGTTAGCTGAGATGCACATAAAACCTACCCTAAGAAAGAAGATTAAGGAGGCACAACAAGTTGATGCTATAGTTTAACAGATTAGGTCAAAGTATGGTAATGAGAAACGAGAAGGTTTCCATGACTCAAATGATCAAGTAGCTCGTTATCATGATAGAATGATAGTGCTTGATGTAGATAACTTAAGGAAGATAGTCCTGGAAGAAGCTCATTCTTCAATGTATGCTATGCATCCAGGAAGCACCAAGATGTATCATAATTTGAAAGATATGTATTGGTGGCCTTGATTGAAGAAGGATGTTGCTGAGTTTGTTATGAGGCGTCATGTGTGTCAGCAAGTTAAAGTTGAACACCAGAAGCCTGCAGGAACAATGCAGCCTTTGCCCATACCACAGTGGAAGTGGGATCATGTAACCATGGACTTTGTGGTTGGTTTACCCAGAACAGCCAAAGGTCATGATTCCATCTGGGTAATAGTTGATAGGTTGACAAAGACAGCACATTTCTTACCTTTCAAAACAACCTATTTTGCTGAGAAGATGGCACAGTTGTATGTAGATGAGATAGTGCGGCTGCATGGGGTCCCAGTTACCATTGTTTCTGACAGAGGTCCCCAGTTTACGAGTCATTTTTAGGAACGACTTCATAAAGCCTTAGGCACACAGTTAAGCTTTAGTACAGCCTTTCATCCTCAGACTGATGGACAATCAGAAAGGACTATACAAACCTTGGAGGACTTGCTTAGGGCATGTGTCCTCCAGTTTACAGGAAGTTGGGATCTGCATCTAAGTTTGATAGAGTTTGCCTACAACAATAGCTATCAACACAGCATTGACATGGCACCTTATGAAGCTTTGTATGGTAGACATTGTAGATCTCCCTTATGTTGGTATGAAACCAGTGAATATCAACTTTTAGGTTATGATCTTGTACAACAGACCACCGAGAAGATTAAAATAATACAACAACAGTTGAAGACTGCACAAGATAGGCAGAAATCTTACGTTGATAAGCGTCGTAGACCTTTAGAATTCCAGGTTGTAGACAGAGTGTACCTCAAGGTCTCACCTTGGAAGGGAGTTCATAGATTTGGAAGGAAAGGAAAGTTAGCTCCAAGATTTATGGGGCCTTATCCAATCATTGAACGGATTGGAAAGGTAGCTTATAAGCTGGAGTTACCACCCGAGCTGCAAAAGTTACACCTAGTGTTCCACATTTCCATGTTAAGGAAATGTCATCCTGATACAGAATCAGTTCTGCAACCTATGGAAGTAGAATTGAACAATGATATATCCTATGTAGAAGGACCTGTGTTGATTCTTGATAGAAGAATCAAGAAGCTGAAAAAGAAAGACATAAGTCTTGTGAAAGTCCTCTGGAATCATCGTGGTGTTGAAGAAGCTACGTGGGAACTAGAGGAAGAGATGAGGAGGAAATACCCTACTCTTTTCTATTAAAAATGTTTTGTTTATGATTTTGGGGACGAAATCCTTGTAAGGGGTGGATAATTTGTAACATCTCTCACCTGGGTTATGTATTAAACTTAGGTGTTTTGCCTAATTAAGTTGATTAGATGTTTGCTCTTATCTGTTGAAAAGTAATTAAGCCTTTTGAGGAACTTATATTTCAATTTCAGTCCTTTTTGAATAATGTTGAAACTTTGTTTTGTTAATTTTGGACTAAAGTGAAAATTACCCAAGTAGAGGGGTTAACTTGCAAATTGCACATGTTAAGATGTTCCTCTGATGTTGAGATATCATAATAATGAATATGATGTAGTGGTATGGTTTCCACAAGCTTGGGCACCAAGATAAAGCTTATAGAGCAATCTTTGTGCATTAAAACCTAGTTTTGGTGTAATGTGCAATTTACCCAAAACCTAGGGTTCAAAATGAAAAATGCCACCTCTAGAGGGTCTCTCATGTTTCTTGGCATCAAATGGAGTAAATAAAATGAGAGGGGCACCTCATTTGAATCATCATGGAGGAGAGACAATCTTGACATTTAAATAATCAAGATTTAAGCACAAATGGCTCTTTAATATAACTTAATGCAAAAAGAAAGGAATTAATTGAGGAACCCTTCAACCAAAAGTTGAAGGATGTGTTTGCAATAGTTTGGACGAGCTTGTTCCATGCTTGGGCACAAAAAGATCTTGGTTGAGTAGAAGCCCTTCACATTAATATTATATAAAAGCAATATCCAATAAAAGGATGGATATTAATATACAACTCTTTAAGGTGTTTAGTTCCTTTTCCAATATTCCTTGGATAATGGAGAGGATTTTCTTGGATATATAAGGTGGCTACGTGGTCAAGGAATGTAGGAGGCTTTAGTGGAAATTAGTTGGAATTAAAGAAGAAGACTCTTTTTTTTCTATTTCCTAAAAAACCCATATACATATCCCTTATGTATATCTTTTCCAACAACACCCAAGGCTCGTTCCCTTAGTTTCTTTCTCTTCTCACCTTGCTTTGGCCGACCAAGGAAGAGCTATGGAGCAGAGGAAGGATGACCAAACCTATAGGTAAGTTTTGATCATCTCCTACCTCGGATCCATGGTGGAAACCCTAAAACAAGGCTTGATTCATGGTTTTCTTCACTTGGGTTCCATTTCTAGCAAGTTTGTTCATCCAAAAGTTGAAGGACGGACATTGGACAACTTATGGAGCTCAATCCACCATTAAAGACGTGGATCTTGGAGCTTGAGACCTGTTCTAGAGGCGGGTTTTATAACTCTAACCCTTAAGCATTAGTATTGCACTCTTTTCTATAAGAATCGTTGGTTACTTTTCTTTCTTTGATACTCTTGTGAGTTCTTGATATAATTTCCATGAAGAATAGCACCTGTTCTTTGTTGAACAGAGGAAGACAAATATGACATCATTCTAGATAAATATCCAAAAAGTACTTTACCAAACGGTTTTCTTTTGTTACTCAAACGGTTTCCCAAACCATTTGGGAGCAAACGGTTTCAAACCGTTTGAATGCAAATGGTTTCACCTAAACCGCATAGAAGCAAATGGTCCAAGACTATTTGGTGGCGTTGACCAAGCGTTGACCATTTGGAGACCTGTTGAAAATAAGGTAGGTTAATAACCTATCAATAATTGTTGATTAATTTCAATTGGTTCACTAATTGAAGGTCCAACAATCACCAAAACCCTAATTGGGTTAGGTGCTGATTTGATAATTGGATGAGTTTGAAACTTGGGTTGAGTGACCCAAACGGTTTCAAAACCATTTGGGGATCACCCAAATGGTCTCAAGACCGTTTGGAGGTCTAGGGTTAAGCACGAGATACTAATTGAAGATCTAAAGGTATCAAGTTGATGTATAATCAATTGCTGATTTGGTGACCAATCCTAGGATCCAAACCCTAACTGAATGACATAGTTAATGATGATATGATGGGCAAACGGTCTCAAGACCATTTGGAGAATATCCAAATGATCCCAAGACCGTTTGGAGGTCTAGGCTTGACTATGGTTAAGTGTGTGAATATCAAAAGGTACTAAGTTGAAGAGCAACTAATTGTTGACTTAGTGATCAATCCAATGAGCTAAACCCTAATTGGTTGACTTGGTTTTTGATGTTGACTTGATCAAACGGTCTCAAGACCGTTTGGAGGTCATACAAATGATCCCAAGACCGTTTGGGGTCAGGTCATGTCCAACTTGGAGGATGGTTCAATGGTTTCAAATCAATGAGACTCACATTGATTAATGATGAAGGGTCATTGATTCCAAACCCTAATCCAATTGATTCAAACCCTAATTGATGACCAATTGAGGGTCAATTGAGGGTCAAATAAGTTGAAGGTTGACCTAATTAACTCAATTGAATGATGGTGATAGGTCCAATTGATGATTGGTTACATGTACACAATTGTTGAGGGAAACAACAATGGAAACCCTAAATCAATTTGATGGGTTGAGACCATAATTGGTCCTTGTGGTTTTGAGGAGGTTTGGACCAAATGGTCTCAAGACCGTTTGAGTCCAAATGGTCTCAAGACCGTTTGGGACCAAATGATCCCAAACCGTTTAGGCTCATGTGGTTTCCAAATCGATCAAGTTCATGCAGTTTCAAAAGTCAACTATGGGCAAACGGTCTTCACCACCTTTTTCTCCAAACGGTTTCAGAGGTTGTGCAAGACCGCATGGAGGACCAAACGGTCTTAGACCATTTGGAGGTTAAGTGTGCAAGACCGTTTGAGGTCTGAATTGGTCAAGATCGTTTGGGGTCTTAGTGGCTAAGATCGTTTGGTGAATAATTAACCAAAACCGCATGGATACTTAAAGTGGTTAAAGGTTAAGTTGGTTAATTGTTTAATACAATATGTAATCAAAGATGATTATGGTACTTGAATCTTAATGGGGTAAGGTGATTAGTACCCTTGGAATAATTAAGCCTTAATGATCATAATGATAATGACATAACCCATGATGTCAATTCTCTTTCATGTGGAGTTGACTTAGCCTAATCAAGGTTGAAATAAATACCATCCTATAGGGGATGAGAGAGAAAAGACTTCTTATATGAATGTTAATCAAGTAATGGACTTTAAATATGAATGAATGTCTAATTAGGGAATGATCCATGAATATGAGATCATGAAACCCTAATTATCATGATTCGTGAATCATAACCCTAATTGAGGGTATTATTGGAAGTAATCCTAATACATGATGATGGTATGATCTTAATTCATAGTGATGACATGATAAACCTTAATTCAAGGTACTTTGATGCTCACTTCTACTTGGGGTGAATAGTAAACCCTAACCTAGGGTGATGTGATATGAATAGTAAACCCTAACCTAGGGTGATGTGATATGAATAGTAAAACCTAACATAGGGTGATGTGATATGAATAGTAAACCCTAACCTAGGGTGATGTGATATGAATAGTAAACCCTAACCTAGGGTGATGTGATATGAATAGTAAACCCTAACCTAGGGTGATGTGATATGAATAATAAACCCTAACCTAGGGTGATGTGATATGAATAGTAAACCCTAATTCCAAGTAAAGTAAATGGAAGTGTGAAACCCTAATTCTGGGTTATGCTTTAAAGCATGAAGCTCTATGATTGGATAATGAAATGAGGAGTCACTAATCCTATTTGAGCTTAAGGGGGATGATAAATCCTTTTGAATTAAAAAGGGAAACTCTAACCCTGGTAAGGGCTTAGTGGTGCAACCCTTGAATAGTGATGATATTATTGTTTTGCATTATGCTGGTATGAAATAGATGTATATGTTATCATTTGTACTAATCATGCAGGATTTATGACATATTGAACATAGCCTGGTAAGAGCTAAGATGCTTTGTTCATTAAAAGTACTTAATGAGCTTTGTAAGAAATGATATGTTATGTTGCCTATTGAAAGGTAACAAAAGAGATTGACAAGCTATAGGAGCTATGTGAAATACTTGCATTGCTACTATCATGTTCACACTGTTAAATAATTTGATGGCATTAAGTTACATGTTAAGGTGGTAACAAGTGATTTGATAATCTAAGGGTTTTAACACCCACATTCTTGAATCATGATGATGAATTGATAGGGGATTGAGATCCCAGTGTTAATAAAGCTATGAAATGAACTGGATAGAATGGTACTCTTTCTTTATAGCAATGATTTTAATGGTTTATGTTTGAAAACATGCCTGATGCTAAAAACATGCTATAATGTACTTAAATAATCAAGTATAATGATATTATGTAGAGCCATGACCATAGATCCATCATCATCAGCAGTTAGGTGATGGTGAAACAGGTCTTCCTAAGGGAATTCCTAGAGAGTATACTTTTGAGTATGTGGGGGTTATGGACGTGAATATCCTTATGTCCTAATGGAGGAATTGATGTGAGATAAACATTAAATCTCTCAATCCTTCATTATATGTATATGTCAGGATGATGTATCACTAATCTCCTGATGACGTTGTTAATGCCGCATCGATGTGAGATAAATAAGAAATCCCTCGATTGCAAAGAGAGTACATCATGCCACCGTAACTCTAATAGTGAAGTTGCCAGAATACCCTGGAAAGCTATTTTAGCAGAGACACGAGATGTACTGCATGTTGTTCCTCACACTGACTGAGGAAGATGAGGTCATAGAAATCTGGCTCTTCTGATGACCTATGTATGGTACCGATTTCAATTTTTCAATGGTCGGTTGGAGTATGAGTGGTATACCTCATCTCCTTAGGGCATAAGTTGGTTGTAAAATGTAATCAGCCGTGTAGCATATTTGCTTAGGGTTGAATTACGAGAAACAATGATTGATAATACATTGTTTAATATGTCCTAGTTGGATAATTAGTATACATGTTCTTCATATTCCTTATTATATGAATGACTTGCTACTTAATCAAGTTATAATTGAATGATTGCATAAAGAATACTGCTTTATTTAGTTATTCGATGAATTACCTGCTGTTGAATATTTATAATCCTACTGCTCAGTGTTTTTTTATTATCTGTAATAACAATGCTTCTAGCGGAGAGTTATAACTCTCGCTGGGACAATTTTCAATTGTCTCACCCCCGTGGGATTCAACTTTTTAGGTAGACACCGAGGAAGAAGAAACCCCTCAGTGGGTGAGCAGCAACAGCAAGGACAACAGTGATCCTCAGGTGGAGACATTATTTGTCAAGTCCTGTGTATATAGAAAGTCCTATGTGTCGTCTCTGTACTCTCAGGTCCTAGGAGTCAGTAAATGGTTTGATATAGATCTGAGATTTTTGGCTTAATTCCTCGAGATTTTTGTATACTGCTCATGTACAGTTTAACAAGGCAGTCAATGTTATGACTCTCGAGATGGGATGATACAGATATGTACTGATGTATCAGAATGTAAATAACTTACTTTGGTTCTTTATATAAGAGTTTTACAGTTTGTGGATCTCTTTATAAAAAGTTTTAATTTTTAGTGATTTTTAGTAATTTTGTTGGTTAATCCTGTTTTCATAAGTTGAATGCCACAGTTACCAAGACTGTATACTTCTTTTGTCACAGATATCCATATTCAACTTGAGGCATAGATTAGTCATCCTCTTCTTATCCAATCTGTCTTTCTTGAACTAGAGAAGACTATTGAGATAGTATGATATCAATATCACATATTGACTTACATGAGCATGGCCATACATTTCATAGTCTCACTTATCAACTGGTAAGGATATCACTCCAAAAGTAGGGACAAACACCACCTACATCACTCACGATGATCCATAAGTATCATAGTGCGCCCAATGACCACATGTATGTCAATCTTTATTTAGAGTCACATTGGGTAGTGTTGTCGTACATAGAACAACATGTGACCATTGTGGTGACACCAGGTTTAAGGATCACAATCACCACTATCACATCGAGATACGACTTTGACTTTCATCATATAGCTTCCATGTGTCATTCTCAATGTGGACATGTCACGTACAAGTTGTTCTCTAACAAGTTTCCATGTATTTGAACTGATGTCCAATATCATGACTACAAAGATATTGCCATCATTCAACATACAAAATAGTAATATATATTATATTTTCCTATAATATCCACAATAATAATGACTAGAGACTTAACAAAAATTAACACTCTAATATACATATAATATCACGTTCAATTCCTAAATCCAAATCATGTGTTATTGAGTCAAAATATTCATATCACGTTATTACTTCCATTCATTATCTCAATACTGGAAAAGTAATAAGTGGAATTACCTTTTACTGATAATCAAATCATGTAGACAATATTCCATGACAACCATCAGACGATGACTCCTAGGGCATACAACCAACAAGTCAACAATGAAGTACTTCTTGTCAAACTCAAATGAGATGGGATCGACTTATAATTGTAGAAGGGTTATAGGATGATTCAAAACATATTTTTTTCTGGTAGGAGAATACTTTATCAAATTGAATGAGCTCCTTATACGATTTCCCATAGCCAACAAATCTCCATTCATCTCAGACTACCTTCAACCCTAAACCAACTCTATGCATCTTACTAAATGTTACCTGAAAATTATTTTAGTGAGGTTTCTAAGATACAACTGAGTTTCACTTAGAATCAATTCATTTTAGGCAAAAAAACATCCAGTAGCCTTCTATATGCACACATTCATTAGCAGTAGGGTCGTCAATCACTAAATAAGTCCCCAATTACAATTTAGTTCATGGAAAATCCTAGAAAATGTATACAATCATTATACAAATTGAGCAACTATGAGGAAATTAACCAACACATCCCTAGACTAGTAACTAGGCTTGGCCTAGGAAAACAACTGACATGTACCCAATTTTGTTTTTGTTTAGTTCACTTAGACACAGAATGAGGCTCAAAACATGCAATATTGTACACTACACAGTTTTATGTCAAAGTTGCCACCTCCCTATATTTTACACTGAACTAGTCATATATTTACATTAAGCCCATGTCAAAA
This sequence comes from Alisma plantago-aquatica, assembly GCA_963693085.1. Classification (NCBI taxonomy): domain Eukaryota; kingdom Viridiplantae; phylum Streptophyta; class Magnoliopsida; order Alismatales; family Alismataceae; genus Alisma; species Alisma plantago-aquatica. Next base: position 196,900,820 of record OY856412.1, read on the forward strand.
TAAGCCTTTAGGATTTCATATGCGAGTGTAATTTTTAGACTAAGTTTTATTGATGTGTGTGTGTAACATTACAGATTATACATGAACTGCAAACATAATATCAATGTAACGATATCAGTACACCACATTACGATATAAAAAACAACATACTATATAGATTGTATAAAATACTACACAAACATTGAAAAGTATTACCTTCTTCCACTTTTTAAGAGCTCCAGAAGTGATAGTTATTCATCCTATACTCCTGTACTAGGAAAAGTATGAGTCAATGAGCTAAGGTGTTCCAATATTGAGTCCACCATAACTCTGTTAGAGTTTAACTTCCGACATGGGACCACCTACTCGACTCCACATTCTGCTTATTAGCTGCCCATTTAGTAATGGTACGATGACTTTATTGCAGTTTATCCTACATAAAGCGAAAACAACTTTATCTAGTTTAGTGTTATCTACATCCATCCGTTCGCAGAGGGTATAAATTTGGGAGGTACTTTCATCTTTTCTACGATCGTTTTATTCATTTGCTTCCACTATTTGAATACTATATTATATAACATTACATTTATTATACATAAAATATATTCTAATGGGTGAATAATATTAAAATATAAGTATAAAATAACATATTTTATCACATCAAAGTAAACCTTATAAATGAAAATAATGTTTTCTATAAAATTATTTCATAAATGAACCTACGGTGAAAATTCAAAAATCATATATGGTTACAATATTGTACTAATATATGTTGTTAAAACTATATACGCATTGTGCATTGCCTAGAATGCATTCGGTAATCATGTTGTGCATTGCCATATAAGAATTAGATTTATGGTCCAAAAAAGTATTTCTTTTTTACTATGTCACTCGAGTTAAAGTAAAGGTCCTAAATGAGGCTCTTGTGCCCTTTCTTGACGCATGACCTGATGATATCTACTTTTAACTATCTACTGACATCTTATTATTTGATTGGACAGATGACAAGCACACCTCAGTTGATCTTATTGGAGATTCTCCTCAAACATGTGTTCTTTCAAGTAACTTTAAAGTAGGCCAGATGGTTTGTGATGTCGCTTCACAAAAGGTATAAAAATACAACACAACCTATATAACATATCACCGTCATTTTTTGGTTTTTTCTTTTGATGCCTTTGGAGTACTTGTTGATGATGTGACATCTCTTCTACGACGTCTTTAACACATCATCAATAAAAACCTTATGCTCTTGTTTACATCGTATAACTTTATTTTCAAGTCTATAAGTTTTGCTATCCAGAAAAGATTAACAGCCCAATTTGTTGTATGTGTTTTTCTGAAAATATTTTTCTAAGTCACATTTCGTTGTCTAAGTTAAGAATAAAAAATATTACTAAATGAGAAAAAAAGATATATACGTGCATGCATGTATATATATAAATGCCATGTCAAGTGAATATATAACTAATGATTAATCTAGAATCAAGTTTAATTTGATTTTTTTTACTTTGGATTACTAAGCTTTAACTATCATGGCTATTCTTAGATAAATTAAATCTTGAAATAGTTGTTAAGATAGACATTTGTATAGCATCAATTACGTTACCATTGAGCCAAGATAAAGGTCAAGATGATTTATTCATGAGTTGAATGAAATATGTACATAATCCTTTTAGAAGAAATCGGTTACTATAAACTCATAAAGATTTTTCACAAGATTATAAATGGTAAAGCAGTATAAGGAGCATACTCTTATGGTAGACATTTTCAGTTCTTTTACATCGACCAATCATGTTCTCCAACCTATGAATAGTATATAGAATGGGGTTATAAATCAAGTTTTGACGAGCGACTTAAATTTAAATTTTGAGTATTGCACAAATAAATCTAAATTCAAGTAGCTATTTTTTAAAATTCATAAAGTGTAATATTCATAAACGTAACAAGTCATTGATTCAATTAAACATTGAGTTTCAAATATTATTTGCAAGATTCTTAAAGAATTTCCAATATTCTTTCTCTGGGTGAATGGTTATTCACCGATTAATTTATTTCAAGTTTTGGAAAAACTTTTGCGATTTTGCCAAGCTACATTTTCGTTTGTCTAGTTCCCCCCTAGTGTGGCTCTTCCGTTGGAACCATCTAATGGAAGAGACACTAAGCGGGCCTATTGCGGCGTTTAGCGGCGGCGACGATGACGACGCAGCGGTGGAAGAGCGGACGGCAGAGCTGGGATCTTACAAGGAGGAGGTAGTCCTTGTGGACGACCCAGCAGAGGAGATTCTGCTTCTATGGGCGATCCAGCAGCCGACGCTTTCCCGGCCCAACGCCTTCGTCCTTCAGTCGTCAACGGAACTCCGCCTTGATGCCTGCGGTCACCGGCTCACCATCTACCAGTCCCCTTCTTCAATGGTAAAGAAACTCAAAGCCCTCATGTTTCTCGTGTTGCCGCTCTATGTGATTGTGTTATTTCTGTTGTTAGAGCAAGCCAGGAGTGACAGGAGCAGTAATGTGGGACAGCGGGATAGTTCTCGGAAAATTCTTGGAGCACGCTGTGGATTCTGGGCGCCTTGAGTTGCGGGGCAAGAAGGTAGTCGAGGTCGGTGCGGGGTGTGGGCTCGTTGGGTGAGTGCAGCAGCAGTCCTTCTTGTATCATGTTAGATGAATGGATTCTGCACTGGACGAATCATACATGCAGCTTTTCTGTTTGTAATTTTGTTATCGTCTCAGATTATCATGCAATGCCCTGTTCTTCCAGCTGTATAGGTGCTCTTCTCGGAGCGGAGGTTATATTAACTGATTTGCATGATCGTCTGAAGCTACTGAAGAAGAATGTTGAAGCTAATTTGCATGGGGGCAAAGTGCGTGGCTCAGCACAGGTGTCTGAGCTGACATGGGGTGATGATGTGGACGACGAGCTGATTGAGCCTGTACCTGATTTTGGTATGTTGGTGAATAATGCAACAGAACATTTATGTGAATGTTGAAGTACACATTAATAATTTCTCATATCTGTGTGGGGTTGAACATCTACGAAGATCTTCACTCTTACATGTACAACGAAATCTTTGGGCATCAAAATCTATTCAATAACAAGGCTGCAATTCAGCTATCATCACCTAATAAAAAATTTACTTCAGTAACCTGTTTCAGCATTGTCATCACACCTTTAGATATCAATCTCTTTTGTTGATATCTAATCCACCTTTCTTTTTAGTCTCTGCATTGAGTTTTGTATCTCCATGTTACAATTTATAAGGGGAAAAAGCCCTAGGATTGCTGTGAGGCTTTACAATGTTACCCCTTTCTTTTGCAGTAATAGGATCAGATGTGATTTACAGTGAAGGAGCAGTACTCGATCTGTTGTCAACATTGAGGCAGCTGGCTGGCAGTCAGACAACTGTTTTCCTATCTGGGGAGCTTAGAAATGGTGACTTCTTACACCTGATATTCCAATAGTACATTCCGTTAGAAATGGTGACTTCTGCATTTGCTAGCAAAGCTAACTATAGATATCTTGTTTTATTCTTCCTCTAGATGCCGTGCTCGAGTACTTCCTGGAGGCCGCAATGGAGGATTTCTTAATTGGTCATCTTGACCAAGTACAGTGGCACCCCGATTACCATAGTAGTCGAGTAGCAGTGTTTGTTTTAATTAAAAAAATTGTACACTGAAGAGCTGTTGTGGATGATGCTATGTTTTGTTAGTCCTTTCATCGGAATTCTGAAATCCTTTCTTTTTTACGTTGGATTATGTTTTAATGCAATCACAGGTGTTGATTCTGCATGTTATCTTTGCCTAAAGGCCAAATTATATAACCACGTGATGTTGTAAAAGACGGTTATATAGAACTGGATCTGAAGAACTGTTCCTTTTTAAATAAATATTATGGAGGTTTTTGAATGCATTCATTTTCATTGAATGTTACACATCAAGAGCAAGTTGGGCGCCTGTGCAGATGATATACAATGTGTTAGATATAGAGTACTGTAAGACATGTTAATTAGATTTTCGCAAGCAGTTAATCACCAGAATGCAGAAGTAATAATCACAGTAAATGAATTCGGAGAAAAACGACCATAGAGTTTGAGATGAAGGCGTGTGGAATATAGATTCATCCACTCTTAGCACGAGCGTCTCCGGTGATTTATTTCCAAGATTCAGCCACTCCAATTCTGGTATAGTCACTCGGTGTAAGTGAGAGTGCTGTGTTGAACTCGTTCTTTAGTCCTTGGTCGCAAACAGCAAAGACGGCATCGCGAATTCTCACTGGCGTTGGACAACAGCAAATCCGGATGGTGTTTGAGAAGAACATGTGGAGAAAAATGGTGTTAAGGAAGAACAAGCTTATTGCAGGTGGAGAAAAAGGGAGGAAGAACTCTCTGCATGGTTGTGGTTTTTCTCAAGTCTCTCTTTATTCCTGATATGCAAATGAGAGCGGACGCCTCCTTATATGGAGTGTGTCTCAGTTGTCCGTGGTAACTGCTTGCACCCGTTGGTCTCTCCAACATGCGTCATTAACATCGCATTTAATGGCCAACTTAATGGGTAGTCAAAAGAGGTTTATTGTTGTGTCTTAAATGTTGTCGACTGGACTCCAAACGACACAACACAGAAAATAAAACAAATTGTTACGTAAAAAGTTCATGTATCAAATCGGGCCGGACGAGTGAATGAATGTGCGTGCGCGTGTTATTATTTTATTCTGAGAAAAACACAAGGTTGGCAAATCAGTCGTAAATTCTCAGCCCATGAGAGGTCCTGACCTCTAGGGGACCACTACCCCATATAAGGAGATGTGAGGATCTGAAGTAACAATTGTTCAGGGACACTGCCCTTGACTAAATTTAATTAAATCCCCAAGGACTACCCATGACCAAATCTACTTTTAATCCTTGACCATAAGTGTTTATTCTCTCAACGGATCTCTTTATAACCTAGCAGCCCAGATCCCCTATTATCACGCGACCCTTCCCCTCCCCGACTCCCTCTCCCGTATCACATCAAACACCCAGCCGGCCCTAAGTCGTCATTCCCTTTAAGCTACTTGTCCACTGCCTAATGCTGATCGTGCCAACGCGCCCACAACAGTGGTTCCTCGATGGACAAACTGGAGTATTGGATCCACATGTTTCCTCCTGAATGCTCATGTCCTATACCAATTCATGGAGGTAATCAGCGGCTCGCTTCAAGCAATGAATCTACAATTTTTCTTTGTTCTCTGTTCCCTCCCTACTGTTTCTACATTTGTATGACGCATCTACACGACCGTTTACCCCTTCTGTCTATAATGATGTGCCGCCTGAGCTGCTGCATATGTAGGACCTTCATGAACGATTCAGAACTTGAGAAAATATGACAACAGTCTGCCATAGCGTTTGAGGACAATCGAGCCGGAAAGTCTCGCACCCTAACATATTGCTCGTATGTTTTCATCTACTCTCACTTCGTTATATACAATTGTCTTCTTTTCTAATTAATATTTTAATATGGTGCAGGTAACGTGTTTGATTGATTTCCAACAACAAATATCCAATATTGGTCTATCCACCATCCTCGTAGTTGGCAAGTAGAGGCGATGTCTTCTCAAATGGAAAACGTGGAGACAATGCTTTTGGCGAAGATGATTTTCCATGAATATATTTCACTTACAAGTCTATGTTTCATCTTTTTGCTTTGAATTGGTTGTCTATCTGTGAGATTCTCAGTCTTTCTCAGCCACCAATTCTGTTGTTCCTACTTCATGTGACAACCATAGTTATAGACGACCAAAGATAAGTTTTTCTTCTTCTGAAAACTATTTAAACACTTGGATCTACTATTTTGAATAAGTATTGAGAAGTTTGTGGTCCACTATTTACTAATAGCTATAGACAGATCTAAGAAGGATGAATTTTGTGTAACCTTAAATGACATCATAATATATTATGTAGTATAGGGGATGTTTATTGTACATATTTAAGAATTCTATTTTGTTACTTCTATGAATTTTTAATATATTTGGTGTTTATCCTCTCTTAATGAACTTTAAAATTATAAATTGTATATGATGCAAAATATTTTTGTGGTGTAGGATGCAGTCAATATTCTACACAGTGGATAGACCTGGAGATACAATAGAAAGCCCAAATGAGGCAGTAGAAAAAGTAATGTTAGAAAAACACATGAAGTATAAATTTCGTAGGCAACATACTATGGCATATGAAGTATGTGATTGACAGTATGATATGGCATGTAATGTGTGTGAGTGACAATATGATATGGCATATGATGTATGACAATGCTAGATAAAAGTGTTTTAAAATGATGTATCTTACTTTTTTGTACAAACATAACATGTTGATCATGTAATTTCATTGTAAACACTAGCATTCAGTGTTGATGAAATATAATATATGTTTCGTGTTATTCTATTGTCATCTGATAAATGATGAACATTAATATGGTGTCCTTATTTTGAATGATGTATCAATACACATATGGATGTTTGAAAGGCAACACCATTGCAATAACTATCTAGGATGGGCCTTTATGGATGTACATCAGACATGCAAATTCTTTTTTTTATTACTCAAGGCTTCTATTTATATTGGTCAGGGATAGGGCCTGACAACCATTATAGGTCACCAAGCTTTTTCCGAGGGTACGTTGGTCAGGGATTGCCCCTGACCACCATATATTGGTCAGGGATTCACATATATTGGTCAAGGATTTTTCCTTCGGCTTTAGCAAGTTTTGTAGTAGTGGCAAATATGGGATAATTGTTGGGTTGAAAAACTGGAATTCTGGAGCAGGAAATACAACAGAATGCAATTTGTGCAACACCAGCAATGGCAATATGCCATTAATAGTTCTTGGAAGCTTTTCAATAAAATATGCAATTAACTCCAGAGCTTGAGATGAAGGTGTGTGGAATACTATCTTCAAGACAGATTTCACCGCTCCTAGCACGAGTGTCTCTGGTTGTCTATCTCTCAGATTCAACCATCCCAACTCTAGTATAGTCGATCGGTGCAAGCGAAAGTGTTGTGTTGAACTCGTTCTTTAGCCCTTGGTCGCAAACAGCAAAAATGGCGTCTGAAGTCTCGCCGGCGTTAGACAACAGCAAAATAGGATGGTGTTCGGGAAGAACAGGCTTATTGGGGGTTGCGGTATTTCTCAAGTCTCTCTGTATTGTTGTGACGCAAATGAGAGTGGACGCCTCCTTATATGGAGTGCATCTCAACCGCCTGCGGTAACTGCCTTCACTCGTTGGTCTCTCTAACGTGCATCATTAACATCACGTTTAATGGCCGGCTTAATGGGTAGTCAAGAGAGATTTATTATTGTGTCTTAATCGTTGTCGACTGGACTCCAAACGACGCAACACTGAAAATAAAAAAATGTCGTTTCACAAACAAAACAAATTGTTTCGTAAAAAATCCACACACTGAACTGAGTCGGGCGACCGAACGAACACGTATGTGCGTGTGTGTTATTATTTTATTCTGAAAAATACATAAGATAAGCAAATCAATCATAAATTCCCATGCCCTTGATAGGTTCTGACCTCTAGGGGACCACTACCCCTTATAAGGACTTGTGAGGTTCTGAAGTAACCAATATGGGATAACTGTTGGGTTGAAAATTAGAATTCTGGAATAGAAAATACAACACAATGCAGGTTGTGCAACACTAGCAGTGGCAATATGCCATTAACAGTTCTTGGAAGCGATTAACAGTTCTTGGAAGCTTTTAAATACATACAATGTCATTTTCATTGGAAGAATTCCAAGCCTATCTCGAGTAGGAGGATTTTTCAACCTATTTGGAAGGTCAAGTTCATTTAAGTAGATGCTTTTTTGTGTTTAGGATGCTCAATAGAGATCCTAAGGTTTAAGACGAAGCTAGCTTTGTCCTATGGTATTCACCCTACCGAAAGTTACAACAGTTTCTCTAGTTTATGGTGTTGATCTTAAGGAGAGAACCATGTAGCAAGTGAACCGGTTGTTTGTAACAATTTCGGGTCGGGTCGGGTCCAGACCCTAGGACAATTGGGTCGGGTCTCGGGTCGGGTCTGAAAAACTCGACCCATTGCTAGGCCTACATGGAGCTAATGGATCGATTGTCGCTACTGTTGTGTGACCTGCTTGAGATGAGAGGTTTATCGTGACTTTTTAAGAGTATCGATCTAAGAAATTTCCCCACACCCTATCTGAACAAAAAGAGGGAATTGGTTCAACTTTTTTTTCCAATAGAGATCTTTACAATAATATTGAAGCTCCAAAAGAGGTATAACCAACGGGAAGCACACAGACATGTAGAGGCTAACACCCAAAAACATAAGCTAAAAACTCTAGAACCATGTCACAAACTTTCCACAAGAGATGAAAATAGATCCATGAGATCAAGCAACAAGAAAAAAGAAAAGTAACAACAATGAAAACACAAAGATCGGGATTGCCAGAATGTTAGTCACAAATTTTATTTGTCAAACGTCACTCCTAATAAATAGCCTAAACTTGGCTCTTAGGATCGTTTCTGAGGTGACAAAGATCTAACCCATCCAAGCCATCTGGCTACCAACAAAGTACAAACAACAAAATACAACTATGACATAAGCCATTAAGATAAGCACACATACATTCTAGAGCATGAGCATTTTTATACTGAATGTTCAACCACATTCCCACTAAAACATCTAACACGCTCCAACATGAAACATATACATGATTACATTAAGTTCTTATACAAACCTTCATCAAAATGTTACCATAGATACCCCAAAATTCCAATACAAAAATGTTTTACACATACTAAAAAATACATACTTCACCTTAGTGTGAAGTCACTTAGGTCGTGGAGCAGAATACTCTATCTCAAGATTGTAAAAGTTTGTCAATGGCTCAATAGTTGTTGTGTAAGTGAGTAGATAAAGCATAATAGAAATAAAATACATTTTCATCTTCATAATAATTATTTAGAGCAACAAGATTTCAAGTTATAGTCTTAACATCCACTCTACATGCATACTATTCACTTTAGCAGCAAAATTTAGTAGCATTTAAAAGATTACAATATATGAGAAGCATGAATATAAATAAGAGACTACCATGTGTAACTATGAACTTTTCCATTCCTAGTTACACCATGAAGCTATTTGGCATGTACCAAACCAAGCAGAAGTCGTCATGACGTAGTCGCACAGATAACTCACCATCCATGCCTTAGGGTTTATGCGGCCATATTAAAACATTCAAACTCAATTATGTCATTAAAGGGATAGGAAGGAACCTATAACATATATACGTTTACATGAAGCGTCAACATAATGTATGTTAATGATGACTCTATAAAATAACAAGATATTTATTGTCCCAGTTAATTCTTCATGTAATATTCTTCAATGAATACCTACTTCACGCATTCCTTCACAAATTCACATTTTCATGCAATTCTATACATTTTTCATCAATTTCTATCAACATAGGAAAAATCGATGTTTAGCATGTTAAAAAAGATAGTAGGAATGCACACAATAAGTAAATATAATAGTATGCAATAAGGAAATTACAATCTCATGTAATTTCCAAAAAGGGATTTCCCTTTTAGCTAGTATTATGAAATTTGATGAATTAGGTTTAAAGTCGGTAAATTTCTACTCAATTATTTTTACTTGTAGTCATCTACTCACATACAATTAGATGTTTTTAGACTTTCATGCTCCATCCCTTTAGGCTCAATGACAAATCTCTAATCCACCAACTATGGGTAGGTTCTACATTTAGATCTTTTAACTTTCTTAAAGAAGGATATATTAGATAAGAAAGAGAAAGATCATGGTATTTTCACCCTACTTTGGAGGAGTATGACCTATGATAGAGGAGAGAATAAAGGTGAATAAGAGAAGGAAAAACTAAATTTTTACTTGTGATTCTAGCTTTGATCAGTCGTAGAGATGATTCTAGGTTGGATTATCCTCAATATCTTGAATTCTTCAATAAATCTTCTTCTAGGGTTGATCTCATGGGAGATGGTGAAGAGCGGTGAAGAACATGGTAGATTACATCTCTGAGCCAAAAGTAGTCAAGGTGGGGGTATATATACCTCTAATATTGTTTTAATTCATCATTTTTATTTAGTTGAAATAAATGGTCATATGACTTTTTGGTTAATTGGTCAGGATACCTAGTCCTTTGAATAGTACATGTCACTATCAGGATCATCACCAACAAAAAGAGTGGATCACTGCTATCAAGTCCATCTAACTTGTTATTAGTTGGACAACTACTACGCTCAACTAGTCAACAAATCAATTGACCTTGACTGGTCAACCTCTAAAGGTTGACCCACTTTCAGGTATGCCCTTTCACATGTCGAGTTTGATCTCGAAAACACCCTTAAGGAATCATAAACCTTAATATGAATATGCATATATCTACAAAATCTTGATATCACTATGTTTTATACACCTGGTAAGGCTTTGAAAACAATTTTGGTTCGAATGTTCCCATGATCACCCTATGAACTCTAATTCATCTATTTCACCCCGTCCACCTACTAAGACTTGATAAGAAAATCAATTCTCTTGGTATTCTATCATCTTGTGTATCATCATTAATTCAAGGGGTTATATACTAGGGTTTCCTTGACAGAAAGAATCATTATCACAAAATTTTACTAGATTAGGGTTTTATTACCGCAATGTGTTTATATGGGGTTTATTACATAGAAATAAAGATTATGGGTTATTATATTAAAGAATCTTTATGAGAAAGTTACACAAATAAAATTAGGTTTAGATTTAACTTGATAAAAATTGATTTAACATGATAATGTATTGTTTCAAAAACTCCCTTCATTAAGATGTTATTTCCTCAAACTCACAACTTGGGTGAGTTTGTCACATCTCATGTTGTAAATCCTAGATGGATTCTTATATTTTATGGTTCCTCATTAACACTTTAACTGTTGATATCTCTCACCTCCTCAATTTTGTATTTCATGAATGATGATCTACATTGACCTTTAGCCATTTATAAAATTGTCTATTGTCTATATATATGTTGGTTTCAACACTTGTTAAGTGTTGAGATGCAATATTTTTAGCATCCACATATAGAAGACATCGTATATATTCTCCAACTATGGTGGAAATTTAATTTCTAGGATACTCTTGTAACTATTTCTATTAATGGTCAATGCCCAACATATCTATGAGTCAACTTACCCTTCTTTTCAAACTTAAACACTACCTTCTAATGATACTTTTAAGGACACACAACCACAAACTTCAGAACCCAAAGGTATACATTTTTTCTCAATATAGATATTATGTATATTTGTGAAATATCAATTGTTGTATAATCACTACAATATTTTATTTTGTCTTTTGTCCAATATTAGAGCCTAACAACTACTTTTCTCCTATCTCATACCAACAAATCGGTATTCAAAACTTCCTTCCATAAAGTGCTTTGTATGCTGCCGTTCACAAACTTGAATGATATCTATTAAAATATGCAAATTTAGCCAAGATTATGTATGTTCCCGAATTTTAGGAAACTTCATTATACATGCTTTGGGAATATATTCTACTGTTTGTAACTTCTTTCTAACTACCCATCTGTCTAAAGATGAGAGAACATAATGAACTTTAACTTTTTCACACAGAATCATGAAGTGTATATAAGTATCTAGATGTAAAGTGGGATCCAAGATCTAATATAATAGGTAATGGAATGTGTTGTAATCTCACTATCTCATTCATTTATATGTATGCCATACTTTTAATAGAATAATTTTTGTTGCAGAGTAGAAGTTGTGATGACTTACTCAACATATGAACAACAACCCAAATGGATTTATGACCTTGAGATATGAGAGGAAGACCAACAAAATCCTCGAAAACATAATCCCACTTCCACTTAGCAATAGGCAAGTGTTCTATTTAATTTAAGGTGTTTTACTTCAACTTGTCGGCATACTCCACATATAGCTACACTAGTAGAGCTATTTAAAGTTATAGTACATTTTACTACTTCTTGTTGCATTGCGGACTTGGATGTGTATGCTTCGTCAAAAGTAATTTGTCTCAGATCTTCCTGATCATGTACACACAATCCTCCTTGAAACAAAGAAGGTTATTTTCACAATGATGGAGTCCTTCTCTCTTGACTTCTCACATTTTTTTTATCTTTTACATATCAGGATCTACAACTTGTTCTTTCAATATCAATTGTACTAGCATAGGTTATTCTTCTACTTAAATAAGGGTCTTCCTTGTTATGATACATACAAATGGGTATTCATCTTCCTCATATACAACAATAGGTCTCTTCTTCTACAAGCAATGTGGTACAATTCAACTATCGTTATAAAGGGTGAGCTCTGAATGAGTGCATTATCTACCATATTAGTTTTTCATGGATGATAGTCTATTGTACAAGCATAACGTTGGTCAATTCTAGACACCTTTGTTGCCTTGGATCTAGATCTTCCTCATTAAATATGCACTTTAGGTTCATATGATCAATGAACACCTGGCACAGTTTTCCATATTGGTAGTGTTTCTAAGTCTTAATAGCTAGTATGACTGCATCCAACTCTAGGTTATGCAACAAACAATTTTCTCCATGATCCAACAATTGTCTCAATGCATAAGTGATAACCTTATCACCTTGCATCAACATACAACCTAAAACTTATCTTTATGCATCCTAGGAGATTATGTGTCCCTTCTCATTCTCTATAAGTGATAGATTGACGATGTAATAAAATTCTCTTTTTGAGTGGAAACTATCATCATATTTCTTATTCCAAACAAAAGATTTCTCATTTCTAGTCATTGTGGTAAGAGGCATTACAAGAACATTGTAAGTTCTAATTACATCACCCTATAATAGCATGAAAATCATATAAAACTACAAACTTCAGTATGCCTCTTTGGTTGTCCCCGTCAAAGTATATATTCTACCTTGTTAGGATTACAAAACTCCCCCAACCATACATGACATTGACTAAAAATATACTTTTATTAACCAAAAATCACATTTACTAGAAATTAGAATACAATTGAAGTTTACATAATAGTTGTAATGCTAATTTACATGGTGTACATATCCAAGTATGTTTATGAGGTATATCAGGATATCACCTTTGAGTACAACTACAAACTAATATGGGAGTTGGTAAAACATTCTATTCATTAGATAAATGAAAGTTGGGGAACAAGTTCATGGCGTTCATATCGAGTTTGAAAAGTTGTCTTTCATACATCTTTGTTCTTGATATTCAGTTGGTGATAACCTAACTATAGTTCAATCTTTTAGAAGACAAATTTTCCCTTTATCTGGTAAAGCATATGATTCATTATAGGAATGGGTACTTATTCATGAAAGTAACTTTAATATTTTTCCTATAATTAATATATCTTTGCATATATACATATTTCTTTTTAATAATAAGATGGGTGCTCCCCATATTCAAGTTCTTGATTGTATAAATCCTTTGTTTAATAACTTTCTTCTTAACCTCCCTAATTTCAACCAGTGGCGTCTGATATGGTGATAATATGATGGATCCCTAGTTTGGGTATCCATCTTGTGCTATTTTCCCCTCATTCACAACAAAATATGTAGAATTCATGCTATTTCTCAACAATTCATTTCTTTCCAAGTGCACTTATGGATGTTCCTTAAGCATTTTTAAGTATTTTGATGGCCACTTTATGGATGGAGGAGAAATGGATGACTACTAGTAATCCTACATGCTTAGAGGATCCCTGGAAGCCATTGAAACCAAGTCCAACCTATCCCAAAGTTCCAAAGATTCTATGAAGCAAGGAACTCTCCAAGACTTGATCAAGAATACATTCAAAGTGCATCCCATGCTCCTAAGAATGACCAAGATACAACAAGAACAACTAAACCAAAGAAAGGCAAGCACCAAGACTCTCCAAAATCCCTCCAAGTTCAAATAATACCACACCCAAGCCACGGAATGACTTTTCTAACCCAAGAACATCCATACCACAAGGGCCATGTTCCACATTTTACTATCATCCACCATAAAAGACATAAAAATCCATTGAAACAATAATCATTCCACATAGGCCCTATTATGGTCATTCTGTTTGTTGAACAATTGTGCTAAATTGGTCATTTTTTCCAATTCCCTATCCACTCAAACCAATTCCACTAATAATTCATCCTTCACCTAGAATGGTCATTCCAACCAGAAAAATAGTTTTACTTCACAGACAGAATGGATATTTTACTTAGAATGGTTGTGATACAGCTATGAAAATGTCCATTCCACCTAGCCCATGCCTTGAGTCTGTCAGGGCTAACAAGGTTGTTCTACCTCTAGAATGTTCGTTTTGTCCTAAAACCCTACTTCTTCCCATATTGATTTCCCTAAAGTAGCCCATTTAACCCTGGAGTCAATAGCCCCTACACATTAGTGGCAGCCAAGGGGAAAAGGTTAGCTCTTGTTAGGAGCTCCTAGCCCTCCTAGACTCCACCTATCCCCTCCCCGCTCCATTTAATTTCCATCCAAACTGCAAAACCCTAACTTTTTGGGGTTTTGACCGTTCCACTTCCATTTCTTATGCTTTTGGACCTTGGAGGAGGGTATTTCTTGATATCTACCATTGGAGATAAAGATGTGTAGTTAACTGCCCCCCCTTGTGGGTTGCTTGGGGGGAAATATGTAACTATGATACTATGTTGGGAAATATTTGTACACCAAACTCTTATTTCATTGTCTAATGCTATATTATTCCTTTTTCTCTTTCCCTACCTCTTTATATGGTTTTTTGAGCTATGGAATCACCTAATGTATAGCTAAATGAGTGATTTTAGACTTTTTTGTGGAGAATTCCTTGGTTCCCTAGAGACTCGTTGTCTAGTTCTTCCCCTTTCCCTTGTATCTTCATTCCACTAGCCCTATATGAGACACATAAGTGGCTATATGTGCTATTCCATATGTACTTACCAAAAGGGATCGCCTAGTCATTGGATGGATATAGTGGGAGGTGAGATACCCTTCACCTATACTCCACACCACTCCTTTTTCCTAAGTGTACTAGGAAAACTTGTATAGTGTAAGGACCCTGGCCCATGTTTTGGGCTAACCCTATTTTCTTTGCTTAAGAAAGGTGCTTATAACCTTAATATTATCCCTCAAGAAGTTTTGATATCATGTGACAAACTTATGATTCTAGTTTGGTTCTGTTTGGATGATGTTTGAGCAATGTTTGCTTACTTTGGACCAAAGTGCAATTTACCTAAAGTACGGGGTTATATTGCAATATGTCACATGTAGAGCATGCCTTTAGTTCTTTAGCATTATTGGAAACATAATGATGTTGTGGGGCACCTTGTGGAGTGCCTAAGTTCCAAGTTTGAGCTTGGTTGGATGACGCTTGTGCTTTATGTGCTAGTTTTGGAGTAAATTGCACATTACCCAAATTGAAGGGCCAATATGCAATTTATCATCTATAGAGTCTCCTCCCTTATGTTTGACATCATCTAGGACGTGGATGGAAGTTGGGGTGACTTGTTTGGATGATAGTTAAGGAGTGACATCTCTATATGGTTTTTATGCCTTATATGACACATGTGTTATCTTCTCTTTTAGTGTATCGCGTAGAGCTTGGAGTATGTATCGGTTTTAAGGGTGTGTCACCCATGAAGGGTTCCCATATGCATGATACACATCCTAGAGTGTATCACCAGGCCGTTCATGTGGAGTTTGGGTGGCAACAAGTGGCGTTAAGAGCATGGGCAAGTGGCATCTAAGTTTATGTGGGTATGACACCTTTCCTTTGCTACCTCTCTCTTCCTTGGTGTATATAACTCCCTTCCTCCTTGCACAAGTGATCCTTTTTGGCCACCTCTTTCCCCTTCCTGTATGGGACGAGCTTGGGATCTTTGGGAGCTAAAGGAAAGCCCCCATGGAGCTTGGGAGGCCGAGCTCCTTACCCATGGAGATTTCTTGCTCAAGATTCAACCTTGGTGAGTCATGCTTCTTTACTAGCTTTTCTTTGTGCTTTCTTCTTCACCTCCTTCCTCCCCTCTCGGCCATGGATATACCCTTGATGAGAGTAGGCAAGGCCGTTGTTCTCTCCCTCTTTACTTCTTATTAAGATAAGCATAACCATGGCTTCTTCTTCTTCATCTTCATCTTTTGTTTCTTGAGGTGATGATGATGGAGTCGAAGGCATGTTTGGAACATGGGATGGATGATCTTCATGGTGAGGAACGTGGGTTTGTTTCTTGGATCAGGAATCTTGATGTATTTCATGGAGATCCTCTTAAGGTGGGTTACATAACTCTTAATCATCTCTATTATGTTCACTCTCCATATGTGCATACATTGATTCTTGTCTTTAAATCGATACCCTTCTCTATGATAGTTGTGTATGTGGAACTTGAGATATATTCTAATGGAAATGGTCACGTTTTATTACTGTCCTTATATTGTTTTCCTTGTGCAGGTTGGTGAAGGGTGTCTTGAGGTTGAAGATGACCAACCCGATATGCATAGGTTGCCCGATATAGTGTTTGCACGATATAGTGTTTGCTCGATATAGTGTTTGCATGATATAGTGCTTTGCCCGATAGGTCATGCTTTGGATGATGGATCATGAGCAATACCCCTTTCTCTCCTTGGACTTGAGAGGTGAGCCTATTCTCTAGTATCTTGGGAAAAACTCCTCTCTCTCCTTGGTTGTTGAAAGGTGAGCCTATGGCCTAGATGTTTCAGCGATATGTTGAGTTGGTTGGCCGATAGGGTGTTGCTCTACCCTAATTGCCCGATATACTAGAGGTTGTGCAAAACCCCTCTCACTTAGTTGTTGAGAGGTGAGCCAACACTCTTGGTATCCTTGGGCGATATGGTGTGGTGACCGATGTCCTTTTTCCTACCCTAGGGTTAGGGTTTAGATGTTATGGTTGGTTGACACCTAGTTGGTCCCTTGGCCGATAGAAGTGCTGACCTTAGTGTTGAGATGATGATATACCCTAGTTGCACGACATGTTCTTAGGGGTGAACCCTTGGTTGGTACCTAGGGCGGTATGGGGTGGTTATGCCTTGGTGATGGGTATCCTTGGTTTGGTATAGGGAACCCGATAGGTTGATCCTTGGTGAGGGTGATACCCTTAGAGGTAGTGTTGCCCAATATCCCTCTCCTTCCTTGAGTCATATCTTGGGCGATACAGTAGCATGAGGCTTGGGTGTTATATGGTAGATGCCTTGTTGATCCCTTACCTGATATGGTGCTTGATAGTTGGGTTAGTTAGGCGTTTCCTGATATGATGTGTTGCCCGTTATGATGCGTTGGGCGATATGGCTTTGATGTGCTTTGCACGATACATTGGATGAGAGCCCTACCCTTGAGTAAGCTTTTGGGTGATACTAAGCATCCATGCCCGATATGCCTTGGTGAAGGACCTAACCCGACACCCTTGCTTACCTGACACACACACCTATAAAGGTCTTGTTCGATATCATCAGCACTAACCCGATATAAGCATGTTGTGTACATGATAGCTTGGGTGACACAAGGGTTGAGTGTTTGGTCGATACCCTATATGAAGTTATGATGCCTTTTCCTGGTACATGTTTGGTTACCTGACACATAGGGAGGTATAGGTTGTTATATCTCTGAGCTTGGGCGATATGGTGTATAGGATGACACATGTTAAGAGCTTTGATGGTATGGCATTAAATATGAGATCCATATACTCATCCTTATGTAATATGCAGCCTAGGGTTTGAAGTTTATTGGCTTAGATAGTATGCATAATAACAATGATCATGGACGAGGTAAAAGGGATTTGACCATGTTGGGGTTGACCTAGAGGATACCTTAGTTACTATAAGGTTATGTGGTTTTGGATGACATGGTTGCAAGCTTGCCTAACCCGATATGAAGTGAGACGTGTTAGAGACATGAGTTGCCCGATAACCTAGAAGATGGTCCCTTGACCAGGATGGGTTGAGGTGTGTTTGAACTATATAACCTTGGTGGCTTCTTTGCATGACATGCTTTGCCCCATACCAGGCATAGGTGGAGCTTGCGGGTCTTACCTGATATGAATCTTGTCTGATATCACCTTGGGTTGTGGTGTTGAAGCTTTGTAGCTGATACCGGCTTTTAGTGAGGGTTTGTTTGGTCATTGCCTGCTTTTGGTGAGGGTAGGTGACACCTTTAGTGAAAGTTGTACCGTAGCTCGATAACCCTAAGTGTCATCTTGAGCCCTAGATGTTAGTATGCTTATCTTGTTACCTTGGGCCATATCCTTGGTCATGATGATGAGGTATGATGAATAGGTGGTAAACTTTAGTATGGTGGTTACCTATGGTTGATGACAGGTGAACCTTTGATGATAGATAATGGTTTTATAATCCTTAAAAGATGAATCCTTAGGGATGGTACTCATGGTGACGTGGGAAGTAGGGTATGGTGGGATACCCTTGGTATGGTGATAGTAACATTTATTATTTAATATACCATTTAAGATATTATGCTCCATGTGTTCATGATAATGGATGACGTACAAATCCTAATGATGTGATAATAATGTTATGTTGTTGGTAATTAAGTTAGAATTTAATGTTGCTTATGTTTTATATATGGTTGTACCCTCCTTTGAACGCTTATAGGATGTGTGGCAGTTGTTTTCTTTTTGTTATCCAGAAGAGAAGTAGCATGTTGTCGAATGCCTTATTGGATGACCTGGTTGTGTTGGATGAAGTATATCCTTCTTGTATCCTTTCTTTTCCTGGACATGATAGTCAAGGGAACCTATTTCCACGTGACATGTTGAGGATCAAGATAATCCTAGGAATGGATATCCTTGGAAAGGTGTGAAGTGGTCTCAGATGGAGAAGTTGGCTTTGGTTCGACCTGGCTAAGTTCTTATAGTATGGCTATCACCTGTTAGGGGTTTATGCTTCACATAAACATGACATCGGAAGGTATGCACTCAAGGAAAAGAATCGTAGTAAGATCTTCTTGGGAAAAGTTCATCAAGTTAAGCCTGATTCCTTGGAATACTCCTAGCTAAGTCTCGAGTAAAGGAAGGTCCAGGAAGGATGTGCATCGGTTAGAGATAGATGAACAAGGTTTGTAATCCCTATCCAGACTAGTTGAGAATAATGCATACATGTTACAACCGTATTGACACGTGTTGTGCCCTTGGGAACCAATATGAAGTTTTGGCAGCCTTGCATCCAAGATGATGTAGTGTATCTTGATCTGTTGTTGATAATCAAGATGTTTAGTTCCTTTGTTACTCGGTAGCTCCTTTATGTTACATCTTAAGCAAGATATAGTGAAGTGTTTTATGAGTTTTGTTATGTGTATGCATGTGTTTATCTTATGACAATCCCTTCTGAGATAGATCTCCCTTGGATCAGAGACATCCTTTGTGGAAGGAGAAGGGACAGTTGGAATGTATATAGCAGAAGGATAGTGATACAAGTTATGTGAAGCTTAAGTGTTGAGCTTGTAAGATTAGAGCAGCGCAACAGAAGCGTAATAAGGAAGGTGATATATCAGTAAAGGAACTGATACCTAAGTGATACAAATTGCATGTGATGTTCCACTATATAAAGAGTGTTATCAGACAAAGGATGATGAGACAGAGGGCTGAGCCTGTAACCAGTACAGGAAACCTTGTGTTGGCTCTAGAAGAAGAGCAAGTACATTGGTCATAGATCTATGACACCCAGGAGCTTTTGTGGAGTTGTATGATGCAATGCATGAGTAACACCCATCTTCTTTTTACTTGGGATCTCGGGGACGAAATCCTTATTAGGGGTTTATGACTTGTGAGGACCCTAACCCATGTTTTGGGCTAACCATGTTTCCTTTGCTTAAGAAAGGTTCTTATAACCTTAATCTTATCCCTCAAAAAGTTTTGATATCATGTGACAAACTTCTGTTTCCAGTTTGGTTCCGTTTGGATGTTGTTTGAGCAATGTTTGCTTGTTTTGGACCAAAGTGCAATTTACCAAAAGTAAGGGGTTATATTGCAATATGTCACATGTAGAGAATGCATTTAGTTCTCTAGCATCATTGGAAAGATAATGATGTTGTGGGGCGCCTTGTGAGTGCCTAAGTTCCAAGTTTGATCTTGGTTGGATGATGCTTGTGCTTTATGTGCTAGTTTTGGTGTAAATTGCAAATTACCCAAATTGAAGGGCCAATATGCAATTTATCAGCTCTAGAGTTTCCTCGCTTCAGTTTGGCATCATCTAGGACATGAATGGAAGTTGGGGTGCCTTGTTTGGATGATAGTTAAGGAGTGACATCTCTATATGGTTTATATGCCTTATATGGCATAGTGTATCGGGTAGAGCTTGGAGTATGTATCGGTTTTGAGGGTGTGTTGCCCATGAAGGGTGCCCACCTGCACGATACATAGCCTATAGTGTATCACCAGTCTGTTCATGTGGAGTTTGGGTGGCAACAAGTGGCCTTACGAGCATGGGCAAGTGGCATCTAAGTTTATGTGGGTATGACACTTTTCCTTTGCTACCTCTCTCTTCCTTAGTGTATATAACTCCCTTCCTCCTTGCCCAAGTGATCCTTTTCGGTCACCTCTTTCCCCTTCCTGTATGGGATGATCTTGGGAGCTTTGGGAGCGAAAGGAAAGCCCCCATGGAGCTTGGGAGGCTGAGCTCCTTGCCCATGGAGATTTCTTGCTCAAGATCCGACCTTGGTGAGTCATGCTTCTTTACTAGCTTTATCTTATGCTTTCTTCTTCACCTCCTTCCTCCCCTATCGGCCATGGATAGACCCTTGATGATAGTAGGAAAGTCCATGTTTCTCTCCCTCTTTACTTATTCTTGAGCTAAGCATAACCATGGCTTCTTCTTCATCATCATCTTTTTTTTTCTTGAGGTGATGATGATGGAGCCGAAGGCAAGTTTGGAGCCTGGGATGGATGATCTTCATGGTGAGGAACATGGTTTTGCTGCTTGGATCAGGAAGCTTGATGTCTTTCATGGAGATCCTCTTATGGCAGGTTACAGAACTCTTAACCATCTCTATTATGTTCACTCTCCATATGTGCATACATTGATTCTTGTCTTTAAATCGATACCCTTCTCTATGATAGTTGTGTATGTGGAACTTGAGGTCTATTCTAATGGAAATGGTCACGTTTTATCATTTTCCTTATCTTGTTTTTCTTGTACAAGTTAGTGAATGGTGTCTTGAGGTTGAATATGACCAACCTAATATCCATAGGTTTCCCGATATAGTGTTTGCCTGATATAGTGTTTGCCTGATATAATGTTTGCACGATATAGTGCTTTGCCCGATAGGTCATGCTTTGGCTGATGGATCATGAGTAATACCCCTTTCTCTCCTTGGACTTGATAGGTGAGCCTATGCTCTAGTATCTTGGGCAAAACTCCTCTCTCTCCTTGGTTGTTGAAAGGTGAGCCTATGGCCTAGATGTTTGGGCGATATGTTGAGTCGGTTGGCTGATAGGGTGTTGCTCTACCCTTATTGCCCGATATGCTAGAGGTTGTGCAAAACCCCTCTCACTTTGTTGTTGAGAGGTTAGCCAACACTCTTGGTATCCTTGGTCGATATGGTGTGGTGACCGATGTCCTTTTTCCTACCCTAGGGTTAGGGTTTGGACGTTATGGTTGGTTGACACCTAGTTGGTCTCTTGGTCGATAGAAGTGTTGACCTTAGTGTTGAGATGATGATCTACCCTAGTTGCACGACATGTTCTTAGGGGTGAACCCTTGGTTGGTACCTTGGGCGGTATGGGGTGGTTATGCCTTGGTGATGGGTATCCTTGGATTGGTATAGGGAACCAGATAGGTTGATCCTTGGTGAGGGTGATACCCTTAGAGGTAGTGCTTCCCGATATCCCTCTCCTTCCTTGAGTCATAGCATGGGCGATACAGTAGAATGAGGCTTGGGCATTATACGGTAGATGCCTTGTTGTTCCCTTACCCGATATGGTGCTTGATAGTTTGGTTAGTTAGGCATTTCCCGATATGTTGTGTTGGGCGATGTGGCTTTGATGTGCTTTGCACGATACATTGGATGAGAGCCCTACCCTTGAGTAAGCTTTTGGGTGATACTAAGTATCCCTACCCGATATGCCTTGGTGAAAGACCTAACCCGACACCCTTGCTTACCTGACACACACACCTATAAAGGTCTTGGTCGATATCATCAGCACTAACACGATATAAGCATGTTGTATACATGATAGCTTGGGTGACACAAGGGTTGAGTGTTTGGCTGATACCCTATATGAAGTTATGATGCCTTTTCCCAGTACATGTTTGGTTACCCGACACATCGGGAGGTATAGGTTGTTATATCTCTGAGCTTGGGTGATATGGTGTCTAGGACGACACATATTAAGAGCTTTGATGGTATGGCATTAAATATGAGATCCATATACTCATCCTTATGTAATATGCAGCCTAGGGTTTGAAGTTTATTGGCTTAGATAGTATGCATAATAACAATGATCATGGACGAGGTAAAAAGGAGTTGACCAATGTGGGGTTGACCTAGAGGATACCTTAGTTACTATAAGGTTATGTGGTTCTTGGCTGACATGGTTGCAAGCTTGCCTAGCCCGATATGAAGTGAGACATGTTAGAGACATGAGTTGCCCGATAACCTAGAAGATGGTCCCTTGACCAGGATGGGCTGAGGTGTGTTTGAACGATATAACCTTGGTGGCTTCTTTGCACGACATGCTTTTCCCCATACCAGGCATAGGTGGAGCTTGCGGGTCTTACCCGATATGAATCTTGTCTGATATCACCTTGGGTTGTGGTGTTGAAGCTTTGTAGATGATACCGGCTTTTAGTGAGGGCTTGTTTGGTCACTGCCTGCTTTTGGTGAGGGTAGGTGACACCTTTAGTGAAAGTTGTACCGTAGCTCGATAACCCTAAGTGTCATCTTGTGCGCTAGATGTTACTATGCTTATCTTGTTACCTTGGGCCATATCTTTGGTCATAATGATGAGGTATGATGAATAGGTGGCAAACCTTAGTATATTGGTTACCTATGGTTGATGATAGGTGAACCTTTGATGATAGATCATGGTTGTATAATCCTTAAAAGATGAATCCTTAGGTATGGTACTCATGGTGACGTGGGAAGTAGGGTATGGTGGGATACCCTTGGTATGGTGATAGTAATGTGTATTGTTTAATATACCATTTAAGATATTATGTTCCATGTGTTCATGATAATGGATGACGTCCAAATCCTAATGATGTGATAATCATGTTATGTTGTTGGTAATTAAGTTATCTCTGTTGATGTGCAATCTAACCATGTTGGTGTTATTAATTGAAATACATAGCCAGGAAAGGGCTATGATGCTTATGTGAATATGTGTCTTGTGTGGCACCTAGTATATGTGAAATATCTGAGTAATGATGATGTACCTTGTTGATAAGATAACATGTATCACCATATGATGAGAAAGGTCTGGTGACCTGATAAAGGCTGAGTGCCTGATTGAGGTGTTATCCTCTAGTTATGATATGAGGGATTGATATCCCATGATGATGAAGCCTTGAGAGGCAGTAGCATTATGTGATGAACTGAGGGATTGATATCCCATGGCCATATGATGATTGTTGAGGGCATTGAGATTAACAATAACAGTGTGACACAAGGTAATGGAATTTAATGTTGCTTATGTTTTATATATGGTTGTTTAATACAACTTGGTTGCCCCAACAATCCACTTAAAATGCATTAACTAAATATAGATGAACTTTCATGTAGTTTGCCCTAGCCATAGATCCATCATCGTCAGGAGTTGGTGATGGTGAAATGGGTTCTCTTATGGGTTAACTCAGAGCGTATATTGTTGAATATGTGGGGTTTCTCCTAGCTGAAAATAGGAGGATTAGAGTGCAACTGTGATTTTAGAATCAAGATGTGTATAAGAGCATGGTGAACAGGTCCATGGCTCCGTGTGATAGAGCATGGTGAACAGGCCCATGGCTCAGTGTGATAGAGCATGAATGTGTTCATGGCTCGGGAGCACAATGAACAGGCCCGTGGCTCAAGATATACTAGTGTCGTAACATATACCAAGGTTGGCTAGAGAAAGGGTAGCCTACGGAGTTGACCCTGTGACTGAGGTCACTTAAGAAAGACATTGTGGTCTTGCTTTGGTTCTCGTGCACTGACCACAAGGGTAGAGGTCGTGGATTCTGGCTCTTCCATTGACCTTGTATGGCACCGTATTTGGGTTTTGTAACCGAAGGTTGGATTTGAGCGGTACGACTCACTTCCACAGGGCATAATAATTTGTAATCAAGCCGTATATTATCTTTGCTTAGGGCAAATACAAAACATTGGATGAGGCCTTGTAATGTTCTTCTATGATCTTTGTATAAGTTTTCATATTCATGTTCTTCATATTCCTTCTTGCATAACTGGTTAGCTATTACATGTGGTTTAGTTTGATCTATCTACTCAGTCATTTGTGTTAATAATAAAGTTGGTAGAGGGTTATATTTTTAGTTGGGACTGTGCGTCTCACCCCGCAAGTTAATAACCCTTTTTAGGTGGATGTGCCTGGCGAGGTGAAGATCATGTGGCTGAGATAATATGTAGAGGTATTGTACCTGGTGGAATAGATAGTGTCTAGTAGCAGAGTCCTATGTGTCGTCCATGTACACTCAGGTCTTCGGGAGAGTTTTTTGATGTTTCTGATAAGATGATCGATTTGTGGTTTTGGCTTCTGTACCTTGATGTAATAAATCAGGATGTGGAACAATTATTTCAAGTAACGAGATGATGGGAATTTATGTTGTAGCACCTTGAAAATATATGTTATGAAAAGAAAGTTGGCTCAGATGCAACATGTATCGTCTTGTGGTGCTTGTTGTAAATCGGTTTTAATTTCCCATGATTTTCGGTGATCCGCTGGTTAGTATGTAATCATGTTTTGTTTGAGATGGGATGTTTCATATAGAATCCTAGAATTGGATAATAAAGATCTATGCCAATCTAATTCTTAGTTAATAGAGCCTCATAATGATATATGGGAAGTGATAGGGACTAGTTCCCCTATAACCACCATGCCATCCATGGCCAACTAATAAAGTAGGATGCATACTCTACATTGATCCTTGTTGTTTGGCTTGATATCTATGTGTTGGATGTTTATGAATAAATAGGACCCCATTACATGGTTGAATGTTAAATATCCCCCCAAAAAGTGCACTACCCCATCTACTTACTTAAACCCTAGTTTGTTCTCTTGTTAGTTAATTACCTTTTTCTTTTTTAGGCTAATTGCTTGCCTTGTTCATGTTAATTAGTTCTTGTTAGAGCAAGTAGTTCTTGCCTTGTTTCTTATGATAGCTTTATCTTACTTTAATTATATACTTCTTTCTTAGTTTAATTGCTAATCCTCCATTATTGTGATTGTTCTCTCTATCTTGTTAGTGAATTTTTTAACTAAGTTCAATGTTCTTCCCGTTAGTTAGTTAGCATTAAATTGGGTAGGGCTAACTTAGGTTTGTTTCTTGCCTTTTCTCTTGCTTGCTCGTTCACTCTAGTAATTCAAACCCCTAATCAAAACCTAAAAACCCTAGTCTCTGTCCTAGAAACATAAATAAGCAACTAGCATATTTCCCTAACCCACTCCAAATTAAGATGACTCCATAAGTGAAGATATACTTTGTAAGGACCTTGACCTTCATTTTGGGCTTACCCAGTTTGCTTTTTCTAAACCCTGTGTTTAGATGCTTGCTAATCACCTGAAGTTGTGATTAGGGTTTTTTTGTGCTTTGTTGAGAGGTGGAGGTGCAACTTGCAAATTACCCAAGTTTTAGGGTTGGTGTGCAAGTTTGTCACCTTGAGAGATGTCTTTCTCTATCCTTGCATCCTCTAGGGTTGATAGGATGGGTTGGGCTCTTTGCTTGAGTAGCTTTGGGCTTTATTGAGCCTTGTTGAGGCTTGATATCAGGTTGGACCTTGGTGTATCGGCCAAGAGAGTGTTGGTTGTATCGGGCAAGGAGGTGTATCAGCCGTGGTGTGTTGGGTTGCCATCTTGGGCGACACACACCCTTCACCTAGCCTCGTTTGTTTCACCTTCTTTGGACAAGTGGATGTTGCTTTGCTAAGTGGGTGGCAACTCATGGGCGTGTGTTTTTGGGGTGCTAGCATCTGGAACAATCCTTGGACAAGTGTGTTAGGGGCAAGTGTGTTAGGGGTGGGTGCCAACTTGCCTTGCTCTTCCCCTTCACCCCTTAGTATATAATCACCCCCCCTTGCTTGCTAGGTCTCTTTGGTTCCTTTAGTTTCTTCCCTTCCTTTGGTGGTCGAGCTAGGAGAAGAAAGGAGCAAGTGGTGGCCGATACAGCTAGTGTCTTGGGCGACACACATTGCTACCTTGTCCCTTTCCTTCTCTTGTGGTAAGTATCTCTCCCTTTCCTTGGCACCTTCTTCTTCTTCTTCTTCTCCCTTCTCTTTGGCCATGGTGGTTACAAGTTGTTCTTCTTTGTGTTGGCCGAAGGTGGTGCCTTGGAGCTTGGAGCTTGGTGCTAGGAGCTTGCAGCTTTAGAGCTTGAGGAGGGTTACATACCTCATAACCCTACTATACTACTTCTTTATCATGTTGCTTTGCTATATATTTTTTCCATGTCATCTTCTAGCTATGTTTCTTGCTCTAATGGTTATAAGGTTGCCTTAGATGTACTCTAGGCCTTGGTGAGATGGTTGCCTTGTGTTGGTTGAAACTTTGGATTTGGGGTTCCTTGGGCAAAACCCCTCTCTCACTTAGTTGTTGAGAGGTGAGCCTAGGGTCTCCTAATTCAATGGTGAGTGGAGTTTTGGGTTGTTTGGCCGATATGGTGATGGACCTCCTTGTTGCCTGATAGGTGATGGAAGTTGTGCAAAACCACTCTCTTACTTAGTTGTTGAGAGGTGAGCCAACTCTCTTGATCTTTTAGGGCTTCTTAGTGGCAATCTTGAGGTTGAAGATTACCAACCCGTCAGGGCTTTTGAACCCTTGCACGATACCCTAAGTTGTATTCTGCCTGATATCCCTCTTCTAGGGTTGAGCTTGGGCGCTATGCTAGGTGAACACCTTATCAACCTCTTGACCGATATGGACCTTCACCTGAGATGTAGTTGGGTGATATGTCCTTGGGTGATATGGTGTTGCCCGATATGGAGTCTTGGTTAGTGTAACCATGATGGACGATATGGTGCCTTGACCGATAGAGAGTCCCAAACCCTAGCTTGGACGATAGGGATACCTTGGGCGATATGGGAGCTCCTTGGGCGCCATGGTGGGCTTCCCATGGTATCGCTTGATGGATGGCAGTGGTGTGCCTTGGGCGATATGGTTTTGGTGGTTTCCCGACATGGAAACCCTAACCCTAGCGGGCGATATAGGTTCTTTGCCGATATGATGATAGTGTTGCCCAATACACTCTTGTACATGGCTTCCCGATACCCTCTTGTACATGGCTTCCCGATACCCTCTTATGCATGGCATCTTGATACCCTCTTGTACATGGTTGTACGATATGTTGGTTTCCCCATATGTGGCTTGGTGCCCTAGGGTTTTCGGTGGTGACCGATATCATTTGGGTGAGGGATGATGCCCTACCCAATATCCTTTGGGTGAGGGATAGCACCCTACCCAATACACCTTTGGTGAGGGATGTGCCTAACCCGGTAACCCCAAGTTGGTGAACTTGTTGTCTTGAGCCCATATCTTTGGTTCTGATGATGAGATATGATAGTTGGTTTGTGCCCAGTAACATGATGGCTACCTAAGGTTGATAAGATGACAAGATCATGGTTCATGATGTTATGAGATATAGGGCATGGTGGATGCCCATGGTTTGGTAAGAATAATATAAGTTGTTTGACATACTATCTACAGCTTTATACTTCCTATGTTTATAATAATGGATGTTGTTCCAATCTTATGCACCTTAAATCTTAATGACATGATATTCATAATATGTTCTCTAAAGATCTGTATTCGCTGATCAAGTTATCTCTTCGGATATGCATTCTAACCATGCATGTATTATCAAATGAATTCATAGCCATGTAAGAGATATGAGGTGTATGTGTTTTGGATGACAAGGAATAATGATGTTCCTTGTTGATGAGATAACATGCACCCCCAGTATGGTGAGAAAGGTCTGGTGACCTGATAAAGGCTGAGTTCCTGTGTTATCCTCTAATGATGAGAGAAGGGATTGATGTCCCATGATGATGTATAATGATGAAGCCTTGAGGGACAGTGGCATTATGTGATTAGGGATTGAGATCCCATGGAAATATGATAATGACAGTAATGTTGTGACACAATGTTGTTTATGTTTGATAACCTGGTTGCCTCAACAATTCACTTAAAATATACTAATTAATTATAATGGAATATTTCATGTAGTTTGCCCTAGCCATAGATCCATCATCGTTAGTAGCTAGTGATGGCAAAATAGGTTTATCCTACGGGATTACCTGGAGCACATATTGTTGAATATGCGGGGTTTCTCCTAGCCGAAAATAGGAGGATTAGAGTACAACTTCGGTTGTAGACTCAGTATTGTTAGAGCATGGTGAACAGGCCCATGGCTCAGTGTGATAGAGCATGAATGCGTTCATAGCTCAGGAGAACGGTGAATAGGCTTGTGGCTTAAGGTATGCTAGCATCGAGACCTGTACTAAGGCGGGCTTGAAAAAAGGGTAGCATGCGGAGCTGAACCTGTGGCTGAGGTCACTTAAGCAAGAGACTGCGGTCCTGCTTTGGATATCATGCACTAACCACGAGGAGGTGAGGTCATGGAGTCCGGCTCTTCCATTGACCTTGTATGGCACCGGTTTTGGGCTTCATAGCCGAAGGTTGGATTTGAGTGGTACATCTCACTTACTTAGGGCATAATATATTGTAATCCATGCGTATAGTATATATTGCTTATGGAAAAACATGGAACATTGGTTTAGGCCTTACTTATATAGTTGACCTAGTTATATCTTGCAGTTAATTACATGTTCCTCATATCTTATGATAAGTTCTTATATAACTTGTCTTTTCAATATTGTTCCATAAGAAATATCTATTTATATGCCTCCTGGATATCTTGCTAAGTTTGTTAATAAAGTTAAGTTTTGCTCAGTATGTTGCACATATGATCTGCTATTATCAGTTATCTATTTTATCTGTTCTAGCCGACTGAAGTTTTATAGTTCGGCGGGGAGTTATGTTTCTCGCTAGGATTGTGTGTCTCACTCCGCTGGTTTTAAAACTTTTTAGGTGATCGTGTTAGACATGGTGGTGGTCGTGAGGTTGCGGCCGAGCTGCAAGAAGAACAGTAGGAGGTAAGAGATGGATATGCTGCTATTTTGGTAGTAGAGTCCTAGAGTCATCCATGTACTCTCAGGTCCTTGGAGGTGTTTTGACGACATTTCACGATGTATAGTTGATGTAGCTTGTTCAACCTGTTGTTGGCCTGGCATGGCATGTTCTATATATAAACATGTAGTGAACTCATTGTTCCTATGGGACAGTTAGGTCCTATGAGCTGTGGACAAATATCAAGGTTTATGTATATTTATATAACATGTTTCCTTGTAGGATAAGGATCTGGATGTAATAGTTTCTTTGTTATCTGCTTTACGCAATTGGTTTTAATTAACCCGTGTTTTTGGTAATATGTTGTCTATGGAGGTTCCGCATGTTTTCACGTGGCGTTTCACTGTCTTTTTGATGGCGAGATGTCACAATAAGTTTTGGTATCAGAGATCTAGGTTCGTTGAGTCTACAAGGATCTAGGACTAGGCTTGTGTCTGTTCTTGTGATTTTCTCCAGATTTTCTCATAATAACCTTCTGCCCCCAGCAGAAGATAAAGCTTAAAGATATCTAGAAATCATAAAGTACATGTTGCCGAGATCAGTGATGTTGCATCTGTTGATGGAGCATGAGTGTAGGCACATGAAGATTGGGTTCCTGAGGTCCCCTAGCTTGACCCGGCCATTCCTGAAAACCATACCTATCAACATCTTATGGGGCATTTAATGGCTACAATGAATCTCATGGTGGAAAGATTGACAGTGCCTCCACCAAGAGCATAGGCTCCCCATGGTATATCTTCGTGTATTGGGAAGACCTTCGAGCGGCTTCGCCAAGTCAGAGCTTCAGATTATGCTAGTACAATCGATCTAACGGATGCTGATCTGTGGCTGACAGGTCTTGAGAAAGCCTTCCAGATTCTCGACATCCCCGAAGCAGACAAAATCAAGCATGTTGTCTACCTTCTGAAGGGTAGTGTTGGACACTGGTGGGCCATCGAGGAGGAAAAGCGACCCGGTGAGATGATTTGTTGGGACATCTTTCGGCGGGAGTTCATGAGTCGATACTTCTCAAAGACGTACCTGGATGAGAAGATCAACCAGTTTAAGCGTCTGTGCTAAGTATCTATGAGCATAACTGAGTATAAAGCCAAGTTTATAGACCTATTGAGGTTTCGTCCTCACATGGAGGTGACAGATGATGAGAGAATCAGACGGTTTGAGAAAGGTTTGAATGTTGAGTTGACGACACATGCTGATGCTTTAGAAAATCAGTAGTAGTTTGCCACGTTTGTGAGTCTTTTCGAAGGATTGAATGGTCAGTCAAGGAGAAGAGAGAGACCATGTCTAACAAAAAGCCTTCTCAGTTCCATAGGCAGAGGTTTGATGGCTTTAAGAAGCTAAGGTTTTCTGCACCTTCTACATTACAGAGTTCCAGTACGCCATCACAGTGGTCTCTGAGTAAAGGAAGAGGGTGTGGGTTTTCGCCATCTAGAGCCCATAGTACAGCTTCAGTGGCAGGGATAGGGTCGTCTATGTCGTAGATTGAAGTTAGGTCGTGCTATCACTGTGGACAGACAAGGCATTTGAAGTCAAATTTCCCAAGGAGAGATGTCGAAGTGACGCAGCAGCCGAGGCAGAATCAACAAGGATCAGATAGACAGCAGTCCAATGATAACAGAGGGCGAGGACACGGTCAAGTGTCACAAGTAGGATCATCTGCTCAAGGAAGCATAGGATGTGGATGACAGCAAGCAATGACTCGATTTTATGCTATGAGTTAGCCTGAGGCGATATTCAACCCACAAGTGGTGGCAGGTCAGATGGAGTTATTTCATTCTGATTTGTCTTCTTCTTGCTTTGTATCTGTTCTGGTTGACCTAGGTGCTACACACTCTTTCATCGCTCGTAATATGCTTAATAGCTATCTTTTACCTATTAGCTGTAAGAAAGATAGCTTGTTGTTAGAAACCCCTCTTGATGGTTCCTCGATGCTTCGCTAGGTGTGTCCATCTTGTGTTCTATCCTTTTCGGGACACAACATACAAGTGGATCTCAGGCCATTGGATATGCAAGGATTTGACGTAATCCTTGGGATGGATACCTTAGAGAGGTATAAGGTTGTGTTGGACTGTGGTTCCAAGTAAGAGGTGTTCGCTAATGATGGTGAGAAGTGGATCTTCCAAGGAGATAGGAAGATTCTTCCGACGTGTTTGGTGTCATATATGGTGGCATAGAAGTTGTTGAGGCAAGGTTGTAGAGCGTTCTTAGCTCATGTTGTGGATACCAAGGCAGAAGGTTATAGCCTTGAGGATGTTCTTATTGTCAAAGAATTCGCCGATGTATTTCACGATGAGTTTCCTGGTGTTCCTCCACCTTGAGAGATTGACTTTGAGATCAATCTAGTGCCAGGGAAACACGCTTTCCAAAGTTTGAAAGAGAAGTTGACTAGTGCTCCAGTGTTGGTGCTGCCAGAGCCTGGGAAAGGCTATGTTGTTTTCTGTGATGCTTCCAAGAAAGGCTTAGGATGTGTGTTGATGTAGGGAGATCGTGTGGTTTCTTTTGCTTCATGACAACTTAAGAAACATGAGGAGAGTTACCTGACACATGATTTGGAGCTGGAAGCGGTGGTCCATGCATTAAATATTTGGAGACACTATCTTTATGGGGAGGTGTGTCAAATATTTACGGATCATAAAAACCTAAAGTATATCTTCTCGCAAAGTGAGCTGAACATGCGACAATGTCGTTGGATGGAGTTGATCAATGATTATTATTGCACCATTGAGTATCATCCTGGTAAGGCAAATGTGGTAGCTGATGCACTTAGCAGGAAGTCTTCTTCCCTTCCTACGAAGAAGGCACAGTTGAGTTCTTTGGTATGCCATAAGTGGGATATGTTCGTCTCTTTGCGGCGGATGAATGTAAAGTTGGAAGTCTCCTTGTTGCAGGATTGTTGGCATAGATGCAAGTGAATCCTACTTTGAGATAGTAGATCAGAGAAGCACAGCAGGAAGATGCTACAGTTTAGTTGATCAGGATAGAGTTTGGCAACAAGAAGAGTGATGGATTCCATGAGTCTGAGGATGGACTAGTTTGTTATCATAACAGGATGGTGGTCCCCGATGCTGATAATCTGAGGATGTTAGTGCTCGAGGAAGTGCACACGTCAATGTATTCTATGCATCCAGGTGTCACCAAGATGTATCATAATGTAAAGGACACGTATTGGTGGCCTGGCTTGAAGAGAGATGTGGCCGAGTTTGTGGCTAAGTGTGTGGTATGCTAGAAGGTTAAGGTTGAGCATCAGAAGCCGGCAGGTTTGTTGCAACCCATGCCGATACCGTAGTGGAAATGGGATCATATAACCATGGATTTCATAGTTGGTATTCCAAGGACAGCTAGGAATCATGATTCCATCTGGGTGATAGTGGATAGGTTGACAAAGTCTGCTCATTTCATACCTATGAAGACAACGTATACAGCAGAAAAGCTTGCTCGGGTATATGTGGATGAGATAGTGCATTTGCACGGTGTGCCCACAACGATAGTTTCCGACAGAGGCCCCCAATTCGTGAATCATTTTTAGGAATAGTTGCACAAAGCATTGGGAATGCAGTTGAAGTTCAGTACCGCTTTCCACCCGTAGACGGATGGACAGTCTGAAAGGACTATTCAGACTTTGGAAGATCTTCTCCGAGCTTGTATCTTGTAGTTCCTAGGTAGTTGGGAAGTGCATCTCAGTCTGATAGAGTTCACCTACAATAATAGTTATCAACAGAGTATCGACATGGCACCTTATGAGGCTTTATATGGCAGGAAGTGCAGATCTCATCTATGTTGGTATGAGTCTGGCGAGTATCAGCTTTTGGGTCCTGAGTTAGTGCAGCAGACAACAGAGAAGATCAGGGTGATACAACAACAGTTGAAAGAAGCACAGGACAGACAAAAGTTGTATGACAATGATCATCCCAAACAAAAGGTACATCCTTCTTGGTCAACTTTGTCAATGGCAACGCGATCACACTGAAGTTCCTTATAAACCTCCGGTAGTATCCTACTAAACCCAGGAAACTATGAACTTCAGTCGGTGTCTTCAGTTGCTCCCACTCGGCAACTTACTCCACCTTCTTGGGATCCACTCTGACTCCTTCCGCTGATATCACATGACCCAAGAAAGTCACTTCCTTCAGCCATAACTCACATTTACTAAACTTGGCATACAACTGGTGTTGGCGAAGGAGAGTCAACGCTTGTCGAAGATGTTGTTCATGCTCTTGACTTTCCTGACTATAGATCAAGATGTCATCTATGAAGACCACAACAAATTGATCTAGAAACAGACGGAACACCCTATTCATTAGATCCATGAAAGTAGCAGGTGCATTGGTTAGCCCAAACAACATAACCACAAACTCAAAGTGACCATACCTCATCCTAAAAGCTGACTTTAGTATGTCATCCTCCTTGATTCCGAGCTGATGATATCCTGACCATAGATCGATCTTCGAGAACACTGTAGCACCACACAATTAATCAAACAGATCGTCTATCCTCGACAAAGGATATTTATTCTTGATTGTAACTTTGTTCAACTGTCGGTAATCTATGCACAGACGCATCGGTCCATCCTTCTTCTTTACAAACAGAACTGGAGCACCCCGCGACGATGTGCTCGGTCTGATGAAACCTTTATCCAGCAGCTCCTGTAACTGTTTCTTCAACTCTGCCATCTCTTCTGGAGCCAACCTGTATGGTGTCTGAGCAACTGTCTTTTCTTGAGCAGCTTTGGGCTTTGTTGAGCCTTGTTGAGGCTTGATATCGGGTTGGACCTTGGTGTATCGGCCAAGGGAGTGTTGGTTGTATCGGGCAAGGAGGTGTATCGGCCATGGTGTGTTGGGTTGCCATCTTGGGCGACACACATCCTTCACCTAGCCTCGTTTGTGTCACCTTCTTTGGACAAGTGGTTGTTGCTTTGCTAAGTGGGTGGAAACTCATGGGCGTGT
The DNA here is from genome assembly GCA_963693085.1 of Alisma plantago-aquatica. Classification (NCBI taxonomy): domain Eukaryota; kingdom Viridiplantae; phylum Streptophyta; class Magnoliopsida; order Alismatales; family Alismataceae; genus Alisma; species Alisma plantago-aquatica. The sequence continues at coordinate 196,935,129 of OY856412.1, forward strand.
GTTTTTGGGGTGCTATCATGTGGCACAATCCTTGGACAAGTGTGTTAGGGGCGGGTGCCACCTTGCCTTGCTGTACCCCTTCACCCCTTAGTATATAATTGACCCCCCCTTTCTTGCTAGGTCTCTTTGGTTCCTTTAGTTGCTTTCCTTCCTTTAGTGGTTGAGCTAGGAGAAGAAAGGAGCAAGTGGTGGCTGATACAGCTAGTGTCTTGGGCAACACACCTTGCTAGCTTGTCCCTTTCCTTCTCTTGTGGTAAGTATCTCTCCCTTTCCTTGGCACCTTCTTCTTCTTCTTCTTCTCCCTTCTCTTTGGCCATGGTGGTTACAAGTTGTTCTTCTTTGTGTTGGCCAAGGTGGTGCCTTGGAGCTTGGTGCTAGGAGATTGGAGCTTTAGAGCTTGAGGCAGGTTACATAACTCCTAACCCTACTATACTACTTATTTATCATGTTGCTTTGCTATATGTTTCGGCCATGTCATATTCTAGCTATGTTTCTTGCTCTAATGGTTATAACGTTGCCTTAGATGTACTCTAGGCCTTGGTGAGATGGTTGCCTTGTGTTGGTAGAACCATTGGATTTGGGGTTCCTTGGGAAAAACCCCTTTCTCACTCAGTTGTTGATAGGTGAGCCTAGGGTCTCCTAATTCAATGGTGAGTGGAGTTTTGGGTTGGTTGGCCAATATGGTGATGGACCTCCTTGTTTCCCGATAGGTGATGGAAGTTGTGCAAAACCCCTCTCTCACTTAGTTGTTGAGAGGTGAGCCAACTCTATTGATCTTTTAGGGCTTCTTGGTGGCAGTCTTGAGGTTGAAGCTGACCAACCCATCATGGCTTTTGAACCCTTACACGATACCCTAAGTTATGTTCTGCCCGATATCCCTCTTCTAGGGTTGAGCTTGGACGATATGCTAGATGAACACCTTGTCGACCTCTTGACCAATATGGACCTTCACCCGAGATGTAGTTGGGTGATATGTCCTTGGGCGATATGGTGTTGCCTGATATGGAGTCTTGGTTGGTGTAACCCTGATGGGCGATATGGTGCCTTGACCGATAGAGAGTCTCAAACCCTAGCTTGGACGATAGGGCTACCTTGGGCGATATGGGAGCTCCTTGGGCGCCATGGGGGTCTGCCCATGGTATCGCTTGATGGATGGAAGAGGTGTGCCTTGGGCGATATGGTTTTGGTGGTTTCCCGACATGGAAACCCTAATGCTAATGGGCGATATAGGTTCTTGGTCGATATGATGATAGTGTTGTTGGTATGTATGCCCTGAGAGCCAATCATGGGATGATTGGTGGGATACATTAAGATTGATTTGATAAACATCAAAGGCAAGCTTCCAATTCTTTCTGGTTCAGTCATATGAGATAGTGATAGAACAGATTGAATGTCTAGAGAATGACAGTACTCAATGACGTATGCCTTCAGGTTCAGGACCTGAACGATGAGATCATACGGATGCTAAGAGTTTGTACATTCTCATTATGTCCCTAGTCAGATATCATTGTGGAAGGTAGATAGACAACAATGACACATAAGACTAGATTGTGGTGTTGGTTGATGACAGAATCTCATTAGTCATGATATAGAGATATCAAACCAAACACATAGGTACTTGTTAGAGAACAAGTGTACCGGACAGACCCACCGTGAGTTTGACACATGGAACCATGACATGGTAGTCACAGTCAGTACTCACAGTGATGGTGGTGAGTGTGATTCTTTGACCTGAAATCACTACACTCAACACATGTCGTTGGGCACACTTTGACATCATCAAACGCAGTCCTGAAACATGGGTTGTTATAAAGGTGATGATTGGGTGGCTATGACACATGGGGATTTTGAGGGGTGAGTGATAGATATGGGATTTGTCCCTCCTGAGGGAGTTTGATATCCAATGTCACTTGATGAGTAGGATTGAGAAAGGCGTGCATGCATGTGTGAATCAATATGTGATATTGATGTCATACATATCTCTTCCAATCTACTCTGAGATCAAGAAAGTGAATGAACGTTGACAGGATGACTGTTCCATGCCTTGAGTTCATTCAGGGTATCAGTGACAAAGGAATTATACATTCAATGTAACACCATTCACGGATTGTAGGATTGAAATTTGTTCTCCAACTTTCTACTTTCACTTGGGTAGCACTGATGTGTGACTAGGCACCGCTCTTTGCTTGTGAAGTCATAAGTGTTATGGACTTTCACTGTCAATGTGAAATGGACATGTAGGGTCACACACATAGGATTTAACCTGGAAGAGGAGTTTTTTCCACAAACAATGTTTAGATTGATTACTAAAGGAGTTTAGTATTCAATTAAACACTCAATCAATTGATAGCTCAATATCATAATGTTCAAGGTGTTGGACACATTGATTGGAGTATCGGATTGATTGAAATCACAATTGATTGATTCTGCACAGTCTGCACTCCCAACTGATCGACTCATGAGATGAACCGATCGGCTCAGCTTGGTGAACCGATCGGCTCGGCTTGGTGAACCGATCGGCTCGGCTTGGTGAACCGATCGGCTCAGGTCATGAGTCGATCGGCTCATGGATAGGGTGAACGATTGCTTCAAGTGTTGAAATGATCGGTTCAACTGTTGCAACCGAGCAAGTTGGGAAAGTTGGATTGGTGAGAATTTTCCTTTCGTTTCACTTGCCCAATTTTATTGGGAAAAGGATTGGTATTTGATACCAATTAGAAACAAAAGAGGGAAAGTCGGTCGGGAACTGATCAGGACCACGAACCGATCGGTTCAGAAAGTGAACCGACCGGCTCATGGGTCCCAACCGATCGATTGAGTATCAACCGACCGATTCAGGTCCCCAACCGACCGTTTCAGTAATGAAACGATCGGTTCAGGTTGCGAGTTGGTTATTTTTGTGAAAAATCTCGAACCCTTCTACTCCTGCTTTTAGTCCCGCATTGCCCGGGATGGAGAACCATGTCCCATGACCCTCCTATATATAGGGGCATTGGGGGCTTCTCAAAGAACAACTCAGTGCAACCAGTTGCTCTGCAAAGTTGTCGTTCTCTCTGGTTTTGGTAACCGAGAGAGCCCGAGCAAGTGCTACCTGAAAAGGGAGGCACAACAAGGGAAAGACAACTGCAGTTGCAACTGGCGGCAGGAGAGTGTGTTGGTGACTAGTACACTGACAGGAGGGTGCGACTCCTTCCAATTCCTTGTGGGACAAGGAGATTGGAGTTCCAGGTGGTCTGTGTGGACTACTTCAGAGGCAGGAGGTTTCTGCTGCTCAGGAGGACAACTGTCAATCCCAACAGTCCCGGTGAGACCAGGAATCTTCAGTCCCGGTGCGACCAGGAGCTGCACAGACACCGTCCAAGACCGGAGGTGAAGACCGCGCAAGGCACGAGGTATTGTCACCGAGCAAGCCTCGAGACAAGGTATGATTCCACAAACCATCTTTTCCTATTGTATAGACATTGATGTGTTTCCTTGTTCTGGGTTTGGGGAGGAGAAAATTTTTGTTTCCGCTGCCTTCTCTGCCTTCCCTAAAACCCAACAGTGGTATCAGAGCCACATCAACTGTTCTATACTTTAGGATTATCGATATGATCGATTTTGGTTTGTCGCCTTTATTTATTGCATACGATGTGAATAAAATTGGCTTTATGCATGTCCAATCCTAAATCCACAAATCCCAATTACATATATGATATGTATTATTAATGTACTCAATATGCGTCACCCTTAAATGAGTTTTGTGGTGGATGTATAGTGTGGTTATGGCCAATAAACCCTATCTGTTTATGGTTGTTTGTGGTTGCTTGCATCTCAGTCTGCACACCGATCTTCCCTATCTCCTATTCCTGATGTAACTCGAAATAATTCGAGACTTCTTTCCTACCTTTTCTCCCCTCGAATGTAACTCGAGGTTTCTCTTTTTACAATGTAAAATAGGATAGATTTTATTTCCTGTTATGTCGAAGAACGGCGGACATCCTGACGACAGCTGAGACGATCGGTTCATGGCGTGAACCGATCGATTGACGTTCCATACGATCGGTTCAAGGAGTGAGCCGATCGGTTGATGACCGGTTCGAGGAGCGAGACGAGTGGGTGGCGGCCATGAAGAGATGCACAATGACCAGGTGAACCGATCGGTTGGAGGAGCCAACCAATCGGCTGGTGGCACCCAGAAAACCGGACCAGAATGAGCAAGTCATTCATGTGATGAGTTGATCTACTCAGAAGGCAAAGCACAGAGTTCATCTTGTACAGGTTGCATGTGATGTAGACCTAGATGATCGTGATTCCTCTTGGCTCGAGGAATCACATTAGGATGGCCATAATCATCGCTTTTATCGTTTCGCATGTTTTCTGTTGGATATAGCATGTATATGATACGTACTATGTATTGTGGTGATTGGATATGTATATGTATATAAAAACCAAATCCCTCATTAAATATTAAGTTTTAGATGCCTTCCAAATGCGACACACGTGAAAAGCTTGATCGACCAAGTGTGGGCACGCCCTAGTGTGGTGCACCGTCTATCTCGTAGAAGCGTGAAGGATGAATGTGTGGGTCTGCCCTAGCAGGGTGTATATTCATCGTGTTTGCTTTGGGTCAGACTTAACAAGGTGACCTAGATAGGATCTAGCACCTTGAGGCATGGAGATGCTCATGGCAAGGAGTTGCATATGACATCTTATCAAGAGTTGCATATGATGCAATTGGCAAGAGTTGCCTACCTGAGAGATCTAAGCTGTGGGTGACAGCCCTAGCTGGTCCATGACTTAGAGGATTTTAGGATCTTGCCCACTCGAAGGTTGTACGCTGCAATCTTCCAAATTGATGGTGAGGGCTATCAATTTGAACTAAAATAGTGGGAGCGATAATTAATTAAAGGCCTAATTTTATCGTCAACTTTTCAAATCAATCAAATAAGTCAAAATGAGTTTTTGGACTAAAATTGCATATTTCCTTTTGTAGTACAAATGACGACAAAAAACAATCACTTTTCTTTGCGATCGGTCCTTGAAAAGGACAAGCTAAATGGGACAAACTTCCATGACTGGTATCGGACATTGAGAATTGTTCTCACTCAAGAGCGAAAGCTCTATGTCCTGGATACTCCAATTCCAGAGGAACCGACTCCTAATGCACCAAGGACAGAAAGGGATGCTTACAAGAAGCATTCTGATGATGCCATTGATGCAAAGTGCTTGATGTTGTGCTCTATGAACCACGAGTTGCAGAGACAACATGATAACATGGGTGTAATTGAGATGATTCAGCATCTCAGGAACATGTATGAAGATCCAGCACGGTAAGAGAGATACAATGTCTCAAGGGCGCTGTTCAAGTGCGTCATGATAGAAGGAGATCCAGTTGGTCCTCACACGCTCAAGATGATTGGGTACGTGGAGAACTTGCAAAGACTGGGATTTCCACTGAGCCAAGAGTTGGCTACTGACGTGATACTGCAATCGTTGCCAGAATCCTACAGTCAGTTTGTGATGAACTACAACATGAACAACTTTGATAGGCCACTGTCAGAGTTGTTGGGCATGTTGAGGACAGCCGAGATACAGATGAAGAAGGACAAGCCTAAGTCTGTGATGGTGATCACGAGTAAGAAAGGCAAGTCCAAGCGCAAGGGCAAGGGCAAAGCTAAGAAAGGTTCTGATGCTAGCCAGGAGCCCAAGTCGTCTTCATCTCTCAAGGCCAAGGGAGGCGTGACCAAGAAAGCCAATTGCCACCATTGTCAGAAGCCAGGACATTAGAAAAGGAATTGTCCTCTCTATCTGGAAGAACAAAAGAAGAAGGATGCGACTGACGTCTCCACTTAAAGGTGTCATGAAAGTAAACTTGTAACACTTTTGAGGTATATGATACCAAGATGTAAAGTGTAAAGCACTCATAATTGGGGCAAGTGTTGCCTCCATAGATAGGCGTACTTTAGTTTATTTTCAGCCTAAAAGGCATGTAATACAGTTATGAACTGCTATTTCATATTTGCCAATAGATAGAAACACTTTATTTTTGCATATTGTATGACAATGATGGCAATTAATAAAGTTAATGTTTCAATCTTAAAGATATGATCTTTGTGGCAATGCCTTGTTTATCTTGTCATACATGGTATGCATAAGATAAAATGATACCTAAAAGTTATAGATAACTCAAACAATCAAATTAACATCAATCATGAGAAATTCATTTCTAGTTTCCATGTGATGGATAAATCTAGACTCTTTTGGTTAGAGAACCAGTAAGAGACATGAATATCTTGGACATGATTAATCAATCTTCACTAAAGGTTGTGGGAGAATGATTATCCTATTAGGTATGATACATGTGATGTATTTACATACCTATTGGAACAAATGCTAATACTTCAAAAGGTGTTTAGAGAAATACCAATATGAATATCTTGAAGTGTTCAAGATTATCATAGATGAAGTACAAATTTTGGTAAAGTGTTAATTCTTGATCAATGAATGAAATACTTGGACCAAATGTTTGAGATCCTTATGAGTGATTATGATAGTGTATCATAGTGAACTCATGACTAAGGCATGGTGATGTCTAAATCAAGAAGGAATCATACTCTAAGGAGTTAGAGAATGATTATCAAATAATTGAATTCTTCTTAATAAAAGAATACCCCACACTAATAAAGGACATTAAAAATCACAAGGAGTTGTGAGTTCTTATATCCTTGACAGATACACCTCGTTTATCTATGTGATGAGTTGTTCATGTGATGAGTCAACTATCTAGATAAATATGAGGAACCGAATTTTGAGTTATGGTTTATGACCATTACATCCTAAATGACATCCATGTGAACCATAAGGTATGACCTTGATGGTAGCACCCAATGGATAAAATCCATAAGTGCAAATGAGTCTTAAGTGTTAAGACACATGGATAACATTTTCAGAAGGATGATGCTTGTTGATTGCAACTTAATGACTAGGACATTTGGCATATGGATACTAAAACTGCATTCCTATGAGGAATAAAACAAGGATGTGTACGTGACACAACCTATAAGGTTTATGAATCCACTAATGCAAATGAAGTCTATAAGTTACAATGGACTAATCAATGTGATTGATTGAGTACAAGCAATTCATAATTGGATCTTTACTTTGATGATATAGTCAAAGGGTTTGACTGATATGTCAAAGATAAAGAAGGGATATGTGATTTAGTGGGAGCGTGTTCACATTCCACATGTTGATGTGAAATGGAAATGTTCTAGAATGGAAATACAAAGTGGAAATTATCTTTAAGGAAGATAGAGATGTTTCCTATGTGATAGGAATAGAGATCTATAGAGATAGTTCTCAAAAATCTCTTGACCTGAAAAAGCATACATTGGCAATCTGTACTGAAGGGTTCAGTATGCACAGATTCAGTGGGAGAAAACTTGTCCATGTTACATGGAGTTAGTATCCCAAGGCCAAGTGTCCAATTCTTATGAAGAATGTGAACACTAAGAATAGATATGGATCTATCATGTATGTAATCATCCCATTATCTTGCATGTATCGACATGGCAAGAACAAAATGCATTCATCATCTTGTATGTAGGACAACACAATATGATGTGCTCATCCTGATAACTCGTCTGTGGGACATGACGAGTGGATGTCTGTCTGCTTCCAGTAAGGGTTACTGGAACACCATGAGAACTTGATAAGTACTTATGAAGTACTAGTTCTATGGAGATAAGGAAGAGTTCAATGTAAAGAGTTACATTGATACGAACTTCTGAAAGGACAGAAAATTAATCGCAAAATATATATAGGATATATAAAAGTGAAAGTTTGTTGATAATTGGAAGTGTTCTAATAAAACCATTTAAAAGGAAATGTCGAGTATCTATGTGTTAGAGAACAACATTGGATACTATATGGATCTGGAAGTTCATGAGATGAACTTATGGATATTCCACTCATTGATGACAAGTATGGAATCCTTGATCATGCAATGTGGCTAAAGGTTAGCAAAGGAATACTAGATCGCATATTACAACAACTCCATCTCATACGTGTGACGTACAGTGAAGAGATGTGAGACATGCAATTTATACTGACTTTGGCAAGGTGTTGTCATAACTCACTATGTTGGCACAAGAGCACAGTAACATGTGGGACATGTTTGAAGATCACTATGAATATGATTCAAGGGTGATTGGCTCGCAGTGCAAGTGGGAGTCTGTTGGTATGTATGCCCTGAGAGCCAATCATAGGATGATTGGTGGGATACATTAAGATTGATTTGATAAACACCAAAGACAAGCTTCCAATTCTTTCTGGTTCAGTCATATGAGATAGTGATAGAATAGATTGAATATCTAGATAATGATAGTACTCAATGACGTATGCCTTCAGGTTCAGGACCTGAACGATGAGATCATACGGATGCTAAGAGTTTGTACATTCTCATTATGTCCCTAGTCGGATGTCATTGTGGAAGGTAGATAGATAGCAATGACACACAAGACTAGATTGTGGTGTTGGTTGATGACAGAATCTCATTAGTCATGATATAGAGATATCAAACCAAACACATAGGTACTTGTTAGAGAACAAGTGTACCGGACAGACCCACCGTGAGTTTGACACATGGAACCATGACATGGTAGTCACAGTCAGTACTCACAGTGATGGTGGTGAGTGTGATTCTTTGACCTGAAATCACTACACTCAACACATGTCGTTGGGCACACTTTGACATCATCAAACGCAGTCCTGAAACATGGGTTGTTATAAAGGTGATGATTGGGTGGCTTTGACACATGGGGCTTTTGAGGGGTGAGTGATAGATATGGGATTTGTCCCTCCTGAGGGAGTTTGATATCCAAGGCCACTTGATGAGTAGGATTGAGAAAGGCGTGCATGCATGTGTGAATCAATATGTGATATTGATGTCATACATATCTCTTCCAATCTACTCTGAGATCAAGAAAGTTAATGAACGTTGACAGGATGACTGTTCCATGCCTTGAGCTCATTCGGGATATCAGTGACAAAGTAATTATACATTCACTGTAACACCATTCACGGATTGTAGGATTGAAAGTTGTTCTCCAACTTTCTACTTTCACTTGGGTAGCACTGATGTGTGACTAGGCACCGCTATTTGCTTGTGAAGTCATAAGTGTTATGGACTTTCACTGCCAACGTGAAATGGACCTGCAGGGTCACACACATAGGATTTAACCTGGAAGAGGAGTTTTTTCCACAAACAATGTTTAGATTGATTACTAAAGGAGTTTAGTAGTTCAATTAAACACTCAATCAATTGATAGCTCAGTATCATAATGTTCAAGGTGTTGGACACATTGATTGGAGTATCGGATTGATTGAAATCGCAATTGACTGATTCTGCACTGTTTGCACTCCCAACCGATCGGCTCATGAGATGAACCGATCGGCTCAGCTTGGTGAATTGATCAGCTTAGGTCATGAGTCGATCGGCTCATGGACAGGGTGAACGATTGCTTCAAGTGTTGAAACGATCGGTTCAACTGTTGCAACCGAGCAAGTTGGGAAAGTCAGATTGGTGAGAATTTTCCTTTCGTTTCACTTGCCCAATTTGATTGGGAAAAGGATTGGTATTTGATACCAATTAGAAACAAAAGAGGGAAAGTTGATCGGGAACTGATCAGGACCACGAACCGATCGGTTCAGAAAGTGAACAGACCGGCTCATGGGTCCCAACCGATCGGTTGAGTGTCAACTGACCGGTTCAGGTCCCCAACCGACCGTTTCAGTAATGAAACGATCGATTCAGGTTGCGAGTTGGTTATTTTTGTGGAAAATCTCAAACCTTTCTACTCCTGCTTTTAGTCTCGCATTGTCCGGGATGGAGAACCCTGTCCCATGACCCTCCTATATATATATGGGCATTGGGGGATTCTCAAAGAACAACTCAGTGCAACCAGTTGCTTTGCAAAGTTGTTGTTCTCTCTGGTTTTGGTAACTGAGAGAGCCTGAGAAAGTGCTACCCGAAAAGGGAGGCACAGCAAGGGAAAGACAACTGCAGTTGCAACTGGCGGCAGGAGAGTGTATTGGCGACTAGTACGCTGACAGGAGGGTGCGACTCCTTCCAATTCCTTGTGGGATAAGGAGATTGGAGTTCCAGGTGGTCTGTGTGGACTACTTTAGAGGCGGGAGGTTTCTGCCGCTCAGGGGGACAACTGTCAATCCCGACAGTCCCGGTGAGACCAGGAATCTTCAGTCCCGGTGCGACCAGGAGCTGCACAGACACCGTCCAAGACCGGAGGTGAAGACCGCGCAAGGCGCGAGGTATTATTGCCGAGCAAGCCTCGGGACAAGGTATGATTCCACAAACCATCCTTTCCTATTGTATAGACGTTGATGCGTTTCCTTGTTCTGGGTTTGGGGAGGAGAGAAAAAAAATTCGCCGCCTTCTCTGCCTTCCCTAAAACCCAACAAGTGCTGCCCGATACTGTAACATCCCTGACCTGGGTTATGAGTTAACCCTAGGTGTTTTGCCTAAATATGTAATTAAATCTTTGTGATTAACTCTGAGCATGTAATTAAATTTCTCAGAAACATATATTTCAGTATTTGCTCCTTTTTATTTAAAGTTGTAGCATTGTTTTGTTATACAGGGACCTATGTGCAATTTACCCAGTTAAAAAGTGTTAGCTTGCAATTTGCACATGTTGAGATGTTCCTCTGATGATGAGACATCATGAGAATCTTTTTGGTAAAGTTTGAGGGATTTCCCAAGCTAGGGCACCAAGGTGCGGCTGTGGAAGCAATCCCGGTGCTTGAAACCCTAATTTGGGGTAAAATGCAAATTACCCAAATTAAGGGATGCAAATTGTGAAATATGTCATCTAATGTATCTTTTTAGACTCTTGCCATCATTAAGAGAAGAAATGATGAGGAAGTCACCTCAATTGAGTTATCAAGTTATGAAATATACCTTGTGATTGAATAAGCAGGGTATATGTGCAATAGCTCTTTATGTAAGTACCTTAGTATTAGATTGATCTTCCTTGCCTCTATTGCTAGACCTTAAGAGAAGTTTTGTCCTTTGAATGAAGAGGAAGGGACGAGCAAGTAATGAAGGAAGGACCTAGTTGGAATTAGGGGGAAACTTATGGGCCTTCAATGAAACATCACCCAAGTATATGTATACTTCACCTCTCAAGCAAAGGAACTTTTCCTTCATGCATATCATTGTTTCCTCTTTGCTTGGCCGACTAAGGACTGTCTTGGAGCTCAAGGGGAACGACCAAGGGTGCAAGGTAGGTTTGAACCCCTCTTCTTGCCTAATTCCATGGTTAGAACTCGAATTCAAGGTCAATTTGGTGGCTAACTCTCGAAACCCTATCTTTCTAGCCATCTCTTTTCATCTTTCCTTGGAGTTTTCACCTTGGCCAACCTGTGGGAACTCAAGGACGCCATTAGAGCTTGGATCTTGAAAGCTTGGAGCCCAAGGAGCAAGCTTTAGGCGGGTTTTATAACTCTAAACCCATGCTTTACTATGTACATCTCTTATATGCGGTTAGATGATAGCTTTTCATGTTTCCCTACTTTTCCCTGCTATTTTGCAAGCAAATCCATGGGATATTCGTACTGTTCTTGAGCTAGAAGATGAAGGCGTGATTTCCAAGAAAAACCCACCGCTTTTCACTTCCTTAAACGGTCTCACCAGTTTGCTCTCTCGGTCTCAAGACCGCGAGGTGAGCAAACGGTCTCTAGACCGCGACAGGGCAAACGGTCTCCAAGACCATTTGGCCCCGTTGACCGAGCGTGGACCTATAAGAAATCTGTTCCTAATTATATAGGCTAATCACCCTCACAATTTAGGAGGCTAAATCCAAAGAAAAAGGGAGATATGACCTTTTTAAGTAACAACTTTAATTGAATTTATTCCTGATTTTCAAACGGTCTGAAATTGCATTTTTGGGCAAACGGTCTCAAGACCGTGTAAGGTCGTTGACCAGGCGTTGACCGTATGATTTTACTGTTCAAAATAATGTTAATTAACAACCCACCAAGTTTGATGGTCTAATTCCAAACGTTCTAAGAGTTGAAGGGTAAATACTAGGGCTAACCCTAGGTGAAATCAGTACTGAAATTATGGTGACCTAATTAGGGTTTTTAGGGTTGATTGACCTAAACGGTCTCAAGACCGTTTAGGGGTTACCCAAACGGTCTCAAGACCGCGAGGGCAATCAACCATGACCGTTTGGAGGTCTGGGGTCAAGAATAGTGGACCAATTGAAGGTACAATTATACCAAATTACATTGCAATTAAATATTGATATGATCATCAACTCAATAGGTCAGACCTTGATGAATTTGCACTAGAATCCAAAATTGGATGGGCAAACGGTCTCAAGACCGTTTGGAACTCATCCAAACAGTCTCAAGACCGAGAGGACAATCACCCAAGACCGTTTGAAGGTCTAGGGTTAAGCTAATTTGACCATTTGAGGACCCAATTGCAAATAAGTTATCAATTTAATCAAAATTCTATTTTATGGCTCAATCATGGTTCAACCCCTATCAAATCACCTTACACTTTGATTAAATCTTGGGCAAACGGTCTCAAGACCATGTGGGGTCCACCCACATGACCTCAAGACCGTTTGGGCCAAGTTTGGGCCCATTTGGAGCTCAATTGAAGGGTTCAACCTTGTGTTAGTGCACATTGTTGAGTGTTGATGGGTGAACATTGATAGACCCTAATTGAATCGACTTCAACCCTAATTGGTCAACCATTGAGGGTCAATTGAATGACCAAGTGGTCAAGCATAATCTTAATTGACCCAATTCATAAGTGGTCATCATAGTTTTGACCTTTTAAGGGCTTCAACATGAGTTGACATTATCGGGTGTATCATTGAATCTTGTTGATGGTCTAAGTGGTTGAGACCATGTGAGCTCGCTGTCTCAAGGTCGAGAGGAGGTTCGTGGTCTCAAGGTCGTGTGGAGGCTCGTGGTCTCAAGGTCGTGATAGGGCTCATGATCTCAAGACCGCAAGGGGCCTCGCAGTCTTGGGGTCAAAGAAGGGCAAACGGTCTTCATGATCTTCGCGGTCTTAACCTCATTTGGAGTCTTCGCGGTCTTGAATCAATGGAGGGCTCGCGGTCTTGGAGGAGGAAGAGGCCTCGCGGTCCTGAGGTCAAAAGTGACCAAACGGTCTACACATCCTCGTGGTCCTAATGTCAATTGGTCAAAAGGTCAACTCAACCAATGGGTCTCAAATCGATTAAGGGTTGATGGTTAAGATCAATCAAGATAATTCAAGGTTGACTTCATTCAATCAATTGATGATATAAATGGTTCAATGTTGCCCGAATCAAACCCTAATGATAACCTAGGATATTAAGGGGTTAATGGACTAAGGTTTTGACCATGATGATGATCAATGGGGTGAATTACCAAAATACCCCTGAAGGGTAAATTAAGTAATACCTTGATCAAATCAAACCCTAATCACATGATGGTAATGTTTTGGGCTATGTTAGCCTATGATGACTTAATCCAACCTGATTTAGAGTGATGTTGACATCCCTAACATTATGATGAGAGAGAAAGTACTTCTAGAGAGAGAAAGTACTTCTAGAGAGAGAAAGTACCCTTTTCAGGTGAAAACTCAATTAAAGCATCTCCAATGCACAGGAATGAGCATAATTAGGATATGATCCACCTGTTTGAGATCATAGAAACCCTAATTATGATAAATGATGAACCTTTGACTAATCTAAGAGCATCAATGAAGGTGTTACTCATACATGATGATGTTATGAGTTCAATTCACCTTAATGTGAATAGTAAACCCTAATTCAAGGGTAATGGCATGCTTTTGAGTATTAAACTCTATTTGATGTGAATTAGAGATTTAACTCTTATGACAAGAGTAGGAAGTGTATTCCTTATTTTTGTATTACCTTTATTAGTTGTAATAACTATGCAGGTTCTGATATGAAGGTAATCATATCCAGGTATGGATGTTGATGTTATATTCATTAAAGGCATGTTGTTAGCCTTATGAATAAGTAAAGTAATCTGCTGCCTTGTCAGTGGCATCCTATGCTGATAATGGGCTGTGAGAGCCATGAATACCATCAAGGTCATGCCTTAGAGATGACTTGTGATGAGGATAATGAGAAATAATGATTGATATGAGTTAGGCCTGTTACATTTAGTATTCTTCTTTTATAGCTGCTATGTTACTGTTATTGTTTGGAGAACAATGTATGATGTTAAAGAATACTGAATGTACCTAACTAATCAAGTATAATGTAGAGCCTTGATCATAGATCCATCATTGTCAGAAATTAAGTGATGGTGAAACAGGTTTTCCTCAGGGAACTCCTGGAGCACATACTTTTGAGTATGTGGGGTACATGGATGTGTAGAACCTTACATCCTAGTGTAGGAAAGTGATGTAGATGTGTAATCCATCCATCCTTCACTATATTTCCATACTGTATCAGTGGTAGGTAAACATGAAACCTCCTGATGACGAAGAAAGCACAGATATCCGTATCAGTGGTAGGTAAATATGAAACCTCCTGATGACGAAGAGAGTACAGAACGCCACTGTGACTCTAGAATAGCGAAGGACCAGTTTACCTTGGTGAGCTATAGTAGTAGAGACACGAGATGTCCTACAAGTAATCCTCTTACTGACTGAGGAAGGTGAAGGTCATGAGAATCCGGCTCTCTTAATGACCTATGTATGATACTGATGTGACTTCTCAGCGATCAGTTGGAGTATGAGTGGTATGCCTCATCTCCACAGGGCATAATGTTGTTTGTAAAACATAATCAACCATATAGTATAACTTGATAGAGATAACTCCAAGTTAGTCGATTGATGTTACATTGCAATAGTGTTTATATTCTCCATATCTCCTAAATTGTAGAGATCTGGTTATACTTGCAACTGTTATAGAATACTTTGAAGGCTTTACTGCTTAAGATATTCTTTGATGTTATAATAAAGCTTCTGGCGAAGAGTTATAACTCTCGCTGGGACAATTATGTATAATTGTCTCACCCCGTAGACTTCAACTTTTTAGGTGGACGTCGGAGACGAAGGAACCAGCCTACAGGTGATCAGTCTCAGCAGCAGCAGCACCAGGGGCAGCAGTAATCTCAGGTGGAGATTTTCCTGCCATGTGGTGTAGTTAGAGTCAGTCCTATGTGTCCTCTGTACTCTCAGGTCTTGGAGTCTTGTGTTATGTGATCTTGAGATTTTGTATCTTGATGTATATAATTACTCAAGAAGTAATTATCCTGAGATGTAAACAGTTTATCTCTCTTTATGAAAGAAGTTTTTATGGATCCAAGTTCTTATCTCAAAAAGTTTTATTTTCCCGTGATTTTTGTCTTCCGCTGATTACCGATTCGCTTCTGCTAAGTTTTAATCGTGTTTATGTCATGGTTTGGAGATCAGAGCCCACAGATACACTCTTATACATGGCTACCTGATACCCACTTGTACATGGTTGCCCGATACCATCTTGTGCATTGTTTCCCAATACCCTCTTATTCATGGTTGCATGATATGCTGGTTTCCCCATATGTGGCTTGGTGCCCTAGGGTTTTTGGTGGTGACCGATATTGTTTGGGTGAGGGATGATGCCCTACCTGATATCCTTTGGGTGAGGGATAGAACCCTACCTGATACACCTTTGGTGAGGGATGCGCCTAACCTGGTAACCCTAAGTTGGTGAACTTGTTGTATTGAGCCAACATCTTTGGTTTTGATGATGAGATATGATAGTTGGGTTGTACCCAGTAATGTGGTGGCTACCTAAGGTTGATAAGATGACAAGATCATGGTTGTGTTCATGATGTTATGAGATATCGGGCATGGTGGATGCTCATGGTTTGGTAACAATAATATAAGTTGTTTGACATACCATCTACAACTTTATGCTTCCTGTGTTTATAATAATGGATGTTGTTCCAATCTTATGCACCTTAAATCTTAATGACATGATATTCATAATATGTTCTCTAAAGATCTGTATTCGTTGATCAAGTTATCTCTTCAGATATGCATTCTAACCATGCAAATATAATCAAATGAATTCATAGCCAGGTAAGATCTATGAGGTGTATTGTTTTGGATGACACGGAATAATGATGTTCCTTGTTGATGAGATAACATGCACCCCCAGTATGATGAGAAAGGTCTGGCGACCTGATAAAGGTTGAGTGCCTGATTGAGGTGTTATCCTCTAATGATGAGATAAGGGATTGATATCCCATGATGATGTATAATGATGAAGCCTTGAGGGGTAGTGGAATTATCTGATGAGGGATTGAGATCCCATGGCAATATGATAATGACAGTAATGTTGTGACACAATGTTGTTTATGTTTGATAACCTGGTTGCCTCAACAATTCACTTAAAATATACTAATTAATTACAGTGGAATATTTCATATAGTTTTCCCTGGCCATAGATCCATCATCATCAGTAGCTAGTGATGGTGAAACAGGTTTATCCTGCGAGATTACCTGGAGCGCATATTGTTGAATATGCGGGGTTTCTCCTAACTGAAAATAGGAGGATTAGAGTACAACTTCAGTTGTAGACTCAGTATGGTTAGAGCATGGTGAATAGGCCCATGGCTCACTGTGATAGAGCATGAATGTGTTCATGGCTCAGGAGCACGGTGAATAGGCATGTGCTCAAGGTATTCTAGTGTCGAGACCTGTACCAAGGCGGGCCAGAGAAAAGGGTAGCCTACGGAGCTGACCCTGTAGCTGAGGTCTCTTAAGCAAGAGACTGCGGTCCTGCTTTGGATATTGTGTACTGACCACAAGGTGGTGAGGTCATGGAGTCTGACTCTTCCATTGACCTTGTATGGCACTAGTTTTGGGCTTCGCAGCTGAAGGTTGGATTTGAGCGGTACGACTCACTTCCTCAGGGCATAATAAATTGTAATCCAGCCGTATAGTATATATTGCTTAGGGAAAAACACAGAACATTGGTTGAGGCCTTGCTTATATAGTTTCCCTAGTTATATCTTGTAGTTAATTACAGGTTCCTCATATATTATGATAAGTTCTTATATAACTTGTCTTGTCAATCATGTTCCATAAGAAATATCCAGTTATATGCCTCCCGGATATCTTGCTAGGTTTGTTAATAAAGTTAAGTTCTGCTCAGTATGCTGCACATATGATCTTCTTATATCAGTTATCTGCTTTATCTGTTCTAGCCGAATGATGTTTTATAGTTCAGCGGGGAGTTATGTTTCTCATTGGGACTGTGTGTCTCACTCCACTGGTTTTAAACCTTTTTAGGTGATCCTGCTAGACGTGGTGGTGGTTGTGAGGTTGCGGCTGAGCAGCAAGAAGAACAGTAGGAGGCAAGAGATGGATATGTTGCTATTTTGGTAGTAGAGTCCTAGAGTCATCCATGTACTCTCAGGTCCTTGGAGGTGTTTTGATGACGTTTCACGATGTATAGTTGATGTAGCTTGTTCATCCTGTTGTTGGCCTGGCATGGCATGTTCTGTATATAAACATGTGGTGAACTCCTTGTGCCTATGGGACAGTTAGGTCCTATGAGCTGTGGACATATATCAAGGTTTATGTATATTTATATAACATGTTTCCTTGCAGGATAAGGATCTAGATGTAATAGTTTCTTTATTATCTGCTTTCCGCAATCGATTTTAATTAACCCGTGTTTTTGATAATATGTTGTGTATGGAGGTTCCGCACGTTTTCACGTCGCGTTTCACTGTCTTTGTGATGGCGGGATGTCACATACTTGATGATCAATGTACCTGACCATCAGTTCCTTAGCTTTCTTGGAAATAGTCAAAGACTGGAGTTGTGAAGAACACTTGATCTCTGACCTACAAATATTTCCTCTTCAAGTGGCCATTGTACCACATCTTTGTGTGCTCCTTGTAAATGTGTGATTATCACATGATGCTAGATGTAGTTGTTCTAGCTCTTATAATTGAAGCAGTTGGTTTTTTGTTTGCTACATAGAATTCCAAGTTGAGATGGTTTATGGCCCACCTAACTTGTGTTCAATCTCTACTAGTGGTGACACAACTTCCCATAATTTATACGAAAAGGTGTAGTGTCTAGGCAGGGTCTTGTAACTAGTTTTATAAGTTAAAAGTGTGTCATTCAGCTTGTGTGCCTAATCCTATCTTGTTCTACCGATTGTTTTCTGCAGAATGCTTTGATTTGTGAGCTCCATGTAACCACTCATCTGATGGTGGTATCGATTAGCCACATGATAAGAGACACTGACCAGTTGGGTCATTGCTCCTATGTTGGTGTGTAAGGAGTGGGACATGAGAGGGTATCCACTCCTTACTTAATTCAGGAATAAATCCATCTAATCCAAACACACTAACAAGTATACTAGAATATGAGTATTGTTTTCATTTCAACGAATCATATGCAAGAATAGTAATAGAAATAAAAGTAAAGACTACATTCAATTTTTACAATATTAAATGATAATCTCTTACTTGAGGTTTACATGAAAGAAACAACTTCTTCACTAAGTAGAGGGATAACTAATCTATATGAATTCTATCCCCCATGGATTAGATCCACTAAGCCAAGTCCAAGACATCATTTCAAGTCCTCCATGCCCCAAAAATAGAAAATGAATGTGAAATTTGTAAGCTTAAAAATGCTAGTATGAACATATAAATAGAAATTGAGAAATATTGGGAAAAGGCAATAATAGGCTTGACAAGGCTTCCCAAACCAAAAGGAAAAGTGAACATGCAAATGGATACCAAAGATAACATTTAAAGAAGATAAATAATAAGAGAGTTTCTTGTCTTATTCAATGTCACAACAAAATATCACAATCATAAACAGTTGTGTGGTGAGTAATAAGCAGACTTATATATACTAATAAGTTCGATAGGAACCCATATATTTTATACTAAGGGGGAGGAGGACTAAAATCTTAGTTCCAAATAAGTATATAATTTTGCAGGAGGACGAGAACCTCAGTGCATGGTAGGAGGACTAAAACCACAATGACGGGTAGGAGGACTAAAATCTCATTACCAAAGATATAATATATAATAGGAGGATTAAAATATTTGTGCATTTATAGGAGGACTAAAACCTTAATGCATAAAATAAATATGGTGTCACTACTTCTAGTTATAACTTGAAAATTCACACATGCAAATAATACATGAAAGATAAAAGTATATTCAAGCTCAAATAATAGATGAGAACATCAAACAAATATCATGTGGGGATAGAGGACCCATAAATTATTCATCAATATCCATAAATAAGATATATCATAAGTCATAAAAAGTCAACCACTTGAAAATTAGGACTTCATTCAGTTTAAATACTCAAATTAGGGTTACCATAAGGAAATAGGGTGAAAAAGATACAAATTGGGTCCAACAACCATAACAAGCAAAATAAGAAGATCATACTATCCATACTACTATATAACTACTCACATGAGTCAACCACTCAGAAGAGAGAGAAGTGTATGGGGTAACATATCAAAATAGAACCAAGAGAGACAAAAATTATAGGTGATTGTTGAATCTGATTAATAAGGGATGCAACATAACTCAGATCAAGTCATGATATATCCATGGTTAACCCTGTATCTTCAAGAGATCTTCAAACAGTCTGTTAACCGTATATGTGAAATTGGGGTTAATATATCTCCCTAAATTTTCCTTCTTGTTACTAAATAATTAGGATATAAAACTAGCATATCATGTGGTTATATTTTTATGATTTCATATCATATTTTACTTTATTTTCCTAACTTATAGATTATTAGATATTAACTTAAAAAACTTCATCCAATTAGGAAAATCATAGACATCATATATTTGTTAGATGGGAATTAGGAGATGAAATTGGTATCATTAGATGGATAAAAAATTACAAAATTTGAATGATATATCAATTTATTTTCTTACTAGTAGATAAATTTTAGTGAATTTTATAAGTTAATAGATTTAGCTTAAAAAACAAGAAAACAAATTCAAATGATGACTACAACCTCACATAAGGGTTCTTAACCATGGGCCTGATACTATGTCTTCATCATAAACCAAATACCACCTTTACGCAACAAACAAACTAGAATAGGTCAAAAGACTTCAATACACCTCTCCTCAAAACTAACCAAGTGAAAGGCATAGAGAGCTCATGAGGGAGTTTGTTCCCTCATTCTAGACATGGACAGAACAATAGCCTACAGAATATCAAAGCTTGAATCCAACTTGGTATAAGACAACATTGTGCTAAAAAGAAGGTACACATGGCACTCAGCACACCCTCTCAGTTCCAACAAGTCCCAACACCAGTTCTAGGATGTCCTAGAGCTCATTTGACATCACTTGACTTGATAGGAAAGATGCAAGGAACTATGAGAAGTTTGCATGTATCACACACCCAAAAACTAGATTCAAGTGACGATTCAACAACTAATCACCATGAGTCTGATGAATAAAGTAGCAATGGGAGAAAAGGAAATCGATGTCTATAGCGGGACTCCAACCCCTCGAGCCAGTCTAAGAGGAACTTGTAAACTCAGCCACCTAATCAACGTTGAACGCTTGATCCTCCAATGGAATCTTGGTAGAACAACCTCATTGTTGACCCCCGAGCCTATATGATCTCAGAAACCCTTAGCTTGGGTTCTTAAGTGGTCAGAGAATTCAACATGACTCCCTTCAGATGGTGCAATAACAATTTTGGTGCCTAGTATGCACAAGGTGAAACAAAGCTAGATGAACCTAGGTGATCCCCTTCCATATTAAAACTCAAAGGATAATTGTGATCCAGAAAGAGAGACTTAGATGTGATTCTACATGGAAAATCAACAACCGCCACTCACCAGTCAAGTACAACTCCTGGCCAAGGTGAGGCAAGAACCATGAATCACATAGCTAAACAAACACAAAAACAAGTTAGCTCATGATTGTATGGTGAAAACAACATAAAGGAAAACAAGAGGACAACTCGGGCATCCCTTTCCTATCTCACTATGGAAACTAACATTATATGGCATTGAAGAGGTAAGTATCTACATATTACCTTCAATCGGGTGAACTGGAACTGGAGTAAGCGTAGTATATATCCCTGAATCATTAGGCATCATCACCTACCTCGACAGGCCCTAGAGCTCGATGACACACCCTTCCCTAGTGGACTGTAATCAGTGGAGTATAAGGTGATGCACAGAGTAGTGCATGAATGACTTGAAGAAGGAAACATGACAAGGGAGAGGGAGATGTTTTGTGATAACCTAAAATGTCCTCAATCTTCATGTATGTTATGTGCACTTCGCCTTTTCACTAAATTCTCACACTTGTCATCAATATAAGGTCTCCACATGATTTTATGCTTTTTGAGTTTATCTGATGTACATATGGCTTTAGTTGAAACCCAGTTAAACATGAAATTTTAGCTTGCAACTAAAGTATATATTACTAATTTCATCCCTATTTTTGTCCCATCTACATGTATCTTTCTATCCTAAACATATTTATTTATGTATAGAGCACTCTTGCATTTCCAGGACACCAAATTTCTCTCGATTCCATGCTAGTATGTGAGAGATATGCCCAGTTTAAAATGTCGTGAGATAAACCTTACTTTTAGATCTGTGAATCGAATTAGTCCTTGTTGGGCCTAATTTGGGGAACAGCCCAGCTAGTGGGTCTAATTTGGGGCACGATACATTTAGCAATCCACCCTCACATGTTTATTAGCCAATTTGGGCCCTTGACTTTATGCCTTAAAATCTTCCTCTAATCTGGCAGTTATATCTTCATCTCCTATGTTCGTGCCACACCACCAATGCATTTATACTACCGCCACCTACTACCCTTTTGCGCCACCAATCATCTCACAACTCAATTTATTTTCACCAAATCAAACCTCATTTCACCTTCTCTCTCCTTCCATCTAATTTTCCACCTCTTTACCCTTTCTTTCATGCACAAACACACCCACAATGCCCCGGCCCCTTGCACCTTGGTCTTCTGCCCAATGGCGCCGTCGTGGCCGTCAAGAAGGGTTTCTTTTGTCCTCGCTCACCTGTTTGATGATCTCCTTATCCCTTCCGTCTTGTGGCCTTGCACTGGTCATGGGTGGCTTCTTATCGCGGTCCCTGGTGGCCGGATGTGCATTGTAACGACTTCACTTTTCAGCACCCTCCAATTAAGGAAAAACCCAAAAATTGAGTCATTAACTATAATTCCCAAGGATCCATATTTGACCAAATAAAGAATAATAACAAATATTTTTCATTAATTCTTAAATTATTTACAAGATGCTTCTTTAAAGAGTTACATGATATATCATTAGAATTGTACATATGAGAAATATATGAGAAGAAGTATCTATCTAATCTTCCTTAAAAGTTAACGTTAATGTCTTCAAGTAATTTCATCTTGCCATTATATCTTAATATCTTCATATTTAGCATGTACCTAAAACATCGTGAAACCAAAAGTACAAATCAGTCTATTGGTATAATGTGTATGTGGGGTGCAAGAAAAAGTGTGCAACTACATAGCAACATATATTAAATCAATTACTTACAAATAAGAATTGGCATTTTCATAAGCGATACCCATAGTGGCATTATAATTGAACGTAATTCAATCATAAGCATATTATTCAATCGAGTATGAAAATCAAATAATAAACTTTAATCTGTATGTATGTAAATTCTAAAATGTTACCATTGCGTTAAAATATTAAACCCTACTTGGTCTTAAACTAGGGTTATGGTTGTCTCGGATTTAAGATATGAGATAAGGGCTCAATCCTTATTTTCTTATCATATTAAATATTAGGTGAAAATTCTAATTAGTATGTGTAACATATCCTTTTTATTATGATTACTTGAATTAGTCCAAGTTCATTAAAGTTACTATCTTTAACTTCAAAATCATAATTCTTTATATGCATGGTTATTCACACAAGTTGAGATGGTCATTAGAGGAAAGAAACGCATTGTCCGAGGACAAAATTGTAATGGAAGAGAAGTTGTCAAAAGGCAAAGGAGCAAGGAATGACAGGTACGGATCCGTTAAAATGAGAGGATCAAGCTTGGAGGTGCATCTCCATAAGTCGCGTGGAAGAAGAACAAATATCTTATCCATGCACACGTTTAAGTGTAAACAGGGAGAAAGGAGTGTGTGTAAGAAAGGAAAGGAGAGAGACGACGCGAGTTACGTGAAAGGAGAGAGATGATGAGAGTTACGTGAGAGAGGAGAAAGAAGACGGAGTCAACTTAATTCAGTATTTTTATGTTGAAAATCAACCTAACAGTAGGATACTTGATTTGGATTGAAATACACTGAGTGTATGCGTACAGTGTATACTAATCTTACTCATCATATATATATATATATATATATATATATATATATATAGAGAGAGAGAGAGAGAGAGAGAGTCAGGATAGAATACACTCGAGTGTATCCAGAGCGGAATACACTCGAGTAGTTTTTCATGATGCAATATTTTTTTATAACTCTCTCTCTCTCTCTCTCTCTCTCTCTCTCTCTCTCCTCTCTATATATATATATATATATATATATATATATATATATAGCCCTGACACTCTAGTGTATTCTAGCCCCCCTCTCTCTCTCTCTCTCTCTCTCTCTCTCTCTCTCTCTCTCTCTCTCTCTCTCTCTCTCTCTCTCTCTCTCTCTCTCTCTCTCTCTCTCTCTCTCTCTCTCTCTCTCTCTCTCTCTCTCTATATATATATATATATATATATATTTGTCCGCACGGTTAGTGGTTTTAGTTGCCCGGCTGTGTGTATACACGCCGCGGAACGTCCTATGCGTCATTTCCTCTGTTTTTTTACCTCAGATGCTTCTCCGGCGAATCACACCATATTAATTTATTTGTCAATTTGTACTAGTCGTCTAGGAACCAAGGCCATCGTCTGTACTGTACTCTGCGTCGCTGACCTGCACTTCTTCCCGATCGTTAGCCAGTTCAGTGTTAATGCATTCTTCTCTTGACACTTATCTCTGATTGCTTCAGCTTAGAGCAACTATGGAGGTAACAGATCAGACGATTTCCAAGTCGCCATGGGCAATGTGATGACGAGTGGGCGTCGTATGGGTGAAGGTGATGACGGCAGATGAAGCAACCTCCAAGCTTTGCCTGCCATGTACGGTCCATGATGCCTTGTCGTTCCACGGGGATGGTTGAGTCCGAGGACGTGAATTACAACGGTGTCAATA
Source organism: Alisma plantago-aquatica (assembly GCA_963693085.1). NCBI lineage: Eukaryota > Viridiplantae > Streptophyta > Magnoliopsida > Alismatales > Alismataceae > Alisma > Alisma plantago-aquatica. The sequence continues at coordinate 196,959,393 of OY856412.1, forward strand.
TGCGGCGCCTCGAGTCCGACGTTTCGTTATATCCTGACAAATTCAGTTCCTCATTCTCCTCCCACAATTGACCCCATTGCGTCCTGCGTCCTCTGCCGCTTCCGACTCTGACCAAGAGTGTGGTGCTTCCAATCTGCTTTCACTTTGTCCGCCAAAGATAGACTGGAGAGCCATTCTGGCATGTTAGGCCGCATCGCAGATTAGTGTGATGTTGCGCGAGGTTGTCATGTAGGAGACCAACAAGGGTGCCATGTCCAAAGTGATCGGTTAAGGGTCAGGGTCAAGATTAGGCTGCCGATGGTGGAGGTCCCTGTGATCGTGAAGGAGAGCGCTGACTCTGCCAAGGCGGCAAGGATGATCGCTGAGCTTGCTGGGAGTAGGGATCAACTAGGCTTCCGATAGCAGTGGCATTGGAATCCAGGGGGCAGCCCTGAGGTTGTTAATGGATACCTGATCGGCAGCAATCTTAGCGATAGTGGTACCCATAGCGGCAGTCAATTTTATAATATATCAAGTTGACAAAGGAAAAGATTTATGACGAGACCCTTATCATATTCACTATTGGTTCATTGCTGGACTTTTAATAATAAAAAATCATGTTGAATGGAATCTCAGAAACATATAATAATTTCGTACTGGAATAACTGTATACCCTCATTATAAAATAATTTCATGCCTCGTTTACATTTTGTTTTGTCATTGGTTTTGGATTTATCCGTCTATACTATATAGCCCATGTTTATTCTTCTCGATACTACATGGATACTATATGGAAAGTGCAAAGTTTACTACACTTTAAAAGAATAAATTACCGTCCAGAATTAATACACTGTGATAAGAAAGAATATTTGTAATAAGAACAAAGGGTCTTTAATGGGGATGAGAATATTGTAACCAAGGATGAGTTTTTATATCATAGAGGTATCACTTTCTACTTCCTAAGAAAATGAACCCCCGTTATATTGTAATTGTAATTAGACGGAACATTTTGTAATGATAACCGAGAATATGTATTTGGAAGGAGAAAGTCGTAACCGAAGATGATGTTTTATAATATCTATAATGTAGTTGGACATATTGTAATAAGCAGGACCAATTTGTAAAGACGTGGATATTTTGCAATATTTTGTAGGAATTATAAAATGTCACAAGATGATGATTGCACTTGATTGTGTTTTGTTGTATCAAATCAAACTTTTAAATTTCAATTATCCGTTCGTATGCAATGTAATTCATTCTGGAAAATTACACTTTCTACTTATATATTATAAAATACAACCTCCTTACAAAATGTTCCTTCATAATAAAATTTGTTTTATATATTAGAAAGTGGAATGCAAGACATTCACCTTGTATTACAAATGGTCCTCCTTGATTACAGTCCTCTCTTTCATATTACATAATTTATTTGCACTTAAGAGTATGTCAACTCTTCTTACAAGAATGTCTATGCATACACAATACATAAACATGCCTTCATTTTCAATTTCATTATAGAGTCCCTTTGTGTGCAACATTATAATAGATTTAGAAATTTGGTATTCCATTAATGATACTATTTACTTCATCTTTTATTATTAAAGATGCATTATAGTTTTTTGACACGTTGGAGATTATCTTTTCGCATTACAAAATGTCTATTTCGGTCACATTTTCTTCTTCTTTCTATTACTATTTTTCTTTACGCATTACAACATGGCAATGATAATTATGGAGTGTTTCTGAATACACACTATATAAACAGGCATGTACTTTCAACTTTGTTACAATGTCCATTTGTATTCTATATTTAAATAGAGTTTTAAATTTGATATTCAATTAAAACATATTTTTTTACTTTATTTTTCATCATGATAAGGTTCATACATAATTGTTTGTCCATAAATCTTTTTAACCTTGTTGGGTAGTTTGAAATGACCCCCCAAGCTGAGCTCCTATTTTGGTTATGTTACTACTTAAGAATTTTACAGGTATCAAACGTCATACTAAACATATGAAGTGGGTCTTCATCGCATGGCCCCGGTAAAGGAGAGCCCTCAAATAAGAGCAAGTTAGTAGTGAGCCAATAGCGGCTGTCATCAACAATCCTGAATTCACACGCTCACTCTTCTCAATTAGCCACAAGCAACAACAAATTGCAAGAGATAAAATAAGGAGGAAGTACGTTTTTGTTCTCAAATCCAGTGGATGTAACGTAGTATAATTTTTTGAAACAATTATTGCTCTAGTGTTTACAAGAATGAAGTTCCAGGTAGTTACAGGAATTCCAATACCACTATGCATCCGGTCATTGCTCGACATTGCTGGACTATATCGACTATTGACGGCTGTTGTATGGCGACATGAGATGATGACCCATTTCCTCCCAGCATGGCTTGAGGATTTCACCAATGGCAAGAGCATGGTGGTCTTGTTCATGCATATTAGAGCAAAGTCGACCGAGACAGAATGCAGTGATGGGCAGGACCAAGAGGTATAGAACGAACATGAGCAAGTCAACCTAGATTCGTGTTATATTCCTCTTCGAGAATTCAGTTTTCTACAGCCAACGTTTTATCCCATATTGTCTATATCAGGCACCACAAAGCTCCTTATATGAGCTAGTGGTCCCATAGATGTTAGGACATCTCAAGGGCATAAGGTTGTTTGTCTTGTCTTGTGTATTTCTCGGATTAAAATAAACACACACACACACACGACAGTGAGATACAAAGAGATATACAACAGTTTCTTTCCTCATATACAGTGGTTTCCTTACTGTTGTATCGCGGTTCCTTTGTTGTTGTACCGTGGTTACCATATTGTTGTGATGTGGTTCCTTTCCTCCATTACAAAGTTGTTGTTCCTTTACTGCTATAGCGTGGTTACCTCAGTGCTATACATCGTCCCTTCCTGTTGTACAGTTGTTACCTTCTTACTCCTTTGTTCCTTTCTCCACCACAACAAGCCTATTCTCCCGAACACCACCACGCCTTGTTGTTGTCTTACGCCGACGACTACTTCGCGACGTCCGTTTTGCTGTTTGCGACCAAGGACTAAGGAACGAGTTCAACACAGCACCGAGCGGTTGTACCAGAGTTGGGGTGGCTGAATTTTGGAGATAGACCGCCGGAGATGCTCGTGCTAGGAGCGGCAGAATCTGTCTTGAAGACAGTGTTTCACACGCCTTCATCTTCAAGCTCTGGTGTTTGATTTCTAAACTCATTCGCCGTTTTCTCTGAATGTGATTTACAGTTAATATTACTGTTGTGTTTTGGTGGTTAACTACTTGCAATATCTAATTAACATCTATCTTACAGAGCTACGACAACCACTATTCTCCAACAATTTTCAAGACAGATTAATTCATTTACTGTTCTGCTTTAGATTGTATAAACAATTACATAGACAGACCATTTCGTTCCTAAATAGTTGTTAATTAGATATACATCTTACTGTCTATTTGAGTAATATGGATTTGAAAACTATGCTATCGCTTGACGATATAGCCTCCCTTCATCCCAGAACGCTTTTATGGTTTTCACTTCCATTGTTGGCAACAGAAAATGTGATTTTGGCTCACATCTCTTGGACTTGTATCCGCCATCTTACCACCCGAAGACTTTGTTCCTGTTGTGCCTACACCACAACCAAAAAACCTCCTTCTTGAAAAAGATCAACCTGAACCCGTTGTTCCTGAACCGGTTGTCCCCACTCCTATTTCTAAGGAAATCGATTACCTTTGTCATGGTAGGATCCTATCAGCCTTATCTGATGAACTGTTTGACATCTACCATAGGATCTCAACTGCTCTTGAACTATGGACTGCCTTAGACTCTAAATTTGGTCTAGAAGACACTGGTCTTGAGCATTATGCCTTTGTTGAATGGCTAACATATAATATGGTTGATGATAAACATGTTTCGGCTCAAGTCCTAGAATACCAAAATTTAGTTTCTAAATCCATGGCTAAAGGTTATAACCTTGATGAAAATGTTCAAGTACCAGCCCTCATAGAGAAGCTCCCTCCTTCATGGAAGGATTTCACCAGGACCCTTAGGCATAAACAAGGGAACATGTCCATGGCATCCTTAGTTAAATCCCTACAAACTGAGGATAGACATAGGGAACAAGACAGGAAATCTAACCCGTCTGTCAATATGGTTATAGGTGATAAGACTAAGAAGAAATCCAACCAATCTCATCTCCATAAGAAATCTGAACCTTCCTTTAAGGGTCGCAAGCACCACCAAAATCAGAGTAATAATAATCGTGATCAAGGAGAAAAACTTGTCTGCTTTGTGTGTGATAAACATGGCCACTTAGCGAATGTGTGCAGATTTTGCAAAGGTCAGAGAAAGCAGAATGTCCAAGCTCCTAAAAATCCTGAAGTAAATATGATCACTGTGGGGGTGGTCCCTTCCTCTTCTATAGAAAGGTTAGAAAATCCTACTATTCTTTTTTCTGACTTATTTTCAGAGTGGTACATAGATTCTGGTGCCACCTACCATATTTGCTTTGACCAATCCCTCTTTTCTACCTACCAGGCCGAATCTGACAGAGTGATCAAATGGGGAGATCATTCATCCACCATCCTGATTGCTGGATTTTGACGTGTGGACATAAAGCTTAATTCTGGGAATGTCCTTAGATTACATGATGTCCAACATGTACCTTCTTTCTGTAGAAATCAAATTAGTCAAGTAGTGTTGCAACATTCTGGTTATACCTTGTTATGTCAAGGCAATAGAGTTGTAATTTTTAAGAATGGTTCTTACATTGGTCTTGCATACACTTGTAGTGGTTTGATTAAACTATCTTCTATTTCATGTAATGCTTCTTCTAGTAATGAAATATCTTCTACTATTTTAGTTTCTGAAACTAGTGATGTTTGGCATGCACGTCTTGGTCATGTGAATAAAAATATGATGAAATGCATAATTTCATTTAGATCTAATTCATAAGACGCATATTGATATTTCTGATAGATGACAAGTTTGTGTGCAAGCTAAGCTTCCTAAGAAGGCATTTAAATCAGTAGTAGATCGTAGTACATCTTTGCTTGAGTTAATTCATACTGATGTTTTTGATTTAAATCATATTCTTATCGTGATGGTATGAGATACTTTGTTATCTTTATAGACGATTTTTCAAAATATTGTTCTATTTACTTGCTGAAAACTAAGGATGAACAATTAGAAAAATTCAGAATCTTTAAAACCCAAGCAGAGAAACAACTAGAGAAGAACATTAAGAGAGTGAGGTCCGATAGAGGTGGTGAGTACACTTCTAATGAACTTAATAAGTTTTGTGAGGACCATGGCCTTATTCATGAAACCACTATCCCATATAATCCTCAATCTAATGGAGTTGCTGAGAGGAAGAATAGAACATTGATTGACATGGTCAACTCAATGCTAGCCGAGTCTGGACTTAGTCACAGACTGTGGGGGGAAGCCCTTCATACAGACAACTACCTTATTAACTGTATTCCTTTTAGACACCTTGACAAAACACCCTATGAACTTTGGCTCAGCAAGAAACCATGCTTGAAGTACCTCAAAGTGTGGAGGTGTTTGGCCAAGGTTAAGATTTCTAAGAATAAGAAGAGAAAACTAGGACCTAAGACTATTGATACTATCTTTATAGGATATGTTGAAAACAGTAATGCCAATAGATTCCTAGTAATAAAATTTGAAATCTTAGACATTAGAGTTAACTCTATACTTGAGATTAGACATGTAGATGTTGTCTATTATGAAACCATCTTTGTAACATCCCTGACCTGGGTTAAGGCTTAACCCTAGGAGTTTTTCTTAAGTAAGTCATTCATATTCTTGTCTTTATCTTTTGAAAATTAATTAAGACTAAAGGAGAACTTATGTTTCAATTTTGGTCCTATTTGAATAATGTTGAAACAATATTTTTCTTGTTTTGGACTAAAGTACAATTTACCCAATTTAAGGGGTTACCTTGCAAATGTTACATGATAAATGTTCCTCAAGTGTTATAGCATCATAAGAATGAGAATGATGCTGAGGTATGGATTCCACAAGCCTAAGTTCCAAGAAGGAGCTTGTTTGAGTAATGCTTGTGTATTGAATATTAGTTTTGCTGTAATTTACAAATTACCCAAAATCTAGGGTTGAATATGTAAAATACCACTTCAAGAATGTCCCTACTGTTTCTTGGTATCATTTAGAGAAAATAAAAATAATGGAGCGTCTTGTTTGAACTACTTTTGAGGAGAGATAATCTTGATAATAAAATAATCAAGATTTAAGCATAATTGAAACCCTAATTTATTTTGTAACAAAAATAAATATACTAATTGAAATGCCCAGCAATTAAAAAGGTTGTGGTTGAAATCCTATAGTGGGAGTACGTCCAAATGCTTTGAGTGTCACCAAAATATCTTAAGTAGGTGAAGAAATATACTCACATTTGTTAATTAAAAAGTAATGTCCACTATAAATGGATAATAGTATTATAATGATTAAGGTGCTTAAGTGGTTGGTTTTAATTCAAGGATAATTGAGAGGATATTGAGGAAAAAGTAAGATGGCTTCGAATTCAAGGAAGGGAGGGGGCATGTGGCAAGAAATCAGATGAATTTTCTCCTACTTTCTCTCTCCTAGAAAATCAATTATATGTACTCGATTTTCTCCTTACTTGAAAGACTATTTTTACAAACCACTTTCTTTCCCTTGCTTTGGACGAAGAACAAGGAGCTTAGGAGTAGGAGGAAAATGTTCCCCAAGCTGAAGGTAAGCTCCATGATCATCTTCAACCTTGGATTGATGGTTGAAATCGGATTTCAACATTGATTTTCTTCTCTCTTCCATCCAATGCTCAACCTTGTCTATCTTTTGCATCCAAAAAGTTAGAAACGAACCTTGGATAGTTGAAGGAGCTTCTTTCACCATTAGAGACGAGAAGCTTGAAGCTTTGAAGTTGCTTTGAAGGCGGGTTATATAACTTGAACCCATCAATGTTATTATTGATTTCAATTTCTCATCATATGTTGATCTTTTATTTTTCTTCTTGAATAATTGAAGAATTCATCATATATATGATAGTAGAATTCATAGGTCTGAAGCTTGATGATGATGACATCATCTTAGCACACACCTCAAGAATATCAAGAACAAATGGTTTCGATTTTGTAGTCAAACGGTTTCAAACCATTAGAGACCAAACGGTCACCAAATAGTTTTAAAACCGTTAGAGGTCAAACGGTTTCAAACTGTTAGAGATCAAACGGTTTCAATGGGTTCAAGGATCAATTGGTCTCATGACCTAATAACTTCAAACAATCAAACTCAATTGATTTCAAAACCCTAGCTCAATTGGTTTCAAAACCCTAGATCAACTGACGTCAAAACCCTAATTTAGGGTTAAACGGTTTCAAGTTGATTTGACCAAATGGTCTCAGACCGTTTGAGGAATAAACGGTCTCAAACCATTTGAGGATCAAATGGTCTCAAACCGTTTAGGGTTGACCAATCATCAAACCGTTTGAGGGTCTTGGATTGAAACGGTTTCAAAACTGTTTGATGAGCAAAAGGTTCAAGACTGTTTAAAGTTCTATTAGAGACCAAGACCGTTTAAGGTCTAATAGTCTTAAAACCATTTGAAGATGTAGACCAAGACCGTTTGAAGGTCTAACGATCTCAGACCGTTTGAAGGTCAAGTGACCTCAAGACCGTTTGAAGGTCTAACGGCCTCAAACCGTTTGAAGGTCAAGTGACCTCAAGACCGTTTGAAGGTCAAGTGACCTCAAGACCGTTTGAAGGACAAGTGACTTCAAGACCGCTTGAAGGTCAAGTGACCTCAAGACCATTTGAAGGTCAAGTGACCTCAAGACCATTTGAAGGTCAAGTGACCTCAAGACCATTTGAAGGACAAGTGAATTTAAGACCGTTTGAAGGTCAAGTGACCTCAAGACCGTTTGAAGGTTAAGTGACCTCAAGACCGTTTGAAGGTCAAGTGACTTCAAGACCATTTGAAGGTCAAGTGACCTCAAGACCGTTTGAAGGTCAAGTGACCTCAAGACCGTTTGAAGGTCAAGTGACTTCAAGACCGTTTGAAGGTCAAGTGACCTCAAGACCGTTTGAGTGTTCAATTGGTCCAAACCGTTTGAAGGTCCAATTGATTCAAATCATGTAAATACTAATACCCCCATAAGTGGTTGAAGAGTACCTCAAAGTTGATTTCAATGGAAGTACCTCTAAAGTACTTAGGTGATTAGTGTAATTAGAGTGATTATCACTTGATGCCTATGAAAGTAATAAATTCAATACACTATGATAAGCATAGAGGTTAAGTCAACAGAATAAGGTATGATGGTGATGTGTGTTCCTAGTACATGGAACAATGATAAGTATGATTTAATATTTAAATAATGTTATGTGCTCCAAGATATGTGGAAGCACTGACTTAGGGTTTGGATTAATGAGGTAATCATAAAATCCTAATCAATGGAGAATGGAAACCCTAATCAATAAGGAAAATTACAATACACAAGTTTAATTGAATACTTATGAAGGTATTATATAACTCTAGACATGTGGAGCAATGAGTTAGGTTTTGGATATTAATTGTAATGTCAATGCATTCTCCAAGATGCATGGAGTTTTGAATTAGGGTTTGATCTTTGATAATGTGATCATGAAACCCTAATCGAGAAAGATGGGAAACCCTAACCCTAATATAGGGTGATATTATGTGAAAACCCTAATAAAGGGTGATGTTATGTGAAACCCTAATTGATAAAGATGGGAAACCTTAACCCTAATGAGGGAATAGTGATGTTATCTTTGTATTGCATAATGTTGATATGTAATTGATATGGTTGTTATAAAGTATACTAACCATGCAGGTATCATGAGATGATGAGCATAACCAGGTATGAGCTATACTGTTAATGGGCCTTGTGAGCCATTATTTTATCTGTTGCTTAGTGAGAGGTGATAAGAAGTTGAATATGCCTGGTGAATTATGTGAGATGCATGTGTTGGTATGTATGCCCTGAGAGCCAATCATGGGATGATTGGTGGGATACATTGAGATTGATTTGATAAACATCAAAGGCGAGCTTCCAATTCTTTTTGGTTCAGTCATATGAGATAGTGATAGAACAGATTGAATGTCTAGAGAATGACAGTACTCAATGATGTATGCCTTCAGGTTCATGACCTGAACGATGAGATCATACGGATGCTAAGAGTTTGTACGTTCTTGTTATGTCCCTAGTCGGATGTCATTGTGGAAGGTAGATAGACAACAATGACACACAAGACTAGATTGTGGTGTTGGTTGATGATAGAATCTCATTAGTCATGATATAGAGATATCAAACCAAACACATAGGTACTTGTTAGAGAACAAGTGTACCGGACAGACCCACCGTGAGTTTGACACATGGAACCATGAGATGGTAGTCACAGTCAGTACTCACAGTGATGGTGGTGAGTGTGATTCTTAGACCTGAAATCACTGCACTCAACACATGTCGTTGGGCACACTTTGACATCATCAAACGCAGTCCTGAAACATGGGTTGTTATAAAGGTGATGATTGGGTGGCTTTGACACATGGGGCTTTTGAGGGTGAGTGATAGATATGGGATTTGTCCCTCCTGAGGGAGTTTGATATCCATGGCCACTTGATGAGTAGGATTGAGAAAGGCGTGCACGCATGTGTGAATCAGTATATGATACTGATGTCATACATATATCTTCCAGTCTACTCTAAGATCAAGGAAGTGAATGAACGTTGACAGGATGACTGTTCCATGCCTCGAGTTCATTCGGGATATCAGTGACAAAGGAATTATACATTCGCTGTAACACCATTCACGGATTGTAGGATGAAAGTTGTTCTCCAACTTTCTACTTTCACTTGGGTAGCACTGATGTATGACTAGGCACCGCTCTTTGCTTGTGAAGTCATAAGTGTTATGGACTTTCACTGCCAATGTGAAATGGACCTGCAGGGTCACACACATAGGATTTAACCTGGAAGAGGAGTTTTGTCCACAAAGCAATGTTTAGATTGATTACTAAAGGAGTTTAGTAGTTCAATTAAACACTCAATCAGTCGATAGCTCAATATCGTATGGTTCAAGGTGTTGGACGCATTGATTGGAGTATCGGATTGATTGAAATCGCAATTGACTGATTTTGCCCAACCTGTGCTCCCAACCGATCGATTCATGTGATGAACCGGTCGGCTGAGGTTGCTGAACCGGTCGGCTGGAGTGTCCAGGCCGATCGGGTCATGCCCAGGTTGAAATGACCGGTTCAAGGGTTGAACCGATCGGCTCAATTGGTGCAACCGACCAGTTGGGAAAAGTCATGTCGGCAAGAATTTTCCTTTGGTTTCAAATTGCCCAATTCGATTGGGAATAATATTGGTATTCGATACCAATTGGGAAAGAAACAAGGAAAGTCTTTTTGAGCCGGATTAGGACCATGAACCGATCGGTTCAGGGCACCAATCGATCGGTTGGAGTGCCCCAAATGATCGGCTTAGGTCCAACCGATCGGATCAATGGCCGAACCGATCGGTTCAGTTGTGAACCGATCATTTCAAGTTGCGAACCGGTTGCTTTTTGTGGAAAATTCCCGAACCCTTCTACTCCTGCTTTAGTCCCGCATTGCCCGAGATGGAGAACCCTGTCCCATGACTCTCCTATATATAGGGGTATTGGGGGCTTCTCAAAGTACAGCTCAGTGCAACCAGTTGCTCTGCAAGTTGTCATTCTCTCTGGTTTTGGTAACCGTGAGAGAGCCCGAGCAAGTGCTTCCCGCAAAAGGGAGGTGCAGCAAGGGAAGGACAACTGCAGTTGCAATAGGAGGCAGGAGAGCGTGTTGGCGACTAGTACGTCAACAGAAGGGTGCGACTCCTTCCACTTCCTTGTCGGACAAGGAGTGTGGAGTTCCAGGTGGTCCGTGTGGACTACTACAGAGGCGGGAGGACACTGCCGCTTAGGAGGACAACTATCATCCGACAATCCGGTTCGAGTAGGAGTTGTCAGTCCCAGTGCGACCAGGAGCTTCACAGACGCCGTCGAAGTCCGGAGTTGAAGACCGCGCATTGCACGAGGTATTGTCGCCGAGCAAGCCTCGGGACAAGGTATGATTCCGCAAACCATCTTTTCTTATTATATAGACGTTGACGCGTTTCCTCGGTATGGGTTGGGGGAGAAAATTTTTTGTTTCCGCTGCCTTCTCTGTCTCCCCTAAAACCCATCAGTGGTATCAGAGCCACGTAAACTGCTCTATATTTTAGGAATATCGATATGATCGATTTTGGTTTGTCGCCTTTATTTATTGCATACGATGCGAATAATATCGGCTTTATGCATGTCCAATCCTAAATCCACAAATCCCTAATTACATATATGATATGTATTATTAATGCACTCGATACGCGTCGCCCTTAAACGAGTTTTGTGGTGGATGTGCGTAGCGTGATTATGGCCTATAAACCCCTATCAGTGATTGGTTGTGTGTGGTTGCCTGCATCTCGGTCTGCGCACCGATCTTCCTTCTCCTATTCCTGATGTAACTCGAAATAATTTGAGATTCTTTCCTACCTTTGCTCCCCCCGAATGTAACTCGGGGTTTCCTTTTTTAAAGCAATGTAATAAATAGGATAGATTTTATTTCCTATTATGTCAAAGACCGACGGACATCAAGACGACATCTGAAACGATCGGTTCAAGGCGTGAAACGATCGGTTGACCTTCCAGACGGTCGGTTCAAGGAGTGAACCGATCGGTTGATGACCGGTTTGAGGAGCGAGACGAGCGGGTGGTGGACATGATGAGATGCACGACGACCAGGCGAACCGATCGGTTGGAGGAGCCAACTGATCGGCTGGTGGCACCCAGATGACTGGCTAGAGAGTACAGATCATTCATGTGATGAGTTGATCTACTCGGATGGCAAGGCACAGAGTTCATCTTGTACAGGTTGCATGTGATGTAGACCTAGATGACTGTGATTCCTCTTGGCTCAAGGAATCACATTAGGATGGCCATAATCATCGCTTTTATCGTTTTGTGCATGTTTTCTGTGGGATATAGCATGTATATGATACGTACTATGTATTGTGGTGATTGGATATGTATATGTATATAAAACCAAATCCCTCATTAAAATATTAAGTTTTAGATGCCTTCCAAATGCGACACACATGAAAAGCTTGATCGACCAAGTGTGTGCACGCCCTAGCGTGGTGCACCATCTATCTCGTGGAAGCATGAAGGATGAATGTGTGGGTCTGCCCTAGCAGGGTGCATATTCATCGTGTTTGCTTTGGGTCGGACTTAACAAGGTGACCTAGATAGGATCTAGCACCTTGAGGCATGGAGATGATCATTGCAAGGAGTTGTAGATGACATCTTATCAAGAGTTGCATATGATGCAATTGGCAAAAGTTGCCTACCTGAGAGATCTATGTTGTGGGTGACAGCCCAAGCTGGTCCATGACTTAGAGGATTTCAAGATCTTGCCCACTAGAAGATTGTACGCTGCAATCTTCCGAATTGATGGTGAGGGCTATCAATTTGAAGTAAAATAGTGGGAGCGATAATTAATTAAAGGCCTAATTATATCGTCAAATTTTCAAATCAATCAAATAAGTCAAAAATGAGTTTTGGACTAAAATTGCATATTTTCCTTTTTGTAGTTCAAATGGCAACAAACAACAACAACTTTTCTTTGCGATTGGTCCTTGACAAGGACAAGCTAAATGGGACAAACTTCCACGACTGGTATCAGACATTGAGAATTGTTCTCACTCAAGAGCGTAAGCTCTATGTCCTGGATACTCCAATTCCAGAGGAACCCGCTCCTAATGCACCAAAGATAGAAAGGGATGCTTACAAGAAGCATTCTGATGATGCCATTGATGCAAAGTGCTTGATGCTATGTTCAATGAACCATGAGTTGCAGAGGCAACATGAGAACATGGGTGTCATAGAGATGATTCTGCATCTCAGGAACATGTATGAAGATCAGGCACGGCAAGAGAGGTACAATGTTTCTAGGGCGTTGTTCAAGTGCGTCATGACAGAAGGAGATCCAGTTGGTCCTCACACACTCAAGATGATTGGGTATGTGGAGAACCTGCAGAGACTGGGATTTCCACTGAGCCAAGAGTTGGCTACTTACGTGATACTCCAATCGTTGCCAGAATCTTACAGTCAGTTTGTGATGAACTACAACATGAACAACTTTGATAGGCCACTTTCAGAGTTGTTGGGCATGTTGAGGACAGACGAGTTACAGATGAAGAAGGATAAGCCTAAGTCCGTGATGGTGATCACGAGCAAGAAAGGCAAGTCCAAGCGCAAGGGCAAGGGCAAAGCTAAGAAAGGTTCTGAAGCTAGCCAGGAGTCCAAGCCATCTTCAGCTCTCAAGGCCAAGGGAGGCGTGACAAAGAAAGGAAATTACCACCATTGTCAAAAGCCAGGACATTGGAAAAGGAATTGTCCTCTCTACCTGGAAGAACAAAAGAAGAAGGAGGCGACTGAAGCCTCCACTTAAAGGTGTCATGAAAGTAAACTTGTAACACTTTTGAGATATATGATATCAAGATGTAAAGTGTAAAGCATTCTTACTTGGGGCAAGTGTTACCTTTATAGATAGGTATACTTTAGTTTATTTTCAGCCAATAAGGCATGTAATACAGTTATGAACTGCTATTTCATACTTGCCAATAGATAGAAACACTTTATTTTTGCATATTGTGTGACAATGATGGCAATTAATAAAGAGATGTTTCAATTTATAAAGATGTGATCTTTGTGGCAATGCCTTATTTATCTTATGATATTTGATATGCATAAGATAAGACGATACCTAAAAGTTATAGATAACTCAAACAATTTAATTAGCATTAATCATGAGAAATGCATTTCTAGTTTCCATGTGATGGATAAATCTAGACTCTTTTGGTTATAGAACCAGTAAGAGACATGAATATCTTGGACATGATTAATCAATCTTCACTAATGTAGTGGGAGAGTGATTATCCTATTAGGTATAATACATGTGATGTATTTACATACCTATTGGAATAAATGCTAATACTTCAAATGGTGTTTAGAGAAATACCAATATGAATATCTTGAAGTGTTCAAGATTATCATAAATGAAGTACAAATTTGGTAAAGTATTAATTCTTGATGAGATCAATGAATGAAATACTTGGACCAAATGTTTGAGATCCTTATGAGTGATTATGATAGTGTATCATAGTGAACTCATGATTAAGGCATGGTGATGTCTGAATCAAGAAGGAATCATACTCTAAGGAGTTAGAGAATGATTATCAAATAACTGAATTCTTCTTAATAAAAGAATACCCCACACTAATAAAAGAAATTAAGAATCACAAGGGTTGTGAGTTCTTATATCTTTAACAGATACACCTCAATTATCTATGTGATGAGTTGTTCATGTGATGAGTCAACTATCAAGATGAATATGAGGAACCGAATCTTGAGTTATGGTTTAAAACCATTACATCCTAAATGACTTCCATGTGAACCATAAGGTATGACCTTGATGGTAGCACTCATTGGATCATATCCATAAGTGCAGATGAGTCTTAAGTGTTAAGACACATGGATAACATTTTGAGAAGGATGATGCTTGTTGATTGCAACTTAATGACTAAGACATTTGGCATATGGATACTAAAACCGCATTCCTATGAGGAATAAAACCAGGATGTGTACGTGACACAGCCTATAAGGTTTATAAATCCACTAATGCAAATGAAGTCTATAAGTTACAATGGACTAATCAATGTGATCGATTGAGTTCAAGCAACTCAAAATTGGATCTTTATTTTGATGATATAGTCAAAGGGTTTGACTGATATGTCAAAGATAAAGAAGGGATATGTGATTTAGTGGGAGCGTGTTCACATTCCACATATTGATGTGAAATGGAAATGTTCTAGATTGGAAATCCGAATGTGGAAATTATCTTTAAGGAAGATAGAGATGTTTCCTATGTGATAGGAATAGAGATCTATAGAGATAGTTCTCGAAAATCTCTTGACCTGGAAAGAGAAAGCATACATTGGCAATCTGTACTGAAGTGTTCAGTATGCATAGATTCAGTGGGAGAAAACTTGTCCATGTTACATGGATATTAGTATCCCAAGGCCAAGTGTCCAATTCTTATGAAGAATGGGAACACTAAGAATAGATATGGATCTATCATGTATGTAATCATCCCACTATCTTGCATGTATTCCATGGCAAGAATAAAATGCATTCATCATCTTGTATGTGGGACATGGCAATATGATGTGCTCATCCTGATAACTTGCATGTGTGACATGACGAGTGGATGGCTCTCTATTTCCAGTAAGGGTTACTGGAATACCATGACAACTTGATAAGTGCTTGTGAAGTACTAGTTCTATGGAGATAAGGAAGAGTTTGATGTAAAGAGTTACATTGATGCGAACTTCCGAAAGGACAGAAAATTAATCGCAATATATATACATAAGATGTATAAAAGTGAAAGTTTGTTGATAATTGGAAATGTTCCAATAAAGCCATTTAAAAGGGAAATTTCGAGTATCTATGTGTTAGTAAACAGTAGTAGATACTATGTGGATCTGGAAGTTCATAAGATGAACTTATATTCCACTCATTGATGATAAGTTTGGAATCCTTGATCATGCAATGTGGCTAAAGGTTAGCAAAGGAATACTAGATCGCATATTACGGCAACTCCATCTCATACGTATGACGTACAGTGAAGAGATGCGAGACATGCAATTTGTACAGACTTTGGCAAGGTGTTGTCATTACTCACTATGTTGGAACTAGAGCACAGTAACATGTGGGACATGTCTGAAGATCACTGTGAATATGATTCATGGGTGATTGGCTCGCAGTGCAAGTGGGAGTCTGTTGGTATGTATGCCCTGAGAGCCAATCATGGGATGATTGGTGGGATACATTGAGATTGATTTGATAAACATCAAAGGTGAGCTTCCAATTCTTTCTGGTTCAGTCATATGAGATAGTGATAGAACAGATTGAATGTCTAGAGAATGACAGTACTCAATGACGTATGCCTTCAGGTTCATGACCTGAACGATGAGATCATACGGATGCTAAGAGTTTGTACGTTCTTGTTATGTCCCTAGTCGGATGTCATTGTGGAAGGTAGATAGACAACAATGACACACAAGACTAGATTGTGGTGTTGGTTGATGACAAAATCTCATTAGTCATGATATAGAGATATCAAACCAAACACATAGGTACTTGTTAGAGAACAAGTGTACCGGACAGACCCACCGTGAGTTTGACACATGGAACCATGAGATGGTAGTCACAGTCAGTACTCACAGTGATGGTGGTGAGTGTGATTCTTAGACCTGAAATCACTGCACTCAACACATGTCGTTGGGCACACTTTGACATCATCAAATGCAGTCCTGAAACATGGGTTGTTATAAAGGTGATGATTGGGTGGCTTTGACACATGGGGCTTTTGAGGGGTGAGTGATAGATATGGGATTTGTCCCTCCTGAGGGAGTTTGATATCCATGGCCACTTGATGAGTAGGATTGAGAAAGGCGTGCACGCATGTGTGAATCAGTATATGATACTCATGTCATACATATCTCTTCCAGTCTACTCTGAGATCAAGGAAGTGAATGAACGTTGACAGGATGACTGTTCCATGCCTCGAGTTCATTCGGGATATCAGTGACAAAGGAATTATACATTCGCTGTAACACCATTCACGGATTGTAGGATGAAAGTTGTTCTCCAACTTTCTACTTTCACTTGGGTAGCACTGATGTGTGACTAGGCACCGCTCTTTGCTTGTGAAGTCATAAGTGTTATGGACTTTCACTGCCAACGTGAAATGGACCTGCAGGGTCACACACATAGGATTTAACCTGGAAGAGGAGTTTTGTCCACAAAGCAATGTTTAGATTGATTACTAAAGGAGTTTAGTAGTTCAATTAAACACTCAATCAGTCGATAGCTCAATATCGTATGGTTCAAGGTGTTGGATGCATTGATTGGAGTATCGGATTGATTGAAATCGCAATTGACTGATTTTTCCCAACCTATGCTCCCAACCGATCGGTTCATGTGATGAACCGGTCGGCTGAGGTTGCTGAACCGGTCGGCTGGAGTGTCCAGGCCGATCGGGTCATGCCCAGGTTGAAACGACCGGTTCAAGGGTTGAACCGATCGGCTCAACTGGTGCAACCGACCAGTTGGGAAAAGTCATGGCGGCAAGAATTTTCCTTTGGTTTCAAATTGCCCAATTCGATTGGGAATAATATTGGTATTCGATACCAATTGGGAAAGAAACAAGGAAAGTCTTTTTGAGCCGGATTAGGACCATGAACCGATCGGTTCAGGGCACCAACCGATCGGTTGGAGTGCCCCAAACGATGGGCTCAGGTCCAACCGATCGGCTCAATGGCCGAACCGATCGGTTCAGTTGTGAACCGATCATTTCAAGTTGCGAACCGGTTGCTTTTTGTGGAAAATTCTTGAACCCTTCTACTCCTGCTTTAGTCCCGCATTGCCCAGGATGGAGAACCATGTCCCATGACTCTCCTATATATATAGGGGTATTGGGGGCTTCTCAAAGTACAGCTCAGTGCAACCAGTTGCTCTGCAAGTTGTCGTTCTCTCTGGTTTTGGTAACCGTGAGAGAGCCCGAGCAAGTGCTTCCCGCAAAAGGGAGGTGCAGCAAGGGAAGGACAACTGCAGTTGCAATAGGGGGCAGGAGAGCGTGTTGGCGACTAGTACGTCAACAGGAGGGTGTGACTCCTTCCACTTCCTTGTGGGACAAGGAGTGTGGAGTTCCAGGTGGTCTGTGTGGACTACTACAGAGTCGGGAGGACACTGCCGCTTAGGAGGACAACTGTCATCTGACAGTCCGGTTCGAGTAGGAGTTGCCAGTCCCGGTGCGACCAGGAGCTGCACAGATGCCGTCGAAGTCCGGAGTTGAAGACCGCGCATTGTGCGAGGTATTGTCACCGAGCAAGCCTCGGGACAAGGTATGATTCCGCAAACCATCTTTTCTTATTATATAGACGTTGACGCGCTTCCTCGGTATGGGTTGGGGGAGAAAATTTTTTATTTCCGCTGCCTTCTCTGTCTCCCCTAAAACCCATCAGCATGTGTAACAAGTATCATGAATACCTTGGTCAAACGACCTGGAGGTATTAGTTACCTGGTAGTGGTAACCATGTTCAATGATGAACTAAGGGTTTGAATAACCAGAGCCAGTAAACATGATGATGGTATTGTTGAGGAATGTGAATTCCCAGTAATGAGATAAGGGATCAAGATCCCAATGTGTTGCATGAAAAGCACTTGATAGAAGTATTACATGTTTCTTTGTAGCATTTGTCATAACAATTCTTGTTTGAAAACTTGATTGATGCTAAAAGAATATGGTAATGTAATTAAGTAATCAAGTGGAATTTTATCATGTAGAGCCCTGGCCATAGATTCATCATTGCCAGTAGTTGGTGATGGTGAAATGGATTCTCCTACGGGTTAATCTGGAGCGTATATTGTTGAATATGAAGGGTTTCTCCTAGCCGAAAGTAGGAGGATTAGAGTGCAACTTCGGTTGTAGACTCAAGATATGTATAAGAGCATGGTGAATAGGCCCATGGCTCAGTGTGATAGAGAATGAATGCGTTCATGGCTCAGAGAGTACTGTGAACCGGCCCGTGACTCATATTTACTAGTGTCAGGACCTGTACCAAGGTGGGCTAGAGAATGGGTAGCCTATGAGAGCTAACCCTGTGACTGAGCTCACTTAAGCAAGAGATTGCGGTCCTGCTTGTGGTTTCACACTGACCGAGACGGATGAGATCGAGGAGTCTAACTCTTCCTTTGATCTTGTATGGCACCGGCTTTGGGTTTCGCAACCGAAGGTTGGATTTGAGCGGTACGACTCACTTCCTTAGGGCATAAGAATGATTGTAAAATGTAATCAGTCGTGTAGCATATTTGCTTAAGGATGAATTACAGAAATCATTGGTTGATGTTACTTTGCTTATTGTATCCTAAAGTGGATAAATATTATACATGTTCTTCATATTCCTTATTAAAATGAATAGATGGTTTATTGATTTATCATTTATAGTTGTAATGCTTTAAAAGATGATATTGCTCTACTCTATTGTTCAATAGAGATTCCTCTGTTCAGTTTATCACTATTTATCTGCAATAATAACATTTTTGACGGAGAGTTATATCTCTCACTGGGACAATTCCAATTGTCTCACCCCCGTGGGATCCAACCTTTTTAGGTGAATGCGGACGAGGAGGCAGGAACCATACACCAGGGGAAGGATAGCAACATCAGGGATAGCAGTGACATCTCATGTGGAGATATTGACTGTCATGTCTTGTAGATATGAGTCTTATGTGTCATCTCTGTACTCTCAGGTCCTTGGAGTCAGTAGTTAGTACTTTTATGATCGATCTAAGATTTTGGCATTGAATGCCTCGAGGTTTTATGTTTCTTATGTGTATATTTAACAGAGCAATTGTTGTATGTAATCCTTGAGAAGAGAAGGTACATGGTATGTACTTTGTGGACCAGAATGCATATATAATATTTTGGTTCTTGGTATAAGAGTTTCCTAGAAATGGATCTCTTTGTAAATGGTTTTAATTTTTAGTGATTTTTGTTAATCTGCTACTAATGTTTAATTCCGCTTAATTGTAACAATTTTTTTTATCGGTTTGGCGATGGTCGTGACAATATTTCCTCTTAAGGAAAAGGTTCCTAGACAAGTTAGCGAAGATCTCTCTTCTTCTTCTCCTGCTGAACCTCTTATAGTTCCACCTTCTTATGAAGTAGAACATGAACTCCCAGCAGATGAACCTCCGAGTGATCTAGGTAGGGGTAAAAGGACTAAAATTGATAAAAATTATGGTCCTGACTTATACACCTTCATAGTAGAAGAAGACCCACGTACATATGAGGATGCCATGAAATCCATAGACTCTAGCTTTTGGAAGGAAGCCATTGAAAATGAAATAGAATAAATTATGAGCAATCATACTTGGATTCTTACTGAGCTCCCTCCAGGCTGTAAGACTATTGGATGTAAATGGGTGTTTATAAAGAAGATGAGGGCAGATGGTTCCATTGATAAGTTTAAGGCCAAACTAGTAGCCAAAGTCTTTAGTCAAAAGGAAGGATTTGATTACTTTGATACAGATGCACCCGTAACCAAAATCTCTTCCATTCGTGTCCTAGTTGCTTTAGCTGCGATCCATAAACTTGAAATACATCAAATGGATGTCAAGACAGCTTCTTGAATGGATATCTTGAAGAAGATATCTATATGGATCAGTGCAAAGGTTGTGTAGCACCTGGACAAGAACACAAAGTTTATAGACTTATCAAGTCCTTGTATGGACTGAAACAAGAACCTAAATAGTGGAATGATAAGTTCGATAAAATTGTTTTATCTGTTGGATTTATTGCGAATGAATCTGACTGTTGCATTTATTCTAAAACTGTTGATGATGCCTGCATAATAATGTGTTTATATGTAGATGATATATTGTTGTTTGGATCTAATTCTGAAATTATATCTGAAACTAAATGTTTTCTTGCTAGCAATTTTGATATGAAAGATTTAGGACTTGCTGATGTAATACTTGGTATTAAATTGAGTAGATCTACTTTTGGTTATGTACTTAATCAAACTCATTATGTTGATAAAATCTTGCACATATTTGATATGTTTGATTGTACTCCTATTAATACACCTTATGATGCTAATTTACATCTTATTGTACATAAGGGTACTCCTATGGATCAACATAGATATGCTCAAGTTATAGGAAGCTTACTGTACCTTTCTAATTGCACTAGGCCTGATATTTCTTATGCTATAAGCAGGTTGAGCATGTACACTAGTTGTCCTAATGAGGACCACTGGAAAGCTTTGGTACCTTAAAGGTACAACTACGTATAGCCTTCATTATATTGGTTTTCCACCTATATTAGAAGGATATATTGACGCTAACTAGATTGCAGATTCATATGAAACCAAATCTACCAGTGGGTATGTATTTTGCCTTGGAGGAGGTGCAGTTTCTTGGAAATCATCCAAGCAAACTGTGAGAGCTAGATCCACAATGGAGGCTGAGTTTATTGCTTTAGATTTAGCTTGTTGTCAGGTTGAATGGCTTAGAAATTTACTTATTGATCTTCCTATTGTTTCTAAACCATTTCCTCTTATTTGCTTATTATGTGATAATAAAGCAGCCATAGACAAAGCTAAGCAATCTAAAGGCAACCCGGGAAAGCACTTTATGAGATTAAGGTATGTAGATGTGAGAGATCACATCACCCGAGGGGTCATATCTATAGAGTATGTGAAATCTGCAAGTAACATTGCTAATCCACTTACTAAGGGTCTAGCTAGAAAGCTAGTACTCAGTTCGTCGAGGGAGATGGGTCTTCTGCCCATAGAATAAACATTACAGTAGTAACCCTACCTTTCCAAAACTAGAGATCCCATGAGGAATTGTTCAAAGGGACAACTAAGCTGTCGTGTCATGCGGAAGCACACTTTAGAGTTTTACTCCATGACCCTCCCTATGGTGCTAGTGCTTCGACTCTATCTGAGTATAGGAAGAGCTTTGCTCTGAATGGGTTCAAGGCCATTTATTGGCAGGGTATGTATCGGACATGATACCCTTGGAGATCCCTAGTATTTGAGTGTAACCCGAGAGCTTGGGTTTATGTGAGTTGGGAATAATCACTAGAGCGCTTAAGAAACAAGATCATGTGAAGGTTGTTTATGCACAACACCGATACGAACTCATTCTAGTGCCCGCACTATGGTTGTTTGATTTACTAAGGTCTGAATCAGGGAGTCTGGTTCAAGATTTAGTTCACCACGTCTCTCCGGATTGAAGTGAGTCACTCTAGGCAATGGTTCAAAGCCACAAGCTATCAATGTCACATCTCTCCGGATTGAAGTGAGTCACTCTAGGCAATGGTTCAAAGGCACAAGCTACCAATGTTGAAAAACATAGTAATGTCGCAAATTTTAAATTTTTATTATTTATTGAATTTCTGAAAAGAATTATGGAACATGTGGGGGAATGTTGTATTCATGTTCCAGAATTCAGCTTTCTACAGCCAACATTTTATCCCATATTGCCTACAGCAGGCACCACAAAGCTCCTTATATGAGCTAGTGGTCCCATAGAGGTTAGGACCTCTCAAGGGCATAAGGTTGTTTGTCTTGTCTTGTGTATTTATCGGATTAAAATAAACACACACACACACGCGCGTACACGTTCGTTTGTTCGCTCACTCACCCGCCCGCCCTACCCGGCCCGACCCAGTTCGGCTCGGTTCGGTTCGATGCGTGCGTGGATTTATCTTTTTATGAAATAATTTATTTTGTTTTGTTTGTCCTAAAACGACGCTTTATTTTCTGTGTTGCGTCATTTGGAGTTTGGTTGACAGTGTTTAAGACACAGCAATAAACCTCTCTTGACTACCCGTAAAATCCGACCATTAAAGCGATGTTAATGACGCACGTTGGAGAGTCCAACAGGTGCGGGTAGTTACCGCGGCGGCTGAGACGCGCTCCATATAAGGAGGCGTCTGATCTCATTTGAGTAGACAGGTCTACAGACAACAAATCGATAGTGAGATACAAAGAGATATACAGCAGTTCATTTCCTCATATACAGCGGTTACCTTACTACAGTACAGCAAACTACTGTATCGCGGTTCCTCTGTTGCTGTACTGCGGTTACCATACTGCTGTGATGTGGTTCCTTTCCTCTAGTACAAAGCTATTGTTCCTTTATTGCTATAGTGCGGTTACCTCACTATTGTACACAGGTTCCCTTCCTGCTGTATAGTTGTTACCTTCGTACTCCTTTGTTCCTTTCTCCACCACAACAAGCCTATTCTCCCGAACACCACCACGCCTTATTTCTGTCTTACGTCGGTGACTACTTCGTGATGTCTGTTTTGCGGTTTGCGACCAAGGGCTAAGGAACGAGTTCAACACAGCACTTTCTCTTACACCGAGCGGCTGTACCAGAGTTGGGGTAGCTGAATTTTGGAGATAGACCGTCGGAGATGCTCGTGCTAGGAGCGGAGGAATCTGTTTTGAAGACGGTATTTCACACACCTTCATCTTCAAGCTCTGGTGTTTGATTTCTAAACGCAATCGTCATTTTATCAGAATCTGATTTACAGTTAATATTACTACTGTGTTTTGGTGGTTAACTACTTGCAATATCTATTAACATATGTCTTATAGAGCTACGGCAACCACTATTCTCCAACAGATTCTTGTGCTAGCGTCAGACCGTGGCAAATCAGATGATAAAAATGAGGACGACAACGCTTAAGAATATGTAGGTGATGGTGAAGACTTGGTCGACCGGGATGTTGAGGTAGACGAGGTAGAGCTGGGAGATGGTGAGCCAATACCCTAAAGATAGTATGGGCAAGGGCAACTGGACCTTTCTATGGTGTGGGAGCACCGTTGTGGCACCGCCCAAGCAGACGGTCAGGTAGTTGTCGGTGGTAATGTCCTTGGGTCGATGGTCACGAGCACCTACCTGGTAGAGGTGCGACTGGAGTAGCAGGTGTAGGAGATGGGTCTGGCGTAGGGGCAAGCAGGTGACCTCAACCCTCTAAGAAGAAGTATAGCGGCCGAGATGGGAAACACGAGTCATAGGCAATAGCGGTGATGCTAGGGCGAGACGATTCAGTTAAATTAGGCGGACAGCATGACATAGGTTAGATAAGCGCACGGGCATCCAATATATATATATATATATATATATATATATATATATATATATATATATATATATATATATATATATATATATATTTATTTATTTATTTATTTATTTATTTATTTATTTATTTATTTATTTATTTATTTATTTATATATGTCGTTCATTACTATCTGTGGGTAACTATGAATTATTCATTCATCCATCTATTTTGTAATAAAAAGACACATATTTATAATGAGACAACAAAATTGTAATGAGATGGCCAAAATTGTAATAGAAAAATTCATTTTATAATACAACATAAATTGTTTAATATTTTTTCATAAATATCAGTTTTACTATTTTTAGAGGGATAATAAAAATTTCACACTATATTTACAAAATGAGTCCTTCTATTATAAATTTGATCATCACATTGCAATTACATGCCTTCATGTTACAAAATAGATCATATAACAAAAATTAAGTGGGTACGAGCAGTAAATATATACCATTATATATATATATATATATATATATATATATATATATATATATATATATATATATATATATATATGTGTGTGTGTATATATATACTAGTGAACGTACAAATGTACATGCACGTGACATATAAAATTTGTTAGAATTGCAATAGAAAAATACTATAATGTTAATATTGTTAAATAAGAAAAATTGAATTTATAAATGTATGTTTTATGTTGACAATTTGCTTTCATAAATAATAAAAATACATATTTATTTTGTAACTGGAAGTTCATTATGTGACAAAAATCTGCAGGTGATGTGAGGCGTCTGTTTTCCCATCCAAAATTGAAGTTTAATGAGTTCATCCTCATATGAACAATCAAAGAGAGGTGGATACCTGATTGGAGAAGAAAATATGAGTTTAATAATTTAATAAGAATCAGGAAATAAATAAGTAATAAATATTATAATATACTATCTCACTTTTTATCAATGCATGTGCTCACTTTTTGGTGATTTAATCCTAAAGATTTTATAATTTGATTTTGAATCTTTCAAATATGAAAAAAATGATTAGTGTAAATATTCAGACAATTTAATAATATAGTCATATATGGAGTCGAAATACTTACAATTCTAGTGATTATTTTGGCAAAATATTGTGTTTCAACTGTAATTATTGATGATTTTGTATTTGTTGTCACAGAAGCTTCGGAATGACTTTTGTTGTAAGTATATACAAATAACAATCATAAAAAGATTGTATCATAAAACACAACTGGGAATATAAATTATATGGAAAACAAAAGTACCAATTCAGATTTTAAGATAGATACAAAAGAAAATCAAAAAGTAATGTTGTTTTCAATATCAAATAAAAGAATCATACATTTTTGCTTAATATCTAAGGGAACTACATCTAAGACTTTAGCTGTTTGCTTCATTGTTGTTGGCGTCCCTTGTACTTCAAGAAAAAATGGTTGGGTATCTTGTGCTTTGACATAAAAAAGTAATTAAATCCATTTTTCCTTAGATAATATGATATCCACCATATCTTCACCATTTTCCTATATTATTAGAGCAATTTAATATTAATACAGATGTAAAGTTCATTAATATTCTATGTGTATGTATAAAAATATGGAGTACATGTGAGTGGATATTGTTTAGCTCTACAGCGGTATAACCAAGGAGATGATGTGCAGTTGTGTCAAATAATGTTAATTTAATAGAATCAAAAGCGTCTATGACTTCAACTTTCATAATGTACCTATAATCAACAAAAAGAAATATTAATTTACAATCTAATTATAATATATATATGTATTACATAATAAAAGAAGGTAAATTTCCTGAGGATACTATCTTTTGCTCCATATTTGGGGCAGACCTTGCCTTGACCATTTTCATCATATACTTTCTTGCTATACCTCACACATGCATTGTACCAAAGGGTTCGATCACGGTATATCTGTACAACTGCCGCCTTATTTTCATAAATGTGATCCTAAAAATATTCAACATGTTATTTTCATAGTATATACATTTAAGTATTTGTATAAGTTACAAACTACCATTACTTACTTTGTGTAGTGTCCCACTCTGTAGGGATTCATGCAAGATGGAAATATTGATCCTTATTGCCTCTATATTCTCTTTTTGCATGGACACATTCGCAAGTGATGAAAAACCAACACCGCTTTCAGACAACCTATTGAATTTATAGAATTCAATTTAGAAAGAAATATATATGAACTCACATTTGAATGTGTAATATGAAAATGACTACCTTGACTTCATTTCCTCAACTCGTGGCAATGGGGGGTTAAAGAGAAGTCTTGTTGTGTAAATGCTTGATAGGTATAAACCTATAATTAAAATTAAAATAATATAAAATAAGTCTCACAAATAGAATTAAATTTATCAATTGTGTCCTACCTTGGAAGCATCAAACTTGCAATCCAGTAATAACAACTATACTTCTCATTTCATACTGTGCTTTCAAGTTGTCATGTGACATCACAGCTATTTCACTCCACAATGAGCACTTAGCCATAGTGTTCCTAAATACCATAAATATATACAAGTGTTAGTAAATGATACTTTAATTTAGTGATTGAGTAATTAAAATTATATGTATTGATTACATTTCATTTTTTAATATGATGTCACACTTGGCAACCTGTTGACCTGATTTCTTCGTAATGCTTTGAATATCATCAACATTAGTAATCATTCTAATGACATCTGTAATTGGTATAGAAGATTTTATGAATATTATAAAATGATATTATAAATGAAATTAAAGTAAAAATACCTATAAGAAATGTCTTCTTATCTTGAAGACCCTGAAAGTCATCAAACTCAGTAAACTGGAATGAATAAATAGGTATTTTTTCACAATCTTCAGATGCTTCAGCAACCACACAATTTTTGTTAATTATGCACTCTTCATTCCTCTTTGCATTTCTATAGTCATTGTGAATGTCTTCGACATGGACATTATTTAATACATAACACTTTCCTTCATTAAAAGTATTACTGAATTAGTAAACCGCATCACCAAACTGGCTTCCATCCTCTCTCCCTTAGAAGAAACAAAAGATACATTGAGGCATTACATAAACACATGAATGTATTTCAAATAAGAACAAATTAAGAACTTTGTAATCTAGTATACCTCTTCATCGATAAACAACAATTTATGCTTCATTCTTCCCCTTGATATTTCATGTGCTTTCCATTTAAAGGCCACGCGAACCTTTAAATTCCAGTGTAGGTATCGATGTATACGTCGAAAGGGGGTATAGTTATCTTTCGTCATCCTATTATAACATGTAAAAATGTTAGTTTAACAAAGTTTTATTTACAAATAATCAACATGAAATACTAAAGATAGAAGGATACCATCAATAAAGGATAATACTTCTTTGTATACTATATTTTTTATAAATGTTCCACCATTGAAATTCTTCTCTCCTGGTTTAACTAAGACCTTTTTAGTATTTTGGGATGTCCCTCTTGATAGTGCTACATACAACTGTCCATGAGAGAATACATGATGGGGCAAATAAATTTCGACATTAGGGATAGTTTGATCATGTGACTTATTTATTGTCATTGCAAAACTCAAACGCACAGGAAATTATTTCCATTTAAAAGCAAATGGAAGACCATCATTGTCAGGCATTATAAGAGGTATTCTCGGGATGAAAACTCTTTTTCCCCATGCTTGACCAACTGTAACCTCTGTGTCGATTACATTTTTCTAAAACCCTTTACAAACCAATCGTGTACCATTGCATCACCCATTTGCCAGATCAATATTTCGCAACAAGATTATAGGATTGTTTTTTTTAGCCGCAATACATTGGGGGGCAAACTGTTTGGAACCAGTGAATTGAGGAATTCTTCAGGGTAGTTATGATTTTCATCATCAACAGCATTGTCAAAACTATAATATATGATCTCCTCCCCAGGAAATTGTTGTATGAGATCATTATTCATTTTGTCAACATACTCATTCTTTATGCATAATATTGCATGATTCATCATGTAGTCAGTTGACGTTGCATTATCACCAAGAGATGGAAAGACATGTTGTATGAGTCGTTTCTTAGAGGTTGCAACATCTATGTACTCAAGAACCATTTCATGTGGGAGGCGAACGTAATCGTCATCGAATACTTGTTCGGTTCCTTGTCCTATACGTAGTAGAAAGTTTGAGAAGGTGGAATCTGACAATGCTCTCATATTGTGCTTTAGTTTTAGTTTGTGCATTTTCTGCCAAAGAATTGACTTTATAAGGCTTGCATCAATCGTCTCACCTCTAGTTGCACATCAAACAACAGGAAAAACTTGTCTAAAATCACCACCAAAAACTACCACTTTCCCTTCAAACGGTAGGCTCGATCCCATGATATCTTGCAAAGTGTGATCTATGGCTTCAAAGGCTTGTCTCCTTGTCATGGATGCCTCATCCCATATGATTAATTTTTCCGATCTAAGAAGTTCTGCTAGACTACTCTGTTTGCTTACGTTACAAGTTGAATTGTTTTCAACTTTAATTGGAATTTTGAATCTACTATGAGAAGCTCTCCCCCCGGGTAAGATTGATGTTGCAACCCCAGATGTCGTTGTTGTGATTGCTATGAAACCCATAGACATTACTTTTGCTAACAATTCCGTGTATAGAAATGTCTTTCCAGTTCCACCAGGACCATCGACAAAGAATACACCAGGTTGGTTTCCCATTATATAGTTGAATATCTCATTGAATGCATGTTGTTGGTCATTGTTTAGTGATGAAATGAATGATAGATCATCTTTGCTTACTCGTATATTCATCACTTCAATAATTTCACGTGACATGTTGTGTCCAGTATTTATTGAAAAATCATCATCACCAGTTGGCAAGTCATAATCCTTTATATCCTTCCCCATGCTCTCAAGAATAGATTTAATATTGTGTAGCACTCTCTGCTCCAACTGATGCTCGTCGGTGATTCCGGTCCTACAAAAATCTTCTGACATATCCTTGAGGCTTGCATCCCATAAAGCTCTTACATTTGTTGGTTCACAATAAACTAATATTGTAGCAAATAATCTCTGTAGCGAAACTGGGAATTCAAAATGTGTTGCCTCACTTAAACATTCTGAAATTGTATCATCACTCTCAATAAGACATTGATGTTCACCTAAAAGTTTGAATGTTGGTTGGATAACACCATTGACGGTCCTCAAACTCTCAAATGAAGTTGAACCCTTTACGTGATTTAGTAATATCCTCAAATAATACCTCTCACCTTCAACAGGATTTACAGTAACGATACGACCAATAACCTCTCTTTGCTTTCTTTTCTTCCAAAATTTTCCAGAGTTATTCCACACATAATGCTCAGGGAATTATTTATAAAGATATTGATGAGATTCTTCATCGTGCGAGTTTGTCACAAAATACTCAGTGAGCATTGTCCTGCAAACACTATCTCATTCCATAACATTTTGCAACTTATCATCTTCTAAGAATGTGACACTATGCATGTTAGGTAGATGCAATTGCAAGGAAACTATTGATGGTTGTATTTTTACTAAGTTTGAACTCAAATATCCTCCACATTGACTCTGGTAGATATATCCATCGAGCATCTCTAAATTGATTCATCTCATTGACGGTCTGGTCTGCAATATCTAGAGCTATGTTGACTGAAGCCTTATCATGACCCTTATATATATACTTGAAGATGTATTTGACTACGTTGATGCTCGAACATACCTCTACACTAATATGACACCTATATCTCTATAACAAATACGAATTATATGGTGCCACCCATCTATTATCAAGTGTGGATCCTCTTACATCAACAGTGACTCCATTGTCTCTTCTCTTATAAATTGGATATGAATATATGCCTTGCATGGTATTGGAACAAAAATTCCTTGGATATCAGAAGAGACACTCCCTGTTTACCATGCAAGCATTTTTAGGGTTTAGGACACCACACGGTCCATGCAACATGTGTTTGACAACCAATGCGTGTAATAAAGGATATTGTTCAGGATCTAGAATTTCAGCACAAACTATGTTATCATACTGCTCTGGATTGACAATCTTATAGTCATGTTTCATGATGATAAGAATGTGTGCATGCAGAAGTCCTCTTTTTTGAAATTCAATAACATGAACATGTGTCGCTACGATGCCAAATATATTATTCTTAAATAGTTGGTCCTTTAGATCCTCCAATTTTGCTCTGAAAATGCTAATTGTTAAATTGGGTCTATTTTGAGAAAGTTGTCTAGGGAATAACTCTATTTTTATCTCATCCCAATCTGGATTACATGTCATTGTTAAAAAGATATAAGGTTTGCCATATCTTTGTACCAATGCCATGGCATCCATGTATCTACGACGCATATCACGTGGTCCTCCAATAAAGGTCGAAGGTAATACAATTCTAGTACCTACCATGCTGCTATGGACTTCTCCTGATCTAATGCTATCAGTGATTCCTTGATACAAATCAACATGTATTCGCTTTTGCTCCTTTGTGATATAGTTTAAACGTGTTGATTCTATCTTGATGTACATGTCGACAACATATTGTTGAAGGAACGGAAACAACAAGGGATATGATAGTGGATCATAACATCCTAAATATGATTGCACTATACGTGGTTCACCTAGATTGGCATAAACAACTATGTTGTGTTGTTGTGCACCACTGACATCATTGCCCTCAATCCAGACACCCACAACTTGTGAAGCAGTTGGAGAATTATATGTCCTCTGATCTAGATGTGCATCTTTATTGATGGAAATACTAAAGTTATCTGACATTGGAATATCCTTAAGGCTCCAAAAAAAATGGGCATATGGATTTACAGACAATATGTGCATCAGTTTAGTAACTAATTCAGTATTTAGTGAAGGAGTTGCCTTCATTCTGTTTTGTACCTCAAACTCAGTGTCATAGAAATAGAGTTTTAGGTATTTGGGTCCATCACTCATAGGTAGTAATCTATTTATGAAATGATACATTTGACCATGTACTCAAAAAGTATATATAAAAATTCCACATACTACGCAAATTTTCATCTAGATGGATACCGTGTGATTTGAATGCAAAGTGACTATTGTAACTTTGAATGAACCTGAGAAACTCCATAGAATCTGGTGTTTGTGATGTGTACAAATCATATAGTTCTGTTGGAACAGGATTGGTAACTAAATGTACCTTTCCCTTCATACAACAAAAAGATGGTGGTTCAAATTGGAAGCATTTGGCACCACAATATTTGCACAAACTATGTGTGGATAACTTATGTGGTTCATTGAGAAGATTGTGAAAAATTGGATTGGAAATGTCAACACCAAAAGAATCTTCAACATTTTGATCCATGCTTGATATATAGAAATCCTCCGTCTCTTCCACGATACCTACATCTAGTTTTTTATAATACAAGATGAGAAAAAAATGTTAACTCGTAGAATAATGCATGAGGTTTTGTAACTATTACCTTCACTACATGGGACTACCAAATCATCAACCTCATGCGGATTGCTGCACTCCTCAAAGGCACTATCATTAATTGCAGGGTTGGATCAAACATGCATATCAACATGATGTCCATTGGGAACAATGTCAGTCCGAGGAAGATAGGAAGTGCTCGATTGTTCCAATGAATTCGTTGCTACATCGTTCAACTGTGCTTGACATCGTTTTAGGAATTGGATCAAGTATCTTCATTTCCTTGCTCGCCTATAAATTCTACTGAGAACATTATCAACATGATGTTGGAAGTTGTTATCGTTCGAGATAACAGGCTGAAATAATGCTCTTTGACCAAGTGTGGAGTCCACACCTTCAATGAGAACTTGAATAACTTCATTGACTCTGTCAAAATATGGGTACATATCAATCCTTATCTTCATATAGGGTGGCAAACTATTGTAAATTGTAGCATATCTTGCAATAAGTTCTCCACCACCTTCACATCAGGCACGCTTGTGCATCTGTCTACTTCTAATAACCATTCGACTATGGTATCTACGCATCTGTTGGGTGGACCTCAAATCATAACTGTAAATATATTATTGAAATTGTTGAGATCTACGTGACTCTATTGAAGTAAGACACGACGCAAGTGTGTCACAACTTTGAGATGTAGTTCTAGAAGATAGGCATGTTTCCTCCATAGTTTGCGTGAATCCTTCAATTTGGTAAGTGCAAACAATGAGAGGGATTTTATGCAGCAATATGAATCATATAATCTATTTGAAAGACATTATTTTATTAGCTTTAATTCTCGTATGACAAACCAAAATAAAAAGCCGAATGTGTTTGATTCAGACAGTTTTCTAATAAAATTTTGACAACTCTAATTAAAATTACCACAAGGCATACACTTAGATTTAGGGCTAGTTTGGTTGGGTGTAATGGGGTGTAATTGTGAATTTATAATGTAAAAATATACATCAAACACCCACTTTGTCATCTGAATATAGTATACCAAACATGCCCTAAATATTGGAATATTATGCGGGTTGATTTTCATCGAACACATGCATTATTGTTAGATGAATTTATGTACTTGTTAGCTAGCTCAGTTGGTTAAGCCTACTGCTTGTGAAGCGCAGGTTGCAGGATCAACATTGTTCAAACTCACTCGGACTTCAATTTTAGCACCTTATCCATGCATAAGATTCACTTTTCCAACACTGTGCCCCCATTTTGTTTGATTTTACAGATCAGCAACACTATGTATCGAGGTCAAAATGGGTGAGCCTTTTCCCAATACCAATCTTAATTGGGGAGCATGCCATCCATTTCTTATGGTAAAAGTTATATCTAAACACATTAATTTTTTCATAATGCTAGGTAGACCCCATTTTCAAACCCATAACCAAACACGGAGAAATCTCCACCACATGTTACAACGCATAACAAATAAAATATGTATTTTATTTGTTATGTCTTGTAATATGTGGTGGAGATTGCTCCGTGTTTGGTTATGGATTTGAAAATGGGGATGCATAGCAAACCTCTTAATTTTTATCGGTCATGTTAGTTTGGACTCTTTTATCTTTGTCATCGTTCCATTTTTTAGGGATTGACAATTGTTAAAACCCACCGGCCAACGCGTCGATCCCTGACAATTGTCCCATTTACCCTTTTGCACGGCTAGAAATAATATCCCCTCCACTGACCACCGACCCCAGACCCCCCCCATTCCTCACTCCCCGACCCCCCAGACCCCTCACTCCCTGACCCCCCTCTCTTCTTCGTGCCCTAATTGCAGTGGTGATTCCTTCTACTCTGATGCCCTAACCCGACAGTAGATTCCTCCCTTTTGACAGTGCTTCATCCCTCTGATTCCATTTTCTATTTCTGACAACAGATCTCGGCATTGTAGCACTCCCCGACCCCCAACCTTCTTCGATCCCTAATCACAGCATCAATGATTTGGACTGCTCTGGTGCCCTAACTCGAGAGCGAAGTCCTCCCTTTACTACATCTGCTTCATTTTTTCATTTCCGACAATCGATTTTGTGGTTTTAGCACTCCCCGACCCCCAACCTTCTTCGTGCGCTAATCACAGCAGCGGCGATTTAACCTGCTCTGGTGCCCTAACCTGAGAGAAGAGTCATCTCTTTCCTCCCTCCAGTTCCATTCATGTTTTTGACAATAGATTTCTTCAGATCTCGTCAGATCTATTGCATGCATAGCCAGTGTCTCACTCCTACTCATTCCCCGACCTAGCCCTAATTATTTGATCTTTTGGTTGGTTGATGCTCATGTATCTATTGATGTTTTTTGTAGAAAATAATCACTCATTCACATGTTTTAGTGAAAGAACTCCAACATCTCACCTCATCCTTTCATCCACACCAGGCCAGAAGAAGGGACCACAACAATCAGGTCAGTATTTATCTCATCAGATCTACTGCATGCACAGCCAGTGTCTCACTTCTTCTCATTCCCCGACCTAGCCCTAATTATTTGATCTTCTATTTGGTTGATACTCATGTATCTATTGATGTTTTTCTAGAAAACTGATCACTCGTTCACATGTTTTAGGGAAAGATCTCCAGCAACTCACCTCATCCTTTCATCCATGCCAGGTCAATAGAAGGGACCACAACAATTAGTTTAGTATTGATCACTCCGGTTCCATGCCTTCTTCCCACAAGAATCAAGTGAGTATGATGTTAGAAATCTATGCAATGTATCACCTAACCTGATAGCATAATCATCCCTTTCCTCCCTCCGGTTCCATGTATGTTTTCGACAACAAATTTCTTCAGATGTCGTCAGATCTACTGCATGCACAGCCCGTGTCTCACTCCTTCTCATTCCCCGACTTAGCCCTAATTATCTGATCTTATGGTTTGTTGATGCTCGCGTATCTACTTATATTTTTTGTACAAAATTGATCACTCGTTCACATGTTTTGGTCACTGGCTAGTATTTGACTTTATACGTAAGTAAGGTTCTCTAATTGCATGTTTAGACGTAACTGGATTAGTACAATTTATTGATTTTTTCCCATTAATGTTGTATTACATGAAACTATGAGCAAAAATTCATTTATTACACTAATATTGTATATGCAAATTCATCTATAACACAATCCAATGTCTGCTTGACCAAGACATGTAAGACGTCCTTCATATAAAACAATGCTATAGTTTTTATTTGTTATAAACTTGCTCATGCTTATGTTATATCTACCCTATAATAAGAAAGGTGATTAGAAATAATTGTAGTAATTTTATTACACATCTAAAAATATTGTCTAATTTGGTATGAATCTGCTTGTGTGGGCAATGTCATACTGTTCTAGGGCTTATTTAAGTTTGCACTTAATCTGTTGTATGACAGTATGTATTGTTATGCTTTGTTTGTAATCTCGACAGTAGTCTTTGACATTAAAATTAATGAAGATAACAACTTGATGATTATATAAGCCTTTAATAATATTTTTAATAAAGGTCTCTACTGATATATTCCATGAGGTATGCGTCGGCCTTAGGAGTGCTTTATATGTTGTGTTTAATTTTAAAGGTTTAATTACTTTATAATTGGTTGCTGAATACATTTGATTACTGTGGCCTTATCTTTTTGCATACATATGTATGATATGTGAGATCTAGCTTCAATGACTTGATCTGGGTTTGTCTACATATTCCTAATCGGCATATCAACAAATACATGAAGGTAATTCAGATGACCGCATTATATTACTTATAAGTAGTGTATACATTTGATTAGTGTAGACTCCCTATTGATGTAGGTAATAGGTCCATTCATATATATAATGTCAAGGCGGTCGTTGGGTCTATATTGATAATTTCCATGAAGTATGATTCTGCTTAGGGGACCTTTACATGGTGTGTTTACTTTTCAATGTTTAGGTTCTAATTGGCAGTTGATTACATTTGGTACTCGTGGTCTCTATCTTGTTGCAGGTACAGGTCCCATCATGTAGGGAAGCACATGTATGTTATGCGACATCTGGCTTCAGTGAATTGATCTAAGATTATCAACTGTGTTCTGATTGGCATATCAACAAATACATGAAGGTAATTTAGATGACCGCATTCTATTACTTATAAGTAGTGTATACATATGATTAGTGTGGACTCCCTATTGATGTAGGTAATGGGTCCATTCATATATATAATGTTAGGGTGGCCTTTGGGTCTCTAATGATAATTTCCATGAGGTGTAATTATGCTTAGGGGCCCTTTACATGGTGTGTTTACTTTTCAAGGTTTAGGTTCTAATTGGCAGTTGATTACATTTGGTACTTGTGGCCTCTATCTTGTTGCAAGTACAGGTCCCATCTCTCTGCAGCACATGTATGTTATGTGAGATCTGGCTTCAGTGAATTGATCTAG
Source organism: Alisma plantago-aquatica (assembly GCA_963693085.1). Lineage (NCBI taxonomy): Eukaryota > Viridiplantae > Streptophyta > Magnoliopsida > Alismatales > Alismataceae > Alisma > Alisma plantago-aquatica. The sequence continues at coordinate 196,995,087 of OY856412.1, forward strand.
GATTATCAATTGTGTTCTGATTGGTATATCAACAAATACATGAAGGTAATTTAGATGACCACATTCTATTATGTATAATTAGTGTATACATCTGATTAGTGTTGACTCCCTATTGATGTAGGTAATGGGTCCATTCATATATATAATTTCAGGGCAACCTTTGGGTCTCTATTGATAATTTCCATGAGGTATGATTCTGGTTAGGGGTCCTTTACATGGTGTGTTTACTTTTCAAGGTTTAGGATGCATTCTATTACATATAAGTAGTGTATACATCTGATTAGTGTTGACTCCCTATTGATGTAGGTAATGGGTCCATTCATATATATAATGTCAGGGCAGCCTTTGAGTCTCTATTGATAATTTCCATGAGGTATGATTCTGCTTAGGGGTCCTTTACATGGTATGTTTACTTTTCAAGGTTTAGGTCGCATTCTATTACATATAAGTAGTGTATACATCTGATTAGTGTTGACTTCCTATTGATGTAGGTAATGGGTCCATTCATATATATAATGTCAGGGCGGCCTTTGGGTCTCTATTGATAATTTCCATGAGGTATGATTTTTCTTAGGGGTCCTTTACATGGTGTGTTTACTTTTCAAAGTTTAGGTTCTACTTTTCCGTTGATTACATTTGGTACTTGTGGCCTCTATCTTGTTGCAGGTACAGGTCCCATCATGTAGGGTAGCACATATATGTTATGCGACATCTTGCTTCAGTGAATTGATCTAAGATTATCAACTGTGTTCTGATTAGCATATCAACAAATACATGAAGGTAATTTAGATGACCGCATTCTATTACTTATAAGTAGTTTATACATCTGATTAGTGTGGACTCCCTATTGATGTAGTTAATAGGTCCATTCATATATATAATTCTAGGGCGGCCTTTGCGTCTCTATTGATAATTTCCATGAGGTATGATTCTGCTTATGGGTCCTTTACAAGGTGTGTTTACTTTTCAAGGTTTAGATTCTACTTGGCTATTGATTACATATGGTACTTGTGGCCTCTATCTTGTTACAGGTATAGGTCCCATCATGTAGGGCAGCACATGTATGTTATGTGAGATCTGGCTTTAGTGAATTGATCTAAGATTATCAACTGTGTTTTGAATGGCATATTAACAAATATATGAAGGTAATTTAGATGACCGCATTCTATTACTTATAAGTAGTGTATACATATTATTAATGTGGACTCCCTATTGATGTAGGCAATGGGTCCATTCATATATATAATGTCAGGGCGTCATTTGGGTCTCTATTGATAATTTCCATGAGGTATGATTCTGCTTAGGGGTCCTTTACATGTTGTGTTTACTTTGCAAGGTTTATCTTCTACTTGGTCGTTGATTACAGTTGGTATTTGTGGCCTCTATCTTGTTGCAGGTTATACTTGGCCATTGATTACATTGAATACCTGTGTCCTCTATCTTTTTGTAGGTACAGGTCCCATCATGTAGGGCAGCACATGTATGTTATGCGACATCTGCCTTCAATGAATTGATCTAAGATTATCAACTGTGTTCTAATTGGCATATCAACAAATACATGAAGGTAATTTAGATGACCGCATTCTATTACTTATAAGTGGTTTATACATCTTATTAGTGTGGCCTCCCTATTGATGTAGGTAATAGGTTCATTCATATATATAATGTATGGGTGGCCTTTGGGTCTCTATTGATAATTTCCATGAGGTATGATTCTGCTTATGGGTCCTTTACATGATGTGTTTACTTTTCAAGGTTTAGGTTCTACTTGGTCATTGATTACATATGGTACCTATGGCCTCTATCTTGTTCCAGGTATAGGCCCCATCATGTACGGTAGCACATGTATGTTATGTGAGATCTGGTTTTAGTGAATTGATCTAAGATTATCAACTGTGTTCTGAATGGCATATCAACAAATACATGAAGGTAATTTAGATGACCGCATTCTATTACTTATAAGTAGTGTATACATCTGATTATTGTGGACTCCCTATTGATGTAGGTAATGTGTCCATTCATATATATAATGTCAGGGCGACCTTTGGGTCTCTATTGATAATTTCCTTAATGTATCTTCCTTGTGACATGTGATTGTTGAAAAGGTTGAAAGTGAGATATACCAAGTTGAAAAGAAAGATAAGTCCTATTTCAACAAACTCATCTGTCCAATTTGGTTTTTTGGTATTTTGAATTGGCTATATCATCAACTACTTATTTTCCTTAATGTATCTTCCTTGTGACAGATGATTGTTGAAAAGGCTAAAAAGGGAGATATACCAAGTTGCAAAGAAAGATAAGTCCTATTTCAACAAACCCATCTGGCTAATTTGGTTTTTTGGTATTTTGAATTGGCTATATCATCAACTACTTATTTGACCTGGTCGTTACTGTTTTATATTAATTTCTTTCTGGAATGAATATTACAGTCATTTCAATTCAAAAAGGATGATAGTGGAATATTAAATGCAACCCTCATAGACTCTACATCAGATTTACATGCATATATTACATACTACCATATGCTTGAGTGAAAAATGAGGTGTTTTTTTGGTGTATTTTCATGTAGACTATTACATCTTATATATTGTTCAGAAATCATTAGAACCTGATGGCGTAGTTTATGTAGACCTTGTTGACTATTTTGTGCTATGTTTCTCAGACCTCCTGTTTGACGCCTTAATTTTGTCTATGAAATATATAAGACTTTTACAGTCTTGTCTTGGTAATATCATGTTAATATCTATATTTGAAATTGATCTCATGAACCAATCTGCAAGTACTCTATCTGTCGATTTAGTGTGTTCCTTTTAGTTTTGAGGTACTGCTTGTGTTTATCTAAATATTGTGGCATCAGATCTACATGCATATATTACATACTACCATATGCTTGAATGAAAAATGGGGTGTTTTTTTGTGTATTTTACTATAGACTATTACATCTTAGATATTATTTAGAACTCATGAGAACCTGATGGCGTAGTTTATGTAGACCTTGTTGACTATTTTGTGCTTTGTTTCTCAAACATCGTGTTTGACACCTTAATTCTGTCTATGAAATATATAAGACTTTTACAATCTTCTCTTGGTGTTAATACCATGTTAATATATACCACTTAATATGGATGTATTATATAAGCATATTGGAATCTATGTTTCGTAAAGTTGTGTGCAGTAAAATCATTATTTGCATCATGTTCTTAAGTATCATTATTTTTTTCTCTGATTAAATGATAGTATATATAATTGAAAATAGAAAGCTATGGATTTTTGCAAGAATAAGACATTGAATGCTTTGTAAATGAAGTAAACCTATTTGTTGAATAAAATCACACGTGGAAGTGTTTTCACAGTAGTAGACTCTTGAAGAGCAGCAACAAAAGATAATTGAATCCAATAGCTGATCTTGATTGTTGTTAACTGTGAATCCCTCATATCAATATGGTCGTTGACTCTATGAATCCACTGTAGTTGTATCTGTTGTTTAGGTCACTGCATTAGGTTTGAAAAAGTTAGAACTCTAATATACATTATGTCTGAAGAGTATTGACGAAATATATTTGTTAATACTAAATCTCACCTCAAAAAAAATTCTTCTAAAAGTTGCCTTTCTGGATTACAATAGAGAATCTAAATCTCTACATTTAAACCATAGTAACAACTCTTTAGCTACGATGCTATCTCAATTATTTAGATTACTACGTAAGAAATCAAGAGTTTAGAAACACATGGAGTAAATGGTAGGAGCTCCTGATTAGGCCTATGACTATTCTAGGAGATGAGAAACCTTGTGTACGCACAATATATGTGTACTAATAACAAAATATCTCACCTGCTGGTGTTTGCTTCTGACTGCAGTGAGCTAAACCTTGTGAAACATGCTTGGGAACTTGAGGAACAACAAAGGCTATCTGTCGACTGCGTAAGAAATCAGGAGGTGAGAAACACATGGAGTAAATGGTAGGAGCGCCTGATTAGGCCTATGACTGTTCTAGGAGATGAGTAACCTTGTGTACACACAATATATGTGTACCAATAACAAAATATCTCACATGCTAGTGTCTTTTTCTGGTTGCAGCGAGCTAAAGCTTGGGAAACATGCTTCGGAACTCCAGGAACAACAAAGGCTATTTGCTGGTATATGGTTTTTGTAGCGGTGGTTTCTATAGCGCTGGTGTTTTCTTTTGGCTATGTCGAGCTAAAGCTTAGTAAACATGCTTGGGAACTCGAGGAACAACAAAGTTTGTGTGCCGCTATTAGGGTTCTGTAGCGGTGGCGTCACTTTGGGAGTTAAAAGGAGTGGGCAGTAATGTTGGGCATTGTAACAACCCCGCCTCCCGGTAACCCCACTTAAGGGAGACCAAGGGGTCAGAGCCGTTATCCCAATAAACTGGATCAAAGGTTCTGCAATTAATCAATAATAATTAATAAATTCTACCAACTAAACTGAAATCTGGTATAAAATAAAACTTTGCATACCTTTTTGAAAACTTTGGAAATCTACTTCTATCCTTAGCTTGAAACTACTCTATCTAATCCTCCTTGTACTTTATTTCTTATTTTCATAATGTGTCACTTTACTGTTTGTCCTTTTCAGAATTGTACCTAAAATGCCGACAAACAAAATGTCAGTCAGCATATATGGATATGTCGGTATGTGGGGACAACCAAAATATCACACATAGGGCTAACAACCTAATTATCACAATCAAGTTAATTAACAATTCGATTTATGAGTTCAATGTGTCAAACTCCACCGCTTTTTCCCTAACCATGGAATACCCCATTTAGGGTTTCTTTTTAGCCATTGACTTAAGGCCACCTTCTCCATCCTAAGCTCGGTGCCTGGGGTCACCTCTCATGGTGTCCATTAGTCATGCAATAAAGACCACCTTCTCCATCCTGAGCTTGGTGTTTGGGGTCACCACTCATGGTGCCCATGGGTCTTCCCTCTTGGGCTTGACCTTTTTGCATCATCCATCAGGGTGGCATGTAGGTACGAGAATACACACTTATATCATAATTGTGATAATCATAGTAACTTTATAATGTTGCAAGTATGAACATCAGACTGATAGGTTGCATCCAATGCAATTAATCATATGAGAAACCTTCAGAAAACTAATGTGATTAACCATAATTAACCACATACATGTTTTGCAGATCTTTGAGATAGAATCAACTAATAAGAAAAGAAATCCAATTCAAGCAAGCAAGATTCTTGAAATAACATACAATTCATTTTTATCAATATTTACCCAAACCTTCTTGCTCCTTAGGGTTTCTATCTCTTTTTAGGTTTTCTACCTCTTTTAGGGTTTAGTATGCACTTAGGGTTTTGTCGTACTTTTAACACCCTTAAACCCTAATTATACAAAACTACTCACAAACCCTAATTGTAAAAAATTACTCACAAACCCTAATTATCTCATCTATCTTTCACAAAAGATCCTAAGATCATCTTTTGACAACATAAAACCCTAATTTCATATTAAATACTCTTTTCTTTCCTTTTTCCCCTATTTAGGGTTTCTAAATACATTAATCATCATATTAGTTTTAAAACCCTAAATCTTGCAATTTCATCTTCCAAACAGGTTAAGATTCATCTTTCTCATTAAACAAGTTAACAATACTCGAATTAACCTACTTGCACATATAAAACTACCCATTATCATCAATTAGGGTTCCTAACCAAAAATTAATACCTTTTTCATCAAAATAATACATTTGAAAAAATATATAGAATCAGGTCTTCTAACTATTTTTAACTTATTCCTCATATTTTTCTGATAAATTTTCATGATAACACTTCTTCATCTGAGTTTTCTATTTGCTTCTATGATTTTTGCAAGAAAAAATCTTTTTTCTAGATTATTCGAGCAGAGAGGGAATTACCAGGAAATTTGACGGCCGCTTGATAAGTGGACCGGTGGTCCTCTCCTCAGATCCAAAGATTCATGTCGTGCGTGCCTAAATTAAGTGCTCCCTCTCTCACTCGTCTGGTCTATGCTCAGGATCACGGTGGTCCGCGATCGGATGGATGCCAGTCGTCATCCACCTTCGACTACCAGACGAACCACGGTCAACCTCTTGGTTGACTACGAGCTCTAGGCGACCAGTAGAGATTTGAAGGTATCAGGGAGCTTCTTCATCGTCCGGACTTGATGGGCCACTCAATTGCCCAAATTAACTCGACCTTCACCATGAACGAGTCGTCGGAGCTCCACCGCGGCCAGCAGGTTGCAGAGGGGGTAGGTTAGGGCCAAACTAGCAATTGAGATCGTCGTTCCACTCGTCGTCATGCTCCGCAGTGATGGGGATGGTTTTTAGGTATGCCAGTACCCTCAAGTACCCTCCCTTATATAGGTCTAGGTCATAGGAGTCCTACGATTTGGGGGTTTCTTCCCTCATCGGCGATAGCCCCCGAACCTTGGGTCTAGATGCTTCGGAACGTTCTCCCGAAGGCGATGGGCTTATTAGTTTTTCATATTATCGCTTCCAGCGAGAGGAATTTGGATTCCCAAATCATCTCCCAGTCCCACTGGAACTTAGGGTAGATGATGCACGGCTGTTCTTGGATCCGTGGTCCCCTGGACCACGCGGTCATCCAACGGCTGACATCGCTCCCCTCTATTGCTATTATCTAAAAATGAGTTAAAAAAGGGTATTTTAACATGATAACTTGGAAAATTTACTTCTCTCTCCTTGTTTAACATTTTCTTCTCAAATTTTAGGGAAAACTCCATCTTGCCATTATCTAAATGTCTATTAAATTTGAAGGTTAAATTCCAACGGTTGAGAGTGTTTTCTTCACATCCAAGTTATTCATCAATTAACCCAATTTTAATTAGTATTTCTTTTTCATTTTCCATTATCTAATTATCTTGGGTCCCTTGGTCCTCAAGGAACCCTAAGGGTATGAAATATCCCTTTGGGAAAAATCCCTTTGCCTTCTAGAGGTTTCCATCTCTCTCTCTTTATTCTCCTTTTCTTTGTTATTTAATTATCCTTTACTATTATTGGGCCCAATGGATAACTAAGCCCAATTATAAACAATCAAGGCCATTGCACACAAAATCCTTTTGATTCAAACAATAAACCAAGCTTGTATTCCATTCATTATGAAAAGGAGAATTACATGTGTATTACATAATTAGGGGAAAATGGGGGTTATAACATCCTCCCCTCCTTATAGGAATTTTGCCCTCAAAATTCAAGCATCAAACAAACAAGTCAGGGTATGCTTTCTCCATGTCCGTCTTCAGCTCCCATGTGGCCTCATCCTCTCCATGGTGCTTCCGAAGAACCTTTACCATCTATATATTCTTACATCTGAGTTCTTTCACCTTGGTATCTAGAATCTGCAAAGGTGACTCAGGATAGGTCAGCTTCCCTTGAAGCTCAACAGGTTCAATGCGCAGCACATGGCTCAGATCTTGCACATATCACTTCATATTGGACATGTGAAACATGTCATGCATCATGCTATACTAAGGGGGTAATGACAAATGATATGTAGCTTCACCAATCCATTCTAATACCTCAAACGGACACATGTATCGGGGACTCAGCTTTCCTCTGTTCTTAGCTATAGCTCGGAGTGGTCGGATTTTCAAAAACACATGCTCTCCTACAGTGAAATGCACATTGGTTCTCTTTGCATCAGCATACGACTTCTGTCGATCTTGGGCTCTCTTCAGCCTTTTCTTGATCAAAGCAACTTTATCAGCATACACTTGGAGCTCATCTGACCTCAATCGGGTCTTTTCACCCACATCATCCCAGTGAAGTGGAGACTGACATGGTATCCCATACAAAGCTTCATACGGAGGCATCCTGATACTGGCTTGGTAGCTGTTATTGTAAGAAAACTCAGCTAAAGGTAAGTACTGCTCCCATGAATCACCCCGATCGAGCACGCAAGCTCTCAGTAGGTCTTCAAATGTCAGGATCGTCCTTTTTGACTGACCATCCGTCTGGGGGTGATAAGTGGTCCTAAACTTCAGCCTGGTACCAAGTTCTTCTTGAACTTGCTTCCACAACTTGGAAGTAAACTTTGGGTCTCTATCTGAGATAATCGAGCCTGGTACGTCATGCAAACGTACTATCTCCCTGATATATAGCTCAGTTAGGTCTGACACCTTAGTAGTGGTCTTTAAGTCAAGGAAGTGTGCTGATTTGGTAAGACGATCTACCACGACCCATATCACATCATGACCTTTCTTGGTCTGAGGTAGACCCACCACAAAATCTATGGTGATCTGCCCCCATTTCCATTCTGGAATCTATATCGACTGTAACATCCCACCGGGTCGTTGGTGTTCAGCCTTCACCATCTGGCACGTAAGACAGCTGGTCACACATGTCGCAATGTCTTTCTTCATTCCTGGCCACCAGAAAAACCGATGCAGGTCCTTAAACATCTTAGTAGTTCCTGGGTGCACCGTGTATTTGGATCCATGAGCCTCTTGCAAAATGCGTTCCTTTATCGATGAATCCACTGGAACCCATATGTGATTCTCAAACCTGATTCCTCTGTCTACTCCAACGGATAGACGAGTCTGTGGCTTTGTCATCAAACCTTTCATTTTGTCTAGCTTTCCACTGGTCAATTGTTCCACTATGATCTCACTCAACAACTCAGATTGGATCTGGATATTAGCCAAACGAACTCGATCTTCAAGTGGTTGTGGAGTCCATTCCACCAGCTCCTCCAAACTCTTCCACTGACTGGACAAAATAGATGCACACTTAAGTTGTTTCCGACTCAAAGCATCAACTACGACATTTGCCTTACCCGGGTGATAGGTGATGGTGTATTCGTAATCCTTCATATACTCCATCCATCGTCGTTGTTGTAGGTTCAGGTCTCTCTGTGTCAGCAGGTATTTCAAACTCTTATGGTCGGTGAAGATCTTGAAGGTAGCAATGTATAGGTAATGTTGCCATATCTTCAAGGCATGGATAATAGTATCTAACTCCAGGTCATGTGTCGGGTAATTCACCTCATTGGGGTTGAGCTGTCGGGAAGCATATGCAACCACATGCCGATTCTATTCCAACACACAGCCAAGTCCCATCTTGGAAGCATCGGTGAATATCATGAAACCCTCATTGCCAGAAGGCAGAGTCAACACAGGGGCGGTGGTCAGCTTCTCCTTCAGCTCTTGGAAGCGAGCTTCACATACATCAGACCATACAAACTTCACATACTTTCGGGTTAACATGGTCAGTGGCAAAGAAGTCTTTGAGAAGTCCTTGATAAAGTGACGGTAATATCCGGACAACCCCAAGAAGATGTGTATCTCAGAGGGGTTCTTTGGTGCCGGCCAGTCTCGTACTACCGATACTTTAGCTAGATCTACTGCGATCGTTCCTCCTTAGATGATTTGTCCAAGAAACATGACTTGGTCTATCCAAAACTCACATTTTGATAACTTTTCGAAAAATGTATGCTTTCTCAGAATCTCTACCCAGGTGGTCACGGTGTTGGGCTGGGTCATCAGAATACACCAAGATGTCGTCTATGAACACTATCACAAAAGAGTCAATGTAAGTCTAGAACACACTGTTCATGAGGTTCATAAAGATACTAGGTGCATTGGATAATCAAAACGGCATGACCACAAACTCATAGTGGCCATATCAGGTTCGAAAAGCTATTTTAGGTATATCCTCACTCCTTACTCTCACCTAGTGGTATCCTGACCTCAAATCGATCTTGGAAAAGACTCGAGCCAATTTGAGTTGGTCAAATAGGTCATCGATTCTAGGTAATGGATACTTGTTCTTAATGGTTGCCTGGTTGATCATCTGATAGTCGATACACATCCGAAGCGACTCATCCTTCTTCTTCACAAAGAGGACTCGTGCTCCCCAAGGTGATGTATTGGGCCGGATAAAGCCTTTATCCAACAACTCCTGCAACTGGGTTTTCAACTCAAGCAACTTTGTAGGGGCCATTCTATAGGGTGCCTTAGATATAGGGTTAGTTCCATGAGCTAACTCGATGGAGAAATCTACCTCCCTCTTAGGGGGAATCCCTGGTAGATCATCCGGGAACACATCTGCATACTCCCAAACCACCTATATCTCCTCTATGGATCGCCCCTTAACCTCAGGTTCAGAAACTATGGCTAGGTAGGCTTGACAACCCTTGGATAACATCTGCTCAGCTTTCAAGGTAGACACATAAAGGTTGGTCACGCATTCTTCCTTCCTCAAATTGTGAAGTGCGGATGGCCAGTTTTTCTAATAAGAATCTTCTTTTCCCTATAGTCAATCTGGGCTCTGTAGGTGGAAAGCCAATCCATACCGATGATTACATCAAAATCATTCATATCGAGAAGGATGAAGTCAGTGGGAAGCTCATGGTTTAGATACTTAACTGGAAAAACAAGGGTTTTCAAAAGATATGTATAGATACGACCACTCGGGGTTATGACATCCAAAACATACCCTAAATCCTTAACAAAGCATAGTTTCCAGATTTCTCGAAATATAAGTATTAGTAGAACCAGAATCAAAAAGGGTTTTTATTGTTGTCACGTGACTTTCAACAAGCCTACATAGTTCATACCATATCAGAAAGCTATTACATGTCCTACTGATCAAAAAGAAAACTCTAGGGGTTATTACCCTCGATCAGCCTATTAGCATTCACTTGAGCTTCTTCATTTCCGATGGTGAATACTCTAGCTTGCCTCCTCTCTCCAGCTGGGGGTGCTCCGGCCGGTGCTCCTGCTGGGGGTGTTGCAGCTATCGGTTGTGCTGCCACCAGTTGTGACCCCAAAGGTCCCCTTGGGTCGGGCTGAGGCAGTTGGTGATGAAGTTCCCCTCTTGCTGACATCAAAAACACACCTTCTTCTCAAAGCGGCACTTCCCAGGATGTGTCAGTCTACAGGTATGACACTTCTGGAAGCGATTTTCACCACGTGGTTTGCCTTTGTGTCTGTGTTTGCCTTTGTTGTGGTTGCGCCCTTGCCCCTTCTTGTGCTCATTCTTTTGTCCCTGAGCTCCTTCAGTGAAACCCAGGTATCCTTTTGAGGGATTCTATGCAAGCATCATCGTCCTTTCCATGTCCAAGGCGGTGTTGTAGGCTTCAGAGAAAGTCTTCAACTTACTAGCCATCACATGGGGCTTGATGGCAGGGTGCAGCTGCTCTATGAAGTGGTCTACCCTCTTCTCTTCATCCATCATGTGTCTGAAACGTTCCAGGATGTGGAACTTGCGACCAAAGTCCGCAACTGACGAGCTTCCCTGAGTCATGTTGGTGAACTCCCTTTCCTTCTCCTTCTTAGCTAAGACGGGGATGAATCTGGCGGTGAAGATAGTCTTGAAATCAGTCCACACCATTGGTTCTTCGCTTAGGTCTCTACCTATGATATGATTCTCCTACCATATCTTGGTTGCACCTTCAAGGAGGTGAGCAGTAAAAAGAACCTTCCTGTTTGGTTACACCTCAAGCATGCGGAACCCATTCTCGACTACAAGCAGCCAAGCCTCCGCCTTTTCAACCACTTCAGACTTATCCTCTCCCTAGAAATTCTCGATGTTCAGCTTGACAAAGTCCAAGATGGTGGCTCCCAGTCGAGGAAGAATAGGAAGTGGCTCGCCATTCTCACCTCTAGCTATGTCTCTGAGGGCCAGGGCATGGATCGCCTCAGTTAGCTATTTTTTATGCTCCATCCATAGTGTAAACCACCATAGTTGGTTCTAGGCCACCAGACTGGTCCTCCTCCATCTGGGCTACCTCCTCGTACACATGTTGCTCCTCATATTCCGGTCCCTCCTCTTGTTTAAGGTTGCTGAAAGGTATTGGTCCAGGGTTGGGGGCCTCATGTGCAGTTTCTTCAGGTCTCTTTCTCTTCTTTGAAGATTCACCACCATGGTTCTGCTTCCTCTTCTCAGAAGACCCCTTCTCCTTGCGAGGAGGCCCACCACTGCTGGTGGCAACTGGGATAGCAATGATCTTTCTACGAGCCATCTACAAAAGCATGCAAATCGACCTTTAGTCTATATGTAACTAATTATACTTATGTCGATGACATCTCAATTATGTATCATTTATTAATTTGGTGGAGGATTCCTTAAGCCTTACCAGTCTTACCCATACCTCAAGAGGGTGAGGAAGAGAGGAAACCCTAATCCTTAAAATCCTTAAAGAATTTGAGTTGAGAGGGGATGAACCGTATGAGAGAGTCCTAAAGGTATCTTATTTCGAGTCAGATCCTAAGACATTGTCCAGGCTGTCACATAAATATGGGAGTCCTCGTATTCCGACTAGCGGTGCGGAGGAAAATATTGCCAGCTCCCGGATGTGATCCTTTTCTAGACACCTATGTCTTTCAAAAAATCCTCTAATAACTCCCTCGGTTCTATGGAATTTGTAAAATTTAATAATTAGTACAGATTAAATGAGGAACATAGGCTCTGATACCAAATGTAACGACCCCGCCTCCCGGTAACCCCCACTTAAGGGAGACCAAGGGGTCAGAGTCATTATCCCAATAAACCGGATCAAAGGTTCTGTAATTAATTAATAATAATTAATAAATTCTACCAACTAAACTAAAATCTGGTATAAAATAAAACTTTGCATACCTTTTTGAAAACTTTGGAAATCTACTTCTATCCTCAGCTTGAAACTACTCTATCTAATCCTCCTTGTACTTTATTTCTTATTTTCATAATATGTCACTTTATTGTTTGTCCTTTTCAGAATTGTACCTAAAACGCCGACAAACAAAATGTCGGTCAGCATATATGGATATGCTGGTATGCGGAGACAACCAAAATATCACACATAGGGCTAACAACCTAATTATCACAATCAAGTTAATTAACATTTACGAGTTCAATGTGTCAAACTCCACCGCTTTTGCCCTAACCCTGGAATACCCCCTTTAGGGTTTCTCTTTAGCCATTGACTTAAGGCCACCTTCTCCATCCTGAGCTTGGTGCCTGGGGTCACCTCTCATGGTGCCCATTAGTCATGCAATAAAGACCACCTTCTCCATCCTGAGCTTGGTGTCTGGGGTTACCACTCATGGTGTCCATGGGTCTTCCCTCTTGGGCTTGACCTTTTTGCATCATCCATCAGGGTGGCATGTAGGTGTGAGAATACACACTTATATCATAATTGTGATAATCATAGTGACTTTATAATGTTTCAAGTATGAACATCCAATTGATAGGTTGCATCCAATGCGATTAATCATCCGAGAAACCTTCAGAAAACTAATTTGATTAACCATAATTAACCACATACCTATTTTGCAGATCTTTGATCTAGAATCAACTAATAAGAAAAGAAATCCAATCCAAGCAAGTAAGATTCCTGAAATAACATACAATTCCTTTTTATCAATATTTACCCAAACCTTCTTGCTCCTTAGGGTTTCTATCTCTTTTTAGGTTTTCTACCACGTTTAGGGTTTAGTATGCACTTAGGGTTTTGTCATAATTTTAACACCCTTAAACCCTAATTATACAAAACTACTCACAAACCCTAATTATACAAAATTACCCACAAACCCTAATTATCTCATCTATCTTTCCTAAAAGATCCTAAGATCATCTTTTGACAACATAAAACCCTAATTTTGGATTAAATACTCTTTTCTTTCCTTTTTCCCCTATTTAGGGTTTCTAAGTACATTAATCATCATATTAGGTTTAAAACCCTGAATCTTGTAATTTCATCTTCCAAACAGGTTAAGATTCATCTTTCTCATTAAACAAATTAACAATACTCGAATTAACCTACTTGCACATATAAAACTACCCATTATCATCAATTAGGGTTCCTAACCAAAAATTAATACCTTTTTCATCTAAATAATACACTTTTGCAAAAAGATACAGAATCAAGCCTTCTAACTATTTTTAACTTATTCCTCGTATTTTTCTGATAAATTTTCTTGTATAACACTTCTTCATCTGAGTTTTCTATTTGCTTCTACAATTTTTGCAAGAAAAAGTCTTTTTCTAGATTATTCGAGTAGAGAGGGAATTACCAGGAAATTTGACGGCCGCTTGATCAGTGGACCGGTGGTCCGCTCCTTAGATCCAACGATTCACGTTGTGCGCACCTAAATTAAGCACTCCCGCTCTCACTCGTCCGATCTATGCTTGGGATCACGGTGGACCGCGATCGGATGGATGGCAGTCGTTGTCTACCTTCGACTACCTGACGAACCGCGGTCAACCTCTTGGTTGACTACAAGCTCCAGGCCACCAGCAGATATTTGAAGGTATCAGGGAGCTTCGTCGTCGTCGTCCGGACTTGATGGACCGCTCAATTGCCCAAACGAACTCAACCTTCACCGCAAACGAGTTGACGGAGCTCTGCCACGGCCAGCAGGTTGCAGAGGGGGTAGGTTAGGGCCAAACTAGCAATTGAGATTGTCGTTCCACTCGTCGTCGCGCTCCGTAGCGATGGGGATGGTTTTTAGATATGTTGGTACCCACAAGTACCCTCGCTTATATAGGGCTAGGTCATGGGAGTCCTGCAATTTGGGGGTTTCTTCCCTCGTCGGCGATAGCCCCGGAACCTTGGGTCTAGATGCTTTGGAACGTTCTCTCGAATGCGATGGGCTCATTAGTTTTTCAAATTATTCCTTCCAGCGAGAGGAATTTGGATTTCCAAATAATCTCCCAGTCCCACTGGAACTCAGGGTAGACGATGCATGGCTACCCTTGGATCTGTGGTCCCCTGGACCACGCGGTCATCCAACGGCCGACATCGCTCCCCTCTATTGCTATTATCTAAAAACGAGTTAAAAGGGGTATTTTAACATGATAACTTGGAAAATTCACTTCTCTCTCCTTGTTTAACATTTTCTTCTCAAATTTTAGGGAAAACTCCATCTTGGCATTATGTAACCATATATTAAATTTGAAGGTTAAATTCCAACGGTTGAGAGTGTTTTCTTCACATCCAAGTTATTCATCAATTAACCCAATTTTAATTAGTATTTCTTTTTCATTTGCCATTATCTAATTATCTCAGGTCCCTTGGCCCTCAAGGAACCCTAAGGGTATGAAATATCCCTTTGGGAAAAATCCCATTGCCTTCTAGAGGTTTCCATCTCTCTCTCTTTATTCTCCTTTTCTTTGTTATTTATTTATCCTTTATTATTATTGGTCCCAATGGCCAACTAAACCCAATTATAAACAATCAAGGCCATTGCACACGAAATCCTTTTGATTCAAACAATAAAGCAAGTGTGTATTCCATTCATTATGAAAAGGAGAATTACATGTTTATTACATAATTAGGGGAAAATGGGGGTTATAACAGGCATCGTGTTTGACGTGGCTTTAGACGTGGTGTTGGACATAGTTGTTGCAATAAATTCAGTCATGTATTTGAATTATTTGTAAAGATTCTTTAATTCATTGCAACAAACTCGAAATGTATTTGAATTATCTGTGAGTGAAAATATGTTTTTAGTTTGAATTATCTAATGAGAAAAATTTTGCGTTGGTGGGAATTTTGTTTAACCAATGGGTATGGGTTTCAAATATGTGAGAGAGAGGAGGGTGCGGGAAATTCAAATTCAAATGTGTGACACATAGGAGAGAGTGAGGTTCGGAAGTTGATCTTCCTTATTAAATCATTTTTAAGTAGAAAAAGCTGAAAAAATGTGAGAACAGATTGAGTGAAGGAGAGTGCAACATTTTGACATGTTGGCAAAATTTTGTTGTGTGATTGGTCAAGGATGAGTTTGGGCGGGTTTATTTGAACTGGTTGGAGAACTCGCTCTTTTTATTGTAGTATATATATATATATATATATATATAGAGAGAGAGAGAGAGAGTCAGGCTAGAATATACTCGAGTGTATTTGGAGCAAATACACTCAAGTAGTTTTTCATGATGTAATTTTTTTTTAATCTAATATATTGATCTTCTTAATCATCTTGTGAATAACTCATATAAAAAATTTGAGCACATTTGCACATTAATAGGCCATGTTATAAAGGCCGCAAAAATTATGCATTTCAAATTAGTTTCGTGCGTCAATTTTGTTGCCCTCAGATGAGTGACTTACACTCGTCCAAATGGGCTCAAAATTTGTATGTAGCCTAATTATAGTATGACAATAAAGATCAATGGTTTACATCCTGTAAAAATAGTCTTAATATGAAAACACACTTGAGTGTATCCGTGTGATCTATACACTCGAGTGTATTCTAGCCTGACTATATATATATATATATATATATATGGGCGTTCATTCATTGCCCGCGCGGGTAGCATGGATTTTCGCTACCCTGCAGCCAAAAAAGTAACTCTCCTAGCTAAGAAAGTAACTCTGCTGTAAAAAAAGTAACTATGGTGTCAAAAAAGTAACTCTGCTGGCCAAAAAAGTAACTATGTACAAAATATACAGCAGATATATATAAGGATGGGTTTTTTTTATTTTGGAGGGGCAAATGATATTATTTTTGGCTTTGGAGAGCTAGACAAAATAGTCCTCTACAATTTTGAAAAACAAATTTGAAAAAAAGTGATCGGAAGGGTGGGCGGGTAGCTACCCGCGCGGGCAATAAAGATGGGCCCTATATATATATATATATATATATATATATATATATATATATATAGAGAGAGAGAGAGAGAGAGTCAGGCTAGAATACACTTGAGTGTACGGATCGCACGAATACACTCAAGTGTGTTTGCATATCAAGACTATTTTTTGCAAAATGTAAATCGTTGATCTTCACCGTCATACTATAACTAGGCTACATACAAATTTTGAGCCCA
The DNA here is from genome assembly GCA_963693085.1 of Alisma plantago-aquatica. Lineage (NCBI taxonomy): Eukaryota > Viridiplantae > Streptophyta > Magnoliopsida > Alismatales > Alismataceae > Alisma > Alisma plantago-aquatica. The sequence goes on from OY856412.1 coordinate 197,011,863, forward strand.
TTTAGATGAGTCTATATATATATATATATCATGGTGTAGGACTTTGACTTTGCCAGGTGTGGAAGTGGAAGTTTGTGGAAACTTTGAGGAAATTTAAACGCAAACTTTGACAAACTTTGATGGTGTTTTTTTAGCAAAATGATGCATAACTTTGATTGGAAACTTTCAAATTATGCTCTAATTCTAATTCTCAAGTATTAATTCAACACAAAACACAATTCATGACTCTCTAGCATCAGGTCGGTTGATAATACAAAGTAGTAAATGATGCATAGTAAATGATGCATACTTGTTAATGTTCTCAAGTCTCAATAGTCATGTGTTAAACTTGCAAATAAAAATATACAAATTCTTATACAATTCTCTAATTTAGCATACATTTTCCACGCAGTATCCTTCATACTTCCATATATTACATACAAAATATAAATTACAATTCACTAAAATGAAGTGTATCGAGCCGTGAAAAAGATTCAATAAAAGATAGAAACAAATCCACTATCTATTTTATGTCATATGGATCTTATATGATTGTATGATGAAGTACGATATGAGTGGTTATATAGGAATCCAAATATGTCGAATCGCTCATGTTATGATCTCTTTTACATCCTATAAAAGTTGAATGCCTTTTAAAATCATGGCCTGAATGTTAAGCAGCTTGAGTCTGCCTAAGTAGTGACATTTGGTTATAATTCTAATAGTATATTGCATCCAAGGTGTGTGTTGAGATTGGTTGAGCTCATAATCATTCACATATGCAGCAAAATCTCCATGGGATATTTCTGACAAATATCCAAATCTTGTATACAATGCAAACTGTGTTGGATATCTGGAGGCAAGAGATCATGATGTGAAGTTGTGAAATTCTAGTATATGAGGCGGCCTTTCTGCATCATAATTAGAAAGGGGTACATATATGTTAGGTTGTGATGGGGGCTCGGGTTGTGCCATCTGTAGATAGACTTTCAACGCCTAATGTAGTATCAGTTGTAGCTACATAAGGATCAGGGGCATATCTAGGGCCTAAGTAACTATATGATTCATTATCACTTTTATGGGAAACCTGAATTCCATAAGCTCCTTCTGAATCACCACCATAATATCCAAGAACATATTCTTGTTGATAAAATCCTCCAGAAGTAGGCCCAGTAAACCCCAATAAATCATCCACAAAGGTGCTTGTTATTATTCCCGATTGACCTCCCAATGACAAACTTCCAATTGATTATGTGATTCATCATTGAGACACATGTCCTTGGCTCTGTGGATACCAATTGTCATATCATGTTGGCAATAGATTTAGTTGTTGTGTTGGAGCTTTACCCTTTCCCTTTCTTTGGTAGGTTTTACCCTGCCAAAAATCATCTTTATCAATACGTGTAATGTCTTCTTCCACTCCAAGAGTGGTCTGATCTGCTTGAGCTCCCTCACTTTGTTGATATTCATCTACATCAACCCCCATTGGCCCCTGCAATTGTGGCATTAGGTCCCCCTACCTGGACGCCCTTCATCAAGTAGTGGTTCATTACTATTGTTCAACCATGCTTATAACGGGTCTTCATCGTCACCCCTGTCATTGTAGACATACGCCCAATCAAGAGGATCAATCTCGATATTTCTTGTTGGGTTCCTCAATGATTCTTGTGTGTGTCTCTACTTCAATTTCATGTTATAGTGTACAAACACCAAGTCATGAAGGTGTGAGGCCTCAGACAACCTATTCCTTCTTTTTGTGTGAATCAAGTTGAAGTTGGACCAATTTCTTTCACATCCACCTGCTATTGTTGTTTGGGACAAAACTTTTACTGCTATGGATCTCAATTCATCACATTCACATACATAATTCATCCACCAATTGACTATAAAAAATAAAGAATGTTCAATGATCAATCTGTGGACAAGTCACCCATTCATTATTATGATATCAAAATTAACCAATCATAAAATTCTTTACCAGGAGAAAGTTTTTCCCTTGAATAGATAGTCGTTGGTAGCCCAAACGGACCAAATACTTCTCTGAATGGTTTTATCTAGTGATTGGTTGTATTTGGATAGTGAGAGAATTAGATTAATATTTTATAATAATGTGTAATAAAGAATTATGTACTATCCATACTTGTGCTACAGCTCAAATAGTGTCATTTTTATTATCAAAGAGCTTATATATCACTTCTTGGAGACCCATTATCAAGTCTCCTCTTCTCCCAATGTCATTTTTGTATTGAAACCTTGGGTTTAAAAAATAAGTTGCACATATAAGGACACAAAAGTTAGAAAATATTAGATGACTAACAAACACTAAGACGTAAATGCAATGACACATCCTTACCTTCTTTATGCAATGGGTGTAGAAGCATACCATCCCATCGTTCATCCACAACTATTAGGAATTGTGCCTTGGCATTAGTTGCAGCTTCTTCAAATTTATCTCTCATAAGGCACATTGCCTCATAGATGTAGGGCATGGTGGCATTCTTATCACCATCCACCATGCGCAAGACATGTACTACGGGATCCATTATCTTTACAGCATTGGTCACTCTAGTCTAGAAGTAGTCATCATTCAAAATTTTCACCACTATTTTAGCTTTGTCAGATTTACTATCAGGGTGTTTGGCCCACTCTTCAGAAACAAAAATCATTTTTAAACCTTGTCGTCTTTGCTTTAATCTTTGCAAAGTGATATAGTTGCTTGCAATTCTTATAATGCTCGATCTTACTATGTCTCCTCCACAATACTCTTAGCTTCACATCATTGCAAATAGGTAAGAGTGATTATATATAAATTTTGTAATTCTCGTTGCCCTAGGCATTACATATGTAAAAAGATCTAATTTTTCAAATCTTTAAAATTAGATCAATGCAGTGCAGCACATTATGTGACGACCCAATTACAAATCAAGTCATCACCAGTAATAATCGTGGAATAACCATAAGTAGTGGAATTAATAAAAAAAACCATTAGGAATTAAAACCATTTTACACATAGATCCTTCTCCAGGAAATTCTTATAAAAAGAACCAGAACTTTATATACATGTGGTTCATATCGTACGTACATTATACCATCTCATCTCGAGGATAACAAATACCAGTTTCTTTACTCTAACATATACAACGGCAACATAAAAACCTCGAGGTAAGCAAACCAAAATCTCAAGTGGTTTGTAAAAAACCACTAAGAACTATCTCCCAAGGACCTGAGAGTACAGAGATGACACATAGACTTCTATCTACAAGACCCGACAGATAGTGTACTCAACCTGAGCTACTACTGTTGCCCCTATTAATGTGATCCTTCCTCTGTAGTCCAGTTCCTAGTCCCTCGTCCGCGTCCACCTAAAAATTGTGGATCCCACGGGGTGAGACTATTGTCCCAGTGAGAGATATAACTCTCTGCCAACAATATTATTATCACAGGAAATAGTATGTAAAATTGAATAGAGGATATTTTATGCAACTGGCAGGTATATTTATTGATAACAGAATCATAAGTCATCTAATTGTTTTAAAAGGAATATAAAGTACATGTATAACATCTATCTACTAAGGTATATAAAAGTAATAAAGCATCAACTAATGTCTTCCGTATTCAATCCTTAAGCAAATACGCTACACGGCTGATTACATGTTTACATTCACATTTATGCCCAGAGGAGATGAGGTATACCGCTCATACTCCAACCGACCACTAGTAAGTCGAAATTGGTACCATACAAGGTTAGTGGTAGAGTCGGCTGTCAAGACCTCACATGTCTCGGTCAGTATGAAACCTTTTAGACTTAGCAGGACATCTCGTGTCCGCTGTAATTAGCTATGTCGGGGTATAGCGGCATCTTCGCTATAGAGTTATTATCGTAGCATGTACTCTCTTCGGGAGAAGACCACTAAGCTTTCCCATATTATTTGTTATCAGGATGACCACTGGGCGATCCTGATTTAGTTTCATCAGGAAGTCCACTGAGCAACCTGGTATATTTGGGGAGTTCACTAAGCACCCTCATTTAGTTTGGGGAGTCACTGAGCACCCTCATTTAGTGATTACATATTCAAAAATATGCATACCGAGTAATACTCATTTCACCATTCAGCAAATGATGACACTTAATGGATCTATGGTATGGGCAACTACATGATAATATTTAACTTGCTTAGTTAAGTGCATTTCAGTATCTTTTAGCATCAATCAAGTTACAAAAAGAATTATATCATATGCTACAAAGAAAAGCATAAATGTGTTTATCAAGTACTTTCATATTCTTTGAAACACATAGATCACTTAGAATCTCAATCTTTTATCATCATGCTTGGGTATTTAAACCCTTAGTTCATCACTGAGTACTGTCACCACTTAGCAGATAACCATTACTTCTAGGTCATCAGACCAAGGTATTAATTCACATAGTTCACATAGCTCATTAAATCTGTATATATAACATCATAGCTCTCACTTAGCTATGCACATTACCTTATGATACCTACATAGTTAGTATATCATGTTATCAACAATTTCAAATGCATGTCATAACCATGTAATACAAAAGAACATATCCTCCCCATTGAATTAGGGTTAGGATTCCCTTTTATCAACCATTTAGGGTTTCAAGATTTCTTTACAAAAGATTATGCCCCAATTCATTCTTCATTCTTTCTTGGGAGTATCAACATATACATATTGCATAATCAACTTTCAAATATTAGTTTCTCCCTCATCCACACTAGGATGTTAATTTCTTAATTCACCTCTCCCCATTATTTAATTGAATTATACTCATTGCATCTCGATGTTGCATTAATCATACAACATACATCACTTAGACAAATCTATTGGAATAAAACATACCTATCATATCGGGCATAATTGTGTATAATGTTATCTTATCGTTCTTTAAGATGCACATGCCATCATATCATGTGTCCATATTAGTCATGTGGTAAAACCACATCATCATATTGAGTTTAGGGTGTATCCCCTAACACCATATCATGTAGCCATGTACGATTAGCTATCACTTAGCTTTTATCATCTTGTGCCAACCTTATATCGTGTATAGGTTAGACTCTTGACCTTATATAGGGTATGGAGATATATATTGGGTTCTCATATCATGTACAAGAGTACACCATACCGGGTATAGGATGTATTACCTCATCATGTATTGTCTAAGTGCTATATCAGTTTCCCATCTTGGATTTATCATATCGGATTCCCCTCTTGGGTTTACCATATCGAATTCCCATCTTGGGTTTACTATATCGGATTCCCATCTTGGGTTTACCATATCGGATTCCCATCTTGGATTTACCATATCGATTTGTATGTTAGTTATCATATCGGGTTACCTATATTAGATAATCCCTTAAACTCATATCCTTTTTATACTTTCAAGGAACAAGTTAGATACTTAGTTACTCTTCAACCCATCACAAGGTAGTAGGGTATATCGGGTTTCAAAGTCATATCATCTTGTATTCCCTTTCTTCATCTAGGGTTTTCATCATATCGTGTAGAGTTTATCATATCATGTAAAAGGTATGACCTTATCCTTGTATCGTGTATAAGGTGCAAGTAGGTATCTCCCAATAGGGCATGCCTTATATTGTGTATGAGGTATTACCCATTTCCATATTGGGTGAGCCACTATCTTGGGTTCCATATCGGATTTCAAGGTTCTTCAACCCATATCAGGTTGTACCATGATGATGTCATCATCATCAACCTCAAGACCTTTGTCTTGCTATTCTAAATCATGGACAACAATCCTAACTACTTATTGGAACTCATAGATATATCAATTAATCAAAGGAAATCAAAATTTGAACATAATCAACAAGTTCAACAATACTAAAAAATAGATAATAATATAGATGGGTTCAAGTTATATAACCCGCCTCTAAAGTAACTTCCAAGCTTCAAGCTTCAACTCCTCACGTTCCAAGGTTGAAGATGAGCCTCTCCAAAATCCAAGACTTGAGCTCCTAGCTTTTGCATGATATCTCTACTCCCAATGGTCAATATCACCTTTGCTAGGTTGATATCTCCTTCTTGGCCGATATCCTTTGTCTTTGGCCGATACCACTCTACAACTCAATTCTCCTCACTTATGTATGATACAAGAGTGGCATTCACGATATCTAAGGAAAGGTTGCTAACAAGATTTTGAAAATTCTATTAACAAGTGAAGGGTAGGGTATTTATACTTGGAGTTTATGGAAAAGAGTGTAAGAGGTGTCATTATCTTAAGCTACTACATGCCACCTAGCCATGCATGGTCGACACATTTATTTGCATGTATTCCATCATTATCTTACCATGAAAAAATAAAAGTTCAAGGATAATGCAAAGGATAAAGGTCGGGCTCCTTGGTTATCTTCTAGGGCAAGCTACTTTCCACACACTTTATTATTATATTCAACTCAATCTTTTCCTAAGAAAAGTGTATAAGCCGATGCATATTACTTTATTGAAGTGCCTTGCCCGTCATGGGCAAACCCAAAACTCCACAAACTGATAGGAGACTTCCATTATGGCTCCATGGCCGATAAGGACTCCCACTCTAAGTCCAAAACTCGATATAGCTCTCATATATATATAGCTTTCAACTTATGTGTTTTCTTGGTCTTTTCATTACTAAGAAAGCCATCACTCTAGGATGATTCCAGCATAGTGTCTCCTTCTTTCTCTCTCCTCTAGATGATACTAGGAAGGGGTAGAGACAATCTAGATGTAGTAATTTACACATCAACCCTACATTTTGAATATATTACTATTTGTACCATAATTGATGCACCAAGCACTTGGCATTTTTCAACAAGTTCTCACTTAGAATTTAGGCTTTCCACATGCCATCACTTAACATCATTCACTCTCTCATGATGTTGAAACACTTAGAATACATTCAACATGTGACATTTGCAATATAACCCCTCATCTTGGGTAAATTGCACTTTACACTCAGACTATCATATAATGCACACATAGTTTGCATATAAACTCAATTTGAGAATAAACTTCACAAAGGACCTTAATTACTTTTCAAAAGAATAGAATAAGTTTGTAAGTAACTTACTTAAGAAAAACTTTTAGGATTAAGCCATAACCCAGGTCAGGGATGTTACACATGGCGTCCAAAATAAGTTGCATTTTGAAGACTCTTAAACTGTTTTTCCAGTTTTTTTTAAATTTGGCCCATTGTCAGTGCAAATTTGTAACACATTCTCTTTTCCAACATCGCACTTTTAATCAATTTTGCAAGGTACATGTGGTCTTTGATGTGGGGAGATGCATCAAATGATTTTATGAAAAACTTATCACCGTCACAATATGCCATGAAGTTGATAATGTGTGTCTTGGTACCACTTTTCTAGCCATCACACATGAGTGTCAACCCAAAAATTTACCACTTTTTTTGTTTCATCTCCTCAATCCACTACTCTAACTGAAGTTTCTCCTGCGGAAGATATTTTTTCATCAAGTCATGTGGAGTTGGTGATTTGACTCCTCGTCCATGTTCAGCGACACTATCTATCATATGTTGCATGTAAGGGCCTTGTGCCATATTGGGAGCAATACCACTAGCAAATATAAATTTTCCTATAGCATGTCCCACAACATCTTTTGTATTCTTCCACATACATGTCAAAGTTTTCTACTTATGACTATGTTTACGAAACCCTGGTTCAGAAGAAGTATACATCATTTTGTTGGTAATCAAATCCTACATTTTTGTGCTTTCTAAATTGACAATATTTGTTGGACAGCTACCACTGCGGCCACCAACATTGCAATTAGATGGGCCAAAACCACATCGGGTTTCATAAAATTGCCTTTCTTCTTGTCTGATTGCCTCCTCCATTCTCAATATGTTCAGTGCATGTCTCATTGCATCATCATCGTCATCTTCTAATTCAACTACATTTTGTGGCATTGATACACCAAACATCAGCTCTTTGAACCTTCCATCTCCAATCTTATCTTCCTTGTGTTTTAGGTCTTTTTGATTGAGTTGCTTGGAAACAATTTTTCTTATCTGATCTGGACAATCTCTGCACTTTGCAACATTTTTATCCCCTCCCACCAAGTATTTTTTGAACCTAGAAATCCCACCATTCATTATAGTTTTCTTGTAGAAATTGCACTTGGTTTTTTGCCTAGTTCCATCAACCATTTCACAGTACATCCATGCAAGGTCAACTTTCCCCCCTGACTCACCAGCTTCACCTTCACCTCCACCACCATCACGACCTGAACTAACCATTAAAACAAATAGCACCCACAAAATACCCTTATCCTCAGTCACAAAAAACTTGCACACGATAAATTAAAAGAAAAAAATATTAGACAAATAGTGGTAGTGTGGGACTAACTCATAATTAGATATTAGGCAAATAAGTGGCGCTAAGTTAACTAACTAGGTAGAAAATCATACATTTTTAGAACTGAAAATTAATAATTAAGTAATAAATAATTATTAATAAGTTGAAATTATTAAATATATTGCAAATTGGTACTACAGTGAGTTATCAAGGGGGATTAATTAGCTAAGGAGCTAACAAACTAAGTTAAGACGTCCGTGAAGTATTGGAGCATCGACTTCGCCTACTCACGAAGTTCCAAGTTTCGACAAAACTTCACCCAACTTCGTCGAAGTTGTGGTCCATGATGTGTGTATGTGTGTGTGTGTATATATATCTAAAGAGAGAGAGAGAGTCATGCTAGAATACACTTGAGTGTATTCAGAGTAGAATACACTCAAGTAATTTTTCATGATGCAATATTTTTTTTAAAATCTAATCTGTTGATCTTCTTAAACATCTTGTGAATAGCTCATATACAAAATTTGAGCACATTTGGACATTTATAGATCATGTTATAAAGACCGCAAAAATTATGCATTTCAAATTAGTTTCGTGCGTCGATTTTGTTACCCTAGGATGAGTGACTTACACTCATCCAAATGGGCTCAAAATTTGAATGTAGCCTAATTATAGTATGACGGTGAAAATCAATGGTTTACATTTTGTAAAAAAAACAATCTTGATATGCAAACGCATTTGAGTGTATTTGTGCAATCTGTACACTCGAGTGTACTCTAGCCTGACTATATAAATATATATATATATATATATATAGAGAGAGAGAGAGAGAGAGAGTTTGTATTCGTTGCCCGCGCGGGTACTGTAGCGTTTGCTACCCGTGAAAGAAACACGGTGGCATCACCCGTAATTTTTGAAAAAAGGTCGTGCACCTAACCCGTCTGCCTTCGATGCTTCGGCTCCTCCGCCTCAACACCGGAACAGATTCTCCTTCCGTTGCAGGTCCAAAATTTATCGGCGATGGTCATCCGTGATCCATGTGGTAGACGCTGCAGCGGATACAAACAAAGGAATCGGCGCTGTAAATCGTACTCCCCCACTCCTCCATCCTAGATTCCAGGGGGAGGAAAGGAGAAAGGAGGACCACCGCCACCAGCAGGCAGCAGCACAGTCGCCCAACCAACAAGCAGATCACGCCGGAGCCAGAGACAGAATTTGTTAACTGCGAGAGCTCCGCCAACTCCGATCCAGATCACTGATCAAAGCCTAATAGATTCGACGGGGAAGATCGATGAGGGTCATGATCATCGTCACCAGTGACCACTCACCGCCGCCGATCTGCTTTGATCAAAGCCTAAAGGGTGCGCCCCACCGTGTGACTAGCTACTGATCTAGTTTTGCCCGCGCGGGTACTCAACGAATGCCACTGTGTTTCTTTCCTCCGTGTGACTAGCTACTGATCTAGTTTTGTTTGTTTGCTTGGTCGCTGTGTTTCCCGTCCCCGACATCGGTCGTCCTCTGGTTTCCAATTGGCTTTAGCTCGAGGCTCATCCCTACGACAGACTTGCCTGAGGTACCTGTTTCCCACTTCCCAAATCACGCATCACAATGATCACTAGCACAATAGAAGCCACACGCAAATCTTATTATGGAATCTCAGCGGAGTAGAATGACTTTCACACAAATCTTATTGTGGAATCTTTTTCCATTTCCTTACTCGATCAACAAATAACTATGTGTCATGTTATTTGCTGTAGGTTTTTGTTGAGACAATGTCACATAGTGGTGATCTACAACTGGATGCCCCTTGCTCAGTGATTGTGGCTGCAATGTCCCCGCCCCCAAACCCCATCCGGCCAATCAATTCCTAATCGATTGGTTCAACCGACCCATGGCCACCTGTGGCGCGGCCCCCTCCACCTGCAGTGGAAACGGTGGCGCCACCGAAGGCGACCTACGGCTATGCTCTCACAGCGGGTGCGGTCGGCCAGAGATGCGGCAGCACGAGTTCCGACAGTGTTCTGTCTGCGGCCAGGTCAACTATTGCTCGCGCGCCTGTCAGGCGCTGGATTGGAAGCTTGGACACAAGGGCGAGTGCCATCCCATGGAACATTGGGCGGAGAATCAGCTGGGCATCCTCGATAGAGCGGTGAATGAGGCACTTGTAGCAAATGTAGGGATTTGCTAGAAGCTTATGACTGGTAGAAACTTTGGCACCTGTATGTATAAAGGGGAGAATGAGAGCAGCGCTGCCTCTGTTTCTGTCCATGCCATATACCAAAGGGCAGAAAGTTCTTCTATCCCATTGCCAGACTGCAAGTCATAGATTAATTCATGGGGATGAACAAGAAGCAAGTAGCCAAGCGGATGTTTGCATCAGACACCTTGCCTTTTGAAGCTTGAATCAGTGTGCCATTGATGTTGGTTGGCGATTGACTGGAAGGTGTAGGTAGTAATTCAGTACTAGTTTCTTATAGATGTACATAACGAATGACACCGATCTCAGTCTGATTAAATTTGTTATACCAAAAAGACTGGAGAATGTAAACATTTCGTGTCTTGTACTTTATTTTGTTTTATTGATGGTCTTGGAGAACGTTGTTGTATGTTGTACCGGAACATTGTTGGCAAGCAAAACATTTATACAAGTCAATACAAATTCTTGTAAGTTATGACCTCTTATGGATTTGTTCTTGTTAAAACTGAAATGGCAAGTGGATGGATGGATCTTTGGGGTTGGGGATTTGACAGATAGTAAACGTCGGGGTTATAGGTGTTCATATAGAAATTGTTAAATGAGTTGAATTAGAATAGCTTGCCCGCCACTGCAAGCACTCATGATTTTGATACACGTAGCCGTGGGAAATCAGGAATGAAGAGAAAACTAATCAGAATCTTCCTCACGTCCAAAACCTTCATCTTCAGGTACTTCAAGAACTCCTTGGTTGATTGAGTGGGCTTATCCGCAAATGCAAGACGATAATCATGCTCCTTACGTTTCAGTTTATCACATATTACTGTGGACAAAGTATCGCTTGGGAAAGCTGAATATATTCTAACAACTGGTCATTAGATGTACGATAATGGATCAATGTGCCTAACTGAAAAGTAATGCTTGAGTAATTGAAACTAATTCTTGAGTAACTGAGAGTAATGTTTGAGTAACTGAGAGTAATGTTTGAGTAACTGAAAAAACTCTGCGAGTAACTTTCACAACCCTGGAGTAACTGAAAAAACACTGCGAGTAACTGAAAAATGACTACGAGTAACTGAAAAAACATTGCGAGTAATTGTGACAATACTGCAAGTAACTATGACAATAATGCAAGTAACTGAAAAAACCATGCGAGTAACTGTAATAGCAGTTAGAGTAACTGCGAAAATATTGCGAGTAACTGTCACAACCCTGCGAGTAACTGAACAAATAATGTGAGTAACTGAAAAAAGCCTGTGAGTGACTGAAACAAGCCTGCGAGTAACTGAACACTGCAAGTAATGGTTGAGTAACTGAACAAACACTGCGAGTAACTGTCACAAACATGCGAGTAACTGAACAAACATTGCGAGTAACTGTCACAACCCTGCGAGTAACTGAACAAACACTACGAGTAACTGAAAAAACCATGCGAGTAACTGAAAAAACCCTGCGAGTAACTAAAAAATCCTGCGAGTGACTGAAAAAAGCCTGTGAGTAACTGTGAAACACTACGAGTAACTATGACAATAATGTGAGTAACTGAACGAGCACTACGAGTAACTCAAATAGCAGTTAGAGTAACTGTAATTAGAGATGAATTCGTCATTGATAAAATAATTATAAGAACACCTAGAGTAACTGTAATAGCACTACGAGTAACTATGACAACATAAAAGTAAGAACACCTAGAGTAACTGTAAGAACACCTAGAGTAACTGTAAGAGCACAATGAGTAACTGTACGAACACTACGAGTAATTGTACGAACTGAGATGATGGATGCCCTCAATATCACCATTAAAGGCGTCACTGGTCCATGGTCATCTCTAACTCCTAAATCATCTGTCATTTGCCTACCTCCACCTCCGCGCCTATTCACCATGCTCGCGACCCCACTGTCTATATACCCCCTTAAGCCTGCAATTTTCTTTTTCCACCCAACAAATAGGAATTCATCCTCAACTACTCCCGGTGCATAGAACACGAGGACCAGTGGCAAGAGCACGAGAAGGACTCTGGCCAATCGATAGGAGTGGAGTGGGTGGCGGATCGACATACTGTTGCTTCACAAAAATTCTACCGCAGCTCGGTGCATCCCTTTGAGCTCCGCGTGCTCCTTCTGTTGCCGCTAGTAGTAGTGGTGAGTGTGGATGATGGTGAGTGGCTGCCGACTGCTGCTTCTTCCTGACGGTCAGGGAGGTCTGTGTGGTTGTGTGGGCTCCTTTCAATCAATGCGGGAACTGGGGACTGAGAGGGGCTTAATACATGTAATTAATACGGGGTCCGCAGGTTAAGGTCAAGTTTTTAAAAGACTGTTAATTTCGCTGCAATTGAATTTTGAAAAATTAACTATTTGACACTAAAACTAACAAAATGACATAAAAAGTAACTATCTGACAACGAAAGCAACACTAAGATAAAAAAAATAACTATATGATATGAAAAGTAACTATTTACATTAAAAGTAACATCATGAATGAAAAAGTAACTATCCGACTCTAAAAGTAACACAAGGACACAAAAAGTAACTATATGGTAAGAAAATTAACTACCTGACACTAAAAGTAACACCGAGTCACAGAAAGTAACCATCTGACACTGAATGTAACATAAGGACACAAAAAGTAACTATATATACTTTAAGTAACTATCCAACACATAAACTAACACCAAAACATAAAAAGTGCAAAAAAGAATGTAGGAAAATTAATACTCTTATTTTTAATTTGGTATGTCATCTGTATTATATTTATTGTCATGTATGTTACATGAAAGTGATGTTGTTACAAGAAGTACTTGTTTGTCTTTGGAAGTGATGTTGTTATACTCAGTTAAATACTCCGATCTTGGTCTTGTACAATAATACGTGAAACAACATATTAATATGTCATACCAACACAAACCAATTTTAAAAATATGCTCAACACAATTACCTATGATTGTCTATGTAAGTAGAGAACATGTAAAACCAGATATTCAATCTTTCTTCTGAATCTCTTACAATATTTGTACATTAATCTAGATACATGTACTCCCACACAGACTCATGAGGAGCGTTCAACAAAGTCTGGGTGCCAACCTGACAGCATGATTAATTACCCTACCAGCTTGAACATCACACAAAATAGCAAAGTCAAGGAGAATGGTGACATAAGTTACACAATCAACCATATCACATAAAATAGCAAAGCCAAGGAGAATAGTGATCTACATTTTATTTCCCAGCCAATACATAATGTGCCAAATAATGACTACAGATGGCTATCTTTGAAACCCAAGATGGCTTCGTCCTTGCAAAACATTAGATCAAACACATTTTATGCATACTCAGCCTCGGAGAGAAATCCTTTCATATCTACCCAACCACCATAAATAACTGCATCTGTGACGAGTCCCTAACCTGCTTGATGTTCTCAGAGAAGATCACTGTAATATCTGAAACTCCAAGCAGTTTCAGTATAATGTTCATTGCTCTGTAATATCTCTCTACCACCACAGTTAGAGTTGTGGCTTCCTTGGGACATGGAGAGCTGGAGATCCTAGAATTATTGGGTTGGAGCAAACAATTTTACTGCAAGCATCGACGCTGCTAGGATGGCCGGATTGAAACGTTCGGGTGAGGCCCTCCTTGCATCCATCAGCAATGGAACCCCCTCCTCGCCTTGTCCTGAGAGGCTGCTTATCGGCAATAAAGCGATGAGTACTGGCTCATGGGCCTCAAGCTAGGGATTGATCGTCCATAAACATCGGTGCGAACATGCCGCTGACAATCTTTTCACCGGCGTAGGAGAATCTATCACGGTTGTCGGAGAAAAACAATGGTTTGCGCGCAAAGGTGAAGGTGGAGTTGGACTCGAGGATCACGAACAGGTGGACGTACGGCGCCAGCTCCCCGAGACAGACTTATCCTTGACCCATTCCAGTTGGAGTTACAGCAGCGGCGGGCAATGGACAGGCTGCTCCGCCAGTCCGGGATCGAGATCGGGGATGTTTTAATCATGGCCGACGCCGACGAGATACCTTAGCCACAGGTTCTCACGTTGCTGCAGTGGTGTGAAGCCGTCTCGTGGGTCAAGCACTTGGAGCTCTGAGAGTACCTCTACTCCTTCGAGTTCCCAGAGGGCACAAGGAGCTGGAGGGCCAGAGGTGATGCTTGTTTCCTTTTTGAGATGCTCAGCCTCGAGACAGAGCATGGGTTGTAAAAAAGAGGGCCTTCTAGATTCATGATGAGTTCACAAATAAGCAAAGAAGCCCAATTTAGTAATGACGAGCAGATCCCGCGAGGGGCACTAAGGCGTAGAGGAGGGTAAAGACGGAGGCGCAATAGAGGCAGAGGAGAGAAACCCTCTTTCACATTGATGCTTGCATCTGAAGGTCTCGATTTGGGCCTCTCCTCAAACGGTACACACCTCCGGAGTATCCGCGAGGCGCGCACGGCGCTCATGACGAACTGCTCGTCGAGTTCCGGCCTCGGTGCGATCAAGATATGTCCCAACTTCCGCTTCCCTCGTCCGCCTCCACCTGGAGTTGTCGGCGCCGTGGTGGTGGTTCCAGGCGGTGCCGACGAAGAATCAGCGGCGTCGAAGAAGTACTCGCATAAGGAGAGCACGCTCGGGAACGTGACGGTGTGGGGGTATTTACACTTTGTGCCACCGCGTCTCCTGTGATGGGTAGCAAAGTAAGTTACCCGGCGGGCATTGAATAAACAACCATATATATATATATATATATATATATATATATATATATATATATATATATATATATATATATATATATATATATATATATATAGAGAGAGAGAGAGAGAGAGAGAGAGGGAGAGAGAGAGATAGAGAGAGGGGGAGAGAGAGAGAGGGAGAGAGAGAGAGGCTAGTGTACACTCGAGTGTACCGGAGGCACCGTACACCTCAGTCATTTTTAAAGATGAAGTAACTTTTTGAAAATTCTGTTGATCTTCTTAAATATCTTAAGAACATATTATATAATAAATTTTAGCTCATTTGGATACTTAAAGGTCGTGCATCTGAAGGAGGCAAGAATCATTCATTTCAAATTAGTTTTGTGCATCGATTTTGTTGTCCTTGGATGAATGACTTACACTCATCCAAATGTGCTCAAATTTTGTATGTAGCATATTATTATTGTAACCATGAAGATCAATGGATTGGATTTTGGAAAGACAAGGTCTAGATAGGCGAACACCATTGAGGTGTACGACGTAATCTGTACACTCGAGTGTATTCTAGCATATATATATATATATATATATATATATATATATATATATATATATATATATATATATATATATATATATATATATATATATATATATATATATATATATATATATATATATATATATAGAGAGAGAGAGAGAGAGAGAGAGAGTTAGGCTAGAATACACTCAAGTAGTTTTCCATGATGCAATATTTTTTTGACAATCTAATCCGTTGATCTTCTTAAACATCTCGTGAACAACTCATACACAAAATTTGAGCACATTTGGATATGTATAGCTCATGTTATGAAGACCGCAAAAATTATGCATTTCAAATTAGTGTCGCGCGTTGATTTTGTTGCCCTTGGATGAGTGACTTGCACTCATCCAAATGGGTTCAAAATTTGTATGTAGCCTAGTTATAGTATGACGGTGAAGATCAATGGTTTACATTTTGCAAAAAATATTCTTGATATGCAAACACACTTGAGTGTATTCGTGTGATCTGTACACTCGAGTGTATTCTAGCCTGACTATATATATATATATATATATATATATATATATATATATATATATATATATATATATATATATATATATATATATATATATATATATATATATTCTAGCCTGACTCGAGTGTATTCTAGCCTGACTATATATATATATATATATATATATATATATATATATATATATATATATATATATATAGTCAGGCTAGAATACACTCGAGTCAGGCTAGAATATATATATATATATATATATATATATATATATATATATATAGAGAGAGAGAGAGAGAGAGAGAGAGAGTCAGGCTAGAATACACTCGAGTCAGGATAGAATATATATATATATATATATATATATATATATATATATATATATATGTATATGTATATATATATATGTATATATATATATATGTGTGTGTATATATATATGTATATATATATATGGTAGCGATTGTGTGAGAAACATCCTACAATGACAACATGAGAGGGCGTCTGAATAAGTACAAATTTATGGCTATTTTTTTTAAAATCCAAACCCTATTAATGGAAAGTTCATCAATTCATTTACCTTTCCACTAAAAAATCATCAAAATCAGATACTTTTTGCCTACCCGTATGTATAATATCTATTTTTATATGCATCAGTGGTCTGTAATTTGTTATAGAGTATTCAAAAAAAATCTTTTGTTGTGAATGTTATATGATTCTGATGGTGACAATTTTACAGGAAGGTAAATATTTAGGTATATTTTAAATTCATATGGTTGGATTATGAAAACTCAATCATTGTAGCGAGTTTTTCAAATGCCTCTCATCCTCTAACAAAGATTTGTTTCTCACTGGATTATTGTCATATATATATATATATATATATATATATATATATATATATATATATATATATATATATATATATATATATATATATATATATATATATATATATATATATATATATATACCCTGTCCGCGCGGGTAACTAACTTTTACTACATGTGAATCTATTTTGTAATAAGATTACACCTAATGTAATGAGAATCAAAATTATAATACAAAAACTCATTTTGCAAATACAGCATGAAATTTTTGTTCACCCTCTAAAAATAGTAAAAATGATATTTGTGACAGCAGATTACGTAATATTACAAAACAAATCTTTGTATTACAATTTTGGTCTTCTAATTACAATGTTGTCTATCGCATTGCAAATATGTATTTTCCTATTACAAAACAGATGCACGGGTAGTGAATGAATGTTGTGTATCAAAATTTTCCACAAAAAAATGCTAATCGATCGTGGTGCTCAATCGAATCCTTTACTACCATATTATATAAATCGGGCAATTAAAAAGAAATAAGATTTGGCAACACCTGGACGACCATCTTTGTTAATCAAATATCTAAACGGTATGTCGAAAGAAGAATAAAGACAGTCTCGAAGGGGGGCGTTTTCTTTATAATTTGAAGTGAACGACTCCGTTGTATTGCATAAATAACCAGCCTAATATATACATGGTGATGTTGAGTACATGCCAAATACAATTGCATGGAAGAATACGGACGTCTACAGTTTCATTAAAGCAACACAAAACACCTCACACACACACACACACACACACACACACATATATATATATATATATATATATATATATATATAGAGAGAGAGAGAGAGACACACAGATATATATATAGGGTAATGATCCAGTGAGAAATATATCTAGTGAGAGCATGAGAGGTATTTGAATAACTCTCCATATAGATCAATTTTTCATAATCCAACCGTATAGATTGCAAGTATATTTTAATATTTACCTTCCTACAAAAGTTTATCACCATCCAATTTGTAGATCATTCACAATAACAAAATACTTTTCGACGCTCTATATTGAATTTCAGGCTAACTGTCAGATGTAAAAAGTGTATATTGTACATATGGCAATGTGAATAATGTCTGATTGCAATGATCATTTGTGAGAAGGTAAATGAAATGATACTTTTTCCATCTATACGGTTGGATTTTAAAAAACAACTCCGAATTTGTAGTTATTCAAATGCCTCTCATGCTCTCACCGTAGGATGTTTCTCACTGGATCGCTACCCTATATATATATATATATATATATATATATATATATATATATATATATATATATATATATATATATATATATATATACACACACACACACACACACATACATATATACACATACATATATATACATATCATACATACATACATACATATTAAACAGGCCTTTAATCTTTATAAAGCTCATGTTAGCTGATGGCTATATTCAAATACAGATTACTGATTTAAAAATAAAGAATGCTTTATCAAAATTATATATGTTAAAAGAAAGTAATCAAGACGTCGAAGCAGCATTTCAGCACGTCTTTTAACAACAAGAAGAACACATTATCTTCAATTGGAATTGACTTTTTGACAAGACCAAGAACGCATGACTGCTACCATGCACTCTTTACTGGTACAAAACTTGTTTGGTCAAACAAGTAATGAAAAAGCAACCTATTTGCAGGTCAATGATGTTAAAATCTGTACAATGATGAGGTGCCCTGCTCTTTATCTAGAAGCCAGAGTCCAAAAGTTAAAGAGAAATGATGGTGATACAGCAAACCAACTTAAGAAAGCCATTGCTGTTGCCATCTCAAACCTGGTACAATAATTCTGTGCACAATCACTCAAATCATTGCCAATAAGGACAGTTATTCCTGCTGATGCACATGCTGCAGCAAATGTGAGTGTGGAAGTTACCTGCAAAAGAGATGGAAGGTTAATTACAAGTGAGCAGTAATACTAAACACATGCGGCGCAAAAAAAAAAAGATATGTTGAGAGCAACCAGCCAAAAAGATTCACGAATAATTTAGTTGTTGATGTAAATGGTAGTTCAGGGGATGGAAAAGCCTGCAGATATTACATTTTTTCCATATATGGAGCACGACATTTGAGAAGTGTGCCAGATTCCAAATCCCAAATGGAAAAGGCCTGTTTGCACATGTAGCAGTATCTCAGCCGATTTATGTCCAGAGAACGCAAACTGAGTACTGTAAGAAGCAAGATAGAAAGATGAGTACATTGGGTGCATGGGCAGGTTTCATCTTGAACCCGGAACAGAGGTGGTTGCACAAGTACAATACATGGTGTGAGATCAAGTTGATTTGGCTGCTAGAGAAAGACCAGGTAATGTAGTGGTTCCTTGCACAACCAAGACATATGAAGATTCATATCCCTGTTGTCATTGGAGTCCATAACATTACAGCCACAGTCAGAAGCCCAAACCTTCAGCAAATGTGTTCGCACAACAGCAGAACATATAAGGCTCGGAAGGTACTACACTAAGTTGATGTGTAGGTAACTAGTGCATGGTAGAAATCAAAGAATTGTGATTTAATGGAAGCCGTCTTCCATGGTTTAGAACGTAGAAGGCTAAACCTTTGGTCAGAATTGGGAATTGTGACAAACTTTTAGGAGATGATTAAAGAATCAATGACTGGATGAAAGGAAAATAAGTGAGAGTTCTCTGACATTGGTATTACCTGGAGCAGCTAACAGGGCTCGATATGTGGGAAGGAAAGACTTGGAATCCAGCGGTCTCTCCATATATTCATGTAGTGGACATCACCAATGCGGTCTCTCCAGATATTCATGTAACAGACATCACCAAAGAGCGATTTTCTGAAAAACGGTGAGGCCCAACACATTTTTTAATTTCTTTTTGTTTGTTTTAATTATTTATTTTTTTGGATTTTACAGATGGTGTAGGAATTCCTATACCCAATCATTTATTTTAGATCAATACAAAGTCCGTTTTCCATGATCCGACCTTATGGACATTAAGTGTGTCTTTTCAATGATTTTGTTTCAAAAGATATTTTTTTTTATAACACCACCACTTTGTTGTTTTATAAGATTTAGCAATTGAATACAATGATGGAACACTTTCGCTGGGCTCTTCGGGCTAAAACTTCTTTACAAAGCCAGAGATTTTATGTGTTCCTTAAGAAAACTATTATTACTTAGGCGGCCTTGTAAGAAATGAATACAAAAAGGGTGAAGCGAATGATGAGTAACAAACTGTCCCAAGCAGCACAGTTAACCCAATATTTTAAAGCTATACCTGAGGATCCACCCTGCTTAAGTCACACCATCATAGTCACAATATGCCATCAAACTGTCCCAAGCAGCACAATTAACCCAATATTTTAAAGCCATACCTGAGAATCCACCCTGCTTAAGTCATACCATCATAGTCACAATATACTCCGACTTTTAAAAAGTCGCATTAAAAACACGAATTTTTCCTAGAGGTATCAAATGGCCGAATAACTCCCAATTTTCGAATATGACGTTTTATTCCCATATTATACCCAAATTATTCACGTTTGACGTTTCTTCTCATTTTATACATTTTCTTCATGTACTTTCTCATTTTATACTATTTAAGACTCTCACTTAATTTGAGTAACTATATGTGTATGTAAATACATACATGCATGTATGTGTGTGAGAGAGTAATTTATGTTTGCAATAGATGTATAAATATGTACTTATATATGTGCACTATAAGTAATACATATGTGTGTGTGCAATATATATATACACACACACACACACACACACAGAGGGTAGCGATCTAGTGAGAAACATCCTACGGTGAGAGCATGAGAGACATTTGAATAACTACAAACTCGAAACTATTTTTTAAAATCCAACCGTATATATGGAAAAGGCGTCATTTCATTTTCCTTCTCAAAAAAAAAACATTTCAATCTGACATTGTTTACAAGTCCATATGTACAATATACATTTTTTACATCTAACGGTTAGCCTGAAATCCAATATAGAGCGTCGAAAAGTATTTTGTTGTTGTGAATGATCTAGAAATCGTATGGTGATGAAATTTTATAGGAAGGTAAATATTAAGGTATACTTGTAATCTATATGGTTGGATTATGAAAAATTGATCTATGTTGAGAGTTATTCAAATACCTCTCATGCTCTCACCAAGATATGTTTCTCACTGGATCGTTGTTATATATATATATATATATATATATATATATATATATATATATATATATATATATATATATATATATATATATATATTAGGCTAAAAGAATTTTGTACTTGAGTACATGTAGCTTACATGTACCCATCTTCATTTATGATGATTGTAAAATTCTACTGAAGAATCGAACCTTATGGATGATTGTAAAATATATATATATATATATATATATATATATATATATATATACCAATTTTTTGCCGACTCTTTCCCGAATCGTTGACCGTATTTTTACCGTACGTTGACCGCTTTTTAGCCGAATTTCCCACATAATTTCCGAATCCCGAACAGATCAGCTCGACCGAACGTATCTCGAATACCATATCTATCTTGAGCCTTCTTTTTGTTCAAAAGACCTCAAATATTACAGCTGCTGCCACTGGCTGCATTTATCACTCTCAATCTTCACTTCCACTCCACTCATACCCCTCATGCCTCCCACTGCCCATGCTATTACTATAGCACCTAGGGATGGCAATTTCATCCTATGCATCCATACTCCAAATGATCCACCACTGTTCACCCACCTTTGGTCGGTTGTCCAATGTTGGACCAGGTGATGGACGGGATTTCCATCATGGGGTGTGGATCAAGGTCAGTTGCGGTTGTACCTTGTCATGGTCTGTCACATGGTGCATCACAAAGCACCAATGGAGGCTTTGTACCAACGCCAATGCATTCTAACCCTCAAGGATTCCATTATTGGCGTTAAAAAGCACAGAGTATGGAAACCTTCACATGATTTCTGACTGCTACTTCATCCTTTCTGCCATGTCCCTACGGCTACGGGCATCAGGCAGCTTTACTCTTCCTAATGATGGTCGTTGGACGTTGCCTGCTCTCACAGCAGTTCCGGCCTGCAAAGAAACCCAACTAGCTTCACCCTGTTTTCAGCGGAAAATCACCAAGTTTGGGGAGTGAGTTTAATTACCTTCTTCTCTGCGGCTGGGACACAGAGTGAATGTGGAGGAGAAAGAGAATAATGCCACAGGCCGACAACAGAGGAGAGGTAGCCCACAACAGCGTCAAGAAGAAAACTCCTTTGCCCCCAGAATGTTGAGCAACGCTACAAGAATTCAGCACAGATGACATGGATGATTTCAGCATCCCGTGCATCTTGCAGCTGCAGAGCACTAGAAGGGCTGTGATTGGAGTAACTACGTCGCACAAACCAAAAGGTTTTGGGTGAGGGGCGCAAGCACACCAACCTCCTCGTTAGTCCACTCCATAGACCTATGTTGGACATTGTTGATGCATGCAATGCATCTGCGGAAGAACACCAAGTTTAGGACCTCCATTTTCATGTTGTTGGACTTCCCGGCTCCATTGTGAAGTAGAGGCTGATGGTGGCCATTTGGTGATGTATTGGTGGACATGCGGTTATTGTTGAATGTGGTCAAAAACGGTATTGATTTCATTGATGATTAGGTGTTGGAAGAAGAGGATGAACCACCAACACTTGATGATGATGGGAGACAAGAGTTACTCACTGAGATCGCAATGCCTCAAAAATAAAAGGAAGAGGCAAAGTAATGAAGATGGTGGAGAACTTGGAGCTACAATTTTTTATATGAGATCCGTTTTTTCTCTCTAACTCCATTTATGTAGCTTAGCTACGACTCTAATTATATTCTCAAAAACATATGTGGAACTAGGAGATGATGATGATGATGACGATGACAATGACGATGATGATGATGATTACATCCCATAAGTTCATGACTCGTAATGCTGGATATGTCATAGGATGATATACATTATGTTACTATTTTGAGTTTTGTACTATCAACTGTGTGGTTCACTTGTTAGTTGTTAGTTTGCTACCTCGCTTGTTTTGTTTGGAATTGTATGGTCAACTAGTATTTGACTACTTGGTATGAGTTGTGACTTTTTTGAGTGTCATGAACTATCTGCTTCATCTTAAAGCTGAAAGTTTGATTGAAAGATTATGGACAATTTAGGTTTACTTGATTTATTGATTAGTATATTTTGCTCTTTTAAATGTTTTTGTACTCTGATAGTTTGATATAGGAATTTAGACTATTTAGTCAAGTAGTCAATTACATTATTGCGAGTAAGCTTGCTATTATTCATTTTTCATTTGTATAATTTCCATGAATTGGGTATATGTTTAGGTTATTTAAATCATTTACGATGTCATCGGTTGAACCGGTCTGACCACCGGTTGAACTAGTGAACCGAGAACTGGAGGCCTCATCGGTTCGCTCACAGGTTCGGTTATGGAAACTCTGCATACGACTACCAGAGAAAACAAAGTCATCAACATATACAATTAGAACAACATTTCCTGAATCTATTTTCTTTACAAGGACAGAATGATCATCATGTGATCAAGAGAATCCACATGTCAATAGAATCAGATTGAGTTTATCAAACCATGCTCTCGGGTTTTGTTTCATACCATAAATGTCGTGTTTGAGTTTGCAAACCATGAACTCCCGCTAAGACCAAAACAAGGAGGTTATTGCATGTAGACTTCTTCATTAAGGTAACCATATAGGAAAACATATTTGAGATCGAGCTGAAAAGGGGTCAGCCAAGATTAAGAACGACAGAATTAAGAATACGTATAGAGTTGAGTTGGACCATGGGAGAGGATGTTTCAAAATAATCAATGTCATAAAACTAAGTGTAGCCTTTGGCCACAAGACACGCTTTATGCCATTCACCAATTCCATCGAGATTATATTTAATAGTAAACACCCATCTACAGCCAACAGGAGAGCAATCGGAAGGGGGATCAACAAGATCCCAAGTGTAGCATTCTTGTAGTGCAAAAATTTCATCGTTCATAACAGCTTTCCATCCAAGTTGGGCTAGGGCCTCATCGGGATGGATATAGCAGTTGTGGCACTACTTAAGGCTAAAAATACAAGGCCCAACTTGTCATAGTTGCAGCAGTGAGCAATATCATGTGTTGTACATTTCCTCTTAGACTTGCGGAAATCAATTGGCATGTTTAAATCAAAAAATCAGAAATTGGATTAGAGACATTAATACCTTCAGTGATGAGATGATATGTAGTGGGAGTAGAAGAGTTTGTGGGGACAGAAGGTGTTGCAGCTTTAGCTTTCCGGCTCCCAATAGACTTTGGAGAGGTTTAGCCATGTGAGGAGAGGAAGAGGACACCATGAGAAGAGTAAGCGCATTAAGTACAAAAGAATCTCATCAAGGACAGAAGAAGCTCTGGTACAAGAGAATGACCTGAGCTAAAAAGAAAGGGGTGTTCTCAAAAAAACAGCAGCATTGACAAGCACTCTTTTGTTAACAAGATCAAAATACTTGTATCATTTCTACCACGAGGATACTCAAGAACGATACATTTTGTGGAGCAAGGAGAAAATTTGTCACACCTGAGTTAAAGGTTTTCATAAAGCAAGTGCAACCGCAAACTAGAGGCGGTAGTGGAAAGAAAGATGCATTGGGCTACAAAATTCGAAAAGGAATTTTATTATAGAGCACAAAGGAAGGCATGTGATTGATCAAAAAATAGATCGACAAGGCATTAGGCCAAAAAGACTTTTGGACCTTGCTGTGACTTTTTTTTCTGTGTGTGTGTGTGTGTGTGTGGGGGGGGGGGGGGGGGGGGTGTTATAAGGGCAAGAAGTTTGATGTAATATACCCATATCAAGACAGAAGCATTTTAGATCCTTTTGAATGTATTCAATTGTGTTGTTAGTGCAAAAAGTTTTATGGTTTTAGATAATTGCATTTTAATTTCAGCAAAGAAACATTTCACAGTAGGCAGAATAGCATATCTATCTTTCAAAAGGAAAATCCATGTAGTTCTAGAAAAATCATCAATGAATCTGATAAAGTATTGAATACCACAACGATCTAAAATTTTGCAAGGATCCCACATCGGAGTGTACAATATCAAAGGTTTTAAACTAGTAGAAAGCACAGCACAAAAGTATGAACGAGTTTGTTTGCCTAATTGACACGGCTGGCAATCAAAAGAAATAACAGACTTGGAAAGCACATGACGCGACCTGCTAGCAGAACAATTGCCCAAGCACAGATGTCACTGAAGTGGTGAAACGGAAGAAGATAGGCCCACATTGTAGCAGTGAGCTAGGAAGCACGGACACTTCCCAGAGGTTGTCGTGTCTGTGTCCGACACGTGTCCAACCTGGTTGGACACGTGGTGGATACTCCTCCAGCGCGTCTAGTTTCATATATTTTTTTATTTGCAAGCTGGACACAGTGTGGACACATCTAGGATGCTTAGTCGACACGGCCAGCCCAGCCCACATAAGATCTAAAATTAAAAAGAAAAGAGAAAATAAGACCCAACCCCGTACACTCCTCAACCAAACCCCAACTCCTCACCAAAACCCTCATCCCTTTCCTCAAGAAGCGACCAACAAGCCTCACCCTCTAATTGCCAATGTTCAGGAAATCGGCCGATTAGGTCGAATAATCGGTTTTGGGGGTCTACCGCTCCGAATATGAATAATCGGCCTATAATCGGTCCAGGACCGATTAATCGGCCGATCGGGGGAACAATCGGCCGATTAATCGGCGATTTTCAAAATCAAATGCTAGTAATAATTTTTTTTTACATTAATTTTTTCTAATACTACTATTGGTCATTACAATTACATTCTCTTCTTCCAATTTACATATTTGGTCTTCTCCTCATGTTTTCTCAATAAGTTTATAGTTAGTGTTTATTGAACTGGTCCTTACTGTTGATGTTTTCTTCTCTAATTTCATCAATGTTTCTAATTACTTCTTAATGCAATATTAGTCTATGACTTATCAATGTTTCTAATTACTTATCAATGTTTTTTCTCTAATTTCATCAATGTTTCAAGTTACTTATTAATGCAATATTAGTCTTTGTCAACGTACGAAAGACGGAGTCTGTGTGTGTTGCACACGGCAACGTGAGAGACCCAATAGGGTTCTCCTCTCTATTTATAGTAAATGGAAAATTACATGTAGGTACAACAGTAATATGAAATATGAAATAAACACAAAGTAAAGATATATTAACACTCCCCCTCAAGCTGGAGTGTACACATTGTGGATGCCCAGCTTGCCGCATAAATTCTGGAACACTGCTGGACCTAATGGCTTTGTCAAGATATCAGCTAGTTGATCTTCAGACTTGACATATGGCGTCACCACATTGCCATTCTTTATCTGATCTCTGATGAAATGACAGTCAACCTCTATATGCTTTGTGCGCTCATGAAAGACAGGATTCCTGGCAATATGTATAGCAGATTGATTGTCACACTTGAGAATCATGGGAGTTTGAATCAAAATCTTCAGCTCAGATAAGACAGATTTGATCCATTGCAGTTCACAGCATGCATGTGCCATAGCACGGTACTCAGCCTCAGTACTAGACCATGCTACCACTTGTTGTTTCTTGCTTTTCCAAGTAATCAGATGATCACCAAGAAAGGTGCAGTAGCCAGATGTGGATCTTCTATCAACTTGATTACCAGCCCAATCTGCATCTGCATAACCTGTGAGAGTCAAAGAAGATAGAGGACTCTTTGGTTTATAATAAGTGATCCCCTTTCCAGGAGCACTTTTCAGATATCTCAGAATCCTGCATACAGCTGTCCAATGTGACTGTCGTGGTGTGCTCATATGTTGACTTACTACTCCAACAGCAAAAGAAATATCAGGTCTTGTGACAGTTAGGTAAATCAACTTCCCAACAATTCTCCTGTAATGACCTGGATCTGAATATGCAGTATCATCGTCCACCTCCTTGATGTGATAATCCATAGGAGTGGATACGGGCTTAGAATCAGTCATACCCGTTTCCTGTAGCAAGTCAAGCACATACTTTCTCTGGGAGAGATTTATACCTGCATGGGATCTAAGAACCTCAATCCCTAGAAAGTATCTCAGCTTCCCCAGGTCCTTTGTGTGAAAGTGTTGATGTAGTCCTTCCTTCACACGTGATATGCCTGTAGAATCGCTGCCAGTAATCACAATATCATCAACATAGACAGCAATAATTATGGACCCACCAGAAGAATTTGAATAAAATAGAGAGTGATCAGTCATGGAACGAGAGAAGCCCATCTGTAAAACAACAGCACTGAACTTGTCAAACCAAGCTCGAGGAGATTGCTTTAACCCATAGATAGCCTTCTTCAATTTGCAGACTTTCTGACACTCCCCCTGAGCAACAAAACCTGGTGGTTGCTCCATATACACCTCTTCTTGAAGATCTCCATGAAGAAAGGCGTTCTTGACATCCAGCTGGAAAAGAGGCCAATCAAAGGTAGTAGCTAGAGATATAAGGATCCGCACAGAATTGAGACGAGCAACTGGAGAAAAAGTCTCAAAGAAGTCCACTCCATATGTCTGTGTGTAGCCTTTTGCTACCAATCTGGCCTTCAACCGCTCAATCGATCCATCAGGGTTGTGTTTGACTGTAAAGACCCATCTACAGCCCACAACTTTCTTTCCCGCAGGTAAAGTAACAAGATCCCATGTGCCATTGTCAATCAGAGCAGAGATTTCCACCTGCATTGCCTGCTGCCAGCCACTGTCCTTCAGAGCCTCTAAGTGGTTTCTTGGTATCTTAATGGAGTCCATCCCAACAGCAATGCACGAGCCTGTGTAGATAAGTGCGACAAACAACATACATTTGATATGGGATGTCGAATAGTACATGAACGTATACCTTTCCGGACAGCAATAGGAAGATCAAGGTCAGAAGCCTCTGCAGGAATCTCGCGAGTAGAAGATGGCGAAGGAGGCTCATGGACTTGTGCCGCTACCTCATCTGGATCCTGTCTACCTCGCCTGTGATAAACCTGGGTATAGGGTTGAATGGTAGGTGGATCATGCGGTATGTCCTCAATAATGATAGGTGGCACTCCCTCACTTTGAATTGCGGGTGGCACTCCCTCACTCAATTGCTCCCCCTTGCTCATAGAATTTGCAAAATATGGACTGGATTCATGAAAGGTGACATCCTTAGAAACAAACATACGACGCAAACTCGGGCAATAACACTTGTAACCTTTACTCGTACCAGAGTAACCGAGAAACAAGGTTTTCAAGGACCTAGGAGAGAGTTTGTCTTGTTTGGGATCAAAGTTATGAACGAAGGATGTACAACCAAAAACCCGAAGCGGAACATGAAACGGTTTATCCATAGGGCGTAAGACAGAGAAGGGAGTGCGTCCATGCAAAACAGAAGAGGGCTGCCGATTAATCAAAAAACAGGCAGTGAGAAGAGCTTCAGACCAGAAACGTTTAGGCACATTGGATTCAAACATGATAGACCTAGTGATATCCAAAAGATGGCGATTCTTTCGCTCAGCAACACCATTCTGCATAGGAGTGTGAGGGCAAGAGGTGTGATGAATCATACCAATCGAACTGCAAAACTCATTCATCGCTTTCTGAACATACTCAAGGGCATTATCAGATTGAAAAATTTTGATATTGCAGTTAAATTGAACCTGAATTTGTTTATGAAAATGTTTGATAATGGAAAGCACAGATTCACGACTTTTTAAAAGATAAATCCATGTCATGCGAGAGTAATCGTCCACAAATGAAATGAAATAGCTAAAACCATTATAACTCTGGTTTTTAACAGGACCCCATACATCACTATGGACTAACTCAAACGGACTAGAAGCCCAATTATTGACACGAACATGATAGGACAACCGATGATGCTTGCCCAACTGACAGGACTAACACTCTAAAGAGGACACATGAGCTAGATCTGGTTCCAACTTCTTCAAGCTTTCTAAGGAAGGATGGCCATATCTGCAATGCCACAGCAAGGGGGAACCACTCAGCATGGCGGAGGAAACTGGAGCAGGAGGTGGATGGCGAGGTAGATAATCACCAGGAAAGAGGTAGAGATCACCTTTCCTAGGCCCCCCACCAATCATCTTCAAACTCTTGAGATCCTGTAAAACAAAGCAAGAAGGCCCGAATGTTACTGTGCAGTTTACAGTGTCAATCAACTTGGCAACAGAAAGCAAATTGAATGGAAATTCAGGTACAAAATGAACAGATTGCAAATCAATATCTGGTGTAAGGGACACAGAACCACTAGCTACCACCTTCCTCACAGAACCATCTGCCAAGGTAACAGATGGGTGAGGAATATATGAGTCAAATGTGCGGAGCAATCGCCTCATACCGGTCATGTGCTGGGAGGCACCAGAGTCAACCACCCAGGGAGTTGCGGATCCAGAAGCCATAAAAGATGTAGCCTGATTACCCGCTGTAGATGCAAGATTTGTTGTAGAAGCAGATGAGGCGCCCATACTCCAATGTTGAGTGACCTGAATAAACCTGTCATACTCCTCCTGAGTGAGTGTGATGCCAGAGGAACTCGAGCTCGCCGTAGTAGATTCTGAAGTAGCACAGTTGGCAGCTCCAACAGGTGGGGCGGCAGGTCGCCCATGTTTCTTCCAGCATTTCTCGACGGTGTGTCCCGGTTTGTCACAGAAAGTGCATCGAGGACGAGTCCCACGTCCTCTGCCCAAGCCAGGTCTGTCAGCTGGTGTAGGTGCAGGTCGTCCTCCGCGAACTGCTGCAGCAATGGAGGCATGAGAATCTCCAGAAGGAACAACAGGAGTAGGATCAACTGACTCAAAGGTGGACTGCTGAATCCTAGAGAAAGCTTCTGCAAGGCTCGGTAATTTGTCGGATGCAAGTATCACACTTCTTGCTGAACCAAATGAGGAGCTAAGGCCAGATAGAAATTTAGCAGTGACAAGATCATCTCTATCTTTAATCTGCTCAGCAACTTTCACTGGATGATAGTAGCTCAACTCCTGGGAGATAGCTTGAATCACACCGAAATACTCTTCAAGGGATCTATCACCTTGTTTCTCTGCAAACAGACGATCATAGATCATAAACTGGCGAAGAGCATTCTTCTCCTGAGCATAGTGCTGCTTAACGGCATCCCAAATCTCCTTAGCGGTGGAGTAGAACATGAACCTAGAAGCAATAGAAGGTTCCATGCTACCCCATAGCCAAGTCTTCACTAGGCTGTCAAGACGTTTCCACTCGGCATAGTCTTTGTCAGTGCTAGTGAGAGGTGCAGAATCAACAAACTTTGCCCGATCGCGCGATTCCAAGACAGTATGAACCGCATTCATCCATAGCAAAAAGTTCTTCCCATTGAGCTTGATAGGAATAGGCGAGACCTCATAATATGTCTTGTTCTCCATGATGCAACTGGGATATGGGTGACGGAGTGATACACGTCACACAGAAGGCTGAGTGGACAGACAGATACGCGTCCCGTGACGGAGAGATACACGTCACAACAGAAACTGAAAAGAGGATGTGTTACTGACGCATCGACAGCCTTCAAACGAGAGATTCCTAATCACACATGAAGGAGATGTGATTAGGAAGGCACTGTGGAAGAGACGAGACCTCCGGGTAGGGCTTTAGAGAGTCGTTGGATCACCCGGAAGTCCTCAAACAGCAAGATTGTCCGCCAAAAACGAGCTGAAAAGTTGCTGGAAACTTTCCGAAAAACGTAGACGAAGCCCCGGTTCCAAGCGATTGAGCCTACGGTAGAATAGAGATGGCCACCGGAGGCCCAACAGCAAGAGACGAGGTTGGAGACTCCTAGCCGGGCAAGATCTGCGTCACCGGCAGTCTCCCTGCTGCTGCCGCACGCCGGCGGCTAGCCGAGAAGCCGCCCGGGCAGCGGCGGCCTGAAGGAGAGGGCCGGCGGCGCCCTGTGGTGGAGAAGGGAGAGGGAGGGAGGGGTGTGGCGGCGCTAGGAGGGAGAGGAGCGGAAGCGGCGTCGGATCACGTTGCTCTTGATACCATGTCAACGTACGAAAGACGGAGTCTGTGTGTGTTGCACACGGCAACGTGAGAGACCCAATAGGGTTCTCCTCTCTATTTATAGTAAAGGGAAAATTACATGTAGGTACAGCAGTAATATGAAATATGAAATAAACACAAAGTAAAGATATATTAACAGTCTTATCACTTATCAATGTTTCTAATTAATTATTAATGCAATATTAGTCTATGACTTATCAATGTTTCTAATTACTTATTAATGCAATATTAGTCTATTACTTATCAATGTTTCTAATTACTTATTAATGTGATATTAGTCTATGACTTATCAATGTTTGTAATTACTTATCAAAGTTTTCTTCTCTAATTTCATAAATGTTTCTAACTACTTATGAATGCAATATTAGTCTATTACTTATAAATGTTTCTAATTACTTATCATTGTCATTATTATATGGTCAATATATAATTTGCATATCTTTATGGTTAATATTAAAAAAAATCAAAACCGATTAAAACCAAATATTCTCCCGCTTATACTCCCGCATACCATATATACTCTATTCGGTACCCTCTCCGCCCGTACACCGATTACCGCTTTTCAGAACACTGCTAATTGCTTTTGTTCCCGTAAAGAACGTATGAAACCGCTTCTTGCAGCAGTTGCTACAAGTAGCAGCTGGGTCCTGAAGTTGGTGCAAGCAGCCACCATAAAGAGATGGAGCTGCTACAAGCAGCCTTTGCATCAGCAACAACTAGGAGCTAAAGCCACCATAAGCAGCAGCCTTTTGCGACAGCCATTTGCAGCAGGAGCTGCCAACACCTAGAGCAGCCATTAAAAGTAACTTTCTTCCCTTTTTAGGAACTCCTTTCCCTCTTCTTCCTCTTGATTCTCTTATTGATTTCCTTTACTCCTCTTCTTCCTACTTTGTTGGTCCTCTAATGTGTCCACTCCTCCACCCACCTCTTCCTAGTTCCTACTAATCTATCAAAACCTCTCCTTCCCTCCTTTTCCTCCTACTAACATGCAGTCATGTTTCGCTTTTGTCTCTACCCTCTACTCCTACATGACTACTAAACGTGCTATCCTCTTGCTTCACCATCATCATTGTTGGATCTAGGGCGCTACAGGGGGGTGAATAGAGCTTTAAAATTCTCACAAGAAAAGTTGGACCTTCAAATTATATCAATTGAAACCAAAAGCTTAAGATCAATTTGAATTCCTATCTAAGCAAGCATAGCAAGGATGAGAGAAATTAAAACATTCACTTAGACAAGACGGTTTAGAGTGGTTCTTATCTCCAAACTATGAGATAGTCAATCCACTACCTAGAGAGGTCAACCTCTAGGACTTTGCAATCCGTGTATACTTATATTCCATCATAAGAGATACAAGGAGACCATCATACATCCAAGGACTTACCTACTCAAGACAAGAGTCTTTCACCTACACAAGGACTTACCTACTTGATCAAGATGTCTTCAGCCTTCAACAAGGACTTACCTACACTTGCATCAAGTCTTTGGCCTTGAAGGAATTACCTACTCTTCTTGAATCTTGGCCTTGCCCTTCTCCTTCACCTGGAGAAGATCTTCACCTCTTCTTCAACCTTGAAGAAGACCAGCAATAGCTTCACCTTCACTCGGAGTAGCTTGTTTCAACCTTTGCTCTTTGAGAAAGGGGGTTTGGAAGATGGAAGGAATGAGAGTTTTACAAGCACATGAAGGTAGCTCTCTTACAACATACCTATCTCGCTCATAATCACAGAATGCTTTGTAAAAGAGAGAAAGGGGCTCAAAGGGCTGCAACACACTCAATTATAACAAGGACTTGGAATAGCATGAATGAGAAAACTTGGAATGAACTCCAAGAGGTCCTATTTATAACTGGGGGTGTTCCTTTGAGTGTGGGATCACTTAGGAATAAAAAATGACCGTTTTACAACTTGCAACGGATCTATTTTCGCTCACAACAACTCTCTAACGGTTATAATTAATTTTTTTACCTTTTTTGTACAGTACATTCGGTCGATTTTCAATAAAGATAACTCGAATAATTCACCAAAGGACAAAATCAATTTTCAAACTATCAGTCGAGTTTGTTCTGGAAAACTCGACCGATGAGTCAAAATCAGTTTTGCTTAGTTGATCGATCGATCGAGTTCTGTGAGTGTGCAACTCGACCGATTGGTCATTTCAGAAAATCCATCACTGGACCGGTCGAGTTTCCAACTCGACCGATAAACAGCATGTGACAAATTTTCTAATTTGACTTTTGAGTGACCAAACGTTGGAATTAAGTGTCCCTGATTTTTTCTCATCTTAGTTACAAGTCATATCATCAATACAAGTGATTACAAAATTAATCTAAGGTGATTTGGAGTGATTTTCCAAAACGCACACTTGTATTGCTTTTGACTTGAACTTGATCAAGCTAGGGCTTGTGTAATTTAATCCTTTTCATGTACCTAAAGCCTGAAATCAATCTTGATAAACATATTAGATACATAGGAATGGAATAGTTGAGTCATTATCAAAATATAGACAATGTATAACTCTCAAGTCAACAATCAACTCATACACATCTCCCATCTATCAATACCGCTTCCCCTCCTCTTCCCTATACTCCATACCTCCATTAGTATTGGAACCTTTAAATCATTGTATGCAATTAAGTTCTAATGATTTTCTTGTAGTCCAGCATTCTTGGTTATTATAATAATTTAATATATCATTTTGTATGCTAAATTCTGTAGCATCAACATAGTGGGTTTCAATACAAATGTGAATATAAAGTGGATATCATGGTGATCTTTGTTTCTGTTTGTTGTTAAGAATTATGGAGCTTGTTGTGTTTAAAAATAAATTGTATATATATATATATGTGTGTGTCTTTTACTGTATATATCTATGTAAATAAATGTATGTATATATGTATATATATTGTCGTGTCCAACGCCGTGTTCGTGTCCTATATTTTTTAAAATTGTCGTGTCCAACGCCGTGTTCGTGTCCTATATTTTTTAAAATTGTCGTGTCACGTGTCTATGTCCATATTTGTGTCTGTGTCCGTATTTGTGCTTCTTAGGCAGTGAGGCAACGTATCAAGATAGTACACACCATCAGGTCCTTCACGCCTCCCATCAATCTTCATCCTCGTGCCCAAATCCTAGAAAACATAATGAAAAGGCATGAATGTAATTGCGCAATGCAATTTGTGTACAATCTTGCTCACATATAGTAAATTCATAAACTTAGGAGCATATAAAATTTAGGATAAGGATAAATTGAAAGTAGATTTAGCAATCCCCATGCTAATAACTGGAGACTAGGATCCATCTACCAGGAGGATAAGGGGAAGGATTGATGCTTGTAATGTTTGATAGCAAAGTAGTGTTGCCAATAATGTGTGATGTAGCACCAAAATCAATGATCCATTTATTTTTATTACCATAGGGGGTGGAGTAGAGATAAAAGCAGGCTCTAAGGAAGGAGTTGTACTAGCAGTCACATCGCTTATAAGCCTATACAGATCAATCTTGGATAACATAAAATGACCCCAGGAATAGAACAACTCTAGAGGTTTGACCAGCAAACCATTTGCAGTCTTCGAGACTTGATTGGTAGTAACGGCTAGCGGGTTGACCACAGCCAAGTTCAATACCTCTAATTGAGCAGCCACATCCTCAAGAAACGCGACCACGTCCACTTCCACTAAGAAGAACAGATTCAGAAGTAGGCGCAACAGGCGAGGTCATGATAAGGCGTTGCATATGTTTGAAAATCTCGTCAACAGTTAGAAGTGAATCACTCCCGAAGATTTGATCGTCCAAACTAGAGAATGAGTCAAAAAGACTATAGGAACTGGACAAGGTGGAGTCTTGTCGTTGCTTTTGTAAGGTACTAAGGTCGGTAGACATAGGAAGATGCTCCTCAAAATCTTCACATAGGGATTTGAAAAATGCATAATGATATTTTAAGTCGATGCCAGGAGATAGCTTAAGTTTCTTTAATATCTGATAAATCTCATAATGTGTTTAGGATTCTCCTTGTGGGCATAGACATTAGCCAAACACTCCCATGTGGCTTTGGTAGAATTCAAATGTACGAGATAACAACTGATAAGTAGCTTAACATTGTTAAGAATTCAACTTTTAACAAGAGAACCATCCTTGTTCCAAGTGGTGTACGCGCTTTTGACCGTTGCATCTGCCTTAGCATTCGATACGGCAAGAGCATAATCAGATTTATGAGAAGCTTTAGGCATTAATTTAGAGGGAATTGTGCCATGTTGCATAGATTTTCAAAGACAGTCAGACAAAGATTACTTGGTATGAAAAATCTCCACTGAAGAAGTCATCAAAGCAGCAGTAAGGGGTAGAAGACATGCGCAGAATCAAATACGTTCAAAGATCAAATCCGGAGAGACAAACACACATAGCGCCAGTAGAGAAAGAAGGTTGCATGTATCATGGGCAGCAGACACAAAAACAAAGAGACGTCACAACATCATTAGACAGACATGTGACTCCTTAGGAAGGGGTAAACCCTTGGTGAAAGAACACAGACCTCTTGAGAAGGAGTCGGGGCTAGAAAGAGGTCACGTGTTGTCTATGTAGCAACCTTGGATAGGACTAGGCCACAGTTAATGAATGGTAAGTGGTGATTAGGATAGGTGAGGGTAGTAAGGAAGTGTTATGGAAGGAGAGGGGTTGGTGGCAACAGGGGACAAGGGAAGGAGGGAAAGGAGCGGCAAGAGCAGGGGTGAAGGGAGGGGTGGTAAGAGACATTAGGGGGGAAGGAGTGGGGAGCGGCAGCGGCAATGGGGGTGGTTGGAAACGGGTGTCCATCGACAGCATGGGGTGAGGAAGAGAGATGCAAGGCAGCAGTAGGGATTGGAGAGGAAAGGACGGCGGCTACAACAGTAGGGGATGGAGAGGAGAGGTTGGCGACGGCAACAGGGGTTGGAGAGGGGTGGCTGGCGACAGTAGGGTGGTGGTAGGGTTGGGGCCAACTGCTAGCAGCAAGGAGAGAGAGACACAGGGAAGGGTGGCGACGTAGGGAGGGATGGTGGGAAGGAAGCACGGCTATGAAATAAGATAGGTTACTTTGGAATAATTCACAGATACAATATGCCTCTCCTTATATAGGATGGAGAGACATTAGATAAGAGATATCCCAGCAATATGTTGACTAAAGGAAAAAACATAACACAACAATAAATAACAAGCAACACAACAGTAAGTCAAGATATTAACAAATGTATATAACACTATCACAAGATTATAAAGAGACACATCAGCTTTAAACAGTCTCTATGATACTGGAATTTTCATCGGCAGACCAGGCTTTCAACACGTGTCTGTATGTGTGTGTGTGCGTGTGAGTGTGCATTGTATATGTGGGGGGATGGGGCAGCAAGGGTGGGCGTATAGGTAATCGTGGGTCTAAAGAAGGTCAATTTAGGACTGAATAAGGTTAATTTCATTCTACTCTGGGCACTATCAAGCACAATTACACAATCTGATGGAAGCATATTATAGGAGAACAATACAGATAACCTTTGTAGGTTTTGCCTAAAAATGTATATTACAAAGTGAAGCATACCTATAAAATAAAATAGGTCTCAAAGTGCCTAACAGCCCCAGCTCTAGAAGCCACCACCTACACAATTACAATGTCAAAGGCCAACACTATATGAGCACCACCAGCCCCTCACATACTCTAGCCAGCTCCAAATTTCAATTGTCCCTTCCTCACTCCAGTTACTTTTTAACCTATGCCTTACTCTACACGACTGTTGCTAGTACCGGTGGTCACTTCTGTCAGGAAAATTGGAAAGGATCATGGTTGTCAGAAGCGAACCGATAAGCGAACCGGTGAGGCCTCTGGTTCTCGGTTCACTGGTTCAACCAGTGGTTGAACTGGTTCAACCGGTGACGTCAGCATACATCATAAACAATTAATAAATACAGAAATATATAACTAATTTTGAAAATTAACACAAACACACATAGGCACATAGCAATATCAACTACCAAGCAACCACAAAAAATTATTATATTGATGTAATTAATAAATTATGAATGGAAATAACAAGCATGTTACACTGGTTACGACATGTAATAACCAACTGTGAAATCGAGAAGTACCAAATTGTAAATTCATGAACAATATGCAATCATGTAAACAATGCATCAGTAAATAGGAGTTGTAATCATCTAGGAATCAATTAATGGGAGTGGAATTATAAATTAAACAAACCTCACCTACAGCTACGAACAAAGAGGAGAAGAGCTTGTAGCACAAGATGAAATCAATTTAGCACAGCAAGATACGAAGGCTGAAGATAACCTTTCTTGGCAAATCAGTAGCCGTCAAGTTCAGCCACCTACAGCTAGACAAGAATAGAGCTAGCAGGTCAGTAAGGGGAGGCAGAGGGGACGCACTATTCAAGAAGAATAGAGGAAGAGGAAGAAGAAAATGAGAAAGAGAAAAGAGGAAGAGGGAAGGGGTATATTGGTAGTAGTATATAGGAGGGGGGAGGACAAAGTGTTAAAGAAGATGAGTAGAGGAAGACTAAAAGGGAGACGAGGAGGAAGAGGGAGAGGAGATTCTAACCCGATGACGGCAGGCAGCAGCTTCAGCAGATGGTATACTAGTTGCAAGCGCCGGCATCAGAGAGAGTTGCGGCGGTTTGATGCACATCTTCCAGCAGCGACGGCGCATCCGGCGGCAGTTGGATTCCTTGCGGCGGTGTCTGAGCTTCATGGCACGGCGGGGCGGCCTCGAGGACTCCTCCGACCACATCTCCAGTAGGGGGCTAGGGCTTTGCATAGTTGAGGGGAGACGGGGTTTAGCGAACAATATCGGGGGTGTCGGGGTAAGAGGGGGGTTCGAGCAACATGCGAGATCGCGTGGCCGATTAAATTGTCAAGTCAGAGACTCGACCGGTTGGCCAGTAACCGGACCGGTTCGCCGGTTTGCCGGTTTAATGACGATCAGAGGCTATTTTTGGGTCTGTGGGTAGACCGAACCGTTGGGGTCACCGGT
Source organism: Alisma plantago-aquatica (assembly GCA_963693085.1). Lineage (NCBI taxonomy): Eukaryota > Viridiplantae > Streptophyta > Magnoliopsida > Alismatales > Alismataceae > Alisma > Alisma plantago-aquatica. The sequence goes on from OY856412.1 coordinate 197,050,077, forward strand.
TCCCGGTTCAACCGGTCAAACCGGCCGGTTCGTTTCGGTTCTGATAACCATGGAAAGGATGGTAGAGAAAATGGAGGGAGAATGGATGGTGGCAGTGGAAGTAGAACAGGAAGTGGAGGCATTGGCTGAATATCTAATTGCCATCAGCAGCACTGCTTGTAATACAAAATGTTGGGGTAGAATCATTACCCAAAACATAGGATAAGCCGGGTTTACTTCACCCACTGAGAAAAGCTAAGAAGCTGCCAAAGATATAATATTTCCGTTCAGTTACAATGCATGCAAGATTTACAAATGTAAATAATTGTGCACTTTAGGATGAGATATCTTGGGTGGTGCACCTTTATTTATGCCATAATTTTGTAGCCTAGTGATGGGCGATCATGGTTGTCAAGGTTGAGTGCCTATGATGGCTGGACTTATGTTTGTGTTTCTTTCCCTAGGTTACTTCAATCTACATACTAGTTTATTGAAAATATAAATACGATGGGATGTTTATTTATGCATCGTGGAATCTTAATTACCTAATATAAACTAAAGCACTCCTTTTATACATAGTCCTAAAATTATGTATTAAGATCCCAAAATAGGCAGTAAAATCCTGAAAACAGAGGCCACCAGTTGTAAAAGCCAACGTGCCTGTTTAGGCAGAGTCCTTGAGGTGCCTTCACAAGTGGGCAGTACCTTGATGGAAGCCTTAATCATGACTACTTTACACTTACACCTATTGCATCATCACAGAGAGATCATAAAGTTTACATATTTGTTTTTGATATTCTTATTACTAAAATGTGTGGAAAACGACGTGGGTTGCAAATTGATATTTCATATTTGACTAAAAAATTGTCTATAGTGAGAAAAAAATACCACAAGTAGGTGCAAGTTGCAGCAAAAGAGACTGAACCGTTACTGTCATGATTTCTTTGACCAACACAGTGACAGAGGGGCTGATATCTCTTATAGCTTGAATGAGGGTCGTTCAGGCTACATTATGATATATTCTTGATTCCCTCTCTTATCTTCATCAAACAGAAATTTCTAAGCATTATTTACATGAGATGTTTAATGTGTCACATGGGAAGCAAAATGCACCTTTACAGGTCATGTAGTTATATGCTGTTCAATAAATAACTGTAATATACTGTTTGCTGATAGTTATTATAGCACTACGAGTTGTAAGACTATAACATTTAAATCCTTGTTCATTGTATACTGCTTAAAAGTGTGAATGTCAGAGACTATATTATCAATATTTAGCCTAGACAGAACTGCACTATGGTATGAGGTATGTGAGTTGAGTACGAGCATGGCCATCACTGTTTTGTAAAACTTTTTATCTGTTACTATTGTGTATATGTATTGACTTTGGATGAGAGTCATGCACGCTGCAGACTAAGCAGCATCAGACAGGCTTAACTTTAATCTGTTGTATGAGCACACCAAGAAAACGCATCCATTTATGTATAATTGCATTCAGCTAAAAGTACGCATAAGAACTAGCAATCAAGCTGCTAAAAGAGGGATTAAGGATAGATCAGATTGTCTTTGAGATTTATATTAGTATACATTGGCAATACAGAGTCTAACTTATCTTGAAACTGATTGACATAATAATATTAACAGAATCAAACAAAAAGTTTCAAAAAACTCACAATAAGAGTTAAGCATGTAGCTTCAGTTTGGTTACATCATAATTATCAGCTTAATTTAAATTAGGAGCTTTTTTCAAAGTTAAGCGGAAAACCGTACTACTTTGATTCACATTCAGTTGTTACTATATTGATTATAACTTACCCCATCACCAATAGTAAACAAGCTTACAACTCGAGGATTTCGAAGGTGACGTCCAACTAGAAGGGCATATGCATCTACAATAGCAAGTGATAAGCTCCATAAGCATTGAAGTCCTACCACAGTCACGAAGTAACTGTAAACAAATCAGTGAGGGATAAAATGGGTCACTTTTATCATTATAGGAATAATCAAGCAAGAAACTGCAAGTGTTGGAGTGTGCATATGATATATAAAAAAAAATCCTTCAAGAATAATTGATTACATCAGAATCATTACTTTGACATATATTCCGTGGCGAAGATCAATGAAAACAAATCTTTCATGCTCATCGCATATATTCGTTGACAGGAACATTAAAACAATTTTTCAATCCTGTCATCTTATAGACGGACATCAATGTACAAATGAGGCCTAATTACACATAAAAACTCAACCTTTTCCACAATACTCATCATCATCATCTAAGCCTCAGTCCCAACTATGTTGGGGTCGGCTACATGGATCCTTCATTTCCATTCAGCTCTATCATGGACCATATTCTAGTTGAGGTGTAGAGATTCAAAATCTCTCTTTATAAGCTCATCCCATGTTAATTTAAGCCTTCCTCTTCTTCTAATTATTGCACTTGACTCAATAGCATTGCTTCGTATAGGCGTATTAGTCAGTCTGCGCTACACATGTCTGTACCATCGGAGTCGGCCCTCGTGCAACTTGTCCTCAATGCTCGCCACCCCCACTTTATTCCTGACATAGTCATTTCTCAAGCGATCTTTTCTTGTCTTCCCACACATCCATTTCAGCATACGCATTTCAGCCACGTTCATCTTGTCGAGACCTTGTTTCTTCACCGCCCAACATTCGCTCCCATAGAGCATGGCTAGCCAGCCATATAGTTGTTCTATAAAACTTACTTTTTAACCTGAGAGGGATCTTCCGATCACACAATACTCATATCCAGAAAAATTGAAAAGTTACAAATCTAGCATACTTTTTCTGAAATGATTATACATGGCCTGAAATGATATAGTATTTGAATTCCCAATTTGCTCTCCTCTCCTCCACCACCCAGCCGATCCCTCTTCTCCTTAAATCGACCAGTGGCTGCGGTAATGCCACTTTGCGGACCCACTCCCATCTCCGCTCTCCCATTTCATCCACACACGCATCTTTTCCGCTGCTGATGCTGAATATAGGACCTGTCTACATTAAATGGCAGCCTTAAAAATCACACGTTTGGTAGAAAGATCAGCTTTTTTCTTAGACGGTGCAATGCTCAAATGAAGGAATTTATGCACGAATGTTTGTAAATATAATATGTATGTATTACATTGGGCTTGGGAAGAGGGGCCGAGTCAGAGATAATTATGTGTCTGAAGGATGGATAGACATATATTCTAAACAAATAAGTATAACTAAAGTTACGATGCTGGAAAAAAATTATATTCTTAGGGGCGGATAACAGTTTGTTGAGAAGTACTAATATACGATATACAACCACTTGTAAGAAGAAATAATTGGATTTTTGTAATTACTATCGTAAAGCATATATGTCATTTTCAAACTAGTCGATATACATTCTTTCCCTTTTTTCCCATCTCAATGAGATTTGTATTAATGTGGCTGCCTCTTTTCCTAGGAAGCATGGACACTTCCCGGAGGCCGCCGTGTCCGTGTCCAACACGTGTCCAACATGGACACGCCACGGACACACGTGGACACGTGGTGGACACTTCTCAGACGTGTCCAAGTCTCCCGTTTTTTTATCAGGAGTTGGACACGTCCTGGACACAGCTTGGACGCACTAGGACACAACACATCACAAATTAAGAAGGGGAAGCATCCTATTGCACATAAACTTCCTCTCCACCCCTGATGCACATGTCTTCCCCTCGTCACATCGCCACCTAGGTAATTACTCCTCTCCATCCACCTAAAGACTTTGGCCTCTCCTCTCTCTCTGCTCGTTGCCAACCTCTCGTCCATCTCTTCTTCGGTCTCCAATATCTATGTTTTATTTGTCCACCACCACCAACAACAACCTCCTCTTTCCCTTCCTTTTCTTCCCAAATCTGAATGTACATCAATGTTTCTCTCTTCTACAAATAACAACATACCTCCTCGTTTTTCTTTCTTGTCTACCACCATTACTATCTTTTTACTGTCCAAATTTACATGTGCAATTTTTTTTCCTATGGGTCCATACTTGTAGTGCTTAACTTGTTATTGTTTGTGAATAACATTTATATTACTATTATTGTGTTTACAATGTGGACTTGTTTGATCGTATGCCTTTGATGGCTTAATTTCATGATGTGTGCAATGTGTGTTTGAGTGAACATATGAAAGTGAATATAGCTTGGATGAAATGATCTTTAAGTTTAAATGTGCTTGTTCTTTTTTGTGTTATATACAAAAATATTATATGTATGTATATGTATATTTTTCGCCGTGTCCAGCACCGTGTTCGTGTCCTATATTTTTGAAAATTCATCTGTCCCGCGTCCGTGTCCGTGTCCATGTCCATGCTTCCTAGCTCTTTTCTAATAGAGAGGGGTGAAGGAACAAACACAAGGGGAAGGTGATAGGAGCCAAGAGGGAGATGGGATAGTGGAGAACTGTGGTGTTTGAGATACCAATTGTCGGCAAAGATTGCGAGTTGGGTGTGTGGCAGCATGGCTGTGATAGGTTACGTAGTAAAGACATGTGCATGGTGACACATCCCCTCCTTCAGCTTAAATCTCCTCATGCATATTTATCACTGTTTTTTTGTACCTCTCTGTCCAAGTCCCACTTAACATTCTATCGTCATCGTCGTCGACGTCATTGTGATCATCATCACCATCATCTTAATCATTTTCCAAACCTCAATACCAACCATACTTTCAAATGTATGCTTTTGACGCCGTTTCCTATGGTCCAAGAAATAGAAATTTTGGACGGGAATTTTGATAGATGTGTTCGTGTCGACACAAGATTTGCACACTCAATTTCAATGACCAAATAAAGTAATTAAGTCATGAAATTTTACCGTGATAATCTACATACATAAATGCACCTATTTATGCGATACAATCATATATAGATATTGGGGGGCTTCTACATGCGTGAATCAAGAGAAACCAAGTTATTTCGATGGTGATTTTGATGTCAATTTTGATAACATAATGAAGTAATTAGTTTATTGGACTTTTCAAGAACAAGCTATTAAGACTTTGATTACAGAGCGCCCTTCCCCCTAACAACTCGGGAAGCTCCACCATCACTATCACCTGAAGATGAAGATGCCATCTCCTAAAAAATTTAAAAGCAAGAAACAATTATCACTATTAGAGAGTTTGATTATTTTAGTTTATTATGTTATTTGAGTCTAATATACAAAGGCCCAAGTGTGTCTTGGCCCATTAGGGTTTAGTCTAAAGTCTGTATGATCCCCCCTTATCCTATATAAAGGAGGAAGATTCCTCTTATCAAATATATCGAATAATCGTCTTTTATTCTTTTACATAGTATCAGAGCATCGATTCTAACCTAGGGAGGAAAAGAAAGGGCTCATCCGCCTGCGGGCAACCAGTCGTCTCATCTTGTCTTGACTGCCCATCAGGCATTATCTCGGTGTCCATGGTCGTTTCCTTTCTTTTTTTCTTATAAAAATCTATTCTTTTTTGAACCCATCCATCGGTCGTCTCCTTTCCAGCCTCCTTGAGCCTTATCTATCTATTATGTTTATCTGTCTATTCTCCTTGAATCTTCTACCAGAACTCCAAAACAGCCACAAGGTATCTTTTTGCTGCCTCTATATCAAGATATAATTCCCGACCATTTTGGAGCAGCGTACAATCTTGGTGATCGAGCCATGGAATGACTAATCCTTTTTCTTTTACTATTTTCCTTGATGTGTTGCCGACACCATCAAATCTGGGCCTTTCCCCTCCCTCTCCCGATCATCCAGAGCAGGAGGAACTAACCCGGCAAGATAATGACACAAGGTGAAAGATAATACCATTAAAGATGAGACATGCAATCCAAAGATCCGTGGACGAAGGGACAATATCAATGATCCATAGCCTCTTCTTATTCATTCGATTCTTCCCACATTAATGTAATTGTCGTTGTCAAAATAAAAAGAAATACACATTTCCATTGTGCTCGTCTCCTTAGTCCTTAATCAATTGAAGGCAACACATTATGGTTAAACCAATGACTCTCCATTCGTCATTCTTCCATGTGAGACCTACCGGTGCAAGTCAAACACCAAAAGGACGTTTCTTTAGAGTTATGATCAGTCTTTGACTAGCAAACAAAGCAGTGCCTAGTGCTACCATTGTCGAAGGAAAGAAACCGACAAACACTTTGACCGGACTTTGACCGGCAAAGACTTGATTTTTTTATTTATTTGGCAAACAAAAAGACCCCGTGCTATTTTGTAAAGGGCCACACAAATCTCTTTTCCGGGTCCTAAAAAGATCCATTTATTTTTCTATCTGAATCTGTATCATTTGGTCATGTTGCACACTAACTCGAGTTTTCAGTTGCCATCCTCTACATATTTGCCTACATATATATTTCTTATGCTTGTATCTAACTTGTCCACCCCAACCACTTTTGGTTCTTTCCATGGTTGGTGTGAGGGGGAGAAATAGAGGAGAGTTGAGATAGAGGAGAGGAATATTATAATCTGCTACTTCACATTTTTGTGGATCTTGATGCACTGCTTGAAGAACTTGCGGACTTCTACTATTAATGTTTACTGCTATGTGCTTCTTGGAGAGCTTAATATTCGGTGCTTCATGTCTCTATTGCTTGCTTTTTTTAAGTTGATGGTCTTCTATCCGGCTATGTCGATTCTACTTTTTACTTTTTGTATGTGCTTTATTTGCGTGTTGACATTGTCCATACTTTGTGCATGTTGACTCTTTCGTTGTCCGCGCTTTCTTTGCACGTTGACTACTTCTACTGTGAACCAGCATTCTCCAGACCTTGTAAGCCAGCACTCTCTAGACTTGGTGAACCAGCACACTCTGGACTGTTCTACTGTGAACCAGCACTCTCTGGCTTGTTCGTGAAGCATTGTTGTTTCTGCTTACTTATCCACCATATGATCATGAAGCTTTTGCAACCTGCTTGCCTGCTATGGAGTATCTACTTGAAGGGGAGTGTTCGAGTATTTGAGCGCTTTATTATAATATTGAGGGGGAGAAATATTCATGTTTGGGCTTGTCTTATCTTTGTCTCTGCTTCCTAGTTTTTTAGTCTGTCTCTCTATTTGCAAGCTGACTTGGGATTCTCCCAAGCTTCAGCTTGAAGGGGAGTATTAGAGAGTTTGATTAATTTAGTTAATTATGTTATTTGAGTCTGATTGTATATAGGCCCAAGTCTATCTTGGCCCATTAGGGTTTAGTATAAAGTTTGTACGATTCCCCCTTCTCCTATATAAAGGAAGGGGATTCCTCTTATCAAATATATCGAATAACCGTCTTTTATCCTTTTACAATCACCACTGAGAATAAATTTCAGTTGATACATCATGTTATAGATCATCCAAGAGTAAAAATACTAACATTATCTTAATTTGGGTCTATAATTTTTCATGATATAAGTTAAAATTACTTAATTTAATTGATATGAATTGATACTAATTGTCTGATACATTGAATACATCAATTGAATACATAACTATATAAATTATCAGAATTATACATTATAATTCGCATTAGTAGTTGAAATTTGATGCATACAAATTATTAACATCACACATTATTGTTTTCATTGTTTTCAGAAATTTTTTATTTTTTCAATTTTAAGTCTGAAATTATATATCAATTAGTTCAAAATCTAAATATTATATATTTGACTTTTTTTGTTGAAAATAGCTCATATAAAATATTTAATATAATTTTAACATTTCTTAAGTATTATATAATGTATAGTAACATAAAGTTTAAAAAACTCAAAACTCATTTTTGGAATATTTTATCCATCATCTTAAGAAATAGGATATATATTAAGTTAGATGAGATTCGTAAAAGAATTGTACATTATATAGTTATAGCATAATTTCAAAAAATCTACAACTTTAGGTTTGTAGATCATAGGGAAGATCTATCACTTTCAACATCAGGTTCAGAGTAGATCTTTTAGATATGGACAGAAGGGGTTAAAAGTGGAAGAAATAGATGTAGATGGGAATGAGATAGAGTAAAGTTACCATTTATCCGAATAAGTAAGCCTCCAAGAGCAAGAGAATGCCAAAAAATCGCCAAAGGAGAAACCCTCAAAGAGCAACAGGCGTTGGCACTTGGCAGCTATTTCACAATATAACGATCCCGCAGCTATTTCACAATATAATGATCCCATTTCGGGTATGTTTCATGGAACGAAGGCCCAAACTGGACCTTTTCTACAAAAGTGTTTTGTGTTGTGAAATTCCACACCCTTTGGAAAAATTTCGACAAAAATATCAAAATTTTACTTACCCATTCCTGGAGAGGTTCATTTCTATGTCCAATCCCCATCGAAACTGAAATTCCGAGTTTTGAATGAAATTTTTAAACTATGATCCCAACCATGTTAGTTCGGCTACATGGATCCTTCTTTTCCATTCAGCTCTATAATGGGCTACATTCTGATCAAATTGAAGATTCTAAATCCTTGTAAACTCTCACCACGAGTTAATTTACGCTTGCCCATTCTCCTCAGTGGTGCTTTGATCAATACCATCACTTCAGATTGGTACATATGTCATCATTTGTCCCTACCTCTCTCTATGTCCCACTTGTCTTTTCTTCACCACCACCATTGTTCGCTGCCGCCATCGTCTAGATCTCACCCAACCATGTTGATTTCGTCCATATGGATCCTTCTTTCCTCTCCAGCTCTGTTATGGGCCATATTGTTGCCAAGAGTACGAGATTCTAAATTTCTCCTTATACATCGTTTGCAAAGATGTAAGGATTGTATTGTGTAATAACGATGTTCTGTTTTTTATCAACAAAGATTGTTTTGTCGTCATCAAGACGAAAAAAATGTATTAACAGGTATACGAGCACTAATTATAGGGCTAAAACAAGCCGAACATTCAAAAACAGATATGACGTAATTCAGGCACATCAATACAGTAAATTCTCAGAATTCCGGACACACACATGTAAATATAAAGCTCATTAATGGGTCATGTTCTCATTAAGATGTAAAGATGCAGAGATTCTGGTCAATATCAATTATCACAATACTGAACAACAATCACCGTATCATGATGACTATAATTGTCACAATTACACACAAAAAAGTAGAGACGGACATATTAGTCATCAAATTGCCTCATTAACCTATTTACAGCAGCATAATGCTTGCATTATATGATACATATTCATACATACAATATATGATCATTCATAATTGTTACCTTGCATACTAAAAGTTATTACTAGCATTAATTAAGTATATATAATATAATATGTTATTGTATATTTTATACAGATAGAGTTACACTAATATCACTACATTTTACATAAGCCGTATTTACCATATTCAACTAGATTTGTAGCTATACATCATTTTCCAAAAAGCGGCCAAAGTGGCCTAGGTGGTCAATTAAGCGGCCAATTTAGCGGGCTAGACAGGAAAAAGTGAGTGGTAATTACATTAGCCTAGTCCCGCCTAAGGCCTAATTAAGTGGCCAGGCCTGGCCCACTTTTTTTAAATAGTGGTCATATCAGTCTCGTCTTACGCTCTTCCATAGGCAAGAATGCTTTGGACCTCTCCTTTCTCTCGTTGATTAAAAGGTTGGGTCTCCCAATGAGATTAAGAGGTCTATCGTCAAGGAATATCAGCTTCTCTAGGAGTTGGAGAAAGGAGAAACTATGAAAGCCATAATTTGGCAGGAGTTATGGCCCATGTTGGATTGGAACTCTGAAGTCATTCATATTGTCTCGAGTTCACTTTCCTGCTGTAGTAACCTGCCTCAAATGAAAGGAGGATCTAAGGAAGGCAAGGTGTGGTCGCCAGATTAACCAATCTAACCGCCACATATGCTGCCATCTCTATGAACCCCTAGTCTGTGGACCAACAGCACACTACAATTGGATTTATGTAGACTCTAGTTGAGTTTGAATCAATCTTATATCATAGGTATATATGAAGTTGAGGATCTTATATTAAACTCATGAAGTTTTTGTAGTGTAGTTAGACTCTCCTACAAGGTTCAATCAGGGTGGGGAAGGTGCCAGTCTCACAAGTCAGAGTAGGATAAGTTTCAAAAGTAGATGCGTCCAAGAAGCTTCAGGGAGAATAATGTGAAAGAGATACGAACAAAAAGAAATAAACAATCGATAAAGGAACATCAAACCATTCTGTTTCAGTAGAGGTACAAGCAAGGTAAAAAAATGCGTAAGGCATAACGAGGCATTTTTGTCTCAGTGAGGCGAGGCGTAAGCCTCAAAATATGTATGAGGCGGTCATAAAAAATAAATTTATACATGTATTTACGTATATATATATATTTATTTATTTATACATTATGTGTATGAATGTGTTATAACAAAAATATGTATATACAAGCACAACAATATGAAATAGTAATTATTTTTGAAACTTAATAATGATAATACAGACTAAGGACCCACCACAATACCAAAATAAATATGTAAAAAAATAACAAGATATCAATTCTTTATACTACTAGAATAAAAGATGTCAATAGATAAATTGAAGGAGATAGAATTTCAAATTAGTAGGAACGAGGAACCAAAATTAGTTAACAATGATATGAAATTCACCGACATAGTGAATAAGAAGATAGCAAACAAAGAGAAATTTAACAATAAAGATTGAAAGATGTAACTCAGAAAATGATGATTAAATGTTTATTAATGAAAAGTAACAATCAACTACAAGAACTTTGATTTGTTTGAAGAAAGTGTTTTGAATAAACTTAAAAGTAGACAATTTGGTGGTTAACATAAGACATCATTCAGAATTGAGGCGTGCACCTCAGCTAAGCCTCAAAGCCTCAGTGCTTTGAGGCGGGCCTCAGACATTGTGAGGCGTAAGCCTCAGTCCAGGACACTGAGGCGTAAGCCTCGAGGCGCATTTGGGATAGCCTCGCCAAGAGGCGTAAGCTCAAGGCGGGTTTTTTATTACCATGGGTACAAGAAAGGGTTGGGGGCAATGAAGTAGGTGAAGTGGTTTTGATTTGATCAACCTCATCAACATAAGTTAAATTACGAATTTTGTAAGATTCGTCTGTAATCATATCTTGGACTTGGAGATTCCCAAGTTTGAACATCATTAGAAAAAGAACATATGGCTGAAATCTGGTGATCTGCAGAGCTATAGTTTGGATGTTACAGAGCAAAGAAGGGAACTAAGGGATAAAACCTCTAACCTAGAACTTGTATTGTCGATCCACCCTGTCGCCCAAATATGACCCTCATGTCTCCACTAAATATGTCGGTTAAACCTTCAAGTGGTATTGTATTGATTCAACTATCCTCCAATTGATCTGATGTAGATCAAAAATTTCCATCGAGATAACATAATATATAATGGTCAAAACTCTTGTTATAAATTTTAGGTTAACCTCTTTAATAATAATACTTGTAGACAATTCACAAAATGAACTCGGAACTAATTCACATTTTTATTATTATTATTATTGTTGATCACATTGCATAAACTACAACATAGTTATCAAGGCACCCTAGCTCTAGGTAGGGTGAGAATACCTCGGCACCGAGGTTCTTTGATAACTGACTGAAGCAGACGCTAGGCCCATATAAGCGACTTTAAGGCCAATCAACATGATGTAGGTTTATATTAGGCTGAATTAGATCCGTTTAAGTCATTTTAGAGATAATCAAGTCTGATTTAGGCCAAATTAGGTCTGAGTTGGCAAATTTGGGTCTGGTTCAGCTCAATTTGGTCTAATTTAGGTCAATTTAAGACAAGTTAGAAAAATCTAAAACTAATTGAATTACATTGCTCCAATTAGGTAACATTTAGGACATTTAAGTCAAACACGATATAATTTAGGTCAAGTTTGGTCATATAAGGGAAAGTTAGGTAATGTTAGGCATGATTTAGGTCAACTTGGGATTCTTTAAGCTTAGAGAAAACCAATTTATTGTGTGCTTAATATATATATATATATATATATATATATATATGGCTAAAAGAATTGTGTACCTGAGTACATGTATCTTATATGTACCCATCTTCATTTATGATGGTTTCACAACTCCACAACAATCTAACCTTACAGATGCAATGTGTACCCCTTAGATAACATGTGTATCAAATATCATCTAAATTCAACATTTCTATATCATCAAATGAAAGAAGATGTATATTTTCTAATCAACGGTAAGTTGCAGAAATCACAAAACCGTTGGATGATATATTGCTATATCTCATGATACTTGTGAGATATGATTGTGATTTTTTAAACACATCTAATCTAAACAATGTTGATTCAATCCATTATGGTTAGATTTATTTAGTGGATTCCATATATTCCATTTTAATGGGCGGTAAACACAACATATATGTACCGGCTGGTACACAATTCCTAATCCCTATACATACATACATACATACAAAAAACTGCGCCGTCCTCTAGGGTTGGCTCCGGGCGATCGGGAAGCGACTCTCGTCGGCAACCCTGGGCATGGCACCCACGTCACCAGCCACTCCGACTGATGGCGTCCACTCCCGCACGACACCACCACCACAACCCTCCCGCAACTCCCCACCACCATCCGCATCTACTGGAACGAAGTCCTCCGAAACTGAGGGAGGAAGGAGCTCGCAGGTCGCTAAACCTAGCGCCCGTGCGAAGGGAAACGAAGGGGGCGGCGCCCAGCCGCATGCGATTGGTGAAGGATCAGGAGGTTTGAATCGAACCCCATTAGCATGGAATCAAATCCTTAAGCAGCCAAAGCCAGGGTCAAAGGAGACCATGGTTTTTCCGCCGCCAAGGGAGGAAGAGGGGGAGATCCACGTCGACCTCGACGTAGAGGAATTCGAAAGACTTCACAACATCTGGGAGTTTACAGTGATGATCTACACACTGGGACGGAGGCCTTTCTATCCGCATCTGCAAGCATGGATCAAACGAACATGGCAACCGAAAGGCTCCTTTGAGTTGTTGTCTCGAGAGAACGGAATCTTTCTAGTCTGATTCTCGACAGCGGCTGATAAGGAGGCGGCTCTCGCTATGGGGCCGAGGTGGTTCGACCACCAATTGGTGATTGCGAAGCATTACACGCACGGCGACGAGTTGAGGAAGGAGGTCTTCAGCACCATGCCGACCTGGATCACGATCAGCTCCTTCGGCCGGTCGTGGACAAGAAGAGCAGCAGGGACAATCGGCGCTGGAGCAGGACGAGTCTTGCACAAAGACGAAAGATCGCTGGAGGGAGAAGACGCTTGAGTGCTCGTCGAGTTGAAGGTTGAAGGGCCTAAACCTACCAAGGTTTGGCTCAATGTCAAGGGATGTGAACCCATCCCAGTCTCGGTGGCCTATGACCACATCCCAGCTAGCTGTGAACATTGCAAAGCTTTTGGGCATGATACAGCGGACTGTGGCCGAGTAGCGGAGGAAAAAAAGGAAGACTTGAAGGGGAAAAAGGTGTGGAAGGAGAAGAGACCTTCTACGGCTGGGCAAGCTTCACGAGAGAAGAAGGATGACGCCAGACAGGAAGAACAGAAGGATGAGTTAGCTGCGAAGGAAGACAACGCCAAGCAGATGGATGATTCAGTTGAGAAGGAAGGCAACGTCGAGCAGCATGAACATAAGGTCCCTGAACAGGAAGCACGAGGAGAAAGTAGCCCTTTGACATCCGAACTGAGCAGCAGCAGCAAATCTGTGGAAAACGGATTGCAAGGTGACAGAGAAGAAGAAGGGGAATTCATATCCAGTGCTAGAAGGAGAGGAGTCAAGAAGACTGGGATACCGAGAACCCAGGGGGTGAGTACTATCCTAGATACCACTAACAGTTTTGAGGCGCTATCCGAATCAGATAATGAGGGGGACATCGTCTCCAAACAACAAGAGCAAACAGCAGAGGGCAAGAATGTCGGGAAAGGGCCTTCGAGGCGTACCAGGTCAAACAAACACCTTTGATATGTCCATGCTCTTGTGGAATATCAAAGGAGGGTGTGACAGGAACAAGAAGAAAGAAATCAGAGAATGGATTGCATCTAGCGGCCATTCAATGGTTGCTTTAGTGGAGACAAAGATAAAGGAACAAAACAAAAATAGTATTAAATTTCTTTTTCCACAGGGTTGGGAGCACGTGTCTAATGTTGAATGTGTTGATGTTGCTCGTGTCTGTGTGGCTTGGAAGCCCAATGCTTGGCAGGTGTCTATTGTTCAGATGTCGGACCAACAGGTGACAGTGGACTGTGTCAATAATGGAGGTCTTCACATATGGTTGACAGCTGTGTATGGCCATAATGACGAGAAGGCTAGACAGGATCTGTGGGACGATATGGTTTCTATTTCAAGGAAGGCTCATTTACCATGGATGGCTATTGGGGACTTCAATACTGTACGGCTACATGCGGAAAAAAGAGGCAGAAGACTAGCTATTAATGCTGAGGTGGATGCTTTCAACCGAGCCATTGATAAAGCCTGCTTGTTTGAACTACCTATGGTAGGAGGGGACATCTTCACCTGGAACAATGAAAGAGGACCACAGGACAGGATAGCTAGCAAGCTTGACAGGGCACTGGTAAATGATGAGTGGCTGAAAATTCTTCCACATGTGCAGGTTAAAGCGGAAGGGTCTGACATTAGTGATCATGCACCTATATCAGTCCAGATAACAGAGAAAAAGCAGAAAAGAAGACTGTTTAGATTTCTAAACTACTGGGCAGACTGGAGAGGATTTGATGATACTGTCAAACAAAGTTGGAGCACCCAGATGACGGGCAACCCCATATACGTGTTTGCTATGAAATTAAAGAATACCAAAGAGGCGCTGAAGAAATGGGCAAAAGAAGAGGTGAATATCCCAAATATGCTGAAAGACACGAAGAAGGATTGCAAAGAGCTTAGAGGTAAATTACTGGCTGATCCCCTGAACCCAAATCTTATTGAGAAGGAAAGGGAAGTGAAGAGGATGCTCGAGGATCTAAAAAAGGCTGAGGAAAATTCTATTGGCAAAGAAGTAAAGAGAAATGGATGGAGGATGGTGATAGGAATACAAAGCTCTATCATGCGGCAGTTAGAAGAAGAGAGGCAGGTAATATTATTTCTGAACTTATAAATGCAGAAGGACAGGTGATCAACAAGCAGGAGGACCTTGAGGAACAGGCTACTCAGTTCTACTCCTCTCTCTACAATAAAACCTTTTCAAAAGATATTGATGCTAATGAAGAGGTGGACTGGAAGTTCAAGATTAATAGCACTCACAATAACATCCTCACAAGAAAGACAAATGAACAGGAGGTTAAGGATGCTCTGTGGAGCATTGGAAGCAACAAGTCTCCTGGATCGGATGGATTTAATGCTTTCTTCTTCAAAAGAACGTGGAATATCATTAAAGACGATCTTCTTGCCTATGTTGACTGGTTTCTGGATGGAGGGAATATGGTAAGACAAGTTAATCATTCTTTTCTGGTTTTAATTCCGAAAAAGAAAGTTACTTCTTCTCTTGCGGACTTCCGGCCCATTGCTTGTTGTCGGTCCAATACAAAATCATTGCAAAAATTCTGGCTGCCCGGCTGAAAATGGTCCTCCCCTACCTTATTTCTGTCAACCAAGGGGCTTTTGTCACTGGTAGAAGTATTAGTGATTGCGCCTTATTGGAGGGTGAATTTCTTCTGGACTTTAATGTCATGAGAGAAAGTAGGAAAGCTTGCCTGAAACTGGATATCTCTAAAGCCTATGATAGTGTGAGATGGGAAAAATTATGGTGGATCATGGAGCAAATGGGATTTAATGAAAAATGGATTGGCTGGATGAAACAATGTGTTGGGACTACTAGCTATTCTGTCTTGGTCAATGGTACCTCTGCAGGCTTCTTTCACGGCGGCAACGGTCTACGTCAAGGCGGTCCTCTTTCCCCGCTTCTGTTTGTGATGATCATGGAGTATTTCTCGAGGAAAATGCAACAAGCCGAAGAACGAAAGGAAATAAAGCCGTGCATAGTCCATGACACAATGGTAATGACACACTTGACCTTTGCAGATGATGTCCTGGTTTTTGTAGAAGCAAAACAGCAATGCATAGAGAACCTTAAAAGTCTTCTGGGAAAGTTTGGGCAACAAACTGGGCTGTGTGTCAATGCTAATAAAACACATATTTTCCTATCAAAAAACTGCCACCAAATGGAGGAAAGACTTGTTCATGATATGGGTGTGGAGAGAGGAGAATTTCCTACAAAATACTTGGGATTTCCACTTGCCGGCGGCAATCTACAGGTAAAGGACTTTGCTGATTGCATAGACAAAGTGGAGGAAATGATTAGCAGATGGCCTACACAAAAAACATCCATGGCGGGACGCAGGACTCTAATCAAAGCTGCTATTGAGGGCCTTCTTATCTTCTGGATACAACAAGGAGAAATTCTTGTATCAGTTCTTGACATAATGGAGATGAAGATGGCTAATTTCGTATGGGGGAGTGGACATCATCCTATGAAATATTCTAGATTGGCCTTTCCCAGTGATGAAGGTGGGCTTTATTTGAAGACCCCAAGAGATATAGCGAGATGGGGATCCATGAGACGGATTGTTGCTTATCAAGAAGGATCGTCTACATGGGCGAAATGGATGAGAGACAGATATCCATGGGGACTGGATTTCATCCCAAAAATAAGAGAAGGCTACTCGAGATCCATCAACGTCATGAGAGAGATGTGGCCGCAAATCAAGCACTTGTTTGTGGTTAATGTCAATGGGAGATGGAAGCTCAAAGACAAGAAGATAAATATATGGGAGGTGTCCCGTATAAGGGGCGCAAAAGATCCAGTGGGCGACCAACTCTGGATTGAAAGACATGTACCAAAATGGAGCATTTGCGTCTATAAATTTATGCACAACATCCTTGCTACCTTGGACAGAATCAAAGGTTGGAACTATGACATATCTACTATATGCTTTCTGTGCGGGGAAGAGGAGGAAAATCACAGCCATTTAGCGGGTGAATGTAAGTTTACGAGGGAGATCTGGGAGAATATATGCAGCAAATTCAGCTTTGTGCGGATCCGCGGAGGATGCTAGCAAGATGTGGAACGAGCTCAAAGAAAAATCTGTTGTTGGCGGGCCTTTACTACCATGTTTGGGAGGAAAGGAATGCGAGAAAACACCACGGAAAGTCCACTAGTGCCACTGTTATTGCTGTAAAAATTTGTAAATGCATTAGACGTAGACTAAACATTGAATAGGTGCGTGAATTGTAATGCTGAATTGGGTGTATGGCGTTGGGCCTACATGTACTCCTGACCCCCTAATATTTGTTAGGGGGAACGTCGGAATATATTTACCAGATTCCGATATATATATATATGAACCGACTTACACTCATCCAAATGAGCTCAAATTTTGTATGTGGCATATTATTATTGTAACCATGAAGATCAATGGATTATATTTTGAAAAAATATGGTCTAGTTAGGTAAACACCATTGGGGTGTACAACACGATCTATACACTCGAGTGTACACTAGCCTGACTATATATATATATATATATATATATATATATATATATATAGAGAGAGAGAGAGAGAGAGAGAGTCAGGCTAGAATACACTCAAGTGTATTCGGAGCAGAATACACTCAAGTAGTTTTTCATGATGCAATGTGTTCAAAAATCTAATCCGTTGATCTTCTTAAACATCTTGTGAATAGCTCCTACGCAAAATTTGAGCACATTTGGACATGTATAGGTCATGTTATAAAGACCGCAAAAATTATGCATTTCAAATTAGTTTCGTGCGTCGATTTTGTTGCCCTTGGATGAGTGACTTTCACTCATCCAAATGGGCTCAAAATTTGTATGTAGCCTAGTTATAGTATGACGGTGAAGATCAATGGTTTACATTTTGCAAAAAATAATCTTGATATGCAAACACACTTGAGTGTATTCGTGTGATCTGTACACTCGAGTGTATTCTAGCCTGACTCTATATATATGTATGTATATATATGTATATAATATATATATATATATAAGTATAATATATATATATGTATGTATGTATATATATGTATGTAATATATATATATATGTATGTATGTATATATATGTATATAATATATATAATATATATGTATATATATAATATATATGTATATATATACATATATGTATATATATACATATATGTATATATATATATATATATATATATATCTGTGTGTGTGTGTGGGGGGGGGGGGGGGGGGGGTAACGATCTAGTGAGAAACATCCTACGGTGAGAGCATGAGGTATTTGAATAACTAAAAATTTATAGCGGTTTTTTAAAATCCAGCCGTGGAGATGGGAAAAGTATCAATTCATTTACCTTCCCACAAAAAATAATTGCAATCAGATAATGTTTACATGTCCATATGTATGATATACACTTTTTACATCCAACGATCAGCCTGAAATTTGATATAGAGCGTTGAAAAGTTTTCTCTTGTTGTGAATGATATACTTTTAATCTATACGATAGGATTTAATCTATACAATGTGTGCGTGCGTGCATGCGTGTGAGTGTGGATAGATAGATATAGATATACATACACATGTAGATATGTATGTATGTATATATGTATTTTCTTTTAATATAATTAAAATATAAGTCTGGAAGTTTAGCTATAGTAAAAAACGCTTAGGCTCCCTCGGTGCCCCTTGGGTGAGGACTGCCTAGCCACCTTAACAAGTATGCACTAGAATCAAACAATATACATAATTGTACATTTGAGACGACAAAATAAGTTTAAGTAAAAGGTTATTGAAAGTTACATGGGTATTTGTGGTTTTGACCCATTAGTTTTTAGTAAATTGCACATGAATTTACAATCAGCAAAAGGTTTTCAACATTTCCCTTTCATAATTGGAGAACATTGATAGGTGGATGCAACTAATCATAATGCCAGAAGCCTATAATTGCTAGATTTGCCTATATAAGCAAAATGGAAGGCCAAAATTAGTTGAGAGAGAAATGGATTGACAGAGAGAAGCAAAATGCAGTGACTGTGTTATATTTAGAAAATATAGAGCACCACAGCATGCATAGCTAATAAAAGTAGTAACAGATTTGGGAGATTCTACCAAAGGATGGAGCCAGACAGAGGTAGATACCCATACTATTATTAAATTAGTCAGTCAGAAGTAGATGTCATGATTTATTTCATATATATGTAGGAATTGAATAATTAACTCAAAATCGATGCATATTGTCCCTAAAATGCATTGGTCACACTGCCAGACTGGATTCAAATATGAAATGTTTATGAGAAGAATAACTAGTTCGGCAAAACAAAGCTTGACCAAAAAAATATGAGACGAAATTTGTGTTTGATTCCCTACGACCTCAATTTTTTCGTGACTTAAGCATGGTTGTACAACCAGGAAAGAACTTTAAAACATATACTGTTGATTGGGGCACACAATCTGTGTTGTTTTGGACAACATAGTGCCGGATTTGCACCTAAAAGCCTTTAATCAGCCAAAAAGTTGTTGCGGAAGGGTCTGATTCACATATAGAAGCAAAATTTAGTAGCGGTATGATGGAATAAAGATGAACAGGAACAGTAGAGAATAGTAGTATGGTGCAGATTTGGGGGTTTATACCGGAAAGTAGTAACGGAGCCGAAGTCAGATGTAGATGCCATAATAGCGAGGGCTGCGGTGGCAAAGAAGAACTGGAGGAAGCGTAAGGCTAGCCCGCCGGTTGTTCCCGGCATCCCAGGCACGTCCCTCATCCTCACGCCCCTTGGTCGCACGGCGTCGGGCTCGGCTGCCACTGCGGCGGCTTCGGTGATAGGAGGAGCCTCCACCTCCACGGGGTGGATCGCCGGTCTACTGCTGACGCTCATCTCCGATGAGTCTTAAAACCCCGCCCTCACGGTCTCGAGGCGCAAGTCTGGCCTGCGACGGTAAAGGTCTGGATCGGTGTCAATGTCCGAACTTCCGCCGGCAGTAAGCCATGGGGTGGTACGTTGGTTGGGAACGGCCCGTGGCAGGAAGAGGATTGGAGGAGTGGGTGAACTGCAGATGGAACGGAGGGGAAGCTGGTGTGGTGGGGAGTTCGAGAAAGCTGGCGTCACAGGAAGCCGGAGGAAAAGAAAAAAAAATATGGTAGAAAGGAGGCAGCTACGACCGTAGTAGCACCACTGACTCAGCAAAAGCGGCCAGAACGATGGGCGTATCCTGAAGTTCATGCAACTAGTAGTTATTATGAATTTTTTACGGCTTTGTCGTGGTTGCAAGAAATTATTATTATTATGAATTTTTTATGGCTTTGTCGTGGTTGCAAGAAATTATTATCACTACGATTACCGTTGTTATATGATGAATTATGAGCATTGTGTTGAAGGGAGGCCTACCCATAGAAAAATCTAAAAAGGTCATCTCAATGGCATTTCAAAATAATGAGTATAGATGTTATTAGCATAACAATATAATAGAAAAAAGTGTCCATATTTATTGGGTGGTCGAAAACCCCCCGGGTTTGTCTAGTCTAGGCTTTTTTATTACTTGAATTGATGTGGACGCCTAAGACTGCTTGTGCGGCCACCTAGGGGCACATGGAGCACCTAAATGCGGTTCTCTTCAAATTCTAAAAAAAAAAGGTGGCATGTTAGTATCATATTTGACATCTATATATGATTTTATGTTTTAATAGCCTTCTACTTCACTAAAACATACTTGTTTAGGATATATAATGCTAAATAAATAAATACACAAAGAACTCTATACCTATGTCATTGTAAAGAATTTAAAAGAAGAAAGAAAAATGTGTCCAGGCACCCACCTAGGCGGTCTAGGAGGCCTAAGCGTCCAGCAAAGTTAGGCCACTACTTGTACACCTTGACAACCATGAAAGTGTTACATATGTGTCCTTTTTTTATCATATTTTCTAGTTACTATTTTGCCGGTTGCATATAATGTATTTAGTTTCTCATGATACTATAAATAAGTGGTCTCCTTCTATATAAGAAACATAAAAATATTTTTTTCGCATGGAGTAGGCCCAAAAGTATATGCTTTCCATGTTGGTCATTCTTTCTCACTCTCGTATTTTAGTCCTCTCGTATCCTATTTTTTTCTCCCACTCCTTATGCTAGTCGCTAGCCCTATTCTCCACTGATCGAGCTGATAGCATGCTCCTTCCACCCGTAGGTAATCCATATCTCGTACGGCACTACTATCCTCATGCACCCACCGACATTGTCTCCTCACCCTTCCAATAGTTTCTAAGTATTGCTCCCAGCGCTGCGACTCGACAATCCTCTCAAAAGGGATCCGAGTTCGACTCTAACGGCCAACCCTTGGGGTGTAACAAGATCTCATGTTACTGAGTGTGACGCGGTGCCATATATATGTGGTTGGTTTTGAGGTTGATCATGTTGGGGTGGGTCCAATAGTAGCCATGTATGGGAGGGGTTCCTCGTTATCAAAAAAAAATATCCCATGCACATGCAACTCTGTAATATCCTAAATTTTTGATAAAATAAAATTATATAAATGTAAAGCATGAAGTGTTAAATAATTCTCTAAGGATATAATTGATAGAATGATAATGTTATCCACTTTGTGGCATTGGTGCAACACATGCCCCAAGTGAGGCTCATGAGACTATTTGTTTTGCAAATAGGTTCTTGAGTCACATGACAAAGAAATAAGAGATCTTGTGCCTAAATAAATAGTAATGGTTTTATGAAGTATCGAATATTAGATAATATGCAAGTTTCCAAAAGAAAATAAGATATATGGTGTTTAGATAATTAATAGAATAATTATCTAAGCAGTTTGGCAATACATGTAGAACACATATTTTGAGAAATCAATTTGCATTACTTCAATATGAGTTTTTGGTATGCTTGAAAATAATAAGGAAATGAAGAGAATTTTAGAAATTGGGAGAAAAGTGATGTCACATGAAATAATGATAATTTTTTTAATAAAATATTTAAAAGAACAAGTTTTGTATCCCATTAGAAGCCATGTATTAGATATGAGTTAGAAAAATACTAATGAGTTCCTATAATAGATTTAAGGAATATATCAAAGAGAGATATAAAATGAACTATCGAGATCCCAAAAACTTAAGTGTTTTCTAAAAAGATTAATGACCTTTCTAAAAATTATAAGTAGAGATGTACAAACACATTATCTTAAAAATTCACTTTTTAGGTTGGATTATCCTTAACCATAATTTGAAGCCACAAATACATTTTAATTTCAATTCTTATATTTTATGAAGTCAATTGTCTTTCTCACTCTTGAGTTGGTGCACAGTTCCCTTAGGATTTTATTATTACATGACTTCTTGTATCACTTGTATTTACACCTCATGTCTCATTAGCCTAAAGTCGCCTTCTTTGTATTTACACCTCATGTCTCATTAGCCTAAAGTCACCTTCTTGTATCACTTGTATTATTACATGATTTGGAACGCCTTTCAGGTGTTTGGGGGAGCTTGTTCTCGGTAGCCTTCAACTGTTGTTTGTCGGTGGCGTGCTTCCTGCTGGACTAGTGATTTGGAACGCCTTTCAGGTGTTTGGGGGTTTGCCTCTGTACAAACATGTTTCTTCCTGTGGACTTGTGCTGTGCTGTTCACTGCATGTTCAACGGTTTGCCCCTCTGGGCAAGGGATAAAGCTGGAGGATGGGCTCTGTCCATGAGGTCAACCACAGCTAGTCCTGGCCTATGGCCACAAGCTCCTCGTGAGGTACTACTGAGATTGGTTGAGCTTTTTTCTCCTCCCGTCAGTTCCACTGTTTATGGGAGTTAGGAGTCCCTGTGCTAGCAGGTGACTAGGCGCTCGCTTCTTGGAAGCATATGGCTGTTCCAAACGATCCCTGGGTGGGTTTGATTCGGTTCATGAAAATGGAAATGAAGGTTCCTTAGAATCCATTATTTCAGGTGTTGAGAAAAATGCATATGGAGGACGGGGGGCTCTCTTTTTCATGGACATGAACCGTTGCTATCACCTTTGTTGGATCCTTTTAGACCAGTTTATGTAGCTTGGGAGTTTGCTCGGTTTGGTAGAGAAGAGTCCTCTTGGTTGTTCTTCCTTGATGGTACTATCGAGCCCGGTAGTCAAGGCTGCTTTAGAAGGCAGATGTCACATTTTGAAGGTGTTCATATTGTTAGTTGACTACCTATCATTTGTAAGCAGTTCAACAGCTGCAAGGTAGTTGTTAGTGTAGGATAGTTTGAACTGTCACCTTTTCTTTTCTCTTCTTCTTGGGGGTCCTTTTGTAGGACCTCTTTTGATTCCAGTCTGTTGGGATCATGGTTTTAGTTCTGCTGTTTGGGGTTTTTGAGCCCTATGTGCTAGTTTCTAGCTTGTTGTATGGGGTACTTTTGTGCCCAAAGTTTTGGTTTTATAGCAACATGATTTTTGACCGACCAAAAAAAAAGTCGCCTTCTTTAGCATCTCTAGGGGTACATGTACCTTTAAAGTGATCCCCTCTAGCCCTCATGGACCTTATGCACTTATGGAGTGCCTCTCACATTTACCCCTTGGGCCTCATGAACTCACATAGGTGGTCAACCTCCTGACCCATGGGTCTCAGGCAACATGGATGGCTAAAAGGAAGTCCCATGAAATAATGGTAATTGTTTTAATGAAATGTTTAATTGAACAGGTTTTGTATCCCATTAGATCCCATGCATTGGATATGAGTTGGAAAAATACCAATGAGTTCCTATAATCGATTTCAGAAATTTATCAAAGAGGGGGATAAAAGGAACTATCTAGATCCCAAATCACAAGTGTTTCCTAAAAAGATTAATGACCAATCACCCAATGTGTACCATATAGATAGATGTTTTCTTGTATGGCTTTTAGTGTATCAATCAAGCAAAGATGATAATCTAGTTAAAGAAATACTTGGAGGACAAGTATGGATATATGTGTCATCATTTTGTCAATCTATTGAATATTTTCCTACTTTTCCATGTGTGCTTTGTATTAACCATGAGAGAGAAAATATTAGGAGAAGGAATATAATCCTTTCTAGTTGGTATTGAATTATTGAATAAAGGAGATACATTTGGAAAGGAAGCAGTTATATGTTTATAGAAGGTCAAGGAGAAAGAATGAGAAGAAACGAGAAAGGGAAAATGCAAGAGAGCATCTATATATGTACATGATTCACATGATACTCGATGGAGACAGTACCAACCAACCCAACCTTCTCCCTCTCACGACATCTAAACCCATACTCCCACCAACCTCATATCCTTCTCTTACCATATCTAAAGCCTATATAAGGCTAAAAGGTTGTCGCTTAAAAAGGGAACTAAATAGATAGATCCAGATATGAGCCAGAGATGTTCCATGAATGTGGGTGCACAGCTTCATCATCTTCAAGATGAAGGGGCAAGGACAGAACCCTCAGTGGGCTCCAGAGCATGGGAAGTAATCAGAAGATTTCCTTGAGACCTCCTCTCCCCAACCATCACGTAGGGGGGCATCTAGGTAGAGGTCTCCGCTCCTAGTTTGCTTCCTATCTTATTGCAACCTACAATGGCATGGGAACTGGTATGGTTCATATTTGATTGCCTTTGGTGGTGAATGGGGGCTCCTCCAAGTCTCGTGATGGCTGGGGGATCCTCCCCTACCTTTTACAAGCCAACAGAGCCTAGAAGTAGAGGAGGAGGTGCAATAGGCGGCCGCGTAGCCGGGTGGAGTTAGAAGCGACCATTGTCGTGAGGTAGGAGGAGGGTTCTTTGCCAAATGATTCATAAACCCCTTAGAATGTACACAACACACAAGGCACAGAAGTCCTTTCCCAATATCCCATGATGGCCCAAATACAAAACAAAACAAGTAAGTTCGTTGACGTGTCAGCGTGTGATTGGTGCATTAATGAGTAATTTATAAATATTCTAGGAAATATGGGTAACTCGGATGACAACAAATTATATATGAACATTTATCGGGAAAATGAAAGGAATGTGAATATTAATATCATTAATGACAAATTCTAATCCCAATTCTAGAAGTAGTGCTAAGATTTGTTATAGCGGTGATTAGTGCATGAAAACCCTAGATCTTGTGTATTAACAGGTTGAATACATCATATGCTCTTAGTTCATGTTGTAGTCTCATATTGTTGAATAATTTTATTTCCTTTATGACCATGATAATAAAGATGATAATAAGGGTTAACAAAAGTGGATAACCAAACATGTGAATAATTAGGGTTATGAAACCAAGGTTTATAACATGCAATGTTGATAATGAACATAAGTGAATCTAAGTGATCATTATGAAAGGATATATCGAATATAATAATTAGGGTCTTCACTTAATGTTCAATATGCAATGGAACTAGGGTTTGTTCCCTTATTCCTTACCCAAACCCTAAACCCTATGTTAGGACCCAAGTATGATTAAATATAATACTTTGGGGTTTACATAATTATAAATTTAAATGTGGATTGCTTAGATTGGTTGATTGGACTGATTGAATCTATTTGAAGTATAATTGTGAAATCTGCATGGCTCACCATTGAGATACAAGGTTACACTTATGACTACCCACAATACAGTTTACTAGTATTTTTTGAGGATTTCTTGAGGAATGTTAAAATATATTGTTGAGTGTTTATTTACAATTTGTTCAATTATAATGCCACTATGAGCATCACATAAATAAATATATCATATTCTGAACCTTAGAATGACTTGCATCGAGGGGTGATGCAGACGAGCCCTAGAGGGACATTGATCACACCCTAGATAGCATATCAAGTGTGGGTTAGAATATGTGAATAAAATGTCAGTTCTTATTTGCAAGTAATTGATTCATTATAAGTTGTTGGCTTACTTGCACACTTTTTCATGCACCCCACATACATAGTATATTTTGATATGATGATCTGTGCTTTTGTTTCACACTATTTTAGGTAGAAGCTAAAAATGAAGGTTTCAATATGGAATTACCATAATGCATTAAAGCTAAGTAAAGGAGGACTAGATAGATACTTCTTCTCATATGTATAGTTTTGTTGATAGAAATTCATGTAACTCCTGAGAGGAGCGCCTTGTAAACAAAAGTTGAATTGATGGAAATTATTTGATGTTGTTTATTATTTTGTTAAATATGGATCCTGGAAAATTTTAGGTAATGGCTCTCAACTTTTTGGGTCTTTCCTTAATTGGGGGATGCTAAAAAGTGAGGTCGTTACATGTGCTATCAGATCCCCAAAATTTTCAAATAATATCTAATAGTTTATAATTTGAAATATTTAATAGTTTACAATTTGAAGTAATCCGTACAAACATAAGGAAACTTAGTAAGGCATGCCTTGGTGATAATGGTGTCTAGAATGGATCATGGTTTAGGGGGCTGGAAATATTTTCCTCCACACCATTAAGTTGGTATATGAGGACTCCCTTAGTCGCTTGATATTTGCCTGACCGGAGCCTAGGGTTTGTGTGAAGTAATGTTTCCTCTATGTCTTCTCATCTCCAACTTCATCCACTTCTTACCCTCTTGTTTAATAAACCCTAAAAGATACTTCCCTCCTCATCTCAAGTTAGGGTTTTTGAGAAGAAGTAGGATAAAAGCATACTCCGCCAATTAATGCACATGTAATGTGGAAATAATGATAAAGTGAAGAAAAATGTTTTATGAGTTTTTCCTTGTAAGGGTAAACCCTAGGGATTAGGAAAACCCTAGTGGGTCAAGGGACATAGAGACCCTAAGATGAAGAGTGTCATCTCTATCCCAAAACCCTAATCATGGGAAATGGGAGTAGTGAGGGTGATAGAGTAACTCTACCCATATGAACACTAATTAGGGTAAGATGAAAGAGGAAATATAAAAGAGTTTAGGTGATCCAATTTTTCATACACATGTGTATGTGGAGCAAGGCTTTCATGCAAATGGTTTTAAGAAACATAAACAACCAATGGTTACATAAAGATGAAAATTCAACTTTTAGGGTTGGTGTCCCAACCTGGGTGGGTCAACCCAATAGTGGGAAAAGGACCCATAGGGGAGGTGAAATCCTAAACCATGTGGGGTCAGGTTGTGTCTAGAGAGCCTAACCTCCTCCTGTGAGTCAAAGAGGCACCCTAGGTTAGGAACTTCCCTAAAAGGGTCAGTTGACCAATCAATTTAAGAATTGAAGTAACCTTGGATGTCACCTAAAGTATTAATGATATAAAATATGAAAGCACATGCATTTTTTGAACCCAAGTATGCCATCTCTGAGGGTCACAAGTGGTCGATCCCCAAATTGGTAAGATTAGTATGGCACCAAGCCCCAGATAAGGAAGGTGGCCTGATTTCACAGTGTGGACAATCAAGCCCCAGATAGGGAAGGTCGTGAAGTGGTCAAGCCCCATATTAGGAAGACTGATATGGCACCAAGCCCCAGGTAGGGAAGGTAGCCCAAGTCCATTGTGTAAATAATTAGGATACAACCCCAGACAGGGAAGGTCACAAAGAGGTCAAGCCACAGATAGGGAAGGTTGACATGGAACCAAGCCCCAGATAGGGAAGGTGGCTTGATCCCAATGTTGTGACATAAAGTGAAAAATGTGTACCCTAAGAGAGATGAATGAAATTCAATTAAAGAATTGCATAAGAAGATAATGTGCTCAAAAATTACAAAAGATGTGATTTCTTAATAAACCCTAGACATGGTAGAGCCCTAAGTCAATCCTAAAGTCATGTAGGGAGGATTAAAGGTACATAGGACCTATGAGGTTAGGAAGTGATCATGCCCCAAATGCATAACACTATAGGATCAAGAGATAGTCATCCATGTTGCCCGAGGCCCATAGGTCAGGAGATTGGCCAGCATCGTGAGTTCATGAGGCCCAAGGGGTAAATGTGAGAGGCACTCCATAAGTTTATAAGGTTGATGAGGATAAGAGGGGATCACTCCAAAGGTACTTGTACCCCTAGTGACCCTAAAGGAGGTGACTTAGGCTAATGAGACATGAGGTGTAAATATAAAAGATACAAGAAGTCATGTAACAACGAAATCATAAGGGAATTGTGCACCAATTCAAGAGTGAGAAAGGCACTTGACTTCATGAAATATAAGAATTGAAAATATAAGGTATTTGTGGTTTGAAATTATGGCTAAGGATAATCCAACCTAAAAGGTGAAATTTTAAGATAATGTGTTTACACCATCTCTACTCTTGGAATGGGATGAAGTTTATTTTTGGGCTACATCCAAATGCTTATTTCATATTATTACGAGGGAGAGAGATTGGGTAGACATATGTTATGTTTAAAATTGATATATGAGAATGAATACCTTAAGTTAACTTTCAATGACATGATCTAGGGTTTGAGGTGTTGCCTCACTCTAATGTGGAAATAAATGAACAATAGGTTGGAAACCTAGGTAAAAGGGGTGATCAACAAGTGAAATTGAAATCACAAATGAAATTGTAAATAGTAAGAGATGATATCATGTAATACTAAAGATGTAGATATGCCTTAAATTGAATTCAGGTACCAATATTAGTGCTTATGTGAGGAAATTACATATCAGTAAAAGATGTGTAAGATATCTAAGTAGGGTTTCTAATAGTAAGGTTTGGAAGTAAGATGAGTTATCATTCACGCCAACCTTATTAGGGATGGATTTTGGGGGACAAAAATCCTTTTAAGTAGGGGTGAATGTAATATCCTTAATTTTTGGTAAAATGGAATTATATACATGCAAGGCATTAAGTGATAAATAATTCCCTAATTATATTATTGACATAATAATAATGTTACCCAACATGTGTAGTGGGTGCAATCCATGGCACAAGTGAGGCCAAGAGATTATTTGCTTTGTAAATAGGTCCTTGGGGCACAAGACAAAGAAATAAGAGATTTTGTGCATAAGTAAATAGCAATGGATTTATGAAGTGTCAAATATTAGATAATATGCAAGTTTCTAAATGAAAATAAGATATGTCGTATTTCAGATAATTTATGGAATAATTATCTAAGCTAGTTTGGCACATGTTTTGAGACATTAATTAGTATTACTTCAATATGACTTTTGCTATACTTCAAAATAATAAGGAATGGAAGATAATTCTAAAAGTTGGGAGAAAAAGGATATCCCATGAAATAATGGTAATTGTTTAATGAAATGTTTAAAAGAACAAGTTTTGTATCCATGTAGATCCCATGCATTAGATATGAGTTGGAAAAATACTAGTGAGTTCCTATAATCAATTTGAGAAATATATCAAAGAGAGGGATAAAAGGTACTATCAAGGTCCCAAATTATAAGTGTTTCCTAAAAAGATTAATGACTAATTACCCAATGTATACCATACAAATAGATGTTTTCCTTTATGGCTTTTAGTGTGTCAATCAAGAAAAGATGGCAATCTAGTTAAAGAAATACTTGGAGGACAAGTATGGATATATGCATCATCACTTTGGCAATCTATTAAATATTTACCTACTTTTCCATGTGTGCTTTATATTAACATGAGAGAGAAAATATTAGAAGGAATATAATCCTTCATAGTTGGTATTGAATTATTGAATAAAGGAGATACCTTTGGAAAGGAAGAAATTACATGTTTATAGAAGGTCAAGGAGAAAGAAAAAGGATAAATGAGAAAGGGAAAATGCAGGAGAGCATAACATGATTCACATGATACTGATGAAGATAATACCAACCAACCCAACCTTCTCCCTCTCCTGACATATAAACCCACACTCCCACCAACCTCGTCTCCTTCTCTTACCATCTAAAGCCTATATAAGACTGAAAGGTCATCACTTAAAAATGGAACTGAATTGGACAGATCCAGATACGAGCCAGAGATGTTCCATGAATGTGGGTGCATTGCTTCATCATCTTCAAGATGAAGTGGGTATGGACAAAAGCCTTGGAAGGCTCTAGAGCATGGGAAGGAGGCGGAAGGTTTCTTGGAGACCTCCTCTCCCCAACCACCGTGTAGAGAGGGCATCTAGGAAGAGGTCTCCACTCCCGGTTCGCTTCCTACCCTACTACTACCTATAGCGGCATGGGAACTAGTATGGTTCATATCTAATTGCCTTCGATGGTGACTGGGCCTCCTATAACTCCAGTGGTGGCTGGGGGATCCTCCCCAACCCTTTTCAAGACAACACTTCCCAGGAGCAGAGGAGGAGGTGCAACATATGGTATCTGCATGGAGTCAGAAGCAACCATCTTCACGAGGTAGGAAGAGGATTCTTTGCCAAATGACTCGTAAACCCCTTAGGATGTACGCCAATGCACAAGGGCAAAGGAGTCCTTTACCAATATCCCAGGCTGACCCAAACATAGAAAAGCAAGTAAGTTCGCTAACATGTTAACGTGTGATTGGTCCATTTATGAGTAATTTGTAAATATTCTAGGAATTAATTATGGGAAAATCAAATGAACAAATTGTATATGAAAATTTATCAGAAAAATGAAAGGAATGTAATAAAATATCATTGACGACTAATTCTAATCCAAATTCTAGAAGTAGTGATATGATTTGTTAAAGTGGTGATTAGTGCATGAAAACCCTAGATCATGTGTATTAACATGTTGAATACATCATATGCTCTTAGTTCATGTTGTAGCCTGATATTGTTGAATAATCTGATTTCCTTGATGACTATGATAATAAAGATGATAATTTGGGTTAATAAAAGTGGATAACCATACATGTGAATAAATAGGGTTATGAAACTAAGGTTTATAACATGTAGTGATGATAATTAACATAAGTGAATCAAAGTGATCATAATGGAAGGATATATCAGATATAGTAATTAGGGTCTTCACCCAATGTTTAATATGTGGTGGAACTAGGGTTTGTGCCCTTATTCCTTACCCAAACCCTAAACCCTAGATTTGGATTTGAGTAGGTTTCAAATCTGACACTTTAGGATATACATACATCCAAATTAAAATGTGGATTGCTTGGATCCGTTGATTGGATTGTTTGAATCTATTTGAAATGTAATTGCATAATCTACATGACTCATCATTGAGGTATGTGGTTATACTTATGACTATCCACAATATAGTTTTTTGGTGTTTTTTGAGGATTTATTGAGGATTTTTGAAATAATTTATTGAGAGTTTATTTACAGTTTGTTCGATTATAATGCCACTATGAGTATCACATAAATAAGATATCATATTCTAAACCTTAGGATGACTTGCATCGAGGGGTGATGCAGATGAGTCCTGGAGGGACATTGATCACACCTTGGATAGCATATCAAGTGTGGATTAGAATATGTGAATAAAATGTATGTCCTTATTTGCAAGTATTTGATTCATTGTATATTGTTTGCTTACTTGCACACTTTTGCATGCACCCCACATACATAGTATATTTTGATATGTTGATCCGTGCTTTTGTTTCAGGCTATTTTAGGTACATGCAAAAATGAAGGTCTCAAGATGGAATTACCAGAAGGCATTAAAGTGAAGTAAAGGAGGATTAGATAAATACTTCTTCTCATATGTATAGTTCTGTTGATAGAAATTCATGTAACTTCTTAGAAGAGCATCTTGTAAACAAAAATTGAATTGATGGAAATTATTTGCTATTATTTATTATTTTGTTAAATCTGGATCTTGGTAAATTTTATGTAATGGTTGTTAGATTTTTGAGTCTTTCCTTAATTGGGGGATGCTAAAAAGTGAGGTCATTACATTTGGTATCAGAGCCCCAGATTTTCCAAATAATATTTAATAGTTTACAATTTCAAGTAATATGTACAAATATAAGGAAACTTATTAAGGCATGACTTGATGGTAATGGAGTCTAGAATGGATCATGGTTTTGGGGCAATATTTTCCTCTGCACCATTAAGTTGGTATGTGAGGACTCCAATGTGTATTTACAGCTATAGTTGTGGATACACTTAAATTTTGGTGGGCATCTCCGCAGTTATAGGCGTAGATACATATCGTGTATGTGTTCAAGTAGATGTACTTATCATTTTTGGGTGTTAAGTTCTAAACGCATGTATATTTTGAAGTTCTTATTTATTGTTTTTGCACATGTTAGTCATTTCAGGATGTATGTCTAAGTAACATCCATCAAA
Source organism: Alisma plantago-aquatica (assembly GCA_963693085.1). NCBI lineage: Eukaryota > Viridiplantae > Streptophyta > Magnoliopsida > Alismatales > Alismataceae > Alisma > Alisma plantago-aquatica. The sequence continues at coordinate 197,082,101 of OY856412.1, forward strand.
GTAAATTCTGAACGTATTTTGTAAATTTTTGGACGTATGATTTTCTTTTTTGGGCATATTTAACATTTTTTGGTGCATTTAGCTGTTTCTGGACGTACATCCAAAGTAATAGCCATTGTAGGCGTATTCAACATTTTATGGACACATACTTGTCATTTTTGGACGCATTTAGCCATTTTTGGGCATATATGTAGAGTACTTGACACTTATTCATCAGAAATAAATGTGCATATTCATCAGAATAGGCTCACCACTCATTCGGTCCATTTTTACCATTTTTAAGCATTCCAAAGTAATATGTGATTATTCATTGTTTAAAGTAGTTTTGATTGCTTTACACCCATTCATTATTTATTATTACTTCCATCCTCATTTCCCTCATCTCCTCCATTCACTCACTTCTCTCCTCCCATTACCTTTCTCATCTATGTCTTTTTGTATATTTATTTTTGAGTTAGTGCTATAATGAGAAAATAAATGCCGATGTACAATACACATTTTTATATTGTGTCATTTCTCTCAAAAAAAGTATATCAACAGCGATCTTGTTGGAATGTATTTTTTACAAGGAATATAATGGTTTTTATTTCATTAAATATTCATCACATATTAAGAGTTATAAATAAAACAAAATTCTCTATAATCATATCACCTTTATCCTCTTCCTTTTCTCCCTATTACCTGGTTCTCTCTCTAATCACCATTAATTCTACACTCCTCTACCACCCCCAAATTATCCTGCTACACTACCGCCACATCAGCCTCCAAAACAACATTTTCTCCCACCGATACTACTCCAGCCTTGTGTGTAAGCCCTGCATGACACGATCTACGTGTGACTTAGTTATTTTTATAATTTTAGAATAAGCTTGTTTTCTAATAAAACCAACAATGACTATCAAAATAAACTCCACAACTATATAAATATGGAAATAAACAAATATGTTTATAAGTATGCATCCCATATTAAACCTACTCAAGTAATATATACAATAATTAGTTCACATTACAAATAAAAAGTAGACATACAATATCAAAAAATTGAATTATCTAAAAAGTACTAGCGGGTATCAAACCAAACTCCAGAACATCCCACAACTTCCCAGTACCCGAGTAGACATGTATGACACTATGATTATTACCACTACTACACCTGACACTCCCACCTTATAATAGGCATCTGTACCTACTGAAGAGTACACCACCATTGAGATTTGTCTCCAAGATATGTGTGCTATTGTTCAGAACCTAACAACATGTAAAATTGCTCATATGAGACAAAAGTCACAATGAACGATAATGCACCCACAAAAGAGATAAAAATATCCTTTAAAAAAACTTAAATAATTATCGGTCAAGATTAACTTAAACAAAATAAACATGTCAGTTTATACATTGATAATAATTGTAAAAATATTAAATTATATTTGAACAACTCAAATATAAATACAAAAATCTAAAAGGTTAACAAAAATTAAAGAAGTTATAATATTCATGTGAATCATCGTCTGATTAAGATACTTTACTTTTACTCCAATTAGCTTGGGTTGTACCATCAAGCTACAACTAAGTGAAACCAGCACAATTGTGCACCATTGGATCTTAGGGTTTACCGGTGCCAATAAAATCATCCTACCTTTTTCGTGTGATGAAATATTGTAGGGGCACAATGGCTTGCGACCTACACAAATTGGGTCTCGCATCCTGGGTACTCAAGACCAAACCCTAACAAGCAATATATAGAAGGGTGAAACTAGGGTTAGTGATTTTATATGTTTGTCTCTTGAATGTATAAATACATGAAAGAATTAAACGTAACATCATCTGTCCTTGCCACAACTACACATCTGAATAGAGGTACAACTCTTCCCAAAAAAATGGAACACTATGAATCCTAGATTTTGTGGATCATTCCACAAGTGTAGCTCCACCAAACTATTGGTAAAAGGAATAGGATTCCAGCCCATTCGTAGTTAGATTTGGACTTGAGTAGGAGTTTGTTTGTGCTACCAATCCCAATAGGAGTCAAATCTAAAAGGGAAGGAAGATGGCTCCCTATGTGCAGCATGGAGTTGGAGTAGGACTTGGACAAGGATTCCTACTTGCAACCACATGCATGGAGGCCTATAAATAGAGGCCATGGGGGAGGCCATTGAGTGCATCCCACCAGTTGAGGTGTGTGATGAATTGATGATCCCTTTAGTTGCTTGTTGGTGCCTTATGTGGTAGAGGGTGCCAGAGAATAAGAACAACTGGTAGAGCATCTCTCTTGGTTGATAAGAGAGGGCCAGCGACTTTGCCTTGAGCAAAGTAGCGGTTGGCGGTTGCTACCCAGATTTAGGGGTAATTAAATCTGGGAGGTGTGAGTTGTAATATTTATTACATAGTGCTTATTGGCGGGATTGCCCTGTGGTTTTTCTCTTCTCATCTTGGGGAGAGTTTTCCACGTTAAATCTAGTTTTTCTGCTTTGGATTTACACACTTGTTGGTAATTCTTCCACAACAAGTTTTCATCACATCTGGGACTGTATCGGTACAACATCCCCAACAAGTGGTATCAGAGCACATGCTGTAGATACTGGTCTAGATGGGGAAGGATGAAGATGGGACGATGATAAAGTTGACAAGCACAAATTGGCAATTTTAGAAACCCAAGATGGAGTATATTCTCTATTGTAAAGATCTATACGATCTAATAGAGGGACAAAAGCCAGAGAGTACGTCTGATGCAGATTGGAAGAAACTAAATAGGAAGACCGTCGGAATAGTACAAAAGTGGCTCAACATTTTTGTGTTCCATCACGTCTTAGAAGAGACCAATGCCAAAGATTTGTGGGAGAAGCTCAAGAAATTATATGAGTGGAAAACTGTAACAAATAAAGCCTTCTTGATCAGAAAGTTGGTGAACCTCAAGTATCGGGACAGTACAAGTATTGCCGAGCATATGAATGAATTCCAAAGCCTTGTAAATCAACTGGAGTCCATGAAGATGGTTCTTGATGATGAACTTTAGGCTCTACTTCTTCAGATCATTACCTAATAGTTGGGAGACGCTCATAGTGACAGTCAGCAATTCTGAATAGGAAGGCACGTTGACACTTGACCAGGTGGCCATCTGCAAGGTACATCCATTTATGAGTCCTTTTAATCACATAGGCCAAGTCAAGAGTATATCAGATTATAGGATATTCATATATATAGTTTCAAAATTTATTTTGCAATTTTGTTGGGTCCCATACTACCCAAAAATAGGGAGAGTGCATATCCAGGCATGATTACTTAGAAAAGGAAGAGATGAGGAGTCTCCCTACTTCAAACTAATAGGTGGTCTCAATGTAATCCTTAGAGAGAAGATAAGATAATTGGAAGACTCTCTAGGGTTTCAAAGGAGAACCTTTAGGTCCAATTTTGGATCAATTAAGGCCAGGTAGAGAAGGGAACCTCGTCCACCATGAAAATGGATAGGAGGAATTATGCCAGAACCCCGAGCCTAGACACCTCAATTTTCTCCATTATGGACTTTAGGGTTTCTTGGGTTCAGGGGACTCGAGATGTTATTTACTTAATGCATATGAGAGTGTGTATGTTATGATACCCACTGTCACGGAATCATTCTTATCCCAATCCCAATCCCACTGCCTAGACAATGGTAAAGGAATTGAAGTGTCCGTCCCTAAGTTGCTTAAAAAGATCTCACACACTGAGATATACAATAAGAAATAATAACTTATAAAACAAAAGATTTAAAGAATAAACCAACCCAATTTATTGCCACTAGAGTCTGTTACGTGTGGAAGAAATCTTAGTTATCTCTTCATAGTTCTTCATGGTTTCCTAATCGGGAAAAATCAAGACACGCGCACCTATGCATTTACATTGACCGCGTGTCTTGATTTTCCCCAATTAGGAAACCATGATGAAATATGAAGAGATGACTAAGATTGCTTTCACACTCAACAGACTCTGATGAAAAGGAAAATTCTACAAAATCATAAATCAGGTTGGTTAGTTCTTTAAATCTTTTATTTTATGAGTTATTATTTCATATTGTATATTCCAGTGTGTGAATCCTTTTGGGCAACTTTGGGACGGATACTTCAATCCCTTTACCTCTATATAGGTAGTGGGATTGAGATTGGGGTAAGAATGGATCTGTGACAAAAATGACCGTCCTTCTTAGATCCTTTCTCTAAAAAACAAGACCAAGAGAAAAGATGGAAGTGCTTATTTTACTAAAGAAATGAAAGTACAAGATGCAAGAATAGAATAACAAATACTTAAATAAATGGTGTTAGTACAAAAATTCTTCAAGTAATGATACAAAAAAAAAATAAGAAGAGATTATAATATGACTCTTTTGCTTTGGAGTCCCCCTTCTTTTATAGGAAGAAAGGAGGAGGAAAATCCTAGAGGAATGACTTACTTCATCTCAAAGTCACGAGTCAAGCTTTGATTATATTGATGGCTTTCTCCTTTTGGCATTTGATTAAGTTTCCTCTTGCATTCTTTCTTTCATAAAATAATATGGAATTGGCCAACTTTTATAGTGAAATAAATGAATTTTTTACTGTATTAATTGCTTTTCCCCAAATGGGGGGATTTATTGAGTTGTCCTCTTTAATATTTGACCATGTGACTCCCATTAATGAAAATTTCGCAACAACAATTTCGTGTGGATTTATCTCCAGTCAAAGGCTTAAAAGTTGTACAAATAATAGGATTTTCATCTAGTAAATTAAATTTTCTTTCCAATGAATATTTATACACTCACTTTGGAGTTCAATCACAAAGTTATGACAATTTTAGTGTCGGGTATACATAAATTTCAAGCACTGCGGTAAATTGTACAAAACATCTTCGAAGAGAAATTTTGGAAATTTTCGTGCTTTGAAATAGTTGTCTCTTTTCCTACAAAATACACAATAATTAAGTAAAAACTCCAATTATTTTAGAAGAGCTAAACTAAGATAATCTATACTAAAACTATTTAATAGCTAATGATTTATTGCCAATCCAAGATTAAAATAGTACAAATAAAGGTGATGAATTTACACTCATCAAAATACCCCACACTTATTTTACATGTCCTCAAGAAACATAAAATACTGCCATATAGTACTCTTGTCCTATCATCCTCACCTGCATAAAACCACTTGAGTCCTTCCACTTTATATGGCCAAACAATCTTAACTTCTTGGATTCACATAATATAATTTTTATATCCCCTATTTTAAGATTATTTCATAATTTGATTCCATTTTAAGACCTAGAATAAAACAAATTTTATGTTCCCTTTGTATTTGATTCTTTTGCATATTCATTCAAGTTATTTGTACTAGAACAAGACTCAATGATTTGAAGGGGATTTATAGATTCCCCAGAGCATAAAATTGGAGTGATCGAGGTATGGAGGAAGTGACCTCTCCTCTATTTGACTTGAGACCTTTTATTTCTTTATTTATGATTACATTGACCGCATGTTTAGGTGTGTACTTTTAGCATCTTTTCTTTGATACACCCCTATAAAATTTACAAGAGGTATGGAAGAAGTAGAAGAGGGGGAAGAGTGTCACCCCAAACTAAGAGTTTGGCAGATTGACTTTTTTATTCTTCTTTTACAGATGAAGAGATAAGAAAGTGACAGAAGAAGTGTAGAAAAAAGATTGTTCATTATGCAACTCATTTTTGTTTAATTTAAGTGCATATAGAATATCTTATATTGGGTCAATTAGTTTATGAATTATGCAAGGTCAAGAAATTTCTCAAGTCAATCTACAACTCTAGATAAGGGAGCATTATTTTTCAATCCTATTAGTTCTCTACGACTTGTCATCTTTTTCAAGGAATAGTGTTAATTTGGATCCTAGGTGACATTTTTAACAGTGGCAGATTTATAATTGTGTTACAGAAGAAGTTTCATCATTCAAAGGGGGTATAATGATAAACATGCATCTCAATATGGTCCACTAGATAAAGGTCTGGTGACTAGATAAAGGGAAAAAATTAAAGGATCTTTTTTTTGTTGAAAAAATTAAGGCTAAACTATATAACATAATGGAAATTATAAGAAATTTAAGATAAAGTAGGTGAAGTGAGAACGTACCACCACCTCCACCCCGAACTTAAAATTTTACTCATCCCCAGTAAAACTTAAATCTATAATGGAGGGAAGAAAATCATTGGGATCACTAGGGGGTCTGATAGCTCAAAAAATGTATAGCTGAATGGGATGTGTTTGAGAGATAGAACCTTGATTACTGGAGCTTGATAGTACATCCAATGAATGGGTGGTCATGAAATCTCAATGGGGAGTTCATATTTTCTTTCGCCTCACAGCCCCTTTAATAAGATACACATATCTTCATTCAATAATAAAGAAAGTGTTGAAGATGAATGTGGATTAAGGAAGATCAGCAGGTTCCTGGCGGGTAATACATGTAGTGTCAGATGTGCAAAATTGGGTGGGTGATCTAGCTCTACTTTCCTCCCATCGTATAGATCTGCATAGAGGAGAATTGGTGCTGATATAAAATGAACAAAAGAATTAAAATCAACACCATAATATTTTTACTCTTCTCAGAAATCATGCAATCAACATTATGATAAGTATGGTTCATTGTTGATATATCATGTAGCTCTAGCTCCTCTATGCAAGATGTTCCCAAGGGTTCATGAGGGATAAAAATGTGGATATCATCATTCCAAAAAACGTAAGTGGGCATGTGGACTTCTTCTGAGAGCGATGTCTCCCCTTCTAGATTTGCCGCATGTGAAATAGGAATTCGATGTGACAGGGTGTGGGGAAGTTTCATCATTGGGGGGATGTGGCTCATTATCTTGAATAGATTCAACCAAAAGGGATTGATCATTAATAATGTCTGGATTATTTTCCATGATGGGAGGAGTTGCTGGAATTCAACATAAGGCTAACTCTCACGCAATGACTTTTCATACTCTAATAGTAAAGCCTCTAGCGGAAAGGTAGGAAAACCAACATCCTCATCTTATGAAGATTTCCACTCATTGGTTAGGGCTATCTCGGTGGGTTCCGACGTACATGATATAAACATGGGATAATCATCATCATTGCCCAAAATATCCATCTTAGGCTGATCTCACTTCTTGAGGGGTTCTATGAATGGGCCTCTAGTAAAGTAGCTAATAGAATTTGTTGATTTTATAAAATAACATATTGCTCCATCACTATTTTCTCCATGGATCTGATCACTTACTCCCGTTGAGGTGTATATTGGTTTTCACAATAAGCATCATACACCCAAAAATTTTATTGGTGTTCCTCACCATACCCCTCGTAATGATCTTGGTCATGGTACCCCTCATATTGATTGTGGCATTGCTCCTCATAATAATCTTCAAGAGATGGTGGATTGAAATTTGCATTACATCCACCTTGGTGGGAAGACTCGATAATATAAGGTGTCACCATAACATGAGGGGACACATTAGGAAAATATAGATCATTTGATTGTTCTTCTAGTAAAGTAGCTATTAAGGCTTGACCGGTTCATAATGTTTCCTACCATTTAGCTCCCATCCTTTATTGGGACATAAATCACTCGTCTAGTTGAGGAGTGTATTGCGTTTCACAAACAACCCCCCAATTTTTTTTGATCAACCTCACCATGCCCACCACATGCTTGTTGGTGACAACACCCCTTATTCAGATATTGATTGAAGTAGCATGATTACTCATAATAGCCCTCAAAAATTTGTAGATTAGCAGTATAACTGTAACATCCCTCACCTGGGTTATGGCTTAACCCTAGGATTTTTGCTTAAGTAAGTCATTTATATTCTTGTCTTTATCTTTTGAAAATTAATTAAGACTAAAGGAGAGCTTATGTTTCAATTTTGGTCCTATTTGAGTAATGTTGAAGCAATATTTGCTTATTTTGGACTAAAGTGCAATTTACCTAATATAAGGGGTTCCCTTAAAAATATTACATGATAAATGTTCCTAAAGTACTTTAGCATCATAAGAATGAGAAGGATGCTAAGGGATGGTTTGTGGAAGCCTAAAATCTAAGAAGAGGCTTGTCTGAATAATACTTGTACATTGAATACTAGTTTTGGTGTAATTTGTAATTTACCCAAAACCTAGGGTTGAATATGCAAAATAACACCTCACGAGTGTCCCTACTATCTCTTGGTATCATTTAGAGAAAATAAAAAGAAAGGGGTGTCTTGGTTGAACCATATTTGAGAAATGATACTCTTGATAATAAAATAATCAAGAAATAAGCATAATTGAAACCCTAAGTTATTTTGTAGCAAAAATATATAAATTAAATAAAGTGTCCATAAGCTAAAAATCCATGGGCGAAATCCTATAATGGAATGGCTTCCAAATACCTTGAGAGGCGCCAAAATAATCCTAAGTAGGTGAAAATATCTACCTATATTTTTAATTGAAAAGTAATGTCCACTAACATAAAGGTGCTAATGGATAATAGTATTATATTTATTAAGGAGCTTAATGGTTGATACAACTCAAGGATAATTCAAAGTAATTTGAAGATAAGAAGGATAGCTTCGGAAATAAGGAAGTGGAGGGGGTGTGTGGCAAGGAAAGTTGATGACTTCCCTCCTACTTTCTCTCTCCTAAGAATTCAATTATATACACTCAATTATCCACTACTTAAAAGGCTATTTTCGCAATACACTTTCACTCCCCACTTAGGCCGATGACCAAGGAAGCAAAGGAGAAGGAGGAGATCGTTTCCCAAGCTTAAGGTAAGATCTATGGTCATCTTCAACCTTGGGTTGAAGGCTAAAATCGAATTATAACTCTTCTTTTCTTCTCTCTTCCATCCAATGCTCAACTTTGGCAATCTTTTACATCAAAAGGGTTGAAAACGTGCCTTGGATAATTGGAGGAGCTATCTTCACCATTAAATATGAAAAGCTTGGAGCTTTGAAGTTGCTTTGAAGGTGGGTTATATAACTTGAACCCATTGATATTATTATTTGATTTCAATCTTGCAATATATGTTGATCTTTCCTTTTTCTCAGATATTTTTCTTGATGAACTAATGAATCCATCAGTTGTATGGACAGTAGAAATGGAGGTCTGAAGCTTGATGATGATGACATCATTTTAGCACACACCTCTAGATCAACAATGTCAAACGGTTTCAACATTGGATATGTCAAACAGTTTCAAACCGTTTAGAGTTCAAACAGTTTCAACACAACCTAGTGCAAACGGTTTTCAAACCATTTAGTGATCAAACAATTTCAAAACATTTAGTGTTCAAATGGTTTCAACACAATATAGGTCAAATGGTTTCAAACAGTTTAAAGTTCAAACGGTTTCAATACAATCTAGGTCAGACGGTTTAGTGTTCAAACGGTTTCAACCTAATCTAGGTCAAACGGTTTCAAATTGTTTAGTGATCAAACAATTTCAACTTTGGAGAGGCCAAACAGTTTCAAACCATTTAGAGTGAAAACGGTTTCAAACCATTTAGTGATCAAATGGTTTCAACTTTGGAGAGGCCAAACAGTTTCAAACCATTTAGAGTGCAAACGGTTTCAAACCCTAGCAAGATCAAATGGTTTCAAATCGTTTGAAGGCCAAAAGGATCTCAAGACCATTTGAAGGTCAAAAGGATTTCAAGACCATTTGAAGGTCAAAAGGATCTCAAGACCGTTTGAAGGTTAAAAGGATTTCAAGACCGTTTGAAGGTCAAAAGGATCTCAAGACCGTTTGAAGGTTAAAAGGATTTCAAGACCATTTGAAGGTCAAAAGGATCTCAAGACCGTTTGAAGGTTAAATGGGTTTTCAAGATTGTTTGAAGATTAAATAATCTCAAACCATTTAGAGACTAAATAGTCTCAAAACCATGTAAGGTCAAACAACCCTATGAGTGTTTGTAAAGTATCTCAAGGTTAATTACAATGGAAGTACCTCTAAAGTACTTAGGTGAATAGTACACTTAGAGTGATTGTCATTTGATGCTTATGAAAGTAATAAACTCAATACACTATGATAAGCATAGGTGCATGTACTTTAGTGAAAGGATGAGCCAACTTAATAAAGTATGGAGTAATCAACATCCTAGAGAGGATGAGAGAGAAACTTACACTTGTGTAATAAACATGTAATGTGCATACACTGATACTTTTACTAAGTGTAGAGTATGAATTAGGGTTTGATCTTTGATAATGTGATCATGAAACCCTAATTGATAAAGAATGGGAAACCCTAACCCTAATTTCGAGTAATGGTATGAGAAACCCTAATTGATAAAGAATGGGAAACCCTAACCCTAATGAGGGAATAGTGGTGTTACCCTTGTATTGCATAGTGTTGATATGTAATTGATATGGTTGTTATCAAGTATACTAACTATGCAGGTATTATGAGATTATGAGCATTGCCAGGTATGAACTATGATGTTTATTTGATAAAAATGCTTAATGGGCCTTGTGAGCCATTATATTATTTGTGGCCTAGTGATAGCTGACAAGATGTTAATGTGCCTTGTGAGCTATGTGAGATGCTTGTGTAATAAGTATCAAGTATACCTTGGTCAGATGACTTGGAGGTAATAGTTACCTGATAATTGATAACAATGTTCAGTGATGAACTAAGGGTTTGAATACCCAGATCCAGTAAACATGATGATGATATCGTCGAGGGATGAGAATTCCTGCTAATGAGATAAGGGATTGAGATCCCAATGTTTTATAAAGTTTTGAAAAGTACATGATAGATGTATTACACTTTTCTTTGTAGCATTTGTCATAATAATTCATGTTTGAAAACTTGCCTGATGCTAAAAGAATATGGTAATGCACTTAATTAATCAAGTGAAATTTTATCATGTAGAGCCCTGGCCATAGATCCATCATCGTTAGTAGCTGGTGATGGTGAAACAAGTTTTCCCACGGGATCTCCTGGAGGGCATATTTTTGAATATGTTGGGGTAATGGGCGTGAATATCCTTACACCCTAATGTGGGATTTATGAGAGATAAACATGAGATCTTCTCTCAAACCTTCATTATATGTGTCGAGATGGATGTATCACGAATCTCCCGATGATGATTAATGCCAGATCAATGTGAGATAAACATGAAATCTCTCGATTGCAAAGAGAGTGCAGCCGCCGCTGTAGCTCTATAGCGAAGTTGCCAGTATACCCTAGAAATCTATTTCGCAGTGACACTAGATGTCCTGCATGTGGTCTCGCACTGACCGAGATGGATGAGGTCATGGAGTCCGACTCTTCCATTGACCTAGGTATGGAACCGATGCTTTACGCCATCGTGGTCCGTTGGAGTATGAGCGGTATACCTCATCTCCTCAGGGCATAAGTGTGATTGTAAAATGTAATCAGTCGTGTAGCATATTTGCTTAAGGATAAAATACGAAAATCATTGGTTGATGTTACATTGCTTAATGTATCTTAGAATGGATAAATGTTATACATGTTCTTCATATTCCTTATCAAATAGATGATTTACTGATTTATCATATATAGCTGAAATGCTTTAAAAGATGATATTGCTCTATTATGCTTAAATAGTGATTTATCCTGCTTATTAATAATAAAGAATCCTCTGCTCAATTTATTACTGTTTAACTGCAATGATAATATTATTGGCAAAGAGTTATATCTCTCGTTGGGACATGGGTCTCACCCCGTAGGTCACCAACATTTTTAGGTGGACGCGGACGAGCAGGTAGGGACCATACAACAAGGGAAGGACAACAACATCAGGGACAGCAGTAACATCTCAAGTGGAGATACTGACTATCATGTCTTGTAGATATGAGTCCTATGTGTCGTCTCTGTACTCTCAGGTCCTTGGAGTCAGTACTCAGTGTTTTCATGATCGGTCTGAGATTTTGGCTTGAATGTCTCGAGGTTTTATGTTGCTTATGTAAAGTTTTGGCAAAACAACTGTTGTAAATATATTCCTCGAGAAGAGATGGTACATGGTATGTACAATGTGAACTATAATGTATACAATAATTTGGTTCTCTTTATAAGAGTTTCCTAGAATTGGATCTCTTTGCAAAAAGGTTTTAATTTTTGGTGATTTTTGTTATTCTATTGATTATGGTTAATTTCCACAATTATTTACACAGTGAAGGTCTGATTTGTTGTAGGATCATCACAAAGTTTTGGTATCAGAGCCTAAGGTTCGCTGAGTCTATAGAGACATATGATTAAGGTCATTGAGTCTGTTCTAGTGTCTTTTAGTTTATCTGATAGTGACTTCTTCTCTTAGGAGAAGAAGTAAATCTTGAAGATGGCTGGATCACACGAAGAACATGTTGCTGAAAGCAGTGTTGCTGTACCAGGAGGAGGTACAAGGGGTCAAGCTAGAGAGGAACTAGTACCTAAAAATCCCCAGCTTGACCAAGCTTCGATAGAAAACCCAACTTTTCATGCTTTGTTTGGGCAGTTCATGGCGACAATGACACATATGGCGAATAGGATGCCACCACCTGTACCTAGGGCACCAGCTCCCAATGAGGGACATGGAGCTGGCAAGACTTTTGAACGGCTTTGACGGGTAGGAGCTACTGATTATACTGGTACAACTGACTTAGCAGACGCAGACTTGTGGCTGACTGAGCTGGAGAAGGTCTTCAGAATTCTTAATATCCTAGAAGCTGAGAAGGTTAGGCATGCAGTGTAACTATTGAAAGGGAGTGCTGGCCACTGGTGGGCCATTAAGGAAGAGAAACTACCAGGAGTTGAGGTCGAATGGAGAGAGTTCCAATGAGAGTTTGTTAGTAGATATTTTCCTATGACTTACCTGGATAAGAAAATCTCTCAGTTTGAGCGGATAAGGCAAGGACCAATGAACATTGGTGAGTATGAAGCTAAGTTCATGGAGCTTCTACGGTTTTGTTCGCACATGGCTACTACAGATGACGAGAGGATTCAACATTTTGAGAAGGGTTTGAACGCTGATTTGACCACACCCACATCTACTCTAGAGAATAGAGAGAGGTTTGCCACCTTTATGGAGTCAGTTAGGCAGATAGAAAGGTCTGTGACTAAGAAACGTCAAGCCAATAGTAAGAAAGTGTATACACAGTTCCAAGGACAGAGGTCTGAAAGTTTTTAGAAACCAAGGTTTTCTGTACCAACAACACCACCGAGATTCAATACTTAGATGCAGTGGACATCCAGCAAGGGTAGAGTTTGTAGTTTACCACAAGAAGGAGCCCACAGCTCAGCATCAATGTCACTAACAAGACCATATAGGTCACAGTGGGAGAACAAAAGTTGTTATAAATGTGGGAAGATGGGACATTTGATGAAAGATTGTCTAGCTAGAGACGTGAGTGTAACCCAACCACCAAGGCAGAGTCAACAAGGCTCTCAGAAGTGACAGTTTAGCAGTGGCACATGAGGACGTGGATAGGTGTCCCAAGCTGGTTCATCTACACCCAGCAACACGGCGAGTGGTCGACAACCAGCAACGACAAGATTCTATGCTATGAATCAGCCAGAAGCAGTGGTCAACCCACGAGTCGTGACAGGTCAGATGGAATTATTTCATTATGATATGTCTTCATCCTACCTTTTATCTATTTTGATTGATCCGGGTGCTACACATTCCTTTATCACTTGAGAAGTGATTCATGACTGCAATATGACCGTCAGTCATAGAGAAGATAACTTGTTATTAGAAACTCCGTTAGTTGGATATGTAGTGTTGTGGGAGGTATGTTCTCCCTGTGTTCTTTATTTTTTAGAACATAACATTCAGGTGGATCTTATACCACTTGAGATGCATGGGTTTGACATAATCCTTGGCATGGACACCCTAGAAAAGTATAAGGTTGTCTTGGATTGCGGTTCCAAGCAGGCTATGTTCTCAGACAATGGTGATACATGGGTCTTTCAGGAGGATAGAAAGATTCTTCCAACCTGTCCAGTGTCAGCAATGATAGCTGAGAAACTGATGCGACAAGGTTGTGAAGCATTCTTGGCACATGTGGTAGATACCAGAGCAAAGAGTCCTAGTCTTTCTAAAGTTCCGATTGTTAGAGAGTTTGAGGATGTGTTTCCTGAGGAACTTCCAGGTGTTCCTCCACCCCGAGAGATTGATTTAGAGATTAATCTAATTCTGGGTACGCAACCTATAGCTCAAACACCATATAGAATGGCACCTCCTGAGATGGCATAACTCAAGAAACAGTTACAGGAGTTGCTTGAAAAGGGTTTTATTCGACCGAGTACTTCACCTTGGGGTGCTCCAGTTCTTTTTGTTAAAAAGAAAGATGGGTCTATGCGATTATGCATCGACTATAGACAGCTAAACAAAGTAACCATAAAGAACAAATATCCTCTGCCAAGGATAGATGATTTGTTTGACCAGTTGCGTGGTGCAACTGTATTCTCTAAAATAGATCTGAGGTCAGGATACCATCAGTTACACATCAAGGAGATTGACATACCTAAATCAGCCTTTAGGACAAGTTATGGTCACTATGAGTTCATAGTTATGTCATTTGGACTAACTAATGCACTAGCTACATTCGTGGAACTCATGAACAGAATCTTCCAGCCATTCCTTAATCAATTCATAGTAGTCTTTATAGATGACATCCTGATTTACAGTAGAGATGCTCGACAACATGAGCAACACCTCCGTCAGGCCCTGACTTAACTAAGAGAGCCCAAGATATACGCCAAGTTTAGCAAGTGTGAATTCTGGTTATCAGAAGTGTCTTTCCTAGGACACATAATATCTGCCTCAGGTATCCGTGTTGATCCTAAAAAGGTAGAATATGTCTTGGAGTGGGAACAACCAAAGACACCAACAGAGATATGCAGTTTTCTAGGACTGGCAGGCTATTATAGGAAGTTCATTAAGAACTTCAATTCTATAGCATTAACCCTAACTAGGTTAACTAGGAAGGAGGTTCCTTTTGTCTGGAATGACAAGTGTCAACATTCTTTCCAGTTGTTGAAAGAAAGGTTAACAAGTGCGCCTGTTTTAGTGTTACCTGAGCAAGGAAAGGGGTATATTGTATTTTGTGACACTTCTAAGAACAGTCTAGGATGTGTGTTGATGTAGGATAAACAAGTGATTTCTTTTGCTTCTCGACAGATTAAGAAATATGAGGAAAACTATCCGAAACATGATCTAGAATTGGCTGCAGTGGTTCATGCGTTGAAGATCTGGAGACATTATCTCTATGGAGAGACATTCCAAATTTTCACGGACCATAAGAACCTAAAATACATCTTTTCACGACATGAGTTGAACATGAGACAACACCGCTGGATGGAGTTAATCAAGGACTACGATTGTACAAGTGATTATCATCCAGGAAAGGCTAATGTAGTGGCTGATGCACTAAGTAGAAAATCATCGACGCCAATCATAGACGAAGCACAGTTGAACTCTTTAGTGTGCTTTAAATGAGACATGCTTGTCTCTTTGAGGAAAAACAATGTACAACTTAAAGTATCCTTGTTAGCTTGACTGTTAGCTGAAATGCAAGTAAAACCTACTCTGAAACAACAGATCAAAGAGGCACAATAGGCTGATACTATGATTCAGCAGACCAGGTCAGAGTATGGTAGTGAGAAACATGATGGTTTTCATGAATCAAATGATGAGGTAGTCTGTTACCATGGTAGGATGGTAGTACCTGATGCCAATGACTTAAGGAAGTTAGTCATGGAGGAAGCTCATTCATCTATGTATGCAATGCATCCAGGGAGCACCAAAATGTATCATAATTTAATAGACATGTCTTGGTGGCCCAGATTGAAGAAAGATGTAGCTGAGTTTGTTATGCGGTGTCCAGTGTGTCAGTAGGTTAAAGTTGAACATCAAAAGCCCGTAGGAACAATGCAACCTTTACCTATACCACAGTGGAAATGGGATCACGTGACCATGGACTTTGTGGTTGATTTACCCAGAACAGCCAAAAGTCATGATTCCATTTGGGTGATAGTTGATAGGTTGACTAAGTCAGTACATTTTCTTCCTATCAAAACAACCTATACCGATGAGAAACTTGCACAGATCTATATAGGTGAGATAGTGCGGTTACACAAAGTTCTGAACACAATTATTTCTGATATAGGTCCCCAGTTCACGAGTCATTTTTGGGAACGACTACATAAAGCATTAGGTACACAGTTAAGATTTAGTACCACCTTTCACCCCTAAACGGATGGACAATCTGAGAGGACTATACAAACTTTGGAGGATTTGCTTAGGGCATGTGTCCTTCAGTTTGTAGGAATTTGGGATCTACACTTGAGCAGCTGAGCTTAATAGAATTCGCTTACAACAATAGTTATCAGCACAATATTGATATGGCACCATATGAAGCATTATATGGTAGACGTTATAGATCTCCATTGTGCTGGTATGAAACAGGAGAATACCAACTTTTGGGTCCTGAATTAGTGCAACAAACAACTGAGAAGATTAAAGTAATACAACAATAGTTAAAGGATGCACAGGATAGACAAAAGTCATACATTGATAAATGGCGAAGACCTTTAGAATTCCAAGTTGGAGACAGAGTATATCTCAAAGTCTCACCTTGGAAAGGTGTTCTTAGATTTGGAAAGAGGGGTAAGTTAGCTCCTAGATTTATGGGGCCTTATACAATCACTGAACGGATTGGAAAGGTAGCCTATAAATTGGAGTTGCCACCTGAACTACATAGATTGCATCCAATATTCCATATATCCATGCTGAGAAAGTGTCACCCTGATACGGAGTTAGTATTGCAACATGTAGAGGTAGAGTTAAATGAAGATATATCCTCTGAAGAAGGACCAATGATGATTCTTGATAGGAGAATCAAAAAGTTGAAAAATAAAGACATAATTCTTGTGAAAGTTCTTTGGCATCATCGTGGCGTTGAAGAGGCTACACGGGAATTGGAGGAAGAGATGAGGAGGAAGTACCCTTCTCTTTTCTCTTGATGATTTCAGGGACGAAATCTGTAAGGAGGCGAGATCACCCCCTACTTAAATTTAACGAAAAATACAATACATCCCTCAAATTATTAAGAACATTTTGATGGAAGGATGCATGCATAATAAATCCATTTAAATAAGCATGGACCAAATACAACCATTGTCAATAGTAGCAGCGGAAGAAAGTAAGATGAGAAAAACTAAACGATTACATAGATTGTTCCAAAAGAAGAAGTAGATAAGAATCTAGGCTATTACAAAGCTCTTATTTCTAGAGTTCATAACATATATTTTTGAGCAAGGTTTTAGCAGCATCAACCTTGCCACTATATCAACTTCACTCCTGTCCTGGGTTTCCTTGTGCTTGTTCTAGCCCTTGTCCTGGTTCTGGGTGGTTGGGGAGCACCCAGTAAGAGAAAGATGGAAACGTATGTGTCACAACATGATAGAGTACAAGAAGCATATTAAGGAATGGAAACATAAAGATTTTCTACACTAAGAGTGTTCAAGAGTATGAGGCATATAATTCAAATAGGATATCTGCCAAGCAAATATGTCAAATGTAGAACAAGCATGATTCATTATGACTAAGCTAAACTAACATAGGGTGAGGCACCTACCAACCTCAACCAGGAGGAAAGGGGAAATAACATCCCAAACCTCAAAAATATATATAAAGTGGCAGGGGGACTAAAACCCTAATGCCTATGGCAGGGGGACTAAAACACCAATGCCCTATGGGTGACTTGTACTCATGTACACTATATTAGTTAACTAGTCAAACTATCATTATCATGCTTACAATTTACATTGGCAGAGAAAGAAAATAACAATGATTCAAGTGGGGCCCAATGACCCAAACATTTCCATGAGATAATCATAAAAGATGTTCATACAACAAGATTTCATATTGGATACTCAAATGAACAGTTTAAGGGCAACATGTATATATCAAGATCTCAATCACATCAATAAGGCAAGTGGGGTCCCATGACCCATATTCATCAAGGAGTAACAGTATAGCAAGAATTTGCATCATAGTTACAAATTTTCATGTCCAAGTAGAAGATGGAGAATATTATCATAAGTATGCCTCATATGGGAAAACTAGGTTAAACATGATAGGAAGCCCAACTGAGGTGTTAGAATGCACATACCTGATCTTGCTTTCTAGATTATCCCTTATCCACTAAGATGTTAGGTCCAAACTCACTTTAACCTAGGTTCAAAGATTAGTGCATGTATTAGGTTACTTAAATGTACTTTAAGTGTAAAATGTTCCACCTTTATAACCCATGGGTAAAGACTTTGGATTTTGGTTCTGGAAATAGGGAAAAATGATCCCTAATATTTTTCTACTCAAGAAAACATATTTTCTTGTCAAAAATAGAGTTAAAACACTATTATTAGCATTTTTATCACTTTATACATTTAAATTAGAGTTTGAATTAATTAACAGGTTTGTAATGGAAAACAGGATTCAAAACTTGAAAATTCGGATTCTACATGATTTTATCTTTCCAACAAGTATTTATTTGTATTTTTCAGATAACCGATCGATTTTCTATGAATTAAACAAGATTGACCAATTAATTGCTAAATGGGTAAAAAAAAGTTTCAGACGACGGATCTGCCCTTGGCGAGAGGACCAAGAAGGAAGGGTGCGTGAGGGAAAAATAGTCAAAAGCACCCGAGCTTCTTCAAGCTCGGGGCGCAGCCATGGCGTCGTGGGTGTAGCTAGGTAGTTTGGGCATTTTTGCGTTTCTTCACCAAGATCGTCGTTCAGGTACTCGAAACGAAGAGGATCGAGAGACGAACTCACCAAACCAAACGATTTCGACACTGGTTCCTCCTAGCTCCGTTGAGAGGTGCCGCAAACTCAGAAGGAAAAGCTCCTCGCCGTCTGCTTCCCCCGCTTCCTCGGACAAAATTGGTGGTATGGGCAAGCTACCAAGGGGCTGACGGAGGTGCGTGGGTGGTCTTTTATAGATGGGGGAGTCCGTGGAGTCAAAACAGAGGTGGCCGCGAGAGGCCATGGCCGGCACCGCTTGGCATTTCGGCTACACTGCACCTCGCTAGACGAGTGAGAGCTCAAATGAACTAGAGGGTTGCTACGAATCTGTAGGTGAAGAAAGTTCTAGAAATGATGGAGAAACGAGGGAGAACGGTGGAGACGAAGCGAGCCGCGGCTGCTCGTTTGCTCCTACAATTAGCCGAAGGTAGGAGATGAAGAGCCGACCATTAGATGGGATCCACGTCCACCCTGGACCATTGGATCGTGACTCACGATGGGACTGACGCGTGTGACAACCATTTAAAGGCTGAACTTAGGCTTAAATGATGCAAATCAATGATATAACGATGGCTATTAAGTCACACTATATTAAAAACTTGTTAAATGCATTTGGAAGGTCAAATGAACTCCAAATGACCTCAAATTTTAACCATAGGTTGATAATAACGTCTAGATTCATGCTATGCAATTAGATTTGCGTTTCCCCCAACATTTAGCCTCCAATAATTATTTTATTATTAAAGCTTATATTAATATAATGCTTGAGCAAATAATTATGTGTTGCTTTTATAAGCAACCCTTGATTCCCAAATTTGAGATTTGGAGTCCAAGAGTCCTCCTCCCATTAAAAACATGCATTTGCAAGATTAATTAGTCCATAATAAGAGTGAGGTATGAAAGTTGGTTATTTATTCACCATTTAATTTACACTTGCTAATTAAATCACTTCTTATCTATTAATATTTATTCTTGAGTTCCAACATTATCCATTAGACAAAAAATTCGTGGTTTAATGGTAAATTGCATCGTTACCCCATCCATATATTAATTTGTGGTATTTTGTGCATCTAACCATCAAATTGGCATAAAATGTACTTCAACCATTAATTTCTCAAATATTCAATATTAAGGACACAAAAAGGAGAAAGAAATTAACATAAAAATTGAGGTGGAAATGATAATTTTATTGAAACTCAGGACGTTACAACACTCCACCCATTAGAAAGGATTTCGTCCCCGAAATCTCATACAAAAAGAGAAGGGTGAGATCAGAGCATTTCTTCTCTTAGCTCCCAAGTGGTTTCTTCTAGCCCATGATACTTCCACAACACCTTCACTAACTCAATCTCTCTATTCTTCAACTGTTTCACCCGAGTGTCTAGGATTTTTATAGATAGTTCCTCATAGGTTAGGTTTTCATGAATCTCCAAGGGCTCTATTGTGAGTACATGAGAAGGGTCCTTCACTTACTTTCTCAGCACGGACACATGAAAGACATTGTGTATCCTATCATAAGCAGGAGGAAGAGCCAGGCGGTATGCACAATCACAAATCTTAGACAAGATCTCAAAAGGTCCCATATAACGCGGGCTAAGCTTGCCTTTGACTTTGGATCGGGCAATAGAGCGTATGGGATTGACCTTCAAAAACACATGGTCTCCAACAAGGAAGCTCACATCAGACCTATGCTTATCAGCGTACATCTTCTGTCGGTCTTGAGCAGCTTTCAAATGCTTCTTAGTCAGCTGAACCTTCTCTATCATCATCTGCATATTGTTAGTCTTCACTAAGGAACTCTCACCCACATCATCCCAATGCAACAGGGAACGACGGGGTCTTATGTACAAAGCTTCATATGAAGGCATTCCTATGATGGCTTAGTAGCTGTTATTGTACGCAAACTCAGCCAGAGGTAGATATCTATCCCATGCTCCTCCCCAGTCCATCACACAAGCACGAAGCAGGTCTTCTAAGATTTGTACAGTTATTTCAGATTGACCATCGGTCTGGGGGTGATAAGCAGTGCTAAACCGTAGGTCAATCCCCACTTCTTCTTGTATCTGGCTCCATAGATGAGAGGTGAACTTGGGATCACAGTCAGAAACTATCACTTCTGATACACCATGCATACGAACTATCCACTCCAGATATATCTGTGCCATATCCTCCACTTTGTAGTTGGACTTGAAAAGCAGAAAGTGAGCAGACTTAGTGAGGCGACCAATGACAACCCACACAACGTCATAGCCTTTCCTGGTCTTGGGGAAACCAGTGACAAAGTCCATCGTGATCTTCTCCCATTTACATTCCAGAATTTCAAGCGGATGGAGGAGACCACCAGGTCGTTGATGTTCTATCTTAACTTGTTGATAGGTCAAACACTTTGATACAAAAAAGCTATATCTGTCTTCATGTTCTTCCACCAGAAACTGCGCTGCATGTCCTTGTACATCTTGGTCGTGCCAGGGTGAATTGTGTACTTGGACCCATGAGCTTCACAGAGAATCTTCTATCGTAGTTTGCCAACATCAGGAACCCACAATCTTTGTCGAAAAGGGAGTGCACCATCGACTCCAACATAGAAATCGGATTGCGGTTTCAAGGTTAAGGCTTTCATCCCTTCTAGCTCAGGACTCTCCAACTGGGCAATGATAATATCAGACATCCAGCTTGGAGTGATTGACAGGCTGGCCATGTGAACACATAGCTTATCATCAACTTCATCCTCAAGGATTTCTATCGGTTGCGGTCGCCATCCAGAAACATACTCCATGTTCTTCCAAACAAAACAAGTTATAGCAGTACATGTCCCGGACTTCTTCCGACTCAGGGCATCAACAACTACGTTGACTTTACCGGGGTGATAAGTGATGGTAAAGTCATAGTCCTTGAGATACTCCATCCATCTACGC
This sequence comes from Alisma plantago-aquatica, assembly GCA_963693085.1. Lineage (NCBI taxonomy): Eukaryota > Viridiplantae > Streptophyta > Magnoliopsida > Alismatales > Alismataceae > Alisma > Alisma plantago-aquatica. The sequence continues at coordinate 197,103,753 of OY856412.1, forward strand.
CGTATCAGGTTCAAGTGTTTTTGTGTCAGGAGGTACTTTAAGCTTTTATGATCAGAGAAGACCTCAAACTAAACCCCATAGATGTAATATCGCCAGATCTTTAGAGCATGAACAATAGCTGCGAGCTCTAAATCATGTGTAGGCTAGTTTTCTTCATTCATCTTCAAGTGGCGAGAGGCGTAGGCAATCACCTTGCCTTCTTACATTAGAACACATCCCAGTCCTTGCTTGGAGGCATCAATGTAAATGACGTAGGGTTTGCCTTCAACAGGTAGAGCAAGAACAGGAGCAGATGTCAGGCATTGCTTTAGCTTTTGGAAACTATCCTCACACTCAGGCGAACAAACAAACTTGACATCCTTTCATGTCAACTTTGTCATAGGAAGAGAAATCTCTGAGAAGTTTTTGATAAACTTCATGTAGTAACCTGCCAGACCGAGGAAACTACAAATTTTAGATGGATTCTTTGGAGCCTTCCACTTAGTCACTGACTCAACCTTTGCAGGGTCAACAACAATGTGTCCTCCAGAAATGACGTGACCCAGAAACATAACTTCTTTAATCCAGAACTCACACTTGGAGAATTTAGCATAAAGTTGATTTTCTCGCAGTGTATTGAGCGCCAGTCTTAAGTGCTCACGATGTTGCTCTTCTAACTCAGAATATATCAAGACATCATCAATAAAAACCACGACGAATCGATCAAGGTAGGGGCGGAAAACTCGATTCATCAGGTCCATGAAAGTAGCTGGGGCATTAGTCAAACCAAACGGCATGACCAGAAATTCATAATGCCCATATTTGGTTCTGAAAGCTGTTTTTGGGATGTCTTCATCCTTCACTCACATTTGGTAGTAGCCACTCCGCAAGTCCATCTTTGAGAAGACTGTGGCGGACTTGAGTTGGTCGAAGAGATCGTCAATTCGAGGAAGTGGATAGCGATTCTTCACCGTGGCCTGATTAAGCATGTGATAATCAATGCACATCCACATCGATCCATCCTTCTTCTTTACGAACATGACGGGGGCTCCCCAAGGAGAAACACTTGGGCGAATGAACCCCATATCGAGAAGTTCCTAAAGCTGCTTCTTTAACTCAGCAAGTTCAGCAGGTGCTAGGCGGTAAGGCGGCTTTGAGATGGACGAAGTCCCAGGTGCAAGCTCGATGGAGAATTCCACTTCGCGAGTAGGAGGCAACCCATGTAGTTCTTCAGGAAAGACATCAGGGAAGTCCTTCACCACCTCTATATGGTCGAGAGTAGGGGGCGTGGCTTCAAGAACTATGGAGGCAAGAAATGCCCTACACCCTTGCGAGATAAGATTTTTGGCTTTGATGGCTGAGATGACGAATTTCCGTTCTTCTCGTTTCCTGCCTTTTACACAGATTCTACCCTCTATGGGGTGCAACAAGCTAACATTTGACTCCTCACAAAAGAGGACTGCCTTGTAGCTTTTTAGCCAGTCCATGCCAAGAATAATGTCAAAGAGAGACATTTCGAGCAAGATAAAGTCAGATGGAAACATCTTTCCCGATATACACAGGTCCAGGGTTGGAAGCTTGAGATAAGAGGAGCATATTCTACCACTAGGGGTTTTGACATCTAGCACATGGTCCATGAATTCAGACTCTAATTCTAGCATAGCAGAAAATTGGGTAGATATGAAAGTATTTGACGAGCCAGAATCAAAAAGTGCTTTGACAGGGTACATATTAAGGTGTAGAGTACCTTCAATCACATTATTCCCATCATCAGCCTCTTCAGCATCAAGAGAAAAGACCCTTCCATTGTGCCTCTCCACAGGCAGACGACGTACTTGCTGATTAAGGTTGTGGTTGTTGTTGTTTTGGTGATTGTTGTTGTGGTTGTTGTTGTTGTTCCTCGGGGGTGGATTTTGTCGTTGTTGCTGCTGCTGGGCGGGAGCCTATCCTCGGTTGAACCTAGGACAGCTTGTCCTGATGTGACCGGCTTGGCCACACTCATGACAGATAGGGGCAGGCAGATCATTCCTTCGGTAAGGTGCGTTGCCAGCTGGACATCTCCTAGGAGGATGAAATCGGGAGCAAGTGTTGCACCTATCACGCCCTTGTGGGCCACCATGGTTCTTCCTCTTGTTGTTGTTGTTGTTCGAACCAGAAGCGTGGAAGCCAGGGTACGCCTCCACGGCTAGAGCTTTATCTAGCATTTGCTGGAAGGTGAGCGGGAGCTGGGGCACCAGGTGACGCCCTATGTTGTAGTTGAAACCCTCAAGGAAGACGGTCGCCCTCCGCTCATCAGCTAGACCCACAACATAACGTTCCAGCACCAGGAAACATTGTACATACTCAGAGACTGACATATTCCCTTGCCGCAGACTGTAGAACTCAGCCTCCTTCTTCTTCAGGTAGACTGTGCAGATGTACTTTGCCTGGAATATCTGGAGGAACTCATCCCATGTCATAGTTGTTGTGTCTCGTGTGCGGGTTATCCCATTCCACCAGACCCTTGTCGGGCCATCCAGGACATAAGATGCAAAGCGAACTTTAAGATGTGGGGGACACACCATGCCATCAAATGTGCGCTCCAGGGCTACCACCCAATCATCCGCCTTGTCCACCATGTTGTTCTCAGTTTCCCCCTTGAAGTAGGGAGGCTGCATCTTGATGAAGTCATTCAGGGTTGGCTCCTTAGGCTTGTTGGCATGGGCAGCAGCTGCAGTAAGCTGCCCCACCAAGGTCGTGGAGAGTAGCTGTCTCAACATCACCAACTCTTTCTCAGGAGTCAGAGGTGTCTCAGGAGATTCAGGGTTGGTGTCATCATTGTTTGAGCTTTCACCGAACAAGCTACCCTTCCTGAAAGACAAGTTTTTAGGGTAAGATTCCGATGAGTATAAGATAGAAAAAGAAAAGGCTACTATTGCCTATAGGCATGCTATTTCGGGCGTTCAGTATCAGATCAGGCCAGGCCGGGTCATATGAGCTCAGGAGTCCTCGTGACCAAGCTAGTGGGGTGGAGGAAAATATTGCCAGCCCCCAAGCTCTGACCCTTTCTAGACACCATCACTTTCAACATCACACCCTAGTAGCTACCCTACAGGCTCTGATACCATGTTGTAAGGAGGCGAGATCATGCCCCTACTTAAATTTAACGGAAAATACAATACATCCCTCAAATTATTAAGAACATTTTGATGGAAGGATGCATGCATAATAAATCCATATAAATAAGCATGGACCAAATACAACCATTGTCAATAGTAGCAACGGAAGAAAGTAAGATGAGAAAAACTAAACTATTACATAGATTGTTCCAAAAGAAGAAGTAGATAAGAATCTAGTCTATTACAAAGCTCTTATTTCTAGAGTTCATAACATATATTTTGAGCAAGGTTTTAGCAGCATCAACCTTGCCATGATATCAACTTCACTCCTGCCCTGGGTTTCCTTGTGCTTGTTCTAGCCCTTGTCCTGGTTCTGGGTGGTTGGGGAGCACCCAACAAGAGAAAGATGGAAACGTATGTGTCACAACATGATAGAGTACAAGAAGCATATTAAGGAATGGAAACATAAAGATTTTCTACACTAAGAGTGTTCAAGAGTATGAGGCATATAATTCAAATAGGATATCTGCCAAGCAAATATGTCAAATGTAGAGCAAGTATGATTCATTATGACTAAGCTAAACTAACATAGGGTGAGGCGCCTGCCAAACTCAACCAGGAGGAGAGGGGAAATAACATCCCAAACCTCAAAAAAATATATAAAGTGGCAGGGGGACTAAAACCCCAGTGCCCTATGGGTGACTTGTACTCATGTACACTATATTAGTTAACTAGTCAAACTATCATTATCATGCTTACAATTTACATTGGCAGAGAAAGAAAATAACAATGATTCAAGTGGGGCCCAATGACCCAAACATTTCCAAAGAAAATAACAATGATTCAAGTGGGGCCCAATGACCCAAACATTTCAATGAGATAATCATAAAAGATGTTCATACAACAAGATTTCATATTGGATACTCAAATGAACAGTTTAAGGGCAACATGTATATATCAAGATCTCAATCACATCAACAAGGCAAGTGGGGTCCCATGACCCATATTCATCAAGGAGTAACAGTATAGCAAGAATATGCATCATAGTTATAAATTTTCATGTCCAAGTAGAAGATGGAGAATATTATCATAAGTATGCCTCATATGGGAAAACTAGGTTAAACATGATAGGAAGCCCAACTGAGGTGTTAGAATGCACATACCTATTCTTTCTTTCTAGATTATCCCTTATCCACTAAGATGTCAGGTCCAAACTCACTTTAACCTAGGTTCAAAGATTAGTGCATGTATTAGGTTACTTAAATGTACTTTAAGTGTAAAATGTTCCACCTTTATAACCCATGGGTAAAGACTTTGTATTTTGGTTCTGGAAACAGGGCCAAACGATCCCTAATATTTTCTACTCAAGAAAACATATTTTCTTGTCAAAACAGAGTTAAAACACTATTATTATCATTTTTATCACTTTATACATTTAAATTAGAGTTTGAATTAATTAACAGCTTTTTAATGGAAAAAGGGTTTAAAACTTTAAAATTCGGATTCTACATGATTTTATCTTTCCAACGAGTATTTATTTGTATTTTTTCGATAACCGAGCGATTTTCTACAAATTAAATAAGATTGACCAATTAATTGCTAAATGGGTAAAAAAGTTTCAGATGACAGATCTGCCCTTGGCGAGAGGATCAGGAAGGAAGGGCGCGCGAGGGCAAAACAGTCAAAAGCACCCGAGATTCTTCAAGCTCAGGGCGCAGCCATGGCACTATGGGTGTAGCTAGGTAGTTTGGGCATTTTTGCGTTTCTCCACCAAAATCGTCGTTCAGTTACTCGAAATGAAGAGGATCGAGAGACAAACTCACCAAACCAAACGATTTCGACGCTGGTTCATCCTAGCTCCGTGGAGAGGCACTACAAACTCAGAAGGAAAAGCTCCTCGCCGGCTGCTTCCCCCGCTTCCTATGACAAAATTGGTGGTATGGGCAAGCTGCTAAGGGGCCGACGGAGGTGCGTGGGTGGTCTTTTATAGATGGGGGAGTCCGTGGAGCTGAAACGGAGGTGGCCGTGAGAGGCCATGGCCGGCGCCGCTTGGCATTTCAGCTATGCTGCACCTAACTAGATGAGTGAGAGCTCAAATGAACCGGAGGGTCGCTATGAATCTGTAGGTGAAGAAAGTTCTAGAAATGATGGAGAAACGAGGGAGAACGGTGGAGACGAAGCGAGCCGCGGCTGCTCGTTTGCTCCTACAGTTAGCCGAAGGTAGGAGATGAAGAGCCGACCGTCGGATGGGATCCACGTCCACCCTAGACCGTTGGATTGTGACCCATGATGGGCTTGACGTGCGTGACAGCCATTTAAAGGATGAACTTAGGCTTAAATGATGCAAATCAATGATATAACGATGGCTATTAAGTCACACTATATTAAAAACTTGTTAAATACATTTGGAAGGTCAAATGAACTCCAAATGACCTCAAATTTTAACCATAGGTTGCTAATGACATATAGATTCATGCTATGCAATTAGATTTGCGTTTCCCCCAACCTTTGGCCTCCAATAAGTATTTTGATTATTAAAGCTTATACTAATATAATGCTTGAGCAAATAATTATGTGTTGCTTTTATAAGCAACCCTTGATTCCCAAATTCGAGATTTGGAGTCCAAGAGTCCTCCTCCCATTAAAAACATGCATTTTCAAGATTAATTAGCCCATAATAAGAGTGAGGTATGAAAGTTGGTTATTTATTCACCATTTAATTTACACTTGCTAATTAAATCACTTCTTATCTATTAATATTTATTCTTGAGTTCCAACATTATCCATTAGACAACAAATTCGTGGTTTAATGGTAAAATGCATCGTTACCCCATCCATATATTAATTTGTGGTATTTTGTGCATCTAACCCTCAAATTTGCATAAAATGTACTTCAACCATTAATTTCTCAGATATTCAATATTAAGGACACAAAAAGGATAAGAAAGAAATTAACATAAAAATTGAGGTGGAAATAATAATTTTATTGAAACTCAGGACGTTACAAAATCCCTATTAGGGGTGGATAATTCTAACATCCCTGACCTAGGTTATGGCTTAACCCTAGGATTTTTTCTTAAGTAAGTCATTTATATTCTTGTCTTTATATTTTGAAAAGTAATTAAGACTAAAGGAGAGCTTATGTTTCAATTTTGGTCCTATTTGAGTAATGTTGAAGCAATATTTGCTTGTTTTGGACTAAAGTGCAATTTACCCAATATAAGGGGTTACCTTGCAAAATGTTACATAATAAATGTTCCTCAAGTACTTTATCATCATAAGAATGAGAATGATGCTAAGGGATGGTTTGTGGAAGCCTAAAATCCAAGAAGAGGCTTGTCTGAATAATACTTGTACATCGAATACTAGTTTTGGTGTAATTTGTAATTTACCCAAAACCTAGGGTTGAATATGTAAAATACCACCTCAAGAGTGTCCCTACTGTCTCTTGGTATCATTTAGAGAAAAGAAAAAGAAAGGGGCGTCTTTTTTGAACCATATTTGAGAAATGATACTCTTGATAATAAAATAATTAATAAATAAGCATAATTGAAACCCTAAGTTATTTTGTAGCAAAAATATATAAATTAAATAAAGTGCCCATCAACTAAAAAGCCATGGGAGAAATCCTATAATGGAATGGTAGATAAATACCTTGAGAGGTGCCGAAATAATCCTAAGTAGGTGAAAATATCTACCTACATTTTTAATTGAAAAATAATGTCCACTAACATAAAGGTGCTAATGGATAATAGTATTATATTTATTAAGGAGCTTAATGGTTGATTATAATTCAAGGACAATTCAAAGGAATTTGAAAATAAGAAGGATAGCTTTGGAAACAAGGAAGTGGAGGGGGCGTGTGGCAAGGAAAGTTGATGACTTCCCTCCTACTTTTTCTCTCCTAAGAATTCAATTATATACACTCAATTATCTACTACTTGAAAGGCTATTTTCGCAATACACTTTCACTCCCCACTTAGGCCGACAACAAAGGAAGAAAAGGAGAAGGAGGAGATCATTTCCCAAGCTTAAGGTAAGATCTATGGTCATCTTCAACCTTGGGTTGAAGGCTAAAATCGAATTATAACTCTTCTTTTCTTCTCTCTTCCATCCAATGCTCAACTTTGACAATCTTTTACATCAAAAGGGTTGAGAACGTGCCTTGGACAATCGGAGGAGCTATGTTCACCATTAAAGATGAAAAACTTGGAGCTTTGAATTTTCTTTGAAGGAGGGTTATATAACTTGAACCCATTGATATTATTATTTGATTTCAATCTTGCAATATATGTTGATCTTTCCTTTTTCTCGAATATTTTTCTTGATGAACTAATGAATCCATCAGTTGTATGGATAGTATAAATGGAAGTATGAAGCTTGATGATGATGACATCATCTTAGCACACACCTCTAGATCAACAATGTCAAACAGTTTCAACATTGGATATGTCAAACGGTTTCAAACCGTTTAGAGTTCAAATGGTTTCAACACAACCTAGTGCAAAAGGTTTTCAAACCGTTTAGTGATCAAACTGTTTCAAAACGTTTAGTGTTCAAATAGTTTCAACACAATCTAGGTCAAATTGTTTCAAACCGTTTAAAATTCAAACAGTTTCAACACAATCTAGGTCAAACAGTTTCAAACCGTTTAGTGTTCAAATGGTTTCAACCTAATCTAGGTCAAACCGTTTAGTGATCAAACGGTTTCAACTTTGGAGAGGCCAAATAGTTTCAAACCGTTTAGAGTGCTAATGGTTTCAAACCCTAGCAAGATCAAGCGGTTTCAGACCATTTGAAGGCCAAAAGGATCTCAAGACCGTTTGAAGGTCAAAAGGATTTCAAGACCGTTTGAAGGTTAAAAGGATCTCAAGACCATTTGAAGGTCAAAAGGATTTCAAGACCGTTTGAAGGTCAAAAGGATCTCAAAACCATTTGAAGGTCAAAAGGATTTCAAGACCATTTGAAGGTCAAAAGGATCTCAAGACCATTTGAAGGTTAAAGGGGTTTTCAAGATCGTTTGAAGATTAAATAATCTCAAACCGTTTAGAGACCAAATAGTCTCAAAACCATGTAAGGTCAAACAACCCTATGAGTGTTTGTAAAGTATCTCAAGGTTAATTACAATGGAAGTACCTCTAAAGTACTTAGGTGAATAGTACACTTAGAGTGATTGTCATTTGATGCTTATGAAAGTAATAAACTCAATACACTATGATAAGCATAGGTGCATGTACTTTAGTGAAAGGATGAGCCAACTTAATAAAGTATGGAGTAATCAACATCCTAGAGAGGATGAGAGAGAAACTTACACTTGTGTAATAAACATGTAATGTGCATACACTGATACTTTTAATAAGTGTAGAGTATGAATTAGGGTTTGATCTTTGATAATGTGATCATGAAACCCTAATTGATAAAGAATGGGAAACCCTAACCCTAATTTTGGGTAATGGTATGAGAAACCCTAATTGATAAAGAATGGGAAACCCTAACCCTAATGAGGGAATAGTGGTGTTACTCTTGTATTGCATGGTGTTGATATGTAATTGATATGGTTGTTATCAAGTATACTAACTATGCAGGTATTATGAGATGATGAGCATTGCCAGGTATGAACTATGATGTTTATTTGATAAAAATGCTTAATGGGCCTTATGAGCCATTATATTATTTGTGGCCTAGTGAGAGGTGACAAGATGTTAATGTGCCTTATGAGCTATGTGAGATGCTTGTGTAATAAGTATCAAGTATACCTTGGTCAGATGACCTGGAGGTAATAGTTACCTGATAATTGATAACAATGTTCAGTGAGATACCCAAATCCAGTAAACATGATGATGATATTGTCGAGAGATGAGAATTCCCGCTAATGAGATAAGGGATTGAGATCCCAATGTTTTATAAAGTTTTGAAAAGTACATGATAGATGTATTACACTTTTCTTTGTAGCATTTGTCATAATAATTCATGTTTGAAAACTTGGCTGATGCTAAAAGAATATGGTAACGCACTTAATTAATCAAGTGAAAATTTATCATGTAGAGCCCTGGCCATAGATCCATCATCATCAGTTGCTGATGATGGTGAAACAGGTTTTCCCACGGGATCTCCTGGAGGGTATATTTTTGAATATGTGGGGGTAATGGACGTGAATATCCTTACGCCCTAATGTGGGATTTATGAGAGATAAATACGAGATCTTCTCTCAATCCTTCATTATATGTGCCGGGATGGATGTATCACGAATCTCCCGATGATGATTAATGCCAGATCGATGTGAGATAAACATGAAATCTCTCGATTGCGAAGAGAGTGCAGCCGCAACTGTAGCTCTATAGAGAAGTTTTCAGTATACCCTGGAAAGCTATTTAGCAGTGACACTAGATGTTCTGCATGTGGTCTCACACTAACTGAGATGGATGAGGTCATGGAGTCTGGCTCTTCCATTGACCTAGGTATGGAACCAATGCTTTACGCTGACGTGGTCGGTTGGAGTATGAGTGATATACCTCATCTCCTCAGGGCATAAGTGTGATTGTAAAATGTAATTAGCCGTGTAGCGTATTTGCTTAAGGATGAAATACGGAAATCATTGGATGATGTTACATTTCTTAATGTATCCTAGAATGGATAAATGTTATACATGTTCTTCATATTCCTTATTAAATAGATGATTTACTGCATTATCATATATAGCTGAAATGCTTTAAAAGATGATATTGCTCTATTCTACTTAAATAGTGATTTATCCTGCTTATTAATAATAAAGAATCCTCTGCTCAATTTATTACTGTTTAACTGCAATGATAATATTATTGGAAGAGAGTTATATCTCTCGCTGGGACATGGTCTCACCCCGTTGGTCACCAACATTTTTAGGTGGACGCAGACGAGCAGGTAGGGACCATACAGTAGGGGAAGGACAACAACATCAGGGACAACAGTAACTTCTCAGGTAGAGATACTGATTTTTGTGTCTTGTAGATATGAGTCCTATGTGTCGTCTCTATACTCTCAGGTCCTTGGAGTCAGTACTCAGTGTTTTCACGATCGATCTGCGATTTTGGCTTGAATGTATCGAGGTTTTATATTGCTTATGTAAAGTTTTGGCAAAGCAACTATTGTAAATATATTCCTCGAGAAGAGATGGTACATGGTATGTACAATGTGAACTATAATTTATACAATATTTTGGTTCTCTTTATAAGAGTTTCCTGGAATTGGATCTCTTTGCAAAAAGGTTTTAATTTTTGGTGATTTTTTTATTCTGTTGATTATGGTTAATTTCCACAATTATTTACACAGTGACAGTCTGATTTGTTGTCGGATCATCACAATAACCACCAAGATAAGAAGTCTCGAGACCATAATGCGCTACTACAAAAGGACGAGACACATTAGGACAATCAAAGGATGTATGGTTATAATAACCTCATAATTGGAATTGTGAACCATAATCTCTTGACCATTCCATTTTAAATGAAATAAATTACAAAAAGAAATCTAGGATAATAGAAAAACTCTCTAAATTAGAATAAACTAAAACTTATGCAAAGAAACTAAAACAAGTTAAGGGGTTAGTAGAGGATTACAAAAAGAAATGAAAAGTTATAGGGACAAACAAAGAAATTATTGAAGAAGACCTTTTCATTTATTCACTCATCCTTTATTGAGGAAGAAGGAATTACATCAAAACAGAAGACAAGCGGGTAACAAGCTGCACCGCTAGTCCTTTCTGGATGGCAAAGCCAATCCTTTGAAACACTACATCCATACACTTAGGAGACATTACATTACTATTCATGACTTTTTGGACCCTCTTCAGAAGCTCCACAACTTCTGGTGCTAAGAATCTAAAAGTATCAAAAGCAAATGGGATAAAGGCATGTTGATTCTCAATACATGCTTTCTCATGCTTGGCTACTTTAGCTAAAGCAACATGTCCTACTGTAAAAGTCCCACTTCTCAATCCCACTAACATAGAAATCCCTGTCAGATCCACACATGCATGTTTTCCTCCTATCCATCCAAAAATCAAAACATCAACATGTCTAACTGTCGACCTCCCCTCTTGTGGATCAGTTAGAAAGTTCATCGGTACCTCTTTCTTAGCAACAACACCTGCATGTTTGAGAACATCAAAGAGAACATCTCTAACAAGATCATGTCTGTACTTAAAACTTGGAAGTTCCCTGCACTGAATTGCATGCTCCCCAAAAGAGTCCAAACACGCCTTATGAAAAACTGGACATATCTCGTCGACTGGAAACAAAGGAATCATGAGACGATATTTGAGGATACTATGATACTCCACTGGGGACATGTGCAGACCAAGTCCATCAATAGGAATAGTAAGGAGAAAATCTTAAGCATGATCATCTTGTAGACACTCAAAAACTGCCTTTTGCCAAATGGTCATAGCAAACTTAACTTCCATATCCTCAACTATTTTACTAAAAAGAGCACTCGCCAAAGCATTTTGTGCCTTTGGGGGGACGATGTCTTTTTTAGAAAAACAATTGAGATCAAAAGAAGGAATCATGACACGAAGATGATCTAGGGCGATATCAAAGTCAGTGTCCATGCCATGAATCCCACTACCTCACAAGATGTGATCCTGAAGCACCTAAGATTGGCCCCTAGATGCCACAAAAGCATACGAAGAAGCTTCAACAGCTGAACTAAGTCCCAAGCCACCAAGACGGATCAGAAATGAAGCCAGCCTCCATTGGAAGTCTCCAAAAAAGGGACCTCCACAGACTACAATGTCTTCAATAGATGCTCACAACTCTCTATCAAAACATGTTGCTGCCTCTTCCATGTAAGTAGGTTGACAAATCCTCAAGCCAAATAGAAGCTTTGCAATTACCATACACGAACGAAGTAAGAGGAGCTTACTCTAAGGATCACCTAACTAGGGAAGAAGATGCATCAACTCAATAGCCTTCGAAACCCTCTCCATAGCCAAACCTTCAATAAAATTGTTGTCTTTGCTAATAGCTCCTCCAAGCAGCTTCACTCCAACTAAAGGTCTAACTCATTTTGAAGCTTTCTACCATCACATGTATGCCAAAAAATCTCTATTTTACAGATATTTAAAATCAAACCTAGATCTGGTCCACACTGTTGAATGATATCCAGAACCTTCTCAACCTCCTTTGTGTCTCCAATGACTGTTCCATCATCAAGATACCATGCATGGAGAAGAAGTTTGCAGTTGTCTCTGATATGATGGATAAGCAGATGCAGTACAAGAGAGAAGAGCAGTGGGCCCAAAGGATCACCTTGTTACACTCCTGTAGATGACCAAATATATCTGTTCTCAAGGTATAACCCTACTGCTTGACCATACAAGAACTCCACCCACAAGGAAATGGATGGACACCTTGATCTCACCTCACGGAGTAAGGAGGACCTATCTACCAGGTTGAATGAATTACAAAAATCCACTGTAAGCATGGATAGAGAACCATCGTTGTGTCGCACATTCAGCACCCCATTGACACTGTGCAAGATAGCCTCTGTCCCACCAGATACACCAACTCCAAACTAAAAGTCATTGAGATATTTGGCCATATCTTTACTCACTTTTGTCATAGAAACTTTGGATACCAACCGTCTCCAAATAGTTCCAACCGCAATAGGTCATATCCCATTGTCTGTCTTAAGTAGCGACGTAAGTGGCGCAGAAGCTATAAACTCTACCAAACACACAGGACATCTTCCCCCAACTATAAATTGATAACAAGGGTGATGGTATATAAGAGGTCAGTGGCCACAACGGACCCCTCCCCACACATTGCATCAAAGATATGTTGGTCTCTTAACCCATCTCTACCACATGAAGAAGACTGAAAATTACAAAAATAAATTAGAAAGAAGTACCACATGAATGGAAACTCAGCAGAAGGAGGAGATACACTACCATAATCGATCTCAGTAGGCAGAAAGAAATTACAAAAATCCAAGGAAAGAAATTAAGGAACAAGACTATTTTTTTTTGAAAATAAACTAATAACAAAACTAAAAATTGAGGAACAAATAAAGTTACAAATAAACTAGAAGAAGGAACAAAATTCTCAAACAAGTCTAAAATTATGAAACAAGATTAAAATTATGAAACAAATTGAAATTATGAAACCAAAATTATGAAAAGAAAGAAGAAGTTCTAAATATACACACACGATTGAGTTCAGAAAACAATGCGTGTCGTCCCCAACAAAGACACAAATTTGATGCATGTCGTTTTGCACACCAAATACTAGGACAAGTATTAGAGTTTAACCTTATGGTAGTAAGGTATCAAATCCCAAGGGATGGTAGAAGAAGGTGCTCAAAATCCAAATCCAGTTGTGAGAAAACAAGAAAGAAAATTCCGATTGTTGATGGTTGTTTATGCTAAAACAAGGAAGTAAAATGCAATGAAATAAAGGTTACACTAAGAATAAGTATATGAAGAGTGATTGAGAAACAAGAATGAATTGATAATAAAAGATATCGGGTCATGGGTTTTACCACCATAGCTTGTGTAATACTAGATATATGAATCTATAAGATAAAAAAGTCAATAGAGGCTATGTGAAATATTTACAAATGCATCTACAAAAGACGAAATCCCTGAAAACCCATTGGTCCTGAAATTCATAGATCTTAGCCTCATCATCCCAATAAGATCCTTCCAAGGTCTCATCCAGATCTTTATGCATCTTTTGGTCATTTTGAGCTTTGGGTTCCCCCAAGACTAACATTCAATGAAATAAGAAATCAACTCATTTCAAACATGCGATTATCCAAACAGGATACCATCTAAAAATAACATCAAATAGAAGTTGATATAATTTACACTAGGGCTATGGGACTATTCTTCATGCCCTGATATTGGAAATTACTCACGATCCATGAAAAATAAAGGGTAAAGGATGAAAGAAAAGAGGTCATAGACTAGGAAGAAGAAGAATCCCGAAGGATCTTGTTTAGTGACAATGAAATGGCCACCCATATTAGATCTTTTATCTCAAAAATAAGGGCAAGAGTAATGATGGAAATGCTAATTTTACTGAAGAAATGAGATTACAAGATGCACAAATGGAATAAAAAAGTACTGAAATAAAAGGTGCAAGTAAAAAATTCTACAAGTAATGATACACAATATGATAGAAGAAGTGATTACAACATGCCCCTTTATCTTTGGACCCCCCCGTTATAGGGAGAAGGGAGGGGGGAATCCAAGAGGAATGACATGCTTCATCTCGATGTCGTATGGGTCAAAATTTGACTGTATTGATGGCCTTTTCTTTTTGGCATTTGACTAAGTTTTCTCATATATTATTTCTTTCATAAAATAATATAGAATTGGCCAACTTTTCTAGTCAAAGAAACAATTTTTTACAATATTAATTGCTTTCTCACAAATGCATGGATTTATTGAGTTGTCCTCTTTAATATTTGACCATGTGACTCTCATTAATGTAGATTTTTGCAAAAGTGTTTTCAAGTGGATTTATCTTCAGTTAAAGGCTCAAAAGTGGTCCAAATAATAGAATTTTCTTTTAGGAAATTAATTTTTTCCAATACGTATATGTGCACTCAATTTGGAGTTTGGATGCAAAAGTTATGAAACTTTTAGTGCCAGATATACATGAATTTTAGGGACTGTAAGAAATTGTGCAAAACATCTTCTAAGAGAAAGTTTTGATATTTTCATGCTTTGAAATAATGATCTCTTTTCATGCAAAATGTAGAATAATTAAGTAAAAACTCCAATTCAAGAAAGAAGAGATAAAATAAGATAATTTATGCTAAAACTATTTAACAAATAACAATTTATTATCAATTCAAGATTAAAAGTTACAAATAAAGGTGATGAGTTTCACTTATCATTACCCCAACCACAGATCTATCGTGGTAGGTTAGTTTTGACCATAGATCTCTTCTCTTTTGCCTTCTCCCTTGCTTGAGATATACTGTGAAACTCAATGGAGTCTTCCTTCTACCCCCTCTCTTCTTCTTCTTCTTCTTCTTCTTCCTCCTCCTCTGAAGTCCCTATTTGGAGAAACATGTCTATTATCAACCATTAGAAGGTGGACTTTGAATCTTTAAGATGAATCCAAGCTCAGTTGATCATGAATTTGGACATACAAAGCCTATATCCTAGACCACTAACCTAGGATCATATCTAAGTGAGTGGAAAGTCACTTTTTTTGCAAATCAAGATAGTTTATAACATCTGGTCCCTTATACAGTTGGACTTGGCAACTTGGGAAGGTTAGCCACTCAGGAAAAACTAGAAAATCATACATCCATTTTTCAAGCTATACATGACAATGATATCTACTACAAAATTGAAATTTTGGGAGATAAATTGAATTTTACAATTCAGTTTGTCCTTCATGACAATGCATGAACAAACTAAGGGATTGAGTTTGATAGGAATCGTCTAGTTTTGTAGTAGCAAGTTAATTGAACAAGTTGAGTAAGTAAAGATGCTAATGTTGCTCCATTATTTCTAATGACAAGTTAGGAGAGCCTGACAAATGGCTGTCAAATCGGCTTCGAGCACGTTCATTGCTTTCAGATTGTGTCCCAACCCCAATATGCTGACATCTACTGAGGAGGTGACATAGATACCAACAACTCCATTGTGAGTTTCCTTATTATAGCCTGCATCACAGAAGACATGGAGTATAGACTCCCCTAATCTTAGCTCAGTATCAACAGTACCTGTCACCAGATAGGTGTCTTGCGGAAGGCTTTGAATCTTTTTAGAACGTTGATCAATGAAGAGGTTCAAATAGGAGACTAGTTGGAACTTGCCTCCATTAGTGAATTTTTTCCATGTAGTCCAGAGGTGCCAACAAGTAACCGTGAAGGTAGTTTCTGGGGCTCAATAGTATCTTCGATGATGAGTCTTTTCCATTCATCCTCATTCAGATTGAAGAAACAAGGTGGGGGTGTTTGGATGCCCACACCTCTGTGGGTTGAACACAATGTCTAAGGCTGTGTAGGAGGGTCTCCTCAGCATTGCCACATTGTGGGCAGATCCCATCAGATTCCAGGTGGCGACGCCTTTTTTCAGAGTTTGTAAGTAGAGCTCTGTGCATGAAGATCCATAATTTTTTTTATTCGTTCAAGTAGTTTCCTTTGCCATAACTTTTTCCATTTGCTTGGAGTAGATTTTTCTTTATTGGTCCTTTTCCATCTATATGCAGATCTCACAGATAGGATGCCATTGTCTTCAAGCGGCCATGCCCATGAGTCCTCTCCATTGAGGTGGTTTGACAGAGTTATTAGATTGATCCATGTCCATGTTTCTGGTGGGAGATATTGATCAATGAAGTCCCAATCCCAAGCTTCACCATTAACCATTGAGCCTATAGTTAGGTCCTCAAGCTTAGGAGGATGAGGCCATGCATGATGAAGCCCTTCCACATAAGAGTCACCTAAGCATTTACCAGACTAGACACGAGTGGATCAACCATCGTTGATGATCTTGTATGATGTAGTAGATATAGAAGGTAAATTCCATTTGATGAAGCCCCATGTGGCATAGCAAGGTGAGATTATAATCTTGTTCTTTCAAAAGTATTTATCCATCATCACTCTTACTCATGGTTTAGCAGGTTTAGTTATGGAGGACCAGACATTTTTCATCATTAAGGCTTGGTTGAAATCTCTTACGTCCTTGATACCCAAACCACCTCAACCTTTGCTCGTAGTGACCTTCTTCTAGGATATAAGGGACATTTTCTTTTCTTCTCTATTTCCTAACCAGATGAAAATTTTAACCTGTCTATTAATAACATCACAAAGTGCTGGAGACAATGAGATGGTATGCATTGCATATGTCAGTATTTCCTACAATGTGACCTTTGCTAGAGTGATTCACCCTACTAAGGAAAGTTGCCTCATGGTCCAACTATTCATCCCCATTTTCATTGTGTCGAGGATGTGGGAATGAGTGGCCTTGTTAATTATGTGGTGAAGTATTAGGACTCCTAGATATCACCCAAGGTCTTCAGTTTGGAGGATACCCAACTTCCTCGAGATGATTCGTTTCTCTCTTCTGGTTACATTAGCAGAGAAAAAGCATGTATACTTCTCATATGATATACGTTGGCCTGAGACTTTAGAGAAGTTGGCTATTGTCTTCTTCACTATGAAAACCTATGTTGTGGTGTCTTCTGCCATTAGGATCAAGTCATTAATGAAGCATACATGTGTAAGATTGAGTCCACCTTTGTCCAATATAATAGGTTTCCAAGTACCTTGGTTTGGCTCAACCTGAATAACCTGGATGAGTCTTTCCATGCAGAGGACAAAAACATAGGGACTTATTGGATCACCTTGTCTTACTCCTTGCGATGCTTTGAAGGGTGGAAGAGCTTTCCCCTCCCACAAAATGGAGGTCTTTCCTTTGTTATTATCTCCATGATAATGTCAATGACTTTGGGAGGTAGGGCGACTTTATGGAGAGTGTCTAGTATGAAGCTCTATCCCATCTGATCAAAAGCATTGGACATGACAATTTTAATTCCCATCCATTTTATTTTCCCTATCCTGTGTATCATGGAATGTACAACCTCTTAAACCAGAAGGATGTTGTTTACATATACAGTCAATTATCAATATTTTCTATCTATGCACTGAGCCAGTAGCTCATACAATCTATTAAAATGTTTTTCAAGGAAGGCTTCAACTCTATAGGAGGAGTCTATAGCTTTCTTTCATCTTAAGTAGACTAGTTGAGGTCTTAAGAGAAATACTTTAAATGGTTAAATGGTCTCTTATCATTCATGTAGATCTTGGGAATGAGAGAGTGAGAAAAGAGATCAACTTATAATATGTTGTAGTTGATGTATATTAATCGAAAACTCTTTCTTTATGTAAAAGTGAAAATGTGTTGTAACCTTTCATGTTATGCTTAAACAAGAAGTCATTGGTTAGTAGAATGATGTATGAATACTGATGCAAGTGTGGGATATGATGGAAAAGGGGGCTGTGGGGATGTGGTTCATGATGATAGGGGATACATCAAAATGACACACCAATGCAAGTTTGAGCATGCTTTCTTGGTGCTTTGGGCAGAGGGTGAGGTTGTCCTCGAAGGCATGAAGACAATGCACAAGATGGGCTTTAGGCATCTCATCACCGAGATGGACAATGAAGTTTTAGTACAAGCCGTGAAGATGGGAGGATGGGGATGGACTATGAGGATTTAATGGTGCATAACATTATTCATTTCTCACAGGAGTTCTGTTCTTTCAACTTCCTTTTTGTTAAGCATCAAGGTAATAGTGTAGCACATACCTTGGTGGCAAAAGCCTGATGTATAGAAAACCCTCATACTCTAGTCAAGGATTTCAAGGAAAAAATTATTGTAATAGCTTTTAAAGACCTTGAATAAATATATGATAGGCGCCCTTCCTAAAAAAATGATGTTTCAATATATTAAGAAATAGAAAAATAAGGCTGATTTTTAGTTAGTAATTAAAAGTTAATTGTTAGTTGTAATCATTCTTTGGCGGGCCCTAACCCCTGGTTAGTGGGTTTGTGTCACATAAAAAAGTATCTCTTGGATAAAATTATAGAGGAGGAGGAAATCCACATAGTTCTTATGAGAATGGCTAAGTACAAATATAATGGGCGGATTGAGTGGATGATGATTTCCTTTAGGCTAATCAGGTATCTATTAAAGGCTCTATGATAAAAATAGTCTATAGTGCTATCATGGACTACCTTTACCTACTATCATGCATGATTCAATGGGGGTTCTCACCCCTAAGGTGAAGAACCCTAGAAGCTGCAACCAGTTGATAGCCATCTCGTAATGCAATCCTCAACTAGCTCTGGTAGAGATGCTTAGGATACACATGTCAAGATGGATATCATCTTCACAAATAATCTTTGTGCCCGAAATAAGAATTATATACAATATCATCACAGTCAAGAGCTGATTCACAACATGCATAGACGTGGAGGCACACCCTACATGGCCATCAAGGCTAACTTGTCGAAAGCATACAACACGATGTTGATGAATGCATATTCATCCTAGTTTTAGTTGCATTTTCAGCTTATTTTTTTATACATTTTCATAATTATAGCTTAGAACTATCTTGCATTTAGGTTTTCTATATTTTGTGATAAGTTGTAAGGTTTTAATCAAAATTACTGGTTTTCATCAAAATCTTAAGCTTCATTGCATGGTCAGAGTGTAAAATACTATGGTCCCTCTAATCAACTACCAGGAAGAAGAAACTTTAGAATAAATGGACCACAATTTGATGATCCTATCCTTCATGGGCTGTTGAATTTTTCATGTGACGCCTCTTGGGTGCAGACCCTTTGACACATGAAAATAGCCCCTTAGGTGGGTTTGCATCATTATACCTTTCCATCGGTTGACAACCGATGGAAGCCTTACTTTTGTTTACATTTTACAACCTTCCTTTTGTTTACATCTTGCCTCTAAAACTCCGGTTTACATAATCTCATCCAAGGAGATCCAGTGCCCGCCTACCAGTGGTTACCTTCTAATGGCTTTCCGGCGTCCACCTACTGATGGAACTCCTGTGTGCAAAAACCAAAGGACATTCGACACATGCCTTCTGATGGCTGCGCTCCACAACTGACGATTCCACCTTCTGGTTGTATTCATGCAAAACCTTCCAAGGATACTTCTTCTTCTCCTTTCAATGTTCATCATGACCCCTTGTCTAATGAAGGATTTACTAAAGGCCACAAACCCTTTTCCTACCTCCCGTCGTTGTCTCTTCAGCTCCTTGGCAGACAAAGACATAACTCCATGGAAGTTGGACGGGTTGTAAACCCATGGCAGCTGGGAGGGTTTCAAACCCAAACCTCCACCTATAAATACAAAACCTTCACCTTTAGAAAAGGGATCCACCATTGACACTAACATGCTTTTTCTATATGCACTCATCTTCCACTCTATAAAGCTTTGACCATTTTCATCAGTTTGCGAATGTCAACCAAAGGCACTTCCACCTCCACTCTGTTGAGTTTCCAAGGGTCCAACCTTGAAGGAGGTTCATTTTGTGGAGTATACATCAATCTGTTGATTACCTATGCCATCATAAACCCACTCCTTCCTCTACACAGTAGTAGATTCATTTCACAAGGGAGAAATAATGATGCTTCCAGTCCATCTCTATTGAATGTCTAGGGGTGCCCTTGTTGTTTGTTGTCACCTTTGTCTCATCGTCTAAAGAACACATATGTTCATCATGACTGGGATCCCTCCTTCTTCTGTGATGATGGCCTACTTTCTCTCTTCCCTTGTTATTCTTTCTACTGCTACCATGATCGAGTAGTCTTCCTGCTAGGGTGCAGGGATTAGCCTTGCTTCCTCCTCTTTTATATGAATCTATTTTTGCATGGATGATAACATCAATTTTCATGCACATTTCATGACCTTTTTATTAAATAAAATCATTTGATTCCATGTTTTAATCTTCAATTTTGTTCTTAAATTAACAATTACTTAGTTTTAATATAGTTTCATTAAAAATTTAGGAACTCAACTCAAAACACTTAATATCGATGGCATAACCATCAACATCCAAGAATAATCATTCATTAAATGTTGACCTTGACAAGTTTCCACAACTCACTGAACTGTTAGATTGACATTTTATCCTTCTTTCAAATATCTATAGATTCACTCATCGAGATCCCAACCATCAATCAAAAAGAATGATGGATCTGAGGTCAATAGAAGGAAAGCCAGAGATCAAAGAAGTTCCATCAAGCTCAAATTCATTGAACCTAGTCGTTTACCTTTATGTCGACGGATCACCCTTTTGGTCTCTCTGAAGATCAATGGCCCTCCAAGACCGATGAAGACCCATCAATCAATCAAAGACACATCGATAAATCAAGACTTATCAACCATCATGGTCGACAACAAGAAGACAAAGTGTCCACACCACATGGACCAATCCAAGATTGACAAAGCACAAGTCAAATCCTATAAATGGGCCCTAAGGCATCACTTCAAGGAACCTTTCGTTTAAGAGACAATGAGCCAAAATGTTGCCGCCAAGTTCAGAGTACAAGTCTACTATCATCAACCTATCTAGACCATTGACTTCATGACCTGGTAATCAACTACTTCCATCCATAGATCGATGAATCTTCTTGCTTCAAGTCTTAATCATACAAAATAGTGGAGGCCATTAACCATTGACCATTGGCCCTTTCTCATTGACCTCCTTATTATATCCAAAACAAAAAGTGGATAGATTGGTCAGTTGATCTTCCCTTGTATCAACTTCTTTCCTCTCTTTTCCTTATCATGAGTTATTCAAGTTGTAATTTGTTTCTTTTTTGTGATATGAGTTGCGAAACTCCATAACTTGGATTGGGCATAGTCGTCAATCCCTCCCAACTTTGTTATCCTTCCTTGTTCTATTTAATATACATGTTATTACGATTTTGTTTCTATACTTGTGTTTTTGAATGCATCACATATTGATTAGCTACCTTCTTGTGATGTTTGATATTGATTTATTTGAGAGAATGATTTTAGTAAGATCTAGAGTACATATGAGTGATGAGATATGAAAGTGGGGAGTTACTATAACAAAAGTCATACAACTAATATTGGTATGTTGGTTATCATCTTGAGAGATAGATACCTCTGGATAAAAATTTACACAAATCTTAAGAGAAGGAAGGAGTAGATATCTTTTATGCTATTTTAAAAATATGTTAAGAATATAAATAAATCAGAAGAGAAGGTTTTATAAGTTTGAGGTTGGTCTGATCAGCCTTTAATTTTTTTTTTATATCTTTGATAACTTAGATTTACTTCTTGATTAGATTAATTCGTTCCATAATTAGAACACCAAATATACCTCTTTGAATTGATTAAACTAAGCAAGATCTCCAATTCTTATTTATTTGTTCTCCTTGTCCCTGTGTTCGACCCCAAATTAATACAATAAACACCATATTGAGTTGTAGATTAATCTTAAAGTTGAGTATAAATTTAAAGTCTTATATCTTTGAGTTGACAATCGTATTCACACTTTTGACCCAAGGAAGAGATCGATCAAATTTTGTCGCCGTTGTAGGGGATAAGGCAACAAATAATATCTAAGGACTTGGGGTCTACTTAGAATTAGTCTGTGCTTTTAAGTTTGGAAACATATTTAATTACATCATTTTTATATTTTTATGTCTAGCTTTCAGTATCATTTACATTTCCAATCTTAGTTTCTGATTCATTCATTTTCTTTGTTTTCAACACTGGAGATTATTAGTGAATATCCATATGTAATGCACTTTTTTGACAAACCAATCACTTCTCCACCACCCACAAGACATGCTCATGAAAATCATCCTTCCCTCTGTTCTTAGGCTACCGCCCGTGCCAATGATAACAAAGATCCTATTGTCATATCTAGCATACTTGTGGGCAATTTTTAGCTGAAACCTAATTTCCTCAACATCACTCAACATCAGACTTTAGGTGGAAGTTCTATTGAAGAGAATCAGTACCAATACATAGATGCCTTAAAAAATCTTTACGACACCCATAAGATAAATAAGGTCCCTCAAGACGTCATCTACAGAAGTATTTCTATTTCTCCCTAAGACACAAGGCCCTGGCATGGTACCTATCTCAAAAAGGAATCACGACATGGCAATAATTAGCTGAAACTTTTGTGAACAAATTCTTTCTTATTGAGAACATTCTAAGACGCAAGCACAAAATCACCATCTTTAAGCAAAAGCCCACTGAGAAGTTGTATGCGGTTTGGGAGAGGTACCAAGAATATTTATGAGATTGCCCACATCACAGTCACAATGAAAATTATTTTCTAATAACCACCATTTATGAAGGACTTATTTATATAGAATGGACATCTCTCAGTGCTATGCGATGAAGTGATTTCAAGAAACATGATGCTAAAACACTATATAATCATTTAAACTATAAACTGATTTCCATTACTTCATATCACTATATCACTGTCAGCCACAAGGCAATCGTTATCATGCATCAACACGGAATATCAATTCCTCATATCAGTACCAGAGGATATTACCTCAATTAGGCATTAAGCCCTTACTAGGTCCTAAGACCCATCACATCACACTTGTGATTCATTATTATCTCATTATGCCTCATTATGCACATAAGCATTACTCATGGCAATCATCACTTTATGCCAGATCAAATGTACTTGCCATAGAAACCATTACCCATTATGTTCAGGAAGAGAATATATCAAAACACATTAAACACCTTTAACTAAAGCAAGCAAAGTATCGTGAGATTTCTAGTTTAGGATTAAACCTCATACTGATTTCATAGGTTTTTGGTATCAAGCCCTTAGTTCATTATTGAACAATGTCACCTCTTACTAGGCAACCATCATCTTTAGGTCATTAGACCCATATACATCATATTTATTGTGCAATCATTTCACATGGAACATGAAGGCTTATAGAATTTGTATCATGCTAGATCACCATATCTTATACCTGGCTATGCTCATTATCTACATGATTTGGATTCCATAGTAAAAGCATTATTTAATATTGGCAACATTATGCCATATAGAGGATCATTAAAATTCTAACCTTCTCATAATTAGGGTTAGGATTTCCTCTTATAGCCAATTAGGATTTTCAAGTTCATAATAAACTACCACACCCTAATTTTCATCATAAGATCTATAATATTGCCATAAGTGTTCAAGCATACTTAATTTCTCTCATAAAACATCATCAATTGATAATCAACATGAAATATTATCTTTCTCACATGAGTAGTACATGTTTCTCTCTCATCCTTACTATGATATTGATTTCATCATACTTATTACATTAGTTGAATCCACTTTAGGGTTTATCATTCCCATACTTAGTAAAGTGCTCTGTCTTATTGCTTCTATTTATAAAGAGGAAGAGGTATGAAAGTGATACCTAGAGAGAACCATAGATACTAAGTTTTAAAACTCAAAAGAGGTGTTTAAAGGTAAGAGACATGACATAAAACGAAGTGCATGCTACCTAATCTTAGTGTTTGATACCCTGGCCAGGTATTTGATCACTAAAGACAAGGTAAGTATGGAACTCTTAGATTACTATGTTTGTGATTACTCTGATCAAGTAGTCATTTTGATATGATCTAAAGAGAAATATGAAATCGAAAATGTGGCATAGAGATTCTTACCACATTATAAATTATTATTAAGTGAACATCATTAATCTCAGACCAACCTATGAATATAAGAAAGTATAAAGAGTAATTCTTGTGATATGTAAACAAGGAACAAAGAAAAAAATCCCTACTCAATAGAGAATATGAAGAGAATGATGATCCTTGTGGTAAAACAAGGAAACATTCATGAACATGAAGAACAAAAATCAAAGAAAAAGTAACGACATGTAATCATCTTTACAATTCCTATGCCAATGACAAGGCTACCAAGATGAAAACAAATTAAATAACACATGAGCAATGTAAACTCATATAATAACCAAGGTAGATTGGTAATCTCCTTCTACCTATTAAGAATTTTTGGATGATTATGTGGTGATAAGGGAAAGCATGTTTCCTTTATACTTCCTTTATAGGGATATGATGTTCTAGTAAGTTTCATATCACTTGATATGTATGGTTTTGAAATAACCTTGAGATGGATGCTTGAAAAGTATCGACTAGCAATTGGACTTTAGTTCCAAGATGGTGACATATGAGAATAGTGATGTTTTATGAACCTTAAGAGATGTTGGAAAAGTTCTTCTGATATGTTTGGGTTTGACAGTAACAGTAGAGGGTGGATGAGATAAAGATGTGATGTGTTTTTTGGTATATGTGATAGATACCAAGGTGAGGAATCCTAGTATCCCAGAAGTGCCAGTTGTGTGTGAACCTGAGAATATGTCTCTTCATAAGATGGTTAAGTGTTTGACTACCTAAGAAGGATTGACTTTGATATCAATATGGCTACAGGTACTCCACCTATAGTATGGGTATCACTTATTAGGGGTTTAACACCACATAAGATGATGACGACAAGGATGCATAAGTTGAAGAGACAGTTGCAAGATCTTCTTGGGTAAAATTCATTAGGTTGAGTGTAAACCCTTGGGGTACACCTATTAGTTTTGCAAGTAAGGAGGATTCCAGAGGGATGTACACTGATGAGTAGAATTTCCAATCTTTATCTAGATCAACATGAAAAAAAGTATAGCTAGAAATGTACATAATAGCTGGCCAGTTGTTACGAATCCTACTTGAAATTTGTGTTGAGTCAGCAGACCAGAATAGCATAATAGAAGCATGGAAGGTCTTGTGATATTAGGTAAGTGACATATGCATCTCTTGTCTTTCTTTGGAAGAAAACATGCTGAGGTTTGAAAAGGGTATGGTGAACCTTCAAGTTTGAGAATCTTATCTTATGATATGGTAAGTTGAGAAGGTGATACATAAGAAGGACTTGACCCCTGAGGTAAATAAGGATACGTATGTATAGTGCTTTTACGGCTAAGAAAGTTTAACTTCGGCATAAGGTTGACTTTGCAACCAGTAATGGAGAGGATATGTTGAGTATTTACCTTGTACAATAGATTTTGTATTGAACTTGGATGGAGGAACAATATGCTGGTCAAATCATATGACATTACCCTAACATCAAGGAACTACGTGAAAGTTTGAAGGTACAATGCATAAGTAATATCCATCTCCTTTCACCTGGGATTTCAGGGGCGAAATCCTTGTTAGGGGTTTATGACTTGTAAGGACCCTGACCTAGGTTATGAGGTAACCCTGGATGTTTTGCCTAAGTGAGATTATTAGAACATTATCTTAATCTTTTGAAAAGTAATTAAGACTTAATGAGAGCTCAGGTTACAAGTTTGAGTCTGCTTGATTATTGTTTGTGCTATATATGATAGTTTTGGTGTAACTTGCAATTTACCCAATATATGGGGTTTATGCGCAATTTACCACCTCTAGAATATTCCTACTCTATCTTAGTATCTTCTATAGGAGAGAGAGAGAGAGGAGGGGGCTCCTTGTTTGAGTCTTGGTTGAGTGATAACACTCTTGGTGACATCATAACCATAGAATGTTGAGTATCTTCAACTCTAGGTGAGGTTGTGTCGAGTTGTGAAGGGTATATGGGGTTGCCTATCGATTTGGAAACCATGGAGGAAGTTCCCCATTGATTTAGAAACTTTTTTGTAAGAATTCATCTCAGGATAAGCACCTCAAATAGGTGAATCCTATCAGTTTAAGACTTCCTTGCAAAAGTTGTATCGCTTTGTACACAAAGTGATATTTGGTTGTGATATCTTGTTAAGCAAGATACCCAATGGCCAATATCTCACCCTTGGACTATCTACAAGAGTTTTTCATGTCAAGATAAATGTGGTAGCATGGTTACACCATGCAAGGACACACGTCACCCATGTACATATAGTGATGACACCTTACACATACTTTCTTTCATGAGCCTCAACTATATATACCCCTCTTTTCACCTCCTAGTAAACCTTTCGACTCCTTTCCCATCTCTTGCTTGGTGTATGACCCTAGGAGCTCAAGTACCAAGGGGAATTCCAAGCAACTTGCCCAAGGTAAATCCATGATCATCTTCTACCTTAGAAAGACTATGCTTCTTTGATCATGATTCTTTCCTTTCCTTCCTTCTTCACCAAGTTCCTTACTATGGTATCTCCTTTCATATAAAGGTGTAATGATCGAGTCTTGGACTTTTAATAAGTCATCGTCAACCTTGGGAATGTGGAGCTTTGAATCTTGATGTGAGAACCCATTACACTAAATGAGATTACTCAAAACATAAAACACAATCAATCACTAATTAATCACATACCCAAAAATATGGGTAAATTAAAATTTATTTCAGCGTCAGCACCCGCTCATAAACATTTGCATAAGATCCCAAAATCTTTCTTATATCCATACTATGCCAAGAATTTGATACAAATTGATCTATCACCTCAGCCATAACATATATACACAGGAGAACAATATTCGTATATGTCACACAAACAAGCATTAACATGCTAACATATCCTGATTCATTTAAAACACCATATAGAAACTTTTCCTGCCCAGGCCTGAGAGTACATGGACGACTCTAGGACACATTAGACGTCTAATCAACTTTCTCAAAGATTCATTACTATAGATCCTCTTTGCTGCCACATGTTTGTTTTCATCACTTCCGATTACCTAAAAAAATGTGGCAAACCACAAGGGTGAGACCCAGTCCCAACAAGAGATATAACCTCCCACAACATTTATTGATTACACCATTTTTAAGTAATTAAATAGTTAAGCAAATTAATCAGATATAAAAAATAAGCTCAGAAACACTGGTGATTATCAAAATACACAAGGGAGCAGATAATAACTATCATCATTAGCAAGACTATCATCCTTTATCTTGTTGATAACATAAGCAATTCAGTAGCATATGCATATCTAGCATCATGAGCAAGTCTAGTAACATAGCATCTCTATCATAATGAATAAGTCTAGCCACATAAGCATAGATAACAATATTAGCATGTCTAATAGGTTGAACATATCAACATCATAAAAAGAGCTAACACCATAAGCACAACTATCTGGATAAGCATGATCATCAATGTATGCATCTCTGGTTACAAAGGCATGGCTAGCATGCTAAACATAACTAACAACATGAGATAGCTAGCATCATGATTATAATCAACAGTAACAGTATAGTTATCAACACAAGCATAGCTACTGTATGTACGCATCTACAATCTTAAGAATATCCACAACCTAAGTGTATCTACTATCTCTTAATTGCACTAAGCATCATCTTTATGTAAAGATAACAAACAAGGGTTATCATCCAATGTGAAACGTTGTGTATAACCCTAAAAAATATGCTACCCGACTGTATTACATATTTTAATAAGCCCTGGGGAATTTGAATCATACCATTCAAAGTCCGACCGACGCCTGTGAAGGGCTATTCAGTTCCATACAAGATCTAGGAGTGTCGGGATCCTAAGATCTCTTCCCCTCGGTCAGTATAAGTAAAAAGGTAGTGACATATCATTCAAATCTGCCACTACAGTGACATATAGTCAAGCTGATAACCACTAGTCCGACCTTAGTACAGGTCACGACACTAGAAACCAGGGTATTCAAACCCAATCACTGAGGTACAACCATAGTTGTCCTCTATCACATCATGTTATAATCACCGAGACACAACTGCAACCGTTCTCAATCACATCAGATGTATGAGGCATGACCATAGCCAACCTCCACAATATGTTGTGGATGACAGGGATATATCCTCAACCTGCCACCCCCACATACTCAACTGTATGTGCTCTGAGTTTCCCTTAGGAATACTCGTTTCACCATCCAGCAAGTTCTGACACTGAAGATGGCTCTACGGCATAAGGCACTGCATGATTAGAGTTGCACTTGATTAGATATGCCAATTGGGTGAATTAATGTTGCATCAAACAAGTGGACATACAAACCCTAATTCACTTCTAGCAAACATATAAATATCACAACTTTGAAAAGTTATAAAATGTGTGAAACATAATTTCTCATCTCATCATCACATGGTACTATTCACTTGCCATTCATGAGACCACACTAGTCATCATACTATCACAAGTTATAAATCATTTTCACAATATCACAGGGTATGAACCCTTATCAACATAAGAGGATTACACCTCATTCAGGGCTCAACCATGCCCAAAGGTCATTAAGACCATCATACTATCACAGGATATAAAATTCTTTTCACAATATCACAGGGTATCAACCCTTATCAACACAAGAGGATTACACCTCATTTAGGGCTCAACCATGCCCAAAGGTCATTAAGACTATCATATTATTCCCTGCAAGATCATCATTATCTTTGCATGCCTTATACCAAGGCTCAATAACATCACTTATATATAATACACCAGATCAACACAATATTGCATTAATGAACTAGGTTATATTCATAAACAATCATAGCAGGGTTATATTAACATTAAGAACATTCCTTTATTACATCAACATGCAATGAATCTAGATATGATTAACTCTCATCATATTCATAATGCACATGTTTAGCATAAGAAAGTATCAACCATGTGGATATGATAACCACCAATTAACATACCAAGGTTATGATCATATTAAGGAGGTTATTCCACCATCATTCCATCATATAAGAATGTTAAACATGAATACTCATCTTTATCTATTTGCATTAGAGTTAGGTTCAACATGATAAATTATATCAATGTTACTAAATAGCACTAATACCCAAACCCTAACTCACAACATCCCCATTGGATCATGGATGCATAAGGTGAAGCATCACCATCACATTCCATACCATTCTCAAGTATGAACCCACAAATAAATCAAGGTATGATTATTTGGTTATAGCATACTAGGGTTTCAACAACAGTAACAGAGTACTTCATGATTTCATTAGTCATTCAAGGACTATTCATACCAAATTACCATCATTTAGTTATATTAAAGCTAGGTATAACAAGCTATACCTCATTAGGGTTACATATCAAAAAAATATGGTTATCATCCCTTCTATTCATATGAGTGAATAGGTAAGAATACCTTATTAAGGGTAACCCTCCATTTGTTCCATCATCATTCAACCCGTATCACCATACCACAATGTCACCCAGAGCCATTAGATGTTTAAAAGGTAAGACCTTTGGTTGTTTACATAAGTAAACACCTTATATAAACCACCTATGAAGTCCTTGATCTGTGCTCTAGAAATAGTCATCATATAACCCTAGAAATCCCTTGATTAACAACACAAAAAGTTCCATTGAGAGTAGGGTAAAACCCACAATCAATTGTTCAGTTAAAACAACCCATCCATTGTCAACAAGTAAGCGCCTTAAGTTGATCATATAAAGGAAACCATATAAATCCCATTATTAGGACCAACATATTACATTATCCATCATTCCACTTTATTGGAGGAATAAACATTAGATCTTGACCATTGGGTCAAGTTCATATATTAGAACCATCAATTACAGTATAGGTTCGACCATTGCATCAAGTGACCCAAGAAACCATTGGTCTAAGGCTTAATTGATGCTAAAACTATATGATTAACTCACCATAGATTGTAGAGACCTTATACACCGTCATTAGTGATAATTAAATCACTATAGGTTTTTAGATCAACACTATATTCATTAATCAACATCAAATATTAAGCTGATGTCATCATTGATTGATAACATCAGTAGGGTACTTAATGGTTGATCATTATACTTCTAATTGATCCAAAACATGACCTAAAGGGGTGACCATAGGATGTCACCATCATATGACACCTTTGATCGTGACCATCAGTTGTCATGAAGACAACACCATAAGGTTGTTGCAATGGTACCATCATCGGGTCATGGGTTTATAGAAGAAATCAGCTTAAAACCATGAAATTGACCATTGGTTGATAGGTGCTTAGCACCATAGGTTGTCAAACCAACCTGTTACAAGTCACATTATACCTTAGGAATAAAGTACACATGATCATAGGTTCATCTAGAACTGAAATCAGAATAGGGAACATTATAAAATCGAAATCCAAGTCAAGCATAGCTTTTTAGTGCATAAATCATCATTTTCAGGCAAGAACATGATCTACAAAGCTTATGATAAGCAATAAACATGGAGCAAGTTCTAAAAATTGCCTCTAATGATAATATGAAACCCCACACAGAAGAAATCTCGAGCAGTTAGGGTAGAAAATCCAAGAATAAACTATGAATTCGTCCATCTAGCACCTTTCTTCATCAAATGAGCAAACCCTAAGCGTAAAGAGCAAGAAAGGTAGGGTTTTAGAGCTTTAGAGCAATTTCTACCATGGAACAGCAAGGTTCCGACCTGGAGAAAGCTAGGAGGAAGGATAAAAAAGAAATAGACGGAGGAAAGAAGGGAATTCTTACACATTTAGGTCAAGATCACTAGAAGGAAGTTTTTTCAACCCTAAAATGAAGTCAATTTCAACCTTAGAGCCTTTCTCCAAGAAGATCCCCACTTTCTTCTTACTTGGGCAGAAAAATTCGCATCTGAAAGAGGTAGAACGAGGTTGGGAGAAGGAGGGATGTGGTGGATAGAAAATGGCTCATTTTGGTGCTTGGGGATAAGTATATGACACTTTAAGATAAAGAAAAGGAAAAAGTTGAAGTTCTAGTATCTATCCAAGTGTCCATGGCCTTAATTTATTAAGAATATACAAGAACACACACAAGCAGCTCCCCCACCATGTGTATAGACCTGCTTAGCTTTCCTTTGTCGAATTTCACATCCAATCAAATAATTCATTAGTTGATAGCTACTAAAGGTAGCTCATCCATGAAGGGGAAAACCCTAAAATACCCTTAGAGAAAACACCTTCAAACCAAGGTTTAAATAGGCGCCCCATGGCTCAACAAGATCAAGAATGATGATAGAATATCCAAGGAATATAATTCAAGTGATAAATTGCAAATAAAACCTCTCAATTGGGTAAATTGTAGAAAAGTCCAAAATGTGCATAAAATTGTATAACTTGCTCAAACAGTGTCCCAATTGGACCAAATTTGAAACTTAAGCTTGTATTATGATTTAAAAGCATATAAAAAGGCTATATTAGGGTTCTAAGAATTCAATTATGGTAATTAAGCTTATTCAATTCATTAAGCAAGTTCAGGGGCCTTACACTTGAAGCTTTAGGCCGACACACCTTGATGAGTGTAGGTCGATACACCTTGATGAGTGCAGGTTGGTACACTTTGATTATAACTAGTGGATACATTATAAAGTAATAATATGGATGCACTTTACTAATTATGGGAATGATAAACCCTAAAGTGGATTCAACTAATGTAATAATTATGATGAAATCAATATCCTAGAAAGGATAAGAGAGAAACTTGTACTACTCATGTGAGAAAGGTAATATTTCATGTTGATAATCAATTGATGATGTTTTATGAGAACAATTAAGTATGCTTGAATACTTATGGTAATATTATAGCTCTTATGATGAAAATTAGGGTATGGTTGTTAATTATGAACTTGAAAACCCTAATTGGCTATAATAGGAAACCCTAACCCTAACTATGATAAGGTTGGAATTTGAATGATCCTCTATATGGCATAATGTTGCCAATATTTAATAATGCTTTTACTATGGAATCCAAATCATGTAGATAATGAGCATAGCCAGGTATAAGCTATGGTGATCTAGCATGATACAAATTCTATAAGGCTTCGTGTGCCATGTGAAATTCTTGTACAATAAATATGATGTATATGGGTCTAATGACTTAAAGATGATGGTTTCCTAGTAAGAGGTGACATTGTTCAATAATGAACTAAGGGCTTGATACCCAAAACCTGTGAAATTAGTATGAGGCGTAATCCTAAACTAGAGATCTCATGATACTTTGCTTGCTTTAGTTAAAGGATTTTAATGTGTTTTGATATATTCTATTCCTGAACATAATGGGTAATGGTTTCTATGGCAATTACAATTGATCTGGCATAAAGTGATGATTGACATGAGTAATTCTTATGTGCATAATGAGGCATAATGAGATTGTAAGGCCCCTACACTTGCTTAATGAGTTGAATGATCTTAATTACCATAATTTAATGCTTATAACCCTAATATAACCTTTTGATATTTTTTGAAATCATAATACAAGATTAAGTTTCAAATTTGGTCCAATTTGGACACTGTTTGAACAAGTTATGCAATTTTCTATACATTTTGGACTTTTTTGCAATTTACCCAATTGAGGGGTTTTCTTTGAAATTTGTCACATAAATTATGTTCCTTAGATGTTATAGTATCATTCTTGAGATTTTTGAACCATGGGGTTCCTAGTTGACCCATGGTTTGAAGGTATTTTCATCAAGGGTATTTTGGGGTTTACCCCTTCATGGATGAGCTACCTTTAGTAGCTATCAACTAATGAATTATGTGATTGGCTTCATGAATTATGTGAAAACCCTATTTGGCCAAGTTCAGATCTGAATCTAGGGATTCCTTGCCTTATTTTCTCAAGATTCTTACTGTTTTATATCTGAACTACTCTATAGAGGCGAGTTGTATAACATTCTTCACTTATATTGCTTACTAGAAGCTTGTTAGTTCATGTTTATGCTTGAATGTGATGATTTAAGCATAGAGAAACCATGCTTGTTTAGAATTACGAATTTTTGTGGTTTTCCCTATTCTGTTCCAATTCTATATGAACTTGTAAACATGTGTACATACTTTCTAAGGTGTAACACAATCTGGGACAGGTTGATAGAAACAACGTATGGTGCTCTGTACAAAAAAAATGATGGTTCAAATTAGGGTTTTTAAGCAATTTCCTTCCTTATCACATAACTAGTTGTCATACCATTGAACAACCAATAGTGTTGCTATCTTGGCAACTGATGTTCGTGATCAAGGGTGTCAAATTTATGGTGAAAACCTATGGTCACCACCTTAGGTCAGGTTTTGACTCAATTAGACGTTTAATTATCATCCACTAAATATTCAAATGATGTTATCAATCGATGATGATATTGGCTTAATATTTGATGGCGTTAACCGAATGTATTACTGATCTAACAACCAATGGTGACCTAATGATCACAATTAATGGTGGATCAGGTCATCACCATATATGATGAATTAGGAATGTAATTGTAGATTTGACTAAACCTTGAACCAATGGTTCCTTGGTTAAATTGATCTAAGGGTTAGACCTATACTTCAATTGATAACCTTGAACAATGAACCTGATCCAATTAATAATATTGAATGCTTTAACATCCAATGGATTAGAATAAATCACATGTTATTATATGTGGGTCCTAGTGAAAATAATTCAGTTGTTCAATACCATTAATTGGTAGTCTTATCTTTGCCATTATATAGTTATATTTAATAAATCACTATAATAGGTAGATGCGTAACTCCCATGTGATCTAGCTTTTTATATCTAACCTTGATGTAATTATATGATGTTGATTGGTTATAATTAGACCTCTTGAATGATTAATGTAATAATGAATTACACTCTTCTTGTGTTGAAACCACATTGTAGTACTATTTGAATATCATAGTGCCTTGCCATGTTAATATTTATGGACACATATGTGCTAATGATATTTTAAGCCTTGTTTAAGGCATGGAATGATGATGATAACCTTACTATCAATAATGTGATGGTCTTAATGACCTTTGGGAATGTTTGAAGCCATGATTGAGGTGAAATCCTCTTTGTGTTCCAATAAGGGTTAATACCCTAGAACTTGTGATAAGATATTGGTATCTTGAAATAGTATGATGATAAGTGTGGTCCATTAATTTGCAGTGAATGATAGGATGTGGTAATGTGATTAAGATTTATATCTCAAATGTTTTATATCCTTTGAAGTCATTATACATATATTCTTGTTAGAAAATAATTAGGTTTTGAATGTCCACTTGTATGACAAAGCCTTAATGCATTCAATTGGCAGTAATTAATCAAGTGTAACCTTAATCATGTAGAGACCTGTGCCGTAGAGCCATCTTCAATGTCATAACTTACTAGATGGTGAAATGAGTATTCCCAAGGGAAACTCAGAGTGCATACTATTGAGTATGTGGGGGTGGTAAGTTGAGGATATATCCTTATCATCCACAATTGTAGGTTATGGAGGATGGCTATGGTCATGCCTCAGACATTTGATGTGATTGAGGACAGCTGTGGTTGTACCTCAGATTAGAGGGTTTTGTTTACCCTATTTTCTAGTGTCGTAACTTGTACCAAGTACGAACTAGTCGTTATCAGTTGACTATTTGTCACCGTTGGAAGTTTGACTGGTATGTCACTACAATTTACTCATACTGATTGAGGGGAAGAGATCTTAGGATACCGGCACTCCTAGATCTTATATGGAACTGAATAGCACTTCGCAGTGGTTAGTTGGACTTTGAGTGGTACGACTCAAACTCCCCAGGGCATAATAATAAAAAGATATAATATCAATCGTGTAGTATAATTGCTAGGGTTTAATACGTATCACATTGGTTGATTAACCCTTGCCTTGTATTTACACTACATAGTTCTTACATGATGTAGAATTATGAAAATTGTGTAATTCTACTTGATGCTACAACTTGTTTGCCTAACTTCTTAGTATGCTTAAACTGTTCAGTCTGTTCATATTTCTTATTCAATACCCTAACTGCTCAATGAATTTACTATTAATATGTTATGATCAATATAAGTTGGAGAGAGTTATATCTCTCACTGGGAATGGGTCTCACCCGTGGATCACCACAATTTTTTTTAGGTGGTCGCGGGCAATGAGGTCGAGGTCGTGTTGTGGAAGAGAACCAACCTGGTGATCAATAGATTCAGAAGGTTGGTTAGTTGTAGATGTTAGTCATAGATGTTAGTAGTAGAGTCCTAGTGTCATCCCTGTACTCTCAGGTCCTGGTATGGGATGCGTTTTCTAGATGATATACTTGTATCGACACGAGATTTTGGTAGTATGCCAATGTTTGTAAATATATGGCATGGACATGTGAAATATCTTTTGTATGCAGGATGTGACTGAGGACTTTGGACCCATATGTAAATACTTGTTACAGTATATGAGAATGGAATGATGGACCTTTTATAAATGTTCTAGAGTTTATTTACGTTGTTGGAATTGGTTTTAATTATTTCACAATTTTGACTATGTGATTAATTAGTAGTTGATCGTGTTTTGTGTTTTGAGTAATCTCATTTAGCGTGACGAGGTGTCATAGTTAAGTTGGTATCAGAGATCTAGGTTTACTGAGTGTACAGGGACATAAGACTTAGGTTTGAGTCTGTTCTTATGTATCCAACATATCTGATCATAGTTTATGCTTATGCAGATATGTCTGGAGGACATGAAGAACACATTGAGAGTAGCTATGTTGCACCAGGAGGAGGTGCAGGGAGGCAGGCACATGATGAGAGAGTGCCAGAAGCAGGGCCAAAGCAGCCCGCAATGCCTCATCTATACCCGACAATGATAGCCAATCCTAAGTTTTAGCATATGTTTAGACAGATGATGGCCACAATTACACATATCGCTGACAGAGTTCCAACACCTCAAGCTAGGGCATCCACCTCCAATGTGGAGTCCTAAGGTGTCAGGAAGACATTTGAACGTCTTAGACATGTTGGGGCAATTGAATATGTAGGTACTTATGATCCAACAAACACTGACATGTGGTTGACTGAGCTGGAAAAGGCGTTCAAAATCCTAAACATTGTTGAAGAAGACAAAGTTAAGCATGCAGTATACTTGTTGAAGGGTAGTGCTGGCCACTAGTGGGCCATAGAAGAGGAGAAAAGGCCAGGAGTTGTGATAGTATGGGAGGAGTTTTGAAGGGAATTAGTTAGTCGATATTTTCCAGAGACCTACCTAGATGAGAAAATCTCTCAGTTTGAGAAGATTTGTCAGGAAGCTATGACTATCAATGAGTATGAATCAAAGTTTATGGAACTTCTGAGGTTCTGCCCACACATGGCAATAATAGACAAGGAAAGGATTCAGAGATTTGAGAAGGGTCTGAGTACGGAGTTGACTACTACAACATTAGCCTTGGAGAATAGGGAAAGGTTTTCCATCTTTGTGGAATCTGTCAGGAGGATTGAGAGGTCTGCCATAGAGAAGCGTGAAGCTAATGCTAAGAAGCGACCTATGCAGTTTCAAGGGAAATCATCTGGAGGCTTTAAGAAGCCAAGGTTTTTCCCACCGCCGTCACAACCAAGGTCAACCTTCACTGAACCAAGATCACATGCACCATCACAGTGGACCCCGAGTCAGGGTAGAGGTCACAATTTTCCACTGACAAGAGCCCACAATACCTCATCAGTTTCAGTGACATGGCCGTTTAGGCCATATCAGGACACCAGAACATGTTGTAAGTGTGGGAAAGTGGGGTATACAAGACCTTATTGCCCTATGAAAGATGAGGAGGTGACTCAGCAGCCAAGGCAAAGTCAACAAGGTCCACAACAATGACAGTTTAATAGTGGTAGTGGAAGAGGATGTGGTCAGACATCCCATGCAGGATCCTCAGGATAGTCGAGCAGAGGATGTGGACGACAGCAGGAGACAACAAGGTTCTATGCCATGACCCAGCCAGAAGTAGTGGTCAATCAACGAGTTGTAACATCTCAGATGGAGTTATTTCATTTTGATATGTCTGCTTCTTGTTTTGTATCCGTGTTAGTAGACCCGGGTGTGACACACTCTTTTATCACTAGAGAGGTGATAGATAGTTGTTATCTACCTATTAGTCTTAGTTTTGATAGCCTACAGCTAGAGACTCCTTTGGTTGATTCCGCCGAGTTGTGGGAAGTGTGCCCTTCTTGTGTAATTTCTTTTTCTGGACACAACATTCAAGTGGATCTTCTACCACTTGACATGAATGGTTTTGATGTAATCCTTGGAATGGATACCTTGGAAAAATACAAGGTAGTCTTGGACTATAGTACTAAGGTGGCAACGTTCCATGATGGAGATGTATAGTGGATTTTTCAGGGTGATAGAAAGATTCTTCCTACATGTTTGATGTCAGCTATGATAGCTGAGCGGTTGATGAGACAAGGATGTGAGGCTTTCTTAGCTCATGTTGTGGATGCCAAGGCAGTAGGTCCTAGTATCTAGGAGGTACCAGTGGTGTGAGAATTTAAGGATGCCTTTCCTGAGGAATTTCCTAGCATTCCCCCTCCTAGAGAGATTGAGTTTGAGATCAATCTTGTTCCTGGAACACAACCCATAACACAGTCAACATACAGAATGGCACCAGTAGAGATGCAAGAGTTAAAGAAACAGTTACAAGAATTGTTAGAGAAGGGTTTTATCAGGCCGATCACTTCCCCTTGGGGTCCTCTCGTGTTGTTTGTTGAAAAGAAGGATGATTCAATGAGGTTGTGTATAGACTATAGACAATTGAACAAGGTGAAAATAAAGAATAAGTATCCTTTGTCGAGGATTGATGATCTTTTTGATCATTTGAGAGGTGCCACTGTGTTTTCAAAGATAGACCCAAGGTCAGGTTACCATCAGTTGAGAATTAAGGCTGATGACATACCCAAGTCAACTTTTAGGACTAGGTATGGTCATTATGAGTTTGTGGTTATGCCGTTTGGGCTAACCAATGCACCTGCAACATTTATGGATATGATGAATAGGGTGTTTAGACCTTATCTTGATCAATGTGTGGTTGTGTTCATAGATGATATCTTAATATACTCCAAGGATATTCAACATCATGAGCAACACCTTCGCCAGGCATTGACATTGTTGAGGCAACATCAACTATATGCTAATTTTAGCAAGTGTGAATAATGGTTATCAGAAGTGTCTTTTCTGGGCCATGTTATATCTGCAAAAGGCATTTATGTTGATCCCAAGAAAGTGGAATCTGTACTAGAATGGAAACAACCAAAGACACCGACAGAAATCCGTAGTTTTCTAGGCCTGGTAGGTTACTACAGGAGGTTTATCAAAGACTTCAGTTCTATATAGTGTAACCCATAACTAGGTTAACCAGAAAGGATGTTCCTTTTGCTTGGAATGATAAGTGTCAACGTTCTTTTCAGCTTTTGATAGAAAAGTTGACTAGTGCACCCGTGTTAGTACTACCAGAGCAAGGAAAAGGCTATATTGTATTTTGTGATGCTTCAAAGAATGGGTTGGGATGCGTGTTGATGCAAGATAAGAATGTGATTTCTTTTGCTTCACGACAGCTTATGAAACATGAGGAGAGTTACCCAACACATGATCTGGAGCTTGCAGTGGTGGTCCATGCCTTAAATATCTGGAGACACTATCTTTATGGAGAAAAGTGTCAGATCTTCACTGACCACGAGAATCTACAGTATATTTTCTCAAAACAGGAGTTGAATATGAGGCAGAGGAGATGGATGGAGCTGATTAAGGATTATGATTGCACAATAGACTACCATCTAGGGAAAGCTAATGTGGTAACTGATGCATTGAGTATAAAGTCATCTTCATCATCAAAGGTAGATAATGCATAATTAAATTCCTTGTTGTGCCATAAGAGAGATATGCTAGTGTCTCTTTGCCCAATGAATGTACAACTAGAAGTTTCCTTGCTTGCAGGATTGTTGGCATAGTTACAAGTGAAACCTACCTTGAGACAAAAGATTCATGATGCACAACAAAATGATACTATGATACAAAATATCCGATCAGGGATTGGTAGTGAAAAGTATGATGGCTTTCATGAGGTAGATGATGGTACAATTTGTTACCATAATAGGATAGTAATTCCTGATGTTGATGGGTTGAGGAAGATGGTACTTGAGGAGGCTCACTCCTCCATGTATGCAATGCATCCTGGAAGTACCAAGATGTACCAAAATTTGAAAGACATGTATTGGTGGCTAGGTCTAAAGCGTGATGTGGCAGAGTTCATTGCCAAATGTCCAGTTTTTCAGCAGGTGAAGGCTGAGCACCAGAAGCCAGTAGGGACATTACAACTCTTGCCAATAATACAGTGGAAATGGGATCATATTACTATGTACTTTGTGGTTGGTCTTCCTAGGACACCCAAGGGTCATGATTCCATATGGGTGATAGTAGACATATTAACTAAGTCTGCTCATTTTCTTCCAGTTAAGATGACATTTACAGTAGAGAAATTGGCACAAATATATGTTGATGAGATAGTCTATTTGCATGGCATTCCAGTGACTATAGTTTCTGACAGAGGTCCACAATTTACAAGTCATTTTTGGGAGCGTCTGCATTCAGCAATGGGAACACAGCTGAGATTCAACACAACTTTTCATCCGCAGACCGGTGGCCAGTCTAAAAGGACTATTCAGACTTTAAAGGATCTCTTGAGGGCACGTGTGCTGCAATTTCTTGGTAGTTGGGATGTACATCGGACTCTAATAGAGTTATTGTACAACAATAACTATCAAAGAAGCATATATATGGCTCCTTATGAGGCTATGTATGAGAGATGATGTTAGTCTCCTCTTTGTTGGTATGAGACATGTGAATATCAACTTTTGGGTCCTGAGCTAGTACAACAGACTACAGAAAAGATTAAAGTGATACAACAATAGTTGAAAGCAGCCCAGGATAGGAAAAAATCTTATGCAGATAATCGACGCAGACCACTTGAGTTCCAAGTGGGAGATAGAGTATATATTAAGATGTCTCCTTGGAAAGGTGTGCTGAGGTTTGGAAAGAAGGGTAAGTTGGCTCCTAGATTTATGGGACCATACCCTACCTTAGATCATGTTGGAAAGGTAGCATATAAGTTGGAGCTACCAACAGAGCTAGATAGATTGCATAATGTCTTTCACATCTATATGTTGAGGAAATGACATCCAGATACTGACCAGACAATCCAACCAGTAGAGGTTGAGTTAGATGAGGATATCTCTTATGTTGCGGGTCCTGTGTTGATCCTAGATAAAAGGGTGAAAAAGATAAAGAGAAAGGATATAATACTTGTGAAAGTTTTGTGGAATCACCGTGGCATAGAGGAATCCACATGGGATCTAGATAATGAGATGCATATAAAATACCCATCTCTTTTTGCGTAGGATTTCAGGGAAAAATCCTTGTTAGGGGTTTATAGTTGTAAGGCCCCTGCACTTGCTTAATGAGTTGAATGAGCTTAATTACCATAATTGAATGCTTATAACCCTAATATAACCTTTTGATATGTTTTGAAATCATAATACAAGCTTAAGTTTCAAATTTGGCCCAATTTGGACACTGTTTGAACAAGTTATGCAATTTTCTGTACATTTTGGATTTTTCTACAATTTACCCAATTGAAGGGTTTTATATGCAATTTGTCACATAAATTATGTTCCTTAGATGTTATAGTATCATTATTTATATTTTTGAACCATGGGGATCCTTGTTGAGCCATTGTTTGAAGGTATTTTCATCAAGGGTATTTTGGGGTTTACCCCTTCATGGATGAGCTACCTTTAGTAGCTATCAACTAAGGAATTATGTGATTGGCTGGGAATTTCGACAAAGTAAAGCTAATCAGGTTTATAGGGACAGTGGGAGAGCTGCTTGTGTGTGTGCTTATATATTCTTAATAATTTAAAGCCATGGACACTTGGATATATCTAGAATTTCAACTTTTTCTTTTTCTTAATATTAAAGTGTCATATACTTATCCCCAAGCACCAAAACGAGCCACTTTCTCTCCACCACCTCTCTCCTTCTCCCAGCTTCGTTATCCCTCTGTTCAGATGCGAATTTTTCTGCCCAAGGAAGAAGAAAGTGGGGATCTTCTTGGAAAAAATTCTAGGGTTGCAATTGATTCCCTTTTTGGGTCTATAAAGCTTCTTCCTAGTGTTATTGACCTAAAAGTGTAAGTTTTTTCTTATTTCCTCCATTTAATTCTTTTCTCTTCTTCCTCCTACATCTCTCCAGGTCGGAACCCTGCTGTTCCATGGTGAAAATGACTCTAGAACTCAAAAACCCTTCCTTCTTGTTTCTTTTTCTAGGGGTTTGCTTCTTTGTGGAGAGAAGTGCCTATTTGGCCAAGTTCAGATCTGAATCTAGGGATTCCTTGCCTTATTTGCTCGAGATTCTTGCTGTTTTATATCTGAGCTACTCTATAGAGGCGAGTTGTATAACATTCTTCACTTATATTGCTTACTAGAAGCTTATTAGTTCATGTTTATGCTTGAATGTGATCATCTAAGCATAGAGAAACCATGCTTGTTTAGAATTACGAATTTTTATGGTGTTCCCTGTTCTGTTCCAGTTCTATATGAACTTGTAAACATGTGTACAGCCTTTCTAAGGTTTAACATGATCTGGGACAGGCTAATAGAAACAACTTATGGTGCTATGTACAAAACAAATGATGGTTCAAATTAGGGTTTTTAAGCTATTTCCTTCCTTATCACATAACTGATTGTCATACCATTCAACAACCAATAGTGTTGCTATCTTGCAACTGATGTTCGTGATCAAGGGGGTCAAATTTATGGTGACAACCTATGGTCACCACCTTAGGTCAGGTTTTGACTCAATTAGACGTTTAATTATCATCCACTAAGTATTCTAATGATGTTATCAATTGATGATGATATTGGCTTAATATTTGATGGTGTTAACTGAATGTATTACTGATCTAACAACCAATGGTGGCCTAATGATCACAATTAATGGTGGATCAGGTCATCACCATATATGATGAATTAGGAATGTAATTGTAAATTTGACTAAACCTTGAACCAATGATTCCTTGGTTAAACTGATCTAAGGGTTAGACCTATACTTCAATTGATAACCTTGAACAATGAACCTGATCCAATGAATAATATTAGATGCTTTAACATCTAATGGATTAGAATAAATCACATGATGTTATATGTGGGTCCTAGTGAAGATAATTCAATTGTTCAATACCATTAATTGGTAGTCTTATCTTTGCCATTATATAGTTTTTTTTGGTCGGTCCAAAAAGCATGTTACTGTATTACCAAAACTTTGGGTACAAAAGAGTTTGCACCCCCATTACAGCCCTGGATGAAAACATCCAAACAACCAGAGAAACAAACTAAACACAAGCTACACAGTAGCCATCTACCTAGATAAAAGAAGAAAACAGACCCGCAATACTAACTCAAGAGATAACAAAGAACCTGAAATGACTATCCAGACTACACATGCCAACACTGGAAATAGACTCATCCTCTGAAATTGTGGCAACATGGGCAGCCGAAAACATCACTTCAGCAACCTGGGAAACTCAGGAGCAATATAGCAGAAACCTCCACTGCTATCATCCAGGTCTTCGAGTTTCTGGCAAGCAAAGGAAACCGCCAAGAGGACCTGGTTATTTCTTTATGCAAGAACCAGAGACCAAGCAACAAATGTTGTTGTTTGCACAGCAACACCCCACAGGCACTCGAAGGTGAACCTCCTGTCAAACCATCTTCTCAAAGAAGACTCCAAAGACAACTGAACAGGATGAAACAATGCTCCATTCAACCATCATATAACTCCTTCACACATGGCAGTATGATCATCTTCTGAGGTTAGTGGTCAGAAGAAATACAAAGCTTGAATGAAGGCACCGAGCAGAGCTGATTAGTGTCTTGGTGAATTGGATGAGCAGATGTAGACAGAAACATCGAAGCATCCCAGCAAACATCTGAAAGATGTTGCCATGTCGCAAAGGCAGAGAGATCTAAGGGGAAAAGGAGTGCGAGCACTCATCTCCCCGAGGAACCATCCACAACACAAACAACCCCTGTTTGCACAGAGGCATAACATCAAACACTCTAGGAGTGTTCCATAACGAATCAACAGAAGGGGCAACAGGATTCCGCCAATCGCCCTCTACTCTGTTGGATTTCCAGGTCTGAAGGTGCCGCCAAGAAGCATCAGCAGACCAGCCTCCTGAGAGGCAGACGACCCGTTGCCCCTGTTTGCACAAAGGCAACACAGTGAGCACTTTGTGGGCAGCAGCAATCCGGCACAAGTAGCAGCAAGCGGCCTGTCCGGATTCTGGAAGAGCTGCACACGATGCCCAACAAGAGTGAAACGGCGAGGAAGGCTGTAGAACCCTCTGCCACATGCACACCAGCCAAGCGACGGCAGCCTATCCTTGGGTCTTCTGTTGCGTCGGGGTTGGAGTCCCAGAACTGGGAATCATCGCCGGGGCGCAACACCTGGTTGAGAGGGAGGCGTCCCAGACCAAGCCTGACGGCAAGCCGCCATACCACATCGTGGTTCGCCAGTCAATCCCACGATCAACCGCGACAGATACTGAAGCTGACCCAATCGATGTCATGGGGCCACCATTGTACTGGAGGAATCCAGGTACCAGAACAGGATGAGAAGGAGCAGGGGAAAGAGGGGAATCGAGGAACTCCCTTCCTACGCCTGCGCCGACGGAGCAGTCAAGAAGAAAACCGAACCAGCGGGTGGCAACTCCTCTCCATCCGTCCCTTTAACGGGGTGGAGTCGACAGTGTCGATGCTACCAAGCAGCCTGGGTCCTGGCCTCAACGCCGCGCCTCCCGTCGCCTCCACGATCCTAGCCGTGATCAGTCCAAGGCGCAATCAACTGGAGAAGGCTTAAGAATCCCTCTCACCGGAGAACACTACTGACTTCAATCGAGGAAACCGCACCGTGGAGGGCCAGGGGGAGGAAGGCGTCGAATCGGCGCTCCCTCCCCCCAGCGGTGGCCACCGGGGGATCCTAGAGAGAGGGCAGAGCGGAAGCCCTAGAGAGAGAGAGAGCGGAAGCCGTTTCTAAACATCACACCATCTTTGCCATTATATAGTTATATTTGATAAATCACTATAATAAGTAGATGCGTAACTCCCATGTGATCTAGCTTGTTATACCTAACCTTGATGTAATTATATGA
Source organism: Alisma plantago-aquatica (assembly GCA_963693085.1). Taxonomy (NCBI): domain Eukaryota; kingdom Viridiplantae; phylum Streptophyta; class Magnoliopsida; order Alismatales; family Alismataceae; genus Alisma; species Alisma plantago-aquatica. The sequence continues at coordinate 197,148,313 of OY856412.1, forward strand.
TGTTTATTGGTTATAATCATACCTCTTGAATGATTAATGTAATAATGAATTACACACTTTTTGTGTTGAAACCACATTGTAGTACTATTTGAATATCATAGTGCCTTGCCATGTTAATATTTATGGACACATATGTGCTAATGATCTTTTGAGCCTTGTTTAAGGCATGGAATGATGATGTAACCTTACTATCAATAATGTGATGGTCTTAATGACCTTTGGGCATGTTTGAAGCCATGATTGTGGTGAAATCGTCTTTATGTTCCAATAAGGGTTAAAACCTTGGAACTTGTGATAAGATATTGGTATCTTGAAATAGTATGATGATAAGTGTGGTCCATTAATTTGCAATGAATGATAGGATGTGGTAATGTGATTAAGATTTATATCTCAAATGTTTTATATCCTTTGAAGTCATTATACATATATTCTTGTTAGAAAATAATTAGGGTTTGAATGTCCACTTGTATGATAAAGCCTTAATGCATTCAATTGGCAGTATTTAATCAAGTGTAACCTTAATCATGTAGAGCCCTGTGCCGTAGATCCATCTTCAATGTCAGAACTTACTGGATGGTAAAATGAGTATTCCTAAGGGAAAATTGGAGTGCATACTATTGAGTATGTGGGGGTGGAAAGTTGAGGATATATCCTTGTCATCCACAATTGCAGGTTATGGAGGATGGCTATGGTCATGCCTCAGACATTTGATGTGATTGGGGACAGCTGCGGTTGTGCCTCGGATTAGAGGGGTTTGTTTACCCTATTTTCTCGTGTCGTAACTTGTACCAAGTATGAACTAGTTGTTATCAGTTGATTATATGTCACTATTGGCAATTTGACTGGTATGTCAATGCAGTTTACTCATACTGATCGAGGGGAAGAGATCTTAGGATACCGACACTCCTAGATCTATACAGAACTGAATAACACTTCGAAGTGGTTAGTTGGACTTTGAGTGGTACAACTCAAACTCCCCAGGGCATAATAATAAAAAGATATAATATCAGCCATGTAGTATAATTGCTAGGGTTTAATACATATCGCATTGGCTGATTAACCCTTGTCTTGTCTTTACACTACATAGTTCTAACATGATGTAGACTTACGAAAATTGTGTAATTCTACTTGATGCTACAACTTATTTTCTTAACTGCTTAGTATGCTTAAACTATTCAGTCTATTCATATTGCTTATTCAATACCCTAACTGCTCAATGAATTTACTGTTAATTAATATGTTACGATCAATATAAGTTGGAGAGAGTTATATCTCTTGCTGGGACTGGGTCTCACCTGTGGGTCACCCCAATTTTTTAGGTGGTCACGGGCAATGAGGTCGAGGTCGTGCTGTGGAAGAGAACCAACCTGGTGATCAATAGATTCAGAAGGTTGGTTAGTTGTATATTTTAGTCATAGATGTTAGTAGTAGAGTCCTAGTGTCATCCCTGTACTCTCAGGTCCTGGTATGGGATGTGTTTTCTAGATGATATACTTATATCGACATGAGATTTTGGTAGTATGCCAATGTTTGTAAATATATGGCATGTACATGTGAAATATCTTTTGTATGCAAGATGTGACTGAGGTCTTTGGACCCATATGTAAATACTTGTTACAGTATATGAGAATGGAATGATGGACCTTTTGTAAATGTTCTAGAGTTTATTTACGTTGTTGGAATTGGTTTTAATTATTTTTCTTTTTTGACTATGTGATTAATTAGTAGTTGATCGTGTTTTGTGTTTTGAGTAATCTCATTTAGCGTGACGAGGTGCCACAGATATAATAATGAATCACAAGTGTGATGTGATGGGGCTTAGGACCTGGTAAGGGCTTAATGCCTAATTGAGGTAATATACTCTGGTACTGATATGAGGAATTGATATTCCATGATGATGCGTGCGAATGATAGCCTTGTGGCTGACAGTGATATAGTGATATGAAGTAATGGAAATCAGTTTATAGTTTAAATGATGAAAGTTTCTGTTGTAATACTCTCCGTTTTCTTTTATAGAATTTGTTTGTGGTTTGTACATTATAACTTGATTGTTGCTAAAAGACACTTTAATTGGTTGAATTAATCAAGTGGAACTAAAAATGTAGTTTCCCTGTCCATATATCCATTCGGTGTTAGGACTTTTTGAATGGTGAAATGAGTTTAACTCAGAGAGCATATTGTTGAATATACGGGGTGCAAGTTGAGGTATCTCCTTGTATCCTTAATTCACAGGATTGGCTTCAAGCCATTTCTTAAAAGAGTGTGGTTGTAGGCCGTATGTCTAATACAAAAGAAGAGTATGGTTGTGGCCATGATTCCATATATGTAAGCAGGATTGAATGAAGGTCATACCCTGAATAGAAAACATGCTACATGCTGTATCTCTATAGCGAAGAGCCTCTATACGCTAAGCTAGCTATCTGTAGATTGACTCATATGTCTCTACCATACTCATACTGACTGAGGGGGTGAGGTCGTGGATTCCGACTCTTCCATAGACCTTTATGGCACTGATGCTTACTTCGTAGTGGTCAGTTGGAGAATGGAAGGTATATTCCCATCTCTGTACAACATAAGATTGATTGTTGAAAGATGTAATCAGCTGTATAGCATATTTGTTTAAGGATCAAATACATGAACACTAGTTGAAGCATTGCCTTGCTTTCATACTATTTAGTTTATAACAGTTATACAAGTTCTTCATATTCCTTTTAAAATTGATTAAATGATCTATTGCTCAGTTGTAGGTATTTGAGCTAAGAGATGATGAGACTGCTCTACCCTTCATATAATCAACAGTTATACATGTTTAATTAAATAAAGGCTTCTTCTGCTCTCATTCATAAAATTTTAATTGTGATAATAATAATGTTGGCAGAGAGTTATATCTCTCACTGGGACTTGTTGTCTCACCCTGTGGGTGCCACAACTTTTTAGGTGGATGTGCACAAGGAGGTAGTGACCGTGTAGCCGGGAACATGTAGCAATAGTAAAGACAACAATAGTAGCTCATGTTTAGTCTGTTGTTATGTGTCTAGTAGAAATAGAGTCCTATGTGTCATCCCTATACTTTCAGGTCCTTGGGAGATAGTTTTCAAATCCAGTTTCATGATCAATCTGAGATTTTAGCTAAGAGCGCCTCCATGTATAATGTTTCTTTTGTATATGTTTTGGTAAAGCAACTGATATCTCATATCTTTATAATATGAGGGAACAATGTATGTATAAAGTAAACCAAATGTATATATGGCCTTGGCCCTTTCGGTAAAAAGTTTCTGGCAGTGCATCATGATGGAAAATGGTTTTAATTTTTAGCAATTTTTGGTAATTCGTTGTTAATGGTTGTTTTTGCATGGTTTGGTGTGATATCATTATTAGTTGGATAGCGGTTGTCACAAGTTCTCTCTAGGTATCTCTTTTGTTTTATTGACCTCAACACTACTTGGTGTTTCAGCCAAGACCTCAAAGGATGTGTTACCCACACCTTTACATGGTGTGTCAGGCTAAGTGTGTCACCCATCACACTTGGGTCGGGCTAGAGGGATATCATATTGTGAGTGTATCAAATTAGGGTTAGGGTTGGCCATATCGACCTCCATACTCAACTAAGGCATCGGGGTTTGATTAACCATCTTAAATAGACATCTCATGGTCATGAAGAGCCAGTGTTATTAAGGCACATATCATTTTTATGGTGTGAAGAATATTGACCTAGCATCTTCTAGGTTGTTACGGGTCAACAACATATTGTTTGAGGCATCACAAGTCATGATGACCATCCATGTTATAGTGCAAGTGTGTGTTAACTTAGATATCTTCAAGATATCAGCCTTCCCTATTCTTCAGCCTTAGGTGACATGTTAGAAAACTACAAGGATGGTAGTCCTACATGTTGGGTTATGGAGGAGGCAGAGAAGTAGCGGAAACAAAAAAATTTTCTCCCCAAACCCGGAACAAAAGGAATCGCGTCAACATCTATATAATAGGAAAGATGGTTTGTGAATCATACCTTGTCCCGAGGCTTGCTCGGCGACAATAACACGCGCCTTGCGCGGTCTTCACCTCCGGTCTTGGACGGTGTCTGTGCAGCTCCTGGTCGCACAAGGACTGAAGACTCCTCCTCCTACCGGACTGTCGGATGACAGTTGTCCTCCTGAGCGGTAGTGACCTCCCGCCTCTGAAGTAGTCCACACGGACCACCCGGAACTCCACTCTCCTTGTCCCACAAGGAAGTGGAAGGAGTCGCACCCTCCTGTTGACGTACTAGTCGCCAACACACTCTCCTGCTATCAATTGCAACTGCAGTTGTCCTTCCCTTGCTACACCTCCCTTTGCGGGAAGCACTTGCTCGGGCTCTCTCTCGGTTACCAAAACCAGAGAGAACGACAACTTTGCAGAGCAATCAACTTGCACTGAGTTGTACTTTGAGAAGCCCCCAATACCCCTATATATAGGCGAGTCATGGGACATGGTTCTCTGTGCCCGGCAATACGGGACTAAAGCAGGAGTAGAAGGGTCCGAGAATTTTCCACAAAAAGCAATCGGTTCGCAACTTGAAATGATCGGTTCACAACTGAACCGATCGGTTCGGCCATTGAGCCGATCGGTTGGACCTGAGTCGATCGTTTGGGGCACTCCAACCGATCGGTTGGTGCCCTGAACCGATCGGTTCATAGTCCTAAACCGGCTCAAAAAGACTTTCCTTGTTTCATTTCCAATCGAATTGGGCAATTTGAAACCAAAGGAAAATTCTTGCCGACATGACTTTTCCCAACTGGTCGGTTGCACCAGTTGAGCCGATCGGTTCAACCCTTGAACCGGTCGTTTCAACCTGGGCATGAGCCGATCGGCCTGGACACTCCAGCTGACCAGTTCAGCAACCTCAGCCGACCGGTTCATCACATGAACCGATCGGTTGGGAGCACAGGTTGGGCAAAATCAGTCAAATGCGATTTCAATCAATCCGATACTCCAATCAATGCGTCCAACACCTTGAACATTATGATATTGAGCTATCGATTAATTGAGTGTTTAATTGAACTACTAAACTCCTTTAGTAATCAATCTAAACATTGCTTGTGGACAAAACTCCTCTTCCAGGTTAAATCCTATGTGTGTGACCCTGCAGGTCCATTTCACGTTGGCAGTGAAAGTCCATAACACTTATGACTTCACAAGCAAAGAGCGGTGCCTAGTCACACATCATTGCTACCCAAGTGAAAGTAGAAAGTTGGAGAACAACTTTCATCCTACAATCCGTAAATGGTGTTACAGTGAATGTATAATTCCTTTGTCACTGATATCCAGAATGAACTCGAGGCATGGAACAGTCATCCTGTCAATGTTCATTCATTTCCTTGATCTCAGAGTAGACCGAGTGAGATGTGTATGACATCAATATCACATATTGATTCATACGTGCATGCGCATGCCTTTCTCAATCCTACTCATCAAGTGGCCAAGGATATCAAAATCCCTTAGGAGGGACAAATCCCATATCTATCACTCACCCCTCAAAAGCCCCATGTGTCAAAGCCACCCAATCATCACCTTTATAACAACCCATGTTTTAGGACTGCGTTTGATGATGTCAAAGTGTACCCAACGACATGTGTTGAGTGCAGTGATTTCAGGTCTAAGAATCACACTCACCACCATCACTGTGAGAGCTGACTGTGACTACCATGTCATGGTTCCATGTGTCACTCACACGGTGGGTCTGTCCGATACCTTGTTCTCTAACAAGTACCTATGTACTTGGTTTGATATCACTATATCATGACTAATGAGATTCTCTCATCAACCAACACACAATCTAGTCTTCAGTGTTATTGATGTCTATGGCTATTTCCACAATAACAACCGACTAGGGACTATACAAGAATGTATACTCTTAACATCCGTATGATCTCATCGTTTAGGTCCTTAACCTAAAAGCATACGTCATTGAGTAAAACAATATTTAGACATCTATCATGTTACACCATCATCTCAGAAACAGTTTAAACATATAGATTGGAAATTGCCTTTATTATTATTCAAATCATTTACAAAGTATCCCATTACAATCATCATATGACTTGCTCTATGGGCATACATACCAACAGACTCCCACTTGCACCTAGAGCCAGTCACCAAGGAAACGCAGTCCTTGTGACCTAGCATGACCATCATGCTTCTGCTGAGAAAGGGCCTTAGTCAGTGGATCAGCTATGTTGTCTTCAGTTGGTACTTTGCAAATCTTCACATCTCCTCGCTGTACGATCTCTTGTATGAGATGGAAGTGCCGCAGTATGTGCTTGGACCGCTGATGTGATCTGGGCTTCTTAGCTTGTGCAATAGCTCCATTATTGTCACAATAAAGCTCAATTGCATCACAGCTACTGGGAACTACACCAAGTTCAGAAATGAACTTCCTGATCCACACAGCCTCCTTTGCTGCATGCGAAGTAGCAATATACTCGGTCTCTGTAGTAGAATCGGCAAATGTTTCTTGCTTGGAACTCTTCCAGCTCACAACTCCATTATTAAGGCAAAACACAAATCCTGACTGCGATCTGTAATCATCTTTATCGGTTTGGAAGCTTGCATCGGTGTAACCCTTTACAACCAGCTCTTCCTCACCGCCGTACACAAGAAACTGATCCTTAGTCCTTTGCAAGTACTTGAGGATGTTCTTCACAGCTGTCCAGTGAGCATCCCCGGGATCTGACTGGTACCTGCTCGTCATGCTGAGAGCATATGAGACATCTGGGCGTGTACACAACATAGCGTACATGATGGATCCGATGGCTGATGCATATGGGATCCCATTCATACGCTCCCTCTCTTCACAAGATTGGGGACATTGAGCTCTAGAGACAGTAACTCCATGTAGCATAGGGACGTTGCCTCTCTTTGAGTTCTCCATGCTGAACCGCTTCAGCACCTTGTCAATGTACGTGCTCTGACTTAGTCCGAGAAGCCTTCTAGATCTATCTCTATAGATCTTAATTCCTAGAATATAGGATGCTTCTCCTAAGTCCTTCATTGAGAAAGTTTTCCCAAGCCAAGTCTTTACCTTCTCTAAGGCTAAGACATCATTCCCCATCAAAAGTATGTCATCCACATACAATATGAGAAATGTGGTCGAGCTCCCGCTAACCTTCTTGTACACACAAGGTTCATCTTCATTTTGAATAAAGCCAAACACTTTGACTTCTTCATCAAATCGAAGATTCCAACTCCAAGATGCTTGCTTCAATCCATAGATTGACCTTTGCAGTTTACAAACTTTATTGGCATTCTTTGGATCTATAAAACCTTCAGGCTGTGTCATGTACACATCCTCATGAATATTCCCGTTAAGGAATGCAGTTTTAACATCCATCTGCCAAATCTCATAGTCATAATAAGCTGCAATAGCAAGCATGATCCTGATGGACTTAATCATGGCAACTGGAGAAAAGGTTTCGTCATAGTCAACACCTTGAATTTGTCGAAAACCCTTTGCAACCAATCTACCTTTATAAGTTTGCACATTTCCATCCATGTCGGTCTTTTTCTTGAAGACCCACTTGCACCCTATGGGTTTTACCCGTTCGGGTGGTTCCACCAAAGTCCATACTTTGTTGGAGTACATGGATTCCATCTTGGATCTCATGGCTTCTAGCCATTTCTCAGAATCTGGTCCCTCCATAGCCTCTACGTAGGTAGTTCGATCATCATCTATGATCAACTCTCCACCTTCCTGAGTTACAAGGTATCCAAACCTCTCAGGTTCAAGGCGAGTCCTACTAGATCTACGAGGTCCTTGTGTTACCTGAGGAGACTGAGATTCCACAACACCTTGTGAATCTACATTTTCCTCTGGTACATCTACCGGTTCAATGTTTTCTTGTTGGGTTTGAACCTCTTCAAGCTCTACTTTCCTCCCACTGTTTCCTTTGGAAATAAATTCCCTCTCTCGGAATACAGCATCCCTGGCAACAAACACTTTGTTGTCAGTAGGGTGGTATAAGTAATATCCCCTCGTTTCCTTGGGGTATCCAACAAAATAACATTTATCGGATTTGGGTCCAAGCTTATCAGGAAACATTTTCCTAACGTAAGCCTCACAGCCCCAAATCTTCATAAAAGACAAAACGGGATGCTTCCCATACCATATCTCATATGGTGTCTTTTGAACCGATTTAGATGGCACACGGTTAAGTGTAAATGCGGCGGTTTCAAGAGCATGACCCCAGAAAGAAATTGGAAGATCAGCAAAACTCATCATTGATCGCACCATATCTAACAATGTGCGATTCCTTCTTTCAGACACACCATTATGCTATGGTGTTCCAGGCGGAGTCCATTGTGATACAATACCACGGGCTCACAGAAGGTCCTCAAACTCCTGGCTCAAGTATTATCCACCTCGATCGGAACGAAGTGCCTTAATACTTTTACCAAGCTGCTTCTGTACTTCATTCATGAAATCCTTGAACCTTTCAAGGGTTTCTGACTTATGCTTCATCAGGTACACATAGCCATACCTACTGAAATCATCAGTGAAGGTAATGAAGTACTGATACCCATTTCTGGCATTAGTTCTAAAAGGCCCACATACATCAGTATGTATGAGTCCTAATAGATCACTAGCTCTCTCACCTTTACCTGAAAAGGGAGTCTTGGTCATCTTGCCCAACAAACAAGATTCACATGTCTCTATTGATTCATAATCAAAAGAGTCTAGATAACCATCTTTATGGAGTATAGAAATGCGCTTCTCATTTATGTGCCCTAGACGACAATGCCAGAGATATGTTTTGTTTGAGTCGTTGAGTTTTTGCTTTTTGGTGTTTACGTTGTATACACTGGTCTCCAAGTCTATCAAGTATAGACCATAAGACATAGGGGCACTGCCATAAAGGATCCTATCTTTAGAAATGGAACACTTTCCATTCTTAATAAGAAATTCAAATCCATCTTTGTCCAAACAAGAGACGGAAATGATATTCCTATTTATGGAAGGTACATAATAGTAGTTCTTCAACTCTATTATTAGACCACTAGGTAGAGTTAACTCATAGGTTCCTACAGCACTGGCGGCAACTCTTGCCCCATTAGCAACACGTAGTTCAACCTCGCCTTTCCCTAAAGGCCTACTTCTCTTAAGATCCTTCACATTTGAACAAATGTGAGATCCACATCCGGTATCTAGTACCCATGATGAAGAAGTAGTAAAGTTAATCTCTATCACGTATACACCAGAAGTAGAGATCTCTATCTCCGACTTCTTCTTCCATCGTTCCTTCCATCCTCTCCATGTAGAAGAAATTGGTTTGGCGAGAGAACACTTCTCTCCCTTACCTACTTTCTTCTTCACCAACGCATTACGCGTACATAGAGTGGATTCTAAGGCTCCTGGTATATCTGGATTGTGCAGAACACTTCTCACAGTCCTCAACCAGTTATGGAATTTATTCTCAATTAATTTGCCCATTTTAAAAGATGATTCTTTTGCCATTCTACAAGAGAAAATTTGCATTTGTCAAAACCTTTTTGATTTGATTTGAATAAAATTTGACGATAGTTAATTAGGACTTTAATTAATTACCGCTCCCACTATTTTGACTCAAATTGATAGCCCTCACCATCAATTCGGAAGATTGCAGCGTACAATCTTCTAGTGGGTCAAGATCCTAAAATCCTCTGAGCCATGGACCAGCTAGGGCTGTCACCCACAACTCAGATCTCTCAGGTAGGCAACTTTTGCCAATTGCATCATATGCAACTCTTGAAAGATGTCATATGCAACTCCTTGCCATGATCATCTCCATGCCTCAAGGTACTAGATCCCATCTAGATCACCTTGTTAAGTCCGACCCAAAGCCAACACGATGAATGTGCACCCTGCTAGGGCAGACCCACACATTCATCCTTCACGCTTCCACGAGATAGACGGTGCACCACGCTAGGGCGTGCCCACACTTGGTCGATCAAGCTTTTCACGTGTGTCGCATTTGGAAGGCATCTAAAACTTAATATTTAATGAGGGATTTGGTTTTTATATACATATACATATCCAATCACCACAATATATAGTACGTATCATATACATGCTATATCCCACAGAAAACATGCATAAACGATAAAAAGCAATGATTATGGCCATCCTATTTGTGATTCCTCGAGCCAAGAGGAATCACGGTCATCTAGGTCTACATCACATGCAACCTGTACAAGATGAAATCTGTGCCTGCCTTTCTGGGTTTGATCAGCTAATCTCCATGACTGATCGGCTCGCCATCAGGTAGGTTGTTCGGGTGCCACCAGCCGATCGACTGGCACCTCCAGCCGATCGGTTCACCGGTCATCGTGCATCTCCTCATGTCGCCACCCGCTCATCTCGTTCCTCGAACCGACCGTCTGGATCACCAACCGATCGGTTCACTCCTTGAACCGATCGTCTTCAGGTTGTCCGCCGTTCTTTGACATAACAGGAAATAAAATCTATCCTATTTACAAATGAATTGTGAAACCCCGAGTTACATTCGGGGGGAGCAAAGGTAGGAAAAGAATTCTCGAATTATTTCGAGTTACATCAGGAATATTAGAAAGGGAATCGGTGCGCAGACCGAGATGCAAGCAACCACACAAACAACCACACACAGATATAGGGGTTTATAGGCCATAATCATGCTACACATCCACCACAAAACTCGTTTAAGGGCGACGCGTATCGAGTGCATTAATATTACATATCATATATGTATATTAGGGATTTGTGGATTGGACATGTATAAAGCCGATATTATTCGCATCGCATGCAATAAAGGCGACAAACCAAAATCGATCACATCGATAATCCTAAAATATAGAGAGGTTGATGTGGCTCTGATACCACTTTTGGGTTATGGAGGAGGCAGAGAAGCAGCGGAAACAAAAAAAATTTCTCCCCAAACCCGGAACAAAAGGAATCGCGTCAACATCTATATAATAGGAAAGATGGTTTGTGAATCATACCTTGTCCCGAGGCTTGCTCGGCGACAATAACACGCGCCTTGCGAGGTCTTCACCTCCGGTCTTGGACGGTGTCTGTGCAGCTCCTGGTCGCACCGGGACTGAAGACTCCTCCTCCTACCGAACTGTCGGATGACAGTTGTCCTCCTGAGCGGCAGTGACCTCCCGCCTCTGAAGTAGTCCACACGGACCACCCGGAACTCCACTCTCCTTGTCCCACAAGGAAGTGGAAGGAGTCACACCCTCCTGTTGACGTACTAGTCGCCAACACACTCTCCTGCTGTCAATTGCAACTGCAGTTATCCTTCCCTTGCTGCACCTGCCTTTGCGGGAAGCACTTGCTCGGGCTCTCTCTCGGTTACCAAAACCAGAGAGAACGACAACTTTGCAGAGCAATCAACTTGCACTGAGTTGTACTTTGAGAAGCCCCCAATACCCCTATATATATAGGCGGGTCATGGGACAAGGTTCTCTGTGCCCGGCAATACGGGACTAAAGTAGGAGTAGAAGGGTCCGAGAATTTTCCACAAAAAGCAACCGGTTCGCAACTTGAAATGATCGGTTCACAACTGAACCGATCGGTTCGGCCATTGAGCCGATCGGTTGGACCTGAGCTGATCGTTTGGGGCACTCCAACCGATCGGTTGGTGCCCTGAACCGATCGGTTCATAGTCCTAAACCGGCTCAAAAAGACTTTCCTTGTTTCATTTCCAATCGAATTGGGCAATTTGAAACCAAAGTAAAATTCTTGCCGACATGACTTTTCCCAACTGGTCGGTTGCACCAGTTGAGCCGATCGGTTCAACCCTTGAACCAGTCGTTTCAACCTGGGCATGAGCCGATCGGCCTGGACACTCCAGCCGACCGGTTCAGCAACCTCAGCTGACCGGTTCATCACATGAACCGATCGGTTGGGAGCACAGGTTGGGCAAAATCAGTCAAATGCGATTTCAATCAATCCGATACTCCAATCAATGCGTCCAACACCTCGAACATTATGATATTGAGCTATCGATTAATTGAGTGTTTAATTGAACTACTAAACTCCTTTAGTAATCAATCTAAACATTGCTTGTGGACAAAACTCCTCTTCCAAGTTAAATCCTATGTGTGTGACCCTGCAGGTCCATTTCACGTTGGCAGTGAAAGTCCATAACACTTATGACTTCACAAGCAAAGAGCGGTGCCTAGTCACACATCATTGCTACCCAAGTGAAAGTAGAAAGTTGGAGAACAACTTTCATCCTACAATCCATAAATGGTGTTACAGTGAATGTATAATTCCTTTGTCACTGATATCCAGAATGAACTCGAGGCATGGAACAGTCATCCTGTCAATGTTCATTCATTTCCTTGATCTCAGAGTAGACCGAGTGAGATGTGTATGACATCAATATCACATATTGATTCATACGTGCATGCACATGCCTTTCTCAATCCTACTCATCAAGTGGCCAAGGATATCAAACTCCCTTAGGAGGGACAAATCCCATATCTATCACTCACCCCTCAAAAGCCCCATGTGTCAAAGCCACCCAATCATCACCTTTATAACAACCCATGTTTCAGGACTGCGTTTGATGATGTCAAAGTGTACCCAACGACATGTGTTGAGTGTAGTGATTTCAGGTCTAAGAATCACACTCACCACCATCACTGTGAGAGCTGACTGTGACTACCATGTCATGGTTCCATGTGTCACTCACACGGTGGGTCTGTCCGATACCTTGTTCTCTAACAAGTACCTATGTGCTTGGTTTGATATCACTATATCATGACTAATGAGATTCTGTCATCAACCAACACACAATCTAGTCTTCAGTGTTATTGATGTCTATGGCTATTTCCACAATAACAACCGACTAGGGACTATACAAGAATGTATACTCTTAACATCCGTATGATCTCATCGTTTAGGTCCTTAACCTAAAAGCATACGTCATTGAGTAAAACAATCTTTAGACATCTATCATGTTACACCATCATCTCAGAAACAGTTTAAACATATAGATTGGAAATTGCCTTTATTATTATTCAAATCATTTACAAAGTATCCCATTACAATCATCATATGACTTGCTCTATGGGCATACATACCAACACTACACATGTAACAAATTGATAGGAGGTGAGGAATTAATGTGTATCAGTTTACATTCAACAACCTTGTATCAGGTTAGGGTTTCCACAAATCGATATTGGTTTGTGCATATAATTTTCCATCATCTTCAAGCTCCAACCCTTCATCCATTACTACTCTAGTTCATGGAATACATCCCCATATATCCATTAGAACTCATAGAACCATCATTAAAACAAGAAAAGTCGAAGTAGAGAAGGAATCATAAAGTATTTGCATGATAGAAGGTGAATAATAATGAAGTTGAGTTCAAGTTATATAACCCGCCTCAAGATAACTACTAAAGCTTCAAGCTCTACATTCCTAAGGTTGAAGATGACTTATCAAAAGTCCAAGAGTCAATCATAACACCTTTATATGAAAGGAGATACCATAGTAAGGAACTTGGTGAAGAAGGAAGGAAAGGAAAGAATCATGATCCGAGAAGCATAGTCTTTCTAAGGTAGAAGACAATCATGGATTTACCTTGGGCAAGTTTCTCAGCCTTCCCCTTAATCCGTGAGCTCTTAGGGTCGTCCACCAAGAAAGAGATGGTAAAGGAGTAGAAAGGTTTATTAGGAGGTGAAAACAGGGGTATATATAGTTGAGGCTCATGAAAGAGATTATATGTAAGGTATCATCACCATATGTACATGGGTGACACATGTCCTTGCATGGTGGCACCATGCAACCACATTTATATTTATATGAAAAACTCCTGCGGATAGTCCAAGGGTGAGTTATTGGCCATTGTGTATCTTGCTTAACAAGATATCACAACCCGATATCACTTTGTGTAAACTGATACAACTTTTGCAAGGAAGTCTTAAACCAATAGGATTCACTTATTTGAGGTGCTTAGCCCAACATGAATGCTTCCAAAAAGTTTCTAAACTGATAGGGAACTTCCTCCATGGTTTCTAAATTGATAGGAAACCCCATATACGCTTCACAACTCAACATAACCACACCTAGAGTTCAAGATACTCAACATTCTATGGTTCTTATGTCACCAAGACTGTTATCACTCAACCAAGACTCAAACAAGGCGCCCCTTCTCTATCTCTCCTTTAGATGATACTAAGAGAGATTAGGAACACTCTAGAGGTGGTAAATTGCACATCAACCCCTTATATTGGGTAAATTACATGTTATACCAAAACTATCATATATAGCTCAAATAGTCTTCAAACATGCTCAAATTTGAAACTTTAGCTCTCCTTAAGTCTTAATTACTTTTCAAAATATTAAAAAAGGTTCTAATAATCTCACTTAGGCAAAAATTCTAGGGTTATCTCAAAACCTAGGTCAGGGTCTAAGAATATTTGTGAGATTTCCCACATCACAGTTACAATGAGAATTGTTTTCTAATAACCACCATTTATGAAGGACTTACTTCTATAGAATGGATGTCTATAAGTGCTGTGCAAGGAAGTTATTTCAAGAAACATGATGCTAAAACTACTAAGGAGATCATCAACAATATGGTCATAGTTCAAGAAGGAAGGTATTACGACAGAGGTTCTATCACAACCACATGTTCCATAAATACTTCTTCTCAGTCAAAGTTGATTGAAAGTTTAAATAACATATTATATAGAATGGCAACTGATGTACAAAAACTGAAAGAAGCAAACTCTAGATATCGTGTTGAGGCTATTGTGAAATGTGTTACTTGTGAATAAGGTGGTCACGACATAGACCATTGCATCTATACCCATGAGTTAGAAGATAATCATATAATTCACATGGAGAATGTGTCTTATTAAAATTATTATGACTTGACCATCTTGGGTTTTCATATGGAAATATCTCTACTGTAGTAAACTCTTTCTGACTAAATCAAACACCATAATCAATAGGTAGGGAACAAGCTATAGGAAATCCTCTGGGTTCCAAAAAAATAAACCCCAACCACAACAAGGTAGCTTCACTAGGAAGCCAAGGGGGAGTTTGTTCCAACAACAACAAAAATCCATAAAAAAGTTACATTCCCTCACTGAGAGATTGGGAGAATGCATGGTGAATAATAGTAACCTGATGTCAAGCATGCAAACACAATTGTGGAATGTGAATACCCAAATCAGTGACTTGCAATGACATATTAGGATGATCTACCAACAACTAGCCTGTATAGTAGCATCAATCAAAAGACTAATTGGGAAGTTTCCTTGGAGTATTGAACAAAGTCTAAAGAGTGAAAGTGCAAGGATTGCAACACTTTGTTCTAGAAGGACTTCAGATATACCACAAGCTATCATGCTACCCGCTGAAGAAAGTGATGATGCTATCAACCACAATGAAAGAGAAGTGTATGCAACCATGAAATCTCAAGGAAATACTAGGCCTATTCCATCCATCAGGAGCACCTTTTCCCCATCACTTCATCAAGGCTCAACTTGAAAAAAAAACACCAAATTCTTGGACTTCATCAAGAAGATACATTTGGTCATCCCACTTCTGGACGTCATCAATGAAATGCCCACTTATGCCAAGTTTCTTAAGGATATTATTACCAAGAACTAAAAAAGAGGGGAAATTGAAACAGTGCATGTGGAAAGGATGGCAACAACCTTTTTCTAGTCCACTATACCATCCAAGCAGATCCAAGATCTTTCACTATACCCCTTCTCATAGGAGATACTTCACCAAGATATGGCTTGGCCTAATTGGGGGCCTACATAAGCCTCATCCCACACAACCTAGAAATCATACTCGGTTTGTCTGACATTGTTAACTCATATATGAGAATCCAGTTGGCCGATAACTCTTTCACTAAGACACTTGGTGTAGTTGAAGATGTCCCCATACGAATCAGCAATTTCTTTATCCCGTGTGACATTGTCATCATTAATGTAGTTGAAGATCCTGTGGCCGATGATTTTTGGATGACCCTTCCTTTCTACAGCTCGCATATTAATTGACGTTGTAGACATGCTAATTACCATAAGGGTTGGTAATGAATACATCAATTTCAATGTGCTAGACAACATGAACAACCCTTACCCAATGGACACAAGTTATTTCACTGGCTGTCATAATCAATTGTGTGCTGAAATTTAAGAACACAACATGATTGGGGATCCATTGATGTGGGCACTCACTAACCCATATTCATGGATCACTAATCCTGAAGTTGAAGAAATCCTAGCTTACTTGGAAGTCACCAAAGAAAAGGAAACTCACCAACAAGGCTCAATTGAAACGACCAATTATGTCTCTCTTTAGAAAGAATCTAGGGATATATGTGCACAAAAGCATGTACCTAATTTAAAACCCCTTCCATAAGGTTTAAGTATGAATTCCTAGATGATGAGTGGAGGAATCCTATGATTATAAATTCTCAGTTATCTTTTGATCAATAGAAAAAACTATTGATTCAACTCAAACTCTAAAAAAACTCTTGGTTACTGTATAGATGACATCAAAGAACTTATTCCTGTTGTTTGCATGCATCAAATCAACTTGGAAGACATTGCTAAAATATGTGTTCAAGGTTAAAGAAAGTTAAATATTAAGATGCATGAGGTCATGCACAAAGAAGTAATTAAGGTATGATGCTGGAATCATTTATGCCATAAGTGACAAGAATTGGTCAATGAAGTGCTTGTAGTATCTAAGAAAGGAGGCATGACAATAGTAAAAGTGGTGACAGAAAGAAACTATCCACTAGCACAATGATTTGTTGGCGAATATGCATATATTACAGATTGCTAAATGATGCAACAAGAAAAGATCGTTTTCCTCTTCCTTTTATTGACCAGGTCCTAGAGAAACTTGCTCATCTCTTTCACTTATTGAAAGATATAGGGGGGTGAATAGAGCTTTATAACAAATTAATTTTTTTTTAATGTGAAATAGAAATAAAAAAACAACCACAAGAGATATACAAATTTAGAGTGGTTTTGTCTACACCGTCAATCCATAACCCCAGTTGTAGCCAACTGGGATTTTCAATAAAACACTTCAATTAATTTAAAGGTGAGGACAAATTACAAAATGGTTGATGTAAATAAACCCTCTTGTTTATCGACCACGGAAGAGCACCACCAAACCTCTTCTTTAGCAGACTCCGATGCACCACTAGACGAGGAAGAGAACCAAATGTACCTCTTATTTTGCAGACTCCCAAGACACGACGCACATGGAAGAGAACTATATGTCACCTCTTTTTTAACAGCCAAAGGAAGAGAACCACCTCTTGCGGAATCCTAGACATCCTTCTCCACCGGAAGTAGCCCAACCGCAATTTACAACTAGCAAAAATAAGATGGGAAAAAGAATTACAACAAGTAAGGTCTACAATATCCTTATGAATCAAGCTTGTGGACCAAATCATTGAAAAATGTATCAAGGTTGAATGGTGGCAGGCTAAGATAAGTCAAGGACTCGAAAGGATTTGTTATGAACAGTTTGCAAATGGATTGTTACAGTTACTGTTTCTCAAGAGTAATGTATGAAAGTATGCAAGCATATGTTAGGATGCCCCTAGACTATTCCTATTTATAGGAATGGAGTATGGGTGGTTAAGGCATATTTGGGGAGAGTCTGGAGGGCTCCAAGGGGTTAACTAGCTATTTGAACGAAATTAGTTTAGGTGAAATGACTAGTTTGATTGTAATAAAGACTTATTCTAGAAAATTCTTCAGTCAATAATTTTCTCGACCGAATAGGTTCTTGATCAACAAGTTTTTTGACCGAGTCAAGGCTGGACACACAAGAGCTCTAATGGCTATAAGTCAGTCTATCTTCTTAGTCAAAGGTTGCAATGACTCTATCTCGGTCGAAAATATTTTTGATCAAAAATGTGTTGGTCCACAAATTGTTTGACTCAAAATTTAATGTGAAATTTGATCTAATGAGCCCTCGATTGAGAAGTGTCTCAGTCGACAACAATTTTGACCGACAGAGTCTCGTCCAACAAAACTTCGACCGATAGGCTGTAAAAAATGGATAAACTTTGGAAACAATTATGTAATGATTTTTCTAGAGTGAGCTACCTATCCTAGACACTTGGTATTGACATATGATAGGTTTTGGGATAGGTAGGTTTGGTCCAAACCTTGGTTTTTACATGAGTTCTAAAAACTTGTACATTTGAAATACAAATAAGCACATATGAAAAATTATTCAAATAATTGATGTTTCAATCTTGAGTTTTCCAAGAGGTTCCTAAAACACTTAGAGTATCATGTCAAATCTAAAAATATGACATGTTTGTCATCATCAACTAAGAAGATAAGCTAATGTACAATCTAGTCAACAATCTTCCCCTTTTTGAAGACGGCAAACATTTGAAGATGGCAAACATTTCAAATTATAAATAAAAACTAAAAAAAAATATTCACACCATAGTGAATTTTTCCTTGAATATTCTCAAAATTTGTGCATATTCTCATTTGAGAGGTATGAAACATATGATCCAACTATCAAAGTGAAGTGCACCAATTAATGTATGGAAGAGAGTCTCATAAAGTAAAAACATGAAAGATCAATCAAAGAAATAAGTTTTTGTGTAGAAAATATTTCTCCCCCTTTGTCATCTCAAAAAGGTAAACATTATGACAAGTAGATGACTCCCCCTGAGTGAGATACTCCTCCTTAATATGATCCGCACAAAACAAATGTCAAATTTAGTCATATGATCAAGGAACATGAAAAGGGTGTCTAATTGCCAATGAAAGCAATGTTAAGTCCTTCATCACAAAAGATCCCATAAATCTCAAAAATAAAAAAGATGCTCTAATGAATTGTCATGAATATTAAGTCTGCCATGATGTAGAGAAGCCATAAAGCACACAAAAGAAAATCTCAATATCACGACGTATTTGTAAAACTTAAAAATTCATGATAAATCATTCATTCCAGAGAACATCAATTTGAAAGGAGATCAAAATACACATCCTAAATTGGAACAATTTATAATTGTCTCATGTAATACGAAATTGTTCCAATGCAAGAAGTTTTGTGAAAATATCAACCAATTGATTTTCAGTATCAACATGGTGAAGAGAACTGTATTTTTAGCAATGTGATCGCATTGAAGATGATGACACATTTCAATGTGTTTTTCTCAATTATGAAAAATGAGATTATGTGCTAAATTTATGGCACTAGTATTATTGCAAAAAATTAGAGTTGATGATAGAGAAAACCCATAGTCATTTAGCACTTGTTGCATCCATAATACTTGTGCACAACAAGAACCAACTGCCATGTATTCGTCCTCGGTGGTAGATAAAGAAATGATATTTTATTTCTTATTAAACCAAGAGATAAGTGTTTTCCAAGAAAGAAACACAACCGCTTGTACTTTTGCAATCAAGATGACAACCAGCATAATCAACGTCAATATAGGCTTTAAGGTCAAAAGGTTGATCTCTTAGATACCAGATACCATAGTCAATTGTACCATCTAGATATCTCAAAATTTGTTTAACAACAACTATATGAGAGTTCATAGGATTGGATTGAAAATGAGCACATAAACCCACAACAAACATAATATCAGGTCTAGAACCAGTTAAATATAACAAGCTACTAATCATTCATGTATATAAAGAATTGTTAGTTGGCTCACTATTTTCATCCTTATCTATTTTGGATGAAGTACTCAAAGGAGCGGATGCATGTTTATAGTTTTCCATGTTAAAGTGTTTGAGAAGTTCTTTTGTATATAAGAAAGATGCCACAAGAAGTTTACTTCATTTGAAATACCAAGAAAAATGCAAACTCACCCATAAGACTGATTTCAGATTCTTTTTGCATGATATCACTAAATTGTGTGCAAAGTGATTCATTTGAAGAACTAAAGATGATATCATCAACATATATTTGAACAATAAGAAAATTTGAGTCATACTTTTCGATAAATAATGTGGGATCTGATTTGCCCATGGAAAAGTCATTTTCAAATAAATAATTTTTAAGATGTTCAAACCAATTTCTAGGGGATTGTTTTAGACCATATAATGCTTTCTTTAACTTATAGACATCATCGATATATGTTGGATCTTAAAAATTGGGTGGTTGAGAAACATAAAACTCCCCTTGAATTATTCAAATTTAAAAATACACTTTTCACATCCAAACATAAACTTCCTCTTGAATTTTTCCATTAAAAATGCACTTTTAACATCCATTTGAAAGAGTTTAATGTTTTTATGTGCAACTAGATCTAATATCTTTCAAATTGAATCAAGTCTAGCTACTGGAGCATATGTTTCACCAAAATCAATTCCCTCTTGCTAGTTATAAACTTGGGCAACTAATCTAGCTTTGTTTCTTAATACTTGCAAGGATTGATTTAGCTTGTTACGAAAAACCCATTTAGTTCCTATAATGTATTTATCTTTAGGTATAGGAACTAAATCCCATACATCATTATTAGTGAATTGATTTAATTCTTCTTGCATGTCAATTATCCAATAATCATCTTTCATGGATTCATCAACCTTTTTAAGTTCAATTGTGGATACAAAGGTGATGTTAGCCGTATCTTTACAAGATGATATAGTTTTCATTTTATCAAAAGGATTACCAATGATAAGATCTTGTGGATGGTATTTTATTATTCTTGGAATAGGATCATGAAAAGCTTCATTTTTATATTTACTTGGTTCATTTTCAACATTTTAACATCTTTAGGTGATATGGTTAAAACTTCAATTACCAAAGGGAGATCATTTTCTATTTCATAGTTTGTTGGATTTTCTTGAAAATTTACATGAATTGACTCTTCCACATTCATAAAGATTGTATTATAGATTCTATAGGCTTTACTCAAGTTTGAGTAACCTAAGAAGAATCCTTTTTGTGATTTAGGATCAAATTTATCTCTATCTTCTTTGGTGTTTAAAATATAGTAAGGTGTTCCAAAGATGTGAAAATAATCCACTCTTGGTTTCTTAGAAAAGAGAATTTCATGTGGAGTCTTTTTAAGTTGAGGAGGAATTAATACTCTATTTTGAACATAACATGCAGAATAAACAACTTCAACCCAAATGGTCTTAGGTGTATTATGTTCTAAAAGTAAAGTTCTAGCCATTTCTCGTAAAGAATGATTTTTTCTTTTAACTATATCATTTTGTTATGGAGTGCGAGGAGAAATTTTTTTTGAGTGTATTCCTTAGGTGAGAAAAATTCTTCAAAAACTTGATTTTCAAATCCCCCACGTTCACTCCTAATGGTGCAAATTTAATTTTGAAGTTGATTTTCTATTTTGGAGCTAAACTTGTTAAATATTTCAACAATATCATTTTTGCCAGAAAGAAAATGTATCGGAGAAAATCTACTATAGTCATCAATAATAAAAAAGAACTACTTCTTTCCACCTATAGATTGTGTTATCATAGGTCCAAACAAATCCATATGTATAAGTTCAAGAGCTCTAGAAGTACTAAGGATTTGTTTTGCTTTAAAAGAAATTTTAGCTTATTTTCCTAAGGTGCAAGGTTTATAATTTTCAGGGGTTTCAAATGAGATTTTTAGCAAACCACGAGTACGATCATGTTTAATTAATTTCTTACTAACATGTGTGCTAGCATGTCCTAATTTTATTCACCATAGATTTTGATCATCATTTGCAATAAGACACTTTCCAACAATTGATTTCAAAGAGTTAAGTCTAAGAATATATACATTTCCTCCCCTTTTCCCTCCATATACTACATTATTAGTGTCTTCTTCAAGCAATTTGCAACAAGTTTTGTAAAGAACACATCATACCCAATATCACATATTTGACTGACACTTAGTAGGTTATGGTGCAATCCATCTACTAATAATACATTATAATAGTGAGATTAGTTCCAATATTACCTATTCCAGTGATGGTTTATTTCCCATTGTCTCCAAATGTGATTTATACTCCCTTTTTCTTTTCGAGTGTTTTGAAAGCATGTTTGTTTACAATTATATGTTTTGAGCATCCAATATTAAATAATCAATCCTACAATAGAAAGTTTTTGGTACCCAAGTGGAGTCCATGATGGTAAGAATAAATGTGCATATAACTTGTATTTATTGAGCCAGGAATGAACATAAAAAATATGCAAATAAATATCAAATTTTGTGTTGAGATAAGACATAAAAATTTATGAAACTAAGAATAGGTCCAATCTCAACATGTTACTTTAATTCTAAGTTGGGTTTTTAGAAACCCAAACCATGCTGATTGTTCCTTTCTTCGTATATTCAAATGCAAAAGAGTAATGACCAAAGCATTGGCAATAATGACTTGATATACAAGATATTTCATTTCTCTTTTCCCCAACATTATTTTTAGGGACATATATAGTTTCTAGTCTTTGGAGCATAAGTATTTTTGGTTCGATGCATATGTGAGGGTTGAATCTTTGGCACATATCCTAAACCTCTTCTTTCTATTTGCTTGGAAGTATAAACTAAGATGCTGTCAAAATTTATGTTCCCTTGCAATTGTCTATAAACTAGTTTTTACAAATCAACATTTTCATCAATCATCTTATTTAGATCTATGTTCAACATAGCAAGATTTTAAAGTGAATCATCTTTTTCTTTTACTAAAGCATCATAGTCTACATGATTGCACAAAATACGTTGAGTTTGATAATCATTAAGTTTAGCATGCATGTCAACCTTTTCTTCCAATTTTATCAGATGTCTCTGAAGAGACGCATGTCAACCTTTTCTTGAGATAAAAGACTATAGTTATTATTGATTTTCTTTCTCTTTTTGGATTTTGATTTTCTTTGATTCTTGATTTCATTCATTTTGATTTTGTTTCCCTCTCATTTGATCCCCTTCTGTGAAACTAATTGATCAATGGTGCCTAGTAGGTGGGCTTCATTGAAGAGAAAGAAATTTAGTCGTATAACTCTCAACATATTATTTTAAAGCATTATTTGAATACCTTAGAGTATCATTCTCAGAATTAAGATTATCTAAATCAACATAAAGTTCATCAATAATTTTTGAAAATTTCTTCTTTTGTTTCTTGCAATCAATATACTTAGCATGAATTTCTTTAAGACTATTTACTAATTGTTCCTTAGATAATTCAAAAATATCTACCTCATTAGTTTCTTCTTCATCTTCCTTCACCATGAACCATTCTATCTCTTCTTCTTCACTACTCCCATTTTCATTGCTTAATTGATCTAAAGCAACCTTGTAATATTTTTCTTCCTTGTCTTTATTCTTTGATGAGGATTTCTTCTTTTTGAGTTTTGGGCATTCAATTTTTAGGTGGCCCTTCTTTATTACTCAAAACACTGGGAGAATGAATTACATTTATATTTCTTACTGTTAAGAATTAAAGCATCTTCCTCATTTTCACTGCTTGTGTCACCTCTTTCTTGAGTAGTAATTTTTCATGATGACTTCAAGGAAACTTTGAGAGTGATGTATTTCATCTTCTCCTATTGTTGTTAAGCCTCGATCTTTTCTTCTTCTTCTAGAGTCACTTCATGTTTTTCTAGGTTTCCAATGAGTTGCTCCATCTTGAGTGTTGTAAGATCATTTGCTTCTTTGATGGCAGTGACCTTGGATTTGTACTTTACATGAACTGATCTAAATATCTTTGATACTTGATATTATTCACTTGTATTCTTTCCCAAGGCACTTAGGATATTTACAATGTTAGAAAATCTAGCATATATCTCTACAATATTTTCGTTTGGTTGCATACAAAATTATTCAAATTTATGTTTTACCATACCAACCTTAGTATTTTTCACTTGTGTAGTACCCTCATGAGTTATGGAGAGCTTGTTCCATATTTCATAAGTGGTATCACAAGTGGTTATAAGATTAAATTCACTTGCAAATAATGAACTGTAGAGTATGCTTACAACCTTTGCATTTAATGTAGTTTGTTTTACCATTTCTATAATAATTTTCCATATGTCAAAAATCAATCCTTGGAAATAGGATTGCATCATCCTCTTCCAGTAAGTATAGTTTGTCCCATCAAACACTGGTGGTTCATTCACGTGTGTGCCTTCCATGTTGAGGTTGCCAAGTATGCCCTCCCCCATTCTTCAAGACTTGTGACGTCTCCTTAAAGACCTACTATGATACCAAATGAAAGATCTAAGGGGTGAATAGAGATTTATAAAATATTTAAATAAATTTAAAGTGCATTGAAAATAAAAGAGGCAACCACAAGAGAGAGATAGGATTTAGAGTGGTTCCATCTACGACGTCAGTCCACTACCTAATTTTTGCCAACTAGGATTTGCAACAAACACTTTTATTGATTTTTTGGTGAGGACAAATTACAAAATGATTGATGCAACTGAACCCTCTTCTTTACTGGCCACAGCAGAACACCACCAAACCTCTTCTTTTGTGGACTCCCAATGCACTGTCGGATGAGGAAGAGAACCAGATGCACCTCTTCTTTTGTAGATTTCCAAGGCACAACTAGACACAGAAGAGAACCATATGTCACCTCTTCTTTAATGGACAAAGGAAGATCACCAAATCTTGTGAAATCCTGGACAACCTTCTCAACCAGAATAGCCCAACCACAATTTACAAGTAGCAAAAATAAGATGGGAAAAAGAAGTACAACAAGCACACTATGCAATGCCATTATGAATCAATCTTATGGCTCAGACCACTAAAAATGTATCAAGGTTGAATCATGGTAGGCTTAGCAAAGTCAAGGACTAAAAAAGATTTATTGTGAATGGTTTGCAAATACATTGTTACAACTCTTACTTATCAAGATGTAATGTATGCAATTATGCAAGTGTATGTTAGGATGTCCCTAGACCATTACTATTTATAGGAATGGAGTATGAGTGTCTAGGACATCATTGGGGAGATCTAGAGGGTTCTAATGGGTCAACTAGACATTTTAATGAAATTAATTTAGGTGTAACACCTAGTTTTATTTTAATAAAAACTTGTTCTAGAAACTTCTTTCGTTGACAATTTTCTTGATTGGATAGGTTCTCGGTTGACAAATTTTTTTGCCGAGTCAAGTTTGGATGCGCAATATCTGCAATGACTATAAGTTGGTCTGACTTCTTTGTCAAAGATTACAATGGCTCTATCTCAGTCGACAATATTTTTGACCTAAAATGTGTTGGTACACAAATTGTTTGACTCAAAATTTAAACTTCAATCGACCAAGCAGTGTCTCAGTCGACAATAATTTCTAACAAATGAGTCTCGGTCCACAAAAACTTCAATCGACATGGTGCAAAAAAAGGATAAACTTTCTAAATATTTATATAATTATTTTTCTAGAGTGACGTACCTATATAAGACAGTTGGTAGTGACATATGAGAGGTTTTAGGATATGTAGTTTTGGCCCAAAGCTTGATTTTACATGAGTTCAAAAAACTTGTACATTTGAAATACAAATAAGCACATACAAACAATTATTCAAATAATTGATGACACTTAGAGTAGCATGTTAAATACACTAGTAAGAAATGTTTGCCATCATCAAAAGGGAAGACAAGATAATGTCCAATTTAGTCAACACTTATGTCTATACATAGGTACTTTTGTTTCTACCAAGTACTCATTAATCTTGATGATCAAGAGAAAACCACTTTTACTTGTCTTTATGGAACATACACTTTCCACATATGTATTTTGGCCTCAACAATGCTCCAAACACCTTTCAAAGGTATATGTCATCCATATTTGCTTATTTCATGGAGGAGATCATGGAAGTTTTATGGATAACTTTTTTCATATATGGATCATCATTCAAAGATGGTTAAATAACTTATATGTTATTCTCTGTGAAGAAAAACAACTCATCCTAAATTGGGAGAAATGCCATTTTATGGTTCATAAAGGAATTTTTCATGAACACAAGGTGTCCGAAGCTAGTATTAAAGTTGAAAAAATCAAGATGAAAGCTATTTCCAAGTTTCCCCTGCCTTCATCTGTCTCCTCCATTTGAAGTTTTCTAGGGAATGTCAGGTATTATCAACGTTTTAGCAAAGTCTTCTAAAAAATTTCTAATATGATGTCTGGACTCTTAGGAAAAGACACACATTTTCACTTTGATGAAGAATTTCTTAAGGTCAATCATCAAGGATATTGAGAAACATGTGTAAGCAATGTGAGAGTGTTCAATATTCATATAGTGTTGATATGAATGATGTTGTTTATGTGTCAAACCCGAAGGTGACTCCATGGATCAACACCTTCACTGGGTCAGATGTTCCTTGGTCCAATCTCCTCTAGAACTCTTCACACATGCCTAAGTGGAGCACTACGCTATATAGAGCGCTTCAATCCAAACTCCCCACCACAGATAGACTCAATGGTTGGGGTCTGCAAGTCAAACCAACTTGCCCACTCCACATGAAAGAAAATGAGAGCCACACTCACCTCTTCGGTTCGTGGAACTTTTCCAGAATGATATGGGTGACTATTTACCTGAAAAATGAATGGGGTCAACTTCTTGAGGCTAATATTCATGATACGACCAACAAGTTGATTACTATTCTCAAAGGCAAAGCTAAGATCGTAGTAGGGGGGCTATTCTTAGTAGGTGTTTGTTATTTTATTTGGGAGGAGAGAAATAATAGGAACCATGGAAGAAATGCTTGTAATGAGGATATCATTATATCTAACATTTGGAATGCTTTTTTTACGTTTGCTTAAGGCCAAGAAAAGTTTAGCCTTAGGCCTTTTAGAGCATGCTAAACTATATTGGGGCTTTGTTGGTAGACACCCCATGTATACTTTTGGGTTTTTGTAGGTCATGTGTTTTTGTACATGCCACTTTTGGCAATATATTTACCTATTTCCAGAAAAATTCCCTCACTTCCTCACTGATTATGCAAGAACCGAATTGGGACCTCCCTTTAGAGCTCATGTGTGATTGTAGTGACTATGCCATTAGAGAAATCCTAGGGAAAATAAGGATAAGAAACATCATTTGATATATTATACCAACAAAACTCTCAATGTTACACAAATAAATTACACTACCACATAAAAGGAAATGCTTGTGATCTTTATGCCTTTGATATGTCCATGCCATATTTATTGGGTGGAAAATGGTAGTCTAGACAGACCATGAGACAATCAAATATTTAATTTAAAAGAAGGACACTAAGCCTCACCTTTTAAGACAGGCTCTCATTCTACAAGAATTTGATCATGAAATTATCAATAAAAAGGGATCTGAAAATGTGGTTGTTGATCACCGTTTTTGTATACGTGCTGAAGAATAAAATGACCTCCCCATCAATAATATTATCAAGATGAGTCAATTCTATCTATTTGCACCATGGAACCAATAACACCATGGTACATAAACTTATGCAATTATATCTCATTCCAATAGCTACCACCTAAGGTGACATATAACCAAAAAAAGAGGTTCTTTTCTAACCTGAAAAACTACTATTGGAGTGACCCACTTCTATTCTAAAAATACTCAGATAATGTCTATCAGTGATGTGTGTCCAATGAAGAAGCTCAATCCATTATGGAGAAATGTCACATTGCTCCTTATAGAGGACATCTGGGTGCGGAAAAGACTATGAAAATATTGAATTCACATTTCTACTGGTCAACTATTTCAAGGATTCTCACACCTACTTTAGGCAATGTGATGCGTGTCATAGAATCATAAATATTTGCAAGAGAAATGAGATGCCTCTGGATGACTAGATTGAAGTCATTTTTTGAAGTTTGGGGAATATCTTTTGTGGGATCTTTTCCCTCTTCTTTTGGGAATAAATATATACTGGTCATAGTTGATTATGTTTCTAAATGGGTGGAGGCTGTACTATTGACAACTTGTGATTCCAAAATGGTAATGCATCTTTTCACAAAAATAAATTTTCACAGTTCGTAGTTCCTAGGACAGTCACAAGTGACATATGCTCACATTTTATAGAAAAACAATTTGAGGCACTTATGAAAAGATATCGAGTCAAACATAAAATCTCTACCCCATATCACAACAAACAACATGTCAGGTTGAAGTTTGCAACAAAAAAATCAAACAAATTCTTGATAAAATGGTGGGAAGATCTAGAAAGGATTGTCCCTCAAAACTTGATGACTCTCTTTGTGTGTATATAACCTCTTATAAAATTCTGATTGGAACCACCCCTTATCACCTCATCTAGGGAAAATCCTGCCAGCTTAATCTGGAAATGGAATAAAAATCCTTTTGGTCAATTAAAAGCCTCAACATGGATGCTTCTCTTTCCAAGGATAAACACTTTCTTCAATGACAAGAATTGCAAGAACTCTAATTACATTCCTGTGAAAAAATCAAGATATATAAGGAACACACCAAAATCTGGCATAGTTACCATATTAAATGAAAGGATATTTTAGAGGGAGACAAAGTCCTTTTGTTCAATTCAACCCTCTAGCTTTTTCCTAGTAAGCTACACTCTTATCAGTCGGTACTGTTTATTATTATCACCATTTACCCCTCTAAAATGATAGATATTTATAGTGAGAAATCAAGAACTTTTTTAGTCAATAGACATTGCCAGAAGTGCTACTATGAAGATGATGTTTTTACCAAGAAGGCGAACATGGATTTGTTTAACGCTCCACTCATAGAATAATGACATCTCAATAGTCAAGCTACATGAATCTAAGACAAAGAGCTACTTGGGAGACAACCCAAAGTTTACATTTTTGTCTTTCTTTGTTTTCTTGTTTTGTTTCATTTTCTTAGATAAACTACTTTTATAAAAACACCCCTCCACCTAAGATCATATTTTTGAGATGGACAATTTTGTTTCTAAAAGGATGATTTTTCGATAATCCCGTCACATAGATCCATCAATCTAAACTTTGATATGCTCATATCAACCTTTTGAAGGCATTGACAATTTTCCCCATCGATGAGTTGTCGACACGAGTATCGACCTTAACCCATTGAACTCTTTCACTAATGGCTGTCGACCTTGTGATTGATGAACCAATTCAATGCTCTCAAAATTTGTATCCATTTACCCTATTATTTCACTATCCATCGTCCCTCGCCTATAAATAGAAGACCCCACAATATTTTCTTTTACCATCTCTAAGCTATAGAGAATCTTTGTCTCTTTTTACTCTCGGCCATCAACCACCTTTTCTAATGACTCCCGTTGGCCTAGCATCTCGATACCTCCACACACAAATCAATAGCTTGGACAAACTAAACCTCTATCGATAGGTATCTTTACCCTTTTGATCCATTACCTTGTCGACCATTTTTGTAAAATTATTTAAGGTCATTGACCCACCCATCGATCTAACAGCTTGATGAGATGTTTTTCTTCACTATCAATTTTTCACTGTAGACATGTTGACCTTAGGGACTGTCGAAATTAATCATGGGGCATGATGACCCTATCAACTAGAATGCTCAAGAATGCCTTCAACCTCAAATTTCATTTTGATAAACTCACTTTTCAATGATCTTATGATCCAACAAGGGCCTACATTGTAGGTGAGACAAACACAACTGATGTTCCATCCCCGTGGGGCGAGAAGAACACACATCCTATATCATCAACCACTGAGGCTAGCAAAAAGGTTTGAGCTATTGAATCTAACTTGGATGCACCCTAGAGAACACAATTTGAGGTTCTTTCCTCTAGACTTTCCGACCATGCAACAATGAGAATTTGGTTGAATACAAAGAAATGAAGACGTTCACCTACATGCCCACCCGCTTAGCCTACAAATCCACTCTTAAGGAAATCTAGATTTGGCAACAAGTTTCTAATTTGCTTGAACAATCAAACCTGACTCAATTTTGTTTAGCTAATCCCAAACTATATGTGGAAGAGACAATGGAGTGTACGTCTTCCATCAAACAAGTCTCCATAAAACAAGATGATGATCCTATAAGCAGATGTAGACAGATCAATGTTTGTATCAACAATGTTGACCAAGTCCTTACTGAGATGGTATTGAATAAGATCATTTGTTCATTGGACAATGAGGCCATAAGGGCTAGCAATGGTTTGTTAGACAAAGATGACTCATGCTTTAGTGCTAATACCTACTCAGCTAAACTAACATGTAAGAAACTATATAAGTGTGGAGCCTCAATAGCTTCACCTATGAATTCTGATCTATGGAGAATTATGAACAAGATTGTTGCCAATGTCCTATTTATAAAATTAGAAACATGCATCATGTATCATGAGGATCTCTAATTGAAGGGAAGCATGTCGGCGTCAGTTGTCTACTGATCGATAGATGGTTGTCTATCTCATCATCTTCACAATGTGAGTATTGCATGCGAGGTCAGATCAGCCTCATCTATAGAGCCTACAAACACTCTCCTTCTCCTATGGGCTTCAAAGAGATATTGGGTGAAAATCTCATCAACTATGAGTATTTGACCTCCTTGGGCATCATTGTCCACCGTGATAACTAAATCCATTGCAACTTCTTGAGGAATAACATCTACATTCCCCTACCTGAGGTAGTCGACTATGATGTGAAGACATTTTTCTTCACAGATTAAGAATTAATACATGTATCACTATATTTTAGGCTTCCACTGCCTATTATTCATACCAACATGTCACATCCTCCTCTAGAGTTTGCCTGACACCTGTTGTGGCCAAAGCCTCCAAAATTCCCCTAACTATCATTCCCGAGGAAAAGGATCATGAGTTACTTGATGATGATTTTGATGTTTTACACTCACCTCCATGGAAAGAAAAGCCATCTGTTGCTCCATTGATCCCAAAGCAACATCAAGAGTTTGTATCAAAATTTCCACACAAGTCTGTATCCAGAGATCCCCCTTAATCCACCCTCAAGGTCACCACCTCTATCCAAACTATTCCCACACCTACTTCCACAACAAGCATACCACCCTCTCCACCTCATCAGGAAGTCCATGATATCCCTGATAGTCCACCTCGATGCTTCCGCCACACTACCTCACCATCTACTTCCCTCACTCCACCTCATCATGAGAACCCCTCTATACATTCCACACACCATTCTTTAGATATGGAATAACTGAAACACTGGGCACAATTTTTTGGTCACAAAATTGACACGATATGTAAGGTAACTCTTGATCACATGGTTTATGCTCCCAAAATTAACAATAGATGTGCAGACTGTGTCCAATTAGGTCAACATATTCCAACTAAAGTTGGTGGATTTACAACATCTTCCACTACAAGTGGTTGCACTCGAGAAAAAGGTTGATGCTCTGGCTCACCTTCCCCAGCTGATGTAGGAAATATTGGCTTTATAACACCATACTTTGAACCATTAGAAAAACAAAAAAGATTACAGTCAAAGAAAACTTGACCAAGAGCACTTAGGTGAAAATGTTGTTGCGAGTTCTATGTCTGATCTCCAGCTGAAGGTTCTTCTCCTTCATCTCATTCATCACACAAAATTCTTATGTTTGTAACACAATAAGCAAAGAAGTCCAATTCTATTCTCCTGATCATTCTGTTGGATCAATCAAAGAATCTATCTCACATGTCTCTGAGAGAATATTCACTAAGAATGGCTTGTGTAATCCTCCGTCAACAACCATCCCTTGCTCTGTATATCAACTACAACCAACACCTTTCCCATTGTGGGGAATTCCTTCTTCTCTAAAAGAGCCCTACGTCAGCCCCTCCAAGGACATCCATGCTCATCCTTACAAAAATGACATTTCCCTCACTCAGATACCACCTTCTAATTATTGTGTTGATATACTGATGTAGAAGTTGAATGAGATATTACTTGGCAGTGATAGCTCCATTCAGTCACTTTGTAGCCGCCATACATCTGAGGGAAGATATTTCTATGGGATTGTATACCAATAATATAGAACTACAAGAAGATTTAGATAGTCCATTTGATGATGAGAATGATTCTTCCAACAAAGATAATTGTGAGTTATCCACTATTCTTTCAACAATCCAAGGCCTCCAAATCCCATCTTCCCATACCCACCCCTACCGCTTCCACCTTGGATTCCCTGCAAGATGATCGAGTTTGATTTTGAGTGTTTACATGGAATACCTATTCGTGACATCTTTGTTTGACAAGATGTTTCAGACGATCATCGCGATAGTGCTCAAATAATTTACAACAATGGATCTATATCTCTCTTTCTCAGAACAAGTTTTTGGACATTTTTTGCAGCCCAACCACAATAACTAAAAGGATGTTCACAATTTTGGCTTCTACTATACTAGAAGATGTGATGTCCATCGACAAGGAGTGGCCTTAATACAATGCAACACCCTCCCTCGCTGAATGTATTTTTATGAAACATCTGGATGCACCTTCTATATAGACACTTCTTGCCACACCCATGCTGTGTTAAACACACGTGATTCTCCTCCCTTTTCACTTTGTGTTGATGACCTGATTAAACAAAAAAGTACTTTATTGAACACTTGTGTTGTCAATCTACAAAATGTAGGTATGCACTTTTGGGACCCAGTAGAAGAAATATTACCTCTCTTCCCCATTTCCGTGCAACATATAATTTGTCAAATTTCTTATTACTAGCCTAATTGGACTAGTTACATCATCGATCCTTAATTCACCAGCAAAGTCGAGAAGAAGGTGATAGTGCATTTATCATCCTTCGAGTCATGGAGGCACTCAATCGTTAGATCTCTATTGCAAATCTAGATCCTAACAATTTCCCCCCTCTTTGTGGACTCTATGCTAAAGAAGTCATCCATGATAATCATTTCTTTTGAGATCCTAAGCTTCTTGATAATCTATGAGCTTTGTATCCATAAATTCCTTGTCCTACCAACGAACCTTACTCAACATGTCTTACAACAAGAAATAGTGGAAGAAGGATAGATAATGACTTCTCCTATTGCATCTCACCCGCCTAGTTTTGTATCTACAACTACACAGGCCTGTGAATACATGGATATCTTATATTTTATGTACGAGCCTAAACCACTTCCTAAATATGGGTGTGATGCGTCCATAAAATGAAGCTTTGATAATTTTGATAGAAGTTCTTGCTGCGATCATTCTCACACTTAACTTCTACTTCTCATGCAACGTTTCTAGAATGACGAAGACAACTGTGTTATTTTTTGCAAAAATGATGTGCTTGTCATGACCTTCTTGAAGCTCTCCATCCCAGGGGTTATCTGTCACACAACCTTATGGTTGGCTATAAATTACTTCTCATCCAAACCATTGATGATGTATGCACGGATAGACCAGACCTACAAACTGATCTTTGTCAATGAGATAATTCTGGAGAAAAGAGTTTCTCATTCAGAGCCTCCAAATGTCCATTCCACGTTATATTTTTTTACATAGTCAACAACATTGTCTTTGTAATGATTGTGGGTATTACATCCTATATTGGATGTACTCCATTAGAGGTCTTCATGTTGTTGTCAAATAAAGTCATGGTGATAATTATCAATGTATACACGACAATTACACCATGATGCTTCTCAAACATGAATGGGGAACAATAGGTCTTTGATGATAATCTTACATGTTTACATTTTTCTTACTTATTTTCACACTCTAAGGACAATGTGTGTTGTAAGTTTGGAGAGGTGTAATCTCGTGAGATATGTATTCATCGTTCAAAACAAACCTTGTTTTCTTCCGTCTTCATCATTTTTCTTAATTTTTTTTGTTTTCATCAAATTTTTGATAATGTTTTATGTACAAATCAATGAATATGCAATGATTTAAAACTTCTTCTAAACGAACCTAGTTTGTTTTCAAGCTATATCTTTTCAAATCAATTACAACAAGACTACAATTAGGAAGATTCTTTTTCTTTATTGATGTCATTTATATGTTTCTCTTAGAAAAATGTTACTTCTTCTATTATGAATTTAACCTCAAAACATCATCAAAGGATTCTTGCAAAAAAAAATATAACCAAAGAAAAATCATATTCATTTGAAGGCATATAGAAAATCATATTCAGTTGAAGGCGTATTCTCACAAAAGAAGAAAGATCTACCTCGTACCTCATTCTATTTTTTCATTTCATTCAAAATCCAAAAAGGGTGTGGACTGAAAAAGAATAAGAGAGTTTTGCCATGTTCATGTCAAAAGAGCTATCAAAATGGTGTATTGTTGTGCTCATGAACATAGATATGTTGGTTTTGCTAAACTCTAAGACCAAAAAAATACAACCCCCAATTCCAGTGGTGTTCATTAAAGGTATGGTAACTGGGGCGTTGGTACCTAGGATGTGTTGTCACTACTCTAAAACCAACTGGTTTTGAATGCAGGGACTACTTGCCCCCTTAACGAATCCATACTTGAATGACCAAAAAAGAAAGAAGGGATGCCCACAAGCCTTTTACCTACCCATTTCATCCACCACTAATAATATGATGAGAGTGGAAGCTACTTTGAAAAGTGAGATATATGTCTGAGATAAGTTTACAAGCAAAAACAATCGTGAACAAACAAAACAAGGAATCTTTTGAAAAATTATGTATATGAAGAGTTAGGTCACTTTATGAATAAGTAAATGGTTTTGATAAGATATTGATACAAAAGTTTCTTTCAGAAAATAATGGAAACACCCTGCTCAATTTAATTTCAAAAATGATGCTATTAGCTTGAGGACAAGTGTTAATGCGTCGGAGTGCACTTACAATCACTAAGATAATTATCCTATAGTTTAATCCTTTTTCAACTTTCAGATTAAGGATAGTATAAAAGGGTCAATCCCACGGGACAACTTCATTAAGATTGTTAAATCTAAACCCAATTGTTTTTGAGGAATTTTATTATTTATTTTTGGTACTTTCAGATTTGGAATAGAAATTAAAAGTCGAGTTTGGGGGTTGATGATTAACACTTAAGAAAGAATTGTAGGAATGGAAATACACTTAACAAGAATATAATTTTCCCTGTCACAAGGAAAATCAAGATTGTTGTTAGCACAAGAAAACTATTATGAATGAAAGACTGAGAATTCAAGGAAGCAAAAACAAGCGGTGATTGGAATCAAGAGATGGGAATTGAGGCTTTAGGGGTTTTCACCACCTTAGCCTAGGCAAAACAAACTAATCCTTAAAAACAACGAATTCGATGAAGGAAAGTGAATTAATGAAAATCCACTAAAGATGAACTCCACATGAGCCCATTGGTCCTGGTGCTCATGTTTCCTAGTTTATCAACCTAAAAGAAGAAGATCCACGGTCATTTCAAAACTCCTATGTGATTGGGTTTGTTGTTCGAAATCTAAACTTCCAAGGTCATATCCATTCATATTAACTTTTGATCAAACCAATTAATTACTTTGATAGATCAATTAGTTATCAAACCCAAAAGCCATCTAGGATCATTTTAAGGAGAAGTCGATAAATCCATGGCTAAGGGGTTATTCCCCTTGCCTCAATAGAGAACTACTCACTCATGCTTGTGGAGAAAAGGGAGATGGAGGGAAGAAGAGTTCTAGCCATAGTCTAGTCTTACTAAAGGATAGTTCCTTAGGCTAGAGACAATGAAATGGCCGATGCTTAATCCCTTGCTCTAGTCCATGGAAGAGAAGAAGAAGAATAAATGAACTAGATCTAAACAAGCAAAGTAAGAACAATAATTGAAAGGAACACTTATCTAGCAAAAACCAAACTTTATTGATGAATAGAACACAATAACATAAGAACGCAAGAAAGATTGCTTAGAAATCCCATACAAAGATGATACAAAAGATGATCTTGGGAGGAGGAAGTGCCCCTCCTTTTATAGGAGAAGGAGGGGAGATTTACAATTAGGATTGTAGGTAAAAAGGGGCTGGCGACTGCTGATTTGAACTGTCCATGCACTGCCAACCGATCGGTTGGAGAGAAAACCGGTCGGTTGGAGATTTGGAAAGGGCAGGAGACGGGGCAGTAGTAGGTAACCGTAGATCTTGGGTGGTGGTGCTTCTTGACCTGCTCGGTTTGGGAGGGAAAACTCCTGCTTTGGCCCTGAAATGGCCATTTGAGATTCAAGGGGCGTGCCATTAGAACGAATACCAACCGATCAGTCAGAACAAGTGAGCTGCTTGTCTGGATTATGTGAGACGCTCGACTGGAATCATAGAGCCACTCATCTAGATTATGTGAGATGCTTGGCTAGAATCAAAGAGCTACTCATCTAGATTGGCTGAGATGATCGACTAATCATCTGAATTGTCTGTCTAATCTTCTGAGTCTGTAAGAAATTCATAATTTTTGGGTGAGATTAAGTTAAATTGTGATAAAAGGAAGCAAATAGCAAATTGTTTCTTTTTGGTGGATAAAGATAGAAATTTCAATGTGACATGACTAAAAAGGTCATGAAAAGAAGTGCTAAATTAGCACGTATCAACAAGCTAAAATCTAAGTTTGGGGAGTTGATTACATCATTTTTCATGTACATTTCAGGACCTTTTTCTTAAATAAAATCATTTGATTTCATATCTAAATCTTCAATTTTGTTCATTTTTTTCTTAAATTACCATTACTTAGTTTAAATATAGTTTCATTGAAAATTGTAGGAATTCAACTCAAAATCCTTAAGATCGATGGCACAACCATCGACTTCCAAGAATAATCATTCATCAAATGTTGACCTTGGTAAGTTCATTCAACTCATCGACTTATTAGGTTGACATTTCATCTTTCTTTCAAAGATTGATAGATTCACTCATCAAACTCTTGACCATTGATTAGATAGAATGATGGATCTAAGGTCAACGGAAGCCAAACCCTAGATTGACAAAGTTTGATCAAGCTCAAAGTCATCAAACCCAATTGTCAACCTTCATGTTGCAATATTACCCTATTGGTCTCTCCAAAGATTGATGACCCTCCAAGACCAATGAAGCCCCATTGGTCAATTTGAGACCCATCCTAAATCAAGACTCATCGACCATCAAATTCAACAGTAAGAAGATGAAAAGTCCATGCCACATGGATGAATCCAAGATTGAGAAAGCATAAGTTAAATATAATTCCAAAGAATCACTTCAAGGCATCTTGGATTTTAGAGTCAACAAGCCAAAAGGTTGCCGCCATGTTCAGAGTTCAAGTCTAGTTTCATCGACCTAGCTAGACCATTGAACTCCAGACTTGGCACTCAGCTACTTCCATTAACATATTGATGGATATGCTTGCTTCAACTCTTGATCGTAAGAAAGAGTCGAGGCCATCGACCACTGACCATCAGCCCTTGGTCATCAACCTCCTTGTTAGATCCAAACTGAAAGGTGGATAGATCAATCATTCGATCTACCCTTGTATCAACTTCTTTCCTCTCTTTTCCTTATCATGACTTACTCAAGTTATAATCTATTTCTTTTTAGTTCCATAAATAGCTAAACTCCATAACTTGGGGTGGGAGTAGTCGTCAGGCCCTCCCAACCATGTAACCTTTCCTTCTTCTATTTAATACATAAATTGTTATAGTTTTGTTTCTACACTCTTGTTTTAATGTGTCACATGTTGATTAGAAACCTTCTTATGATGTTAGACATGGATTTATTTGAGAGAATGATTTTTAGTAATATCTAGAGTATAAATTAGTGATGAGACATAGAAGTGGGGATTTACTACAACAAAAGTCGTAATGCTATTGTTGGTCTTTTGGTTATCATCTCACAAGAGAGATATCTTTTGATGAAAATATACACATATCTTGAGAGAAGGAAGGATAAGATATCTTTTATGACTATTTGCAAAACATGTTAATAATACATATGAATTGGATGAGAAGGTTTTATTAGGTTGAGGCTAGTTTGATTGGTGAAACCCAATCCAAGTTTTCCCTTTTATCATTTCACAATTATCTGTATTAATTTTTGATCTTTGATAACTTAGATTTACTTCTTAATTAGTTTAATATGTTCCTTAACTAGAACACCAAATTCACCTCTTTGAATAGACTAAATTAAGAAAATATACCCAATTCTTATTTTTTTGTTCTCCTTGACCCTATGTTTGATCCCACATTATTACAATATACTCCTTATTGAGTTGCAAATGTCTCTTGAAGTTGTGATAAATTTATTGTCTAATATGTTTAACTGGACAATTGTGTTCACACTTTTGACCCACGAAAAAGAGAGCTCAATGAACCATCACATGATTAGAATAATTTTTTTATGCTTGTATGCTTGTTTTATCAACAATTTTACATGTTTATCATGATCCTAGGTGAAGAGAACTTTGATCCCTAGGTTTAGGATATAGATT
Source organism: Alisma plantago-aquatica (assembly GCA_963693085.1). Taxonomy (NCBI): domain Eukaryota; kingdom Viridiplantae; phylum Streptophyta; class Magnoliopsida; order Alismatales; family Alismataceae; genus Alisma; species Alisma plantago-aquatica. The sequence continues at coordinate 197,186,552 of OY856412.1, forward strand.
GTTTCTCATTAGACCCTTGATGAGAACTTCTGATATGAGTTTTCTGAGGTGATAGATATATGATCTCTAGGTAACGTGATGGTGAGCTTAGAGAGATCTCTATCTTGATTCTAATCCTAATACTAAAAGGGGGATTTACCAGGTCTCAACATATATATGCTCATTCTTAATATGATGTATTGAGAGAGTGAATGATAGGTAGCAGTGGCAAAACCTATTTTACCCTAATACCTACATCAATTTATTAATCATCCTTTGATTTTTTTTCTTAATCAATCTTAGTATAATCAACAACCAAGGAAAATTTTGGGATAAATACTAGTTCTTACTTTGTTACCTTGATTAGATAATTCTTAATCAAGTCATATTTTGGGTTTGATACAAAACTATACTACAATAAGATCCTTCTTCTTGCAAGTGGTGATCATTGTACGTTGGTTATGATAAACTCTAAGAATTTCACCCTAGTGAATTTTCCTATGCAATATGACACACGTCAAATTTTGGCACCATTTCTAGTGATAATGACATTTTTTGATCGGTTTGACCTGCTATGATTAGTTAGGAGTTTTCTTATACAATCGACCTATTTCATATCCTCTTGAATCCAACTCATCTTCAATCATCTGAACTTTTTTGTTTGAACTTCTTAGGTGATATCTGATGTGTACGCGACACTCTTCTACTATCAAATCTATGACATACTTTGACCCTATGATTGAAAGGACCAACCATAGGCTCCTTTGAGATTGCAAGGTATATATGATAGAAGAAGAGAGGAAGCACCAAGTGGAAGAAACACTTGCAACACAATGAGATAGACTCTTGTTTAAATCTAGAGCTACTGCCCAAGAAAAATTATAAGCAATTGAGGAAGAAAAATGACAGAGAGAACTACAAGGGTTCTTTGTACTTAAGGCTATAAACATTCATAACCCCATCATTGAACCTAAAATTGAATCCAAAAACTTCAAAATCAAGATGTTGTGTGTAATGATGATGCAAAACAACAGGGGAAGAACCCATGAGAACGTGCATGACCACTTGTATAGGTTCATAGACCTATGCGGATTGAGTAAGCAAGCTGGTGTGTTTGAGGAAGCCATGGAGCTAAGGCTATTCTATTACTCCCTTACCAACAAATATAGGGTATGGTACACCTCCCTCAATGATTGTAGCATTAGAACTTGGGAGGAACTTTAGAACTAGTTCTTCAAGAAGTTTTTTACACTATTACTCACCTATCAGATCAAAGGGAAGATTAGTTAGTATGAACAACTCCAGGGAGAGACCCTCTTTGAAGACTGGGAATGATTTAAAAAGTTGTTGTGAAAATACTCTATCATGACATCTTCTCTATAAAACTTACTGATATCATCTATAGGGGAGTGTATGATGATGTCAAGTAGTTACTTGATACCACGTCCAATGGAAATTTTGTGAGGCAAATTAAGCTTTGACGATGGATAGAAGTTCATAAGTAGGGGAACCAAGAACCAAGAACATTACAGATCCTCATGCAAGAGAGTATCCCTCAAGGTGGCCATGGTAGAAGATAAATTTGAGTTCAAAGCCATTTCCACATCCCTTAAGATGCTCACTCTTAAACTAGACAATGTCAAGGAGTCTATCATAAGGAATGGACAGAGAGGTCAACCCTCTTTTCAAATCGTGTTAACCCCAAAAGTCTACGAGGTCTATAATGTAGTAGGTCATACAAGTCTAGGATACAATCACCTATACCATGACAACTTGAACTTGCAATAACCTCATTTTAGCAACAATATGATCATTGAAGAAATGAATGAAGTCAACTCTATTCCTAAACATGGGTACTACAACCCCAATAATCCCATAAACCATCTAGACTTCCAATATGGAAATCTAGATGGAGAAGGAAATGCACACCAAATTCTACATGGACCTAGCTAGAGCTACGTTTGGGGTCCTCCTAGTTTTAAATAGAACCATAAATTCTTCCAGGACAACTATAATCATGACCAACACCATAACAATTTCAACCAGGGAAACGACTACAACTTAGGACAACAACCTTACATCTAAGAAGGCCATGTTCTACTTGGACATGGAAGCCAACATACCACACCAGCCTTCAATGATCAAGGTCACTTGAACACCATCAAGAAGATCCTCACAAGCCAACGGTCATATAATAAATCCATCCAAGTACAACTCACTCAGATTGCTACTTCCATATACCCTCCAATGGGCTCATTTGTAGGTCAAACCAAAAGTAATCCCAAGCATCAAGAGGAGTAGTTGAATGCTGTGGCAACATGTTGTACATGTGTTCTACTAGAACCTCCAACCCCCATCATAGAAAACAATATATTGGTTCTTGAAGACAATGATGATCAAGAAGTCACTCCAATGGATATACCAATAGTTATTACAACAAAACAAGTAGTTTAACCTCTAGCAACAAGCAACTCACCCGAACCCAAAAAGGCACCACAAGTAACACTGACTTTTCCCTCTAATCTTGTAGAACCTATCTACAAACCACACATCCCTTACTATATGTGTCTAGCTTAGACACAACTAGACTCAAGATTCATGAAATTCAAGGAAACGATGAAGCAACTACATGTTAATATTCCCTTCCTTGATGCTCTTGTTGAAATCCCTTCATGGAAAAAGTTCTTCAAGACTTTCCTCACTCAAATACACCTAATAGAGGAAACTAAGATTATGAAATTAACACATACAACATCATACATCATCCAAAGAAAGTTGCCTAATAAGCTCAAAAATCCATGATCTTTCAACATGTCTTGCTTTGTTGGGGACGCCATCTGGAAAAAAGGTCTAGCTGGACATAGGGAGATAATATGTATCATTCCCTATAGCTTGTGTAAACAATTAGGTTTTACCACCAACATCTTTCCTACCAACATTGTGATTCAACTTACTAGCTCTTCTATGACCACCGCTATGGGTATCATAGAAGACATCCATGTGAGAGTTGGTGGACATCAAGGAGGATATTTTGTATCTCCTCATCTTTGGGTGGTTGTTCCTTGCAATAGCCATAGCTCTGATCAATGTTGAAGCATGAATCTTGACGTTTCATCTAGGAACAAACACTATTGACTTCAATGTCTTTGAGAGTCTTAAGGGGTCCTCTTTCTAGGATCAATTCTATTTGATTGACTAAATTGATAGAATGGAACAACTGCGACAAGAGACACCTACTTATGATGACCCTCTTGGAATGGCACTCATCGACCCCAATGCTCACAAACTGTATAATGAACATGTGGAGTCATTTCTCTTCCACCTAGATAATGCTAAGAAAACCCTAAAGCGGAGTTTGAAGAACTTAAATCTTTCTCTGGTATTGAATAAGAAGACAAGGAGCCCATCACAACATAGATGAATCTACCCAATGGGATCAAGTATGTCTTCCTATATGAGAAGAAGGTATTCCCAGTCATCATAAACTCAGATCTGACAAGTGAGCAAGAAGACAAGCTATTAACCAATGAGAGGAAGAGGAAAATGACATTAGGACACAAAATGACTGATCTGATTAGATTAAGACAAACCATATTCATGCATTAATCAACATGTTTGAAAAATACAAGCCGTCCATTAAGCCTCAATGGAAGTTGAATCCAATTTTGAAGGAGGTCGTGCACAAGGAAGTGATTAACCTACTGATTTTGGGAAGCATCTATCCCATCTCTAACTCGCCATGGGTGAGTCCTATCCAAGTTTTGCCTAAGAAAAGAGGCACTACAATTGTTTTAAATGAAAATAGTGATCTTATTCCCACCCTCATTGTTATTAGGTGGAACATGTTCATAGACTACTACAAGCTCAATAGTGCAACTCAAAATAACCACTTCCCGCTTCCTATTCTTGATCAAGCCCTTGAGATACTTGCACACCATAAGTTCTTATGTTACCAAGATGGATACTTTGACTTCTACCAAATACCTATCCACCCCAAAAATCACGAAAACACAACCTTCATGTGTCCCTTTGGCATGTATGCTTTTGGTCAAATGCCATTCAGACTATGGAATGCCCTTGCAACTTTTTAGCATTGCATGTCCACCATCTTTGCTGGCCTTACAAAGATGATAATGGAAATCTTCATGGATGATTTCTTAGTATATGGATATTCATTTAAATAATGTTTAAACCATCTTTCCCTGGTCCTAGAGCATTATGAAGAAGCACATCTAGTTCTTAATTGGGAAAAATGTCACTTCAAGGTGAAGGAGGGCACTATTCTAGGCCATTGTGTAAGTTGTAGAGGCATTCTGGTTGACAAAGCAAAGATAGAAGTGGTTGCCAAGATATCTCCTCCAATCTATTTAAAATAATTTCGGACATTTCTTAGACATGATGAATTCTAGAGGAGGTTTACTGACAATTTTAGTAAACGCATGAAGACTTTTAACACTCCATATGGTATTTAAGCCCCTTACAAATTATCTTCAAAGGACATGGACTTCAACTTTGAATCTGACTACATGAAGAGTTATGACACTCTAAAGGAGGCTCTCATCTCAACTCCCATCCTTCATGCCCCTGATTGGTCTCTCCCCTTTAAGATCATGTGTGATGCTAGTGACTATGTTGTAGGTACAATCCTGAAGCAATGCATCGATTGGAAGCCCCATGTCATCTATTATGCCAGCAAGACACTAGATGACACACATAACAACTACAAAACTAATGAAAAGGAGATTCTCTCCATTGTCAATGACTTTGTCAAGTTTTTCTCCTATTTAATAGGCTTGCTTGTGATCATCTAGACATGCCATGCTTCCATTAAATATCTAATGTTGAAGAAGGATGCAAAGCCTAGACTGATCATGCATATTCTATTACTAGAAGAGTTTGATATAGAAATCAAGGACAAGAAAGGAACTAAGAATGTTGTTACCGATCACCTCAACTGATTAAATATTCAAGATTTTGACACAAACCCCATGAATAGCTCTTTGCCTAATGACCACTTGCTGAAGGTATCTACATTCTAGTGTGATATGTTGATTTTGTAACTATCTAGATGCGTGAGTCCTTCACCCAGATTGCACAAGGAACAAAAAAAAGTAGTTCATATCAAATATGCACCACTACTATTGAAACAAGCCTTACCGATTCTGGCTATGCTCAAACATCCTTTACCACTGATGCATATATGAACAAGAAGCTCTCTCTAATTCTCAAACAATGTTATTCCAACCCAATCGGGGTCCACATAATCTCTAAGAAGACTAGGTTTAAAATCCTCCAATGTGGGTTCTTCTAGCCCTATATCTTAAAGGATTCCCTCAAATTTGTCAAGTCTTATGACTAATGCCAATGACCAGGTAATATTCCAAGAGGGATGAGATTTCCCTCCATATTTAGCAAGAAATTTAGATTTTTCATGTTTGCTGAATGGACTACATGGGTCCATTGGATCCTTTTATGTATTCTCCTACATCCTAGTCACTATTGGTTTAAATTTCCAAATGGGTAGAAGCCAACCCCACAAAGTCCAATGACTCCAATCCGGTGATCAAACAATTCAAAGATATTATCTTTCCATGCTTTGTAGTCCCTTGCATTGTTATTTCTAATGGGGGATCTTGCATTCTCAAATGCAACTTTGAAGCACTCCTTCACAACTATGATGTCTCTCATCATGTGGCTACTCGAAATCACCCTCATATGAGTGGCCAAGTTGAGTTTTCTAACAACCAAACTAAAGAAATTCTTGAGAAGACAGTGGGTATGACAAGGCAAGATTAGGCTCACAAACTAACACACTCTGGGTGTATCAAACTACATACAAGACTCCCCTAGGTATTTCATCTTTCTATCTCACTCACAAGAAGTTTTTTCACTTACCAGTAGAGCTCTAACACAAAGCATACTGGGCCATCAAGCAATTCAACATCAACCTCCATCCAACAAAAGAAAATCATGTACTTCAACTCAAGATCTAGAAGATTTACATATGACAACTTATGAAAATGCATGCATCTAAAAGGATAACACAAAGATGTGGCATGGTGGCCACCTAAAGAGGAAAATTCTATAGATCAGAGATAAGGTATTACTACATAACTCTCATCTTTGTCTCTTTCCAAAAAAACTCAATACCCAATGGTGGGTTCCATTTATTGTCAAGCATATCTTCAATCATGGAGTTGTTATAATCTGATTTGAGAAGACCAGAGCATTCACAGTCAATGAACAACAATTCAAATGTTATTTGACTATCATTGATATGCAGGCCAACAAACCACTCACACTTCTTCCTCCAATCATGATTTAGTTTTAGGTGTCAATTCATCAAAGTTAAACAAAGGCGCTTCTCGGGAGGAAACCCAAGTGTTATTTTCATTTTAAATTGTTTTTACATCTTACTACATATTGCATTTAGTTAGTTAGTGCATCTAATGACAAGATCATATCTTCTAACACTTTTGATTGTAGGTGAATAACTTTTGCTGAATGGAGAGGAACCACGACTTGTGGACCAACCAATAAAGTACTTCCCCTCAATATTAGATCTAGTGTTTTCTCGAGGATGCACAATATCTAAGTTCTCAATGGAGGGTGGGTGGTACATATTCTACTTTCTACCCACACCTATTTTTGTGTATCTTATGATCTTATCATTGCATTTTGCTTTTTGTTTTTAAATTTCCCTTTTCTAGGGTTAACAAAGCTATTATTGAGCTATATTAGATTTAAATACTTGTTTTCATCCTTGCATGTTTCATGATTTAACTCCCTTTTCTCAAAGCAAAACTGTACAATGATAAATATTTGAAACAACCAATTGCTAGAAATCACCCTATGTTGTCTAGGAACCCAAACATCATGTTCCCTGGAAAAGATGTCAAGTATTAAGGAACTGTGATGGATCAAACACATTGTTCTTCCAATTGACTAGTGAAAGATATACATGAAGCATCACTTGTCACCTTATGATGTCACTATTTGAGCATAATGGGACTAAGAGAACAACCCAGTGCATTGGATTGTAAATCAAGTTGCATGTTGATCTGACCCCTCTTCTACACTTATTCTTCCATCTTCTTACCTTCCATCCATAAAAAAGAAAATAAAAATCCATAAAAAGTGCCAAATCTAATTTTATGTGGCATTCCCCTACCCTACACTATCCACTTCTTTCATGTCCCTCTTTATTAATAGGGACGTACCACCAAAAAGAAAAGATGTCGACGTGCACAAAAAAAAGATGTTGAAATATATGTATTTGGACGAATAAATGCAATCTCAAGTCAAATAGAAAAGATATTTGCATCTTCCTTACCCAACCCCCTGGTCTTTATTTTCCACCTAAGGACATAATGAATGTCTAATTTGATATCCTTTTCACGTACCCCAGTTTTGGATCATATGCATACTTGTTGTTCTATGGGTCTCTCTCAATTCTCATGAAAACTCTTTGATGTGTATAGGGATAGTGGTGATAAAGTGTTTTTGCAAAGAAAAATTGGAAATAGAGACATGGATAGATGTGTTCTGTGATCTCAAGAAGTTACATAGCTTGGCAATATTAGGTGGTAGGGAAATATGCATGATGTGAAGGTGAGATAATACCATGGGTTAGAGTATCCATTTGGAGACTATTTTGGATTTTGTGTTGATCAAGGACATGCACCATTTAAGTTTGGGGTTATATGATGATGCATATTCACCCTAGTTTTAGTTACATTTTCAGCTTGGTTTTTCCATTGATTTTCATCATTTTAGCTTAGAACAATTTGCATTCACATTTTCTCTAATTTATAATAATTTATAAGGTTTTGATCCAAATTCTTGGTTTTCATGGAATTCTTGAGATTCATTACATGGTAGGGGTGTAGGATATAGTGATCCCACTAATCAACTAGCTGGTACAAGAAACTTTCAAATAAATGGACCACATTTTTTATGATCATGTCCTTCATTGGTTGTTGATTCCTTCTATTGATGCCTCTTCGGCACATGCCCTTCAACACATGTCAATAGCCCCCGTGGATGGGTTTTCATCATTCTACCTTTTTGTTAAGTGACAACTAATACAATACTTTCTTTATTTTGCATCTATCTACCAAACCATCAATTTACATCATTCCATCCCTCCTTCTATTGTCAACTAAAGGAGATCCAACACCCCCTAGTGGTGGTTACCTTCTGATGGTTGTCCGACGTCCACCAACTAATAGAACTCCTGTGTGCAACAACCAAAGGACCTCCAACGCCCACCTTTTGACAGTTCTCCTACATGTACAAACCGAAGGCCGATATGCACTCTACAAGGTATTCCTACTTAGCCTTCTGAGGGGACTTTTGTTTCACCTTTTGATGGTCATCTTGACCCCTCATCTATCAAAGGAGATAGTGAACACCACAAACCCTTTGTTTACCTCCCACTACTGTCTTTTATACTCCTAGGTTTTTGAGGACTTATCTCTATGGTGGATGGGAGGGTTCCAAACACTAACCTCAACCTATCTATACAAGGACTTCATCTCCATAATGTGGATCCATCATTGATGCCGCCAGGATGCTATTTGCACTCAGCTTCCACTCCAGAAACCTTCAACCATTTCTATTGGTTGACAAACATCAACCGAAGGCGCTTCCACATCCACCACCTCTGAGGTTCCAGGGGTCCAACCTCGAACGAGGTTTATTCTATGGAGCCTATATCCACTGGTTGAAAACCTCTTCCATCATTGACCTACTTCTTCCTCTACAAAGTTGTAGATTCAGTTCATAAGGGAGAAGAAAAATGCTTCTAGTCCATTTCTGACGAACATCTCGAGGTGTCCTTACTGTTAGTTGGTACCTTCGTCTCATAGTATGAAGAATAGAACACCACGACTAAGATCCCTCCTTCATTTATGATGATGGCCTACTTTCTCTCTTCCCTACTGTTCTTGCTACTACTGCCATGAGCGAGTAGTCTTCTTTCTAGAGTGTGCAAAGTAGCCCCACTGCCTAATTTTTCTCTTTTATTTGCATCTATTTATGCATCGACCAATACACATTTAAGAATAAATTATTGTATGCTTGTACGCTTGTCTAATCAGCAATTTTACATTTTTATCACGATCATGGGTGTAGAGAAATTTGAACCTAGGATCTAGTATATAAATAGTTTCTTGTGGAACCCATGCTGAGTACTTCAGATACATTTTTTTGAGGCGATATATGTATGATATCTAGGTAAAACGATGATGATCTTAGAGAGGTATTAGTCTGAGTTTGAATCCTAATGTCAAATGAGGGATATATATATATATATATATATATATATATATATATATATATATATATATATATATCTGTGTGTGTGTGTGTTCATGCATAACATGATGTAGTGTGAGTGTGAATGATAGGTAGAGGTGTTAAAATCATTCCACCCCAGTACCTCCATCAATTGATTAATATTCATCTAGTTTAACTTTTGCTATTGCAATCTTAGTATAATCAACAACCAAACCTCCATTTTTGATAAATACAAATTATTTCTTGGTTACCTTGATTAGGTAATTCTTTATCAAGTTGTCCTTTAGGTTCAGTCCTGACTATACTCTAATACTATATTTCTGCTTGGGGGTGGTGATTATTGTACGTTGGTTAGGGTAAACTTTAGGGATTTCACCCCTAATGAATTTTCCTGTGTAATATCATGCACGTCAGATGCCCTGGCGATTTATCTATGACACTATGTTGAGAGTTGAGTGGCCTATGAACATTGTTAGTGCCATGATGAACTCCGCCCAAGGGGTTAACACTAGCATTCTTTTGAATAGAAAGAAACTTCGTAGTTCAAAGCCACATGTGGTATTAGGTCGGGTGATTCAGTAACAACCAACATGTTTGTGCTCTTCCTTGATAGACTGAGCCCACTGATCAATTAGAAGGTGATGAAGGGTAGATGGGAAGTATTGAAGTTATATAGTCAGGGACCTTGCTTCTCCCACATTGCCTTCACAGATGATACCATCGTGTTTGCTGAAGTTGATGTGTAAGCCATTTTTAAGATTCTATTATGTTTAGAAGAATTTATGAAGGATTTTGGGTAAGTTATCTCAGCTGAGAAAATAGTGATTTTCTTCATGATGAGTACCACATAGACTGCGGAAGTCTGATATGCCAAAAGTCTGATTTTAAGCATATAGAGGACCTAGGAAAGTATTTGGGGGTACCATTGATCCAAACTCACATCAATAAGAACACTTATGGTGGGGTAATTCAGAAGGTGGAGGGGTGTGTCACTGATTGGGCTTCTAGGACCTTATCCCTAGTTGGTAGATAATACCTTATCAAGTCGATGGTTGCTTCATTCCTACCTATGTCATGAAATCCTACAACTTGCCTATTAGCCTTTACATTAGGCTTGATAAAATCAATCACAATTTTTTGTGGGGAGGTGGCCACAAATCAAGATCTCTCTTGCTGGTGGCATGTGATTAGATTATCATGTGCAAGGAGGGAGGGATATGTCTGTTGTACTCTAAAGACTGGAATAAAGCACTGCTAGAGAAGAGCACATGGGACCTGATGAGAAGCTGTGACATGCCTTGGTGTGAAGGGTTGAAGGCCGAATACAAAAAGTACTTCAGTAGCACTTTGCAGTGTGCTACCCCTTCTGGAGGATGGTCTACAGACTGAAAATCCTGGGCTCATCCCAATAGTAATGGCAGATGTCTAAAATAAACTTCTGGTTTTGTTCCCTGTGCAATCTGGATGGATAAATCCTGCATCTATGTAATTTACACAATCAACACACCAAGGATGAATGTGGAAACTTTTAAAAAGTGACCATCATGAAAAGAGTCAGTGATAGGACTGTGTCACAGTCTTGGATGTGTAATCAACTAGATAATCAACAATAGTGTTTTCATCTCCCTTCTTGTCCTTGATTTCTAGATCAACTCTTGCAACAATAAGAACCATATGATTATCATGGGCTTCACACCCTTCTGTGACATTAAGTACTTGAGAGTGCATGATCATTGTAGAAGAACACTTGTGATCCTATGATGTAGGAGTTCAACTTCTTAAAATCTTAGATAATGATGAGAAGATCCTTTTTAGTAGTTTCATAGTGTCTTAGTGTGTCGATCACTGTCTTGATTGCATAGTAAATGACATGATGCTTCTTGTCAATGTGCTACCCCACAAATGCTCCTACTGCATAGTCACTGTAATCACACATGATCTCAAAAGGAAGAGACCGGTCTATGAATGAATGATAGGGGTAAAATGAGGGCTTCCTCCACTGCGGTGAAGCTCTTCTTGTACTCTAAGTCGAATATGAAGTCCATATCCTTCTAGATAATATTTGTTAGTTGTTTAGTGTTCTTGTTTAAGTCATAAATGAGTCGCCTATAAGATTAGATGTGTCCCAAAAATGCCTAGATTTTTTTGATAGTAGTCATAGGAGATAATTTGGCAATCACCTCTATCTTCACCTTGTCAACCTTGATTCCTCTTGAGCTTAACACAATGACCTAGAAAAAAATGCCCTCCTTCACCATGAATTGATATTTTTCATAATTATGCACTAGATGTGTTTCTTCACAATGTTCTAGGACCAGGGAAAGATGGTGCATGAATGTATCAAAAGAATCTTCATAGACCTGAGAAGTAATCCATGATTATCTTCATTATCATCTCTACAAGACTAACAAATATATAAGATATGCGTCACAAGAATGTGGCAAGTGTGTTGCTTAACCCAAGGGCATTTGATGAAAGGCATACATGCCAAAGGGGCATATGATAGTGGTCTTCTCTTAATCATTGGGGTGAATGGGGACCTGTTAGAAGCTAGTGTATCCACCAAAGTAGTGGAAATACTTATGATTCACAAGTCTCTCCAAATACCTGATCAAGAAAGGGGAGGGAGGTAAGATCCTTTTGAGTAGCATTTTTGAGCTTTCTATAATCAATGCACTTGCATCACCCAATCATGGTGCATGTTGGGATAACATTCTTCTCATTCAAAAATATTATAATAATTCCTTTCTTACGCTCTACTTACACATGAATCAACCATAGTGAATCAGAGAAAGGATAGATGATCTCAAAAAGTAGTAGCTTCATCACTTCCTTGTGTACGACCTCCTTTAAAATTTAGTTCAACTTACATTCAAACTTGATGGAGGGTTTGTAGTTGTTGATCATATTAATTTGATGCATATAAAGGGATTATATCACTTCAGTTAGATCAATCATCTCATAGCCTAATGCCTTTTGATTCTTTTTCATCTCTTTCAACAACTTGTCTTTTGCTCAGTAGTGAGATTCGCATCAATAATGATTGGGAAGACCCTTTTCACATCTAGGAAGACATATTTTATCCCCTTGGGTATAGGCTTTATATGTGTCTCAGTGGGATCTTTGTTGTCTTCTTCAATGACAAAGACAAATCTAAGATCTTCAAACTCAACTTCTGGATCTTCCTCGATATTGTCTAAATGGAAGAAAATATGCTTCTCTTATTCATTATTCATTTTTTAAAATTAGGGTTGATGAGTGCTATCTCGAGAGTCTTCAGATGTAGGTGTCTCCTTCCTCATTTGATCCATCTTGTCAATGCAGCCAGTGAGGAAGCATTCTTCCTGGAATGATGAACCCTTGAGATCTCAAATAATTTGAAGCCTAATGTGTCTATACCCCACCACAATGTTGAAATTTTAGCTTCAACATCAACGAGCACTCTAGTGGTGGCAATGAATGGGAAAAAAATGAGGGGATATTTGAGATCCTCGTTGATGTCCATGATGATAATATCACAGGTCCAATAAGATTTGGAATCAACTCTCATAGGGATGTCTTTTAATGATTCCCATAGGGGTGGTCATTGAAGAGTCAGTAACTTGAATCACGATGTCAATGGGAAGGATGTCTCTGGTGAAGCCTACCATTTGTCATAGGTTGTAGGGCATGATATAAATGCTTTCCCCAAGGTCAGCTAGACCTTTCTGGCATTTAGAATCCATAATGAAGTAGGATATGCCAAACGTTCTTGGGTCTTTGATAGTTTTTGGCATCTTAATTTGAATGATGTCTGATGTTGTCCATGCTAGTTTTGTAGTCTCAAACTCCTTGATTATATACTTGTGAGTGAGGAGAGATTTAATAAATTCTAGTATGTGAAGGGATTTCCATTAGAGCATAAAGAAAGGAAATGTTGACATGCAACTTCTTCATCCCTTCCATGAACTCCATAAAATTTGAGTCCAACCACACCTAAGGTAGTCGGCTCTGGCAAAGGGAACAAGGTTTGTAGAGGAACCATTGGGATAAAAGGAGTGGGTAGTGTTGTTTTCTGATTCCTTTTCAAGATTGGGTGTGTTGGTTGTCTTTAGAGCAGATGTATCACTTTACTTTGATGTTTCATTCACGGTTTCAATAGGAGTATCCACCAGAGTGACTTCTTCAACATGGTCATATTCAAGAATCACCTTGTTGTTACTAAATAGGGCAAGTGGTTCTTCTAGAACAAATTCATAATGCATAATGACAACCTTTGACTTATCCTCTAGATGCTTGTAGTTGTTTTTAGGTTCATAGAAAAATGAACCCACTGAAGGGAAAATGGATGCAACAATCCATGCAAGCTGAGTCTCCATGGACTTAATGTACATCTACTTGCTCTTTGGTATCTTTCCAATGGCATATAAGCAAACTTGATCACTGGAGTTAGGAATTTTCTACTAGTTGCTATATCCTAGGTGTTTTTTTAGTTATTATATGGTTTTGGTCCCTGGTTGTAGTTTTTTTGGTACTGTCCAGGATGAATATTTTGTTTAGGTGGTAACTTTGATTCAATTGGAAAGTAGAAGGACCCCAAACTTGGTTTTTATTTGGTCTGAGCTTGAGATGGTGTGCATTTTATACTCCATCTGGATTCCCACACTTGAATCCTAGATGATTCCTTGATTGGATGGGGTCATAGTAGCATTGTCTTGTGACAGTGACAACACTAAATTCTTCGATAACTACTCTACTACTGAATTGGGGTAGGTTTATGCTCAAGGTGTCTTAGTAGAGATGATTACACTCTAGACTTGTATTCTCCTCTGCATTATTGACTTGTAACAATTTTTGGGCTCCTTTCCTTGGATAGAAGATGAACCTCTCAACCTAAACCTTTGGAATGATGACTCAAGGTTGTCTATTTTAAGGGCTAGAGACTTCAAAGATTTAACAATGTTCTTCATATCAGATTTTTCTTCCATCATGAAACCTTAGAAACTCCTCTCTTGCATGGTTAACCCCAATTAGACTGACTCTCTAAACATCTACTCACAACTTTCCATGCATTGGAAAATCTCTACCACATCAAGTCCTCATGGAAAGTGGCATCAAGGAATTGTTTAATGTCAAGATCGACTCCCTTATACAATTCTCAATAAGCTGTGTAGAGGGAATGTCAGATGAGGGAATTCATGTAGTAGTTCTTTAAACCATTCCTAGGATTCAAAATGAGTTTTTTTTGGAATTTGTTTGAACTAGGTGATGTTCCCTTAGATTTTGTAGGTGAGTGTAGGTGGGAAGAAAATTTCTAGGAACTTGTTCTAAAGATCCTCCCAGGTGGTGATGTTGTGTCATGTAGGGAGTTGTACCATACCCTAGATTTGTCAGTGAAGGAAAAATAGAATAGTCATAGCTTGATAGTTTCCTCAGACATGCTAGCTTTCTTTCTTGGTCCATAGAAATCTATGAACTTCTATAAATGGTCATGCACATTTTTTTGTCTTTCCCTTCAAAACTATTGTTTTTCATCATTTTCATCCATTCCCTCTTGGTTTTAAAGTTGTGTTCTTTGATGATATGTTGGATGACTCAGTTGCAAACATATGTAGCGTTAAATATTGAAAATATCATAGATCTCTTTGTTGTTTTGCTTCTTTATCTACTCGTAACTCTACTTGCACAACAACTCCAGCTTCAACCAAAAGTCTCTCTCTCTATAATGTGGGAGCTACTTCCACATTCCAGTTGATCTCCTCTTCCACCATGTAGGGTTCTCATTAACAAAGGAGCATGTGGTAGGTTCATTCAATCTCGAGGTCAAAGCTTCTGATGGTGTTTACATTAAAAGAGTGTCACATGCACAACAAATGTCACATGAGAAGTGTACACATATAAATTTGACGGTTTAGGAAGAGTTAGATTCAAGATGATGTTCAATATTATCAATTGTAAAAAAAATCCTAACTAATACAAGTTAGTTAAGTTGATTAGAAAATTCCTTTGTGCTCGACAACATCACAAAAATCTATCATGGAAGATTATCACACAGAAAATTTATTAGAAATGAGATCTCCCTAGGTTTTACCCAAACCATGTGTACAATACTCCCACCCTCAAGCAGACCAATCTTATCATAGTATATTTTTATGTTTGTATGAAAAGGATAATGTATTTAAGGATTGAATTATAAATGCAACTGACCAAGAACTATTATTTAACACAAAGTTGGAATTGTTGATTATACTAGAATTGTAATAATTAAACCACTGGATTAAATATCTAAATCACTAAATGATGAAAATGCTACAATGGATTATTTTTACAATCACTACCTATTATTCACTCTCGCACTGCATTGTAATAAGTATGAAAATAAATATGTTTAGAAACGTTAAGTCCCCCTTTAGCAGTTATGATTAAAATTAGACAAATATTAATTAAGGTCACCATCAAGTTACCTAAATAATATTTACATATGGTCTCATAAAACACCCATTTTGAAGTTCTCGTAAAGGGTTGAACATGAATCAAATGATATTTTAGATATTAGATTTAAAGTTCACTACATCAAAGATCTGATAAATATGCAAAATAGTTGGCCAAAACAAGTTCAAGCTATAAAACATTTGAGCCACAATTAGTGATGTTCATACAAGCATTATATCAGTAGGAAATTAAGAAAATTAGGATAGAAAGGCGACTCCGTACACCCTAGCGAGAGGACTTCTTAATCATGGAAGCAATAGCAAGTACAACATGGGAACTGAGAAGAAATCCATCACCCCAATAGAAGATGGAGACAAAGCTGGGGTGTGTGGTAGGCTTTCTTTAGTCTTGGAATGAAGTCATTGATTTCCTTTCCTTGTGGGTTGGATCTGCTACTAAGGAGGCAAAGAAGGTGTAATATGATGGTGGATCGATAAGTGAAAGATGTTTTAAATCTATCTTCTTTCGAGTTTTGAACCTTGGAGTGTTCACGGAGGCAAAGATCTTGTCAGTGGGTCAAAATGATAAAAGCCACAATGGAAAATGAAGTAGGATGCTGAGGAGTGATTTTGGAAGCCTGACACCATCGAAGGTGGACCCTTTTCTTAGAGGCCATGGCCAGACACTTATAGGATGATTACAAGGTTTTGTAACCCTTCCCATCCTCCTTGTAGTTTAGTGTCAGCCGCCTTGGATGTGAAGAGACAAGGAAATGAGGAAGATGAGTGGTTTCGCACTGGTAAAGTTTAGATTGATAAAAACAACAATTGTTGAAGGGGTAGATCAATGAAAATCTAGTGCATTTATCAAAATTGTCTTTTGGGTTAGTCGTTTAGTGGGACTACCATCCTATATACTGGTGCACATAGAATGAACCTCAAACATGCCATGAGTGCCAAGAAGTTGGACCAAAATCTTATAGATTAATAGACAATTTGAAAAAATTAAATGGAAGCTAATTATAAAATACAATGAGGCATGTGAATGAAAAAATAAGCTAAAAATACAAATTTAATCCATGATGAGTATGCATCTATCACATATCATTCCAAACATGAAAATAGATATAAGATATATACATTGTTTTAATTTATAGGAATTTTTTTTTGATGTATTTTATAATGCAACACTATTAACTAAAGTCATTTTAATAAAATTTATAATATACAAAATGAGCATAGGAGGTAGTCTATACAAAATTTCCATTATTTATTTATGTTTCAAAACATTCCTTGCAAATTCATCTATGCTAGAGAGATACAGTGTGGGAGGTGTTGTATGAAAATTGACTCTTTTGTTTTTTAAAGTATGAATTCATCTCTGTATTCTAAAAAGACATATGATAAAGAGAACCCAAGATTTTGAAAGAAAATTTTTCTTTACTTCTTCAAAATACAAACATGTCAACGTTAAAATGTTTAAGTACTCATTGTATTCTAATATGTACTATGTAGTACTATGTGTGACGTGTTGTGTATAAATTTTTATTTCTTTTTTCAAAATGAAAATTTCTTTTTATGTAATGATAAGGCTGTTGTGTGAGAGTGTGGAAGATTCTAAAGTATTTTCCTTTAATTTCTAAATTACATATTGGTCATTGTATATCCTAATAAGCTATAAGAAAGGTTGTGGAAGGGATTCTACAAACTTATTATAAATTAGGCCTAGTCTTATTACTGTATTTGGAAGGTTATGGGGAGGGTTGTATGATAAGTATACCTTTGATTTTTAAGTTACAATTGTGCCTTGTATATACTAATAAGATTGTATATACAAAAGTAGTGGAACTTGCCTTTTTACCAATCCCATTCTGATTATTTTTTCCCTATTTTCTTATGTGGAAAATTCTGTAAATTTATTGCTATACTATATACAAAAGAGAATGGTAAGTTGTGTATGAAATCATTTTCTTTATTTTTGACATTTATAATGGTAGTCTATATTTTATAGGAGAGCGTAAGGGACATATTTTATGAAAAAAACAATTCCTCTTTTTATTGTAGAATGGTCTTTATATTTTAATAAAGTTGTTATGAGAAGGCATGAAAGGGTAGCTACTTTTTTAGTATTTTAAATTTCATATTGGTCCATGTATATTCTAGAAAGGCTATATTGAAGGTTGTTGGAGGGGTTGAATGTAAAAATGATAGTATTTTAAATTATAAATTGGCCCTTGTCATACTATATATGAAAGACCATGGTATGGGGTACATGTATGTTTTTCCTTTTACTTTAAAATCACAAACTGACCTTTCCATATTCTATAAGGTTGTATGTACTTTCATTGTGGGAGTTTCCTCTTACTTGTCCAGAAACTATATTGCAATGTCTTTTTGTTGCTAGTTGAGTTGGAAGTGTGGGCGAACTAAGGTCATAGGAGGTGAAAGACGTGATCAATCCAATGTGACATCAGGAAGTGTCCATGCAGTAATGTGATGTCGGGAAGCAGTCATTGTTATTGTAGTTGTATATGACTCAAGGTCGGTTCTCTCATTATCCCCTGCTTATCGTTTTTTGATATTCTTCTTAGTCTTATATGCTACCATGTCCAACATGGCATTGATCAATATATGCTTTAAAAGATGTATTTCCTCCATGCATACCTTACGAACAATTCTTACCTATTATCTCCAATCTTATATCTTTATCTTTTTCTTTGACAGGGTAAAGTGGTGCAACACTACATTAAGGTCATGCTAGTGAAACAACTGTCTTACACATACCTTGGTCTCCCCTTGACTACATGCACTGTGTTGGCGCAAAACTATGGCTCTTGCACAGATAGACTTTGGGGAATCCTGGACAAGTGGCCAATAAAGCGTACTTCTTTCGTGGGACGAATGATCCTTGTGAAATATAATATCTTTGGACTTCTAAATTTTTGGGTAATGCAAGGTTATATACCAACAACGATCCTAAATTGACTTCAAACCATCATCGTTAACTTCCTTTGGGGATCCTCAGGCCACACCATGTTATGGGAGTGGATGACACTCCCACATGATGAAGGCGATTTAGGTCTCAAGAACTTCAATGATGTGGCGTGATGGGTGGCTGTTAAGAAAATATTTAAATTCATGATCAATATAGAGTCGATATGGATGCAATGAATGAGGAAACCATATTGGGACACTTTGGTCGATGATAAGGACCTTGGTCAAGGCTTCTCACGAACCTGGAAAAGAATGGTTGAAGAATTCAAACTATGTGCTCACCTCTTCAATATGTCACCACAGGGTGTATTCTCATTCAAGAAGAAAGCACCCAATCCATGGGAGTTTGTTTGGCGTCATGGACCACCGTGCTCGCTTAGAAAATACCTATGGCACAAGAGGAACATACCACGATGGGCATCCACATCATACAAAGCCAGACATAATGCTCTCTTCATATCAGATCATATATGTGATGATGGGCACCGGATTATGAAGCATTATGTACCCTCTGCAACGATGAGGATGAGACAATGACTCATTTATTCTTTGAATGCTCTTATTCAAACATGATCTGGACTGGTATCACTTTGTGATATGCGGTTGATAGTAACATTTGTGGATCATTTTCTAATCTAGGCGCTTTGTTTGATGGAAAAATGAAGGAATGGGCCCAACTACTAATCACGTCTATGAGTCCACCACTTATTTCCTATGGTGGGAGAGAAACAACCTCAAGTACAATGGCCCTATACCAACTAGTGTGGAGCTAACCTACACCATTCTCTCTGCCATTAGAAATGTCATCTTCATACACAAGGAGCTTAAAGAGGGTCTCCCAGTGCACGTGCAAATAGCTTGGGATGTGCACTAGTGGGTTATCTATGTCTTTTTATTCTGACCTTGTGCGGATGAGCTTCTCTATGTTCCTCTCAACCTAAATTAACTTAGTAACATGCAATCTGAGCTCCTGAATGCTTGTTTGTAGTTATTATCCTCTACGCAGGATAAATGCACCTCCTATCTACAGGTACGAGCTTCATCGTAATCTAAACTCACTTTGCTGAGGAAGGACTCAATGAAGACCTAAACCTTGGGAAGGATTTTCTGGACCCATAGAAGTTCCCTCTTGGCTCCTTCGAGCACCCTAGATAGGATATGGTTTTTATTCTCATAAACTTATCTTGTACATTTTAGGGCAATTAGCCCAAGGGTTGGCATTTGCTGATCCTCACCGAATAAATTACCAAACATTCGAGATGCAACACTACATTACGGTCTTCAAAGGAATATAATGATATCAAACTCATTTAATGCACGTCATTATGCCTAAACTTTTACTAGATGAATGACCAATTAGTGTAGTATGAATGACTCAATTAGTTTAATATATATATATATATATATATATATATATATATTGATTATAGATGGTAGTCACTATACCATTTCATGTCACATTCTTGTCAATTAATTTTGATAACAATAGTCACATGAACCAATTTGTTGCAGCGACCACCATATTGAGTGCATGTTTTATGTTCGCATAAAAACAAAAAAGTACGTAAAAACAAGAGTCACGTCAAATTTTGTCTTTTATTTTCTTGTAGTAATACATGTTAACCGAACACACTCTAAAATGAATCAAAATATCCATCCAATATCCACCAACATTGAATAAAAGATATATTTTAATGTACTTATTTATAACATTTTGCGCACCAAATGGATTTTTTTTACCTTTTTTGTATATCTATGTTTTGAATAACATCCAGGCGTGTGAAGTCTATTGTTTGTAATGTAAGGAAAACACGATTTTGAAAATTTTTTCACCTCTGTTCCTTCTCGACAACCTCATCCTCCATACCTCCTGATGGTTCAAGTGGTACTAAACCCACATGAGGATCTACTTGGGTTGCTGATTGGAGGCAGGAATGCTTTAGATGAGCTTATGATTGTGTGATTGACTAGGAATGCAAGACAAAATTGAATAAGGTCATTTATGGCGAGAAGATTGTTATGGTAGACCTAGATGAGGTGGAAGAGACCATTCTACAACCACACTATCCTCAAGAGTTCATCCAGTACATGTATCCAAAAGTTTGAGCTATGGGGATGGATTTATCCTTTTTAAGTTTGTAGGTTTAGAAGATGAGTGCATACATGGGATGAGTGAGTTGTGGAACAAAAGTGAAGCATGTCATGCGTTCCAATTTTGACACAATGAATTTTTTTTGGGCATAAGACACTTGCACTGAGAAGGGAAAAAGGTATAGGAAAGAGTGTATACTTGACACAATCCTATTTTAGATGGGTGAATAAGACCAATCAAAGGTTGTCTTTGCCGAAGATCCTAATTCGCATTGCCTCTCCTTGTTATTAATATTGGTTCATTCCTTCTTGGGTTATAGGTCACTCCCCTCACCCCTATAGAGTGCATTTTGATGTGGACTTTCCATCCAATCTTGTTTTTAAGAAATAGGTGTATTGAGCACTGAGAATTAACTTTAGTTATCTCCTCTGGTCCAACTATTCTAGCTGAGGAGAGGTAGTTTGTGCAAAATTCCATCCCGTAGAATAGAGAAAATAAATTCATCCATGTAGCTATGATAATGTCCATTTTCCCACAACTATGATCTAGTCACTCTTTTACCCTAAATTGACTAAATTTTATCACTTATAATATTTACCATGATTCCATGACTCTATGATGGCCACTATAGTGTAAATCCAATTTTTGAATCTTTCATATGCACATATTTCCATGCATTCTAGCTTACACACACTCCCTAATCTTTGATTTATAACTTCATGATGATTGCTCACCTTGATTTGAAACTTTGCATACATATTGATACTCCATATTTTGGGATCATTACCCAAATTTTAAACCAATCTAAGTCTCCTAAAGTTTTATATGAGTTTGCAAAGTTTTCATTCTTTTTTAGTGCTAGTATCCCTGCATTTGCTTCTTAGGCTCGACCCTTTTATTGCTTTGGCACTCACGCGGCCTAACAAGGCCGTGGTACATTTGAAAATTAATTTATCCCCCACATTTGAGACTTTCGACCATGTTTTAACACTGAGCCACAGAACCCACCCGATGATGCATTCCAACAACGTTGGGTTAGTCTTGTATGTCATGCCCAAAGGACAAGGTACCCCCCAACCCCAACTAACCTAACCAAACCCTGAATGACCAAAAACCACCCTGCCCCTCAATTCTTCTCTATTTCCCTTTCCTCTCACTCTCTCAAACCCTCTACACCCCTCTATTATGTGAATGGGTGACTTTGAGGTCAAGGAAACCCACCGCAAATTGTGCCTCAAACCAACACCTAGAAAACCCTAAAATATGAGTCATTCATTTTTAATGGTGTGGTCAACAACACAAATCATAACAGTTGGGAATGTGACTTCTTCAATCATTCTATCTAGGGTTGCCAAGAAAATAGTTTAAATCTCGAGTATGATGTGTAGGGGTTGCTGCCACAAAATCCTAGATTTAAAAATTTGCACAAGTGTTGCCATAAATTGACTCCACGAGCTAAGATAGCCATTCAGAGGCTCAAGATCGAGCATAATGTTAGACTTATTGAAAAAATATATGAAGAAGATTTCAATGAACTATATTTTGGGGAATACTATGAGGAGCCATTCTATTCAGATGATTATCTAGACGAGGAGGACTACAATCACCAATATTATGGGAGTTATGGTGAAGAATATTATTATGAAGATCAATACACCTAAAAACAAAAGGAGGATGGAGGACATCTAGAAGATGTTAGTTGACCAACAAGCAATGCCAACTAATGGAGAAACCTGGGGAAAATGAATGATGGCACAACTCTTCCGGCCAGTCACATCATGTGAGGGTCAATTAGAGAACTTCATAGGAAATATGAAGCAACTCACATTTATGATAAATGATGAGGATGACACTTACGTCTTCCTAGAGATGAAATGTATGATTTAGAGATAGTGATGCAACATGAAGAACTGGATCAGGAGTTGGACATGTACACTAGTGTTCCATCCTTCTTTGCATTAGTGGTCTTAACATGTCAATAGGAAAAGTGTCAGTATGAGAGTCACCCTGACATTGATGTAGTTGTAGGTGATCCACCACCTTTCCCATTTTAAGGCTTCCATCTAGATGTTACAATGATCAAGTAACCTTAGTTGTGTCTTTTGTGGAAGATAAACAAGAAACTTACATTGCATATCTAGTTATTTGGTATGAGGAGGTCCATCCCCAATAGGAGTTAGCAATACCAGTTTTGGATTCATTGCACACTACCTTAGCCATAAGAGAGGTTGTTCTACCTCTATAATTCACATACAAGTAGATCTTGAGGCCACTAGATGCGTGCCACTCCTACTTTGTGACACTTCTTCCTAATTTGCACACTACACTACACTTCTTATATCAATGAAGGAATATTGGTTGATCGTACTGAATGGATTGTGGGGGTGAAAGGCAAATTACTTTAAGCATCCATATCATACATTTGAGCTACAACAACCACCTAATCACTTTTAGCATCATAGATATCACATGTTCAAGGTGCCATCCCTTGTCCATATTCCCTTCAACAAAACTTTCTCCGAGATGTCATGATCTCCTGGATGAGCAATGAGGATGTCTTCCCCTCCATCTTGGGATTAGTGTTTGCTCAGTGACAAAATTTTTTTAAGTCTAGGGTGGAGGGTGGGTTGTACGTACTCCTTTCCATCTACACCTATCTCTTTTATTTTTTTATTTTATTTCATCAATTTTAGCTTTGTATACATCTATGCGTCTAGTTTAGTTGCATTGTATGTAGCTTAATTTTTTTTTCCAGTTAAATTCATAGTTCTTGCAATGTTAATTAAAGCCATTATCTAGTTAGTTTAGTTTGCATTCATATTTACATCACATAAAGAATTTGGCATACATTCTCACTTGTCCAAAGTAAGTTCTTGATGTTAACATATCTCTAAAAACATGCAAATAGTTAGAAATCACCCTTGTGGCCAATGAATATAAGCATCATGTTCCTTGGAAATGATGGAAAGTCATGAGATTGAGCAGAAAAAAGCAACATTTCTCTTTACTGATTAACATAGCATGCTTATAGAAATGTCTTAATCCTGCATGTGAGAAAGGACACGTGTTACAGGTGTTTGGGGAAAGGACATTGGCAGTCCCAATGCCAGAACATCATTGTTTGTTACAAATGCAGAAAACCGGGCCATGTTGCTAGAAGATGCTCCTACGTTCCTCGTCCTCAACCTCCCAACATTTTTTCCATGGAAGATTTCCCGGTGATGAGGTATGGTTCTCTGGCTCGAGGCGGGCCTCAACATGTTCCCAAAAGGGCCGCTGTTAACCTAGGACCCGATACTGATGAGAGAATGAATAGAGCTATGGCTCTTGGTCGAGCAGTGGAGATAGCTTGGAAGACCCCTACATCCTGGGAAGATCTTGGCCCTGTGTTGCAGAAAATGTGGCTGCACGCGACGGACATTTATCGTCATGCTCGTAGTAAAGCAGTTGCCTTTTTTGAATCTAAGGAGGTAGCGATGGATGCTTGCAAGAACGGTGATTTTCAGTTTCGTAACAACAAAGTTACCCTCAAATCCTTAGAGGACGGAGAGCATTGTTCCAAGAAGGAAGCCTTCTGGTTCTGGATTGCAAATCTTCCTATTGTATGCCGAGATGATGAGGCTATCGACAGTATTGTTAACAGCTTTGGTAGATTGGTCCTTGTTTCGGACTGGATGAGAAACCATGACGACATATCCGGTATCTTGGTCCTTGTTGAAGATTTTAGCGAGGACGTACCTCAATATGTGGCCCTTACTTATGGAGATCGACGTTCGGACGTGATGTTGCAGATGGTGGCACGAGGGAGTCCTAGATCATCCCTCTTCTCGCGTACTGAGATCGGGGAGGAGCTCGGCATTCCATTGGAAGCGCTTTCTATCCATAGAACTGCTTATGTCAATGCAGCAATACAGCCGGAGATTCCTGTGGAAACAGCAGTGATTACAGAGCCTGAGAAGAAGGATGAGCAGCCTTTGCATGCCGTTGAAGATGAACCAGTAAGAGATGATGATAGCCAGCAGCAGCGTGCGACACATCACAGTAGAATTGTGTTCGATGGTGAAGGAAATAGAGTCCGTCTACAGCTGAGCAGGGTGAAAGACTTCATTCACTTAGGAGATGGGTGTTCTAGAACAGCTCATAATGGTAGCAGGCGTCGTCCAAGACTTCCTTGTGAAGAGGGTCCTTCATCTCAGTTTGATAGCAGGATACGCAGGTTACATGGTCAGCGACCGCACGGACACAGAAGAAGATTATCTGAAGGCGAGACTCCTTTCTCGGATGATGACTGGATCGATAGAGAAAGAGGAGATTGCTAATTTGGCTACTAGCAGTAGTGTGATATTTGATCCAAATCATATGGACTCAAAAATCTTATTCTGGAACATCAGAGGAGCGGTGAATAACAAAACTAGAAAAGTCCTGGGCAGGCTTTGTAGAAGACACTCCCCGAAGATTGTTTGCATTGCTGAACCTTTCCTCCATGCTCTTGTTGCAGAGGAGCTGCTTGATATTGTTAGGCTTGACTGGACGACCAGCAATGAGATGGAAGGCGGGAAGCTATGGATTTACGTTGACAAGGAGCTAAGCCCCACCGTGGTTCGTATGCATAGGCAGCACATTACGTTAAAGCTTAATGTGGAGAATACTTCTGGTTTCTTTGTTACTATGGTTTACGCTAGCTGCAATCACGTGACTAGAAGAAATCTCTAGGAGGATATCAGCGATCTTTCTACGGCGATGGGGGATGCAGACTGGATGATTACGGGTGATTTTAATATCATTAGAGACAACGCGGAGAAGAGAGGGGGCCTAGACAGAGGTTTCCAAGAGATTATGGAGTTCAACTCTTTCATTCATGGTGTGAATATAAGGGAGGTCCCTTTTGAAGGTAGCAAGTTCACCTGGGTTGACAAGCAGTATGGTACCCCTACCATCTGGGAGAGACTGGACATAATTTTTCTTAATGACGCATGGTGCACAAAGATTCCTAATGCAATGTCTTCACACCTTACCTGGTACAGGGTTTCTGACCACTGCCCTATTCTTTACCAGCCTGGGATCACGAGGAACTTCAGGAGCAGAAGAACTTTTTCTTTTATGTAGATGTGGTTAAGCCATGAGAGTTGTCGTAACCTTATAAATGAGACTTGGGATATGGTTTCGTGGGGGAACCCGTCCGAGTCTTTCTTCTTCAAGCTTAAGATGGTCAGAGAAGCTCTTAAGACGTGGAACAAGCAAACCTTTGGTGACATTGAGCAGAGGAAAAAAGATCTGGAAGACATTGTTTACACTACTCAGATTGCTTATGATGACAATCCATCGTTTGAAAATGAAACAAATCTCAGAAAAGCGGAGTATGAGCTTCAGGAGGTCCTGGATACCGAAGAATGCATATGGAGAGAGAAATCCCGTATAAGCTGGATTAATGATGGCGAAAGGAACACTAGATTCTATCATGCTATCGTCAAGGCTAAGAGGAAGCATAATAGTGTCCGTAGTTTGCTGCTGGATGATGGTTCGGTTTTGGATGATCCGCGTGAAATTGCAAAGTACGCAGCTAAGCGCTACAGTAATTTTTATAAAGACTGTTCCACGTATGATGAAGATACCCTTGATGAGATGTTGCAGTCTATTCCTGAGATGGTTTCTATGGATGATAACAGCTCCCTCACCGCCATTCCTATGGAGGATGAGGTCCGAGCTGCTCTGCTGCAGATGGATACGCACACCGCCCCGGGTCCTGACGGTTTTACTGTTCCCTTCTACACTGCTATGTGGGATACCATTAAGAAGGACTTCATGAAGTTGACTGAGATGTTATTTAAAGGCCTTGTTTGTCACCGGAGCCTCTTTAGCTGCAGAATCCTTCTTGTTCCAAAGATAGAGAATCCTAAAAAGATTGAGAAAGACTTCCGTCCTATATCCATTGAAAATGTTTCCTTGAGAATTCTTGCTAGAGTTGTTAGTAACAGAATGGCCCAGTTGATGCCTTCCATTATTTCTGAGGTGCAGGCGGCTTTCATTCATGGCAGGGAGATCACTCACCACATCAGGATGACTAAAGAGTTAATGCATGATATCCATAAGGGCGGAGAGCAGCCAAACGTGATGATCAAACTAGATATGTCGAAGGCTTTTGACAGGGTAGAATGGCCTATTCTCAAGAAGATTATGATGAAATTTGGGTTCTCGGATGATTTCTGCATGCTTTGCCTTAGCTTCTTCTCCAACGCGTGGGCTACGGTCTCCATCGGGGGTGAGTATGATGGTTTTTTTTCTTATGCTCAGGGGCCTCAAACAAGGGAATGCGATCTCCCCCTTTCTGTTTATCATCTATGAAGAGCTTCTCAGTAGATACATCCATCACATTGACCATGTTCACAAGTTGGATAGATTCTGTACTCGAGGCACCGGCGCTGCTCCTCTCTTCCTTCTTTATGCGGATGATGTTGTGTTGTTCCTGAATGCGCATCCTGACACTTTGCAACGTGTACAGCAGACTATGAAGGCTTATGAAGCTGCATCTGCACAAAAGATCAATCGTGCAAAGTCCATTTGCACAGTGGGCAGCAAGAGTGACGCAATCATCTCCAACATTGCGCACACTCTTGAGATTGACACTACTGCGGATTCGTTTCTTTATCTGGGAGTTAACATCAGAATGGGAAGATATGCTCTAAATGACTTTGAGGGCCTGTTTCAGAAGATTAAACAGAAGATGGCATCCTGGAAATCTAGGCTCCTTTCCTTTGCTGGTCGGAGGCTGCTCATTGCTCATGTCCTCTCGTCGACGACTGTCCATACTGCTGCTGCCATTGGTATCCCTTGTGGAGTTTCTGATCGCATTGACGCTATCCTTGCTCGGTTTCTTTGGGCAGATAGAGAAAACCATAATCGTAAGGCGTGGATCGGCTGGAACAAAGTTGCTAAGCCTGTGGAGTATGGTGGTTTGGGCCTGCACAATACAAGATTAGTTGATAAGGCTTTCATGGCTAAAGCTTGTTGGGAGATTTTAGCAAAGGACACGATCTGGGCAAGATTCTGTAGAGAGAAATATGCGAGCAGGGCGCATAGTAGATCTGAGTTGTATCCGCAAAATGTTAGATACAGTATTTCGGCCTCTCCTTACTGGAAACATATGTGGAATTTGTTTCCTCTGATTCTCCCTCATTGCAGGTGGCGAGTTGGGAAGGGACATATTCATTTCTGGGACTCTTTATGGTGTGATGAGAGGCTCTTTGATCATGCTTTGCATACGAGTGATCGTAACCACCATTTCCTCGTTTGTGACTTCTGGATCCATAATGAAGGCTGGGACTGGTTGACCTTGAGGCAGCTTCTTGATGAGGACGGCATAAATCTGATAAAGAAGGCAGACCAGCAGATAAATGAAGATGATGATATGCTTGTTTGGTGTCCGGAGGTGACGGGTCAGTTTTCTATAAAATCTGTGAAGAAGATTTTGACTATGGACCACAGTGATGCTCCTTCCGCTGCTCAGAAGATTTGGTACCTCGACACGCCTAAGGCCTGCACGCTCATTTGGAAGCTCTTTCATAGAGCCCTTCCAACCGATGACCTTACTGCTAAAGCCCGTCCTTATAACTTTTCCGAGCTGTTGTCTCTCTGCGCTCAAGGGAGATCGTCCATTGTCATGGAGTGGATTGCAGCTTGCCTTGCTACGCTTACCCCTTTCTATATCTGGAGATGGAGATGCCGCGCCAGATACGACGGCTGTAAGTCTCCTATTGCCCGGGATATGAACTGCATGATTGCACAGCTCAACTTTATGTTGAAGAAGAGGTGGTTCCGCGTCCTTGCTCAGCCGGAGGATCATAGACGCCTTAATCATTATGGCATTTATGATCCAAACTATGCTCTTAGAGAAGTTCACCTTATGAGATGGATGACTCCTGACCTCAATTCTTTGAAGATGAATGTCACGATTGGTAGAAGCAAAGATTCTTCTGGACATTACAGGTGGTGGATGGCTAGTATCATCAGGAATCACCAGGCTGCAATCTGTCAGACTGCTAGAGCATGGTTGACTGCAACTGATCATCTTTCTGCGTCCCTTCAAGCATGTGCAGTAGGTTTGAAGTTGGCAGAGTCTCAATCCTTGCGGATCGCTGTGGTGGAATTAGATGATGTCAATACATATCACATGCTATGGGGCACGTCATGTATTCCATGGAGGATATCTCGTATTGTCAGGGAGTTGAAAAGCTATATGGAGGACGAAGGCATTGTTGGATCGCTTGTTCACAGGGCCATCAATTCCATTCCCAGAGAGATTGGTAGATGGGGCGCTCTCAGTCAGGATCTGATTGTGATTTCCGATCCTAGCAGCTTTCCGGCTAGAGTTTGTGGTATGGTTTTCCTCGAGAGAAACCACACACCTTACGTGGTTTTGAAGATTAAGCATCCATAATGCTTGGTTGAGGTGTTGTTTTGGAGTCTGTCTTGTTTGGTCGTTTTGTATGAAGGTTTTTTGCTGTGGTCCTTGTGTTGTTGAGGGGTCACGTGGGGGTTTGACCTGCATTTTATAAGCAGGAGCTGTATTTGAATCCTTTTATGCTCACACGAGGAGGGTGGGATGAATAGAATGACCTCCTGACTTAACTAAAAAAAAAGTCTTAATCCTGCATGTGACATGATGTGATTAACTTGGCATGTAAGATTGTCCCTGTGCTCTCAATTCTAATATATGAGATGCAAAAGTTCATCGATCTTCACATTTCCTCTATCAACGTCTTACCCCATCATTTTACAAATAATCAAAAGCCAAAAAATGTGCCAAACTCTAGGCTCGGGGTGGCACACCCTCCTCCTCCCTCTATAATCACTTCTTCCATACCTTGTTTATATAATAGGGTCATTATCAAAAAAGTAAAGAAAAGATACCAATGTGCAAAAAAGAAAAAATCATGTGCAATATATGTATTTACACTAATAAAAAATATTCTTGATTGGATGGAAGAGAGTTTGCAATTCTTCTTTCATGTCCCATTCACTCCATTTTCTACACAGGGGAAGTTAAACACCTCCAAAGTAGACTTCCACAATCAATATTATGCTTGTGCAAATATCTCATAGGAATATGTAGGATTATCTAAAAATTCAAGAATATTACATCTTGTTTATATTGTAGGTTTTTGAAGCAAGTGTTCAAAGTAATGCCAAGATAGAGAATATGTGAAGTTGTGTTAAGTAACTTTTGGAAATTAGGGTTTCTTGACCATGCTTGGTGGTAGGGATTCAGTCATGATGCAAGTATAAGGCATGTATAGATTGGAAGTATTTATTTGGAGAGTATTTTGGATTTTTATGATAATTGAGAAAGAGAAATTTTCGATATTGGGGTTTTGGTGAATGTCTATTCATCATGTTTTAGTTGAATTTTCTATTTAGTTTTGCACTTTTTGTTTGCATTCTACTCCATATTCAGTAATATTATGTCTTGAGTAATTTATGGAATTTGTCTGATACTTAATATGTTTTTTGGTTTATTAGTAGATTGCTTCAAGAAGAAGAGAGAAGTAGTTATCCCTCCAAAAAATCCCAAGATAATGATCAAAGATTACAAATCTTGACTCCCCAACTCCGCAAATTGAAGTGATGATCTTTCAAATAGCCATAACATTCACATACAAACTCAGAATTGGATGATTCAAAAACCATTAGATGAATAATTCAATTATCTGAACAAAATAGGTATACTATTACATGATGGTCAGACAATAATAAAGTATGGTTGGCCGGCCATCAAGTCTATTCACCCAATTGGGAGTTCCAATATAAATCACAATAACTCACTTGAAAATATATCCGACACTAAAATGACTCTAGATTCCACAATTAATGTCAGAATTTAGTGATTCAAGTTGTATTGGAAAGATAGTTCGATTATTTACACATGTATTTAGTGGTTATTTTGAATTGGGATAACGGACCTATATTAACCTAAAACTCCTATGAATGAAATCAACAACAAATGGTTGACAACTGTTGGATTAACTTGGATGGATCTGATATTTTATGGGATGACACAAAAGTACTTGAGAGAATTCCAAGGTAAGGCTTAATGACCTATTATATGCCATACACAACCGTAGACTCTATCATGGAGATTCAGAGATGAAAGTTGATGACTTGAAGTGAAGACATGCTTACAGATAGGTTTGATTTAGACACTAAAGCTATCATTCAAGAGTTGTGACAAAAACACTGATATTCCCCTCTAAACTACAACTTTTTAATGATTTCATTTTTCTCTATATCCTATTGTATTTATAGAATATATCCTTTAGTGGCACACATGGATTATCCCCACTACCCGTGTTCTATTTTTACATTGTTGTTTGCATGAACATTTGGATTGATAATCGATTGGTTAATACATGTTTTATAGCATGAGCATCTATCTTGCATAAATTTTATAATACTAGATGTAAAAATATTGAAATCTAGGAGTATAACAATCAACAATATCTTTGAAACCCATATGAGACCAAGGAAGGGCGTTCTCTGGGGTGAGAGATTAAGGATCCATAAGTAGTGAGACGTTAAGCCTGCAAGGAGATCAATTAATATGAGTTTCATACTCTAGAAGGGTGTGAAATTCCTTGGCCTTAATAATATATTCTTGTGAATGAAGAATGACATGTTTGGAAAAGTTACATAGAAAGTGGCAATGAACCCTATTGTCCTGGTAATTTTATCATACTGTTAAAATCATCTATTTCATAATTGGTTTCATTTCTTGTTTGTATTTTTTGTTAATCAACCAAAAAACCCAACCATATATCCTTTTTAGTACTTTTTATTAATTCGATTAAATTTCCAATTTTTCTTAAAAAGCTATTCTTTGGATTCGGTCCTTGTATGTAGTTTAGGTAAAAAACTTAGGACTTTTCTCCATATGAATTTGTTAATGCTATAATATTCCACATCATGGATACATGCCTAATTTGGTTGGTAGAGGTGGCTCCTCCATTGTGGGTTAACTACAATTCTCATTCTAGAAACCGAATGAAAGGCCATACATTTGTGGTAGGGTCATTAAGACAAAATATTTTACTAGTGCTAGTAGAAATGAAAGTGAATGAACGCTATGCTTTGGGTAGTAGGAAAATGTAAACTCCTTGGGTCATGATGTCATGTGACCCCCTCATTGTCTAGTTTTACACAACTAGTGGAAGCTTGTTGTCTAATTCACAATACTTCATTGTAGAAATTCCCTTCATTTAAAATATCCATTAACACGGTAGTCAAAAGAAAGAGAGAAAGGGAAGCTAGTAAACTATAGTTGTGGTGGTTGTATGCAAAAAGGTCCCTATGGAAAAGGGAATAAGTGAATCTTAATTTTTGGACTCAAGAAACCCTATACCATCCATCATATTGCATTCAATAATCTTGTATTGTGTTAATGAATTGAATACTATGGTAGTTTGATGAGAAAGGTTCATTTTCATATTGATAGGGATCCAGATTCATTCATGAACTGCCTCTCTCCACAAATTTCTTCTCGTAGTGTCTACACAGTGCAAATACCAGAGCACTAGAGAATGAAGACTAATGATTTTAGAAAGACCAACCATAGAACACCTCGGGGAGTCAAGGGACTACCCTCTGTCTTATATTTCTTGATTCAATTCGAAGTATGGGGGAGTAGTCGTTTTGAGAAAGACTATAAGATGTCTTGAAAACCCTCACATTGTGGTAAAGGGAGGATACCAAGGGAAGAATGAGTTAAGATCCCCCCTATGATGATCTAGATGAGGGAAGACCCTCACATGCAACTTTACTTAGTTCAACTCTTTTTGTGACCTTTTCTTGTATGTGGGACTCTTGGTAATCCTGGGAGGATTATGATATGCGTCATTTAGCACACCAATTCACTAGAAAATTATCCTAGAGTTTAATATTTTACGGTAAAACTACCGATTAAGGTTGTTTATTAGTGACAACATTTTTAAGATTTCATTTAAAACTAAAATTATTTTGAACAATTTTTTTTGGAATTTTTATTTAATTGAACAAAAAGCAAAAGTTTGATTGTTGAGGTTTTATTACACTAGTGCAATGAAGTAAAATTTTAATGAAATAAAAGTTATACTAAGAGAAAGTAAAGAACAATTATGCTATGGAAAAAAATAAATAGAGTTAGAACAATTAGAATAGAATTATCTAAGTGCAAGAAGTAAATTGCAAGAAAGCAAAGGAGGCGATTGAAACAAGCATTTGAAGAAACGGGGTTGAATTAATGGGGAAGGGTATTGAGTCTATGAGTTTTACCACCATAGATGGCATGAAACTAGATCAATTGAATTCATATGATAAAATGATATAGAAGAGAGCATGTAAAGCATTCACAAATGCATTACAAAAGACAAACTCCCTATGAACCCATTGGTCCTGGCATTCATAGATATTAGCTCGATCATCCCAATAAGAATCCTTCCGTGATCTCATCTAGAATCTTATGCATTTGGTTGGTTGTTCCAAGGCTTGGATTCTGTGGTCATATCCCCCAAGACTAACATTTAAAGTAAATGAGAGATCAAGTCATTGAAATCGGTGATTATCTAGACCAAATACCATCTAATGAACAAAATAATATAAACAAATGGATCAATGTTACAACATGTTTATGGGGCTACTCTTGATGCCTTGATATGAGAAACTACTCAGAATCCATAATAGCTAAAAGGATAACAAAGGAAGAAAGGAAGCAATCCATAGACCAGAGGACAAAGGATCCCGAAGGATCTTAGCTAGTGACAATTTAATGGATATCTCCCTTAGTTCTTTATTCCCAAAGAAGACCAAGAAGTAAAGCACAAGAATTGGAGATCTTGAGAATAAAACTATTTTCTTTGAAGAACTAGAAGATTACACATGCAACAATGAAATAACAATGCTCAAAGTAATCTTACAAGAACAAAAAGTAGGATCATTTTGTTTGTGGAGTCCCCCCTTCTTTTATATGGGAAGGAGGGGTGGAAACCATGAAAGGGGAGGGGAAGGAAAATGGGAGGTGGGTACT
The DNA here is from genome assembly GCA_963693085.1 of Alisma plantago-aquatica. Classification (NCBI taxonomy): domain Eukaryota; kingdom Viridiplantae; phylum Streptophyta; class Magnoliopsida; order Alismatales; family Alismataceae; genus Alisma; species Alisma plantago-aquatica. Next base: position 197,220,378 of record OY856412.1, read on the forward strand.
AAAATATTCATCTTGCATGCGGCCAACCGACTGGTTCACAATCCCAACTGATCGGTTGGGGCCTGAAGGGGATGGGCTGAGAGCAGTGGGTCAAAACCCTAATACTAGAGTGGCAACGTTGTTTTGAATCAAATCTTAGCCTCAAAGCATTCATGAACCAATCGTCTGGGGCAGTGAAATGCTTGGTTGTCACTTGAGCATGTACAGTCCAAGGAAGAAACCCTAGGCAGGATGGTAGCACATTGCTTGAATGTGACTTGTCCTGTAGCAACCTAAGATGGTCGTTTGGGCAACATGGAATGATCATTTGAGCATCAGAACTGAGTGGTTGTATTTAATGGAACACTCGTTTCACTACTGAGATGGTAAATGTAGAAAGGTTGACCTATAGGGAAAAATGCATGCTTGATGCTTTCAGGTGTGGCTTTTCATCTCGATGAACCTATTGTTTGGTGACACAAACCGATTGGTTCATATCAAGGAGGTAAAAAACCTAAAAATATAAGGGAAAAGGATAAGAATTTGCATATTTGATCAAAAGTGACATTTTGCAATTATTTCTAAGAAATTATAAAAAAGAATAAAATCTTGTGAAAAAGGTTATGAAATTTATATTTGAAAAGAGTTGAATATGCATTCATCAAAATGCACTAGACTTGAAACTTTGCTTGTCCTCAAGCAAATAAAATCACAAATAATCCAATTTGTACTAGCAACATGTCTATCATCACCTCATAATCATCATTTTGTTCCTTACCTTCTTATTTGGCCAAGAAACCCAATCTCCTAGAACCACATAACATAAAATTATATATTCCCTATTAAAGACATATTTCATAGATTGTTTCTAAATTAGGACTTTGTAGGAAACAAACTTTTTCTTATTTCTTCTTTGACACTCCCATTTTTTTTTCTTTTCATGAGTTTTTACACAGGAACAGGATGAAGGAGGTGTGGAAGAAGATGATCCTTGCTCTATTTGACTTGGGATTTATTTATATGTGGATTGTAAACATTGAATGCATTTTTTCAATGTGCGTTTTGGCATCTTTTGGTCGTACACCCCTATTAAATAAGGGGTATAGAGGAATTGAGATGATGAGCATGTCGGCTTGAACTTGGAGTTTGTCCTGAGGTGGATTTTTTTTTGCTTTTTCTTTGAAAGAATAAGGAGGAAGAATTTTGTTCCTATACTTATAAAATTTTACTTTTTTTTTGAGGAGTGTCATTACATTGAATATATTTTTCCTGTCAACACATTGTACAAGATTTATGACAAGTTATTCTACAGATTAAAATAGAGAAAATTTATGTTTGGTTCTTATCGATTCCATACAACTTGCCAACATTTCCAAGGAGTGATGCTAGTTTTGGGGTCCTAAGTGACATGGTGGTGATTTATAAAGATTTTGCAAATAAGATTTACTGAATTCAAAGGGGTAAAATGATGAAAATCTATTCATATTGGTTGACTAGATAAAGGTCAATTTTTCAAAAAAAAAAGAGCAAAAACAAAAGAAAACTACATATAACAATTGAAATGACAAAAACATAACAATGATAAAGGGAAGATAGGGGAGGGTGGAATTGTCGCATACCACCCACCTCCACCCCAGACTTAGCATTTTGCTTGTACCGAGTAAATCCCGATCCTAGATGAAGGGAACAAGATCACTATGGTAGTGGATAGTAAGGCGGTAGAGGAGTGGTGGAGGAGGTCAGAGTGTAGTAGTAATTCCCCCAATATGGGGATTTGGGGTCAAGGTAAGCCTGATGGGCCCCATACTATTCATAAAATAGGCAACTAGGGGAAAAGTGGCCATAGTCCACATGCCAAGACTCATGTGAGTGTTTAATGTGGTTGAGCTACTGGCCTTGGCATTTCCGATCATGTTGGATCTCATCCAACTAACTCCAAACCTCATAGAATCCATTGGGCTCGTCGGGGCCCTCCTCATCTCCTATGCATCTCCTGGTGCAATGTCAAGATGGTGATGGGGGAGGGTCGGTTGCATCATCATGTTCCTTTAATGAGACACTCCTCCTATGGGTGGTAGGCTCGGGGACATCTTCTGGGTCAGGATGCTCCAGAAGGAATTGTTGGATGTGTGCGGTAGGTCTCTCAGATCAAAGAACAGATTCTTGTTGCAAACCTGGCATGCTGAGGGAGCTCGAGGATGACCCAAGTATCATTGAATAGCAAATAATAGACATTGTTTGCCTCAAAATGGAGGAACTTTCATCCCTTTGAGTACTAAAGCTCGATCAAGTGATGCTTGAGCTCAAAATTTGAGAAGGAAATGTGAGTGTATCCCAGAAAGATGGCTTCATAGGTCACTATGTGGCTGATGTAGAAAGTCAAAGTAGTGGTGCGGCTGGCCTAAGTGGCAAGTTGGTCAATCATAACATTCCCCCAGTTGAAAGGAACATCATTTAGAAGGCACCACAAGGTGGAGCTCAATATGAGTGACGACGCCTTGTGTACCTTCCCTACTGAAGATAGCGCAGGACAAGAAACGGTGAAGATATTGAAAAACTGGGTTGTTGATGTTTGAAGCTTTTGGACCACTGGGCAACTTGGGCGGAAGTCTTGTGATGTCTTCCCATGATTCATTGACGTTGTAGTTGTCGGTATAGGTGTCATGGTGGCACTCCATGCAATAAGAGAGCTAGTAGTCATTCCATCCATCAAGTATCATGAAGGTAAACTACATGGAAGAGATTGTTAAATCCTCCCAAAAATTTGATCCTTGTAGCTAAAACCTTCAAGAGTAGTGGTAGTGGTGGAAGGTGGTCAGGAACTTAAGGGTGAGATCAATATACATAGGGGTGACACGGTAAGGAAAAATGAGAATGTGGTTCTTTCATAAGATGTCATCAACGATGTCCCTAATGTCGAGGCCATTGAGGGTGGAGTTGTAGGCCCATTTAGGGAGAATGACTCCCATGGTAGCCATCAAACCAAATCTCTATAGCATTTAGCATTGAGGATCTAGACATAGCTTCCCGGAACAGGGGCTATGTGTGATGGTTGAGGTAGGGTGGAGTCTGGGCCATGTTGGGATGACTCACCTGTCACAATCTCATGGATGAATTGTTCCACCTCCCCAAGGTCACAGTACATCTCCTCAGAAATATCAGGTGAAGAATCTCTAGTATGTTCACAGATGTGGATCCCGAATCCTGAGGTATAGTGTAAGAACCAGTTACACTAAATGAGATTACTCAAAGCATAAAACACAATTGATCACCAATTAACCACGTACCCAAAAATATGGTTAAATTAAAACCAATTTCAACATCAACACCTACTCAGAAAACATTTGCATAAGAGCCCAATATCTTTCTTTTATCCACATATGACAATAATTTGATACAAATTGTTCTATCACCTTAGCCACAACTTATATACATAGGAGAACAATATTTGTATATGCCACACAAAGAAGCATTAACATGCTAACAAAATTCTTATTTGTTTGAAACACCATATACAAACTTTTCCTGCCCAAACCTGAGAGTATAGGGATGACTCTAAGACACACTAGACATCTAATCAACTTTTTCATAGATTCATAACTATAGCTCCTCTTTTCTTCCACATGTTTGTTTTCATCACTTTCAATTACCTAAAAAGATGTGGCGAACCACAAGGTGAGACCCATGTCCCAGCAAGAGATATAACCTCCAACAATGTTTATTGATTCCAACTTTTTAAGGTAATGAGACAGTTTAAGCAATTTAATCATATGTAGCAAATAAACTCAACAACACTAATGATTAACAAAATACATAGAGGCGTAGAGAATAACTATCTTCATTATCTAGACTACTCTCATATCCCTATTAATAGTATAAGGAGTCTAGAAACATGAGCATCTCTAACATCATGAATAAGTCTAGTATCATAAGCATAGCTAACAACATCAACATATCTATCAAGTTGAACATATCAACATCATAAGTAGAGCTAACAATATAAGCACAACTATCTGCATAAGCATGATTAGCATTATAGGCATCTCTAGTTACAAAGGCATAACTAGCAATGTATAGCTAACAACATGTGATAACGAATGTCATAATCATAGCCAACAGTAATAATATCTCTATCAACTTAAACATGACTATTGTATGTACACATTTATAACATGAGCATATCCAAAACATAAGAATATCTACTATCTTTTAATGCATTAAAAATCATCTCTATGTACAGAGAACAACAAGGGTTATCATCCAATATGAAGTGTCGTGTATAACCCTAAATAGATTTGCTAGACGGCTGTATTACATCTTTTATTAGGCCTTGGAGAGTTTGAGTCGTACCACCCAAAGTCCAACCGACCCCTGTGAAGGGATATTCAGTTCCGTACATGATCTAGGAGTGTCGGTATCCTAAGATATCTTCCCCCCAGTCAGTACGAGTAAAAAGGCAGTGACATATAAGTCAAAACTACCACTACAACGACATATAGTCAAGCTGCTAACCACTAGTCCGCCCTTGGTACAGGTCATGACACTATAAATCAAGGTGTACATAACCCTCTAATCCGAGGTACAACCATAGTTGTTCTCAATCACATCAAATGTCTGAGGCATGACCATAGCCATCCTCCATAACATGCATTGGGGATGAAAATGGTATATCCTCAACTTGCCACCCCCACATACTCAACAGTTTGTGCTTCGATTGTCCCTTAGGAATACTCGTTTCACCATCTAGCAAATTTTGACACTGAAGATGGCTCTACGGTACAGGGCACTACATGATTAGAGTTGCACTTGATTAGTTATGCCAATTGGGTGAATTAAGGCTGCATCAAACAAGTGGACTTACAAACCCTAATTCACTTCTAGAAAGCATATAAATATCACAACTTCAAAAGATATAAAACGTGTGAAACATAATTTCTCATCTCATCATCACATGGTACTATTCACTTGCCATTCATGAGACTATACTAGTCATCATACTATCACAAGATATAAATCCTTTTCACGATATCACAGAGTATCAACCCTTATCAACACAAGAGGATTACACCTCATTCAGGGCTCAACCATGCCCAAAAGTCATTAAGATCATCATACTATTTCCTGCAAGATCATCATTATCTTTGCATGCTTTATAACAAGGCTCAACAACTTCACTTTCATATAATACACAAGATCAAAATAATATTGCATTCATGAGCTAGAAGATATTCACAAACAATCATAGTAGGGTTATATTAACATTATAAACATTCCTTTATTACATCAACATGCAAGGAATCTAGATATGATTAACCCTCATCATATTCATAATGCACATGTGCATAAGAAAGTATCAACCATGTGGCTATGATAACCAACAAGTAAATATTAAGGTTATGGTCTTATTAAGGAGGTTATTTCACCATCATTCCATCATATAAGAATGTTAAAAATGAGTACTCATCTTTATCTATTTGCATTAGAGTTAGGTTCAACAAGATAAATTATATTAATGTTACTAATCATCACTCATACCCAAACCCTAACTCATAGCATCCCCATTAGATCATGGATGCATAAGGAGAAGCATCACCATCACATTCCATACTATTCTCAAGTATGAATCCACACATAAATCAAGGTGTAACCATCGAGTTATAGCATACTAAGGTTTCAACAACAATAAAGGAGTTCTCCATGATTATATTAATCATTCAAGAACTATTCATACCCAATTACCATCATTTAGTTATCTTAAAGCTAGGTATAACAAGCTATACCTCATTAGGGTTACCCATTAATTCATTATGGTGATTATCAATCATAATCATACAAGGGTAAGGGAAATACTACAAGTTTAAGATATTGAACCATTAAATTCTCATCATTAGAATCATAACATTACACTATAGGATTCACCCAAAACAATGGGAATATTGAGGCATCAACTTCTAACCATCAAATGTTGAAAGGGTAAAGCCATTGGCCGTTTACATAAGTAAACATCTTGAAAAAACCACCTATCAAGTCATTGATTTTTTCTCTAGAAAGAGTCACCATATAACCCTAGACATCCCTTGATTAACAACATAAAAAGTTCCATTGAGAGTAGGGTAAAACCCCCAAGTGATTGTTTATTTAAAACAAGCCGTCAGTAAATGAGCTTCTTAAGTTGATCTCATAAAGGAAAACATTTAACTCACTTTATTATTGGCTAAATTGGACATTATTATACCCTTTGTTTTGATGATGACAAACATTTCATTCTTGTGGATCTAACTTGTTATTTGAGTGTTTCAGGGATAAACAAATAAGGAAGTGGATAAGTTGAAGATCAATACAAATTGGAAGATAAACATGCCTAAATTACTTTTATTTTCATGATTCAATGTAAAAACTTGTACAAATATATAATGTACAAGTACTTAGACATCATGTAAATCAAGCGTTAGATCTTCCCTATCCAATCACAACACTTAGATAGATCCTCCCCTAAGATAGAAGTACAATTATACATTGATACACACACTTAGTACATGTCTCACCACATTGAAACATGAACTTTCTCGGTCAACAATGTCCTCGACCGAGACACTCTCGGTCGACAAAGTTCTCGACCGAGAATAGACCATCTAGCAAGCTATATAGTCGTTAGACTAAGTCTAAAAGGTATTTGGGAGTTTCAAACGAATGTTGTAACAAATTTACCTCAACCTCCCATTCGGTCAAAGAAAAGTTTGACCGAGACAAACTCGGTCGACAAACTTCTCGACCGAGAGAAGTTCTGGACTGCATTTTTCAACATTGAATAACTAGCCATTGCAACACAATTTATGGATACCTAACGGCTAGTTGAGCACTAAGAACACCCTAGAAAGTATCTAGAATGTCCCTAAGCACTTGTAACCTATTCCTATAAATAGTACATGCCTTAGGACACCCAAAGTATGACTTGTGCATACAATTACACCTGAGATTCATTCTTAGTGAGAAACAAGCAAGCCACACTTGCAAACTGTTTCCTTGAGCTCTACATTAGTGTCCTATATCCTAGAATCTCCTAGACACCACACTACCACATTCATCTATAGTGGATAGGAGATCAATACGCCTGATATAGGATCAAAGCGTTGTACTTATTGGTAACGTTGTTTCTTTCTTCCAATCTTGTTCTTTCTATTGTATTTTGTTCTCCTTGACTACTCCTAGGTTGTAGGATATTGAAAGGAGGTTTGTGGAGCTACTTTAGGTGGTTAAGGCTGCTCCCAGTGACTTGGAGTTACTTCAGAAGGCTGCCTCAAGGTGAAGCTACTTTAGGTGAAGGCTACTTCAAGGGTGAGCTTGGAGTTACTTCAGAAGGCTGCTTCTAGGGAGATTGAGGGTACTTCAGGTGAAGGTTACTTCAAGGGTGTGGGAAAGCAATTGTATTTTATGTAACATCCTTGCGAGGTAATAAAATAAGTTGCTTTCAAAATCCCAATTGGAAACAATTGGGTAGTGGACTGACTACCTTAGATTTCTAAGGTAGGAACCACTCTACATCCTTGTGTCTTCCTTGTTTCCTCCTACTTCTTGTTAGAGTGCTTAATTGTTATTAATTAATTTTAAAAACTCCAAAAAGCTTTATTCACCCCCTCTAGATCTTTCAATTGGTATCAAAGTAGGTCTTCAAGGACCTTTAATAGGTCTTGAAGAGATGGGGGATGGTGTTTCTAGCAACCTCGACATGAGACAACCATCGTCAAGTGATCAAGATTGTAGATGGTGCTTTGAATGCAAAGTAAAAGGCCACTCAATATTCAACTATCCAAAGAGGAAGAAAGGAGAAAATTTCCACAAAGATAAAAGGGAAAACAAAGAAGAAAAAGTAAGTTGTTTAATTGCAACAATCAATGAAGAAGAAAAGTAGGTAAGCCTACTTGATTTATCTAAAGAAGAGTTAGTTGCTAGCATTGAAGAATTACATGATAAATATATTGATTGTAAAAAGAAATTAAAAAGAGTTACAAAAACTAATGAAGAATTATATGCTCAATTAATTGATCTTACTTCTGAAAAGGAAAATATTATTTCTGAAAATTCTAACTTGAAATCATCTTTTAATGATTGCAATATGACGTTTCTTACTCTAGAAACAAACTACAATTTTCTTTCTCAAGAAAAGGTTGAACTACTTGCAAAATTGAATGATCTTCAAACTCAACCTATCTTGTGTACTCATTTAGATTATGATGCTATTGTCAAAGAAAGAGATAATTTGTTATCTAATCTAGATCAATAAAAGTTAGACATTAAAAGGAGAATGGATGAAATTGCTAAGTTACAAACGGAAATTAGTAGCTTGAAAAACAATGGTATTCTTGATAAGATCCTAAAAGATTCTTCTAGTCAGTTTGGAAGGAGAGGACTAGGTTATAAGCCCAAAGGTAAATCCCATCAAAAACCTAGAGTGAGAAGGACACAAGCGCCCAAGACTAAAGTTATGTATGTGACTAAAGACAATCTAGCTAAGAAGAGAAATGAAATTGATTCTATATGTTGTCATTACTGTTTACGTCTTGGACATTATTAATTCTCTTGCCCATACAATAAAAGGGATGTTGATCTAGTTTGGGTTCCTAAAACTTAGAGATTTGAATATGATTAGTTGAGATTTGACCTAAAACGTTAGTTTGATATTCAAAATGTCTTATCTCAACTAAACTGAGCTTTAATTTTCATATTCATGTAAAATTGTATTGGAAGTACCTTATGTTTTACTTGCAACTGATTACTGAAAACAAAATAGAAACAATCTCGGTTGACAAAAAGTTTGACTGAGACACTCTTCGGTCGAGAAAATTGTTGACCAAAGGTGTTTCTGTCTCAAGCCTACATTTTCTGGAGAAATAGTAAAATTATCGGTCGAGAAAATTGTCGACCGAGGACATTTCGGTCGAGAAAACAGTCGAACGAGTAAGTCACTATATTAAGCCTACAGAAAATTGAAAAACACTTGGTTTAAAAATACTTCGACCGAGCTACACTCAGTCGAGAACTTTGTCGACCGAGTTTGTAACAACTGGGCCCACTTCCCATGGCTCTAGTAGAGATTCATGAATGATGACTGGTCCCACAAATCACCACTAGCCTTAACTACGCACTTTGTCCACACTGACGTGCAAGCCAGGATCAACTTCCCGACTGGTCACTGTTGTGTGATTTGTATATCATCTTTTCACATGTTATCACACACAAATTTGGTTCTTTCTAGTATAATTCAATCTCTTTCATATTAGTTTTGCCATCTTTTTGTTGTTCTATGTGTCCCATAACTTGTATTGCAAATTTTCCACAAAAAAGACTAAATTCGGATGTTATTTCTACAGAAACAGAAGAATGCACGACGTGCAGATTCAAACGAACGGCTTGCACCATCCCAGAAAAGACTAGTTCACTGAAGCAGTAAAGTGCACGGCGTGCATGCAGGAAACGCACGGCGTGTAAGATTCTAGAAACATACAGAACCGGAAGACACGTCGTGCACATCGAAATGACACGGCGTGCACCTGGAACGCAAACTGCTGAAGAAGTTCTGGAAAGTTGCACAGCGTGCAATTCCTCAGTGCACACCATGCACAGATCATCCCGATATCAACTGCACTGTAGGTGCACGACGTGCACCCCAAAGTGCACGGCGTGCACCTGGCAGTTTCAGAAATCCAGAATTTCAGAATATGATTTTAAAAGAAAGAGGGAAGCCAAGGGACAGTTACGTTCGACCATTTGGAGGTTTTCTCTCGTCCCAAAGACAGAGGAGAACAGAGGAGGGCGATTTGGGAGGAAACTAAGGTGGTTTCTTACACAAAGAGACAATTTCTTCTTCTCCACTTCTCCTTAGTCATCTTCAAGGTGCAGCCAACGTTCCCAACTCCGAGCAGCTTCTTGAGAGAGGAGTAGGCCCGACTTGGAGCGGCTAAAGGAAGGGAATTTCATCCTAAAGCCGGAATTCTTGCTCCTTGTGGTTACATCTTCAGTTCTTCTTGTCTTTTCTTCTCTAAACCATGTTTAGCATTGAGAATTCTGTAGAAATTCTGCTGTACATTGTTATGGGCGAGTAGACTTCTTTTTCTTGGGCATGGGAGAGTAATCCCATGCCATAGCATGTAATGAACAAGTAATTTCGTACTAAATGCATTTGCTTCTTGTTTCCTTACCTTGAGAGTGTCAGTTACTCTTTTCCTTGCATGTATCGTTGGCCGCCTTATGTGCATATTTTCTTCATTCCTGCTTAGTTTGAGAAAACAAGTAGGAATGTATGGAGACGCTTCTCTTGGCAACTCTTCTTCTTCTACGAGAGTAGAGAAGAATGAGTTGAGGAACTGTTTGTGATTCATAAAAAAAATTCATGCACGAGAGTGCTGTTTTGAGTTATGATCGTTGCATTTACACCGGGAGGTGAAATGCAACACAACCTTTCCTTGAAATGTGATCTTATGTATGTTTAAATTATCTCGTTCTTTTGATTGCTGTGGTATGTGAGTGAAATCCTAATGTCCAAGATCCTTTAACTTTCTGAAATTGAACTTTCTTGTAACCCTTGCTTATTAATTAAAATCTAGAATTCCTGTAGTTATAACCTAATCTTTATGCTTTAGAACAAATCTTTTCTACTATTTAAAATTGGTCTGGATTGTTGAACTTTAGTACTGTTGTGTTCGATTAAATTAACTTAGCTCCTTGTGTTTGACCTTGACTACACTACCTCCGTATACTTGCGGAGTTTGGTTAAGTTGAGTAAACTATCCATTACTTGGATTGAAACTCGTTTGTGTAAACAACCAACAAGTTTTTTGGCGCTGTTGCCGGGGAGCTACGGTAATTTAATTGGAGTAATAAGTACTATTTAGTATTCGAGACTAGACCATCATTTCATCATTTTCGAATTCCATATACCTCTTAGTGTGTTCTTAATTCCTCTTTTTATTTTTCAGGTTGTATGCGTCATTCACAACGAGGTCTTCAAACATCCGCTTTGCTAGACCTTAAAATAGAGCGAACTCTTTCGAATTTGAGAAGAACAAGAAGTGTGGAACAAACACTGTTTGGAGGTACTTCACCATCACCACCACCATCTTCTTCATCTTCTGCAGTAGCTACTCCAAGTATTTCAGCCATGGAGGACGATCACCCTCTAAAAGATTTCTCTATGCCGGTTGCCACAAATATTTGTGGAGCCATCGACCTACCTGTTGTGGAAGCAAACAAATTTTCAATTGCCCCTTCCATGATGCAAATGGTTCAGCAAAATCGTTTTGGGGGTACAGCCAATGAAGACCCAAGTCTTCATATTGCAGAATTTCTGGAATATCTGAATACTTTTAAGATTAATGGAGTGTCCACTGATGGAATCAGGCTAATGTTATTTCCCTTCACTCTAAGAGATAGAGCCAAGGCGTTGCTTTTGTCTCTTCCCAAGAAGTCTATTAGAAGTTGGGACCAACTGCTTAATTCTTTCCTTGCTAAGTACTTTCCGCCAAGCAAGACAGCTCACTTGAGGAACCAACTTACAAATTTCTCCCAAAGTGAAGGAGAAACCTTATATGATACATGGGAACGGTTCAAGGATCTCCAACGCCTTTGCCCGCACCATGGTTTAACAAACTGGCTCTTGCTGCAAACCTTCTACAATGGACTATTTTACAATACTCGGTTGACTCTAGATGCCGCAGCTGGCATTGCACTAATGACCAAGTCCTATAGAGTGGCTTATGATATCATTGAAGATATATCACTCAATCACTGCCAATGGGGAGGAGATAGAGGAGTTGAATCCACCTCTATAGCAAGCTCTTCTTCCGGGAAGCAAGGAGGAAAGCATACTATTGATGCCGTTGATCTAATTGCTGCATAGTTAGATGTGCTTACACAAAAATTTGAGGAGATGACCACTCTGCAAATTCAATCTGCTGAAGCCACGTGTGAAGCCTGTGGTAATATAGGACATACTTCTTCCTCTTGTTTTGCCTCTAATGCTATGGAAGGAAATTTTGAACAGGTTAATGCAGTTGGGATGCAAGGAAACAAACAATACAACCCTTATTCCAACCAATATAATCCGGGATGGAGAGATCACCCTAATTTCTCTTACCGGAATGCAAGCAACACCCAAAATTTCCAGTAAGGGCAGCAACAACAACAACATGTAAACCGTCAAGGAAATCCGTCGGGTTTCAATAACAGGGGTTTTCAACAGCAACAACAACCCCAAGGTTCTTCTTTGGAAGCCATGATGGAAAAGTTCATATCAACACAGATGCAACAAAATGAGGAACTCTGAGGAAATGATAAGCTTTTAAAAGATGCTATTGTGCAACTCTCTGCAAAAGTGGATGGAATTTCCACCCACACCAAGATGTTGGAAAATCAGATAGCACAACAATCTTTGAATCAACAAAGGACTCCCCAATCCGATTCTCTTCCAAGTCAGCCGGAAATAAACCCAAGGCAGCAAGCCCATGCTATTATCTTAAGAAGCGGAGCTGAAATTGAAAGACCTTCTCCATATGAGGAGAAGAACATGAAGCAAACTGTGGAAGAAGAGGCCAACATTCCAAATCACAGTGAGGAGAAAGGTAAAGCTGAAATACCACCTTCTTTCAAAGCAACTGCACCTTTTCCTCAAAGATTAGCCAATAAGAAGGAAGATCAAAAATTCAGAAAATTTGTGGACATAATTAACAAATTGCATGTAAACCTTCCTTTAGCTGAAGTTATTGCTGAAATTCCTTCTTATGCAAAATTCTTAAAAGACATTCTGACCAAAAGAAGAAAGGTTGATCAAGTAGAAACTGTAATGCTTTCTGAATGAGTAAGTTCTATTATTCAAAACCATCTCCCTCAAAAGCTTGATGATTTGGGAGCATTCACACTGCCTTGCAAGATTAATAACACCACTTTTGACAAAGGTTTAGTAGATCTCGGTGCGAGTATCAGCCTCATCCCATTTACCTTATGGCAAGAATTAGATCTTGGGGACTTGAAGCCCACAAGGATGGCTATTGAATTAGGTGATCACTCTATTAAGTATCCAAAAGGTATGGTGGAAGATGTACTTGTACAAATCGGGAAATTCTATATACCTTGTGATTTTATTGTTCTTGACATGGCAGAGGTTCCTTCCAACCCTGTTCTTTTTGGGAGGCCCTTTTTGAGAACTGCCGGATGCCTTGTGGATGTCCGGGAAGGGAAGCTCACTTTACGTGTCGGGGAAGAAGCTATGGAATTTTCTATTTATGAAGCTATGAAAGTACCCGCACGTGTTGAAGAAATCTGCTTGCTTGATATTGTTGATCCTATTGAAAATGATAGTGAAGATGATGTCGATTTGATGGTTAATCTCTATGATGATGATGCAACTGAATTTAATATTTCTGAAAATTCTGGAGCACCTTCTATTTCTAAAGCAACAACTATTGATGAAGATGCTCCACTTGTTGAAGACAAAGTTGATGATAGTATGAAAGTCAAAAAGGTAGAATTAAAAGCCCTTCCACCTGGGCTAAGGTATGCATTTCCTGACCCAAATTCTACATCTCCTGTCATAATAAATAGTGAACTAACCAATGATCAAGAAAATAAATTGCTTGCCGAATTGTGTTTGTACAAAGATGTCATTGGTTACTCCATAGAGGATTTAAAAGGCATTCATCCTTCCATTTGTATGCACAGAATAAATATGGAAGATGATGCTAAACCCACTGTTGAACCACCTAGATGTTTAAATCAAAATATGCTTGAGGTGGTAAAGAAAGAAATTTTCAAGTTAATTGACGTCGGAATCAGATATCCAATAAGTGACAGCCCTTGGGTTAGTGCCATTCACGTGGTACCTAAGAAGGGGGGTGCAACTGTCATCAAAGGAGATAATGATGAGTTAATACAAAAACGCATTGTTATAGGTTGGCGCATGTGTATTGACTATAGGCGTTTGAATAAAGCAACCCACAAAGATCATTTCCCTTTGCCTTTTATTGACTTGATGCTTGAACATCTTGCCAAAAATTCGTATTTCTGTTACTTAGACGGGTATTCAGGTTTTTTTTTTCAGATTCCCATATATCCCCCCGACTTAGAAAAGACCACTTTCACATGCACTTATGAAACATATGCTTATCGCCGTATGCCGTTCGGCCTTTGTAATGCTCCCACTACTTTTCAACGATGCATGATGGCTATATTCTCCGATTTTATTGAAAATATAATGGAGATTTTTATGGACGATTTCAGCGTATACGACGATTCTTTTGATCAATGCTTATTAAATCTATCTCTTGTCTTAGCCCATTGTAAAAAGGTCAACCTAGTACTAAACTGGGAGAAGTGCCATTTTATGGTACAATCCGGTGTAGTACTAGGACATGTGGTATCTAACAAGGGTATTGAAGTGGACAGAGCAAAGGTTGAAGCAATTGAAAAGATGTCTACTCCATCTTCGGTAAAAGACATTCGCAGTTTTTTAGGACATGCATGTTTTTACAGAAGATTTATTAAAGACTTTTCCAAAATTGCAAAGCCGCTATGTTCTCTTCTTGCAAAAGACACATAATTTGTATTTGATGACAATTGCCAAGCAGCGTTTTCCAAACTCAAAGAAGCTCTCATTTAAGCTCCAATCATCCAACCCCCAGATTGGGATTCCCCCTTTGAACTTGTGCGATGCAAGTGATTTTGCAGTGGGAGCTGTTTTGGGACAGCGAAGAGACAAGAAGATTCATGCCATCTATTATGCCAGAAAAACTCTCGATGAAGCACAAATCAATTACACGACCACGGAGAAAGAAATGCTTGCGATCGTATATGCTTTCGACAAGTTCCGACAATACTTAGTAGGATCAAAAGTGATCGTGTACACTAATCATGCTGCCATCAAGTATCTGCTGAATAAGAAAGATGCCAAACCGCGCCTCATTCGCTGGATACTTCTCCTGCAAGAATTCGATCTTGAAATCCGAGACAAAAAGGGTACAGAGAATAGCGTTGCCGATCACCTCTCTAGATTGACCACGGAAGCTGGAGACTTGTTACCAATTCAAGATCATTTGCCTATTGAGGAACTTTACGCATTATCATCTATCCAAGTACCATGGTTTGCAAACATTGCTAATTTCCTTGCTACTGGACAGCTACCTCCGGGTTTGACATATCAACAAAAGAAAAAATTCTTTCATGACGTAAAGTTCTATTACTGGGATGACCCATTGCTATTCAAGCATGGAAGCGATGGGCTGATCCAGAGATGCGTTATTGAAGAGGAAGTCCCAAATATCATTGCTGATTGCCATGCCTCACCTTATGGAGGCCATTTTGGAGGAGAAAAGACCGCTGCAAAAATACTTCAAGCTGGTTTCTATTGGCCTACATTATTTAAAGATGTCAATTTATTCGTCAAATCTTGTGATAGGTGCCAAAGAACAGGAGGCATATCCCGCCGAGATGACATGCCACTCAACTCTATTCTAGAAGTTGAGGTGTTCGATGTATGGGGAGTGGATTACATGGGACCATTCCCATCTTCATGCGGATATCAATATATTCTTGTTGCCTGTGAGTACATTTCTAAATGGGTTGAAGCCATTCCAACCCAAGCACCGGACACCAAATCTGTAGTCAAGCTTTTTCAAAAGATTATATTTCCTCAGTTTGGAGTCCCACGTGCAGTTATTTCTGATGGAGGCACACACTTTGCTGAAAAACAATTCAACAATCTTCTCTCTAAGTATGGTATGACTCATAAAATCTCTACGCCCTATCATCCCCAAACATCTGGGCAAGTAGAGATTTCAAACAGGCATCTGAAGACTATTCTTGAAAAGACTGTCTCTAGTTCAAGGAAAGATTGGGCACTAAAAATTGATGATGCATTATGGGCATATCGAATAGCCTACAAAACCAGCATTGGGACTACTCCATTTAAGCTAATCTATGGCAAATCATGTCACCTTCCGCTTGAATTGGAGCACCGCGCTTTATGGGCAATAAAGTTCCTGAATTTTGACATGAAAAGAGCAGGAGAAAAGCATCTGTTGCAGCTGCAAGAGCTCGAGGAACTTTGACTTGATGCATATGAGAATGCAAGGTTATATAAAGAAAGAACAAAAGCTTGGCATGACAAAAGAATTCGCAGGAAGGATTTCCAAGAAGGAGATAAAGTATTGTTATTCAACTCCAGATTGAAGCTTTTTCCAGGAAAGTTGAAGTCCAAGTGGTCCGGCCCGTTCCTAGTACTCAAGATTTTTCCATATGGAGCTGTAGAACTCCAAGGCAAAGACGAAACTTTCAAAGTTAATGGACAACGCTGCAAACGCTACTCAAGTGGAGAAGATGTGGAGAAAGGAGCTTCTTGCTCCCTACAAGATGCCTAAAGTCTTAGAAGAAGTCTTACTCCGGACTCTAAATGGAGGACCTCGTGGGAGTTGACCCCACATTAGGATAGATTTCTTTTAAGTTCTTCATATTAAAAACACTCTTTAATTTCACTAATAAGCCTGTCATGGATGAATGTAATAATTTAGACTGAACTTCTATTCAATCCGTCATAGTTTACTGCTCACTGACTGTAATTTTCTGCAGAAATCGCAAAGTGCACGGCGTGCAAATCAAAATGCACGGCGTGCACTTCAATACAAAATACAGCAGAAAATGTTCTGGAAAAAGACACAGCGTGCATTTTCACCTTACACGTCGTGTACCTGGTATACAAAATCTACAGGAAACTTTCTGGAAATACGCACGACGTGCACTGCAAGAATGCACGCCGTGCAGCTGGACTCTGGATGGTCTGAAAACTTTCAGGAAACTAACACGCCATGCATATTCATCGTGCACGGTGTGCATCTGGGAAGTAAATACTTCAGTAACTTTCTAGAAACGTGCACAGCGTGCATTTCACAAATGCACGACGTACACCTGATCTTCGAGTTTGATATTAAGTTTCTGGAAACATACACAACGTGCTCCACAGAAATGCACGCCGTGCACCTGGGCGAATGGAAATCTGTAAAAGTTCTGGAAAAGTGCACGCCGTGCACCGCAAAAATGCACGCCGTGCACTTTTAAGTGAAGTCAGGACACAAAGGGCCGGAGTGCATGACCTAATCACCTTAACCCTAGAGCCGTGCACCCCGACCCCAGCAGCTCTAACCCTAGCAGCCGCCCTACAACCGTGCCATGCACCGCTCTGCAACCGTGCCGTGCACCGCTCTGCAACCGTGCCGTGCACCGCTCTGCAACCGTGCCGTGCACCGCTCTGCAACTGTGCCGTGCACCGCTCTGCAACTGTGCCGTGCACCGCTCTGCAACCGTGCCGTGCACCGCTCTGCAACCGTGCCATGCGCCGCTCCGCCGTCAGCTGTTCCGCAGCCGTGCGTAGTGCTCTCCATCCGTGCACTCCACACCGCCATCCAGCAGCTGCCCTCTTCTTCTTTTTCTTCTCCGCGCCGTCTAGCAGCACCATCCAGCAGCCGCCGACGCAGATCTGCCGCAGCAGCAGCTGCGTTCCGCCGAGTAGCGCCACCTTCTTCTTCTTCTCCTTTTCTTCTCCGCGCCGTCCAGACGCCACGCCGCCATCGACACCGATCTGCCGCTACGGCAGCTCCGCCCCACCGACAGCAGTAGCGAAACACCGTTCACCAGCAGAGCTCCCGTCAAGCAAGCCCAGCGCCGTCTGCCACACCGCCTTCTTCTCAGACAAACTAGTAGCTCGCAGCCGCGCCGTCGTCCAATAGCAGCGCCGCCAATCGCAACCCCAAATCTGCAGGTGCACGCCGTGCATTTATCTGCCTGAGATAGACCTTCAGTCCACTCATGCACTCTACTGATGGCACCAATCAAGCGGAAGGCCGGTAGCCGTCCAGGCTATCAAGTTACACCTGAAGCAAGCTCCTCCAACCCAAGACCGCAATCTTTTATACCATCCACACAGTTCAGGGTCAGGCCTGAAGAAGACGCCGACTACCAATTTCTCATTACAAGGCGTGTTCTGCCTTCACGGTACATGTGTGAAGAAGCCGTCACCAAGCTAGGTTTCAAAGATGAGGTAGTAAATCACTTAACCTTTTTGGGACTGCACTACCTCTGCACTCGGGTTACTAAGACCTACCCCCGTCTTGTTTATGAGTTTCTTACTACCTTTAAAGCTGAGAGTGACCCATAACGCTGTCATATACCTTATCAGAATATCAGTTTCCGTTTGCTGGACAAACCGTTTTCCATGAATCTTGAGCGGTTTTGCACTTTACTCAAATGTAACTATGGCGGTTACACTGATTACCCTCCGGCTTTCAACAACGATCTGTTTTGGTCCGAAATTACTTCTGATACAATGCATAGGGCACGGAATGCTCGGGCGTCTAGCATCCACAACCCTGTTTTCCGAGTCATTCATCGCCTTCTTAGCACATGACCATTTGTAAAAAACGAAACACAAGGTGTTGTGGGAAAAACTGATCTCTTCTTTTTATGGTGTGTGGTGCAAAGTGAGAAACTCAGTTATGGTTATTACATTGTACACAAGCTGCTTGATACTAAGAAACAAAAGAAAAGGGAGGCGGGCAACATCATGTGTGGCGGGATAATTAGCATTCTTGCTATGCAGTTGGGTTTGGATGTAGGTTCCCTAGAACCTGCACCGGGGAAGAATCTCGTCGATATAAGCTATCTTATCTCTTGCGGTTTAATCTCCAGACATGGCAACAGCTCATCAAAGTTCAATGTTTATATCACAAAGACACAGTTCATCACAATCCTCGATGCGAGCCACAATGATATCAAGAACAAGGCCACTTGGAAAGTAGAGCTTCAGCCAGAGAACGATGAGGACACACCCACCAGGGGTGCCAACAACTCTACACCAGGGCCTACTCCAAGAGCATCTACCCATCTGCCACCGTCCACTGGTACTCAGACTGCGTACAGCTGGACAATGCCGGATGTTCAACATCTTTCAGCTACGTGGAGCGGCGATTTGATCATTTGGACACCCGCCTAGACCAGATGGGCACGCAGTATGACACCAGGTTTGACCATCTGAGTGCACAGTCCTCAACTATGTATGACATGGTCAACCGGATGGATGCGTGGCACATCTTACAAGGCCACTACCCAGCACCACAGTCATTCCAGTCCCCCTCCCACCAGGAGACCACAGCTCCAGACGTTCCACAGCAGCCCCAGGACTACCAGCAGCAACATCCAGAATCATCCGCAATGCCGACGGATATTCCTGACATCATTAGTCAATTCTTCCCTGAGTAGGGAGGCGGCAGATCATTTTTCTGATCTATTCATGACAGGTATCCGGTTGTGAACTCCTAAAGTTCGATTAAAGCAGTGAGGACACTGCTGATTTCAAGCTTAGGGGGGAGCAACCGGATGGTATTGGTATCCTAGTTCTTTTAGTTTTTACCTTTCATGTTATTTGCTTCTTGTCAATTGCTTTTGTTTCGTTTTTATTTTTCAGTTGTTGTTTTCAGTTCTTCTTTTCAGTTGGAAAGTCTAGTATGATATGAGATTCATCTTTTATATGTGGAAAGAACTCCTACGCTTAACTGTTTGTCCTCTTTCGATGAGAAATATCATTTGAAAAAGTTGTAAAAAGCATGCAGTAATCAAATGAAACCTTTTGACCATCAACTTGTGCTTAACTTTGGTTTATGCTTCTAGCCTGAACATTCATTCTTTCACATCCTTGATTGCTTAAAACATGTAATGGTTTCAGTTTTTGTGAGTAAATCAACTTACAACATCATTTAGAATACGGGATGACCTTGCCAAGCTCTTAGTGCATTTGCAAACACTCTTTCAATGAAAAATTTTCAAAACAGATGAATGAAATCTAGTTAATGTTGCAATTTAGTTGACTCTCCCATGTTTTGGAAAAATTTAAATAACTCTTATACCCAATAAAGATGGCTAATCTGCCCACATATCATGCTAGCCTAGTGTAAGTCCGATCTGGCCGTGATGGTTAGGTGGTATGTCTTAAAAGAGGGTAAAATACCCCAACCGACACTCCATGTGTGCATAAGCCTACATTAGCAGCCGAGTGTCGGAACCCATAATCCTTTGTCATATCATTTCTGAGAAAAGGAGAGTACAACAAAAATTGTCAATTTTTAACTAAGATTTCATCTTTTGTAATCCTTAATAGTTGAGAGTTTGAGTTGCACATCCACTGATTGTTTGGCTTGGTCATCCAAATTCTACCTAGTGTTGTTTAATTGATTGATTCATTAAATCGATGCCACCCCTGCTGAACTAAAAATCTCTTTCTTGGGTGTTTGAGTTGAATTGATGGCTATGAGCATAAACATGTTGATCATGGTTGGTTTGGTTTTATACACATCTTTCAATTCATTTGATCTATTCATGTTCTTGACAATTCTTCATCTATATTTCCATGCTCTTTTTACTTGAGGACAAGCAATGGTTTAAGCTTAGGGGAATTTGTTGTGTGATTTGTATATCATCTTTTCGCATGTTATCACACACAAATTTGGTTCTTTCTAGTATAATTCAATCTCTTTCATATTAGTTTTGCCATCTTTTTGTTGTTCTATGTGTCCCATAACTTGTATTACAAATTTGCCACAAAAAAGACTAAATTCGGATGTTATTTCTACAGAAATAGAAGAATGCACGGCGTGCAGATTCAAACGCATGACGTGAACCATCCCAGAAAAGACTGGTTCGCTGAAGCAGTAAAGTGCACGGCGTGCATGCAGGAAACGCACGGCGTGCAAGATTCCAGAAACATACAGAACCGGAAGACACGTCGTGCACATTGAAATGACACGGCGTGCACCTGGAACGCAAACTGCTAAAGAAGTTCTGGAAAGTTGCATGACGGGCAAATTCCTCAGCACACGCCGTACACGGATCAGCCCGATATCAACTGCACTGCGGGTGCACGACGTGCACCCCAAAGTGCACGGCGTGCACCTGGCAGTTTCAGAAATCCGGAATTTTAGAATACGATTTTAAAAGAAAGAGGGAAGCCAAGGGACAGTTACGTTCGGCCATTTGGAGGTTTTCTCTCGTCCCAAAGACAGAGGAGAACAGAGGAGGGTGATTTGGGAGGAAACTAAGCTGGTTTCTTGCACAAAGAGACCATTTCTTCTTCTCCACTTCTCCTTAGTCATCTTTAAGGTGCAACCAGCGTTCCCAACTCCGAGCAGCTTCTTGAGAGAGGAGTAGGCCCGACTTGGAGCAGCTAAAGGAAGGGAATTTTGTCCTAAATCTGGAATTCTTGCTCCTTGTGGTTACATCTTCAGTTCTTCTTGTCTTTTCTTCTCTAAACCATGTTTAGCACTGAGAATTCTGTAGAAATTCTGCTGTACATTGTTATGGACGAGTAGACTTCTTTTTCTTGGGCATGGGAGAGTAACTCCCATGCCATAGCATGTAATGAACAAGTAATTTCGTACTAAATGCATTTGCTTCTTGTTTCCTTACCTTGAGAGTGTCAGTTACTCTTTTCCTTGCATGCATCGTTGGCCGCCTTATGTGCATATTTTCTGCTTTCCTGCTTAGTTTGAGAAAACAAGTAGGAATGTATGGAGACGCTTCTCTTGGCAACTCTTCTTCTTCTACGAGAGTAGAGAAGAATGAGTTGAGGAACTGTTTGTGATTCATAAACAAAATTCATGCACAAGAGTGCTATTTTGAGTTATGATCGTTGCATTTACACCGGGAGGTGAAATGCAACACAACCTTTCCTTGAAACGTGATCTTATGTATGTTTAAATTATCTTGTTCTTTTGATTGCTGTGGTATGTGAGTGAAATTCTAATGTCCAAGATCCTTTAACTTTCTGAAATCAAACTTTCTTGTAATCCTTGCTTATTAATTAAAATCTGGAATTCCTGTAGTTATAACCTAATCTTTATGCTTTAGAACAAATCTTTTCTACTCTTTAAAATCAGTCTGGATTGTTGAACTCTAGTACTGTTGTGTTCGATTAAATTAACTTAGCTCCTTGTGTTCGACCTTGACTACACTACCTCCGTATACTTGCGGAGTTTGGTTAAGTTGAGTAAACTATCCATTACTTGGATTGAAACTCATTTGTGTAAACAACCAACAGTCACCCATCCTAGTACTACTCCAAGCTGAGCACACTTAACTATGGAGTTCTTTAGTGATGGGATCCCGGAAAAGGAGGTGCACCTTGGTGATATGGGTAGTCCAATCATTCCTTATAAGATCATTTTATCTGAGGCCTCAAATCCTGGGACGTTACAATCTCCCCCACTTAGACTCTTGATGTCCTCATCAAGGTTCAACTATATGGCCTCATAGTCTGACCCCATTTCAGTGCAGACCCACAATGGCCCATGGACACCCAACTCCCGTCCACGGCTACCAGCACAAGGGTGGCTCCATCTCGTATCTACGGATAGCCCTTTCCAACTTGTCTGGACCGCACGACTCAAGACTGGCATGCCACATGCCCATGTAGGCCCCACCTACTGGAGGGGTTATGGCTCTGATACCATTTGTAACGACTGGGCCCACTGCCCATGGCTCTAGTAGAGTTTCAGGAATGATGACTGGCCCCACAACTCACCACTAGCATTAACTACGCACTTTGTCCACATTGACACGCAAGCCAGGATCAACTTCCTGACTGGTCACCCATCCTAGTACTACTCCAAGCTGAGCACGCTTAACTATGGAGTTCTTTAGTGATGGGATCTCGGAAAAGGAGGTGCACCTTGGTGATATGGGTAGTCCAATCATTCCTTATAAGATCATTTTATCCGAGGCCTCAAATCCTGGGACGTTACAGAGTTAAACTCTGACAGAATTATTCAATAAAAACAAGATACTTCAATTGCAATTCACGTAAGTATGTAATGAACCTCATATATTACATTGCTTTAAATATTTGAATGATCCTAATCAAAAGGAAGAGTATATGGGCATCAAAACTTTATACTTTGCGTGATTATAAGAAAAGATTGGTATTAATGAAAAATCTATTAGAAAGTTTAAAAATTTAAGGTTTCTAACAAGATATCTTTTCAAAATTTTGCTTACATGGATTACGTTTTTAAAGGCAAACTTAAGTCATTAATAGGTCTTATCTTAGACTATTCAACATTCAAACAATAAGAGCAAAATAAAAAACTAATAATGATCATACACAACAAGATCAAGTCATATTCTAGAAGTGGTTCATTGGATAACTCATGAAAATGCATATATTGGATATCTACAGAATTGCCTCTCGGTCGAAAAAGAGTTCGACCGAGGGGCATCCAGGTCGAAGTCTAGTTCGACCTAAAATAATCCTGAAAAAATACTTATTTGTAAATCATTCACCTGCACTCAACCTTAGTATATTTTCTCAACATGGTAAAAACAAATTGATTCATTACTTTACTTATTCAATTAAACTTCAAAGCTAGTTATGACCTTCGTATCCTTAAAGTAATATTGGTTATAAAAATAAGTAAGTATACAACATTCTTGAATATGATGTATATCTTTCTCTTAATAGAATTCTTTAAACAAATTAGGGCTTAACATCCCTTGTTTTTGGTTAGAGATACATTAATTGATTCCACTATGAGCTTAAAAGAATCTAATATCATTTCAGGGCTTAACATCCCTTGTAAATGGCTGAGAAATAAAGTCATTGATCCTAATATGAGACTAAGGGATTCTCATGTCATTTCAGGGCTTAACATCCCTTGTAAATGATTGAGAAATAAATCATGATTTTTGAACTATGGCTAAATTTGACATTCTTGTATACAATTAAGGGGGAGTATCCCATTCAGGGGGAGCAAATTGGTTATATGGTTATCTTTTTGAAATGACAAAGGGGGAGAAGTAATATAAATAAAAAACAAAAATGATTTTAAATCAAAAACAAAAATAATTTTTCAAAATTACTTGAGTTTCATAATCTCTTGGCTTTACATAAATTGTTGCTATATTCCCTAAGAGTTGGATATTATGTGCTATACCTCTTTGGGAATAACTAGCACACACTCCTTGAATAAAGAAGAGAATATCTACAAAAGGTAAATCTTAGGTATGAAACTCATGCTTTTTAAATTCCCTTGATTTATATTAGGAATGTTTGTCATCTTAAAAAAGGGGGAGACTGTTAGCTAAATTGGACATTATTATACCCTTTGTTTTGATGATGACAAACATTTCATTATTGTGGATCTAAATTGTTATTTGAGTATTTCAGGGATAAACAAATAAGGAAGTGGATAAGTTGAGGATCAATACAAATTGGAAGATCAAAATGCCTATATTACTTTTATTTTCATGATTGTACTCAATGTAAAAACTTGTACAGATATATAATGTACTAGTACTTAGACATCATGTAAATCAAGCATTAGATCTTCCCTATCCACTCACAACACTTAGATAGATCCTCCCCTAAGATAGAAGTACAATTATACATTGATACACACACTTAGTAGATGACTCAACACATTGAAACAAGGACTTTCTCGGTCGACAAAGTCCTCAACTGAGACACTCTCGGTCGACAAAGTTCTCGACCGAGAATAGACCGTCTAGCAAGCTCTATAGACATTAGACTGAGTCTGAAAGGTAGTTGGGAGTTGAAAATGAACGTTGTAACACATTTACCTCAACCTCCCATTCGGTCGAAGAAAATTCGATCGAGACAAACTCAGTCGACAAACTTCTTGACCGAGAGAAGTTCTGGACTGCATTTTTCTGCACTGAATAACTAGCCATTGCAACACAATTTATGGATACCTAACGGCTAGTTGAGCACTAAGAACACCCTAGAAAGTATCTAGAATGTCCCTAAGCACTTGTAACCTATTCCTATAAATAGGACATGCCTTAGGACACCCAAAGTATCACTTGTGCATACAATTACACTTGAGATTCATTCATAGTGAGCAACAAGCAAGCCACACTTGCAAATTGTTTCCTTGAGCTCTACATTAGTGTCATATAGCCTAGCATTTCCTAGATACCACACTACCACATTCATATATAGTGGATAGGAGATCAATACGCTTGATATAGGATCAAAGCGCTGTACTTATTGGTAACATTGTTTCTTTCTTCCAATCTTGTTCTTTCTATTGTATTTTGTTCTCCTTGACTACTCCTAGGTTGGAGGCTGTTGAAAGGAGGTTTGTGGAGCTACTTCAGGTGGTGAAGGCTGCTCCCGATGACTTGGAGTTACTTCAGAAGGCTGCCTCAAGGTGAAGCTACTTGAGGTGAAGGATACTTCAAGGGTGAGCTTGGAGTTACTTCAGAAGGCTGCTTCTATGGGGATTGAGGCTACTTCAGGTGAAGGCTACTTCAAGGGTGTGGGAAAGCAATTGTATTTTATGTAACATCCTTACGAGGTAATAAAATAAGTTGCTTTCAAAATCCTAGTTGGAAACAATCGGGTAGTGGACTGACTACCTTAGATTTCTAAGGTAGGAACCATTCTACATCCTTGTGTCTTCCTTGTTTCCTCGTACTTCTTGTTCAAGTGTT
The DNA here is from genome assembly GCA_963693085.1 of Alisma plantago-aquatica. Classification (NCBI taxonomy): domain Eukaryota; kingdom Viridiplantae; phylum Streptophyta; class Magnoliopsida; order Alismatales; family Alismataceae; genus Alisma; species Alisma plantago-aquatica. Next base: position 197,245,893 of record OY856412.1, read on the forward strand.
TAATTGTTTTTAATTAACTTTAAAAACTCCAAAAAGCTCTATTCACCGCCCCTCTAGATATTTCATTTATTAGGACCAACATATTACGTTTTGGCATCATTCCAATTTATTGGTTGAAGAAACATTAGATCTTAACCATTAGGTCAAGTTCATATATCAAAACCATCAATTGGAGTATAGGTCCGAGAATTGCATAAAATGACCCAAGAAACCATTGGTTTAAGGATTAATTGATGATAAAACTACATGCTTAACTAACCATAGGTTCTGGAGACCTTATCCACCATCAGTAGTGACCATTAAGTCACCATAGGTTGTTAGATCAACACTATATTCATTAATCACCATTGAATATCAAACTAATATCAACATTGATTGATAGCATCATAAGGATACTTAGTTGTTAATCACTAAGGTTCTAATTAGTCCAACACATGACCTAAGGGGTGAGCGTTAGTTGACACCCTTGGTCACCACCATCAGTTGTCATGAAGACAACACCATCGATTGTTGCAATGGTACCACCATTGAGTCATGTGTTTATAGAAGAAATCAACTTTAAACCCTAAAATTGACCATTGGTTGATAGGTGTTTAGGACCATCGGTTGTCAAAAAAACCTGATCCAAGTTATATTATACCTTAGAAATAATGTACACAAGATTATAGGTTCATATAGAATTGAAATCAGAATAGAGAACATTATAAAAATGGAAATCCAAGTCAAGCATAGCTTTTTAGTGCATGGATCATCATATAAAAGCAAAAACATGAGCTAGCAAGCTTATGGTAAGAAATAAACGTGGAGGAAGTTATAAACTTGCCTCTAATTAGAAGATAAAATCCCAAATAGAAGAAAACACGAGCAGGTAGGGTAGAAAATCCAAGCATAAGCTATAAACTCATCCATCTAGCACCTTTCTTCATCAAATGAGCAAACCCTAAGCATAAGGAGCAACAAAGATAGAGTTTTAGAGCTTTAGAGAAATTTCTACTATGGAAAAACAAGGCTCCAACATGGATAAAGGTAGGAGGAAAAATAAAAAAGAAATAAATGGAGGAAATAAGGGGATTCTTACTCTTTTAGGTCAAGATCACTAGAAGGAAGCTTTTTAAACCCTAAAAGAGAGCACAACAAAACCCTAGGAGCTTCCGCCAAGAAATTCGCCTTCTTCTTCTACCTTGGATGGGTCCTTTGCAGATAAATAGATAGGGAATGAGGTAATTAGCAGGAGATAAGTGGTGGAAAGAAAAACTTTCATTTGTGATCTAAAAAATAGATATATAAAGCTTTAGGATAAGGGAGAGAAGAAGCATGAGGTGTCTAAAAAGTTCTCCATGTTTTCCTGGTCTTTTACTATGAAGGATATACAAAAATTTACATAAGAAGCTCCCCCAAAATCCATAGATACCTGCTTAAATCTCCTTTGTCGAATTTCCAAGCCATTAAATAAATCATTGGTTGATAGCTCCTAAAGGTAGCTCATCCATAAAGGGGCAAATCCAAAAATACCCTTGAGGAAAACACCTCTAAACCAAGGTTCAACTAGGATCTCTGTGGCTCAAAAAGCTAAATAATGATGGGAGAATATCCAAAGAACATAATTCAAGTGATAACTTGCAAAGAAAACCTCTCAATTTGGTAAATTGCAAAAAAGTCCAAAATGTGCATAAGATTGCATAACTTGCACAAATAGTTTCCAAATTGGACCAAACTTGAAAGTTAAGCTTGTATTATGATTAAAAAGCATATAAAAAGGTTAGATTAAGGTTATAAACTTTAAATAATAATACTTAAGTATGTTCAATACTTTAAGCAAGGTCAGGGGTCTCTCAACCATAAACCCCTAACAGGAATTTCTCCCCCAAAATCCAAGGTAAACAAAGATGGATACTTCTCATGTACCTCATCCCAAATATTCCACATGCTAATTTTCATCTCATGATGATGTCACATTATTCTCATAGAAGTCATAATCTTATCCCTCAACTTCTGTATGTGTAACCTTGGTTCATGATAAGAACTATTGTACCACCTATACATGTATGGTAGTACCTTTCAACTTTGGGACTCGATTGTCGTCTTGAACTATTGTATCTGTTGTATCACACATCACTCAGAGGCCATAATTGCTGGATCTTACCAAACATAGAACAACATGTATCTCTTATCATATGTAACTTTATAAGGTTTCATCTCTATGCCCCTTTAATGGTTGTTGTAATTAACACCTCAATCAACTAGGTATGCATCTCCTAATTTTCAAGAACTATGAAGCATATTTTTTTTGAGGATTCTATAAATATCTCAATGGTGAACTGACCATATATTTGGTTGAAGAATCATACATTTGTCTATAACCATTAAAAAATATAACTTCCTGATTGACCTAGTTAGGAGTAGAACAATGACATTGTCTTCATCTTATCAATATTCACATAACATACTTAATAGAGGTATCATAACTCCAAGAGGATACTTTAGTCAACCCCCAACTCATTCTTTCTAGACTTGTCACACATAAGTACGGTTGCTTCATTATTCTTAAGGTTTAACAAAGATATTGACCATGTTACTGACCATCAATGAAATACTTTGAGATGTCATCATTCAAAGCTTGCTACAACTTGTAAGACATGTCTTAAACACTCTATTCCTCCTATTCATAAATTCTATTGGCACATTGGTTAGTCTAAAGTACATAACCATAAACTCATCATGGTCATGTAACTTATGTCATCCACTCTAACTTTTATGCATTGATATTTGATCCTAGGTTTATCTTAAAGGAACACAGTAGAACATGTCTACTGATCAACAAACCATCTATCCTTGATAGTGGTCTTACCCAACTATCACTAAACTATACACAACATTATAGAATCACTTTTGTTTTTCCTTCCAAACAACATTTATAGGGTCATCATCAACTCTCTCTCTCTCTCTCTAAGGGAGAGGAATAATTAGAAGGTTCATTTAATATACATCTCCAACCTTCACATACTTTCATACTATTGATACATCTTGGATACTAGGATTCATTACCTTGGTATCCACCTCATGCACTATAAGGAACTCACATCGTTATCTTATCTACTTTTACCAACATAACAAATCTCAAGACATATACGAGGAGTCTTCCTAATTATTGGAAGGCTCAAAAGTAAACTCATCACAAACTTTATGATCTTGGAACCATAGTCCAAGCAACCTTATGCTATAATAAACTATCCACCTTCATGTTTACTATGAATCCACACATACCAAGTGGAAATGATCCACTTGAAAGATGTGCCCTAGAAAGAAAAGACACAAAAGGAAACACACTTCCCACATCATAGTAGAATTGTTCAAGGGTCACTAGCAAAAAGGTAACCAATTCTATTTTCATTATGCATGTTACAACTTCTTATGTATCATTTTACCTTTTTCATTTCGGGTTCCTTGCCATTAGCATAGGAATCATCATGATTAACATATATCATTACTCATTCCTTGATGACTATTTATCACACTTGGATATGTTCTCTTGTTTTATTATGTTTTTTTTTTCAACCACTTATCCAGAGGTAAATCATAATATTCCAATTTTTCTTCATTAAACAAGGATCATCTCCCATATTTTCTTTCACATGCCATGCTAATTTTACATTAAAATTTTCTTACATACATAGGTTGGTCTAAGATTAATTCAGGTTCCACTTTATTGCTTTGTCATTGGTCCCATTCATTTTCTCATTTTATACTTATCATAGGAATTCTCTCCATCTTATGTGAATTTCATACCTTGAATCACTTTATAAGAACAAACTTATCTATCTTTTACTTTATTATCTTCTTTAATTACATCTTCAAGGACTCATCTTTTTCTTATTTGTATTTGGATTTAGATTTCATTTTATTGTATCTTTCTCTTATAATTACCAAACATTCACGTTTTGATAGTTAATGATGTAATTCTCATCATCTCTTGAGGTAATATTGAGTTATCTGCACCGTGATTTCTGATTCATTATGCTCTTTAGATTGTTTCAAAATGACTACTTGATTAGAGTAATAAAAAAGATAACAATTTAAAAGTTCCATACTTACCTTTTCTTCAATAATTGAATACCTGGCCAGGGCACCCAAGTACTGAGATTAGGCAGTATGCACCATGTTTTCATGTCATGTTCCTTACTTAGACATCATCCTAGTCCTAAGTCCTAGTATCCCTGTAGACTCAGTGAACCTAAATCTTTGATACCAACTTGTAAGAACCCATTACACTAGATGAGATTACTCAAAACATAAAACACAATCGATCACCAATTAACTACGTACCCAAAAATATGGGTAAACTAAAACCAATTTCAACATCAACACCTGCTCAAAAAACATTTTCCTAAGAGCCCAATATCTTTCTTGTATCCATACTATGACAAGAATTTGATACAAATTGTTCTATCACCTTAGACACAACATATATATACAGGAGAACAATATTTGTATATGCCACATAAACAAGCATTAACATGCTAACAAAATTTTGATTTGTTTGAAACACCATATACAAATTTTTCCTGCCCGAACCTGAGAGTACAAGGACGAAATTAGGACACACTAGACATCTAATCAACTTTTTCATAGATTCATTACTATAGCTCCTCTTTGCTGCCACATGTTTGTTTTCGTCACTTTCGATTACGTAAAACAATGTGGCGAACCATAAGGGTGAGACACATGTCCCAACAAGAGATATAACCTCCAACAACATTTATTGATTCCAACATTTTTAGGTAATGAGACAGTTTAAGCAGTTTAATCATATATAACAAATAAGCTCAACAACACTAATAATTAACAAAATACATAAAGGAGCAGATGATAACTATTTTTATTAGCCAGACTATTCTCATATCCCTATTAACAGTACAAGGAGTCTAGCAGCATGAGCATCTCTAACATCATGAATAAGTCTAGTATCATTAGCATAGCTAACAAAATCAACATGTCTATTAAGTTGAACATATCTACATCATAAGTAGAGCTAACAATATAAGCACAACTATCTACATAAGCATGATTAGCAGTATAGGAATCTCTAGTTACAAAGGCATAGCTAATAATATAAGCATAGCTAACAACATGTGATAACAAATGCCATAATCATAGCCAACAGTAATAATATCTCTATCAACTCAAACATGACTATTGTATGTACACATTTATAACATGAGAATATCCACAATATTAGAATATCTACTATATTTTAATGCATTAAATATCATCTCTATGTACATAGAACAACAAGGGTTATCATCCAATATGAAGCATCATGTATAACCCTAAACAGATTTGCTAGACGACTGCATCACATCTTTTATTAGGCCCTGGGGAGTTTGAGTCATACCACCCAAAGTCCAACTGACCCTTGCAAAGGGCTATTCAGTTCCGTACAAGATATGGGAGTGTCAATATCCTAAGATCTCTTCCCCTCAGTCAGTACGAGTAAAAAGGTAGTGACATATCAGTCAAAGCTGCCACTACAGTGACATATAGTCAAGCTGCTAACCAAAAGTCCACCCTTGGTATAGGTCACGACACTAGAAACCAAGGTAGACAAAACCCTCTAATCCGAGGTACAACCATAGTTGTCCTCAATCACATCAAATATATGAGGCATGACCATAGCCATCCTCCATAACATGCATTGTGGATGACAAGGACATATCCTCAACTTGCCACCCCACATACTTGATAGTATGTGCTCTGAGTTTCCCTTAGGAATACCCGTTTCACCATCCAACAAATTCTGACACTAAAGATGGCTCTATGGCACAGGGCACTACATGATTAGAGTTGTACTTGATTAGTTATTCCAATTGGGTGAATTAAGGCTGCATCAAACAAGTGGACATACAAACCCTAATTCACTTCTAGCAAGCATATACATATCACAACTTAAAAAGATATAAAACATATGAAACATAATTTCTCATCTCATCATCACATGGTACTATTCACTTTCCATTCATGAGACAATACTAGTCTTCATACTATCACAAGATATAAATCCTTTTCACAATTTCATAGGGTATCAACCCTTATCAACATAAGAGGATTACACCTCATTCAGGGCTCAAACATGCCCAAAGGTCATTAAGACCATCATACTATTCCCTACAAGATCATCATTATATTTGCATGCCTTATAACAAGGCTCAACAACATCACTTACATATAATACACCGAATCAACACAATATTGCATTAATGAGCTAGGTGATAGTCATAAACAATCATAGCAGGGTTATATTAACATTAAGAACATTCCTTTATTACATCAACATGCAAGGAATCTAGATATGATTAACCCTCATCATATTCATAATGCACATGTTTAGCATAAGAAAGTATCAACCATGTGGCTATGATAACCACCAATTAACATATTAAGGTTATGATCATATTAAGGAGGTTATTTCACCATCATTCCATCATTTAAGAATGTTAAACATGAATACTCATATTTATCTATTTGCATTAGAGTTAGGTTGAACAAGATAAATTATATTAATGTTACTAATCAACACTCATACCCAAACCCTAACTCACGACATCCCCATTGGATCATGGATGCATAAGGTGAAGCATCACCATCACATTCCATGCTATTCTCAAGTATGAATCCACACACAAATCAATGTGTAACGATCGAGTTATAGAATAGTAAGGTTTCAACAACAATAAGAGAGTACTCCATGATTGTATTAATCATTCAAGGATTATTCATACCCAATTAACATCATTTAGTTATATTAAAGCTAGGTATAACAAGCTATACCTCATTAGGGTTACCCATTAATTAATTATGGTGATTATCAATCATAATCATATGAGGGTAAGGGTAACACTACAAATTTAAGACATTGAACCATAAAATTCTCATCATTAGAATTATAACATTACACCATAGGATTCACCCAAAACAATGGGAATATTGAGGCATCAACTTCTAACCATTACCAAAAGTGACGGGTCAGCGACTAACTCTCCCACTGAGGTGGGTTCGGAAGCTATGGATTTCTTCAAGAAGCTATATAACAAGAATATGGTTGAGCCTAGACCATATGGTAGGTTGCCCGATAGGAAGGTAACAGATGTGATGAACCTTTCTCTCTGTGGACCTGCTTCGGAAGCTGAGATTAAGGATGCCCTCTTCTCCATCGGTGCATCCAAATCTCCTAGACCTGACAATTTTAATGCAAGGTTTTTCCAATCTATGTGGCATATCATAAAGGAGGACATCTGCAGGGGTGTGAGGTGGTTCCTTGTTGGAGGGAACATGGTCCGAAGTATTAATCATTCCTTTTTGAGACTCATCCCCAAGAAATAGATGGTGAATTCCATGGCTGATCTGAGACCTACTGTGTGCTGCTCGATCATTTATAAGATAATATCGAAGCTCCTTGCTAAGATGTTGAAGGCCATTCTCCCTGATATCATCTCTCCGGTTCAATCTTTCTTTCGTAAAAGGTCAAAGTATTTCAGATAGTGCTCTTCTCGCCTCAGAGTTTCTTCTTGATTTTAAGGTGAGAAATAGCACAAGGAAAGCTTGTGTTAAAATTGACCTGGCTAAGGCTTAAGGCAATGTCAGGTGGGACACTCTTTGGGATATTGTGAATCATATGGGGTTTTCGATTAGATGGATAAGACTTATGAAAGAATGTGTCACTACTACCTCCTTTTCGGTGTTGGTGAATGGCTTCCCGTATGGTCTCTTCAATGCTTCCAATGGTTTATAATAGGGTGACCCCTTATCCCCTCTACTTTTCCCCTTGGTTATGGAATCATTTACCTCGATTATGGAGGAAGCCATTCAGAACCAACAACTTACAACTTTTTGACAAGGCGGAGTTAAGGTTCTTGAACACATGATTTTCATAGATGATATTCTTGTCTTCCTTGCTGCAAATATTACGAACATGAGGAATTTCAAGCGAATGATGGTTACGTATGGAAAGCTTATTGGGTTGTACATGAGTATCCTAAAATTGAAGGTGTTCTTGTCGAGAGCGTGTGACTCCAGAAGAGGGTGACTCAAGGAGGCTATTGGCTTAGAAGAAGGAACGTTCCCCACTCGCTACCTGTGTATACCCATTAGTGGTGGCAAAGCGAGAGGTAGAGACTATAGTGGTTGTGTGGATAACCTCAGAGAGATGGTGGCCAAATGGAATGGTATTAAAATCTCTATGGCTGGCAGGTTTTTCCTTGCTAGAACTGTTATTATAGGGAAGATTCAGTTTTGGTGTAGGCATGCTGAAATCCCTGGGTTTGTGCTTCGCAATTTAAATAACATATGTAATGCTTTCATTTGGGGAGGAAGATCCCATGATATTGCTTGGAGCACCATAAAGAGAGGCTTCAAATAAGGGGACCCGAATGTCCCATGTGCAGTGGACATTGCAGCTGCTGCTACAGCTGCAAGGATCGACAAATTTCTCAAATGTGAGAGCTCGAGCTGGAGCAATTGGATGCACCATAGATATGGTAACCAGCTGAATGTGGTCCAACCCAATGCATCCAGAACGTGGAGGGAGATGACTAGGTTATGGCCTGATGTTGAGGAGGAGTATACGTATGGTGAAGATGATTGGATGTTGAGAAGGAGAGGGATTAAACCAGGGGCTGCGCTATTTGTGACTCTGCAAGTGCCTTGGGATCCCATTCTCTAGAATCAGTTTCACTGTACCAAGTGGAGCTGCTGCTCTTATAGAGCTATTCTACATCGCCTTCCCACTCTGGATTGCCTAAACTCTTTGGGACTAAGTCCCACTACTAGTTTCCTGCTGTGCAGTAATGAAGGAGAAAGCTACAATCATCTATTCTTTGGGTGTGCTTACACAAGATACATTTGGTGCAGAACTTCTTTAAAGATGGGTTGGGGTGGTAATCCCCCACTCTCTCTCTTTGAGTCCATTACTTGGATTTTGGGCAAGACTAAGGAAAAGACAAATCTAAGAAGGATTGGTGGCTTATGTCTCTCAGCTTTATGCTACTTTATATGGAGAGAGCATAATTGCATTTTACATGGGAAAAGTCATACAGACTGTGTGTATCTGTTTGAGATTAGTGTACATAATCTAGTTTTAGCCTTCAAAGCTAGACCTTTGATTGGTGTGGGAGTTAACCTTTTGGTTCTCTGACAATGGGGAATTGTAGAGTAGACCCACGTGTATAGTATATGGGATTTTGTTATCTCCCTATACTTTTGGTTTCTATAGAAATATTTTACCTTCTCCAAAAAAAAAACTTCTAACCATTAAATGTTGAAAAGGTAAAGCCATTGGTCGTTTACAAAAGTAAAAATCTTGAAAAAACCACCTATGAAGTCATTGAGCTGTTCTCTAGAAAGATTCACCATCTAACCCTAGACATCCCTTGATTAACAACATAAAAAGTTCCATTGAGAATAGATTAAAACCCCCAAGCGATTGTTTATTTAAAACAAGCCGTCAGTAAATGATCTTCTTAAGTTGACCTCATAAAGGAAACCATTTAAATCAATTTATTAGGACCAAAATATTACATTTAGGCATCATTACAATTTATTAGATGAAGAAACATTAGATCTTAACCATTAGGTCAAGTTCATATATTAAAACTATCATTTGGAGTATATGTCCGACAATTGCATCAAATGACCCAAGAAACCATTGGTTTAAGGATTAATTGATGCTACAACTACATGCTTAACTAACCATAGGCTGTCGAGACCTGATCCACCATCAGTAGTGACCATTAAGTCACCATAGGTTGTTAGATCAACACTATATTCATTAATCACCATCGAATATCAAACTAATATCAACATTGAGTGATAGCATCATAAGAGTACTTAGTTGTTAATCACTAAGCTTCTAATTAGGCCAACACCTGACCTAAGGAGTGAACGTCAGTTGAAACCCTTGGTCACCACCATCAATTTTCATGAAGACAACACCATCGGTTGTTGGAATGATACCACCATTGAGTCATGTGTTTATAGAAGAAATCAGCTTTAAACCCTAAAATTGACCATTGGTTGATAGGTGTTTAGGACCATCAGTTGTCAAACCAATATGATCCAAGTCATATTATACCTTATAAATAATGTACACATGATTACAAGTTCATCTAAAAATGAAATCAGAATAGGGAACATTTTAAAAATCGAAATCCAAGTCAAGCATAGATTTTTAGTGCATGGATCATCATTTAAAAGCAAGAACATAAGCTAGAAAGCTTATGGTAAGAAATAAACATGGTGCAAGTTATAAAAGTTGCCTCTAATTAGAAGATAAAATCCCAAAAAGAAGAAAACATGAGTAGGTAGCATAGAAAATCCAAGCATAAGTTGTGAACTCATGCATCTAGAACCTTTCTTCATCAAATGAGCAAACCCTAAGCAGAAGTAGCAACAAAGGTAGGGGTTTAGAGCTTTAGAGAAATTTCTACCATGGAACAACAAGGTTCTGACCATGAGAAAGGTAAGAGGAAGGATAAAAAAGAAATAAATGGAGTAAAGAAGGGGATTCTTACTCTTTAGGTCAAGATCACTAGAAGGAAGCTTTTTAAACCCTAAAAGAGGGCAAAACAAAACCCTAGGAGCTTCCACCAAGAAATTCGCCTTCTTCTTCTACCTTGGACATGTCCTCTATAGATAAACTGATAGGGAAGGAGGTTATTAGTAGGAGAGAAGTGGTGGAAAGCAAAAATTTCATTTGGGAGCTCAAAAATAGATATATAAAGCTTTAGGATAAGGGAGAGAAGAAGCATGAGGTGTCTAAAAAGCTCTCAATGCATCCATGGCCTTAAACTATTAAGGATATACAAGCAGCCACACAAGCAGATCCCCACCATCCATAGGGACCTGATTAGATATCCTTTGTCGAATTTCTAAGCCAATCAAATAAATCATTGGTTGATAGCTCCTAAAGATAGCTCATCCATAAAGGGGTAAATCCTAAAATACCCTTGAGGAAAACACCTCCAAAATAAGGTTCAACTAGGTGCTCCAAGGATCAAAAAGCTCAATAATGATGAGATAACATCCAAAGAACACAATTCAAGTGATAAATTGAAAAGAAAACCTCTCAATTGGGTAAATTGTAGAAAAGTCCAAAATCTGCATAAAATTACATAACTTGCACAAACAATGTCCAAATTGGACCAAACTTGAAACTTAAGCTTGTATTATGATTAAAAAGCATATCACAAGGTTATATTAAGGTTCCAAACATTCAATTATGATATTTAAGTATGTTCAATACTTTAAGCAAGGTCAGGGGTCTCTCACATAACATTGAGGAGGCTCGCAGGACACTGTCTTCTTAGTCAGAGCCTTCCCTTGTGGAGATGGTTGAAGAACCCACCCTGTGAACTATCTTGGGACATCTTGGAGATGGATGGAAGAACAATTCACTCGATTGGCAAGGCAAAATAGTCCTTTTTCTTGGTGGGACTTTCGTCTCAGTGACGGATACAATCGACTTGATAGCAAGGTGCGCTTAATGAAATGTGCAAACCACTTGTTTGTAGTAGTAGAATGATCGGTCGGAGGGTGAAAACTGGGTTACTAGAATCATTGGTAGATGACAATCAAATGACCAATTGGTCACCTAAACGATGGGTTGGCTCTACCGATCGTGCAGTCAAAGGAGGGAAACAGGAAGAAGGTGAGGGGGAAGTAGTTTTCTCATATCGTTAGATCCAAGATGACCGACTGGCTGCCCAAAATATCATCTGGAGATAGGGAAGAGGCAGCTTGTGGCTGATGCCCTGGTGCGTGAGAGGAAGGAGAGTGGGGGGAAGAGGGGGAGGGGCTGTTGGAGGAGGTAAAGATGAAGGTGTGGGAGATGTGAAGGGCCGAATCGATAGACAAAGTAGTCGTCTGGAAGAGGCAATGATGTTCTTCTTGTAAGGTGATGAGCCTGTTGCTGGGTGAAAATGAAGGTGAGTGGAGACTAGGGAATGGATGCTTGTAGTGAGTGAATTGCCCAACCCCGCTCGTCTCATTATATAGAACTCTTGAGAGACATGAATTGTGCGGTTCGATATGTCAAACACCCATTTCACTAGGATTTGGTGGATGTCGAGGTGATCCAAATTCCAAGATGGGTGTTCATGTGAAGTGGTGCATTCTGAGCTTGAGATGACCGTTTGCAAGACTGAAATGACTAGCTCACTAGACGTGGGTGGCGTGGTTGATGATTTGACTCATAAGGGGGCCACACACATCAAAACACCTATCATGGGATGAACTGATTATTTCATTGTGTAAAATGATCAGTTGAATCATCATGTGTGGCGTTTCATCAGTTGAAATTCTAGAACACTCGCTGAGTTGGAACGACTATTTGGATGGCCAAAACGATCAACTCATTTGATGAACTGATTGATTCACTTGTTTTTGGTGCCCAAGTTTGTTAGAGGGAGATGCCAGATTGGGTATCAAACCGTCCATTTTTTTTCAATAAAGAGAACTAAACTAAATAAAAAACAAGGTAAGGGTTAGCTAAATCAATTTAAAAGGGCATATAATAAAAAGAAAAAGTTGGGTTGCCTCCCAACAAGCTCTGAGTTTAATTTCAATGGCCCGACACGGTTATATCATGGATCCTATTCCGGCTCAAGATTTGGAGGGGGTGGAGGATCTTTCAAGTCGAGATCTTCAAATAACGAGAGCTGATATGCCTGAGATGCTACAAAATCTTTAGCAGTAATATACCATTTTAGCCTATGCCCATTAACTTTGAACTCACCCTACACATTGTCCTAGAGAAGAATGTTGACATGTAGACAAGCACGCTTAACAATATATGGTCCGTACCATCTAGATTTGAATTTTCCATGGAAGAATCTCAACCTAAAATTGTACACTAAGACTTTGTCACCCTCCTGGATATCTTTTCGCCTAATATGGACAACATGCCATAATTTGGTTATGTCATTGTATATTCTTGTGTTCTCGTCTAACTCCTGAATTTGAATAAAATAGTTTTCTCCTTCTACAAATAAGTCAAAATTTAGAGTTTTGATGACCCAACTAGCCTTATGTTCCAACTCTATGGGTAGATGGAAAGACTTGCCATAAATCAATCTAAATGAGTGGTGCCTATAGGTGTTTTGTAGGCAGTTCTATATGCCCACAAGGCGTCATTGATTTTCAAAGCCCAATCCTTCCTAGTGTGATTAACTATTTTCTCTAGGATGGACTTAATCTATCAGTTTGAAACTTCAATTGGACCACTAGTCTGAGAGTGGTAAGGAGTGGTGACTTTATGGTGGACTCTATATATTTTCAGCAGGGATTCAAAAATTTTCTCAAGAAAATGTGATCTCCCATCTGAAATCATGGTGCAAGACACTCTGAACCTAGGAAAGATACTATCTTTCAAAAGTTTTTTAATTGATTTGGATTCGCAAGTTTTTGTGGGGATGGCTCTTGCACACTCAGTGACGTAGTCCACAACTACAAGGATATGTTGGTACCCAAAGGAAGAAGGAAAGGGTCCCATATAATCCACACTCCAAACATTAAAGATCTCTATCTCTTGCCAAGATGTCATGGCCATTTGGTCTCTTTTGGAAATGTTCCCAGTCCTTTCGCTTTGATCACTAGTTAATAAAAATTCTTAGGAATCACAAAATAAGGTGGGCCAAAAGAAACCAAATCGGAGGACTCTCCTGGCTATTTTCTGAGAACTCATGTGCCCTCCAGTGGGGCCAGAGTGACATTTTTCTAGAATGTCATGGGCCTCTCCTGGAGTAACACACCTACAATAGGGTCCATCAGCACATATCCTAAAAAGATAAGGGTCATCCCAATAATAAAGTTTGACATCATGTAAGAAATTTTCTTTAGTATGTTATTTGTAATCAGGGTGTAGGACACTTGCTGGAAGATAATTAACATAATCAGTGAACCAAGAGTATTGGGATTCAACTTTAAGAAATTGATCATTGGGTAGAGAATCATTGATAGTAATACCATCATCATCACAAGATCTTAGGAGACTAAGATGGTGCACTACAACATTCTCACATCCCTTCTCATTAAGGATTTCTAAATCGTATTCCCATTGTAAAAGGATCCAAAAAATGAGATGAGGTTTGGCATCCTTTTTGGTCATCAAATAATGAATGGTTGCATGGTTCGTATGAAAAATTACTTTGGACCTAACTAGATAAGAGAAAATCTTGTTGAAGGCATAGATAATGGCTAACATTTCCTTCTATGTGGTAGTGTAGTTCCTCTAAGAAACATCTAAGATCTTAGATGCAGAGTAAATAACATGGTGTTTCTTTTCAACACACTAACCAAGAATAGAACCAACAACAAAATCACTGACATCACACATGATCTCAAAAGGCTAGGACCAATCAGGTGACTGAATGATGGGGGTATAAGTGAGGGCATCCTTAAAACAAAGAAAACTAGTCATGCACAAGTTATCAAAATTATGAGGGGGCATACTTTTGGAGAAGGTTGGTCAGAGGTTTGGTGATTTTGGAAAAATCTTAGATGAATCTCCAATAGAATCCAGTTTGGCCAAGGAAGGCACGAATGTCCTTGATAGAGGTAGGGGGGAGTTTGGTGATCACTTCAATCTTGGCTCTATCTACCTGTAACGTCCCTGACCTGGGTTATGGTTTAACACTAGAAGTTTTTCTTAAGTAAGTTATTTACAAACTTGTTCTAATCTTTTGAAAAGTAATTAAGGCTCTTTGTGAAGTTTATTTTCAAGTTTTAACTTATTTGCAAACTATGTGTGCATCATATGATAGTCTGAGTGTAAAGTGCAATTTATCCAAGATGAGGGGATATATTACAAAATGTCACATGTTGAATGTACCCTAAGTGTTTTAACATCATAAGAGAGAGAAGATGCTAAGTGGTGGCTTGTGGAAAGCCTAATTTCTAAGTGAGAACTTGTTTGAATAATGCTAAGTGCTTTGTGCATCAATTATGGTACAAATTGTAAATTATCTAAAATGGTTGATGAGTAAATTACCACTTCTAGAGTGTCCTTACTCCTTCCTAATATCATCTAGAGGAGAGAGAAAGAAGGAGACACTATGTTTGAATCATCTTAGAGTAGTAGCACTCTTAGTGATGAAAAGACCAAGAAAAGCATAGTTGAAAGCTTTATATGAGCTATATCAAGTTGAAGACTTAGAATAGGAGTCCCTATCATCCAAGAAGCCATAGAGGAAGTCTCCTATCAGTTTATTGACCCTTGGCTTTGCCCATTATGGGCTAGACACTTCAAGGAAGTCATATGTATCGGTTTGCAACTTTTTTTGGGAAAAGGTTGTGTTGAATAAAATAATAATGTGAGTGGAAGTAACTTTATCTAGAAGATAACCAAAGGGACGACCCTTATCCTTTGCATTATCCTTAAGATTTTATTATTGCATGTCAAGATAAAGATGGGATGCATGCAAATACATGTGCCAATCCATGCATGACTATGTGGCACTTAATAGCTTAAGAAAATGACACCTCTTACACTTTTTTTCATAAACCACAAGTATAAATACCTATCTCTTCACCTATTAGTAGAAAGTTTTGGATCTTGTTATCATATTTTCCTTAGGTATCATGCATACTACTCTAGTATCATGCATGAGTGAGGAGTTTTGAGTTTTAGATCTTGGTATTGGCCAAAGAGGAGGAATATCGGCCAAGCAAGGTCATAGCAACCTAGCAAGGCGATATTGGCCACAAGGAGTAAAGATATCGTGCAAGTGCTAAGGAGCTCAAGTCTTGGATCTTAGAGAACTCATCTTCAACCTTGGGAACGTGAAGAGTTGAAGCATGAATCTTGGAAGTTGTGCTAGAGGTGGGTTATATAACTCGAACCCAACTATGTTATTATGCACTTTTAATATTGTTGAACTTGTTGATTACTTTTAATTTCAATTTCCTTTAATTAATTGATGTTCCTTTGAGTTCCAATAAGTGGTTAGGACTATTGTACATGATTTATAATAGAAAGACAAAGGTCTTGAGGTTGATGATGATGACATCATCATGGTGAAACCCGATATGGGGTTGAAGTAGCTGAAAATCTGATATGGAACCCAAGATGATAGGTAAACCAACATAGAAATGGGTGATACCCAGTGGCGGAGCCATGTTAAGGCTTGGTGAGGCCTGTGCCCTACCTAAAATCTGAATTGTGAATTGACATTCCACTACAATCGTCAATAATCTATTCCTAAATTCCATTGGTGCCCCACCTGATTAAGCTCCGATCTTCATATTTTAGTTAGTGCTTAAGTGGTGCCCCCCTTCCAGTAATTCCTAGCTCCGCCGTTGGTGATACCTCATTAATGATATGAGTCATGTCTTATGAACGATATGGGAGGTACCTACCTACACCTTATACATGATACAAGGTTAAGATTATTTCTTTTACACGATATGGTACCCCTAGCCGATATGAAGATGGAAACCCTAGATGATAGATTGAAACCTGATATATCCCCATCCTTTCATAAAAAGGGTTATTGAGAAGGAGTTCAACCTGTAAAGTGTGTCATTCAAGCATATGATAGAATTGATTCCTGAATGCATAAAGGGTTATGAGCCTAATAGTCTACCCAACTTGGTAACCCGATATGATATCCAATATAGTAACCCGATATGACAATCCAACATGGAAATGTGACATGGTATTATGTATATACCACTTAAACGATACACGATGAGGGAATACATTCTATGCCCGGTATGGTGCACACCATGTGCACGATATGGCAGTAAGTATATTCCTATGTCCGATATAGTGCACCCTTGTGCATGATATAGAAACCAAATATATCCATATTCCCGATATGAGGTCAAGAATCTAACCCATACACGATATGAGGTTGACTTGAGACAATAAGAACTAATTGATAGCTAATCCAAGATGGATGCACATTATGGTGTTGGGGAATATACCCTAAACATGATATGAGGATGTGGTTACACCACATGACCGATATGGGTATGCGATAGGATGTGAAGGTTGTATCTCAAACACAATATGATAGAATATATACACCATGATGCCCGATAAGGTAGGTATGCTTCAATCCAATGTATTTAACTAAGTGATATATGTTGTGTGATGTGTTAAATGCAACATTAAGATGCTATGAGATTAATGCAATTTGATAATGGTGAACTAATGTACCTTACAAGGAGAATTGAACCAACCTAATAAAAGTATGGTGCACTCAACATCCTAGTAAGGATGAGAGAGAAACTTATAATAACAATATGAAAAGTATATGTTGATATTCCTAAGATGAATGGAGTATGCATTAGGGCTCAATATTTGTGATGTAATCATGAAACCCTAATTGTTTAGTAAAGGTAAATCATAACCCTAAGAATGGGTGATGAGATGGTTTGAAACCATAATCGGTTGATGAAGGGAAACTCTAACCCTAATTAATGAGAAGAATGTGTATCTTTTGCATTACAAGGTTATGACATGTATTTGATATTGTTATTAGCATGATATACTAACCATGTAGGAATCATGAGGTGATGAGCATAGCTAATTAAGAGCTACAATGTTTATATGATACAGTGTCAATGCACTTTGTGAACTAAGTGAATTAATACCTTGGTCTGATGACCTAGAGGTAATGGTTACCTACTAAGTGGTGACAATACTCAGTGATGAATTAAGGGTTTGAATACCCATGCATGATAAATTGAGATTCTAAGTGTTATATGTGTTCCAAAGAATCATGAAAGTACTTCACAAACATATTTATACCTTTCTTTGCAGCATCTGATATAATTCTTTCTTACAACTTGATTGATTCTAAAAGATACTGCAATGTACTTAATTAATCAAGTTAAATATTATCATGTAGTTGCCCAGACCATAGATCCATTAAGTGTTAGGATTTTCTGAATGGTGAAACAAGTTTTACTCGGTATGCATATTTTTGAATATGTAATTATTACACTGGGGTGCTCAGTGGACTCCCCAACTAAACAGGGGTGCTCAGTGGACTCCCCAACTACACCAGGTTGCTTAGTGGACTTCCTGATGAAACTAAACTAGGATCGCTCAATGGTCTTCCTGATGACACATAATCTGAGAAAGCTCAGTGGTCTTCTCCCAAAGAGAGTATATGCTGCGGCTATAACTCTATAGCAAAGTTGCTGCTATACCCTGGCAAAACTAATTGCAGTTGACACAAGATGTCCTACCAAGTTATCTCGTACTGACCAAGACATGTGAGGTTTTGACAGCCGGATCTTCCATTGACCTTATATGGTATCAATTTTGACTTACTAGTGGTCGGTTTGAGTATGAGCGGTATACCTCATCTCTTCTGGGCATAAATATGAATGTGAACCTATAATCAGCTGTGTAGCATATTTACTTATGGATTGAATATGGAAAACATTGGTTGATGCTTCATTACTTTATGCATCTTAGTAGATAGATGTTATACATATTCTTCATATTCCTTTTAAAGAAAATAGATGACTTATAACTCTGTTAGCAATGTTAATGCTTTGCACTGTAAATAAACCTACTTACTTGCATAAAGTATCCTCTTCTCAGTTCCATATACTATTTCCATGATAATATTGTTGGCAGAGAGTTATATCTCTCACTGGGATAATAGTCTCATCTCGTGGGATCTACAATTTTTAGGTGGATGCAGACGTGGGAGTAGAAATTGGACTATAGAGGAAGGACCATATCTACAGGGATAACAGTAGTATCTCAGGATGAGTATACTATCTGTCATGTTTTGTAGATAGAAGTCTTATGTGTCATCTCTGTACTCTCAGGTCCTTGGGAGATAGTTCTTAGTGGTTTTTATGAACAACTTGAGATTTTGGTTTGTTTTCCTTGAGGTTTTAAAGTTGCTGATGTATAAGTTGAGTGAAGCAACTATTACTTGTTATCCTCAAGATGAGTCGATACAACGTATGTACAATATGAACCACTTGTATATAAAGTTTTGGTTCTTTTTGTAAGAGTTTCCTGGAAGAGGATCTATGTGTAAAATGGTTTAAATTCTTAGTGATTTTTGTTAATTCCACTGCTTATGGTCATTCTGCGATTATTACTGGTGATGGATTGATTTGTAATTGGGTCATCACAAAGTTTTGGTATCAGAGCCTAAGGTTCGCTGAGTCTACAGAGACATAGGATTAAGTTTGTTGAGTCTGTTCTAGTATCCTCATACAGGAGAAGAAGTAAAACTGAAGATGGCTGGAGCACACGAAGAACATGCTGCTTAGTGTTGGTGCACCAGGAGGTGGTGCAAGGGATCAGGCCAGAGAAGAACCAGTGCCTGAGAATCCACAACTTGACCAAACTCTGTTAGAGAACCCTACCTTTCATGCTCTTTTTGGGCAGATCATGAATATGATGATGCATATGGCTGATCGGATACCAGCACCAACCTCTAGGGTACCAGTTCCCAATGAGGGACATGGATCTGGTAAGACCTTTGAGCGGTTGCACTGGGTAAGAGCCACTAAATATGCTGGTATAGCTAACCTAGCAAATGTAGATTCATGGCTTACTGAGATAGAGAAAGCCTTTAGGATCCTTGATATTCTAGAGGCTAATAAAGTTAAGCATGTTGTATACCTTCTGAAAGGAAGCGCTGGCCATTGGTGGGCCATTGAAGAAGAGAAAAGACCTAGTGTTGAGGTCAGATGGAAGGAATTTCGATGAGAGTTTGTCAGTAGATAGTTCCCAAGACTTATCTAGATGAGAAGATCTTGCAGTTTGAGCGAATTAGATAGGGAATGATGAGGGTTAGTGACTATGAAGCTAAGTTTATGGAGCTTCTGTGGTTTTGTCCACACATGGCTACCACAAATGAGGAGAGAATTCGACATTTCGAGAAGGGTTTGAATGTTGAATTAACCACACTTGTATCTACTCTAGAGAATAGAGAGAGGTTTGCCACCTTTGTGGAACCAGTTAGGTGGATAGAGAGGTCCATCACTGAGAAATGAGAGGCGAACAATAAGAAAGTACCTGCACAGTTTCAGGGTCAGAGGACTAGCAGTTTTAAGAAACCAAGGTTTTCTGCACCAATAGAACCACAGAGGTTTAGTGCTCATTCACAGTGGACATCCAGCAGAGGTAGAGGCCGTAGTTTTCTGCCAAGCGGAGCCCATAGCTCAATATCAATGTCAGGGACAGGACCACCTAGGTTATGATGGGAGGATAGAGTCCGTTACAGGTGTCGAAAGACATGACATGTGATAAAGGATTGTCCAGTTAGAGACATGGAAGTAACCCAACCACTGAGGCAGAGTCAACAAGGCTCTCAGAGACAACAGATCAGTAGTGGCACTCGAGGACATGGACAGACATCCCAAGAATGATCATCTACACCAGCCAATAGAGCACGAGGTCGGCAACAAGCAACGTCAATATTCTATGTTATGAATCAGCCAGAGGTAGTGGTTAATCCATGAGTTGTGACAGGTCATATGGAATTATTTCATTCTGATGTCTTCATCTTGCTCTGTATTTGTTTTGATTGATCCGAGTGCTACACATTCCTTTATCACTCGAGAAGTGATTCATGGCTGCAATATTACTATCAATCCTAGAATGGATAATATGTTATTAGAAACTTTGCTAGTCAGATCTGTAGTGTTGCGGGAGGTATGCTCTCCCTGTGTTCTTTCTTTCTAAGAACACAACATTCAGGTGGATCTTATACCACTTGAGATGCATGGGTTTTATGTTATTCTCAAGATGGATACCCTAGAGAAGTATAAAGTTGTCTTGGATTGTGGTTCCAAGCAAGCTATATTCACACATGGTGATAAGACATGGGTCTTTTAGGAGGACAAAAAGATTCTTCCAACCTGTCTAGTGTCAGTAATGGTAGCAGAGAAGTTGATGCGACAAGGATGCTTCACATTCTTGGCACATGTGGTAGATACCAGGGTAGAGAGTCCTAGTCTTTATGAAGTTCATGTTGTCACGGAATTTGAGGATGTGTTTCTCAAGGAATTTCCAGATGTTCCTCCACCCCGAGAGATTGATTTCGAGATTAATCTTATTCTGGGTACGCAACCCATAGCCCAAACACCTTATAGGATGGCGCCAGCTGAGATGGCAGAACTCGAAGAAATAGTTATAGGAGTTGCTTGAGAAATGTTTCATACGACTGAGTACTTCGCCATGGGGTGCTCCAGTTCTTTTTGTTAAAAAGAAAGATGGGTCTATGGGACTATGCATAGACTATAGACAACTTAACAAGGTGACTATTTAGAACAAATATCCTTTTCCAAGGATCGATGATATGTTTGAACAGTTGCACGGTGCAACAATGTTCTCTAAGATAGATCTAAGATCAAGATATCATCGGTTACACATCAAGGAGAGTGACATACCTAAGTTAGCCTTTAGGATGATGTATGGTCATTATGAGTTTGTAGTTATGTCATTTGGACTAACTAATGCACCAACCACATTTATGGAGTTGATGAATAGAATCTTCCGACCATTTCTTGATCAGTTTGTAGTGGTTTTCATAGACGACATCCTGATTTATAGTAGAAACAGACAACAACATGAACAACACCTTTGTCAAGCCTTGACTTTGTTGAGACAACACAAGTTATTTGTTAAGTTTAGCAAGTGTGAATTCTAGTGGTCAGAAGTATCTTTTCTTGGATACATTATATCTGCTTTAGGTATTCGTGTTGATCCTAAGAAAAGTCTATTGTGGAATGGGAACAACCCAAGAGATCGACTGAGATTCATAGTTTCCTAGGTTTGGTAGGTTACTACATAAGGTTTATCAAAGACTTTAGTTCTGTAGCATTACCCCTAACCAGGTTGATGAGGAAGGAAGTCCCTTTTGTCTATAATGACAAGTGTCAACATTCTTTCCAGATGTTGAAAGAAAGGTTGACTAGTGCACCAATGTTGGTTTTACCTGAGCAGGGAAACATATATGTTGTTTTCTGTGATGCTTCTAAGAATGGTCTAGGCTATGTGTTGATGCAGAGTGAACATGTAGTTTCTTTTGTCTCTCGATAGCTTAAGAAACACGAGGAGAATTATCTGACACATGATCTAGAATTCGCTGCAGTGGTTCACGTGTTGAAAATTTGGAGGCATTATCTCTATGGAGAAATGTTTCAGATTTTCACAGATCATAAAAACATAAAATACATTTTCTCACAACATGAGTTGAATATGAGACAACGTCATTGGATGGAATTAATCAAGGACTAAGATTATACAATTGATTATCATCCAGGGAAAGCCAATGTAGTGGCAGATGCACTGAGTAGAAAATCTTTGTCTTCACCCACAAATGAATGTATAGTTAGAAGTATCTTTGTTAGCATGTTTGTCAGTTGAGATGGATGTGAAACCTACTCTAAAAGAACATATCAAAGAGGCACAACAGGCTGATATTGTGATTCAGCAAATTAGGTTAGAGATGGGAAGTGAGAAATGGGACGGTTTCCATGAGTCAGAGGAATGGATAGTCTGTTACCATAGTAGGATGATAGTACCAGATGTCAATGATTTAAGAAAGTTAGTTATGGATGAAGCTCACTCATCCATGTATGCAATGCATCTAGGGAGCACTAAAATGTATCATAACTTAAAAGATATGTATTGGTGGCCCAGTTTAGAGAAAGATGTAGCTGAGTTCGTTATGCAGTGTCTGGTGTGTTAGCAGGTTAAAGCAGAACACCAGAAGCCTACAAAAACATTACAATCCTTACCTATACCTCAGTGGAAATGGAATCACGGGATGATGGACTTTGTGGTTGGTCTACATAGGACAGTCAAAAGTCATGATTCCATTTGGGTGATAGTCGATAGGTTGACTAAGACAACACATTTTCTTCTTGTCAAAACAACCTATACTACTGAGAAGCTTGCATAGATCTACACGGATGAGATAGTGAGGTTGCACGGAGTTCCAGCTACGATTGTGTCTGATAGAGGTCCCCAGTTTACAAGTCATTTTTGGGAACGACTACATAAAGCTCTGGGTACGCAGTTGAAGTTTAGTACAACTTTTCACCCTCAGACAGATGGACAAATTTGAAAGGACTATACAGACTTTGGATGACTTGCTCAAAGCATGTGTTCTTCAGTTTGTAGGAAGTTGGGACTTACATTTGAGCTTGATAGAGTTTGCCTACAATAATAGTTATCAGGCTAGTATTGACATGACACCATATGAAGCATTATATGGTAGACGTTGTAGATCTCCATTATGCTGGTTTGAGATAGGAGAATACCAACTTCTGGGTCCTGAGTTAGTGCAACAAACCATTGAAAAGATTAAAGTTATACAACAACAGTTGAAGGCTACATAAGAAAGATTGAAATCTTATATCGATAAGCATCGTAGACCTTTAGAATTCCAAGTTGGAGATAGTGTGTATCTCAAGGTCTCTCCTTGGAAAGGTGTTCTCAGATTTGGGAAGAAGGGTAAGTTAGCTCCTAGATTTATGGGACCTTACCCAGTGACAACACAGATTGGAAAAGTAGCTTATAGGTTGGAATTACCACCTGAGCTACATAGACTACATACAATGTTTCATGTGTCTATGCTAAGAAAGTGTCATCCTGATACAGAGATGGTATTGCAACCTTGAGAGGTTGAATTGAATGAAGACATATCCTATGTGGAAGGTCCTATGATGATTCTTGATAGAAGAGTCAAGTCAAGAAGTTGAAAAAGAAAGACATAGTTCTTGTGAAAGTTCTTTGGCATCGCCATGACATTGAAGAAGCCACATGGGAGCTAGAGGAACAGATGAAGAGGAAGTACCCTTCTCTTTTCTCTTGAGATTTTGGGGACGAAATCCTTTTTAGGGGTTGATAATTATAACATCCTTGACCTAGGTTATGGCTTAACCCTAGAAGTTTTGCTTAAGTAAGTTATTTACAAACTTTTTCTGATCTTTTAAAAAGTAATTAAGGCTCTTTGTGAAGTTTATTTTCAAGTTTTACCTTATTTCCAAACTATGTGTGCATCATATGATAGTCTGTGTGTAAAGTGCAATTTATCCAAGATGAGGGGTTATATTGCAAAATGTCACATGTTGAATGTACTTTAAGTGTTTTAACATCATAAGAGAGAGATGTCGCTAAGTGTTGGCTTGTGGAAAGCCTAAATTTTAAGCGAGAATTTGTTTGAATAATGCTAAGTGCTTTGTGCATCAATTTTGGTACAAATTGTAAATTATCTAAAATGGAGGGTCGATGAGTAAATTACCACTTCTAGAGTGTCCTTACTCCTTCCTAATATCATCTAGAGGAGATAGAAAGAAGGAGACACTATGTTTGAATCATCTTAGAGTAGTAGCACTCTTAGTGATGAAAAGACCAAGAAATGCATAGTTGAAAGCTTTATATGTGCTATATCAAGTTGAAGACTTAGAATAGGAGTCCCTATCGGCCAAGAAGACATAGAGGAAGTCTCCTATCAGTTTATTGACTCTTGGCTTTGCCCATGATGGGCTAGACACTTCAAGGAAGTCATATGTATCAGTTTGCAACTTTTTTGTGGGAAAAGGTTGTGTTGAATATAATAATAATGTGAGTGGAAGTAACTTGCCCTAGATGATAACCAAAGGGACGACCCTTATCCTTTGCATTATCCTTAAGATTTTATTTTTGCATGGCAAGATAAAGATGGGATGCATGCAAATACATGTGCCAATCCTTTCATGGCTATGTGGCACTTAGTATCTTAAGATAATGACACCTCTTACACTCTTTTTCACAAACCACACATATAAATACCTATCTCTTCACCTATTAGTAGATTTTTTTGGATATTTTTATCATATTTTCCTTAGGTATCATGCATAATACTCTAGTATCGTGCATGAGTGAGGAGTGTTGAGTTTTAGAGCTTGGTATCGACCAAAGAGGAGGAATATCGGCCAAGCAAGGTCATTGCAACCTAGCAAGGCGATATTGGCCACAAGGAGTAAAGATATCATGCAAGTGGTAATGAGCTCAAGTCTTGGATCTTAGAGAAGCTCGTCTTCAACCTTGGGAACATGAAGAATTGAATCTTGAATCTTTGAAGTTGTACTAGAGGCGGGTTATATAACTTGAACCCAACTATGTTATTATGCACTTTTAATATTGTTGAACTTGTTGATTACTTTTAATTTCAAATTCCTTAATCAATTGATGTTCCTTTGAGTTCCAATAAGTGGTTAGGACTATTTTCCATGATTTAGAATAGCAAGACAAAGGTCTTGAGGTTGATGATGATGAGATCATCATGGTAAAACCCGATATGGGGTTGAAGTAGCTTAAAATATGATATGGAACCCAAGGTGATAGGTAACCCGACATAGAAATGTGTGATACCTCATGAATGATATGAGTCATGTCTTATGAACGATATGGGAGGTAACTACCTACACCTTATACATGATACAAGGTTAAAATTATATCTTTTACATGATATGGTACCCCTAACCAGTATGAAGATTGAAACCCTAGATGATAGATTGAAACCCGATATATCCCCATCCTTTTGTAAAAAGGGTTATATAGAAGGAGTTCAACCTGATATCAAGTGTGTCATTCAAACATATGAAAGAAATAATTCTTGACGGCATAAAGGGTTATGATCCTAATAGTCTACCCAACTTGGTAACCCGATATGATATCCAATATAGTAACTGAATATGACAATCCAACATGGAAATGCGACATGGTATTATGTATATACCACTAAAACAATACACGATGAGGGAATACATTCTATGCACGATATGGTGCACACCATGTGCACGATATGGTAGTAAGTATATTCCTATGTCCGATATAGTGCACCCTTGTGCACGATAAAGAAACCAAATATATTCATATGCCTGATATGAGGTCAAGAATCAAACCCATACATGATATGAGGTTGACTTGACATGATACGAACTAATTGATAGCTAATCCAAGATGGATACACATTATGGTGTGGGGGAATATACCCTAAACACGATATGAGGATGTGGTTACACCACATGACCGATATGGGTACATGATAGGATGTGAAGGTTGTATCTCAAATAGAATATGATATCATATATACACCATGATGCCCGATAAGGTATGTATGCTTCAATCTAATGTATTTAACTAAGTGATATATGTTGTGTGCTGTGTTCAATACAACATTAAGATGCAATGAGATTAATAGAATTTGATAATGGTGAACTAATGTACATTACAAGGTGAATTGAGCCAACCTAGTAAAAGTATGGTGCACTCAACATCCTAGTAAGGATGAGAGAGAAACTTATAATAACAATATGATAAGTATATGTTGATATTCCTAAGACGAATGGAGTATGAATTAGGGCTCAATCTTTGTGATATAATCTTGAAACCCTAATTGTTTAGTAAAGGTAAATCATAACCCTAAGAATGGGTGATGAGATGGTTTGAAACCCTAATTAGTCGATCAAGGGAAACTCTAACCCTAATTAATGAGAAGAATGTGTTTCTCTTTCATCACAAGGTTATGACATGTATTATTTGATATTGTTGTTAGCATGATATCCTAAGCATGCTGGAATCATGAGGTGATGAGCATAGCTAAGTAAGAGATGTAATGTTTATATGATACAATGATGATGAACTTTGTGCACTATGTGAATTAATACCTTGGTCTGATAACCTAGAGGTAATGGTTACCTGCTAAGTGGTGACAATACTCAGTGACAAATTAAGGGTTTGAATACCCAGGCATGATAAATTGAGATTCTAAGTGTTATATGTGTTCCAATGAATTATGAAAGTACTTCATAAACATATTTATACCTTTCTTTGAAGCATCTGATATAATTCTTTCTTGCAACTTGATTGATGCTAAAAGATACTGCAATGCACTTAATTAATCATGTTAAATATTATCATGTAGTTTCCCAAGCCATAGATCCATTTAGTGTCAAGATTTGCTGAATGGTGAAATGAGTTTTACTCGATATGCATATTTTTGAATATGTGATTATTACACTAGGGTGCTCAGTGGACTCCCCTACTAAACATGGGTGCTCAGTGGACTCCCCAACTACACCAGGTTGCTCAGTGGACTTCCTGATGAAACTAAACCAAGATCACTCAGTGGTCTTCCTGATGACAAATAATTCGAGAAAGCTCAGTGGTATACTCCCGAAGAGAGTATATGATGTGGTTGTAACTCTATAGCAAAGTTTCTGCATACCCCGACAAAACTAATTACAGTTGACACAAGATGTCCTGCCAAGTTATCTTGTACTGACCGAGATAGGTGAGGTCTTGACAGTTGGCTCTGCCACTGACCTTGTATGGTACTAATTTTGACTTACTAGTGGTCAGTTGGAGTATAAGTGGTATACCTCATCTCTTCTGGGCATAAATGTGAATGTGAACCTATAATCATCCGTGTAGTGTATTTACTTAAGGATCGAATATGGAAAACATTGGTTGATACTTCATTACTTTATGCATCTTAGTAGATAGATGTTATACATTTTATTCATATTCCTTTTAAAGCAAATAGATGACTTATAACTCTATTATCAATGTTAATGCTTTGCCCTGTAAATAAACTTGCTTACTTGCATAAAGTATCCTCTGCTCAGTTCCATATACTATATCCTGTGATAATAATATTGTTGGCAGAGAGTTATATCTCTCACTGGGACAATAGTCTCACCCTATGGGATCCACAATTTTTAGGTGGACACGGACGTGGGAGTAGAAATCAAACTGCAGAGGAAGGACCATATCAGTAGGGACATCAGTAGTAGCTCAAGTTGAGTACATTGTCTGTCATGTTTTGTAGATAGAAGTCCTATGTGTCATATCTATACTCTCAGGTCCTTGGGAGATAGTTCTTAGTGGTTTTTACGAATGACTTGAGATTTTGGTTTGCTTTCCTTGAGGTTTTAAAGTTGCTGATGTATAAGTTGTGTGAAGCAACTATTACTTGTTATCGTCAAGATGATTCGATACAACATATGCACGATATGAACCACATGTATATAAAGTTTTGGTTCTTTTTGTAAGAGTCTCTTGGAAGAGGATCTATGTGCAAAATGGTTTTAATTCTTAGTGATTTTTGTTGATTCTGCTGCTTATGGTTATTCCACTATTATTATTGGTGATGGCTTGATTTGTATCGGGTCGTCGCACTACCTATATGCATAGTTGTTAACTTGGTGTCCCAAAATAATACTTTATGTCACCATGAAGTGAAATTTTTCCCAATTTAAAACCAAGTGTGCTTCTTCACACTTTTCTAGAATAAAGTTATGGTGTTGGGGGATATTCCCTAACACACAATATGAGGATGTGGTTACACCACATCACCGATATGGGTACACGATAGGATGTGAAGGTTTTATCTAAAATAGAATATGATAGCATATATACACCATGATGCCCGATAAGGTAGGTATGCTTCAATCTAATGTATTTAACTAAGTGATATATGTTGTGTGTTGTGTTAAATACAACATTAAGATGCAATGAGATTAATAGAATTTGATAATGGTGAACTAATGTACATTACAAGGTGAATTGAGCCAACCTAGTAAAAGTATGGTGCACTCAACATCCTAGTAAGGATGAGAGAGAAACTTATAATAACAATATGATAAGTATATGTTGATATTCCTAAGATGAATGGAGTATGAATTAGGGCTCAATCTTTGTGATATAATATTGAAACCCGAATTGTTTAGTAAAGATAAATCATAACCCTAAGAATGGGTGATGAGATGGTTTGAAACCCTAATCAGTTGATGAAGGGAAACTCTAACCCTAATTAATGAGAAGAATGTGTTTCTTTTTCATCACAAGGTTATGACATGTATTTGATATTGTTGTTAGCATGATATCCCAAGCATGATGGAATCATGAGGTGATGAGCATATCTAAGTAAGAGATCTAATGTTTATATGATATAGTGATGATGAACTTTGTGCACTATGTGAATTAATACCTTGGTCTGATAACCTAGAGGTAATGTATACCTACTAAGTGGTGACAATACTCGGTGAAGAATTAAGGGTTTGAATACCCAAGCATGATAAATTGAGATTCTAAGTGTTATATGTGTTCTAAAGAATCATGAAAGTACTTCATAAACATATTTATACCTTTCTTTGAAGCATCTGATATAATTCTTTCGTGCAACTTGATTGATGCTAAAAGATACTGCAATGCACTTAATTAATCATGTTAAATATTATCATGTAGTTTCCCAGGCCATATATCCATTTAGTGTCAATATTTGCTGAATGGTGAAATGAGTTTTACTCGGTATGCATATTTTTGAATATGTAATTATTACACTGGGGTGCTCAGTGGACTCCCCAACTAAACATGGGTGCTCAGTGGACTCCCCAACTACACCAGGTTGCTTAGTGGACTTCCTGATGAAACTAAACCAGGATCACTCAGTGGTCTTCCTGATGACAAATAATCCGAGAAAGCTTAGTGGTCTACTCCCGAAGAGAGTATATGCTGTAGTTGTAACTCTATAGCGAAGTTTCTGCATACCCCGGCAAAACTAATTATAGTTGACACAAGATGTCCTACCAAGTTATCTTGTACTGACCGAGATAGGTGAGGTCTTGACAGTTGGCTCTGCAACTGACCTTGTATGGTACTGATTTTGACTTACTAGTGGTCAGTTGAAGTATAAGTGGTATACCTCATCTCTTCTGGGCATAAATGTGAATGTGAACCTATAATCATCTGTGTAGCGTATTTACTTAAGGATCGAATATGGAAAACATTGGTTGATGCTTCATTACTTTATGCATCTTAGTAGATAGATGCTATACATTTTCTTCATATTCATTTTAAAGAAAATAGATGACTTATAACTCTGTTATCAATGTTAATGCTTTGCACTATAAATAAACCTGCTTACTTGCATAAAGTATCCTCTGCTCAGTTCCATATACTATTTCCTATGATAATAATATTGTTGGCAGAGAGTTATATCTCTCATTGGGACAAAAGTCTCACCCTATGGGATCCACAATTTTTAGGTGGACATGGACGTGGGAGTAGAAATCAGACTGTAGAGGAAGGACCATATCAGTAGGGACATCAGTAGTAGCTCAGGTTGAGTACACTATCTGTCATGTTTTGTAGATAGAAGTCCTATGTGTCATCTCTATACTCTCAGGTCCTTGGGAGATAGTTCTTAGTGGTTTTTACAAACGACTTGAGATTTTGGTTTGTTTTCCTTGAGGTTTTAAAGTTGCTGATGTATAAGTTGTGTGAAGCATCTGTTACTTGTTATCCTCAAGATGAGTCGATATAACATATGCACGATATGAACCACATGTATATAAAGTTTTGGTTATTTTTGTAAGAGTTTCTTGGAAGAGGATCTATGTGCAAAATGGTTTTAATTCTTAGTGATTTTTGTTGATTCTGCTGCTTATGGTTATTCCGCTATTATTATTGGTGATCACTTGATTTGTATCTGGTTGTCTCACTACCTATATGCATAGTTGTTAACTTGGTATCCCAAAATAATACTTTATGTTACCATGAAGTGAAATTTTTCCCAATTTAAAACCAAGTGTGCTTCTTCACACTTTTCTAGAATAAAGGATAGGTGTATGAGACAAGAATCAAACATTCTCTATAAATAGAGAAATCATCCATGAACACCTCAATGACAGTTTCAGTCAAACCAAAAAAAATAGCAGACATGCACCGATAGAAGATGGTAGGGGCATTACACAACAGGAAGGCATTCTCTTGAATGCATAAGTGCCAAATCGACAGATGAAGGCCGTCTTCTCCTGATCATCAGGATGAATGGGAATATGATAAAAACCTAAATAGCCATCAAAATAGTACAAATGTTGTTGATGGGCAATACATTCTAGTCTTGATCCAGGAAGGGAAGAGGGAAGTGATCTATCCTAGTGGCCTTATTTAGTTTCCTATAGTCAATGTAAATCCTCCATCCCATAACAATATGGGTCAAGATGAGCTCATATTTATCATTCTTCACAACAGTGGTTCCCACTTTCTTGGGGCCTACTTGGACATGAATGAACCAAGTCCAGTCAGAGATGGGGTAGATGATTCCTAAAGTTAAGAACTTGATAACCTCCAATCAGAAAACCTCCTTCATGTTTGGATTCAGTTTCCTTTGAGGGTCCTAGTTGATTTGTATTCTTATACCATAGGGATTTTATGCATACAAATTGCTTGATTAATCCCTATCATATTAGTCATTTTACACCCTATGGCAACTCTACTTTGCCTAAGTTCAGTCATGAGCTTAGTTTCCTAGTCACGAGTAAGATCAGAATTCATGATAACAAGGTAAATTTGTTCCTCATCAAGAAAAACATATTTGAGATCTTCAAGGAGAGGTTTCATTTCTAGGGCTTAGGGGTTTGGGTTTCTCTTTTAGAATAGATACCATCTTAAGATCCTCAAATTGCTCATCAGAAACGTCTTCAAAACTATCTAAATGGGCTCTGAATTGGTCAAATTGATCATCTCCATACCCACAATCAGAAGGGGCTAAGAGGGAAGTATCGAGGGGATCCTTGAGTAACTCCCATTCTCATCTCAACTAGGAAATTTTATCAACAAAATCTAGGAGGTAGACCTCTTATAAGATGCTTGGTCCCCTCATGCTTTCAAACACCCTAAAGTCTGGGGTCAATCTTCCTAACCGCAAAAGAATGGTTCTGGCCTCAACATCAATCAAGGCATGAGTGGTGACTAGGAAGGGTTAGTCAAAGATGAAGGGGTAACACAAATCTTCCTTGATGTCCATGATCATGAAGTCACATGGAACATATGCATCTTTCCCAACCCTTACATGTATATCCACAATGATACCCATAGGTTTCTTCATGAATGCGTCTACCAATTGAATGGTCATGGTAGTGGGAAGCATATCCAAAAATCCCAATCTCCTTCAAAGACTATAAGACATAATTGCAATGCTAGTGCCTAAGTCTACAAGGCCTTTCCTACAAGCATTATCACCTAAGTAACACCAAATCCCAAAGGAACTGGGGTCTTTCTATTCTTTAGGCACATTACATTGAATGATATCTGAGGTGTTCCTAGCAAGTTTTAGAGTCTCATACTCTTTAGTGCCATACTTCCCAGTCATGAGGGATTTAATGTACTTGGACTAGGCAGGCATGTCAGCAAGAGCATCTAAGAAGGGAATGTCCACATGTAACTTTTTCATGGCATTCCTAAATTTCATGAAATGGGTATCAAGCCTAGTTTTCTTTAAGCAAGCCTGGTACTGTGGAAGAGTCTTGTATAGGGGTGAGAAAATAATAGTCCAGACCACAAAACCGGACCAGACTGCTCAATTTGGTCCGGTCCGGTCTGGTCCAGTTTGAGTTCGGTCCGGTCCGCGGTCCGGGAATTTCGATAAGTTCGGTCTTCAGTCCGGTCTGGTCCGGTCCGGTCCAAAACTGGTCTGGTCTGGTCCAGACCGCAGATTGACTTTTGTATAAAATTTATATATATTTGAAGGTGTATTCTATGATAACTACAAATAAAGTACATATATAAGCACTACTAGTATAAATGTTTGATACTAAAGTTATATAATTGTTAGAAGTGACTAAGATTATTAATTTTGTACAATTAAATAAGTTGTAAAACATGTAAAAAAGGCTGATTACGGTCCAAATGGTCCGGTCCGGTCCTAGCACAAAACGATCTGGTCCCAGTCCGGTCCTACCTTGAAACGGTCCAGTCTGCGGTCCATATATTATTGAAATTCGGTCCGCGGTCTGGTCCGGTTCGGTCCGGTCTAGTTTTGGACCGATGCTCAGCCCTAGTCTTGTATACTAGAACTTCGGGCTCATCATATTCTACTTGTGGAGGTTCAAGGATAGGTATGGTAGAGTCTTGGGGATTTTGGGTTTCAACTACCACCGTGTCTTCATCCAAAAAATCTAGTGGTATAGTAGGGGTTTTATCTGGTGGAGGGGGCGGTCATGTACTTTCTCTGAACATGTAGACACAACCTTAAGTTGTTCTCAATGCTTGACATTGTTTTCTAGCTTCCCAACAAAAGTACCGATAGGAGGTTTTTGCTAGGAAAAGAGATGAGCCAACTGAGCTTCAACTGCATTTTGATGTGCTTGTTGTGCAAGGATGAGCATCTCTAAATCATCTACTTTTCCACCAGAATAGGGGGTGGGGGCATTCTATTGCACTTATGGTTGTGGTTGGCTTAGACATTGATACTGTTTCCCTTAGTAGGGTCTGTGGTTTTGGAAATTAACCATGTAATTCCCTTGATTCCCAAAATTTCTTTTGTTGTTGTAAAGAAAGCCTGGAAGTGGACAATTGTTGGCTTGAGGATGAAGGGGTCTTTGTTGGGGAGCGAGTTGGGAGCATTTTCATCACCTGATGGATATTCATATTGGAATCCTAGGTGGTTTCTAGTATGATTTGGGTTGTAATAATGTTGAATCAGTATGCTATGAATTGAGTTGAGGTCCTCCATTTGTCTAAATTCTATATGCATAGAAACATTGTAAATATATTGACACTGTAGAGTAGAGTACATCATACCCTTGGCAAATTCTGTTGAGAGAGTTTGCATTCCTTCCATGTCGAGGTTTCTCTCTCCTCTCATAGGCACTAAAAGAAGACTCTAGGAGGTCCTATTTGAAGGCAATAAGCTTAAGACTTTCAATAATATTTTTGATGTCAAGATTCTTCTCAAACTTTTCTATCTTCATTGTGCTTGGGTTTTAGAAGTGCATTTGACAACTTCCCAGGCACTATATAGACTTTCAAACCTGAAATTTCATCCAGATAAGGAATCAAGGAAGACCTTGGTGTCATTCACAACACCACAGTAGAATATTTTGATGAGTTGGGCTTGGGTGATATCATGGTGGGGGCAACGTTGAACAAGGTCCTTGAACCTTTCCGAAGCTTCTCCTACCATTTCACATGGGACTGTTGGCTAAATTAGACATTATTATACCCTTTGTTTTGATGATGACAAACATTTCATTCTTGTGGATCTAACTTGTTATTGGAGTGTTTCAGGGATACACAAATAAAGAAGTGGATAGTTGAAGATCAATACAAATTGGAAGATCAATATGCTTAGATTACTTTATTTTCATGATTGTTCTCAATGTAAAAACTTGTACAAGTATATAATATACAAGTACTTAGACATCATGTAAATCAAGCGTTAGATCTTCCTTATCCACTCACAACACTTAGATAGATCCTCCCCTAAGATAGAAGAACAATTACACATTGATACACATACTTAGTAGATGACTCAACACATTGAAATAGGGACCTTATCGGTCGACAAAGTCCTCGACCGAGACACCCTTGGTCGACAATATTCTCGACTGAGAATAGACCTTACAGCAAGCTCTATATCTGTTAGACTAAGGTGAAAAAGTAGTTGGGATTTGAAAATGAACATTGCAACACATTTACCTAAACCTCCCACTCAGTCGAAGAAAAGCTCGACCGAGACAAACTCGGTCGAGAAACTTCTCGACCGAGAGAAGTTCTGGACTGCACTTTTCAACACTAAACAACTAGCCGTTGCAATATAAATTAAGGACACCTAACGGCTAGTTGAGCACTAAGAACATCCTATAAAGTGTCTAGAACTTCGCTAAGATCATGTAACCCATTCCTATAAATAGGAGAGGCCTTAGGACACCCAAGGTATCACTTGTGCAAACAATTACACTTGTGATTCATTCTTAGTTATTAACAAGATGAGATACACTTGCAAATTGTTTCTTTGAACTCTACATTAGTGTCCTATAGCCTAGTATATCCTAGCCGCCACACTACCACGTTCATCTATAGTGGATAGGAGATCAATACGCTTGATATAGGATCAAAGCACTATACTCATTGGTAGCATTGTTTCTTTCTTCCAATCTTATTCCTTCTATTGTATTTTGTTCTCCTTGACTACTCCTAAATTGGAGGCTATTGAAAGGAGGTTCGTGGGGTTACTTCAGGTGTCAAAGGCTGCTCCCGGTGACTTGAAGTTACTTCATAAGGCGGCCTCAAGGTGAAGCTACTTCAGGTGAAGGCTACTTCAAGGGTGAGCTTGGCTGCTTCTAGGGGGATGGAGGCTACTTCAGGTGAAGGCTACTTCAAGGGTGTAGAAGGTAGGTGATTGTATTTTATGTAACATCCTTACGAGGTAATAAAATTAATCACTTTCAAAATTCCGGTTGGAAACAATCGGGTAGTGGACTGACTACCTTAGATTTCTAAGGTAGAAACCACTCTACATCCTTGTGTCTTCCTTGTTTCCTCCTACTTCTTGTACAAGTGTTTAATTATTTTTAATTAACTTTAAAAAAATCCAAAAAGCTATATTCACCCCCTCTGGATCTTTCAATTGGTATCAGAGCATGTCTTCAAGGAGCTTTAATAGGTCTTGAAGAGATGGAAGATGGTGTTTCCAGTAACTCCGACATGAGCCGACCATCATCAAGTGATCAAGATTTTAGATGGTGCTTTGAATGCAAAGTAAAAGGCCACTCGACATTCAACTGTCAAAAGAGAAAGAAAGGAGAAAAGTTCCACAAAGATAAAAGGGAAAACAAAGAAGAAAAGGTAAGTTGTTTCTTGCAACAATCGATGAAGAAGAAAATGAGGTAAGTCTACTTGATTTGTTTAAAGAAGAGTTAGTTGCTAGCATTGATGAATTACATGATAAATATATTGATTGTAAAAAGAAACTAAAAAGAGTTACAAAAACTAATGAAGAATTATATGCTCAATTAAATGATCTTGCTTCTGAAAAGGAAAGTACTATTTCTAAAAATTCTACCTTGAAATCATCTTTTAATGATTACAATATGAAGTTGCTTACTCTAGAAACAAACTACAATTTTCTTTCTCAAGAAAAGGTTGAACTACTTACAAAATTGAATGATCTTCAAACTCAACCTATCTTGTGTACTCATTTAGATTATGATGCTATTTTCAAAGAAAGAGATAGTTTGTTATCTAATCTAGATCAAGTGAAGTTAGACAATAAAAGGAGAATGGATGAAATTGCTAAGTTACCAAAGGATATTAGTAGCTTGAAAAATAAAGATATCCTTGATAAAATTCTAAAAGGCTCTTATGGTCAAGTTGGAAGGAGAGGACTAGGTTATGTGCCCAAAGAAAAATCCTATAAAAAACCTAGAACAAAAAGGACACAAGTACCCAAGACTAAAGTTATGTATGTGCCTAAAGACAATCTAGCTAAGAAGAGAAATGAAATTGATTCTATATGTTGTCATTACTGTTTATGTCTTGGACATTATTCATTCTCTTGCCCATACAAGAAAAAGGATGTTGATCTAGTTTGTGTTTCTAAAACTTAGAGATTGAACATGATTAGTTGAGATTTGACCTAAAAAATTACTTTGATATTCAAAATGTCTTATCTCAACAAAACTAATCTTTAATTTTCATATTCCTATGAAATTGTATTCGAAGTACCTTATGTTTTACTTGCATATAATTACTGAAAATAAAACAGAAACAATCTCGGTCGACAACATTTTTGACCGAGACACTCTTCGGTCGAAAAATTGTCGACCAAAGAAGTTTCTTTCTCAAACCCGCATTTCTGGAGAAACAGTAAAATCATCGGTCGAGAAAGTTGTCGACCGAGAACATTTTGGTCGAGAAAATAGTTGACTGAGTAAGTTACTGTTTTAAGCCTACAAAGACTTGAAAAACATCCGGCCGACAAATGCTTCGACTGAACTTAACTCGGTCGAGAACTTTGTCGATCGAGGGAAACTCTGTAAGAATGGTTTAATAAGAATAAGATATTTCAAATTGCAATTAACTTTAGTAACTCAAATATGTAATGAACTTTACATATTACATTGCTTTAAATATTTGAATAACCCAAATCAAAAGGAAGAATATATGGGCATCAACAATTTATACCTTGCATAAATTGTTCCAAACAAGCATACATGAGGACAAAATTGGTTTTATTCAAGAAAAGTACAAATGGAAAATCTATTGGCATAGGAGACTTTGTTCAACATTAATATAATCAAAATTGAAAACAAAAGAAGTGATCATACAAGGAACTTGTTTAAAATATAATCATCACCATTTTGTGAGAAAATTTATAGTTTGAACATTCTAAGGAATTATGGCAAGCTAATCATGCTCACATAATTTAAGCTCTAAAAGGAAAATTTAATCTTAATATTTTATCTTAAAATTATTCAACATTCATAAGTTCCTATATGAGCAAAATGAAGAACTAGTAATGATCATACACAACAAGATCAAGTCATATTCTAGAAGTGGTTCATTGGATAACTCATGAAAATGCATATATTGGATATCTACAAAACTACCTCTCGGTCGAAAAAGAGTTCGAACAAGGGGCACCCAGGTCGAAGTCAAGGTCAACCTAAAAGTAAGCCTGACAAAATGCTTATTTGTAAACCATTCACCTGCACTTAACCTTAGTATATTTGTGCAACATGTTAAATTGATTCATTAATTGAACTTCAAAGCTAGTTATGATCTTCGTATCCTTAAAGTAATCTTGGTTATACAAATAAGGAAATTTACAACATTCTTGAATATGATGTATATCTTGCTCTTAATTGAAATTCTCTAAACAAATTAGGGCTTAACATCCCTTGTATTTGGTTAGAGATACAATCATTGATTTCACTGTGAGCTTAAAAGAATCTTATATAATTTCAGGGCTTAACATCCCTTGTAAATGGTTGAGAAATAAAGTCATTGATCCTACTATAAGCCTAAAGGAATCTCATATCATTTTAGGGCTTAACATCCCTTGTAAATGGTTGAGAAACTATTAAAATATATTCAAGAGCCTAAAGGATTCTCATGTCATTTTAGTGCTTAACATCCCTTGCAAATGATTGAGAAATAAATCATGATTTTTGAACTATGGCTAAATTTGACATTCTTGTTATAGTATACAATTAAGGGGGAGTATCCCATTCAGGGGGAGCAAATTGGTTATATGGTTATCTTTTTGAAATGACAAAAGGGGAGAAGTAATATAAATCAAAAACAAAAATAATCTCTTATCTTTACATAAATTATTTCTATATTCCCTAAGAGTTGGATATTATGTTATATACCTCTTTGGGAATAACTAGCACACATTCCTTGAATAAACAAGAGGTATATCTTAGATATGAAACTCATACTTTTTAAAATCCCTTGATTTATATTTTAGGAATGTTTGTCATCTTCAAAAAGGGGGAGATTGTTGGCTAAATTGGACATTATTATACCCTTTGTTTTGATGATGACAAACATTTCATTCTTGTGGATCTAACTTGTTATTTAAGTGTTTCAGGGGTAAACAAATAAAGCAGTGGATAGTTGAAGATCAATACAAATTGGAAGATCAACATGCTTAGATTGCTTTATTTTCATGATTGTACTCAATGTAAAAACTTGTACAAGTATATAATGTACAAGTACTTAGACATCATGTAAATCAAGCGTTAGATCTTCCTTATCCACTCACAACACTTAGATAGATCCTCCCTTAAGATAGAAGCATAATTACACATTGATACATATACTTAATAGATGACTCAACACATCGAAATAGGGACCTTATCGGTCGATGAAGTCCTTGACCGAGACACCCTCGGTGGACAATATTCTTGACCGAGAATAGACCTTCCAGCAATCTCTATAGCCGTTAGACTAAGGTGAAAAAGTAGTTGGGAGTTGAAAACAAACGTTGCAACACATTTACCTCAATCTCCCACTCGGTCGAAGAAAAGCTCGACCGAGACAAACTCGGTCGACAAACTTCTCGATCTAGAGAAGTTCTGGACTTCACTTTTCATCACTAAACAACTAGCAATTGCAATATAATTTAAGGACACCTAAAAACTAGTTGAGCACTAAGAACATCCTAGAAAGTGTATAGAACGTCCCTAAGATCCTGTAATCCATTCCTATAAATAAGAGAGGCCTAAGGACACCTAAGGTATCACTTGTGCATACAATTACACTTGAGATTCATTCTTAGTGAGCAACAAGCTGAGCTATACTTGAAATCTGTTTCTTTGAGCTCTACATTAGTGTCCTATAGCCTAGTATCTCCTAGACACCATACTACCACATTCATCTGTAGTGGATAGGAGATCAATATGCTTGATATAGGATCAAAGTGATGTACTCATTGGTAGCAGTGTTTCTTTCTTCTAATCTTGTTCCTTCTATTGTATTTTGTTCTCCTTGACTACTCCTATGTTGGAGGGTATTGAAAGGAGGTTTGTGCAGGTGGTGAAGGCTGCTCCCGATGACTTGAAGTTACTTCAGAAGGCTGCCTCAAGGTGAAGCTACTTCAGGTGAAGGCTACTTCAAGGGTGAGCTTGGAGTTACTTCAGAAGGTTGCTTCTAGGGGGATTGAGGTTACTTCAGGTGAAGGCTACTTCAAGGGTGTAGAAGGAAGGTGATTGTATTTTATGTAACATCCTTGCGAGATAATAAAATTAATCACTTTCAAAATCCCAGTTGGAAACAATCGGGTAGTGGACTGACTACCTTAGATTTCTAAGGTAGGAACCACTCTACATCCTTGTGTCTTCCTTGTTTCCTCCTATTCTTGTCAAAGTGTTTAACTATTTTAATTAAATTTAAAAACTCCAAAAAGCTCTATTCACCCCCTCTAGATCTTTTAGGGACCATAGAAAAAAGAAGGATTTGTCCCCTAATTTTTGAAGTAAGGGGAGGAGGATAACATTTTTCCAAAAAATTGGTTCATAGTGCCTCCCTGGTGGTGACACATTCTCCACCCTCCATGGCATTATACCAACTGCTAGATTGGCCTGAAAGAGAGTTGAACAACCTAAGTCAAATGGCATCCTCAGAATTTTCTGGGATCTTATGTAAGGAACATAGATCTGAGACTGGAGGTGGTCTTGGCAACTTTCTCCTTTGTTGCTAGAGAAGGGATTATCTTGAAGAATGGTGATCCATTGGGTGTGGATCTTGAATTGAGGAATTGTGATGTTGGGTGGCACAACAGGGTGTTGTGCGTATGCCAATTTGAAGACTAAGAAGTCCTTTAAGTGTTTTTGTCTTTTAGTTTACCTCTGAGTGGCTTCCAGGGCCTCTTGCTCAACAATGTATGTTTCAGGAAAAGTGACTTCTTGAGACGCACATTCGATGATCATGGCCTCCCTTTGAGTAGCGAGAGCCTTCTTGATTCTATGGGTGACTTCCTTGTCATCCATCCTAATATGATCTTCTCTATTTAACTAATGGAATATCCTTTCAATTTCTGGATTAAAAATTGGCGGCGCAAAACCAGCATATTGCGAGTGTCACATGCACAATTATAACTAAAGAGATATAATTAATTGTAGAAAAAACATACTACTAGAATAAAAAGTTAGTAGAAAGAGGAGTAGTACTTCTAGAATTGTATTCGAAAGGTAGAAAAAAAAGAAAAAAATATTTTGTTCAAAATTTTTGGGTTTAAAAAATGATATGTTTTTCCTGGCAACGACACCAAAATGGGTACGTGTCGTTTAGGACACGAATTTACTAGGAATTGTCCTTGAATTTAACCTTTTTTACAAAAAAATACCAATCAAGGTTGTTTATTACTATAGAAGGGTCGATCCCACATGATAATATTTTCAAGATTACTTTTAAACCCCAAATTATTTTGAAAAAAATATTTTTTTTGGAGATTTTTATTTAATTGAACAGAAAGTAAAAAAGTCTGATTGTTGATGGTTGATTACAAAAATAGAAACCAAGTAAAATTTCAATGAAGTAAAAGTTATTCTAAGAGCAAGTAAAGAAATGTTATTTTATGGACAAAAAGAAATAGAGTTAGAACGATGAGAAAAGAATTATCTAAGAGCAGGAAAGAAAAGGAGGTAAACAAGCATTTGAAGAAAATGAGGTTGAATTAATGGGAAAGGATATCGAGGCTATGGGTTTTACCATGGCAGCCGACATGAAATAAGATTGATGGAATTCATATAATAAAATGAGATGGAAGAGGACATGTAAAACATTCATAAATGCATTACAAAATACAGACACCCTATGAACCCATTGGTCTAGGCATTCATAGATCTTAGCTCGATCATACCAGTAAGAATCCTTCTGAGGCCTCATTCATATTCTTATGCTTTTTGTAAGGACCCTGACCTCCATTTTGGGCTTACCCTATTTGCTTTGCCTAAACCATGTCTTTAGAGGCTTGCCTAATCACCTGAGTTGTGATTAGGGTTTGTTTGTGCTTTGTTGATCGGTTGAGGTGCAACTTGCAAATTACCCAAGTTCTAGGGTTTTTGTCACCTTGAGAGATGTATTTCTCTCTCCTTGCATCCTCTAGGGTTGAGAGGATGGGTTGGGCTCTTTGCTTGAGTAGCTTTGGGCTTTGTTGAGCCTTGTTTGAGTTGTGTTGAGCCTTGTGGGAGTTGTATCGGGTTGGGCCTTGGTGTATCTTCTAGGAGTGCTTGGTTGTATCAGCCAAGTGGTGTATCGACAATGGTGGGTGTTTCGATCTCCATGTTAGGTGATACACACCCTCTTGACCTAGCCTCGTTTGTGTCACCATTCTTTGGACAAGTGGTCGTTGCTTTGCTAGTTGGTGGCAAGTTGTGAGCAAGTGGTTTGTGGTGCTAGCAAGGTGGCATAGTTTGGACAAGTGGTGGTTTGGGCAAGAACATGTGGAACAATCCCCTAGTGGATGCCCACTTAACCCCCTTGCATATATACCCCCTTATTTTCTAGCTTGGGATCCCTTTAGCTCCTTAGTTGTTTCCCTTCTTTCTTGGTGATTGATATCTCCCCTTGGTAGAGCTTGGTGGCCGATCTCCTTGGTGGAGTCTTCTTCTTCCTCTAGTGTTGGCCGAGGGTGGTTCCTTGGAGCTTGAAGCTTGGTGCTTGGAGCTTTGGAGCTTGAGGAGTGTGCTTGAGGCGGGTTACATAACTCCTAACCCTAACTATACTACTTCCTTACCGTGTTGTTTTGTTATATGCTATCTTGATCAGCCATGTTATCTTTCTAGATATGTTTCTTGCTTTAATGGTCATGTTGCTGCTCGATATGCTCCCTTGATCAGGTTGGCCGATATATGTTCCTTAGAAAAGGTTGGGAGATATGGGTAGTTACCCTTGTGTTGGCTGATCCTTTGGGTTGTAGAACCTCAAGCAATACCCCTCTCTCATTTAGTTGAGAGGTGAGCTTAGGGTTTCTTATCCCAAAGAGGTATGGTGGTGTGTCCGTGAGGCAATATCCCTTTCTCTCCCTTTGGTTTTGAGAGGTGACCTTGAGCTCTAGTGGTATAGGCAAAACCCCTCTCTTCCTTAGTCGTTGAGGGGTGAGTCTATGCTCTAGTTTCTTGGGAAATACCCCTCCCTTACCATGGACTTGAGAAGCGAGCCTTTGGTTGGTCTTGACCCAGTTGAGTTTGGAAGGTTGGTCGATATGGGATGGCCTACCTTGCTGCCCGATATGTGATGGAAGTTGTGCAAAACCCCTCTCACTTGGTTGTTGAGAGGTGAGCCAACTCTCTTGACCTTTTAGGGTTTCTTGGTGGCAGTCTTGAGGTTGAAGATGACCAACCTGTCACGACCTTTGGACCCTTGCCCGATATCCCTTTTCTAGGGTTGAGTTTGGGCGATATGCTTTGGCCGAAAGGGATGTACGTTAGGCGTTATATGGTCTGTGTTGGGCGTCATGGCATGTTGGTGCCTTGCCTGATAGGTCATGTGGTTCCCGGCCGACATGGATCCTCACCCTAGCTGTTGGGTGATATGTCCTTGACCGATATGGCCCTAGCTTGGACGTTAGAGTTGTTCCCTTGGATGATATGGGGTTATGATTGGACATTGGGAGGTTGTGTCTGGTGTTGGGTGCTGCACTTGGTGACATGGACCTGCTGCTGTGCACGACACCCTCTTGGGTAGTGTTGCCCGTTACCCCTGTAGGTGTGTTTCCCATCACAACGTTGCCTGTCGCTGG
Organism: Alisma plantago-aquatica; assembly: GCA_963693085.1. Classification (NCBI taxonomy): domain Eukaryota; kingdom Viridiplantae; phylum Streptophyta; class Magnoliopsida; order Alismatales; family Alismataceae; genus Alisma; species Alisma plantago-aquatica. Next base: position 197,288,954 of record OY856412.1, read on the forward strand.
GGCATTGCACGTTGTAGTGCTTGCCTGATATGATGTTGCACGCTTGGGCGTTACAGGTTGGTTCCTAGCTGGTTGTTCGATATGGTGTCTTGAGGAGGTAAGAAAGACAATGTCCTAATATGTGTGTATTATCATGAAACTATAATAACATTAAACAAATTATCATGAAACTATAATATGTGTGTATTATCATGAAACTATAATAACATTAAACAAATTAGGCTGATCAAGAAAGACAATGTCCAAAACAAGAAGCACAACAATCTGTAATTTACAACACATATAGTTGTATACATTTCCACATCATATTATAGTAGTCATAATTAGTGGGATTTCATCCCAAGACATAATCTCATTGTCCAACATTTACCCTCATCAGGATCTTATCACCATCAATGGGCTTTTAGCTTGAGACATAAGCTTGTTGTGTAATCAAGGAACGTAAATTCCATCTCAACATATATCTCATCCATTCATTTCATACCATAATTTTCATCAACTATTAAAAGGGATACTAGAACTAAGAGCAATATAAGCATATAGACACCTCATGTCATTCATAATGCTCAGAACATGATTAACATGAAACAAATACTTATTCTATTCAATTTCTATAGATGTGAATGAATCTCAAGTATAAACATGCACAACACATTTAATACTTCCCTCTTACTATTTACCACTCTTTAGTTAGGGATACTACTCAAAGCATAAGTGATCTCATTTGAAGTCTATCAGAAAAGGACATCCTCAGAATAGAAGTATCCTAACATACAATTACGATCCAAGAACACATTCTGATAAACCAATTCATATCCTTGAGCCTCATCTTATAATTGAATTTCACTATATTCATATGCATTCCTTAATCCCTTATTTTATATCATTGTTCATTAATATCACATAGCTTATCAATTTAGGTTAAGGTTAGGTTCTTATGCCCTTCTACTAATTTCCATGATTTTTCCTTCATTTGATATTCATTAGTTTTAACTTCTTTAATTTCATCATCACTACTCTAGGAAGAAATCATCTTAAAAGTACTTGATTTAATAGGTCTCTCTCTCATGGAAATCCTTCATAATCTTATTTTCAATATATTTAATTCAATTTAGGTCAACACACATGTAATCAAAATATATAAACTATACACCTCATGGTACACATATCATTAATTTCATTTTTAACCGGTCACTATCATTCAGTTATACTTATCCATCTCCTTTCTTGAAATTAATTGGGTGTACCATTTCATTAACTTACAAAGTCATTCTTATAATTAAAAAATATCAGTAGGTCTCTTATAATACTAATCACTTTAGCTTAAAATGATGGTTTAGGTTACATGTTCTTATGTCATAATCTCTAATCATTTCTTCCCAATTCATAATGATGTAGCTTGTATAAAAGGACCCACATTCACATGATGGATTACTCATCATTTCATAAGTCATACTAAAATAGATTCATTAGGCTTAGATCATATTTTTAAGACTCATCATCTTCAATTGATGTATTAATACCTATAATTCAACATATCATCACATTTACAATATTATATACAAGTTGTAGCTTTATCACTCATTGTAACATCCCAGGATTTGAGGTCTCAGATAACATGATCTTAAAAGGAATGATTGGACTACCCATATCACCAAGGTGCACCTCCTTTTCCAGGAGCCCATCTCTAAAGAACTCCAGAGTTAAGCGTGCTCAGCTTGGAGTAGTACTAGGATGGGTGACCAGTTAGGAAGTTGATCCTGGCTTGCGCGTGAGTAGACAAAAGTATGCAGTTAAGGCTAGTGGTGGTCTGTGGGGCCATTCGTCATTCCTAAAACTCTACTAGAGCCTAGGGCAGTGGGCCCGAGCATTACAAATGGTATCAGAGCCAATTCCCCTCCAGTAGGTGGGGCCCACATGGGCATGGCATGCCAGTCTTGAGCCGTGCAGTCCAGACATGTAGGAAAGGGTTGTCCATGGTTGACGTAGCCACCCTTGCGTTGGTATTCCATGATCGGGAGCTGGGTGTCTATGGGCTATTGTGGGTCTGCATTGAAATGGGGAAGAGATTATGAGGCCTTATAGTTGAGCCTTGATGAGGACATCAAGATTCTAAGTGGGGTAGATTGTAACATCCCAGGATTTCAGGCTTCAGATAACATGATCTTAAAAGGAATGATTGGACTACCCATATCACCAAGGTGCACCTCCTTTTCCGAGAGCCCATCTCTAAAGAACTCCAGAGTTAAGCGTGCTCATCTTGGAGTAGTACTAGGATGGGTGACCAGTCGGGAAGTTGATCCTGGCTTGCGCGTGAGTGGACAAAAGCATGCAGTTAAGGTTAGTGGTGGTCTGTGGGGCCAATCGTCATTCCTGAAACCTACTAGAGCCTAGGGCAATGCGCCCATGCATTACACTCATACTCGTTTCAATACGAAACTTCTAAGGTTTTAAGTAAGCCATCCTTAGTTCAATACATCATAAGAATCATACTATTCAGTAATCTCATCATGGTTCTCGTGGGTTCATTAGTGATATTCATACACATGGAAATCCTAATTTCCATTTCCACATATTTCATTCATCAATCATAAGTATACATTGATTGCTTAACACATATGATTCAATCCTAGAAAACAAGCTGTAAACAAGGAATATTGCCACCTCATATTGATCCTTATGTATATATCATATTCAATTTTAGTAAGATTCAACAATATGCTTGTATAATTCATTCTAATACAATTCAAGTATGATTCTATACATATCAATTCAATTCCCAAGCATATTGGGCATTGGGCTGATTTTTAGGTGATGTTCACATGAAATAACATAGTCATCTATACATAGAATTTTTCCATGGAACGTCCATCAATATATTAGGAACTAAGCAAGTTAAATTCAATGAGAAATAATTGAAATCAATAGAATTTTATTCCCTAATATCTTTCCAAATCAGTACTCAATCACATACATATACAAGCAAGGTTTTTGATTATTTAAGATAGATAGAATTAGGATTTAAAGATGAATACAGAGCTTAAGAGGGAGAGAAACACTCACACAAGGTTACAAGCACCTTAAAAACATGGGTCGAACTTTGAATTTCTAGAAATCCAATCAAACTCTAGAAATTGAATCCATTGGAAACACTATAAATGGAGATTAGAAAAAAAAGTGTGAGAAAAGTAGTTAATTTGATATCATTTTGAATCAAATAATTGGAGGGATGGAATATCAACATGTTATAGAAGGTTCACCATGAAAGTCTATGCAAAGACGCTAAACTTACTTGATCTCATCATATCTTAGATGATGAAACCCTAGCTCAACATCTCCACCACTTTATCTTCTCAAAACCCTAGTTTTCCTCTCTCTCTAGGATTTCATTTCTCTAGAATTAATCTCGTGATATGATAGATCCTTTGGGTTCTAGTTTGATCATGTAGATCAATGAAGGTTCTTGGGTCAATTGCAAATTGACCCAACCTTACACTTTCTTTTATTTCAACTGATTTTTCTACCAGAAAATATGTTATTAAAAATCATCTACTGACTAGGTCAAATATCCTCCCAAAATTAGGAAATATTATGATGTTGTATAAATCAACATCTTAGATCTCTAACAAAAATTTCAAATAAATCTGAATTACCAATAAATAAATAAAAATCTAATACTAGACTACTATTTTTCATCCAGAATGCATGGTCGGCCGAGTTTATCTTGGGGAAACTCGACGGATACCCCTATGTGCAAAGATAAGACATCATAAAAAATGATGAAAATTTAAGAAAATATCTATAATGTTATTTAAAAACAATGGTTAGAATTTTAGATCAATTGAATCTTCCAATAAAAAGGCAAAATTGAAATACCATCTGCTATATTTCAATTTGAATACATGGTCAGATTAGTTTGTCCTGGGGAAACTCAGCTGACAAATAGATCATAAAATTCTTTAAAAATTATGATAATTTACATGAATGGTTATAATTAAGTTACCCAAACCATATAAAAATTTCAACTAAATCAGAGATGTATATAAAATACTAAAAATCATTTAGTGCACAATTATACTTATCAAATTTTGTATTCATATGCTACCAAAACCCTAATTTGGTTGATTAGGGCTTTCAATTCTCAAACCCTAATTATTTGGAAAAAACATATCCATATTTTCTCATTATGTTTAAAGAATTATCATTATTCTAGCATCATTAATTAGGCTCTAAACAAAGATCAATCTACTAAACATGCAAACATCCAGTAAACCCTAATTAGATGGTTAATCTGAAAACGAGTCGTTACACTTATGGTGTGGGAGAGTATATTAGATAATTTCACCTAGTTGTCCATGTCACCCACCCATTTGGTATTGGCTCAATAGAGCTCCATTCTAGGAGTAGACTTCTTTTGTATGTGCTGGATCATCGTGCATCAATCAAAGAACTCTGAATCTGAGCAAAATTAGTCTGCAGCTTGCAATCTGACACATTAGTTGCTCTAGGTTTTAAACTAGTAGACCCAACATATTTTGAGTTGTTTGGGTTCAATTGAGAATTGAATCTATTGATTCGGCATACTATGAACCTCCCTATGGAAGGACATACCAAAGCAATAGGAGCAACCTAAACAAGAGGGACTAAACAACTATCCCTCAATTCACTACTAGTTAGCCTGACCTTATATTCTAAAAATGATCTTAGGAACATTTGTGTAAATCTACTAGTGGTCCAACAACTATTGTTTCCATTTCTCTATTGAACAATAACAATGTATTTCTTCCACATAAAGGGAGTTATAATACTACTACTTCAGTGGAAGGTGTTATTGGGGTTAAACTACTATAGTATAGGTGAGTATGTGTAGGGGATGGTTTGATAGGGTAGTTGTGAGGTCTCAAGGCCTAGTCTCCTATGTTTGGATCATATTGTAGGTTGTAGACCCAAACAAACTACATTTGGTCTTAGAACTTCCCATATCCCTCCTCTACCTCTATGATTATTTTTGCTTATGGAAGTGAACAAATTTGTGGACATGTATTTGCTGCAAGTGGATGAATACTTCACATGGACCTAGAGAACTACTTATATAAGTAGGTATGATGTTACCTTATCTCATGATTATGAATAAAGTAACCAATTTCTGGCTCATCCATTGATTCGGTCAAATCAACTGGCAGATGCACAACAAATTTAGATACAAATTAAGGAAATTGTCATCTGTCTCTTTGTCTATAGTATGAAGCATTGAGCACTCTTCCTTCATTATATTATATTGGGTTTGGTATAGACCCTTTATGAAATCAAGAGGAATAACTCCCTCCACTTAATGAATTTATCCATACAAATTTTGGAAGGGTGGAGAGAATCAATTTTGTTTTCCTCCTTATAGCTCAATAGTTTGGGAGGAGTGATTTTTGCCCACTTGTCCACAGCTAGGTCTCAAGCAACATGGCTTGATAGTGGTGGAAACTAACAAATGGAAACACTATGGTATCACCAAGATGTTGTTCACTCATGCATGAAATCCCATCATCAACATCAATGGGGAGAGCTGGGAAATATAGAGTATAAGAGTTTCCATCTCTAACCTAATGAATGCAAGATTGGAAAGAACTGGGTCCATAATGAATATGTGGTATCCTTGAATAGAGAAAAGAGTGATCCTATAATATTATAAAAAATATGAACTTACAGACTAACTAGGATAGGAGACAACCACACATTTCATCTATGTTTGGAGCGAGAACCATTTCAGAGACCCCTCAAACAAAACATTCATGGGATAGTTTAACCCAAGGAGACAACACCTCCCCATGAAGTCTTAGTCCTAGAAGGTCATAGCATGGCACACCAAACCTAAATTAAGGTGTTCATCTTAGAGACATTCAACATAGGGCATAAAGAACACCCGGCTCAAAGAGAAAGAAAGAAGGAAGAATGATTATAATTGCTCAGGAAAGAGGGGGTCGCTAGCCAATTTGGATAAGATAGGGTTATCTTATCATTTGCCTTACATATATGATCCCTCCTCCCCTGTGTGGTAGATAGAGACATTTTCCCCAATGGATATGAATAATCAAATTCTTAGAATTGTACCCTACGTGGGATTACAATTGATACCACATTTTTCTTTGCATGAGGTAGGTCACCTACCTCATTAAATCAGTCTTCCTCTAACCAAGTCATAGGAGAAAGCTACTTACTAGAAAAAGATAGGAAGACATCCTTAAACTATATGATGGACCTACCTCTTTTGTATGGGACAATAAAGATTTGTATCTATCTATCAAGCAAATAGTTGGTTCTAGGATGGAGCCCTTCTTTTGTTCTGGAGTTTGCCTCATATGCATGTATAGTGTTGAAAGAGAAACTCTCTATTGGTATAACTTAACCATAGAGGAGGCCTTAGATGAATAAAGAAGTCTAGGAGAAATGGGAATGCCACACTGATGGACACACTAACTTTTGTTTTCTTTTAAGGGATAGTTACATTGGATTGGTTTTCTCTTTAGCTTTACATGCATCCACTTCTATTTCAGATTAAACTTCTCTCATTCTCTTGTCGGCTCTTTTTTATTATTTTCATTCAAAATGAATAGTAGTGAGTGGTTAATGACATGTGAATGATTGATTTTGAATCTTTCTTGATTGAATAAATTTTGCAGCTCGACAAGGTGTTGGGAGTTTTGAGGTGGACATTCTCATCCTTGTCCATGATGAAAAATGAAGCTAATCACCTTTGCTCTTTGTTGTTGTAGATGACGAGGATAATACAACTAGTATTGAGCTAATTCCTTGAGAAAATAGAAGCTAATCTCTCTTCTCTTTTTTTATGTAGATGAAAAGGAGAAGGCAACTAGTATTTGGTTGCTTGTGATGGAGTTAGTCCTCTAACTAATTTTAATGGGCTTGGTTTTTAAATACACAAGGTTCCAAGTGATTCGTCAAGCAACCCTAGAAAATTAAATATGTGGACGTGGAAGAGACAAACATAATCATTCTTACTTATACATCAAGCAAAGTTTGTTTGTACTCTTGACCACTATTACAATATGGCCTTTCTAAGTAAATATGTTAATGATTTGGTTTTGTTATAAACCAAATTAGGGTACTAATCTTCTTTCCTTTGTGGTATCATGCCTCGTCAAAGGTTTATCCTAAGTTTGTTGAAGTCTAGACACATACATATTTATAGAGATTTTTATCTTGATGTTGTTGTATCTAGATCTAAAAACTCTTTCAAATCCTTATATGGAAGTGTACATGTGGACAAGGATGAGTTCTACCTTCCCTGGGTAGCATCAAAGTGATGATTGAGTATGGTGAGAGATTTCCAACTCATTTTTTTGGTCTCCTCTATAGTAGGAAGGCCATATTAGTCGTAAGAAAGAAGGGACATGAAAGGTCCTCTTATTTGTGATTTTCAATCCCCTCTAAGGGCATGGTTAAATACATTTAGTTGATGAAAATAGTTCAACCAGATGACAACTCAAGGCAAGGACATCTCCATTTCTATTTGTCCATGTTTCATCCTTTCGTGAAAGTGCTTTCTTTGCAGTTAGGCTAGTTTGCCCACTCTATCATGTTATCCCTCAGAAAACCCAAGGAGCTTTGTGGGCCATTGCCCTTTTCAATCAAGGGGAATATATCTTAATTCCTTGTCCTTTCATATACTTACCTAGGTCCACTTTTTTGGAAAGTGTGAATTGAGAGTAAGTAGGAATTGTTGGAACTAGATGAAAACCATTGCCAGTTCATGAATGGATGGCAAATGGCTATGGGGCATGGTTCTAGCATTGGAAATTTGTGTTGGATGTCTTTCTAATCAAACTTTTGTTGCATTTTTGAATCTTTGAGTCAATCCAATAATGGGATAATGATGAAAATAACATGTTTTGATTTTGATGTCATTGTTAAATGTGATTGGTCTTTAACAAGACCCATGTAGGTAAGGCACCATTCTCTCTTCAAAGGACTCTATGCCTCTTAGAGAATCTAAAACAATATATGATGATTCTCTTACCATTATGAAAGATCTAAATATCATTACCTCCCCTTCTTAACCATGTCCAAAAAACTCAAAGGGTTCATGTGCACTACAAATGGAGACTCCACAACTTCCAATGTTTAGTGGTAGTTGTTGGAACTTATCAGATTGCCATAGATAAAGAAGGTTTCTTCCCAAAATGGAAGAAATATACACTATCAGAACCACAAAGATGATATTTTGACATTCTAGTTTTGTATATTTCTTGTCTTTTTTCCATAGACCCTTGGATTATCGGAAATAAAGAATATGGCATGCATAGCTATACATAGTTTGACTTCTAATCTATTCCTTACACATGGACAACTAGGCACCCATTTAAAACGAACAAGGGCTCCTTAATCCTTCACATCCGACCACCAAAAAGTCAAATGTGACTCCTCGACTGGATAGTGGTACTCTATTCGTACCAAGCATCTCTTTTTTTGGAATGAAAGAAGTCTCAAGGAAGAATCTTCCTCATAGGGAGGAAAGATGACTCCTATCACATACTCAATTTTGGTATTAATTTTAACTTTTATCTATTATACATAGTCCTCAAACATTGAAATATCTCTCTTACTAAATTTGTAGTCATTTTTGCACTCCACTAATTTATCTTGAAATTTGAGCAAAACTTTGCAATTTGTCCTCCTTTTTATCTATTCATCCCATGTGTGGTCCATAGTTATAAAGTTGAGCTCAATGATTAATTCTTAGAATAAAACTAAAATCAAAATTCAAATATTAGATAATTACATTTATTGGCAACCTCAAAAATCATCAATATGGAAATTTGTATTTTTAGAATTTATTTGAATATAAATTGGATACATGGTAAAAAAATTTAGAGAAAATAAATGGATAACCTAGGAGATATAAAATAATGTACTAAATAGAACTATGGTGCCAAATTGGATGAATATCCAAAATTGATTTTCGGCCAACATATATTACACCAACCATGTGTGCAACAAAGCGTTGTCTTCTCTGCATAATATGCAAGTGGTACCTAAACTTTAGCCGTTACCATAATGCTAATCAATGATGATCAACATAACTAAGAGAAACACTTGCCTTATGACCCCAAGGCAAACCATAGCCTGCATGAAGGTACTCCGTTCACTGACCAGTAATGGTCATGCAAGGCAACCATTCTCTTGTATCATCATGCATACATGTGACTGGTTCGTCAAACACTTACCTCACTTCAATCCCCTCCTCATCATCAACACCCCCTGAAACCTAGTGATGCCTTACCTATATAGTTCCTAGATACAAGCCAAGGGATTGGCAGATCACCAATCATCAGATTGCATACTGACCGCCTCAATGCCAAGACTAGAATTGTTGTAGCTTCACCCCATAAACTCCCATTGCCTTGCCAGACTTTGCATCTTGGACTGCCTCACCAACAATAATGGCGATACTGAGGAGTCCTCTAAAAACCATCTCGAACATGCCACGCAACATTGTAGGGTCACAATCACCTAAATGCCACCTCTTCTGCCAAGAAAACTATTGATAACAGGGTCTCCTTCTCTCCATGACACTCTATCCAGTCACCTTGATCTAGCACATCCGATCACCTCAACCCCGCCATAGGAACTTGCTACCACTGAAGCTCCATATGCACAACCACCTCCCCTTCTACTCTTGGCCCTCTACCACCTTCATCAAACCCTAAAGTATCCTCTCACCCTCCTGTAACACATTGGCGCCATTTCCAAGTCCTCAACCACACAATGTGACCCTGATCCCACAATATGCTAATCTCTATTACAATCAACTTCCCTCTCTCATCAACATATGAACCAAGTAGAAACAAAAATCATTCTTCAACCCAGTCACTCCTTTGTAGTCTTCCATCACATACTTTGATCAGGCCTTCTGATAGCCACATGACTGTAGCAAGGGCTAACCATCTCCCAACTTCAAGAGAAATTACCACAATTAACAACCTCACCACTATAAGGTGCCTCGACTCATTGCTTGTTTCTTTCCTTCAGCCACAACCACCGTGACCTAAGACTAGTGGATCGATATCAAATCTTAAACCCAAAAAACCAAGATACTATATGTGACCATAGTTAGTGATTCATAGCATGAAATCCACTCAACTTCACATGATCTGTTTTGAATTATATAATCCACATCATTACCAACCATATGTATAGATACAAGAAATAAAAACTCACAAATATGTATTGATAATAAGAATTAAGAAACAAATTAAATGGTAATGATGATTACGTAATTCGTATGGATAAGTAAAATAGACTAAAGATCATATAATTATAACCACATGTTGCATGCAAATGTTGTTACTATTATAATCTGATATAGTTAACCCATTAATCAATTATTTGTCACATTAGTATGTGTATATATTTCTTAATAATCAAATGAGTTGTGGACACATGATTTTGATTCTTGTGGAAACTATACCCTTATTATAGTAGAAATCCTAGAAATATAGATGCTCGAATATAATTGGTTAGAAAATTTTGACTTATGAACCACTTCAATCTAGTTCAACATAACTTAATGAAAAGTTGGTGGAAAAAATATTTGATAATAATAAATCTCTAAAGTCTATAATGTCACTTCTTGATCAATTAAATGAGTATTATTTCATCTAGAAATTATTATAATTATGTTCATATAAAACGTGGGACCTAAGTACTAATTGATGACTAAGGTGCACTATTCATGACTTAAACACTAAATTCTTAGTAGATTCTAAGTAAGAGTATTTAATAAGTTATATTTCATATAATGATAATCGTATACCATATTGACTAAATGATGTTATATTTGGGATAAAATAGCATTTCATGACCTAAAATATAGAAATAATTATATACTTGAGTATGAAGTCCAGGTGGAAATATAGAAACCATGATGATGGAAAATGTGGAGTAATATATATAACTAGAAAAGGCCTAATCCTAAATAACATTTCATTCCAAGCCAAGAAACATTAAATAACCCTATTACATTCTCTCTTTCTAGATTCATGACACATCTTCATCCATGATCCCTGTGGGCATTCTGATTGATATTTCTCAATTACAACAGGTACCAAATTCTCGATTCTTTGTTAAACTATTTATTTTCCTATTGAGTTTCATCTACATAATTTTACAAAAGTGATGAACCACTTTTATTAGCCATTTCCTTTTTTTGAAGTTCACCAATACTAAGTTGAATGTGGAACATTATTGAGAAATTGAATATTGTTTGTTTTTCATATTGGTACAAAAACTCAAAATATTGTCTAAAAGCATTGGCTCACTAGATGAGATGGGTCATATCACCTAACTCTATGCAATGGAAACTGGACAATTAGAGGTCTCCCAATATTGGTTACACCCATAGGAAAAAGTTCGATTCTCTCATAGAGGGGAGAACACTAGGCCCCAAACCACTGGTGAAGACAAAATATTAGATTGATCTACCAATAGATAAATCATTTCACTTTCAATAATTTGATATATTGATATAAGTTTTTGAGTAATCTCCTTATTGATTCAAGTTACCACTTTTACATTATTTTACCCTTCTAAAATTAATATGGCAAGTAGATTATCCTTTTATTATTACCATAGTACACCAAGCAATCTTACTTAGATTTGATCATAAATATCTCAATAGATGAATTTAGTACCAGCGTAGATGATCCATATTTTCCCTTCATGGGGTCCACATGTGGTTTTGCTCCTTTGGGAAGTCATGGACATGTGATATAAAGAAAAACTAGAAGAGACGTACATGAGCTATCCCTTGCTAAAGACTATATATAATTTAATGCCTATTCTTAATTTGTAATGTTATGTTTAAATCTTCCGTGACTTTGATATAAAAGCACAATTGTAATGAAAACTTGTTTATACTTTTGATACAATTTGTAAATATTTGATCATAGAGATCGAGTATTTACAATTACAATAGGAATTCCTACTTTAGTTAGAGCTTGTAACCACTTGATTTTTTCAAGATTGAAACATAGAAGAACAATGGGATCCTACCCTTCCAAAACATCCCAATAGATTTCATACATCATATATCTATTCTCAAAATCTAAAGCCTGATATGTTCTCATACCCAATAAGGGGAAGGTAGTGAAATACTGTCTGACTACAAAAAAAATAGAGTCAATAGTCAAACTCAGATGTACATGAACAAGAATTTCCAAGAAAGGGAACAAAATCTCTATCACTGATCCAAATACTAGCTTATGGGTTGATATTGCACCATTCATATTGAATCACTTAATATACCCCCTTCCATTCAATTACTTTTAGGTAGTTATGCAAAGGAAATCAAAGATACATTGAATTCTGAGATTGTTTGTGAAAGGAATCAGGAGAATGATCAACGTACCTATTGATTAAAAATCGTAGAAGTGCACAAAACCACCATAAGAAACTCTATTCAGGTCGATGTACACATGGGACAGATTCAATCCAGCTTGAATAAGCCACCCTCTACAAAAACACTTTTACCATCCCTCTATATATTTATATTCCATACTCAATGCTTATATTTTGTTTACTTAATATAAGACATATATCTATCTTTTTTTATTCATAATAAGATTCATTCAAATTAGGTTATACATGGGCTCAATTCTTTGAATACTAGTGTGTATTTTCCTTTTCTAGTTATGCAAGGTTGATTTTAAATATATTAGAAATAAAGAAGTCTTTGTGCTTCATTTATTATTTTGCATGAATATGAGCTTATTTTCTCTTTCAAGGTCATACTTAAAAAAAGGATTCAATATAGAGGCTAAAATGTACTTGAGGCATCTTCAAAAATAATTTAGTACATGAGGTTGTAATAAATGAATATATACATGGGAATCAACACTTTTCCATAAGAAGGTTGGATTCAATTGAGAAAAAAACAAAAGTATTGATGGAGAATATATATTTTCTAGGTTTAGCTGAAATAGCTATTACTTGAACATTGGAATTGAAATTGGATTCAATTAAATTTATGATGATTTTCATGTATATCATCTATTCTACTAAAACTCTAAAAAAGTCTTCCTTAGCAGATTCATGTCCCATCATTTTTTGTCAGTTATTTCTCAAACGTTTCCAATTGATAAGGCATCACTTTGGAGTTTTTTGATGAAAACTTCTGGAGCATTGAGAAAAGGAAAAGTTTTTCATCTCATTGCAAAAGATGTGGTTTTTCTATAAGCCTTAGCGATGGATATTTTCTTTAATAGGTTGGATATGGATAACACTTATTGGAAATGTTCTTTTTTAATGATATGGAGGTTAAAAGGAGACTTTGATAAGACGCCATGACTATCTTTGCGTTTTGAGATGCAGAAGTGCATTTTAACATATTTACAAGAATTTAGTTGAGTCACAAACTGACATATTCTCACCTTCAAGTGTAACAATATGATCGAAAATCATCTAAATACACTTTATATGAGAATATATGAAGTTTGTTTTGAAGTCAAAAAAGAATGCAACAATGATAGTTTACAATTGGATAATGAAATCAAAAATCCAATTTATGATTCTGATTTCTGTAGGAGTACATAACCAAATATGCTTTCTCGTTGGGCTTTTTCCCTAAACATTGGAGGGAAATTTGTTTGATTCTATGGGTAATGTAAATGTAGATGTAATATTGCAATATATGTCTAACCTAGTGGGTCTAACTAGATTTGATGTTGGAGAATCACCCTTAAGAGACTCTAGTAGTTTTTTAGAATCATGAGACTTCTTTTCCATTTATGTATAAGTAAGCATTTTTTATATTTTAGTCTAAAATTAAGTATATCGTATAGTCCCTATGTTTTTTGGTGGCCCTTTTTCTTGGGCTTTCCAATCTATGTTATAGCCCCTGGAGGATTCTCTTTTCTTTTAGCATTTCATTTACATTTTCTTTGATTTAAATAAATTCTATTAGAGTGGAATCTTCATGGAAAGCAAATGAATCATACTAAACTTTCTAGCACCTGTCCTTGTGTGAAGTCCCGTAGTGCTTGACTCAATTTCTTTGTTAGTTTGAAATTTGTCTTGTAGAAAATGTTGTAGTATTATAAAATAAGTTATTCTCTTGTATCTTATTTATTGAGTTTCTCTGAAAAAATGTATTAGCCTTAACAAAAACCTATACATGGAACCAAAAACTCAATAGAGAAAAACTCTTGAAGAGGCATAAATTCCCACGAGACTTTTTACTACGTCCCCTATTAAGGAACTAGGGCCTATGAGATAGGTTTAGTTTTTATCCAACATAATTGAAATGTTATTAAGGATACCGTCATGACTTTTGTGCAAGGTCCTATGATGGAAATACTCTTGAAACTAGGGCAACTGACTCAACTATTGAACTAATACCTAAGGTTCAAAAACCTATGTTATGAAGCCAATGCGGCCTATATCCCTTGATATTGATTGCATCAAGGTTGTATATAAGTTGTCTTTAATAGAATCTGGACATACCTTGATGTTTGGATCTCACAACATAGACAAGAATGATACTGGCAGGGTCTTCATTGCAATGTTGTTCTCATTCAAGAAGCCATCCACTCCATGGACAAGCCTAATTCAAAAAGACCATCATGGAAAGTAAAGTGAAACTATCAAAAGCATATGACATACTCAACTGGGACTTTATTTGTGACACGCTACAGAGGACTTTATCCCAAACTAACTTTGTTGAATCATTCTGTAGGTTATCTCCTTCAGAAAATCTACAATTATATGAAATGGCAAACCCCTACCCACCTATCAAAGCATCCACAAGTGTTAAATAGGGAAACCCACTCTCCCCATACATATGTTTTTATGTATTGATCATTTTATTTAGGCCATCATAATGAGGTAGCATAATGACACAGTAAACATGCTATTTCACAAGGAAGAAGATCAATTCATCCATATTTGTTTTGTAGAAGATATAGTCTTATTTGGTGAATCATCATTATCCCAAACTAGATGCATGCTTAAATGCTTAACAACTTTGGAAATTCCTTTGGAGAAAGAGTGGCATAAGAATAATCTAGTGTGCTCTTCTCCAAGGGTACACCACCGACTATATGCAGGTCAAATAGTAGAACACTAAGCATGCCACAAGTCAGTGACCTGGTAAGCATCTAGGTGCACACATCTTGCATAAATGCAATTCAAAGCCTCTATACCTTAACCATATTTACAGGTTCCAAGGTATGGTAAACGCCTAGGCAAATAGAACCCTCTACTTATCAGTGTGAATATCACTTGACAAATTATCCCTCATCACAAATAAAATCTATGTGATGCACTCAACAAAATTGCCAATCTCTATATATGAAATACTGGATCAAATCACCAGAAAATTTATTTGGAGAAGAAACCATAGCACAATACATACCTGATTACTTGGGACACAATCAAGGAATCTTGGTGTTAGGAAAAAAAAATAGAGCTCAAAAAAGTACTAATAATGAAGGCTACATGGAAATTCTAGGGAAGGGTTACTTGACACGGATTACAAATGGAACAATGATTACAATAATAACTAATCCACAATATGATGTCGTAATAGATCACAACTATGCCAAGTTCAGGAATTCACATCAACATTGATAGGTAATTCCAAAGACAAATGTGGAAAGACAAGTGGCTAAGAGGAGGTTCTAGGCCTACTCATGGAATTGATAGAACTATGTTGAAGGAGTTGGTTGACTTGAATGTTGCAAGCTTGGTAATAGCTGATGGCCTTTGGGATGAGAAATTCGTGAGACATTACTATGATAAAATGACAATGCTAGTCATCGTCACAATGAAAACATTGATCCCTCAACTAGGAGAGGATGAACTGTACTAGAAAAAACCTTAAATGGATGTCTTCTCTGGGACAGAGATGTAAAATAAATTGGTGAGCTCAAGGGCGAGGCACTAAGATTGAGGAAAAAGTACCCTTCTCACAAAGAAGACACAACTAATGATTTGGAGGAAAAAATATCACATTTCATACTAGGACATTCCTATGACTTCTCAACCATGATAAACTTCTCACAAGGGACATGTAGAAGAAGTGAAACATGACTGACAATGGGACCTTTCAACAATTTAAAGAGGCATAGGTTTCATGTCTTCATGCCATTAAAATCTGCTCAAGTATTAAATCCTTATGCACATTTTTAGAACCGAACAACTCAACCAATTCCCTCAACTCTAATAATATCAAGGACTAGCTTAACTCAAACTTGAAGAATGATGCTAATTTTGCCTATTGGAATGTCACATTTACAGTGGTCTTGTTGGAAAGTTTGAAAAGCAAGAAACATGGAGATATTCAAACACATTATGTGGCCTATTCAAAACATCATAATGGACACTCTTGCATATATGAAGAATATCCTCAACTCTCAGGCCAACAAGACAACTACCCCTACTGCACAAAGGGTTGACTTATGTGGAAATCCCCTCAACATGATTGGGTTCAAGAAAGCATGGACACTGCTATAGACACTATAGGAAAAGTTAACAATAACGATGGAAAAGGTTGGTCGTAAATATGAATAAGTTTGTCATTAAAACTATCAACGACAAGAAAAAGAAGTCTTCGCATCCTGTCATTATTGGTCTTGCCGTTAATAAAGATAATGACGAACAATTTCGGTTCGTCACTAATACCAATCACGATGACTTATACAGTTTGTCGTTGATAGTTTTAACGACTATAATAAATGTCTGACGTTGATATTAGTTGTGACCACACAACCTTGTCACTGATACTAGTAACAACGACTAGCAGACTTGATCAAGAAGGTCAATAGCGATGTCTTTTTTCCACCGTAAATAGCTATAATGACAAAAAATACTAAAATTCTAAATTTTCCTATCATGTTTGCAACACACTTGGATCCTAAAATGATAAAAAATAGGGAAGTAAAATTTAGAGATAATGTTTTTTTGTTTGTGTAAGTAACAGTGAATATATACTATTTGGAGGAAGAATGAGAGGGGGTAAGGAAATATGTTGGTGGTGACGGAGAAGATGAAGAATAAGGTGTATTGGAGGTCGAGAGGGAAGAAAGGGAAGAGGAATATATTTAAATCCTACTTAAGATGCATGGGCAAGAGAAGAGGAGGGGATATGGAGATGTTGAGAAGCAAGAAAAGAGGAGGCATAAACACAACGACACTTTGCTACTTTTATTGGGAGAAGCAAATAAGGATGACAACACTTTTCTGTTAAGTGGAGATATCGGTGGCACGTTCTCCATGTGTCAAAGCATGTTCGTGTCAGAAACGTGTTAGACACAGACATAGCAACCTCTGAGAAGTGTCTATGCTTCCTAGATCCTATAATTTTAAATTTTTACTATTGATAAAAAATGTGAAAGCATACACATTTCTGTGATAGCTTATCACAAGACTTAATTAAATTATTCATTTTTATTTTAGTATTTTCCACTATATTTTAATGTTGGAAATAATAGCAAAGAATTCTATAGATTATTGGTACTCTAAAAAAGAATATAATTAAATAGTAGATTCTCAACATTCTATTAATATTCTCATTATGTTCATAATGAGCATATATGAATTAACTAAATTCAACTGTCCTATAAAGATACTACTAATCTATACTAAACATTACTAATATGATCTAATTGCATCCCATTATACTGCTAGTATTTAAAATTTTGAATAGCTACAACAAGTTGAATTCATCGTAAAATAATAAAATGGCAAGGAGCTATGCATTTTATCATTCCATTCATAACCAGAAGGAATCAAGCTATGTAATAGATACTATAGCATATGTTTGACTACTAAAGATTTAATGACAAAAAAACATTAATACTAATTGTCTTAAACTTTCTATCATGTTTGTAACACACATGGATCTTACCATGTTAAATATATACTATTAATCTACTAAACATGTGAAAGAATGCATATTTGTGTGTTAGCCTATCGTAAATCTCATAAAAAAACCTATTACATATTTAAATGATAAATCCTAAAACAAATTTATGTTTAAAAGTCTTTTTCATTGCACCTTACTTAGAGATGATAGGGCTCATTATCATATGAACATCTAAAAATGTGAATAAAAGAAACTGTATACAATGTAAAAAAAGTCATTTGTGTGTTCAAGCAGGTTCAACATGCATTATTATAATGGGATTAAGAGAGAAAGATTTCTCTCCCCCTCTCCCATAACCCGTGGCGGAGGCCGGACGCCCGAGAGGGTGATAAACATGCATTATTATAATGGTTGAATGCTTAATGTGAATTTTGACACATTTTGTGTTCTTATTATTAGTTTCAAAATCTATTTTGTATACTTCACATCAATAAATAAAGTATACTTAAATTTGAAATTTTCATATGAATAAAGGAGTACTTACTTCTTCACTATCGATGTCTGATTTTTGTTGTAGCATAACAAAATGAGGTAAATGAAGAGATAATGGAAGAAGAAGACCAAATATAGCTTAGTCCCACAATTGAGTGTGTCATATAACATATGTCTTCACCTCTTAATCATATATGAAACCTACATAAGACATTTTAAAATATTAAAAACATAATTCATGAAATGCGCATATCTCCGGATGTGCGTCAGACACATAAGGCCGAATGTGCAACAGACACATATCTCCAGATGTGCAACGAACATATTTTCCACATGTGTTGCGGGACATATTTTTCATATGCTCACTCGAAAACCAAAATACGACATATTTCATGCGTTTAAAACAAAACAACGAGCGTTTAGAAGGTTAGGGGATGGAGAGGGTTTTTTGTGTAGTGCTTCTATACAAGCCTTCACTGGTTCTTTTCCAATTAGAATCAACAATATACCTGAAAATGCAAAGACAATTCAAATAACATAGGAATATATATTAGATGATAGCCTATATAGAACAACATTGACATAAAATTAGGTGGAAAGAGGTACCTCATGAAGTGTTCCAACACTATTGGATACTATTTTATCTACATTTGTAGTACTACGTGAATCAAGTTAGCCATCCCATTAGGAGGTTGTTGACTGAATGACCAGAATAATTGGATATATTGAGAAGCATATACTTTTATCAAATCACTTTGTTGCATAGAAAATAACTTCTTTCACAAGTGATGATTTGAATGAAGAATACATTAAGGATTGCCTAGATATAATAACGTAGTGGATGTATAAGTTGACAATGATGAACCATGTTTTCTTTCTACAACATAGATATATAGAAGATGGTGATTATACTCATGATAAGCATGACAACAAAAGCATATTTATATAAGTTTTTGGAATAATTTGATTCATTGATAGGTAAAAGTGAAGGTGTTGTTGAATCTTGGCTCATTGATAAAAGACCATAGAAGAAAACCTTATATATATCAATCCACAAATCGAGTGTACAACATGTCATATGAACATCATCTGTCATCACTTAATTATAAATAACCTACAAAAGAAATTTAAATGTATCAGAAACATAACACATAATATTTACATATCTTTGGCTGTGCTAAACACACATAAAACCAAATGTATAATAGAAAATATAAACAAAATATATTGAACATCATAGTTGAAGATTAGGAAAAAAGCTGCACAACTTATATACAACAACATTGTTATCATACTCAAGTAAAAAGAGGCACCTGATGAAGAATTCCAGTAGTAATTGTAGATTTCTTCTACACAACCTCACACTTCAATAAATCTGACAAGAAGGTGTATTCTTAACTTGTTGATACATTTCAGTTACAACCATGTTGTAATAAAAGAAGGCTCAAAATATCATCATTTCCTTAGGTGAATCATTATAGTTAAAGATCGTCATTCTTCTAGGATAAAACCCTATCATAAATTCTGAACATAGAAGAAAGAGAGATACTCTTCTTTTGGAAGAAAGTTCTAAAAGGAAGGACACATGTTAGATTGAAATACATGATAAGGAAAAAAGGCTAGACTATGGTACCATTACCTCATTATAGAAAAGATATGCAACTGATTTTGAATACATAAATATGTAACTTCACAACTTCCTGCATACATAAAGTACATGCTGCATTTCCAATTATAATTAGAATAAACACAAATACCTAGTCAAGATATTAAATTTTGTACTTGTCATATCCCTTGTATATGAGTACTTCCAAAAGATAATCAAATATGTTTACAATATTTTTAAAGGCACAACGATGTTGGTTGGAAAATATTAAAATGTTTTTGCTCTACTTTCATGTGAGCATATCTACAAAAAATGCTTCAATTTCTTCCTCCCACTTTCATGTGAGCGTATCTACAAAAAAAGATCCAATTTCTTCCCCCCATCCAAATAACACCACTGGACTGATTGCCTTGTTGACTTGTCATTGGATCACTTGCAACATCACCTATAATAATGGAATTTGAAGATTTAATGCTTCATATTTAATTATAATTTTATTTTTTAATAGGGCTAAGAAATAATCAAATAAATTATATAGTTAAGAATGATGATGATTATTGGTTCACCTTCAATAAAATATGTATCAAAGCTACCCAAAATCATCTCCATGTATATCTCTCAACCTATCATAAACTTGCAATGTCAACGAAGAACAGACTAAAAGAAGAAAATCATAGCATAAATAAGATAATGATTCCCAACAATCATCTTATTAGCATAACTAACCACATTTTTAGTTTAACTTCAATCTTCAGATAAAGGTGGAGAGCTAGCACAAGAAGCATCATCTTCATCACCAAACTGCACAAGTTGCTGAAAATTTGGATTTTTAACTATCATATCTAATAGATTCTCCACTTTGCTCAATCATTTTTGTGTGGCATGCTTTTCCACTTAACTTTCTTTTAGGGCTTTCTCTTGAGCATTGAAAGCATCTTCCTTTTCTTTTAATGCTTGCTCCTTTGATTTCAGCTCATCTAATAGGGCATTTTTGGTTTTATATGGTCCTCTAACATCTGTAGGCTTCACTCCTCCACAATAACCAGATACATATTTTCTTGTTCATGACTCTCCATATACTTTTTCTACAACCTCTACATGATGAAGGGATGGCTCATCTTGTTGGATGTTGAGTATTTTTTCCTAAAAAAGGAAGTAATTAATGCAATGAACGCATATAAATGTCGAAATTATCATGTATGTTATAATACTTACATGAACCTGGGATACCTCCATATTAGCTAATGTGTCACCCTTTTTGTGGCTCTCAAAATATATTGTTCCAAAATATATATTGTTCCAAAATCAGGTACATTTCCATCTTTTCCTCCCTATAACATCACACAAATAAGTTACACATATAAAAATATGAACATATTTAAAGACATACATTTAAACAACCTTCTATCAAAATATTTCTCTAAGAGGCATGCTACCCGTACGATGAAGCAACTTCTTGTTCAATCCCTCCCTATTCTTGGTGTTTCTTTTGCTTAAGGCCTAAATTTGTATTTAATAAAAAATAGATCAAAAATTTACAAGCATAAGTTCACGAAACTTGAATCAATATAAAATAGATTACTCATGAGATTACCAAAAACTTTTCACTATGAAAAACTTCCTTTTCAAGCCATTCCCAATCACCATCAACTTCAATTGCCATTGGTTTCATCAATAGTTGTGGCTTCATGTCAAGCCCTTTAACCATGTGATGCATTGCTGCCCTCCATTTCACCCACAATTCTTTCATATGTTTTATTGTATGATTTTTGAAATCAACCATATTTTTGTTTGAAAATTTATCCTAAATAAGTTGAAATATATTTATACAATTTTATTGACTTAAAAAATGTACAAATATGAAAATTTTGAAATGAATTAGTTGAACTCACCACAACTGCTGCCCACATGTGATCTTTCTATGATATCATTCCATGAACGAACCTTCAATGGGAAAATGTTCCGATCATGAAAAATCCTCCCCAAGTGTCTACTCCATACCTTATGATTTTTTTCCAGCAAACCGACCTTGATAAAAAGTGATGTCTATCTTGTTACCATCTTTGAGTCTGCAATCTTTTTACATTTGTTACTTCCTCGACGCCTTATAAGTTTTTCAGAGGCATTTGCTATGATCAAGTTCAAAAAACCAATTGAAAATTCAAATTATATCACATAAAAAAGACTACTTAACAACAATATATAAAACGAAAATGGTTAGGCCTAAACAAGAGAAAGTAAAATTTAATCAGTGCATGCCAACTCTTTAAATTATTACTAAATCACCAGCCACAAAAAGATATGTATTGTCTTCAAAATAATAAAAAATGATAAATCTTGCAAAGGAGAGTGATCATACATGCTGAAATCTCACCCATGGAATGTGTAGACATCACTTCAACATCTATGTGGTCTTCATGTTGATTAGGGGATTCTTCCATAGGTGTAGAAGCTAGTTCAACTAATGGAGGAGCATTTGCAATTGGTTGAAGAACACTTTCAATTAGCGGATCACTTTCAATTGGTGGAGGAGCACTCTTAGTTGGTGGAGGAGCACTCTTAGTTGGTGGAGAAGGAACATTATTTTTGGAGGTAGAAGAATTCCAAATTTGTGGAAGACAAGTTTTTTTTTTGGAAGGAAAAGACATTGGCATGTTATCAAAATCTGAAAAACGACTATTATATAACTCATCCACACCATGTCTATTGCCTACCAATCCATGAACACATCTTTTTCCAATCACACTTAGTTGTTGTGGCAATATATAATTCTTAGACTTAGACTTATCCTTCTCACTTTTCGATTTCCATGTAGTCATTGTCCTATACCATCCAAAGTCAAATATTAGAATCTCAATTTCATTTTTTGAAGTGTGGAGTGTGCAGTGTGTTTCAAAAGAAATCTTCAACTTGTCACAGTCCTACAAAATATATAAATTATAAAAAAATTGTAATGCTTGATTTTTTTACAACCAAATGAGTTTTTATTAATCGTCGACATTAAATAATAGTATAAAATAAAATAAGTACATGGAATTGTTCGATGTGAGCATGTTTTAATCGGTAACATAATGTAAAACAAAACATAAATCTAACATGAAAGTGAGCTCTTTTAGTATGTAAATTAAACATGTAATATTTTTGAGACGGATGGATAATTTTTTTTTTATAAGGACCCGATGTTGCCAACCCATAATGGTTGGGACGGAAGCTTAAATGTTGATGTTGATGATGGATAAAAAAATTGATACATTAGTCAAATACATGGTTGGAGGAGAAATATTTTGAAAGTTTGATTTCTGTAATTAAACTTGTAGGCTATAGAGGATAAAGACATAATAATGGTCATGGACATAGATAAATGCAAAGTGTGTATCTTTTAGTTCATAAAGTATGTCATGCACTCTAAAAATTGTCATATACTGAGTATGTCCAAATATGTGTACGATAGCTAAGATAAGAAAAGAAGAATTGAGATATCAGGCATAGCATACTTCACAGTGCGAAACAAGTCCAATAAATTATAATGCAGCCATGAAATGCAAAGGCTTAAAAAAATTGAATGCCATGGATAATGGCCAACGAAGAAAGATCGATGATGCACAATGACCTCAAATCGTGAACTTTGAATGATATCTAGCGCAAGTATGAGATTATTTAAATAGGTGTCGTACAAGAACAAATGATTTATATCATAGAAACATTTCAGAAATAATTGGTTCAACAGTGAACGATAGTGGAGAACCTTTTTTACTTGGGTGCATAGTCTTCTCAAACAAGGCACAAAACATCTAGTGCGCTAGCATGAGAATGACAAACCTATGTTCTCGCTATTGATACTACCGAAAGTCAGAAAATCAATGATATTTAGAAAATTATAGGAAAAGTAATCACAAAGAACACACTCCCTCGGTTCCTAGAGGGATTGTAAACTGGAAATTATCACGTGGGATGGATGAACCGAAGAAGACGATGAGAAAAATTGCTATACCTGTTGATCACTCAAACGCGTGTGGAACAGAGTTCTCCTCCGAACTTTGAGTCAGAGATGTCGTTCGTCAGTGTATTCTCCTATACGTGCCGGATTTCTGAAAGTAAGAAGAAGTTCTTTCGTTCTTAGCTGCAGGGAAGAGCCGCCCCTCCGTGCTACCCTGCCGAGTGTCGACGCTACTAGAGTCGTGCCAAGAATTGCCTGCTGCCCAGAGCGGCTAGGTCGAGGGTTTGAGACTCTAGTTTCAACAACTTATCGAGTTTGAGACTCTGAGGTCGGGGTATCCAGTGTCGGGTGTGGGACTCTGGGTCAGGGTATGTTATGTCGGATCCCAGGGAAGTGAGGTTTTTTTTTTTCCAGTAGACATGTTCTTTTATCGGAAAAAATTAAATAACTGCTAATAACCTAATCAATTAGTGTAAGTAATTATAAGTTGGTATTGACTATCACGGAAAATCATTCAACCGTTCGCAAATGAGGCCACAAAGATGGACTTCATAAGAAATTATGTATATGTGTAGATTGGTTTTAAATGTAATGGAAAATGAGATATGAGCTTTAACGACAGCCAATTAGCATATTCACGATAGAAAGAAATTTTTGTCATTATTAAGTATTACTAATAATGGCAAAATAAAAATCTTGTTGTTGTTAATGTAACAGTCACGACAAGATGTAAAGGTTGTCGTAATTCTTGACGTTAATACCCCAATTTCTTGTAGTGAGATAAGCATAATCTTGAGAAATGAGCATGAAGATTGGTTGAGGGGTGTCTCAG
Source organism: Alisma plantago-aquatica (assembly GCA_963693085.1). NCBI lineage: Eukaryota > Viridiplantae > Streptophyta > Magnoliopsida > Alismatales > Alismataceae > Alisma > Alisma plantago-aquatica. The sequence continues at coordinate 197,313,693 of OY856412.1, forward strand.
TTAAACAAAGATAAGGGGGTCCCCCTTCGATGGACAACTACTAGCAACAATGTGAGGTCTTCAAGTGGCTTCAGACAATTCATACATGAAGTGCATAATTAAAATTGACTCAAAGTTGTCAGTCACTTTCCTAGAAAACTTGAAAGGTTGCCCCCCCCCCCCCCCCCCCCCCCAAAAAAAAATAAATAAAAATAAAATAAAAATAAAAATAAAAAATAAAAAATAAAATAAAATAAAATAAAATACTTGGCACTCCTCAAAAGCATTAACATTAAATGAAGTAAGTTTGAAGTCATCAACGTTAGAAGAGAAGCATACCATTTAGTTGATAAGCTAGTCAAGTGGTTCCTGAAGATACCTAGACAAAGCTTGCACATACAATCATGCCCTGAAGCATTACATACGATCCTATATCGGGATAAGACAAGAACCGAAAACGATGTGTAAGCATATTACAAAAAAATCTATTGTACCATTATGTTTTAACATTTAATTACAAGACAACAACTGCAATGGTCCAAATTTACTTGTGTACCATAGCGGATACTTTGTGTATTATCTATGTAAACATTGGTTACTTTTCTTTCTATATAGTCTATTTTAAAATATACATAAAATCTTAATTATTGTGAGCAAACAACTCAATCACAACACAACAACGATCTGCAATGGTCTACTTTTGTGAGCACTTTAGTTGATACTTTGTATATTGTACATGTTTATATTTTTGTATAATTGTGTAATTTCAATTGAAGTACATTTTTTTTTGAGTAAAAGTAAATGTACAACTGCCATTGTGTAACACGTGTTTCTACTTTCCTAACGCGACCCATTTTTTTTAGGTTAAGTCATTGGCTAGGGTTAAAAACTTTCAATGGGTCTGCTAATCATCTTATTATGTTTAAATATGACTTTAATACGACCAACAAAGCAATCGTCATGGTGTCAAGTAGAAAGTTCGAAATATGTCCGACAAAGAATGGAAAGCAGAGCTACATTATTACATTTGCACTGTCAACAGCAAGGTAACACTGCATTTCTTCTTATTATTGTCACTGAGAAGCCATGAGATAAATAATTAATTAATGACAATAAGACATTAATATTTACAAAGGAAACCCATCCCTGCACTTCCAGCTGCTCTACAACATATCGGCGGCTTCACCCGCGCGCCTTGTCCTCCATGGTCGCTCCTTCCTCCCTGTCCAACTCCATATGCAGATGTGCAGGCTCCTCCGAGCACCTGCTGGCTAAATCTAAAAGATGATTGTACTGCAGTAAGCTGTCACTATACCCTTGTTGGTCGATGCCAGGGCCTCCGACATCCGGTGCCATGGTGGAGGCGAAGCTGGATTGGCAATAATATCCTTCTTGAGGAAGTGGAAAGACCGAAGAGCGAGCTGGTGGTATGTGGCGTGAGAGAGCTGCACCAGGTCCATTGTTGGTGCATAGTTGAAGAAAGGCATGCTGTAGTTCTGGCTGTCTACACTCTCCAAGCTGTGAGATCTGGAGAGATTGTCGTCTTCTTTCTTCTTGTGAAACACCCTGCACAATACCCAGTCCTCCTGCGTACAAGGCAATCACAGAATAAAAATGAAATGGTACTATTTTTTGACATAAAATAGCTGGCATTGTAGAGTAGCAGCATGAGATGTTCACGCGTGTCCCCGATACTTGGTAGCTACATACTATAATAGCCAAGATATCGGTCCCTGATTCAGATTGAATAAAAATTGGACCTTCTACTTACATTCTTAATTAGAGTGTAGTTTTTAATCAGTATAAAAGTATAATTCTTCTACCAGTTTGGCCATAACTTGCTACCGGCAGCGAAAACTTTTAATCATGTAACGTCCATTTCTCTAGGGTTTTAAGCTAATACGTACTTAAGGAAATGCACATAATACTTGTATCCTAGTACTTAAGAAAATGTACATATCACTTGTATCCTAGTAAGTAATTCTAAGCGGCACGCTCCATAAACAAGGTTTAGCCTGTCGTCATTATATGATACTAGATGTCTAGTATTTAAATTGATTTACAAATAATGACCTCAATTTAATCTGTAGGCCTTGGAGTAGCACCGAAGAATGGCGATAGCGTCAAAAATGAGACTTTTAAAGTTAAAAGCACCTTAGGAGGCATGTGGGGAGACTCAAGGCGAAACTCATGCATGACCCACGAACTCTTCAGGCCATTGGGAGCTCTCCCACTATAGAAGACAAGCGTCTTTCTCATTCCAACAACAGTCTGTGTTGCAGATTCATGCACAATCCTGTCCTTCCCCGTTGCCTTCCAATATCCTGTCTTGGTCGCACGATTGGTTCGGCTCCCTGTGTTGTACTTGCGATCTCGAAAGCTGAAGAAATACCATTCATTTGAACTCATCTTTGCCGTATCTAGGAAGAGAAATATATCTGTGGTGTCAATGTATCTAGGCAACGCACTGTAAGATCATTAATGAAAAGCACATATAACTGCATACTTCTTTGTATTCCGCTTGCTATATTGCAACATGACAAACGTTTCTTTATAAATAAATAGATGACGAATCTTTGAATGATAACATAGTATAGCACCATTAGACACCACCTCTGGTAGCAATAGAAACGTTTTGTTGTTGTTGTTGTCGTTGTGATCGTAAGAATTGTTGCAAACTATCACCAATTTATAGAACACAAAGTACTTTCAACCTAACATTTGGTATGTTCAAAATGTTGAGAAATTGTATATAACTCTCATCTTCAGAGCCAATCACCATTTGACCATGATAGGTATCAAGGTCGTATGGAAGTCAAGGGAACATGGATTTATAGGAAGTCATCTAAGTAACCCATGAATGAAGAATAATATGCAAGATATTTTCTTAAATTGACTAATACCATCATTGTGAATTTAGTATTTATTTTATGGATTTTTTTTAGAATGAAGGACCTATATACATGTTTAGTTGTTGATAGAGTGAGGCCTCATTTCACCAGCAACCATACATTGGAGAATAACAATTTTGAGTGTATGTTTGTCAACAATAAAATAGAAATCTATTGTTCTTATCTTGGAAAAGATAATTATGTATCCAAAAATAAAGTCTCAATGGTTTTGTGTGGTGTAAACTTGTTTATATCAAATCCTCTTAATAAATTATAAATTACATTAGATCAAGAGATAATATATTTTATGTTGGCATTTAAGAGTGGTATGACAGAAACATGATTTGATGTGCACGCCTAGTAGAATCCAGAACTATTTTCTCAACTAATAATTTCATATTTATTGTTTCACTATGATGTTTTATGAGATCAAAGACACATGTAGATCATATACAATATGTAAAGTAAAGGCTACTTTTTTAATTGAGTAATTTATAAGAGGCTAAATTCAACGGTCAAGTTTGATAGTTATAACGGGTTGAAGTTTTTATAACAATAGTCTTATTGTATAGTATATTTCAATTGGTGTAGCAAGTAACTATATATGATTGCTTATGGTCTTTCCATCACATACTTCTTCACCCAAGTTATTTCAATACACAAATGGTGTCCTTATTTTGGGAATACAGCTAAATTGGTCTTGTATCATTAATATTCTTCACGAAAGTTTGTAATGTTTAAATAGGAAAGAATTTTATAAGAACATCTTTATTCACTATTCTCAATTGCTAGCATATACTTCAAAAAAAATATCAATGTTCTCTATTTGATGTTTCATAATCTTATATTCTTTCCACTAGATCAGCATACATAAGTGAGCATATTGGATGATTGATGCTCATCATAGAATCATCATCAACATTGAAGCTGAGCCGCATGTAGGTTTTTTCATCTATTATATACTATTATATTTTATGCTAAATTATAATCCCGACTCAACTTTGTAAACAATATACTATGAATTAGATGTATCATTGATGAACTCACTTATGTTACAAAAATATCTCAACTACTTGTTCAATGAATTGTACATATGGTTCAATATGTTCCAACATCACGCGTGCATTATTCTTGGTAGCAATCACTTAATCTATTTGTGACTTGTAAATTGTTGATGCTTTATTAAATTATTGTATTCCCTACTAGATCGATGTCCATGTTGGATCATATTTGAGGATCGATATTCATCATATAATCGATATTCATCATATAATCATCATCAACATTCAACACCGAGTTACAGACTGTTTCATGCGTTTTAGGTTATTCATCTAAAATATAACTAAGCTGTTTAGTCATAAGCCAACTTCGCTAAAGTATACAACATGATTTACGAATGCCAGAAAACAGGCTGATTCTATTATTTATTAAAGAAGCAAGAGTCAGTTTATATGTTTAATTATTGGTATGTATAGCTCCAATAGTCAATAAGCGAAAGGTCATGTGAATGAATTTCATAAATATGAATCATATGGCGACAGACGGTGGCCGAGGAACATGCCAGCTTATATAGGGAATACATTTGATTACAAAATGTTTTTTTACAGGAATGATCATCGTAAGGTACTTCATTTGATAGTATCATAAATCCCGCTACTTACTAGCTGACATCGGCACGGTTGTGATAGATAAAGAATACTAGCATGGATCTCCAGAGGCTATGCTGCCTTCGGCGCATTCATAAGACTCGTTGCGTGTTAAGGATACATTATTTGTCTCACAAGCTACAGTGTCATTATATATAAAGTTGGAAATGAGAACTGTCTTTTCCTGTTTCCTTTTCGTACAAGTGATCTCTTTCGATGCTTTCCTTTTACGTCTTTTATAATTTCCTTGGATGCTGATAATGACTATGGTTGGATATCTAAGAAACTTCTGAACTATGTTTAGACATTAAATATAGAAATATCCTGATTTGTATTGACTTAAATGATCCAATGAACTTAGAACTTGCTGATTGAGAATGAATGGTCATAGACTTTGTTCAGGTATTACTTTTGCGAGTGAACGGGTTAGTGTCATTAATTTTGATTCCAATCTTAATGTCAAAATTATGTTCTCATTGACAAGTAATTGTTCTTTAAGCTGAATTGACCAAAACATGGCAGTTAAATGCAAACGGCTCCAATTTTAGTGAAAGGAGTAAAGTGGTAATAGGAGTGAAGAACTACTAGAATAAACGAGTATAATGGATCGTGGACGTTCAGACAAATGACTCGAGGACTATAACTAAAGCAGAAAGAAGAAATCAAGAACACCAACGATGCGGGGAAATAGTTGTGTAAGCTCATCAAATGAAAACAAAGTTCTGCACATCCATCGACGAGGGGCGAACGGTATGAAGATACTCACCCGGAAGCTCCCAGGGCTCGATATGGTGCAAGTCGACCTCCACCAGGGTTCCTGCAGATATCCTCAGGTTGCATGACCTTCCTGTACAGGTAGTGACTGACGAGCTCCTCGTCACTTGGGTAAAATCTGAATCCCGGTGGTAATCTGGATTCGAACATTCTCAACTCCATAAACAGCTAATCGACGAATACCAGCAGAGGATCAGGATTCAGGAACAAAAAGTGGCCGTTAAAACTGCCGGGTTCCAAAACGTCTCTGAGTAGTGTCGGATTTTGCTAACATATATAGCACTGATGCCAGCGATCGCTTAATAGTGATGTGTGAGTTGCGTGGTGCTGAAGTAGACATGTGGTTTCAGTTTTGATGTATGTTATTATTTTTTCCTCTACCTAATTAGTATTTTCTCCTGCCTCTGTCATGCGTGCATGTGTCGTAGTCCTGAGGAAGGAAGATACATTCTTGCTGTAGGAGATTTGCTGGGGTCCGTCATGATTCTGGCGCAATGTCATACCCTAAACTCCAAAAGATCTACTCTTACAAGAAATAACAAACAGCGCTAATAATAGAAGATGCTAGCTAAAAGTATTACACATACAACTACCATCAGTATGGCTTGATGTGACAATTGTTAAGAAGAGGAAAATATTAGTGGTCAATACCCTTATATAATTCACGCAAATTTCTATCTAACCACTTAATAGTTTCAAGACATGAAATCCTGCAACTGTTCCATTATAGTTTGTGTTTATCCGACTGTGAGAGATTACTGTAAATTAGACCAATGATGTATATAGTGTTGGTATGTATGCTATGCCTTAAGAGACAATCATGGGATAATTATATTGGGACATTATATAATTGATTTGTTTAGTAATAAAAGTAATTTTGTTTATTATGTTTTTTTTTTCAAATACGAGATGATGATATAACATAATAGATGTCTTAAGAATAATATTATTGATGACATATAGTTTGGGTTAAGGATCTAAACATGAGATCATATGTATAACTAGTGTATATATATTCTTGTCATGTCTCTAGTCAGATATTATTGTGGAAACTATATAGACAAAAATAATACTTAAAACTAGAATGCATGTTTAATGATGAGTAAATCTCATTAGTCATTATATTAGATATCAAGTCATACACATAGGTATTTGTTAGAGAACAAGTGTAGTGTACAAATCCACCTTGAGAGTGGCACATGGAAACAACTGAATGATATTCAGAATCATCCCTCAATGTGATAGTGATGATTGTGATTCTTAGACCTGAAGTCACTACAATAATCACATAGTGTTGGATGCACTTTAACACCATTCAATGTAACTTTGAATAAGGTATGCTATACAAATGGTTCTTGGGTACATTGTGACACATGGGGATTGTTGTGAGAGATGTAGATAGAATATGCTCCTCCTATTGGAGTGATATCCTGACCACTTGATAAGTGAGAGCATGAAAAGTATGTCCATGCTCATGTGAGTCAGTATGTGATATTGAGCTTATAATCGTTTCAACGGTATAATATATTTCTACAAAACATAGATTGAATATTAAGAAGATGACGATTCTATACCGTGTGTTCAATTTGGATATCTGTAACAAAGGGACTATACAATCATTGTAACACTAATCTTAAGTTTTTGAATTTATAATATGATTATAAACATTACTACTAGCTTAATATAGAGCCTATAGGGTCATACACATAGGATGTACTGGGAAAATGTGTTCAATTATGGACAATATTTAATTTGGTTACTAAAGTATTTGGGTAATTCAATTAAATAAGATTGGCATGTCAGTCGACCGATTGAAGAGTCTAATCAACCAATTGCAATGACAACTCAATCAACTAGAGAGTCAATTCGGCCAACTGAAATGACCATTCAACTAGAGAGTCTAGTCGACCAATTGGACACACAATCCTTGGGAGATACCTGAGAAGACAATGGACCGACTAAAGACTCCATTTGACGAAGTGGAGAACCTACCAATCTACCGATTGAGGAGTTTAGTGGACCGACTGGATAGTGTCATCCAATAGATGACTAGAATGGTCAGTCGACAGACTATAGAATTAATTCGATGGACTGATTCAAATTGACCAGTTGGACTGGGTCAAATGATTGATGGTAGCTGAATATGCTCAATGATCATTGCATTAAAATCCAAACTTATTGTGCCGTTAACAACATGCTAGTTGATCGACTGGACTTTCCATTCCACTGAATGACAATGCAAAGTCAGCAGCCAGTAGGCCAGTCGATTGACTGGATAGTATTGTCGACCGACTGGCTATATGCAGCCTCCATCAAGCCAAGACACTTGACCCTTTCGTCTGGCAGGGTTGTTGGAAACCATAGCCCTACCACTCCTACATAAAGGGGGGATGACCATGACCATCAAAACACTTCTCTATAACATTGTTGTAATGTGAGAGCCTATCAATCTTATGTATGAAAGTGAGAGATAGCAAGGGAGAAGAAAGTTGATGCTAGTACGTCAATGAATGGAGAGGCTGCCCTTTTCTACCAGCTTAAGAAGCATGATGTGGAGTTCCTCATAATCCACATGGACTACATAGAGGCGTGAAAGTTCTTCTGTTGTGTATGAGGATGATGCCATTACCATCCTTATGTTATTCTAGAAGGAAGCACATCTACGTGCAAGGATAGTCACTTGATTTACTCTAGGATAAGGTATATCTTGCACCCTTCCTTCCTATACATTATTGTTGGTGTGATCTTTTAGTTAGGGAATATAGAAAAAAAATTATTTCTACTATCTTTTTCTTGCTCCATATTTTCCAAAAATGGTATTAGAGCCACATTAATTTACGGTGTATTAGGATGTAATTGATACGATGAGATTTTGTTTCATTGTTTATTTTGTTTCATACGATGCGAACATTTGAAAGGTTAATAGGCATACCTGATTAAATATTACATATTCTAGGAAATGTTTTATAATACACACACACTTATATATATATATATATATATATATATATATATATATATATATATATATATATATATATATATATAGAGAGAGAGAGAGAGAGAGAGAGTCGGTCTTGAATACACTTGAGTATATCTAGAGCAGAATACACTCAAGTAGTTTTCCATGATGCAATATCTTTTTTAAAAATCTAAAATGTTGATCTTCTTAAACATCTTGTGAATAGCTCATATATAAAATTTGAGCTCATTTGGACAATTATAGGTCATGCTATGAAGACCACAAAAATTATGCATTTCAAATTAGTTCAGTGTGTTGATCTTGTTGCCTTCGGATGAGTGACTTGCGCTCATCCAAATGGGCTCAAAATTCTTATGTAGTCTACTTATAGTATGACAATGAAGATCTACAATTTACATTTTATAAAACAATTATCATGATATGCAAAGACAACATGAGTGCAGTATGTGATCCATACACTCGAGTGTATTCTAGCCTCTCTCTCTCTCTCTCTCTCTCTCTATATATATATATATATATATATATATATATACGTCCCTTCAAATGAATTTATTGGTTTGTTGGTGAATGTGTGCATGGTTATGACCAAAACTGCTTGGTCGCCTGTGTGTGAATGGTTTAAATTCCTATTTTATAAATTTGGTTTGCATACGATCCTCCCCCTTTATTTCCAAATATAATATAATACTTAACCACTATATTCCCTCAATGTAACTCGAGGTATTCATTTTGTATAATATAATAGCAGATGGGAATAACATTTTTTTAGAGATCTTGGTGAAAGGAGGTATTGTTGTGTACATGCGAGTTGAATGATTGGAGGCTTAACTGACCAACTGACCAGGATCCCAGCTGACCCACTAGAGGACCAACCGACTGAGTGAGCAGATGTGCCCAGCCGACCGACTGAATTGTTTAGTCAACTAAAAAGGCAGGAGTCCATCCGATTGAATAGAAAAACCAACCAACTGATCAACGTGATCTGTCAAACAAAGAAATAGGAGGCCCAACCAATCGATTGGAGGAGTCCAGACGACTGACTAAGCTATCTCCAACATACAAGTTTTCCTATGTAGAATGATACACATAACATTTGACCTTAAGTGGACAAAAATTCTTTGTTGCTCTAAAGAATTACAGTAGTATGTCCATAACCATTGCTTATATGTTTGTAATTTCATATTTCATTTGTAGATATAATATGTATATGATACACATTATAAGTATGTGGTGGTTGGATATGTATATATTTATATATATAAATAAAAATCATCAATGAAATATTAATTCTTAGATGCTTTTCATAAACAATACAGATGAAAAGCTTGACTGACTATGTGTGGGCACGCTAAAGCGTGGTGTGCTATCTATCTTGTGGAATTGTGAGAATGCATATGTGCCTCTATCAAAGAAGGATGCATACTATATTGTGTTGACTTTTGGGTCAGGCTTAACTAGAAAACCTTAATAGGATTAAGTACTTAGAAGCATAGACATGGAATATGGTAATGAGTTGTTCATACCATATTTCAAGAGTTGCATCATATGCAACCAGAATATATTGCCTACCTAAATAATAAAGTTGTGTGTGATCAGCCAAAGCTGGCCCATGATATGATGAAATATGAATCTTGACCCACTAGAAGATTGTTTGCTACAATATTCTCAAGTTAATAGTGATGGCTATTAATTTTAAGTAAAATAATAGGAGTGATAATTAATTAAAGGTCTAATTAATTTCGTAAATCTTTTTCAAATTTCATCAAATAAAAAATGTGTGGACTTATGAAAAGTTTCTTTTATAGAAATGAATGTCAATCAACAACACTTTTTTGTAGTCATTGGTCCTTGAGAAGGACAAACTGAATGAGAACAACTTCAATGATTGGTTTAAGACATCAGAATTATTGTCACTCAGGAGCATAAGCTCTATCTCATAGAAAAGAAATGAATGGAAATCAACAACACTTTTCTATATTCATTGGTCCTTGAGAAGGAAAAACTGAATGAGAACAACTTCCATGATTGGTTTAAGACACTAAGAATTATTTTCACTCATGAGCATAAGTTCTATCTCATAGAAATACCAGAGCTAGAGGAGCCCACTCCTAATTCCACCAAGGGATGAGAGGGAGGCTTATCATAAGCATTCTGATGATGCCATAGACATCAAGTGCCTCATGATGTGAGCCATAAACTATGAGCTTTAGAAGCAAAATGATAACATGGGTGTTGTTGAGATGATGACACATCTTAAGAACATGTACCAGGATTATGCAAGGCAAGAGAGAAATGATATCTCTAAGACGGTCTTTAAGTGAAATATGGAAGAGGGAGATCTAGAGGCCCGCCATGTTCTCACGTTAATTGGGTACATCAAAAACCTAGAGAGACATGAATATCCTTTAGGACAAGAGTTGGTCACATATGTGATTATGCAATCGTTACCTGAATCATATAGACAATTTGTCATAAATTATAACATGAACCACTTTGCTAAATTGTTGTCTAGATTGCTTGTCAGGTTAAGAACTATCAAAGCAAAAATGAAGATGGACGAACCCAACCTGTGTTGATTGTCAGCAAGGGGAAGAGAAAGACCAAGGGAAAAAGCAAAGTAAAGAAAAGTTCTAAGGCTATCCAAAAGCCCATGTCTTATGCACTTAAGGCAAAGAGAGGGGTGAGAAAGGAAGGCACTTTTCATCACTTTTACTAGGTTGGACACTAGAAAAGGTATTTCCCTCTTTACTTTGAGGAACATAGGAAGAAGAACATGGGGATAGAGATCTCCACTTCACGTGTATATGTTATTGAGATAATTTTTTCTACCTTTTCATCATGGGTATTGGATTCCAGATGTGGATTTCACATATGCTCTAATATGCATAATTAAAAGAAGTAAACCCTCAAATAAGGGTGAGGTCGAACTTTGTGTTTCAAATGGAGTAACAGTTTTTTCTAGTGTAGTAGGCACCTATCATTTATCTCTACCCAGTGGGCTTGCAATAGAGTTAGACAATTGTTATTATGTATCTTCCATTAATAGGAACATCATTTTGAGTTCTTTTTTAGACAACAGTGGATTAAAATTTCATATAAAGAATGATCGATGGTTTATTCCTAAAGATGAGATATTTTATGGTAGTGACCCTATGTATTATTGATTTTATTCATTATATCTTGAGACAAGTGTATATAAAATGAATATCAAAAGACTAGAACTTGATGACTCAAAGAATACATACCTTTGACATTATCGTCTAGGGAACATAAATGAGAAATGCATTTCTAGACTCCATAAAGATGGTTATATAGACTCTTTTGACTTTGAATCAATAAAGACATGTGAGTCTTATTTATTGGGCAAGATGATAAAAGAACCTTTCACTAGAAACAATGAGAGATCAAGTGATATATTGGGACTCATACATACTGATGTATGTGGACCTTTTAGCACAGATGCTAGAGGTGATTACCAATACTTCATCACATTTACTGATAACCTAAGTAGATATGCATATGTGTGTTTAATGAAATACAAGTTATAATCTATTGAAAGGTTCAAGAACTTCATGAATTAAGTACAAAACCAACTTGGTAAAAGTATTAAAGAACTTTGATCTAATTGAGTTGGAGAATATATTAGCCAAGAGTTTAAGGACCTTCCTGAGACCATGGTATTGTATCGCAATGGACTCCACCAATAGGGATTAAGAGAGAAAGATCCCCCCTCTCCTATGCCTGTGGCGTAGGTCGAACGCCCGGGAAGGTGGTAAATCAAGGCGGCAATTGGGATTCGAACCCGGGTCCCTTTGTTAGGGGACATCGTGCTTGACCATTTGAGCCACTCCTTGTCGGCCAATCGTGTATCAGAAAGAAGGAATCACACCCTAATAGACATGGTATGATCAATGATGATTTTTTATTGATCTCTTGACTTCCTTCTGGGGATATGCTTTAGAAACCACAACATTTACACTTAACAATGTACCTTTTAAATTGGTTCAAAAGACACCATATGAGATATGGATTGGGAAACATACCAATGTGTCTTTTATAAAGATTTGGGGATGTGAAGCTTATGTTTGGAAACAATTTCCTGAAAAGCTTGGACTCAAATTACATAAGCGTTATTTTGTTAGATATCCTAAAGAAACCAAGGGATACTAATCTTTTATTCCATCTGAAAACAAAGTGTTTGTTGTCAAGATTGTTGTATTCCTTTAAAAGGAATTTATTTCCAAAGGAACTTGTGGGAGGAAAGTTGTGATGCCCCGATGCACCAGAAAATGAGATTCTACAGAAACAACATTCAGTGTCACTTTTCTGGGCGTCGGTTATTTAGGAAAACCGACGCCTATAAAATTAGACGTCAGTTATTTAGGCAAACCGGCATCTATATTCGAAGACCAGCTAGACACGGGTACCGCTTTGTATTCAACGTCGGCTGGGTATAACAGACCGACGCCTAAAATCGCCTGCGAAATTCAATTTTTGAGTGAAAAAATTTGCGTCACCTACAGCGTCGGTTTTTTAACTATTCACCGACGCCTATTTAAGATGAAAATTTGAGCGAAAAGTCCCACTTTCAGTGTCGGTTATCCTTTGATAACCGATGCCGATAATGGCTCCCGCCAAATTTTTTAGGGTAAAATTTGTCTAATTGGACGTCGGTTTTTAAAGAACAACCGACGCCGAAGCGTTTAGGTGTCATTTGTTTTAGATAACCGACTCCGTTTATCAACTTAATATACCCACGAACAGCGACTGTTCCCCTTTCTTCTGTTTCATCGTGAAGCAACTGCCCCTTTCTCTGCTCTTGCTGCGTCGCCACCCGCCCACCCACTGCTGCTCGCCACCTCTTGCTTCTCGCTCGCCGCCGACGCTACCTGCTTCTTGCTCGCCGTCGACGTCGGACGCCGCTGCTACTGCTCTGCATCGCCGCCGCCGTCCTCTTTGCCCCCGCCCGCCGTCCTCCTTGCCGTCTCCGCTGCCTGCTCCATGCTCGCCGCCATCCTCCCTACTGTGCCACCTGCCTGCTTGCTCCGTACTCGCCGCCGTCCTCCCTGCCGTGCCGCCTGCCTACCTACTGCCCGCCGTAGCCTCCAGGTAGCCGTAGCCTATGTTCTTCCTTCTCCCTAGCTCCTTACCTACAACAAACACGACCGTGACTGTGTTGGCCTACCACGGCCGTGCTGCCCAGCACGGCCGTGGTAGGCCAACACAGCCACAGCCGTGTTTGCTGTTGGTAAGGATATGAATAAATCTTTATGTAATACTTTATGTAAATTCTAGGATACGAACAAATCTTTTGCTTGCATATATTTGTGCTTCTAATCCTAATGTTTGACCTAATTCAGTAAATTTTGATGCATGTTGAAATAAGATTTAAACTTGTCCATTCTAGCATCCTAATTTGATTTGATTAAACCCTAACATTGATGAAACCCTAACATCAATTGTGATGAAACCCTAACATGTACATATCTATTATTGTGTTTGTTGGCCTAGAAACCCGTCCAAGATTTACTCATTAGGAGTAAATCTTGGATAGTCCCCGGTTTGGGACTGTTCTTGAACACCTAATCTCACTTAGGATGTAAGTGTATAATGTGTATTGAGTTTTCGAGAAAATTTTGGTAGCATTTCCCTGTTTGTTCTCTAAGTACATATGTACTTAGAGAACAGCGGGGAAATGCTGCTGAATTTTTTTTGAAAACCCAATATACATTATACACTTACTAGTGAGATTAGGTGTTCAAAGATGGGATAGGTGGTACACATTTATTATATATAAGAATGACATCACATGTGTTTGTTGGCCTAGAAAGTGAACAATCATTGTTCTTTATATTACTTGTACATTGGTATAAATTAGAATGAACAATCACTAAATTATATACTGTTTGTATGGAGTCCGGCTTCATTGTACCTCCTAATTTGACAATATTTTCCATGTAGCGCATCACATTCTAGCCGCAAGCCCAATCATTATTTTGTATTGGACACTATCAAATGTTACCACCATATAAATGCTTAATAAAGGCACTTTCATTTCATGTCCCGCACTGTCTACTTCAACATCGGACGGGTCTAGATAATATACAGTTAGCGTGGTTGGGACGATTACCCCTTATTGCAAATAAGCCAAACAAATAGAAAATCAGATGGGTCTAGATAATAAGAGTAAATCTTGGATAGTCCCCGGTTTGGGACTGTTCTTGAACACCTAATCGCACTTAGGATGTAAGTCACAGGCAAAACAAGTATTTTATATCGATGATCCTGCAAATGATAAATGGTCGGTTGTTCTTCATGGTAAAAGACAGTTCATTGAAGATCCTATAGATGAAGAACAATACTATGATAAGTATGATGACTCCGGTCCATTCTCAGTTGGGTTGCCAACACCAGCAAATATTGAAGCTAATGATGACTTGTATGTGCACGGAGATCACAATGAAGGATTGTTAATTGATAAAAAATCGCAATATTAGAGGCATGTTTATATTTTTTTATATGTTTTATTTTTCTGAATGTGAACTTTATAATGTGAATGTGAACTTTAAAATGTGAATTTTACAATGTGAATTACTTTATAATGTGAACTTTATTATGTGAATTACTTTACAATGTGAATGTGAACTTTACAATGTGAGCTTTACAATGTGAACTTTACAATGTGAATGTGAACTTTACAATGTGAATTTTACAATGTGAATTACTTTATAATGTGAACTTTACAATGTGAATGTGAACTTTACAATGTGAGCTTTACAATTTGAATTACTTTACAATGTGAACTTTACAATGTGAATGTGAATTTTCAGATGGCTGAGCATTCTCCTGATGACCGTGCTGATGATTACCGTGAGGGTGAGGACATCAATGCGCCGCCTCACAATGTAAGTTTTAAAATATATATCATATATTTATATCTATATGTCCATTTATAGTTATATCTTGTAAATGTGTTTATTTTGTCAAATTTTAGGTTGATGATGCACATGTACCATCTGAAGCACTTGAGGCACTTGATCAGCAACACCAAAAAGTTGACAAGAAAAGGGGCATCACTATGATGAAGAAGTTAATAGCGCAAAAGGGCAATGGACCCAACCTTGTTGTGGATTTTGATAATGCAGGAAATGCATCTGGTGTGAATCGCAATTCATTTGTTTCATATCTTGGGTATGTTACTCGTAGCCATTGCGGTTGTAAGATAGATTCTTGGCATAAAGTTTCTAAGGAGAAAAAATACATAATATGGAAGGATTTATGCGTGAGTTATTATTAATTTGCAATTCTATTTTGTAGATTACTAATTTTTTGGATACTAGTTAATAGCAATTCTATTTTGCAGAGTATATTTGAATTGGATGAAAAGCTGCATCGTAAATGCGTGATGCAGCACTGTGGGAGAGTCCTAAGGAACTATAGGACAAATCTCACCCGATAATACATAAAAGAAGCTAACAAGAGGAAGACGACAACCACTGAACAGTGGAACTTCCTAGACAAAGAAGAATGGGACGCGCTTGTTGCTTCAAGACAAACTGATGAATTCAAGGTATTAGGCGTCAGTCCCAATCTCATTAATATATGTTGTATTCACCTATTCAAGATTAACATTTACTGTTACTAACCAAATCATTAATGTGCATACTAACTAGGCCCTCAGTGAGGCACAAAAATCAAGGCATGCAGTGAATGTGCATGACCACACAATGGGTCCAAAGGGGTATGCAGGCATTCGCCAAAGAATACAGTCTGAGGCTACTACTCAGTCTGCTGCTACTCAGGAGCCCTCCACTATAGGTAGCACACCTCTGCCTCGCCATGATGTCTGGATAGCTGGGAGGCAAAATAAGAAGGGAGAAATAAGGAAGCCCGCAACTGCTGAGGCGGCTGCAAAAATGGTAAAATACAACTCTTACAGCAATCGTTCAAATATTGATTATTTGTGGTGTTTACTTAATTACAAATTTTTGTTTTGGCGATTAGAGGGAGCTGCACGAGCTGAGGAAACAAGGCAAGTTCATCCATGAGGGCACAAGGGATGAATTGACAGTTGCTCTGGGTAACCCAGAGCATCCTGGATGTGTTAGGGCTGCAGGCGCTGGTGTGGGCATCAAATATTTTTTTGGGCCATCCCAGCGTAAACATGTCCTAAAAGTGAGACTTTCACAAGAAGAGGTAACATATTCTTTCTTTATAATAATTACTATAAAAAGAGAATTCAATAATTAGAAGCTAACTTTTATCCATGTATAGGTAGATAAGCTAGTTGATAGGAAACTCGAAGAAGCACTGAAAAAGTGGCAGGCATCTCAGACTGCCACTCAGCAGACAATACCTATTATAGCATCCCGCTCTACTCCTACTGCAGAGGTTCGGAGTAATCCTATAGACCCACCACCTAGCACATCCGCTGTAAGTATTTTTATGACATAGTAACTAGTTTTTTAATTCAAGATGATATGTTTTCAAGATGATATGTATATATGAAATTGTAGTCGTTTCAAAAAAATATGATATGTATATATGTATATAACATTCTTTACACAAAAATTTGTAGGGGTTGAAGCCATGCCGTCTAAAAAGTAAAGAATATGTCGTTGCAGAGGCGTCAACTTACCCATCCCTACCAGGGGAAATGTTTCACGGGTCTCCATTACCAGCTGGTTGGATTCGTGTGAGCCCGGTACATATATTCTCCAAGTGGATGGATCTTCCATTGCCATATGCACACCTAGATTGTGAAACGTTTGGTGAGGCAGAAGGCGGAGTGATATTGTGGCTAAAAGCGGATGTCCTCTTTACTGAAACTGTATGGTAAATTTACATTACGTTAAATTTTTAGTGTGTGTATATGATGTCAGTTGATCTGAAATTATATATATATATATATATATATATATATATATACAGGTTAAAAAGAAGACACGCACATCATCTAGGCCTCCACTTCCACCTCCTACATTACCCAATTGGGTTCCACAGGACCTACCTATCCCGTTAGGTCCTACCTGTAGGGGTATGGCAATATGGTTAGGTGAACATGATATAAATTGCCCTATAACTGTTTCTATAGATTCAGATGTTGCAGGTCAATCATACGAAAGCAAACTATTTATAAAAGATATTTTGGAGTTGTTTCGATATGATTGGCTAAATACATTTGTGATAGAGCTATGGATAAGGTGAGATCTTCTTTATACATCCATATACCTTGTGTAGGATCTGGTGATCTAGTTTCTTATTTATTAATGCATGTGTAATTAATACATATTTTGCAGCTGCTTAGACAAGATATGTGCAGATTTTGCATTCGAACATGTAGGATTTTTGATTCCATCTTTGATTAGTCTAGTAGCTAAAGACCCTCCGTCAGTTCAACAATACTGCTGTGAGTCTTTTACAAAGTTTGCTCAAAATAAGAAGACGGTGATGATAGCTCCATTCAATGTAGAGTAAGTTTACTTTGCTTATTATAATTTGGACTTAAAAAATTACATTTTTATTGTGGATTTTGAGTTATTAATTTTTAACTTTTTTACCTCTAGTGGTATGCATTGGGAGTTACTAGTTATTGTCCCCGAGACGTTCACTGTCTATTATCTAGATCCTAATGGGAGTAAATTGAATTCAAAATATGGACACATAATGAAAATGGAATTATTCCGGTGAGAAATATTTCATTTTCATATCCGTTAACATATGTTATTACATTACTATTTAATTATGCAATGTACTGTGTTACATTAACATGTAGGGGTTTACATGAGTTCAAAAAGGCTGGAGGAAAGGTCCCCACGAAAAAGAACCAGCCAATAATTTGGAAGAACGTGAAAGTAAGTTCCCGACTGCAATATATGTATATATTATTTATGTGAACAATGCTTAATTAGTTGTATTTTTTAATATTTTGTATGTTTGAATTTATAGTGTGCTACACAAGACAACGGATGGGCATGCGGATACTATGTGATTTGATTTATGCACATGATTATCAAATATGCCACAGTGGACATCGATACTATTCCTGAGGTATTATATAGTCTCATTAGATAATATGAAATATATCAATCTTATTTATAGCTCATTAATTATATATATACATCATTCTCTTTACAAGTGTTTACAACTGACCACACTACAGGAAATGCCTTACCAGATGTACATGCTCCCTATACGACGGGAGAATTAAATGAAGTAAGAGAAGAATGGGCAATAGCCATACAAGTAGTGGGGGTTTTAACATATAATTGGGATGTTGATAGCGAATAATGACTAAAGAATGATATTTTGTAAATGAATTTCTGAATTATAATATATGTGTGAATGTTTCTACATGTCTGGATGTTTCTACATGTGTCTGAGTGAAAATGAATGAAATTGTTGGTTGCTATATGAATGTTTCTACATGTGTGAATGTGGAAATGAATGGAACTACAGATTGCTAGCTACATGAATGTTTCTAAATGTGTGAAAATGAAATGGAACTGCATGTTGCATTGCTAAATGTGTGAATATTTTTGTTGTTAATTTTGCAGGTTTGTGGCATATTGTTGGCTGATATCAATGGATGTCTTAAAACCTGCAGTTCATAACTGAACTGTAGGTTTCTCATCCTATGACCAGCCATACAGTAGGTCTGCAGACTGACAAAAAAAAACAAAAAATATGCATCAGTTATTTGTATAAAACCGACGCCACATAGTTACAGTGTCGGTTTCTACTCGTAACTAAAGTCTATTTCCTTAACACCACGGTCGTGCTGGCCAGCACGACCGTGGCAGTGGACCAGACACCACGGCCGTGCTGGCCAGCACGGCTGTATTGGGAGTGATATGAAAGATACGCGTCGGTTATTTGTATAAAACCGATGCCACATAGTTACAGTGTCGGTTTCTACTCGTAACCGACGTCTATTTCCTTAACACCACGGCTGTGCTGGCCAGCACGACCGTGGCAGCAGACCAGACACCATGGTCGTGCTGGCCAGCACGACCGTGTTGGGAGTGATATGATGTGGGTTTCTTATCTAATAACCGACGCTGATAGTGCCCAAGATAGCACCCTTCTGTGGCGTGAAGGTATATGGCGTCGGTTTCTTATCTAATAACCGACGCCTATAGTGCCCTGCTGGTGCATTTTCGGTGGCGCGCGAAGGGTTTTGGCGTCGGTTTTTGAACTGACGCGTAACGACTGGGCTTTTAGCGTCGCCCACATAGGTGTCTCTTAGAAACCGACACTAAAGGCCTTAAATAACCGACACTAAAGGTCGGTTATGTACTAGTGTTACTCAAAACAAATGCTGAATTAATACTAATCAACCTGGTTACCAGAAAAGACAGGGAATGAAAACTATCTGCACATAAGCACAAAAATTGAATCATATCACATATGAGTCCCCAAAAGCCATATGTATATATAACACCTACCAAAAGATTATTAGATAGCATTATTAACTGGCTCTCTAGCCACATCCTGTTACATATGGTAACATGTCACATATACATACATGCCAAATCTATACACCAAGTCATATAGACAAAATGTCAACTCGATATACAAAAACTACAAAATCCCCCAAGGACCTGAGAGTACATGGATGACACATAGGACTCTACTACAAAATATAAGCAACATATACAACCTTTCAACAACTACTGCTCCTCTTGCTACTCAACCTCAACAACACGATCTCTACCTCTTCGTGCTCGATCACCGAAATGATGTGGAAACCCACAGGGTGAGACCAAACATCCCAGTGAGAGATATAACTCTCCTCCAACATCTATTAAAAGCACATGTAGATTATATAGAACATATTAAACATTTAAAGTAGATTCATATCAATGATATGTATTATCAGATAACACGCGTTAAGCTGAATAGGGCAATTACCACTGAGCAGTAGATCAATTAATATTCTAAGAATGAATATGAAGAACATATATAATAGTTGACTTCTCTTACCATATTATAATTCAAGAAATCGTTACAAAGATAAGGAAAAGGTGGGTCATCTAATGTTATTCGTATTTTACCCTAAACAAACATACTACACGGTTGTGTTATGTATTTTATTTTCCTTAAGGATTTGAGTCATACCATTCAAATTCAACAACCACTGCAAAGTCAAAATCGGTTACATACAAGGTCAATGGAAGATTCAGAATCCACAACCTTCCCAACACCTCTTAGTCAGTACAAGAGAAACACCATAGAGACATATTTGTCCACTGCAAATAGTGACATATAATCAAGCTGCAGGATTGGCTCACACATGGCCATCCATATAAAAACACCTAGCCCGCCTTGGTACATGTAAGCGGCTAGAAGAACAAGCTCACACATGGATGTTCTAAAAAGAGGCATCACATGCAGTTAAACAATTGCCTATTACATATCACAAGGAGAACAACTCATGCATGGTCATCTCACACAACCTGTAATTGTAGATAAAAGGAGATACTCGACTTGCACCCCAACATATTCAAAAATTTGCGCTCCAAGTTTCCCATAGGAATGACTCGTTGCACCACCTCCAACAATAAAACTGACACTAGAATGGATTTATGACACATGGCACCTACATGATTGGGGTTTCACTTGATTAGTTAAGCCATTTGAGTGTCTTTTAGCATTAATCAAGTTACAACGTACAAACCCAAAACAAACTCTACAAGGATAAGGGAAAAGGTACAACCCCAAAATATATAAAATGTGTAAGGTGTGAACTTGTCACCTCATCATCACATGACACTTGTAGCACTACCATTATAAAGTCCATCACTAATGTCACACAGGCATACGAGGCTATCACCAATGTCACATCACTTGTGGGATATCAATCCCTTAATCACATCACTAGAGGATATCACCTCACAATAGGCATTAAGCCTTCACCTGGTTGATGAATGCATATTCATCAAGATTTTCAGTCACCTTTTTGAGACCAATTTGACTCAATACATCCATTTTCATTTACTAAATATCAAAATATACAAAATCACCTAATTGGTTCAATTACCAGAATGATTAACTGAGCTTTTGTTGAATTTATTCAGGTCTTGTTGAGGTCGAACAATCAGCTGGCATCCACCTCCTTTTAACCCTAATCCACCTTCAATAATCACTACCCCTTGCTTCACTCCATCTTTACCTCCATCAACCATCATTCAAATCAAACCCTTTTGAGTGGGACCCACCTTTCTCAACCCTTGACCTACCCTCACTCATCCTTGGTCTTGACCATACGGTCTCACCCATACAATTTCATCCACATGGTTTCAACCTATCGGTCTTAGCCATTCATCCATTCAGTCTCAGACCACGAGCTTTTCTTCACCACCAGATCGATGATCAACGGTCCCCATACATTCAATCAAATGATCTGCCCTAATGATCTTGGGCTATCATTTTTCCTCTAAATGGTTTTTCAAGACCGTATAGGCATCTTTTTGCAAGACCGTATGGGCATTCCACCTCGAAACCGTTTGGCCAACATCCACCCCGAGACCGTTTAGGCATCTCGATTTGCGAAAAATCGTTTGGAGGTTCTGACCTCCTACTTCCCTCCTTATACTTCCTCTTGCCATCATAGAAACCCTAACAACACCTGCAACCTCTTCCACCGCCATCGTAAGCTGCATCCGAAGTTGACCTGAAACAACCCCGATCGTGCCACCACCTCCTCACACCAGCAGCGATCGACCGCCTCTACTCCCTCGCCTTCATCTACCTACCTGCAACCTTAGAAGACATTGGACCTCCTCCATTATCAGCAGTAGATTGTCGCAACACTCGCACTAACTCTTCTCCTACTCCATCCACCAGCAATGACCCCATCGTTCTCGCACGGTTCTCCTCTGCCCTCCAAACGGTCTTTGTGACCGCACGACAGCAAACAATCTTCAAGACCATGTAGCCGTCGTCTACTAGCAAGGCAGATAGGCTGCGAACGCGAGAAGTGCAGACCGTTTGATGGTGCTCTCTCTGCGAGACCGTATGGACACCTGCTTGTCGGACCAAGACCGATCATATGCGATGACCGATTGGATGATCGGAGAGCGCAGACCACTTGGCCAGCCACTGTCCAAGACTGTTTGGATGTCTCCGAGACCGATGGAAGCAAACCGATTGCTACCCACAAAGCAAGACCGTAAGGTCACTAATATCTCAAGTCCGATTAAAGAAGACCGATAGAGTAGAGTACACCACAAGACCATTTGGATAAGTATCGGTCTCAAGACCGTTTGTGCGAGACTCCAATCTGCAAAACAATTTGGATGATAGGTTGGGTTGCAAATTGTATGGAGGTATAACTGCAAGACGAATTGGACTCATCAGCACCAGACCATATTTGCATATATACAAAACAGTTTGGAGGAAAACTAACACAAGACCGTTTGGTCATCTAAACGGTCTCCAAACCATTTGGGCAAGTTGAGAAAGTTACAACAAGGTCCAAAATGTCAATACCCCATCTGAGCCTATAAATAGGACCAGCAGGGTCCTTATTTGGGGCATCAGATTCGGGACGCTGCCAGGCTGCCCAAACACAAGGTCTGATCCATGTACGTCCATGCCATTGCTTCTCCACCTGCTGCTCCTTTTTCTACAAGCAAGAAGGTCGAGACGAGAAGAGAATGAGGAGAAGAAGGGCTTCCCAGTCTGCCTTGGTGGTTCTTCCTTCTCGTCTAAAGCTACTCCAACACAAAGTAGGAGACCACATCATCTTCACCGAGCTGCGACTACCTTTTGCATTATGCTCATTGTGGATTCTTTCCTCTCTCTTGTTCTTCTCATTTCTCGCATCATGAGTGAGTAGTTCCTTTTCACTGGGGTGTGGGGACTAGCCCCGCTGCCCATGCAAGCATGTACTCTTGTTAAACATTCCAGGACAATGTATATAACTTTCCATTTCGTTGTTAATCGTTAATGTTTGTAGTTTGGTTACCTGCTCACTTTCATCTTGTTTTTCCCTATGTTGTGAGAACTTCTATATGTAGGGTAGACTGTCAATTAACAAGGTTGACTCCCAAACTAGAAATAGAATGGAATTCCTTGAAGTCATCATTGTATGATTCGTGAGGGGATGAGCCATCTAGCCTACGGTGATGCTTCTTGTGCCTAACGCCTATATAGGGGGCCCACAGCTTTAGTTGGATTTTGTATCTTTGGAGCCGTAAGTATATGAACCGGATGGTGACGAGACATCTGATGCCAAAGGTGATGCTTACGTAAACCTAACGCCCATATGGGGGGTTTTGCAGCAGCTCTATTGGATAGTTATATCTTGCCTGGATGTTTGATGTTTGGATGTGTTTGCATGTGTAGTGGTGGTGAAACCTGAGATCATCCCGGAGATTCCACATCATTAATCTAGATCTAAATTTAAATCTTCTCTTTCCTTTCTTACAATTAGTTTAATTAACCCCAAATCAACCCTTGGTTCTAAATATTAGTCTTACTTGAGCTAGATTTGACTAACGACGATTCTTAAAAAATGTTGTCTCTTGGGATTCGATCCTCAACTATACTGCGATAAGACCCATCTGCTTGCGGGTGGTATTATTGCACAAGGTTTTGGTAAAAGCTCAGGGATTTCAACCCTGAGTGAATTTGTTAGTGTGATAATATTCCACGTCAAATTCTGGCGCCGTTGTCAGGGACAACAAAATCAGTTAGTCAAATCTAGTTCTTTTGAGGCTAATTTAGGTTTTTGCTTTTTCTTTTGATAAAATCGATCATCTACTTGAATTTCACTCTACTCCATCAATATTACTTCAGATCTTTTCATCTCAGGTACCATCAAGGACTAGTGCATGCACCGTTTGAACAGTCTCGGTCTCTCTTCTAGCTTTGACCCTGAGATAGATTGGACATTTCATCGTCAGAACAGAGAGAACCAAGCAAGAATGGCTCAAGAAGAGGAAATAGCCCGAAGGGTTGCTCAAGCCATCAATGCACAAAGATAAAGACTCATGCAAGAAGCTAGGGCTGCAGTTCAAGAATAAATCCTAGCAGTGCAAGCAGCAACGCAAGCAACAAAACTACAAAAGGATCTTAGGGTGTTCTCAATCCCTAAAGCTACTGATGTTCATCATCCAGTTCAACCTCCTCCCATCCATGCTCCCAATTTTGAGATAAGGGCACATTGGATTACCTTGCTTCAAAACAACCCATTCTATGGTAAACAAGGAGAAGATAGTCAAGAACATCTTCTGAGGTTCATTGATCTATATGCCATGACAAAGCAAAATGGTGTGTCTGACGATGCCATTAGACTCCATATTTTCAAGTATTATCTTGCTGGTAGATCTATAAGTTGGTATAACTCCCTGCAATGCAAACCCGTCACTACTTGGGAACAACTACAAAATGTTTTTCTGGAAAATTTTTACCCTCCTTCACTCACCTATGAAATTAGGGTCGAATAACAATGTTCACTCAATCCCCTAGAGAAACCCTTACTGAAGCATGGGAAAGATATAAAGATCTTCTACGCAAGTGTCCATATCATGGAATCCCTAAGAATCAACTTATTGAAATCTTCTATAGGGGTGTGGACGCTGACATCAAGAGGTTTTTAGACTCCTCATTCGAAGGAAACTTTATGCGTCATAGTTATGATAGCGCATGGAGGGTTGTCACCCTTGGAGCTAAAAATCAAGCTAATTGGGGTAGGTCTGTAGGTAAGGGAGTATTGAAGGTAGCTATGGTTGAAGTTATTCCAGAATACAAGTCTATCGCTGAGACCCTCAAACTCTTAGTTTCCAAGCAAGACCATATCAAACCATCCCTTGGTGCATTTGGAAGAGGACGTTCACCACCTCAACAACAACAACAGATCAAGTCAGCTTCATTGTTCTGTGAAGCATGTAAAGGTACCGATCATTCCACCTTAGCATGCAATGTTCTATATGATGTGGTTCTAAGCAATGCTTATGGACAAGGAGATAATGGTCAAATGGAAAATCTTAATGCTGTCAACACCATTCTTGGTCAAGGATACTACAATCCAAATCAAAATAGGAACCATCCTGGCTTTCAATATGGAAATCCTTTAGGAGCAGAAAACTCGCGACAACTTGGTTCAAACAATCAACAACATGGCCCATTAGGATTCTAGTATAATCAACAAAAAAATTTCCACAATCAAGGAAGCTTTAAGGGTAACTTTCAGAACAGGAACTATAACAATTATTAGAACAACTCTCAGTTCCAGAACCTCAACCAAGCCCCTTACCAGAACCAACAAAAAGGGCAACAAGCCGGTCCCGTCCCTCCGGATGATAAACTAACAGTCATTGAGAAGATGTTTCAGTCACAACAGACTATGATAGCTAACCAGCAAGCTCATTAGAAGGCTATTGAATCTCAACTAGCTCAACTTGCAGATAGTACGAAACCACCTACTGGAGCATTTTCTAGCCAACCAGAGAACAATCCTAAGCACCCAGAACAACTGAAGGCTGTCACAACTAGGTCAGGGAAAGATTATTTTGATCCTCCCGAAAAGACACCTGTGGGTATTACAGACAAGGATGACTCCGTGATTACACAAGACTCTACTCCTGAGTCTCAACCAAAAGAGTCAGTAACTGCTGAAGAAACAGATAAGGGAAGTTCTAAGAAATCAACTGTTGCAGAAATGGAAACACCAGAACCGGATGTTCCTGTATACAAGCCTCGTATACCTTTCCCAGCTCGTTTGAGGTAGACCAAGATTGACACTCGATTCAACAAGCTCAAGGAAGCCATGAAAAAGCTTCATGTTGATATACCTTTTTTGGATGCACTGGCTGAGATACCAGCCTGGATAAAGTACTTGAAGTCACTTCTCACCAGGAAATATATAACTGAGGAATATGAGACAGTCAAGTTAGCAACAACTACTTTAGACATCATCTAGAGTAAGATGCCCAAGAAGCAGAAAGATCCAGGATCATTTGTAATCTCTTGCCACATCAATGATTCTTCATGTAAGAAGGGATTGGCAGATCTTGGTGCTAGCATTTCCATTATGCTACTTAGCCTCTGCAGAAGACTAGGGTTTGTTGAACTGCTCCCAACCGGCATGACAATACAACTTGCAGATAACATCGTGACTCTACCCTTGGGAATCATTGAGGATGTCCCTGTCAAGGTTGGCAAAGATTCTTATGTCCCTTGTGACTTTGTCATCATGGACATAAAAGAAGACACTAGATACCCCCTCATCTTTGGACGTCCATTCCTTGCCACTGCAAGATCCCTAATTGATGTTGAAGCAGGAACCTTACTGCTCAGATTAGGTAAAGAAACTCTCGAATTCAAAGTTTTTGAAAGTATACGAAGACCCAGTATGCAAGAAGAAGTCTACTTGATTGAGTGCATAGAGCAGATGACACTACTTACACAAGAGGATTATGAACAAGACGATCCTTTAGAAGTGGCTCTAACAACCCCATCTGCTGATGATTCCATTGATGAACAAATAAAAGATTGTGATCTCCAAATCAACACTGCTAAGGAAGGTCCTGAAGATAAATTTGAGGTACTCAAAGTTGTAGATATTACTGAAGACTCATGTGAGAAACCACAAGATCCTGAAATGAAGACCTTACCCAAATGATTGAAATACATGTTTTTAGATGAACTAAAGGTCTTCCCAGTCATTATAAATTCAGATCTAACAGCGGAACAAGAAAATAGACTCTTGACGAAATCAAAAGAAAGAAAGAAAGCAATAGGGTATGAGATGAGTGATCTCACTGGGGTCAGTCAAGCACTTTGCATGCACAAAATCCCTATGATGGAAGATCACAAGCCAACCGTTGAAAACCAAAGGAAACTTAATCCAAATATGAAAGAAGTTGTCCGCCTTGAAGTTATAAAGTTGCTCAAGACAAGTATTATCAATCCGATCTTCGATTCACCATGGGTAAGCCCCGTGCATGTTGTCCCGAAAAAGGGTGGAACTACTATAATACAGAATGAAGACAATGAACTCATCCCCACTCGAACAGTCAATGGGTGGAGGATGTGTATTGATTATAGGTAGTTGAACAAAGCGACACAAAAGGATCATTTTCCGATGACTTTTCTTGATCAAGTCTTAGAAAGATTGGCTCACCAAGAATATTTATGTTACCTCGATGGTTACTCTAGATTCTATCAAATTCCTATACATCCAGATGACCAAGAGAAAATGACTTTTACTTGCCCATTTGGAATATATGCCTTCAGAAGGATGTCGTTCGGTCTCTACAATGCACCTGCAACTTTCCAACATTGCATGGTAGCTATATTTGCTGGTTTCACTAAAACACTTATGGAAGTTTTTATGGATGACTTTTCTGTGTACGGAGATTCATTCGACTCATGCCTAAAACACCTCTTCCTTTCTCTCAAACGGTGTGAAGAAGCACATCTTGTGCTAAATTGGGAGAAGTGTCACTTTATGGTAAAGGAATGCATTGTCCTCGGCCATAGGGTCAGTAATCGAGGAATTGAAGTAGACAAGGCCAAGATCAAAGTAATATCCAAGCTCTCTATCCCAACAAATGTTAGGGAAGTTCATGCATTCCTAGGTCATGCAGGCTTCTACAGATGGTTTATAAAGGACTTCTAAAAAATAACCAAGCCAATGACGAATTTGTTACTAAAGGACTCTGAATTCAATTTTGATGAATAATGTGTTAAAAGTTTCAACAAACTGAAGCATACCCTTACAACAACACCCATCATCAGAGCTCATGATTGGGACCACCCTTTTGAAATTATGTGTGATGCAAGTGATTACGCGGTGGGTGCCCTCTTGGGCCAATGTATAGAAAAGAAACACTATGTGATCTACTATGCATCGAAGACCCTTGATGAAGCTCAGAGGAATTATGCAGCTACTGAGAAAGAACTTCTTGCAGTCGTATATGCTTTTGACAATTCAGATCCTATCTCATAGGTTCAAAAGTCATTGTCTACATGGATCATGTTGCTATTTGTTACCTTCTGGAAAAGAAAGATGCAAAACCCAAGATAATTAGATGGATTATCCTTTTGCAAGAATTTGTTCTAGAGATAAGAGATAAAAAGGGTACAAATAATGTTGTAGAAAACCACCTCAGTCGCATCCACACTCTGAATACTGAGAAGATCCCGATGAATGATTCCCTTCTAGATGAACAACTAATGAAGGTCTCAGAAGATACACTGTGGTACTCAAATTATGTGAACTACCTTGCTACTGGGATTATCCATCCTGAATGCACTTGAAATGCACTGAAGAAAGTTATGCATGATGTGAAACAATATCACTGGGATGAGCCATACCTCTTCAAGCTCTGTGCTGATGGTCTTTACAGACGTTGTATCACTGAAGAAGAAGCCAAAATCATTTTAGAACAATGCCACTCAAGCCCAATGGGAGGCCATATGAGTTCTAAGAAAACTGCTATAAAAGTTTTGCAATGTGGCTTCTTTTGGCCAACCATATCCAAAGACTCCTATAACTTTGTTCTATCGTGTGCGAAATGTCAAAGAACAGGTAACATAACAAAGAGGGATGAGATGCCACTGAAGTTGTGGCAAGAAGTCAAGATATTTGATGTTTGGGGGGTGGACAACATGGGTCCTTTCCCATCTTCTCATGGATTTTCCTACATCCTTGTGGCAGTGGATTACGTCCCAAAATGGGTTGAAGACATACCGACTATCACTAGTGATTCCAAACCCGTCATCAAGATGTTCAAAGACATTATTTCCCCCCGTTTTGGAGTCCCACAAACTATGATATCTGACAGAGGTTCTCATTTTCTTGAAAGAAGCTTTGAAGCATTGCTGAGGAAATATGGTGTAACTCACAAGGTAGCCTCACACTACCACCCACAAACAAGTGGATAGGTAAAGGTCTCTAATCATCAACTCAAGGCTATTTTGGAAAAGACAGTAGGCCACAACCGAAAAGATTTGTCAGTAAATATGAATGACGCATTGTGGGCCTACAGAACAACTTCTAAAACTCCCCTCGGAACTACACCATTTTGATTGATCTATGGAAAGTCTTGCCACTTGCACAAAGCATGGTGGGCAATTAAACAACTGAACTTTGATATGAAGAAAGCGGGCCAAGCTAGGATTCTGCAACTCTAGGAGCTGGAAGAACTTCGGATGACAGCTTATGAGACTACATGAATTTATAAAGAACGCATGAAGCTTTGGCACGATGGTCATCTAAAAAGAAAGGACATTCAAGTCGGAGACCAAGTTCTTCTGTTCAACTCAAGACTGAGGTTATTCCCAAGAAAACTCTGCTCTTGCTGGTCTGGACCTTACATCCTCAAGAGCATCTACCCACATGGTGCTTTCTCTTTATAGAGTGAAAAGTCAGGAAAATTTGTGGCAAATGGTCAACGTTTCAAGAGATATTTCACCCCAGCCAACACAGGCACTGAAGCAATGCTGAATCTCACCAATCCAACATATCCACCATACAAGTTGAAGAAATCAAGTTGAGCCAATGACGTAAAACAAAGGTGCTTGTCGGGAGGCAACCCGATCAATAAATTCATATTTAGTTTTAGTTTTGAATTAGGAATTTTTCTTAATCTTGTTTTTACCTTTTTAGATAATTTTGCACCAAATAAAATTGCATCACGAGATGCTATCTTGAGTTCTGAATGGTCTTTATGTTTGAGATTTTCAGATGGAGGACGCACGCTGATTGGAACGCAACCACATCTGGTGGTCCAAACGACACAAACTTTCCCCTCCATCTCGGATTTAGAGTTTTCTCGGGATGAGCAAATTTCTAAGTTCGGGGTGGAGGGTGGGTGGTACGTACTTCACTTTCCACCTTCACCCATCTAATTCAGACTTAAGATTTCATCGTTGCATTTTTGACCAAAATTTTCAAATTTTTTGAAATTTTCCAAAGAAATTTGAACAGATACTGGATGAAGTTTTAACACTTTTTCGTTTCGATCTCTATGCATTTTGGATCATTATACCCTCCTTATTTGAAGCATATCCTCAAAAGGACCTTCTTCTGAAAACCAGCCTTTTGATTGAAATCATCTTGTGAAGCTTATGAATCCTAACATCACGATCTTTATGCAAAAATGGCAAGTGTGTTTCAAACTGATAGGGATCAAACACATCATGCTTCCTAACTGACTAGTGGGACAACAACATGGAATCCCCACCGGATCCTCGTCAAGTCATTATTTGAGTAGAGTACGATAAAGAGAACAACCCAGTGTACGAAATTGTAAATCAAGTTGCATTCTGATCTGAACTCTCTTCTACGCTTCTTTTATCATCTTCATACCCCTCCATCCATAAAAAAGAAACAAAAATAGCCAAAATAGTGCCAAAACCTAAGTTTAGGGTGGCACACCACTTCCCTCTATATCCACTTCTTCCATACCCCTCGCAAATTAATAGGGGCATACTACCAAGAAAAGATGTCAAAGCACACACAAAATAGGCAATCTCGAGTCGAATAGAGGAGAGATTCACACAAAAAATGCAATAATGAAATTGCAAATAATATAATAAAAATCTCAAGTCGAATAGAGGAGAGATTTATTTCTTCCTTCCATACCACCCTTCACTCCCTTTTCTACCTAATGGCACAATAAATGCCTCCACTACCCTGAAATACACCAGTGTTAGATCTGATGCACACTTGTTGTTCTGTTGGTATCTCTGGACTCTTATGAAACTATCTAACATGCTTTCTGATTGGAAAAAGTGAGGAGGAAGTGAAGTTGGAAAGCAAACTCAGGAATGAAGATAGGGTAAGATGTGTTCAGTGGTCTCAGGAAGTTGTGATGCTTAGTCATACTAAGCAGAAAGGAAACAATCATGTTGTAAAGAGGAGGCAATCACATGACCAGAAAGTATTCATTTGGCGAATGTTTTAGATTTTGTGTTACTCGAGGACGAGCAACATTTAAGTTCGGGGTGTTTTGATGAATGCATATTCATCAAGATTTTCAGTCGCCTTTTTGGGACCAATTTGACTCAATACATCCATTTTCATTTACTAAATATCACAATATACAAAATCACCTAATTGGTTCAATTACCAGAATTATTAACTGAGATTTTGTTGAATTTATGCAGGTCTTGATGAGGTCAAACAAACAGCTGTTATCCACCTCCTTTTAACCCTAATCCACCTTCAATCATCACTACCCCTTTCTTCACTCCATCTTTACCTCCATCAACCATCATTCAAATCAAACCCTTTTGAGTGGGACCCACCTTTCTCAACCCTTAACCTACCCTCACTCATCCTTGGTCTTGACCATACGATCTCACCCATATGGTTTCATCCATACAGTTTTGACCTATCGGTCTTAGCCGTTCATCCATTCGGTCTCAGACCACAAGATTTTCTTCAGCACCAGATCGCTGATCGACGGTCCCCTTCCATTCAATCAAACGATCTGCCCTAATGGTCTTGGGCAATCATTTTTCCTCTAAATGGTTTTACAAGACTATATAGGCATCTTTTTGCAAGACCATATGGCCATTCCACCTCAAAATCATTTGGCCAATATCCACCCCGAGACCGTTTAGGCATCTCGGCTTGCAGCAAACCATTTGGAGGTTCTCACCTCCTACTTCCCTCCTTCCACTTCCTCCCGCCATCATAGAAACCCTAACAACACCTGCAACCTCTTTCACTGCCATCTTAAGATGCATCCAAACTTGACCTGCAACAACCCCGATTGCGCCACCACCTCCTCACACCAGCAATGATCGACTGCCTCTGCTCCCGCACCTTCATCTACCTACCTATAACCCTAGAAGCCACCAGACCTCCTCCATTGTCAATAACAGATCGCCGCAACACTCGCACTAACTCTTCTCCTGCTCCATCTACCAGAAACGACCCCATCATTCTCACACAATTCTCCTCTGCCCTCCAAATGATCTTCGTGACCGCACGACAACAAACGGTCTTCAAGACTGTGTAGCCGTCGTCCACTAGTTAGCCAGATAGGTTGCGAACATGAGAAGTGTAGACCGTTTGACGACGCTCTCTCTGCTAGACCGTATGGACACCTACTCGCCAAACCAAGACCGATCAGATGCAATGACTAATTGGACGATCAGAGAGCACAGACTGCTTGGCCAGCCACCGTCTAAGACTGTTTGGATGTCTCCGAGACCGATGGCAGCAAACCAATTGCTACCCACGAAGCAAGACCGTATGGTCACTAATATCTCAAGTCTGATCAAAGCTGAATGATAGAGAAGAGTACACCGCAAGACCGTTTGGATAAGTATCAGTTTCAAGATCGTTTGTGCGAGACACCAATCTACAAAACCATTTGGAGGATAGGTTGGGTTGCAAATCGTATGGAGGTATAAATCCATGACTGATTGGACTCATCAGCACCAGACCGTATGGGCATATATACATAACTGTTTGGAGGAAAACTAACACAAGACCGTTTGGTCATCTAAACGGTCTCCAAACCGTTTGGAAAAGCTGAGAAAATTTCAACAGGGTCCAAAATGTCAAGACCCCATCTGAGCCTATAAATAGGACCAGTGGGGTCCTTATTTTGGGCATTAGATCCGAGACACCTCCAGGCTACCCAAACACAAGGTCTACTCCATCTACGTCCACACCATTGCTTCTCCACCCACTACTCCTTTTGCTACAAGCAAGAAGGTCGAGCCAAGAAGAGAAGGAGGAGAAGAAGGGCTTCCTGGTCTACCTTGGTGGTTCTTCCTTCTCGTCCAAAGATGCTCCGAAATGACGTAGGAGACCACATCATCTTCACCAAGCTATGACTACCTTCTACATCATGCTCATGGCAGATTCTTTCCTCTCTCTTATTCTTCTCATTTATCACATCATGAGAAAGTAGTTCCTTTTCACTGGGGTGTGGGGACTAGCCCCGCTTCCCATGCAAGCATGTACTCTTGTTAAACATTCCACGGCAATGTATATAACTTTTCATTTCATTGTTAATCGTTAATGTTTGTAGTTTTGTTACCTGCTCGCTTTCATATTGTTTTTCCCTATGTTGTGAGAACTTCTATATGTAGGGTAGAATGTTGATTAACAAGGTTGACTCTCAAACTAGAAATAGAATGGGATTCCTTAAAGTCGTAAGTGTATGATCCGTGAGGGGACAAGCCATCTATCCTATAGTGATGCTTCTGTGTGCCTAACGCCTGTATAGGGGGCCCACAACTTTAGTTGGATTTTATATCTTCGGATCCGTAAGTATATGAACCGGATGGTGATGAGACATTTGATGCCAAAGGTGATGCTTACACAAACGTAACACCCGTATGGGGGGTTTTGCAGCAACTCTATTGGATAGTTATATCTTGCATGGATGTTTAATGTTTGGATGTGTTTGCATGTGTAGTGGTGGTGAAACCCGAGACCATCCCGGCGATTCCATATCATTAATCTAGATCCAACTTTAATTCTACTCTTCACTTTCTTGCAATTAGTTTAATTAACCCCAAATCAACCCTTGGTTCTAAATATTAGTCTTACTTGAGCTAGATTCGACTAACGATGATTTTTAAAAATGTTGTCTCTTGGGATTCGATCCTCAACTATACTGTGATAAGACCTGTCCACTTGCGGGTGGTATTATTGCACAAGGTTTTGGTAAAAGCTCAGGGATTTCAACCCTGAGTGAATTTGTTAGTGCGATAATATTCGAAGTCATTGGTCATAGGACCCATCATATCGATATAATTTCATCATGTTTCATTAAGGCTCACAACCATCACCCTGTGTCATATGATCATCACCATAGTATACACAAGATATGACATTCATTCAATGTCAAGGTTAGAATCACACAAGTAGGAGCGAGGAAAAGTAATCACATGCCATTCATCCAATGAAATCAACAAGTATAACATACCCTAGGATTAGGGTTAGGGCTCACTTATATACACGATTAGGGTTTTACATACCAACACTATCAACAAACCCTAGGTATCTCACCTTCCAACATTCTTGGAACCTGTGGGTCAACCACTATCATCAAGGCAACCATTATTATCAACACATGTGATAACCCTTTATCGGTTGAATAAGGCATTGGGTCACAACCCATGCAATCGAATGATGGAAACACCTCTTGATCAACACCAAAACCAATCAACCAAACATAACCACAACACCCCAGAGGTCGAAGGGATCCAAGGTCGAAGACACATCCGTGACAAAGAGAAACACCAAAGGCAACGACCAAAACCAGTGACCAAAAGCCATTAACCCATATCAAGCGGTCGCAGAGAAACCCTAGGTCCAATGAAACCATCAATTCATGAGACCAAAGAGAACCAACCTTACCTTGATCGAATAAGAACCCTACTTCAAATAGAATCATTAATCCATGCAACTGAAGGGAATCCATGAAGAAAAATGATTGAAGGAAACCAACTATTCCATGTGACCAAAGACGATCAAGGGTCTATGCGACTAAAACAAAAGGAACCACTTCATTTGACTAAAATCAGAACCAAACCTTCACAACAAGATACACCACATGAAGGATGTTTTAGAGAGAGAAAAACATCATTAAAACATAAATTAATATATTAAAGATAGAACTCTTGATAAAGAAAACTCATTAGGGCAAAGATCACATTCAAAACCCAAAAACCAAGCATTCCTTATAACCAATATCATAACCATGATATGGTAAACGAAATTTCAAGATCCAACTCATGAAAATAGAACCCAAACTCCATCTCATCCAAGGAATCCGAACCAAAACTTAAGATTAACAAAAATAAAGATTTAGTTGCATGTAAAACCACCATCATTACCTTCCATTAAAGTTCGACCACATGAATTAGGGTTTAGATAAAAAAGTAAGTGCATGCAAGATAAATATAGAAACTTAACCCTAATCAAGATGACATCATCAACAGAAAGATATTACATCTTAAAATGAGTTACATGTAGGATTAAACTCCTATAATAGGGAAGAAAAACCATTATATAACCCACCTTGGATGATAGTTGCACCACCTCCATGCAAAGATCCAAAAGCAAGAAGGAAACCCTAGCCTTGATCTCCTCCACAACCAAGCTAGTCACCACCTCAAAAGAACAGAGAAAACCCTTGGTTAATGGGTAAGAAAGAGAACCAAAACCTCAAGGCCAAAAGGAACAAGAAAGGGAGAGAAAGGGAGAAGATCTTCATATCACTCAGTTACTACCATGGAGAACCAAGGATTCGACCTCTATGGAGAGAAGTCTCTCAAAAGACCACCATTGAAAACTATGGATTCGGACAAGAGAAGAAAAGGAGATAGGGTTTTGCAAGAAAATGAAATCAAGAGATGTAATCACTTACTGAAGATCAAAGAACCACCAATGATCACCAAGGAAGAGCTTCTCTAAGCTTGGATCACCACATGCAAGGGATCTCAGCCACCAAGCACTAAGGATGAGCTTCTCCTCACCACCAGGCACACTAGGGCCAATCACAAGATGGAAGAGAGAAAGAGGAAGGCTAAAAGAGGTACTTGTATGTCTAGGAGAGATGTTATATACTTAGGAGCATGAGAGAGGTGAAAGGGGGTTTAGTGTCAAGATATTAGGGTTCCACATGACACTTGTCCACCAAGGAACAAGCATGCACCCACTAGAACCATGCATGAAAGATAGGTCATGAAAAACTACATAAACCAGAGACCTCACTAGGTCCTAGATGACCTTCAATCGTAGAGGACCATGGCCACAAAGGCACATGGTCGCAGTGAAACCAAGCAACCCACATAAACCAAGCGACCAAACCCTAGGTCAAGCTACCCAAGGAATAGATCTGAACCTTATGCGACCATAGAGATCTCAAAGTATCAATCAAAACTCATGCAAGTGTAGAGAAAAAATCAAGGATATCCAAGGATGGTCACAAAAAACCAATAACACCAAACGGTCAACATCAACAAAGGGCATGAAGGCAAACCCTAGAAACAACACTCAACATGTCACCTTCTCTCACGTTCTCAAACCAAAGCATAAAAAGGTGCCCCAAGGTACCATTATCTCTCTCTCATGATGTCAAGGTATCCAAGGTACACTCTACATGTGAAAAATTGGAAGATAACCCGTCAACATGGGTAAATTGCAACTTGGTCAAAAACAAGCACATATATAGCAAAACTAGCTCAAACATTATTCAAATTGGACCAAAATGAAATCATAACCATGTATGATGTTATAAAAGAATCTCAAAAGATTAGATTAAGGTTTTAAGCATCTTATTAAGGAACCAAGGTTATCCCAAAATCTAAGTCAGGGGTCTGACAACCATAAACCCCTAATAAGGATTTTTCCCCCGAAATCAAACGTGAGAAGAGATGGGTACTTCATATACATATCTTCCTCAAGATCCCATGTGGATTCCTCTATGACATGGTGATGCTAGAAAACCTTAACCAACATGATATCCTTCTTCTTCAACTTCTTTACTCTTCTATCCAAGATCAACACATGGCCTTCCATAGAAGACACATCCTCATCCAATTCTACCTCCACTGGATGCAAAACCAACTCTGTGTCTGGGTGACACTTCCTCAGCATTGGTACATGAAACACTAGATGCAACTTGTGTAACTCAGGTGGCAACTCCAACTCATATGCCACCTTCCCAACATGTGCCACCACAGGATTAGGTCCCATATAAATGGGAGCCAACTTACCCTTCTTCCCAAACCTCAAAACACCCTTCCAACAAGAGACCTTAAGGTACACTCTATCTCCCACTTGGAACTGTAAGGGCCTGTGACGGTTATCTACATATGACTTTTGCCTATCCTGGGTTGCCTTTAACTGTTGCTATATCATCTTTATCTTCTTTGTTGTCTGTTACACAAGCTCAAGACCAAGAAGATGATATTCACCGGTCTCATACCAACACAATGGACACCTACAAAATCTCCCATACAACGCCTCATAATGTGCCATATCAATGCTCATCTGATAATTGTTATTGTAGGAAAATTCTATCGGGCTAAGGTGGACATCTCAACTGCCCAAAAATTATAAGACATAAGCTCTCAGCAAGTCCTCCAAAGTCTGTATCATCCTCTCTGACTGTCCATCTGTATGTGGGTGGAACACCTCAACTATTATCCAAATTTGTGTGCAAGCGCTCCCAAAAATGAGTAGTGAACTGAGGTCCTCTGTTAGATATGATGGTAGTTGGGATACCATGGAAACACACTATCTCATCAACATATATATGTGCAAGCTTCTCTGTTGTGTATTTCATCTTCAATGGTAAAAAGTGTGCTATCTTTATCAAGTTGTCAATGATTGCCCAGATAGAATCATGACCATTGGCTATCCTAGGAAGACCAACCATTCCATTTCCACTGTGGTATGGGCAATGGTTGCAATGTCCCAATAGGCTTCTGATGCTTTGCTGTAGCCTACTGATACACTGTGCACTTTGCAGCAAACTCCACCACATCATGCTTCAAACCAGGATACCAATACAAATATTTAAGGTTATGGTACATCTTGGTGCTACCTGGGTGCATAGCATACATTGAACAATGAGCCTCTTTGAAAACCATCTTCCTCAAATCATCAACATTGGGAACCACCAATCTACTATGGTAACACACTGTCCCATCCTTTGACTCATGGAAGACATCACGCTTCTCGCTATCGAACTCTGCTCATATCTGTTATATCACAATATCACTCTCATGTGTGTCTCCAATTTACTACCTCAACATAGTCTTTACCTATAACTGTACCAACAAACTTGCCAACAGGGATACTTCCAACTTCACATTCATCTGATGTAAGGAGACCAACATGTCTCTCTTATGTCACACCAAGGAGCACAACTACACCTTATCTGTATATGATGACGATGAAGATTTCCTTCTCAAGGCATCTGCCACCACATTCACATTTCCTAGATGGTAATCTATAGTGCAGTCATAATCCTTGATTAACCCAATCTAGTGTCTCTTCCACATGTTCTACTTCTGTTGTGAAAAGATGTACTTCAAGTTCTTGTGATATGAGAAGATATGAAGATAATGTCTCCAGATCTTCAAGGCATGAACCACTGCAGCTAGCTCTAGATCATGGGTGGAATAGTGCTCCTGATGCTTCTTCAATGGTCATGATGCAAAACAGATCCATTCTTATCCTACATTAGCACACATCCCAGACCATTCCTCAAGGCATCATAAAAGAAAATATAGCCTTTTCCTTGCTCAAGGAGAACCAACACTAGAACACTAGTTAGCATTTCCTTCAACAACTGGAAAACATGTTGGCACTTGTCATCCCAGACAAGAGTTACTTGATGAACCTCCAATAATAGCTTGCCAAACCTAGAAAATTGTGAACTTCTATAGGTGTCTTTGGCTGCTCCCACTCTATCACAGATTCTACCTTCTTGGTGTCCACACAAACACCCTCAACAAATATCACATGTCTTAGGAATGACACCTCCTTCAGCCAAAATTCACACTTGTTGAACTTAGCATACAACTGATGTTGTTTCAACAAGGTCAATGCCTGACAAAGATGTTGTTCATGACGTTGGTTGTTGTTGCCCCCATCCTCTACTAGTCAATCCAGAAGAACCATCCTGTGACACCTATCCACATCCTCAACCTCCCCTGTTGCTAAACTACTATCTCTACAAGCCCTTCTAACTTAGAAAAATTGGGATTTTTTTCAGAGATTGGATGCAGTTACTAATTCATGATATGGCATGTACAAAATGAAAACTTCATTCTCAATTCTACAAGAATTTTTATGAAAGTGTTTCATTTGCTTCTCTTCAATGGAAGTTTAATTTTCCCAAAATGTATCCTAATTTTTGGCCTAATTATTCTTGTCTCGGTTGCTGCATCACTTCATCATCCTTCACATGGTAATATAGTCTTGTATACCCGGTCTGTCCACACTTGTAGCTAGTTTTTCTCTCATACCATGGCCTAGATGACCCTATCACTGACACTGATGCCGTGTTGTTGGCTCGTGCTGGTGGAAAACTATGACCTCTTCCCTTACTTGGTGACCACTGTGTCTGCACACCCGAACTCTATTATGATTGCAGTGCTGAGAACCTAGGCTTCTTAAAGCTTCTAAATGACTGCCCACGGTACTGTGTCAGTCTCTTCTTGGCACTGACCTCATGTTTCTCAACAAGAAATCTCTCTATCCTCCTAATCGACTCCACGGAAATGGAAAATTTCTCACGGTTCTCCAAATATGACACTGGGGTAGTCAACTCCGTACTCAAGCCCTTTTCAAAACGTCTGACCCTCTCTTGATCTGTAGCAGCCATATGAGGATAGAACCTCAGTAGCTCCATAAACTTCACCTCATACTCGTTAATCAACATGGATCCCTATCAAATCCTCTCAAACTAGTTGATCTTCTCATCCAGGTAGGTTTAAGGTAAGTACTAACTGATGAACTCATGTCAGAACTCCTCCCAACTGATAGAAGCACCATGCCTCTTCTCCTCAATGGATCACCAATGGAAAACACTTCCTTTTAAAAGATTCACAACATGTTTCACTTTGTCTGCCTCACCGATGTTGAGGATCTTAAAGGCCTTCTCCAACTCAATAAACCAAACATAAGCATCTTTTGGATTTGTCGTACCATCATACTCCACATCACAAACTTGCCTCAACCTTTCAAAGGTCTTTCCGGTTACTGAATATTCAGCACTGGGAACTTCTACCCTTGACTATGGTGCAAGCATTCTATCTTCCATGTGCGTCATAATCACCAAAACTGTCTGAACTAGGACTAAAAGGTATGGTTTTCCATCATGCCTAGATCAAACTGGGACATCTCGGGCACTCCGTCAACCCTCTCCTACCTCGTGGCATCACCTCCTGGTGCAACAACACTACTCTCGGTAGCATGCTCTTCATGTTCTCTAGCCATCTTTTCCTCTCTTCTTCTTCTTTTGCATAAGCAGAAGTTACCTTTAATAGACTGGAGGACACTAGAGCAGACACAAACCGTAGTCCTATGTCCCTAAAGACTTGGCGAATCTAAAGCTCTAATACCAACCTTAACTGTAATGACTCAACATGACACAAAATGAGATTACTCAAAACAAATGTAGAATTAACACTAATCAACCAGGTTACCAAAAAACATAGGGAATTAAAACCATTTTCACATAAGCACAAAAACTAGATCATATCACATCGGAGTCCACAAAAGTCACCTATATATATATATATATATATATATATATATATATATATATATATATATATATATATATATATATATATAGAACACCTGCCAAGAGATTATTACATAGCATCATTCACAGGCTCTCTAACCACATTCTGTTATATATGGTAACCTATCACATATACATACATTCCATATTTGTACACCAAGGCATATAGCCAAAATGTAGTCTCAATATACAACAACTACAAACGCCCCCAATGACCTAAGAGTACAAATATGGCACATATGACTCTACTACAAAACACAAGTAACATATCCAACCTTTCAACAACTATTGTTCCTCTTGCTTCTCAACCTCAACATCATGATCTCTACCTCTTCGTGCTCAACCACCTAAAAGATGTGGAAACCCACAGGGTGAGACCAAACATCCCAACAAGAGATATAACTCTCCGCCAATATCTATTAAGAACACATGTAGACTATATAGAGCAGATTAAACATTTAAAGAAGATTCAACTCAATGATATGTATTAATAGATAACACAAGTTTAGAAGAATAGGGAAATTACCACTGAGCAATAATATTCTAAGAAGGAATATGACAAACATGTATAAAAGTTGACTTCTCTTACCATATTATAATTCAAGAAATCAGTATAAAGATAAGGAAAAGGGATTCATCCAATGTTATTCGTATTTTACACTAAGAAGGCATACTCCACGACTGTGCTATATATTTTATTTTCCCTGAGGATTTGAGTCGTACCACTCAAATCCAACAGACCACTACGAAGTCAAAATTGGTTCCATACAAACTCAATGGAAGAGTTGGAATCCATCACTTCCCAAACACCTCTTGATCGATACAAGAGAAACACCATAGAGACATATCCATCAACTACAAACAATGACATATAGTCAAGTTGAAGGATTGGCTCACATATGGCAATCTATATAAAAACACCTAGCCCGCCTTGGTATAGGTCATGGCGCTAGAAGAATAGGATCACACATGGTCATTCTAAAAAGTGGCATCACATACAATTAAATTGTTGCCTATAACATATGATAAGGAGAACAACTCACACATGGTTGTCTCACACAACCTGTAATTGCAGACTCAAGGAGATACTCGACTTGCTCCCCCGCATATTCAAGAATATGTGCTCCGAGTTTCTCATAGGAATGATTCATTTCACCATCTAGCAATAAAACTGACACTGGAATGAATCTATGGAACAAGGCACCTACATGGTTAGGGTTTCACTTGATTAGTTAAGCAAATTGGGTATCCTTTAGCATCAATCAAGTTACAATGTACAAACCCAAAACAAACTCTACAAGGATAAGGGAAAAGGTACAACCCCAAAACATATAAAACGTGTAAGGTGTAAACTTGTCACCTCATCATCACATGACACTTGTAGCACTACCATTCTCAAGTCCATCACCAATGTCACACAGGCATACAAGGCTATCACCAATGTCACATCACTTGTGGTATATCAATTCCTCAATCACATCACTAGAGGATATCACATCATAATAGGCATTAAACCTTCACCAGGTCATAGGACCCATCACATCAATATAATCTCATCATTGTTTCATCAAGGCTCATAGACATGACCCTATGTCATATGATCACCACCATAGCATACACAAGCTATGACATTCATTCAACCTATAAGGTTAGACTCACACAAGTAGGAGAGAGGAAAAGTAATCACATGCCATCCATCTACTGAACTCAACAAATATAGCATACCCTAGGATTAGGGTTAGGGTTCACTTGTATACATGATTATGGTTTTACATACTAACACTATCAACAAAGCCTAGGTATATCACCTTCCCACATTCTTGGAACACGTGGGTCAACCACTATCATCAAGGAAACCATTATTATCAACACATGTTATAACCCTTCATCGATTGGATAAAGAATTGGGTCACAATCCATGCGATCGAAGGAAAGAAACACCTCATGATCAAAACCAAAACCAATCGAGCAAACATAACCACAACACCCCAACGGTTGAAGGGATCCAAAGATGAAGACACATGAGTGACCAAGAGCAACACCAAAAGCAACAACCAAAACCAGTGACCTAAAGCCATTAACACATATCATGCGGTCACAGAGAAACCCTAGGTTGAATGAAACCATTAATTCATGTGACAGAAGGGAACCAAACTTACCTTGAATGAATAAGAAACCTAGATCGAATGGAACCATCAATCCATGCCACCTAAGGGAATCTATCAAGACAAAAGATTGAAGGAAACCAACTATTCTATATAACCAAAGAGTATCAAGGGTCTATACGACGAAAACCAAAGGAAGCACTTCATTTGACAAAACTCAAAGCAACCCTTCACAACAAGATGTACCACATGAAGGACGTTTTAGAGAGAGAAAACCATAATCAAAATAGAGATTAATATATTGAAAATGAAATCAAGAGATGTAATCACTTACCAAAGATCAAAGAACCACGAAAGATTACCAAAGAAGAGTTTCTCTAGGCTTGGATTACCACATGCAAGGGATCTCGACCACCAAGCACCAAGGATGAGCTTCTCCTCACCACCAAGAACACTAGGG
The DNA here is from genome assembly GCA_963693085.1 of Alisma plantago-aquatica. Lineage (NCBI taxonomy): Eukaryota > Viridiplantae > Streptophyta > Magnoliopsida > Alismatales > Alismataceae > Alisma > Alisma plantago-aquatica. Next base: position 197,356,783 of record OY856412.1, read on the forward strand.
CCAAGCACAAAATGGAAGAGAGAAAGAGGAAGGCTAAAAGAGATACTTGCATGTATAGGAGAGAGGTTATATACTTAAAAGCATGATAGAGGTGAAAGGGGGTTAGGTGTCAAGATATTAGGGTTCCTCATGACAATTCTCAACCAAGGAACAAACATGCACCCACTAAAATCATGCATGCAAGATAGGTCGTGAAAAACTAGGTAAACTAGCAATCTCAATAGGTCCTGGATGACCTTCGATCATAAAGGACTATGGCCAAAAAGGAACATGGTCACAGAGAAACTGCGCAACCCACACAAACCAAACGATCAAACCCTAGGTCAAGCAACCCAAGGAAGAGATCCAAACCTTATGCAATCATAAAGATCTCAAAGCATCAACCAAAACTCATGCAACTGTAGAGAAAACATCAAGGATATCCAAGGATCGTTGTAGAAAACCAAGAACATCAAACGGTCAACACAAGGGTCAACATCATGATAGGGGATAAGGGAAACCTTAGAAACAACACTCAACATGTCACCTTCTCTCTCCTCCTCAAACCAAAGCATAATAAGGTGCCCCAAATTACTATTCACTCTCTCATGATGCGAAGGTGTCAAAGGTACACTTTACATGTGACAAATTGCAAGATAACACCTCAATATGGGTAGATTGCAACCTAGTCCAAAACAAGCACATATATAGCAAAACGAGCTCAAACATTATTCAAATTGGACCAAAATGAAAACATAACCATGTCACATGTTATAAAAGCATCTTAAAATATTATATTAAGGTTTTAAGAATCTTGTCAAGAAAAGAAAACAAGTTTAGCCCAAATTCTAGGTCAGGGGTCTTACAAAAGTAGAACTCTAAGAAGTTAGAGACCAACATGAAAACCATTAACTTGTAGAGGTACAAAATGAACAAGAGGAATCACAATACTTGTGGAATCCCAAGTTCATCTTGTAGAACATGAGCATCATAGACCTAGGAGGGCACACCCTAAAGCCAGAGAGATTTGGTTATCTTGTGACTCATAAAAGTGATGAGTTGGTCATAAATGATAATGAGACAACAACCTACTTAGAATTTGTTAAGGGACCATATTCTAAGAAATGGCTTGAATTGTGATGAATTGAACTTTTGGATTAGATGGATACCTAATGACATAATTAAATACATATCATTAAGTAATTTGAAGAGTTCCAAGTGCTTTGGTAAAGTGTGGATGTTAATTGGTGTTGATATCATGATTAAGATTCCTAAGTTCATGCCTCTGTGGAGTATTTAATTGGATGATCAAATAGCTAAATTTTGTCACTAAATTTGAGTGGAATATAGCTTGATAGGTAGTAAAGTTATGGTTAAATTTTTAGGATGTTTAGATATTCCTAAAAGGAGATATTTGGATTTCAAATCAGTGAATTTTTGTTGATGAATAACGTAAGTTAGACCAAGGTCTTTGATTTGATTAGCCTAAGTTTGGATAAAGCATCCCTTAGTTTTTGGGCTTGGCTCATGTGACTGGATATTAGCCTTAGATCTGTGATCTAGTGGTTGTTTTCCTAGAGGAGGAGAATCCACAGATCAGCTTTAACTGCACACTGACCCTAACCCTTGGATGGGAGATCAACAATTGCTGAGTTATCCCTAAACTTGAGGTTAGATTCAGTTGGGCAAGCAGTAGTCATTACATCATTCCAAAGAGCCCTCTTTTGGTGAATATAAACATGGGAGTAAAGAGAACAGACTCTCCTTTACCTCCTAGTTTCCATTACAGTTTACAACAGGTTGGGAAGAGATGAGATGGGAGATAGAGAGGTAATCCGAGGATGATGAGTAGGCGAAAAGGAAAGTCGAGGCTAGACGAGACTCTAAAGGGTGTCTTCGAGCCCGGTTGGGGTGGTATTGAAGGCTGACGAAATCAATTTTTAGGGAGGATGCACATGGAGTTAGTTGGAGTAGAAGGAGGTACTCTCAAAGGAGATAAAGAATGGGAGCAAGCCCATGGAGGAGTTACGAAGATCTTAGAAGCTTTGGGTTTGTGTGAGGGTGAGTAGATGTGCTTTCCCCTATCTGCTTCGCCATAGTGGAAACCCATAGCGGTGACCTCCTCGAGCTATAAGATGGAGTTACCAAAGGTGAGCCAGAGTGGTCAGTGCTACTTTGGAGGGTTCGACGAACCTCTTGAGCTCAACAAGTTGTGATGAGGAGAAGGTGTTGGAGGAAAATCCTTCACCGGAGAGAACCCAGGCCATGGTGCATGCTGGGGTGCAGGTTGCAGAATGTGATCTGTTTGAGAAAAGTAGATAATGGGTGGTCCAGAAATAGTAGATCGAGTCTGCAGCCTCAAACTGGCCAGCTCAGCATGAACCCAGGCCAGAGCAGGAGCCGTATCCTCTCACAAGACACATGGCGCCATTCAGCTGGTCGTAAGAGGCAAATAATTTAGTAAATACCCAATTCTTAGATAATTCATAGAATTTAGCACGTTCATAAGAAAATTACAAATAATGTACCAAAATTCTTAGAAAAATGAGTACAATAACATGGAATCATTGTATCAGTCTTTTGATGCATAAATATGGATAATATCATGTAAGATGTTATACACTTGTTTCATGAATAATAATAAATAGTAAATGATGACCTAAAATTATGAAAATGCATCAGTATCTTTAAAATATGATATACAATCCATATGATGTCAAATATGATGATGTTTCAACCCAAAATCATGTAATTTGTCTAATGTGGCTAATTATGGCTAACAACCCTAATTAAAGTGCAATAATTACAAACATGTTCAAGAAATCCTAGAAAGTACATAGTTAGCTCATATCAGCAACTAGAATATAATATGTAAATCTAAGACCAGTTTTATTCACAAAATCCATGTTATATGTAGTTGACCCTTAATACATGGTTTGAAACCCTAATTTAGGTTAATGCATGTAACCTATGGTAAATATGTTCACATAATAATGTGAAACACAATTATTAGTAAATGGACTATAATACAAAATATGATATCAGTAAGACAACTCAAAGACAAGAATATGAGTAATTATGAGAATATCCTAATGACTTAAGCTTAACCCTAAAACTAGACGTAGTAGGGTTACGATGATGAAAGTTTGATGATAGTATGTGATCTTGTCTTGATAAAGGTTTAATAAGGATATAGATGACATCAAGAATGTGTGGATTAGGTTTGTATTTCTTGAAGGTACACCCTTACCTCTTACTTGGCCTATTATTCAGTATGGTTGTATTATATGTGTAGTAAAATACTTGTCATATGATATTGGATGAAATGATTGTTCTTGTATGTTATGTTACTTGATCTTTCCATACTTATTGCTATGAAAACATGAAACATAATATATCTATTCCATTATATGTAAGAAATTCAACTCTTTGGTAGTCAAGTTTTGGAAAATAAAGTACTTCAACTCTTTGGTAGTCAAGTACTTGAAAGTGATCCAACTCTTTGGTAGTCTGATCACATTATGAAATGATCCAACTCTTTGGTAGTCGATCATAAGGCCTTCAATGCATTCAACCTTTGGCGGTCAAAGCATGGATGATATAATGGAAAATGTGCCTAAAATATGTGTTCTCTTTTGTTAATGAATATATTTGTGCAAGTATATGGTTTTTCTTATATTTTTTATTACTGCCAAGTTCTAGTTTTATCTTATTGCCAAGCTTAGTAATGAGATGTATATAAAAGATACGTAGGTGTACTCAGTACAATATTCTTAAATATTGTGCTGACATGTACCACATGTAATCTTTTGTTTAGGTTGTGGACATGTGATCTTGAAGAACTAGGATAGTTGAGAGTTGTGTGGTGAGCTAATGTACAAGTGGACCTATTGTCTTAAAATCCTATTGCTAGATGTATTACATGTATAAGTAAACTTTGCACTTCAATATGTAATCTCAAATGTTGTAACAATTCATTATATAATTATATGTTGAATGATGAACATGTGTTGTATGGTTTTATTATTATTCATGTACATGTGCTACTGTTGTTTCCTTTTGACTCCCTCAATTTTCTTCTTCTTATCCTAGTGTTTGGTGTTTAAATTGGGATTCTCACAAAGTTGAGGGTTTCAATATGGATGTCAAAAATAAGATTAAGTTTTAGAAAGTCTGGGGACATCATAGGTGGTATCAGAGCATGAACAATAGCAAAGCCTAGCATTTTCTCATTATGCAACTCAAATAAAAGAACCTTGAACTTAAAACACATCTTTAGGGTTAGATTAGTCATCTTTTAGAGACTAGATCTGACCTAGCCTCTAGGTTAGCACCTATATGTTTGAGAACTAGGTCTAGACTAGTGCTTGTTGTATAGCATGTCTTTAGAAGTCATTCTTTCCTTATAGTTCAGCGGTATGGGACGTTGCATTATTTGGAAATGATGTGCATCAAGGGAAGAGAAACCTTTGACATATGATGCAGCTATGTTTTGGGAAGCTACACCAATCTACACCCTATTCTCACCCTTTTCACTAGGTGACATGGCACTAGACTCTCTACTATGTGTGGGACCCTCATTTTTTGGATTTGGTTTTTGATTCCAATCAGACCGAACCTTGGTAGTTTTCTCTGACGCATGTTTTATCAGATAAAACTATATAATATTTTATTATATATGTAATTATTACAAAAATGTCTCCCCACACATATATGAGTAGGAGGTCCTGCAACCTAAGTGAAAGTGAATGACATCCGTCTAGAAGAGAGAGTAGTTCTAGATTAGATGTCTAGAGCCTTGTCGGAATATGTGACAGATGGAATAGATGGAATAAGATTAAATGATGATATAAGATGTATAGAGATGATATAAGATAGTTGTGATGATATATGTTTGTCTTGACGACCTAAGTTCATATTTGAGGTTTTGAGATAAGTTTGAATATGTAGGTATATGTGCTTTTCTAAGTTAGGATAGGTTAAGACAAGGTTGTGAGTCATCATGAGCCTCAAGATCTTTTACAAAGGAGGGCCTCTAGTATTAGGACCAGTTGTAGGGTTAACTCCAGAGAGAGTGAGACCCAGAGGGAGAAGGTCAGAGAACCTAAGCTCCAAGATATGAGAATTCTGAGAATACACATTATGATATGTCCTAAACTAGAATACTCCTGAGTGATTGAGTTGAGTTACTTTATGCACGATTCTATAGTTTTATTGAACCCTATATGTCCTTGGGAGGACCAAACCCTAGAGACAAGGAGAGGTTGTTTATATGTGCTTATGTGAACATGAATATGAGTAACTACCATCTGGGTGAGGGAGAGAGAGAGTCCTAAGACCCTAGAGGAGGTAACTGTGCAAGTTTGTGTAAAGACTCATGCTCGGGTTGGTGTGTCCTTATAGGAATCTAGTGGTTGCATATATAAGAGAGTTTTGGGTAAGCATGATTCATAGGTATAGAACCTATGGAGAGTATGTCACAACATGTTTTGGTTTGTGCTTATGTGGCTAGAGCTTATAAGGCTATCACTAGTGCCAATGAGGTAATCCAAGAACCCTAGACTAAGAGAGGAAAGATAAAGTATATGCATATGAGATACTCATAGAGTTGAATTAGCTCAGAGAGACTGAGCATGGCACTACCCTCATGATAAGGGTTAGGAAAACCTCATTTGGATTATATAAAGTCTTGATATATGTTTGACAAGTTACTCACATAAGTTTGTTTAGCACAACCATGATGTATATATGCAAGAATGTGATATAATCTTGAGATTTGATATATGGACATGAGATGCGGGAATAATTAAAGATGGTTTAATAGATCTCTATGTATAGATGGCTAACCTTGTACTTGAATAATTATCGCATGACATAATATTGTTGGTTAATCTTGTGATGAAATCACTAGTAAAGTTTGTGACCAAATATGAGAAATGTGAAATGAAATCATATTAATGACATATGTTAGATGAGGTGCTAATATTAGTGTTTAATGAATTGGTTGTATATGCTCGAACAATTAGCACAACATAATGTTGAGGTACCTTGATATGATATAGATGGATAATGTGGGTTAATTATAATTAACTCCTTCATAGAATGTAAAGTTAATGATGAAATCTTATTGCTTTGTTGAAATGAATATGACAATCCTAATGTCACAGATGGAATGAAATAACCTAAGTTTCTAATCCATTAATTCAATCTTTTATGATAGGGTGATTCAGCTTAGATGTTTTAAAACCTCCTAATAATGGTTTGGATATGATTATGGATTTTTGTTTTTGGATGTGTTGCACATAGAGTGGTGTCCTACATATGGATGAAGACCTTTTGGTTTTTCCTTGAAGTAAGAGGATGGCTTAATTTCGAGGATGAAATTCCTTTTTTTTTGGTCGGTCTAAAAAGCCTGTTACTGTATTACCAAAACTTTGGGTACAAAAGAAATTGCGCCCCCATAACAGCCCTGGATGAAGTCATCCAAACAACCAGAGAGCAAACTAAACACAAGCTACACAGTAGCCAACTACAATCAGGGAAAAAAACATCCGAAACTAAGAAGGGTCCTAGGACCTCAAAAAAGAAAGAAAACAGGAAACCAAAGCTCTAAGAAGATACAGACTCAGACTACTAGATGCAAAACAGCCCCCAGAAGACAACCAGCACAGCACTACCATTAACCCCACCTTCAAATTGTGTCATACTGGAAGTCTGGGATCTGATCAAGTCAAGCAGAAGAAGCTAGTCTCTAAAAGAAGCCGAGAGAATCTGCGTTCTATCACAAGAAGAAATGCTTCCAAGCTGTAGTATGCAAAGCAAGATGCACCCTTCCATAAGTTGTCCATTAGATGATGTCCATGGCAAGAAAGCATCCACCCATCCCATCACTGGAATTTGAACCATCTCATAAGAAGTGAGGAACAGGCAGGTTCCTAGCCCTCTTCATCACCCAGTAGACACCAAATATAATGACACACCCAGATCGCAAGCTACCTCAAGGATGGATTCCCAGCTCAGTAGGAATGCCAGGTGGACTTGGATCAACCCAGACGATTCCTAACTGACATTCTGATGTCCAAACAGAGGCTTGGAACAACAGACAGCGAACTACAACCACATACACAACAAACGTTGCATTGGCAGCAACACCTGTAAACCTGTCAGACACACAAAGAGCTTCTCCATATCAGCTGCAACGAACGCCAGGGTGCAAGCAACCTGACCCAACCTTCACACAGCAATACTCACACCCACAAAAATAGTGGAAAGGTGAATCAGGAAGCAACATCTAGCCCTCAGATAGCAGACACAGAACAACAGTTGCCTATCAGAATAGGAATAGGAAGCAAAGGGAAGGAGAGGCAACAACCAATCTTCCACATCTCTGGGGATAACCCCCTGCAAGGCCACGTTGCTATTCACCCAGCCAGAAGCATTTCATCGAGTACATAGAGCTCGACTGGTGGAAGGGGAACCCGCCACCCCTAAGATCTACGAGGACGACCAGCAGCTTCGCACCAGGGCAGGAAACCCAGCTCAGCTGACGATCAGCACACGCAAGGAAGCAATTGACGACTAGCGCCGGGAGCATCCACCCGTCGTCATGAAAGCAGAGTAACCCACACACCAAGATCTGGAGACGAGGTAGCCTGGAAGCATCACCGCGCAGGGACAGCCGCCAGTAGGCCAAGAGCGGGACACCGCCCAGGTCGCTAAAGGGGACACACCGCCGCCACAGCAGGGACCCTAGAGCATGAATCGAGCCAGCGAGTCAAGGGCACACAGCTCTGATCAGCAGAACCCGACACAGAGGCTGGCAACGGGGAGGTACAGAGGCAGGAAGGGATATGAAACCCCTTCTAGATCTATGGCGGCGGAGTAGCACTCAAAGACCAGATCCATGGAACCAACTCCTGTCCATCTGTCTCTCTTGAACGGGGTGGAGTCGGCCAAGCTGATGCTGCCATCTCCAAACACCAGTCTTCAACGAGCCGCATCACTCCCACCCCAACCCGTCGTGATGAGCCCCGACACGAGATTGATAACCATGGCTCTGGAGTCCTACTGCCACGACGGAGGTGACTCGAGGACGATCTGGGCCAGGGGGAGGAAGGTGCCAAGGAAGCACCCCTCCCCCCAGCGACAGCCACCAGAGTAGAGAGAGGGCGGAGCTAACCCTTGAGAGAGAGAGAGAGACCGTCCTTTTAAGATGTATATGATGTGAAAGAATGGTTTTTGGCTTATTTTTGAGGATGAAATTTGTTTTAAGGTGTTTAGGATGTGAAGAAGTGAACTTTTGGAGTTATGGATACCTAATGACATAAGTGAATTCATATCCTTAAGTAATTTGAAGTGTTCCAAGTGCTTTGTTGGTAAAGTATGGATGTTAATTGGTGTTGATATCATGATTAAGATTCCTAAGTTCATGCCTCTGTGGAGTATTTGATTGGATGATCAAATAGATGAATGTTGTCACCAAATTTTAGTAGAATGTACTTGTGAGGTAGTAAAGTTATGGTTAAATTTTCAAGATGTTTGGATATTCCTAGAAGGAGATATTTGTATTTCAAATTGGTGATTGTTTGTTGATGAAAAATGTAAATTAGACCAAGGTCTTTGATTTGATTAGCCTAAGTTTTGATAAAGCATCCCTGAGTTTTTGGAGTTGGCTCACGTGGCTAGCTACTAGCCTTAGATCTCTGATCTGGCGGTTGTTTTCCTAGAGGAGGAGAAGCTACAGATCAACTTTAAGTGCAGACTGACCCTAACCCTTAGATGGGTGATCAACGATTGTTGAGTTATCCCTAACCTTGTAGTTAGATTCATCTAGGCAAGCAGTAGTCCTTACAACCTTCCCTCCCACCATTTATCGAGATCGTGGGGCAAGAGGAAAATCATAGCGAGTAGTTGGTTTCGTCTGGCCATCATCATTCCAAAGAGCCCTCCTTTGGTGAATATAAACATGAGATTAAAAAGAACAAAATCACCTTTTCCTCCTAGTCTCCATTATAATTTACATCAGGTTGGGAAGAGATGATATGGGAGATAGAGAAGTGATCGGAGGAATATGAGTAGGTGAAAAGGAAACCTGAGTCCATGCAAGTTTCTAAAGGGTGTCTTCGAGCCCTTTTGGGGGTGGTATTGAAGGGTGACGAAATCAATTTTTAGGGAAGATGGCCATTGAGTTTGTTGTAGTAGAAGGAGGTACTCTCAGAGGAGATAAAGAATGGGATCAAGCCCATGGAGGATTTATGAAGCTTTTGGAAGCTTTGGGTTTGTGGGAGGATGAGTAGATGTGCTTTCCCCTATCTGCTCCGCTGTAGTGCCACCCCATAGCGGCGACCTCCTCGAGTTGTAAGATGGAGCTACTAGAGGCGAGCCGAAGTGGCCGGTGCTATTTTGGAGGGTCCAACAAACTTCTTGAGCTTAGAAAGTCATGATGAGGAGAAGGCGTTGGAGGCAGATCCCTCGCCAGAGAGAACCTAGGTGGCGGCTCACGCTGGGTAGCGTATTGCTGAACGTGATCCGTGAGAGAAAGGCAGACAGTGGGTGGTCCAAAAATAGTAGATCGGGTCTACAACCTCAAACATGCCAGTTCAATGTGAACCCAGGCTATAGTAGGAGCCACGTCCTCTCATAGGACACGTGGCACCATTCAGTTGGTCACAAGAGGTAACAATTCAGTAAATACCTAGTTCTTAGATAATTCGTAGAAATTAGCATATTCATCAGAAAATTACAAACAATACACCAAAATTCTCAGAAAAATGAGTATAATAACATGGAACCATCATATCAATATTTTGATGCATAAATGTAGATGATATCATGTAAGATGTTATACTCTTGTTTCATGAATAATAAATAGTAAATGAAGACCTAAAATTATGAAAATGCATTAGTATCTCTAAAATATGATATATAATCCAAATGATGTCAAATGTGGTGATGTTTCAGCCTGAAATCATGTAATTTGTGTAATGTGGCTAATTAGGGCTAACAACCCTAATTAAGGTGGAATAATTACAAATATGCTCAAGAAACCCTAGAAAGTATAGAGTAAGCTCATATCAGCAAATGGAAAATAATATGTAGATCTGAGATCAGTTTTATACATGAAATCCATGTTATATGAAGTTGACCCTTAATACATGGTTTGAAACCCTAATTTAGGTTAATGAATGTAACCTATGGTGTATATGTACACATAATAATGTGAAATACAATTATTAAGAAATGAACTATAATACAGAATATGACATTAGTAAGACAACTCCAAGATAAGAATACATGTAATTATGAGAATCTCCTGATGACCTATGCTTAACCCTTAAACTAGACATAGTAGGGTTAAGATGATGAGAGTCTGATGATAGTATGTGATCTTATCTTGATCAGGGTTTGACAAGGATATAGATGGCATCAAGAATGTGTGGATTAGGTTTTTCTTTCTTGAAGGTACGCCCTTACCTCTTACATGGCCTACTATTTAGTATGGTTGTATTATATGTGTAGTAAAATACTTGGCATATGATATTGGATGAAATGATTGTTCTTATATGCTATGTTTCTTGAGATTTCCATACTTATTGCTATCAACACATGAAACATAATATATTTGTTCCATTATATCTAAGAACTTTAACTCTTTGGTAGTCAAGTGATGGAAAATAAAGTACTTCAACTCTTTGGTAGTCAAGCACTTGAAAGTGATCCAACTCTTTGGTTTTCTAATCATATGAAATGATCCAACTCTTTGGTAGTCGATCATAAGGCCTTCAATGCATTCAACCTTCGATGGTCAATGCACGAATGATATAATGGAAAATGTGCCTAAAATATGTGTTCTCTTTTGTTGATAAATATCTTTGTGCAAGTATATGCTTTTTCTTATAATTGTTTATTACTTCCAAGTTCTAGTTTTATCTTATTTCCAAGCTTAGTAATGAGAGGTACATAAAAGACAGGTAGGCATACTTAGTACAATATTCTTGAATATTGTGTTGACGTGTACCACATGTAATCTTTTGTTTAGGTTGTGGACATGTGATCTTGAAGAACCAAGATAGTTGAGAGTTGTGTGGCAAGATGATGTACATGTGGACCTATTTTCTTAAGATCTTGTTGTTAGATGTAGTACATGTATATGTAAAGTTTGTTTTTCAATATGTAATCTCAAATGTTGTAACAATTCATTATGTAATTATATGTTGAATGGTGAACATGTGTTGTATGGTTTTATTATTGTTTATGTGCATGTGCTATTGTTGATTCCTTCTGACTCCCTCGATTTTCTTCTTCTTAGCGTGTGGTTTTTAAATTGGAATTCTCGTTGAGTTGAGGGTTTCAATTTGGACTTTACACATCAAATTAAGTTTTAGAAAATACGTGACGTCACATGAATCTATGAGATCTGAGATGGACTCCATGTACACCAACAAGGTTTGGACCATGGAGGATCCACCTAAAGGGTAAAACCCATAGGTTACAAATGGGTCTTCAAAAAGATGACTGATATGGATGGTAATGTAAAAACCTATAAAGGTTGATTGGTTGTAAAAAGTTTTAAACAAGTACAAAGGTGTTCACTATGATGAGACCTTTTCACATATTTTCCTAGTTAATTTCATTAGGATCATGCTTGCCATTGCATCTTATTATGACTATGAGGTTTGGCAAATGAATTTTAAAACCATTTTTTTGAGAATGTTCATGATGAGGATGTGTACATTACACAACCTGAAGGTTTTATAATTCCAAATGAGGCCAATAAAGTATGTTAGATACAAAGGTCAACCTATGGATTAAAGCAAGCATCTTGGATCTAGAATCTTCAATATCATGAGGCACTTAAAGAGTTTGGCCTTATTGAAAGTGAAGATGAACCATGTGTTTACAAGAAGGTTAGTGGGGGCATAGTTGTATTCCTCATACTATGTGTTGATGACATACTATTGATGAGGAATGACATCCCTACCCTATAAATGGTAAAAACCTAGTTTGGAAGTACGTTCTATATGAAGGATCTAGGTGAAACATCCTATATCTTAGCAATCAAGATCTATAGAGATAGATCTAGAAGGTTTCTTGGCCTAGGTCAAAGTAAAAACATTGACAAAGTGCTAAAACGATTCAGCATGCATGACTCAAAGAGAGGAAACTTGTCCATGTATCATGGTGTTAGTCTTTCTAGAGCCTAAAGTACCAGTTTGTCTAAATAAAGGGGACATATTAGTAAGATTCCATATGCATCATTAATTGGATCTATTATGTATTTGTTGTTATGCACTCATCTCGCTGCCTTGTATGCTTAATGAATGATGATCAGGTATTAGTTATATACTGGTGAAGGTCACTGGACTACTGTAAAGAACAACCTTAAGTACATGAGAAGAACTGAGGAACGGTTCCTTGTTTATGGTTGGTGAGGAAGAATTAGTTGTAAAGGGTTACTCTGATGTGAGCGTCCAAACTGACAAAGATGATTATCAATGGCAATTTGGATTTGTATTTTTCCTCAACAATGGAGTAGTAAGATGGAAAATTTCCAAGCAAGAGAGAGTTGTTGATTCTATGATGCAAGCTGAGTATGCTGCTACTTCCAATGAAACAAAGGAAGCTATATGGATCAAGAAGTTTGTTAATGAAATTATGGTGGTTCCAACCAGTGAAGATACAATAGTGTTTGTATATGACAACAATGGATCTATTGCACAAGACAAGGAACCTATATTGCATCAGTGTTTTAAGAACCTACTTCAACATTTCCATCTCATACGAGATATCATACAACAAGGAGATCTGAAAATTTGTATAGTAACAACTGAGAGCAATGTTGTTGACCCACTAACAAAAGTTGTTTCTCAACAGAAGCATGATGGTCATGTTAGATGACTTGGTATTAGATTCATGAGTGATAGGCTCTGAGTGCAAGTGGGATTTTGTTGGTATGTATGCCTGAAGAACCAATCATGTGATGAGATCATATTGGGAGATTACATAATTGATTCAATTAGTGATAAAGGCAGTTTCCATTTATTATGTTTGTTCAAATATGATATAATGATATAACATAATATATGTCTAAAGATTTCTATTACTCGATTTGGTTTGGGTTGTGGACTTGAATATGAAAGTATAACTAGAATATATGTATTCTTGTTATGTCCATAATAAAGTATTATTGTGGAAACTGTATAGACAACAATAATACTTAAGAGTAGAGTATGTGTTGACTAATGACTAAAGCTCATTAGTCATGATATTGGATATCAATTCACATACATACGTACTTTCTAGAGAATAAATGTACCCCACAGACCCACTTCAAGAGTTATAGATGGAAACCATTGAATGGTAGTTAGAATCATCTCTCAATGTGACAATGGTGATTGTGGTTCTTAAACATGAAGTCACTACAATGGTTACATGGTGTTCGAAGCACTTTAACACCATTCAACTTGACCTCGAATAACGGTTGCTTTATAAATGGTGCTTGGGTACATTGTGACAGATGGGGGTTTTTGTGAGTGATTTTGATAGTATATGTCCCTTGTATTGGAGTGACATCCTAACAACTTGATAAGTGAGAGTGTCAAACACATGGACATGCTCATGTGAGTCAATACGTGATATTGATCTGACATACATCTCACGAGTCTACTCTAATTCAAGAAACATAGATTAAATATTAAAAGGATGATGGTTCCATGCCTCATGCTCAACATAAATATTTGTGACAAAGGAACTATACACTCACTATAATATTGACCACAAGTTTCAGTTAAAGTTGTCTTCTAACTTATCCAATTACTTTGATAGAAACAATGTGTTGCTAGATATCACTCATTTCTTGTAAATTCATAATACAATTATGGACATCACTATCAACGTAATATGGAGCCTATAGACTCACATAATAGGATGTACAAAGAAATGGAGTTTAATCATGGTCAATTTTTAATTTTGTTACTAAAGTATTTAGGTAATCAAAGTAAATAATGTTGGCATGTCAGTCGACCAACTAGAATCACCGGTTGATTGACTCGAGAGTGCAATTGACCGAATAGAATCAAAATCCTTGGGATCTTTCTGAGAAATCAATCAAATAACTCGAGAATCCAATCGACCGAATGAACAAACTACCAGTTGACCGATTAAAGAATTCATTCGACTGACCGGATAGTGTCACCCAAAAAATGATTGGATTGGTTAGTCTAACGAGTGGAGAATCCAATTGACCAACTAGTTGGAATCTACCAGCTTCACTTGGGTCAAATGATTGATGGTATTAAAAAATGCCCAACTAATCATTGCATTAAAAGCAGTCTTATTGTGCCACTACCAACAAGCCCATTGACCAACTGGACAATCCAGTCGACAAATTGGTAGTGTGCAACCCACAACCAGTAGGCTAGTTGACTGCTTGGATAGTCTAGTCGTACATTGTCTATGCACAACTGTCGTCCAACTAGAAGACTTAACCCATTGTCTTCTAGAGGTTTAGGAAACCATAGCCCTACCACTCGTATATAAAGTGGTGGTAGTCATTTCTCTCAACACAGTGTTCTCATGTCATGTTGTGATAAACTAAGAGCCAAGCCATCTTACCTATGAAATGAAGAGATAGCAAGGGAGAAGAAAGTTGAAGCTAGCAAATCAACAAATGGAGAGGATGCTCCTTCTTGTGGGATCAATAAGCACAATGTGGAGTTCTCAGTGGTCCGCGTGGACTACATAGTGGAGCAAAACCTCTAATTCTATGCTAGGAGGATGACGTTTCCCACCATCCTTCTGCTTCTCAAGAAGAAAGCACATCTAAATGCAAAGATAGTCGTTGCACTTGCTCAAGGATGAGGTACATATTTCACCCCTCTTTCCTATACATCATTTTTGGCATCAATCTACTAGATAGAAAATATAGAACAATTTTTTTATTTCTTCTACCTTCCTCTCACTCCATATTTCCTAATATATAGTTCATGATTGGTTAATTATGCATGATGAAAACATAAAATTATAATGTTTAAAAGTTATTCCCATGCTTTGACAATCACCTGGGAAAACTTCAAACTAAATTTCCAACCCCTAGAAAGGCTCGATAAAGGTTGTTAATGAATGAAGTCAGTCCATGTGATAGGGAGAGGTAATTGAGAAAATAATTTTTTGTTCTTTGTAAAATAGATCATTGGTTATCTTTCCATGTCAATAACAAATCTGGACCCCTAATCTATGATAGACATACAATGAATTGAAAGAAAAAATACAATCTTCAACTTTGGCTTGTGTAGTAAGCACCCACAAACCATTGTAATTTTAGAAAGGGGAAATTGATATTTATGTTAATATAAAGAAAATATAAGTTTTTATGCATTTCAATTGAAAATGGACCATTACAAATGATATTTTACTATAGCCATAAAGCTCCCTTCCAAATAAATAAATTACTTTGAGTATATTTTCTAAAGTCCTCTAACCTTTTACGAGATTTGAAAACATACTTCCATTTCATGAAATTACCTCAAAATCGTGATTTCAAAATTCTCTGTCACCTTCCTTATATGCATCCTTTTTTGTCTTCTCTATGCTCAAAATTTTTTTATATTATTATTTAAATATCTAAAAATAGTATAACTATCATTTCATTAATGTTGACAATTATTTAAACTTGTTAATTGTAATAAATGTAAAATAATTGGGAGCCGTTGAACTTTTTGATGGTTCCTAGTTGGTCATTTGTTTTAAGATTCACAAATTAATTCTTTGACTTATGCCAATAACTCTAAATATAGAAACAAATTTTAGTCACTATTATGGTTCCCACACCAATATGTAGGCTTATATTGACTAGCCTGATTATACATCATTCATAATTTAATTTTTTGTTAAACTTCCCCTAATCTTTACTTAATTTTAGTGAACAAGCTATCATTTATAAAATGTTATCCTATTGTCACACCTTTCTATCACCTACATTGAACTTAAACATGTTTAGTATATTATTTTTTTTATCTCAAGACAAATTCAATAATATATTATGGATACTATATTATGATATAAAATTTATTATGTAGTATCAAAATATTTTTAATGGGTACATAAGTTATTATTATGTAATAAGCACATGGTATAGAAAAAGCATGGATCTAGTTTTTTTGGAAACTAAAGAGATTAACTATTATTCATCCCACTCTCTAATGTAGTTAAAAAGGTGTTTATACCAAGTTGACTATAGTATGAAAGTCATGGAGGGCACACAGAGATGAAAGAACAACTAGTATTAGTAAGAATTACATGTTTTTCTATAAAATTCATAGCAGTGTTGTGCTCCCAGGGTATGCTTACCAAGCTTGCTGAGGGGTTGCTGCTAGAGAAAGACTTTCCAATGCCACTAAAGAGTGAAGAAGTGTGGTGGGGGGGAGTCATTAGAGCAAGGCATATCACTTCAAAAGAAGAGTCTGAAGAGATGAGGACATTGCTCCAATTATGCACAAAGACTAAAGAAGCACGTTGAAGGATGGCTACCGTTTCTTCTTCTAGGGATGAATGGCCACGATGGCTCCCCTTTCATACCAAAGGGTTCTAAAATGATCATTTATGATACATCCATTTGCATACCTATTTTAGGTTTGTAGAAAGTTCATATCTATTCACAAGTTAAAATTACTCCACCAATCTATTAGGTTCACATCTTGGTGGCTCATGTGTATAGAAAACCTGCTCGCCCTGGGAGGTAGGCAGCAGATTGTGGCAGATGTTGCAATGATAAATCTTGAGGTATTCTTCATGGTGCATCTTTTATTTGTGTGGAATTGTCCCATTTCATAAAGTATCCAAGTTCCATGAAGCAGTCACTATTGTGGTCTACTGAAGGCCTTATTAAGCAACTTGAACAACCATAACTATCCAATCCTCCTCACTATCAATAAAGAAGCCAGGAGGTAGATTCGTTCGACACAATACTTGGTAGATGTATGTGTAGTCCCTTAGGAAATGAAGCAAGGATTTGACATAGTTATGACACCTGGAGAAGACAACATACACAGCTAAATGTCTTTAATGTTTCTCCTTCTTGGTTAATAAGGCCTGATGCAAGAAAAACTTAAGGAAAATCTTAACACACTTAGGTAGACATGAACACCATATTTTGATCTAGTTTCCCAACACCTAGGTTTCTTTACCTTCTATAAGACATTTGTAAGCAGATCTCATGGTGAGTTCACCACTTGTCTCCAAAGGCCAATTCCACATGTTTTCTTTTACATTGAGGTTGGGCATGGGCAGGTACACAATCAAGTCCATGAGACTAGAGGAAAATGGTTGTAGACAAAATCCCAGACCCATTCCCCAATTGAAAGCATACAAAATTAGTTGTGAGACCAAAAAGAGAAGCTGGGATGATGAAAGATGGATCAAGATCAGTGATGGATCATACAACAATCTAGCGATCTATCCAGATACAAGTATTTTTGTCATTACAAGGTGTTTTACCACTATTATTCTTGATGCCTTTGATTGTATTTTGGATGAACCTCCAAGTTGTTGATCCTGATCATGTAGATGACATGTCCATGTATTTTTCTTGCATAAATCTAACCCATTGCTTAGTGGGGTTGTTGAGGAAAGTCCAAGCATTCCTTAGCATTTAGTGCTTCATTTTGGTTCCTGGCATCTTTGAAGCCCATTCCTCCACCATCCTTACTTGATGTAATCTTCTTCCATGAGACAAGTGATAATTTATTTTGATCTCTTCCCCAAACCATATGAAGATCCTCACTTGACGATTGATACCATCACATAGTGCTAGAGATAGTTTGACAATATGTATGGTGTAAGTTGGAATTGATTGCAACATGGACTTAGAGAGGGTGATGCATCTCTAAAGAGAAAGATGTCTCACCATCCAACTGTCCATCCAACTTTTGATGCTTCAGTGATACTAGAATGGTTTGATTTTTTTACTGTATGGTGAATGATAGGCACACCCAAATAATGGCTCGAGTCTTCAGTTGAAGGAAAGACAAATTTTCTACAAGTAGCCCTCTTCTTAGATGTAAAGATATTGGTTGAGAAGAAGAATTTGGATTTCTCTTGTGAAATTGATGGACCAAAAGCACGTGCGAGCTCCTTCAAGAATTTAAAAATCATGTCAGGTTGCTGGTGCCACTGGAGGCAATAATAGATATGGAATGACTGAGCCTCTCTATGTAGAGGACAATGATATAGGGGTTGAGGGGATCACCTTGTCAGACACCTTGCCTTACTTTTAATGTTTATAGTGTGTTCCTTCTGGAAGGATAGAGGTTTCCCCACTTGTGATGATTTACTTGATCTAGTATTAAATACTTGTTTTCTTGTTTGGCATATACTAAAAAACTTCAGTTTGGGTCGAGCTAGTTCTTATCTTTATGTTGGTAATCTAATGAGCATATGTCCAACTGTAAAATAGATATGAAAACCAAAATTGTAGTAGAAAATATTTTCAAAATCTAAAATCAATAAGACTTATTGCTAAATCTAGTGACTGATGTGACATTTACCTTGAATTATTTAATATATTATTTATATTACAATTACTTCATAATATAAGTTTGGTTCACTTTTATTACATACATTCCATTATTCATAATATTTACATAAGATACAAGTTTTCCTTTATCTAAAATTGGATGTGACATCTATAGCTGAACTAGTACTATACTCCTAAGAAGAAGTTATTATGACTTTCATTGCTATTATTTACTAAAATCTTAATTTAATATTATGTTCTATGAGTTTTTGTTTGAATCTAAGCTTGAATTCTAGATTATTAGTTAGATAAGTTGTTTGGATGTGAGTCAAAAGAAACCTAGATTTCTAAAAAATTCTAACAGGGAACCATCATGAGTATAAAGCATTTAAGCAAAAGCACATATAGTTTTTGTTGTGCCTTGTACCAATACAATTTTCTACAACTTAACCATTAAATATTGACAGTGATAATTATATAATAGTACATAGAAATAATGTCAAATAATATTTATGAATAAATATTAAAAGTGGTAGAGAAGAGTGTTAGGAAAGATCATTAACAAGGAAACAACATACAATCAGGGCAATTGAGAAGTGAGGCGCAGGGGTTTGGTTGAAATTTAGTAAAGTGAAGTGATTTTATCGAACTTAGGGGGAAATCTAGGGTGCTTGGAAGTAAATGAGTAGCTTTGTGAGAAGTAGTATTTAAAAATAAATAATTATGTGACCTAACATGCAATGTATACTCTTTTATTTAACCCTTTTTGTGTTAAATTTTAAAAAAAGAAATACATGAATCATTACTTTTTAAATACCGAGAAAAGGGTAAAGTGGTTCAAATTGAGTTTTTGATTTCATTTGTTAATTTTAAAAAATAAAAGTGTCCTTTCATTAGTACAAACTGCTATTTTTTTAGTAAATTGCATGCAACATGTGAAGAATTCAATGCAAAACAAGACAATGAGACAAGGAAACACATCATTTCTTAATATGTGTAAAATGTTGATTTCCTTCATCTTGATGTGATATATTTTGAACCCCATATATTATCTCCCAATCTACATTAGATTGTGTACAAATAGATCAACACAATTTTATCAAGATCGAGCCTTTCTAATAGCCCACGATATTCATGGGTAATGTGCAATATGTATGAGTGTTTGTTTGTTCCAAAAGATTGATTTGAGTCCCACATCCCTATATTGTTGTTAATCTACATCCATGTTGATTTATGATTATTCTTATCATGAATGTTTGTCTCTCATTGTACTTTCTAGTTTTGTGCAAACCTTATTGAAGCCTTTCTATGTTTTATTGTCACCTGCTTTACCTTATAGCCTTTTACCACCACCATTCATGAGGTGCATAACTATGGAACATGTTTTCATTCAAACAATGAAACTCAAAGTAGTGTGCTATCATTTTGTCTTTGTAGACTTTTGGTACTTAAGCATAGAATGGCATCTTGTAGGTTCATCTCTCACGTATTCTTTGTAGATATGCACTATATTAATGCATGTTTTAAAGACTCTCAATATTTACCACAAATAGGAGATTATGAATATAGGTTTATATGTCTACCATGTAAACTTCTACAAACTAAAAGTACCTAAATGGTCTATCTATATAAATTCTGAAAGTGTTTGTAAAACACCACACTTCAGATCTATGTCCACATATTTTCACCATCCTTGTCTACACTCAAGTTCTACATTGGAGTTTTTTCATAACAAAAGACTAATAGATAGAGTGTATACTGAACTCTTGATTATTACATAGGCTCACTTGGTTTACCATAAGTTATAAGTAAGATGGGACACAAATTATAGAACTCTAGTTAAGGCTCCATCACTAGCATTTGACTGAGTTCCAACCGGTTGGTTTGTTGTAAGTTAATGTAGATGGTGCAACACTAATTTAAGTCTTCATCTTGTGTTATTTTTCCCTTTAGTCATATCTTAACATGTTATAATGCATAATATTTCGTCCAATAAATGGTCTATTATCAAATTCACTTATGGATGTTGTTTACAAAATTTTTAGGTACATTTGTTTCACTCTTCAGATGGAAAGGATAGAAGGAGGAGGATCTTAGGATTGATTCACCCTTGGAAGAGTCTAAATAGAGTTCAAAAGCTTCCCTAACCTACCCCTAGTGGTAAAGGTTCAAGATAAATCAAACAACTCCATAGATTGTCAAAATGAAATCAAAGTGCACTAGAAGACCTTTAGCATGTTTGTGACTCCATGGAATGGTTGTGCCACAAAATGAGAAACCATAGATAAATCTAGTGAACAAGCAGCCACCAAGGAAGCTCATGGCCATTCTAAGAAAACATCAACACGACCTTGTCAGCCACAACGGTCATGCTTCCAATCACCTAGAAGGCCCATGGCAAGGAGAATGACCACACGCCATATCCCCCACCATGTTTGTTCTACCCAGCATGGTCGTGCCGCCTAATTTCCACAATGGTCGTCGTTCTCAACACGACCATGCTACCAACCTTCAAAAACCCATTTCAACCTAAAAAAAATTATTCACTATCACGATTGTTCATCTTCAGCACACCCATTCCAACACTCCACCACCATGGATTTTCTACCCTGAATAGTCATGCTTCCATCCAAACTCTACTTCTTCCTACCTACCATTTTACCTAAATGCCCCCACTTGACCCTAAGCTTCCCAAGTGACTATATATACCTTGGTGGCGACTGGGAGTTGAAGGTCAACTACTCCAAGCATTAACAGTTCCAGCTAATCCTCTCCTACTCGTTTTCACCTTCTCTACCTCATTTCCACCTTCTTTCACAACAAAACCCTAGCATTCTAGAGTTTTGACCATTCACATCCATCTTCCAATGTTTTTTATCCACCATAGAGAAAGGAATTAGTGCATATAGAGCTAGAGGTGAAGAAGGAGTCCTCACTAAGCATCTATGGCATTCTACTCTTCTACTTCTTCTTTCTCCCATTATTCTATTATGAGTACCTAAGCCCCCTAGGTGGACTGTTTGGGGTTGAAAATGTGACTCTAATACCATGTTGGGGGAAAATGATATGCAAACTCTATGATTTCATTTTATAATGATTATCTTCTACTTCTACTTCTGTCATTTGTGGTTGAAAACACATAGATTCTAAGGGAGATAGCTTATTTGTAGATATTTTGGGATTTGGTCCTAGGTCCAACTAGTGGATCACTATGTAGATTCCTATCTTTCTACACATTATTCATTATCCTATTCCTAGGTATGTGATATAAGTATCTACTTTGGAGAAACTTATTTCAATTGTCTTGGAGATACATAAAGACTAGATGTGAAGTGACTTGAGGTGTAAAATGCTCATCTCCTTCCTCCATTACTACCCTTGATCCCTAATTTCCTGAGGTGATTCTATCCTAGAAACCAAGACTTGTTAGATCTTAGTTGAATTCCACCTAAAGCCTAATCAAGTGAGCCCACAAAAGTCAGATAGGAGGTGATAGGGACTAGTTCCCCAATACACACCCTATTCCATCCACAACTAATTAGTAGTCTAGGAATTTCTCTATCATCTAACTTGATTGTTTACTTTGATAATATAAATGGACCATTGATGCTTGCATGTTATGACCCCAACATAGGTGATAGTCACATTACCTCAAACATCCCACACTTCCACTATTTTCTTGAAACCCTAAGTTTCTTGCTTTTTTTATATAATTCTAGTCTAATTAGTTTGTTTTCTTATTTTATTAGTTAATTTCCTTGTTCATGATAGTCTAACTTTCTAGGATATTTAGTTCTCTCTTGTAATTGTTTGTTCTTTCTTTAGTTAATCATGTTCGAGTTTAGTCCTTACTTTCTCTTTTGCCTTAATTTTGAGTGTATTGTCTATTTTTCCTAGTTTATCTAGTTTCCATATCTAATTTTTCAAATAGAATTTCATTGCTAGTGTAATGCTTAGAGTTATCTCTTTCTTGCTCACTCTATCATAATTTCCTCCTTTCATTGTTAATTAGTTGTAACTTGTCTAGGGTTAAAGTAGGTTTCCTTGCCTTCTCTCAATTTCTTGCTCACACTAGTGTAATTCTCAAAGCCAAGATCAAACCCTTGAAACCCTAGTATTTTCTCTAGGAACCTAGCCTAGGAAAAATAAGTTGTAGTTGCCCCTGTCTCCCTTCAGTTTGAACCTAACTTGCCATCTCTATACTACTCCCTAGACCTTGTGTTTGTGGGGTTGGTTAAGAGTGTGTCGAAATCATGTTTAACATATAGCAAAAGACCCAGGTGTGTGCCTTAGGTGTGCACAACCACATCAATTAGTTGCATATCATGTGAACACATCAAGATTTTTGACACCATTATCTAGAAGATAGGTGCTCAGCCTAGCTAGTTTGTTTATCTTTGACTTTTCCTACTACCCTCACCATTTCTATTCACTATTCATTGAGTTACTTTTGCAAACTTCTTTACTAACTTGTATTCTTGTGCTTGGTTGTGCCTTGCACAAGGAAAATTGTTGCATGTTTTGACATTGATTTCTTTCTATTGATTCTTTCTCAGAGGATCCAAAGATAGGTAGAAAAAGGTAGAGAAACCACAAAATTGACATCTAGAAGAAGAGATGGGAGACATGAATGAACACAATCATGAAAAGGAACATGATTATCCAGCTCTACCTCCAACACCTATGCATAAGACGTTGCATGAATATTTTATTCCTATGAACTACAACTCACCCATTTATCACTAGAGTTGACCAAATGCCAAGGAAGCAATTCTCCATCACTCCCTGTCTTCTTGGGCTTCTCCCCACTTTCTATAGGCTTGAAAATGAGAACCCATACAAGCATGTGGACTTTTTCCTTAAGTTGTGCTCCACCTTCATAACACCTGGAACAACTAATGACTCCATTTGGCTCATGTTGTTCCCTTTCTCTCTAAAAGACAAAGAATGGCACTCATCCAATACTGCAATCATGACTTGGGAGGATATGAATAATGAATATTTGAAAAAATACTACCCTATGGCTAGTCTGACCTAGATGAGAAGGTATATCACTTCTTTAGTTAGAAAGAGAGTGCGCAGTTCCACAAGATATGGGAGAGAATTCAAAAGTTGTTGTGGGATTGCCCTCACCACGAGGTGCCTATTTGGCAACTAGCTCAATCTTTCTACATCAGGAATTCTGAGATGGTTCAAACAATTGTGAACTCTTCATGTAGAAGTGCATTAATGGCCAAACTTACCAACAAATCTTGGCCTCTCTTTGAGAACATGGCTTAAACTTTGAGGCATCAAGCCCCAAGTGTGGATTCCTATTGTGATAGGAATAGGGGAGTTTCACCCAGTCTCATGAAAGATGACTCCAATCCCAAATTGATAAAAATCTTTGTGGATACGATGAATATTATGAAGACACATGTGGGAGGCTCTTCAAGCCAATCTACCCATTCTATGGAGACTCTTTATGAGGAAGTACATGCTCGACAATATTATGGAAGATAGATTAGTCAAGGCTTGATATCCAACTCTTACACTCTAGAATGGGACTATCGTCCCAACTTCTCTTAGAATCAAGGAGAAGGACAATGGAAGCCAAGGTATAATCAATGAAAAAAATATAGTTTGAAGTTTGAATATGAAGCTATTGGAAAGTTGAGAATCCTAGATGATGAGAAGAAAGATGTTTCCACTAAAGAACATAACATTATCTGACTAGAACAAAGAATTGACAAATTTTCTCTATCACTTTCCTATTGCGAAGAAGGGAGATTTCTTTCTTAAAATTTGGTCAATGTAAATCATGTTGGTGGATACATGGGTGCTCTTCAAGGCACCTATATCTCACAACAAGGGGAAGTACCCACTTTGCAATAGTACCAAGGTCCTCCTAACCCCTATTCTCCTCCACCACTAAAACATCCATACAATTTTCAATACTCTCCACAGCCACCACGTCAATACCAATGAACACCACAATATCAACCACCTCCTTAACAACCTCCACAACAAATTCTACAAAAACCATAATACATCTTCCAAACTCTAAATCCCCCAAACCATAGGCCATGACCTCATGGATCACATCAGCCACCACAATCTCCCTCTTCTTCTCATGAACAAGTGAAGGTTATGACTTTGTTGAGGAGTGGGAGGACATTGGAGGAGCCAAAGAGACAAGTAGTTGATGGTTTTTCAATGAAGATAATGATTATACTAGATGCATGAAAGTGATATTGTGATTGGAAGTAAATGTGACATTATGATAGTGCTAGATAATATTGTGATTCCCTTGACACCTTGATGATTCTATTAAAGTTGGCAAGGAAAGTGAGAAGTTACCTTCTTTCCCTGCTACACTGGAAGAGCCTTCCTCTTCTCAATGGAAGGAAAAGCATAAAAAAATACATCATGGAAACCTTCAACAAGTGTGGATCCATATTCCTTTGTTGGATGCTATCAAGCAGATTCCCTCTTAAGCAAAAATTCTCAAATACACGTGAAGTTTTAAGAGGATGTCAACAAGGAGAATGCCAAAACAAGTCAATCACATTGAGAATCTACAACACACTATTCCTAAGAAGAAGAAATATCTCACTGTCCCTATTATTCTTTAAACCAAGCTCTTCTTGACTTGTCTTCTAGTGTAAATTTGATGCCTTATTCTGTATATGGTGAGATAAATTTGGGCCATTTAGCTAGCTACACCTTGCAGTCAACTGACCATTATATAACGACGCCTTAAGGGAACATTGATGATGTGTTGGTAAGACTTGTTGATGACACATATGTCTTCTGTCCTACTCATTTCATTGTTCTTGATATGGAAAAAGACATGTGGAAAGTATCTTTTATCTTGGGAAGACCCTTCCTAGCCACAACTAATGCATTGATACATGTGAGGACTGGTACCATGTATGTGACCTTCATGCACATGAAGAATCTATTAAACATCTTTAAAGAATACACTAAAGCCTAGGTAATAAGTTCCACCAAAGAAGATTGTTATTGTGTTGATTTCCTAGAAGAGATTGTAGAGGAAGACCTGGCTACATGGATTGAGACTGCCACCAAAGTTAGATGTCTTGATCCCATTATTGAGATTCTAGATGAGGATAGTGAAGACAAGAGTTATTGTTTGTTAGTCAATGTGAGTGAAGATTTAACCTCTATTTATGTAAAGACTTTGAAGAATCTATTGAGGACCCTCCTATTCTTTAGTGGAAAACAATTTTAAAGGTTTAAAATATGCATTTCTTGGTTGCAATGGCACCCTCCCGATGACCATTACTTCTAATTTTGTCTCCAAACCAATAAGATTCTTTAATTTCTATATTGAAGAAAAATATCAATACCATTGGGCAATCTACTACTGATTTGAAAGATGTTGACCCCTCCATTTGTGTGCATATAATCTATCTTGGGGATGATGTGATTCCAAGCCATGAAACCTAAGATAAATGAGTTTGTGAATCAAGATTGGTAAAGCTACTTGATGCCAAGATCATCTATCCCGTTTTTGATAGTCCATGGGTGAGTCCCATACAAGTTGTTCCCAAGAAGGGTGATTCATTGTAGCAGTGAATGAGGACGGAGATGATGCCAGTACGAGAACAATATAAGTGAAGGATGTGTGTGGATTATAAGAAGCTTAATTCCAAGACAAAGAAGGACCACTTCCCTCTACCTTTCATTGATGAAATTTTAGAGAGGTTTGCAAGATATAGCTTTTACTATCTTCTTGATGGCTATTTGGGGTATTTCCAAGTGGTAGTGCACCAAACTAATCAAGAGAAAAACTATGCCATGTGTCCAAGAAGTAATTTTTCTTATATAATAATGTCATTTGGGCTTGGTATATCCCCCATCCCCTTTCAAAAAATGTGTGACATTGATTTTTGTTGACATGCTTGATTCGTCTTTAGAAATGTTCATGGATGATTTTTCGGTCTTCAAGAAGTCTATTGATGATTGTTTATATCACCTCGATGTTGTGTTAGATATATGCATGAAAGTTCATTCATTCTATCATGGGACAAAATTTAGTTCATGATTCCAGAGTGAATTGTTCTTGGTCATCATGTATTTAAAGATGAGATTGAAGCTTATAGGGCCAAAGTGGGCCTTATTTATACCTAGACTATTACTTCCTCTATAATAAATGTTCATTCCTTCTTGGGGCATGTAGGTTTCTACTGTCTTTTCATCAAAGTTTTAGCAAGATATCTAGATCATTGTGCCACTTGAGAAATAAGTTGAGTTCAATTTTAATGACAAATGCATTGAAGCCTTTGATCATACAAAGCACAAGTTCATTTATTCTCCTATTATATTGTCCCCAAATTCTCTGTGCCATTTGAGATCATGACCAAAGCATCAATATGAAGTGGGTGATGTGCTGGACCAAAGGATTGGTTGCATTCGACATTCCATTTAATATGCAAGCAAAATCCTCAACGAAGCTCAAAGAAACTAGATGACCACAAAGAAGCATTTTCTTGTTATAGTTATTGCACTTGAAAAGATCCGTTCTTATGTGCTTCAATGTAGTAGTTATCTATACATACTATAACATACCAAAAACTAGTATCTTGACTTTAGAAATCCTAATCCCATGATTAGGAGATTCATATTCTTGGTTCTTTAGTTTTGACTGAACAAGGTTTCATATAAGCCCTAATAGACATTAGTGTACATATAATGAATAAATCAAAGGTAATCCTAATCTATATATGCTTGAAAACATATAGTACGTGTTAAGTGACATTAGGTTTTATAACCAACAAAACACATCATGAGACACTCATATTAACCTAATAACCTAATTTTGTGCTATCATGTAAGTGAGTTCATGAAATATGTCACATAATTTTATTTTTCTATCTAAAATATGCATAATGACTAAGATATGTCTACTAAGAGGAATAATGTGCTTAGTATATATCATGGAATAATGATTGTATCTTCCATGTAAGTGCATAAGGATAATGTTCCATTGTATAAATTATTGTTGATATTAATAACTCATAATGTGTAATTGAGTAAAATGACCTAATTTGTGAAAGTAATACACCATAACCTTTTTGATAACTATTTAAATATAACATGACTTGAAATATTAGATTTTGATATCAGTGGTGCAACATAACAATAAATATTAAATGAGTTGAGTTTAACCATAATTCCTTTACAACTCATATAAGGAAAACCAAAAACATATATATATCATTAAAATCATGATTTACACATCCTATTTGTGCATCCTACGAAGTTTCATCGTAATCAGACATGTATAGCTACCCCAATTGAATAAGAAGGGTATTTAGGAGATATGAAAATCCTATTTACATATCAACTAGGTGTTTATTCAATTTATCCAATTTTATGTGGTTTCACGCGCTTTCTCTCAAGTTTTGCACGTGTGTTTCCCCACTTTTCTTTGTCTTGGGCGCTATCAAATGATTTTGGTGATTTCCATGTTTCTAGCCACCTCGTCCAACAACCAAGTCATTATCTCCTACCTCAAGTAAGATATTGTGTCATGGAATGCAATTATCACAGATTCTTTTTTGTCTAGGTTTTTTGATCCCTCTCTTCTTGCCTCATCCCACTCTAATTACTTCTCCAACACCTTCCTCTCATCTTGTTGTATAGAGAGACCCTATATGTACTAGGGCTTCATGACATCCACGCCCTAACTGTCTCGACCCCCTTCGTATCCTATTCCTGCTCTATTTTTTCTTCCTTTTCACTTCCTTTCCTTCCTGGGTCATTGGACCCCTATCTAACCCCTCTACAACCTCCACACAATCCTCCATGAGTTGTTCCTTCATATCATGCACTCTCCTTTCAACCATAGTTAGTTTTCATCAACTCCATCTTGCCCTAGGCATCCCCAGATGTTTAACATGGCACTTGATGCCTTTGAGAGATACTTTAGCCTTACAAAATTATTCGACATCTCATTGTGATGATCTAGGATCCGTTCCTTTACCTAATTCAAGTAATTACATTTTCCCCTTCATCAATGTTTCCTATCTATGTTTCAATCTCATTGTCTTTTGAGATTTGTAAAATATGTTTCCATTGTTTCTTGGTGCTCTTAACTCAGACAAGGGGTCTTGGAGTTTCTTATACTATCTGTTCCCCTTTGGTTTCTAACCAAGGAGTTTGCCTAGAGTATCACATGCTTGTCGTGGCCAAGAATTTTTTAGTGGGTTTCAGGGTATCTGACAACCCCTATAGAGCCTTATCTAGATTGGGAAAAAGGGGTGATGTCTTTGGGAAACAACCTTGGTATCAATGCTTTCCCTCGTGAGGACTACATACTTGAATTTGAGCTTGGTGTGATGAGTCTTCATCAAGTGATGAAATTAAGGATGAAGATGACTTCTTGCTTATTTACAAATGTATTGTAAATGGGATTTAATTTCTATCACACCTATTTGGGCTTTCTTACTTTTTTGCCGTCTGTTTCATCTAATATCGTGCGACTTTGTTCATGGGTTATACTTTGATACACCCCTATCACATACTAATGATTTTGTACAAGGTTGGTTGAATAATTTGACAGATCAATATTTTAAATAAACTAACAAACTTCTAAAATTCATTACGTATTTTCTATTCATCAAAAAATCACACAAAGTATTCTAATTATTTGTATATAAAATTCAATATTAGGTGAAGTAGAACCCTCACTTGGATCTAGGTTTTGGACTTTGATAAGTTGACACAAGTTTTGCGGTATGTTACATTCCCCTATGAGTTATATTGAGAAAACGTAATTAATCTCTCTATTGATGTATAATTGATGATTTGAATCCTATGTTAAAATTGATTCTATTTTTTTCTCTCTTGAACTTCTTGGAGGTATCTTGTATTTAAAATTTATCTTTGTTGACTTGATGACCTATTTAGTTATAATTTGAATGATTATGAGTCCTGATATTTTTCAACTATCTATATTTCATGTTGGACTCCAAAATTGTACTTCGCCTCATGATGAAATCCTAATCATGTTTGAACCAAGTTGTTTCTAATTATGAGAGTGAACCCTAATTTTGCCCACTTATGTGGTAGATATTTCATCTTATCCATTTGTTTGATGGAAATCTCATTAATATTAATTTTGTGACTACATTTTCACTTACCACTACATTATTATTGCATTCTTACTGATTCAATATCCGTAGAGTGAAATAAGTGTGTTGGTTTTTGGGTAATGTTCCCTTTATGTTTTGGAATGGAGTTTATGTGCCCCATACCAAGGATTTGTGCCCACTTTATGTATTATAAAGTTTGGTTATGTGTCGTACTATATCAAGTTGTTTATCTGCCCCAACTGCCACTATACATTTATATTTTTGTAGTGCTATGTTTACCTCATGTGCATACAAATTTCTTATTGTTGATGATGGGTTATATGCCCTAAATTAAATTGATTGTGCTTATGTGGCACATGTTAATATTTTGATATATGGCACATGTTAATATTATGAAAACTTCTACATGTCTTCTCTTGTGGATATCAAGTTGTTTATGTGCCCCAACTGCCACTATACATTTATATTTTTGTAGTGCTATGCTTACCTCACGTGCATACAAATTTCTTATTGTTGATGATGGGTTATATGCCCTAAATTAAATTGATTGTGCTTATGTGGAACATGTTAATATTTTGATATATGGCACATGTTAATATTCTAACAACTTCTACATGTCTTCTCTGGTGGGGTATGCTTCCAACCACCCAGATGATGGACATAGAGTGACATGATTACCTGGACTTATCTTAGTGGATCTAGCTCTTGGGAGATAGACTTGGAATAGATTGGAAATCTCTGTACTTAGGTCTTGAAGTTATTGCTATCATGTAATCCCCGAGTGGGGATTATTATGTAATCTTGTAAAATAAAGTATAATCATTACATTTATTTTCATTGCTATACTTTGATATTTATGATAACCATTATTAAAGATCAAATTAAAGTTATTCATCTAATTTTGAAAAATTTATGCATGTTTTCATTGGATGATGAGTCTTATCTTATTAACTACATAGTGGATCCCCTCTGTGTTCCCACTCCTTATAGATCATGTTGCTCATAAGTATCCGGTGTCAAAACAGGATCCAAGCGAAGGTTTTTTGATGAATTACTCTTCTTCAAGTGTTTGATATTGAAATTGTTAATAAGAAAGGAGTTGAATATTTTGTAGTTGATCATCTCTCTTACATCGAAGCTCCTTATGAAGATTGGAACAAAATTAGGTATTTATTGCCACACAAGCAACTATTTCTTGTTGATGCAGCCTATAAGGAGTGGGATCCGACAGTGGGCCCACTCAATGGTACAAACATGAGCCAGGAAATATTTAAGCAATAGAAAACATAACTATTTACAAAGTTACAAAATGTCACAAGTACATAACTTTCTCACCCTAATGGTGGTACATAAAATGATAAGGTCACATCAACCCATATACAGAGGGTAAAAAGGCTATGTCAAGCTATCCACAAGTTCACTAATGAGCTCACGATCATACTAATTCTCTGCCCTATAAATACCTACATCCGGGTGGTTTCGGAACAACCCAGAAAATAGGAAATAAAGGATATGTGTCAATAAAAACTGATATATGTGCAAATATAAAATATCTTGGGCATTTTAGGGAATGAAGTACAAAAGAGGGTGTTACCCCACAAGGGGGGATATTTGAATTTGATAAAGTTCAAAAGAAATCAATTTCAAGAGAATGAGTATCAAAAGAATAATAATAAAAGAATAAGGCATTCGTATGAACAATAAATATTCTTACCATTGGAATAAATTCACAAACATGAGTAAGTAATGAAATGCATGCTGATTACCACAAAGACTAGCATAACCTAAAATGCAAGATTGGAGCACATATATTCCAAACCAAGGGCAAGAGGACTAAAACCTCAGTGCCAAATAAATATAGAATGGATGGAGGACTAAAACCTTAGTGCCTGGCAGGAGGACTAAAACCTCAGTGCCTAAATATATAATGTGTGGCATGGGGAATAAAAACCTAGTACCAAGAAGGAGGACTAAAACCTTAGTGCCAATAAAATATGGTATAACTACTTTTGGATATGACTAGTCAAAATCACACATGCATAATATAGTAGGCAAGCCAGTCCAGAGTATAACAAATACAAAATGGATGGAAGCATCCAACATATAATAATTGGGATCAAAGGACCCGTATACATGTGAAGTAGGATTTCAACAATCATCAATGAAGAAATATGTGAATAATATATGAGATTGTAAAAGGATTCAAGAAATTAAAATGGAGGAGTATAACTCAAAATATGCCTCATTGATAAAAATTAGGATTCTGTCATTATATGCCCAAATAAAATCGGGAAAAAGTACATACATGATCTTCAAAACTATTCGATCTCAAGGGGTTTCTGAATTGGTCCTCTTCAACCTAAAAGTGTTTATATACACATTAGCTCACTACACTATTCTTTGAAGTAAGATGTTTCATATGATATATTTATTTTTGTGAAGGTGTGTCCTTTTGGATCTTGATGTCATTCATATTAAGTCATATGAGGTGTCCTTACCATCATTCCTAGGGTTTTGTGATCCATTACATTGTAATATAGTTGACTATAACAATTATTATAATAAGATACTAGAAAAATCATAATGTTTATATAATAATGAACACAATATCTATAGGTATCTATATATGATCAGAATCTAGGTCCCCTATATAGTATAAATCATCATGTTATCTAGAGTAGTGCCATCGACTTATTAAGTCATCCATACCCCTATTTTTATACTCCTTGATGAACTTTTCCTTAAATGCCTTCTTGTTCAAAATAGATCAACCTATATTCCTATGCATATATATATATATGTAGTATACTGATGTGCATTCCTATATAATCTTCATTAAGAAATTTACTCATCAAATTAAGTAATGGTCTCTCTCAATAGGTTTGATTGAATTCACCACACTATACATATTACATAGGGATTGAGAAATTTTTACAAATAGATTATACAAAATGCAAGAGCACAGGCTTATAAACTTCTATATGATAGCTAAGATGTATATACTCTACTAGTTATACAAGTAAGAACAATATTTGAGAAACACACAACTAGTTGATATTAGTCTAAGAATTATATTATATATGTAGAAGGTCCTACTTTCATGTACAATCATTTCTAATTGTAGAGGGACTTAAATGCTAATAATTATATGATCATACTATAGATATTTGCACTTACATATTCTAGGTTCAGACTAGGTCTTTTAAGCGTTCTTATACACTTCTTTTAATTGTCATTTACTTGCTCATAGGTATCCTAGTAAATGAGTTCTTAATAAAACTATATACTCAGATCCAAGTATTTTACAACACTCCACCCGTTAAAGTTAATTTCATCACCGAAGTCCACTCAACTATATTCTAGCTTTCTGTATTATATCTCCTAATCAAATCATGGAGTTTGAGTTCATTTAATGTAGTGTATCATGGTATGAAATTTCATTTCATCCTTGTGGACCATTTCTAACATTACATTCCTAGAATATTAGGGGTATAGACAATTTTTTTCTTTTTTCTACGTAACTTGATTAAATTCATCCTTTAGGGATTAGCGAAGATAAATCTTTTTAACCAAGGTAACATTAATGATTGTGTAATTAGAAATGCTTACTCATCAACTTAAATTCTAATAACCATTGTTTTCAACTATTCATTTAATTACATTTCAGATCTAAGTGTACAAGGCTCCCCCCTTCAAAGGACCTATCTAAAAGTAATGAGGGTTGAGAGGGGTAGCCAACTAGATTATAGATATTATATTTGTTCCTCTTCCTCTTAAATTCTATTTCACACTTATGCCTAGGATCGGAGAGTTGAACTTGCAAGTCAAACATTTATTCACTAAAGGGCCTATCTACTAATATGACTTCCTTGTGGTGGTGACTTGGTTCCAAAACCAACAATGAAATCTAAAAAGTTTTTTTTAATATAATTTAATTCAAAAAATAAGTTTGACGATGAAAACCTTGCGATGGGAATTCAAAATAGCACCAAAATCAATCTGAGAACCAAGTCGACCACTTTATACCACAGACAACTAATATTGTCACCCTAACATCCCTTCATCTTTGCAAAAGAGGCTTCTCTACACACATCATCAAGGAATACGACAAACATATCCAAATTCTAGATTAGGAGGGGATACATGTTTCTTCTAACATGCAATTGACTCCTAGTAGGTCCTACTACACATGACCTCTATTACTACAATATTCTCACAATCATAATTTAGCTCTCACATCCCAAAACATCATTTATTTGTAATATCATGTAAACATAATAAAAATAGATTAGGGTCTGTACTTTCTTGGTTGGTTTACATCCATGGTCTCATTACAAGCCCAGATGAACGAGGAAGTCAACTACTCCTCATATCACATATCAAGAAAACTAATTACACTGTGGTGATGAGAGAGTGGTCAACTCTTTAAGGATTTACCCTAGATGTACTACCTCATGTAACCTCAATGTCATTGTACATCCAAACTTTCAAGAAAAAGAGTATCTGCTATAGCTTCAAAATGTGATTGCACCTCATATGTCCTAACAAAAAAATAACATGGCACACAATTTTATAATGTAATCCACTACATCATCATTCCCTTATAGGACAAGGGGATAAACATAATTCCTACTCTATGGGTATGTGAGGGATGAAACCCCAAGTATTGTTACTTGCAACCTATATTTTCCTACAACAAATCCTCATTAATGAGATATCAAAAGTTTATCTAGGATAGTATCCATCCCTTGGATGGTGAGTCTCAAGCAAAACTATGCTGAGATAGTTCATTGTTGCACGCAAGACAAGCCTAAACTTAATGGATCAAGTTCATATCATCACTACTATCAAAGAACATCATAAAATCTAAAACTCATGCCAATATTCTAAATTTATACCCATTCATGCTCAGTCCACATAATGTGTGTATCATAGGCATTCTATAAAACAACAAAAGAAAAAAGGTTTAATGACTTGTACTAGTGTTACACACAATAGTGTGAGTTCATGTCAACCTACTCTCTATAGTAGATGAATTATCCTCTCCTAAGGTGAGAGATAGAGGCTACTCCCTAGGAAAGTCAACCTTGATGTGTAAGAAGTTATACTTGTAAAGAGAGGGTAGGATTGATAAGAGTTTGCTCAAAACTAGGTCATCCACATACTTATTTGGGACACATATATAATACCAAATTGGATAGGGGGTGAAACCCTTATTTGGTAAACAAGTTTCAAGTTTAGGTATGACAAAAACCTCTAAAGGGTCACTACCTACTAAGGAACAATCTAGCATAACTTGAAATAGTCAAGTTACCGACTTCTTAGGCTCTGATACCATTCTGTAAGGAGTGGGACCCGATAGTGAGCCCACTCAATAGTACAAACATGAGCCAAGAAATATTTAAGCAACGGAAAACATAACTATTTACCAAGTTACAAAATGTCTCCATGTACATAACTTTCTCACCCTAAGGGTGGTACATAAAATGACAAGGTCACATAAGCCCATATGCAGGGGGTAACAAGGCTATGTCAAGCTATCCTTAAGTTCACCAATGAGCTCACGATCATCCTGAGTATCTGCCCTATAAAATACCTACACCTGGGTGGTTTGGGAACAACCCAGAAAATAGGAAATAAAGGATATGCGTCAGTAAAAACTGGTATATGTTCACAATATAAAATATCTTGGGCATTTTAAGGAATGAAGTACAAAAGAGGGTGTTACCCCACAAGCGGGGGCTATTTGAATTTGATAAGTTCAAAAGAAATCAATTTCAAGAGAATGAATATCAAAAGAATAATAATAAAAGAATGAGGCATTCATATGAATAATAAATATTCTTTTCATTGGAACAAATTCACAAACATTAGTAAGTAATAAAATGCATGTTGATTACCACAAAAACTAGCATAACCTAAAAAGCAGGGTTAGAGCCCATATATTCCAAACCAAGGGAAAGAGGACTAAAACCTCAGTGCCAAATAAATATAGAATGGTAGGAGGACTAAAACCTCAGTGCCTGGAAGGAGGACTAAAACCTCAGTGCCTAAATATATAATGTGTGACAAGAGGAATAAAATCTCAGTGCCTGGAAGGAGGACTAAAACCTTAGTGCCAATAAAATATGGTATAACTACTTCTGGTAATGACTAGTCAAAATCACACATGCATAATATAGTAGGCAAGCCATTCCAAAGTATAACAAATACAAAATGGGTGGAAGCATCCAACATATAACAATTGGGATCAAAGGACCCATATACATGTGAAGAGGATTTCAACAATCATCAATGAAAAAATGTGAATAATATATGAGATTCTAAAAGAATTCAAGAAACTGAAATGGAGGAGTATAACTCAAAATATACCTCATTGATAACAATTAGGATTTACTCATTATATGCCCAAATAAAATCAGGAAGAAGCACATATTTGATCTTCAAAACTATTCTATCTCAAGGGGATTCTGAATTGGTCCTCTTCAACCTAAGTGTTTATATACACAATAGCCCACTACACTATTCTTTAAAGTAAGATGTTTCATCTGATATATTTATTTTTGTGAAGGTGTGTCCTTTTGGGTCTTGATGTCATTCATATTAAGTCATCTGCGATGTCCTTTCCATCATTCCTAAGGTTTTAGGATCCATTACATTGTAATATAGTTAACTATAACTATTATTATAATAAGATACTCGAAAATTCATAATGTTTATACAATAATGAACACAATATCAATAGGTATTTATATATGATCAGAATCTCGGTCCCCTGTATAGTATAAATCATCATGTTATCTAGAGTAGTTTCATCGACTTATTAAGTCATCCATACCCCTATTTATATACTCCTTGATGAACATTTCCTTAAATACCTTCTTGTTCAAAATAGGTCAACCTATATACCTATGCATATATATATATATATATATATATATATTTGTATGTAATATATTGATGTGAATTCCTATATAATCATCATTAAGAAAATTGACTCATCAAATTAGGTTATAGTCTCTCTTTTACACAATAGGTTTGATTGAATTCACCGCACTATACATTACATAGGGATTACGAAATTTTTACAAATAGATAAGACAATACGCAAGAGCACGGGCTTATACACTTCTATATGACAGCTAAGATGTATATACTCTACTAGTTATACAAGTAAGATCAATACTTAAGAAACACCCAACTAGTTGATATTAGTCTAAGAATTATATTATATATGTAGCAGGTCCTACTTTCATGTACGGTCATTTGGTAATTGTAAAGGGATTACTGATGACTTAAATACTAATAATTATATGCTCATACTATAGATATTTGCACTTACATGTTCTAGGTTCAGACTGGGTCTTTTAGGCGTTCTTATACTTCTTTTAATTGTCATTAACTTGCACATAGGTATCCTAGTAAATGAGTTCTTAATAAACTAAGAAACAAGATGCACCAGGCTGACCTTCAGGTGAACGGACTTGCAGCTAAGATGTATATACTCTACTAGTTATACAAGTAAGATCAATACTTGAGAAACATCAAACTAGTTGATATTAGTCTAAGAATTATATTATATATGTAGCAGGTCCTACTTTCATGTACGATCATTTGGTAATTGTAGAGGGATTACTGATGACTTAAATACTAATAATTATATGCTCATACTATAGATATTTGCGCTTACATGTTCTAGGTTCAGATTAGGTTTTTTAGGTGTTCTTATACACTTCTTTTAATTGTCATTAACTTGCACATTGGTATCCTAGTAAATGAGTTCTTAATAAACTAAGAAACAAGATGCACCAGGCTGACCTTCAGGTGAACGGACTTGCTCTGCGAGGCACTTACTACAGCGTCGAGCAAAAGGGCTCGCTGCCCTACCCATCGTCAGGTGCCGTTTCAGCAGAGAAATAAGGGGTCGATCTCTTGTAGGCACTAGAGGCATTGAAACCGGTGGTGATGATGGCAATATTAGAAACCATTACAGCTAACTCAAGGCACGATAGTTCAAGGATGTAGACCCTTTTCATGAAGACATGTCAGACTAGGGAAGAAAAAGTTTCTGTGGCCCTCGGTGGCTGCAGAATTCAGAGGTGATGCTCTTGGGGTGAGGTGGTCATCAACAGAGGCCTGAGATCCGGGGCAATTGAGAGGAGACCCAGGTGATGGGGGCTTCCGAGATGGTGAAGGTAGCAGGAACGTGGGGTTCCATTCCGGTAATGGCGGAGATTCTTCCAGTGACCATCGCCACCCAATTCCTAGACAGAAGACCGAGTTGTTGGCTGCTCCTATCCGAGTTGTTGGCGAAGATGGAGACACCGTGACTGTCGAGGAGATCGTTGGGCAGGGTTAAAGGACTGACAGAGACGGAGGCATCCGTGAAGGCTTTCCAATGAAGGGTGAAGGCGCTCGTGGCCAGCAAGTCTGGAGTCGCACTCCAACTGCAAACGAAGGAATGATGTGTCTGTAGCTTTTAGATTACTGTCGAGGTCGTAAAGGACCAAGCTTATCTGCTGCAGCGGCTGGACGAACGGTGGTGGCATAGTTGCAGATCGTTGCTGAGGAGGTGTGGCAGGGCTGTGAGGCAGGCGGAATAAAAGGTGGGCAGTTTGTGGCTGCCGAGACGGCGCTGGGTGCACTACCAGGGAGAAGGAAAGAGGAGGCTGCTAGGGTTCGTGTGGGGAGGAGACGGAAAGAAAGGGAGAAGAAAAGTAGAGAAGAACGAAGAGAACAGGGAAACGGATGGAGGAGGGGAAGAAGAATCGAAGAGAGGGAACGGAAGGCGAGAATAGGAGAAGGGGGAGGTCGGGCGTCGCTTCAAGGATCAGGTCTGTCAGTTGCAAGAGAAGAGGCGTTAGGTTAAAGCTGTGTGACCAAGGAAAATGAAACGGAAGGCAAATAAATGCATATTGGTTTGATTATCTAC
This sequence comes from Alisma plantago-aquatica, assembly GCA_963693085.1. Classification (NCBI taxonomy): domain Eukaryota; kingdom Viridiplantae; phylum Streptophyta; class Magnoliopsida; order Alismatales; family Alismataceae; genus Alisma; species Alisma plantago-aquatica. The sequence continues at coordinate 197,395,307 of OY856412.1, forward strand.
AACATTGGTTAATTAGGACAATTCTTTTTCTAATTTATTTGGGATAGCAAAGCATTCCCAATTGGTATGAAAATCGGTTGGTAGGCAGAACAAAGTGTGAGGAATTATATTTTAGCATTTATTTTACCTTTTAACGGATTTAATATTTTATTTAATTACTTGTAAGTTAAATACTCGATTATGTATTTATAACTTTGTTAATTTTCTTGATGTTTTATTTCACATTTATTGAATTTATCTATCAATTACGCTAGTGACACTTTTAGATTGACAATTTTTGATAAACTATAGTTAGTTAGTGAATTTATAAAATAAAGAACAACTTAATTAATTAATTTCGTTATTAACATTATATAATATGTTTATTTGTTATTATGTATACATGTATTTAATACAATTACTCCTATTTAATCTAATTTAAAGAACAAGAATTAATACTCGTATAGCTAAGGGTGGCAAAAAGAAATAAAGCTATATACTTAGATTTGAGTATGTTACACAACCCGTAGGCTATTGTAGTTTCTTGGATAGTGAAAGAGTGTCAGAGACTTGAGAAAGTGAGGATAGAAAAAGGTTATACTTATGTCTGGGATGACCCATATCTCTTCATATATTTCCCTGGTATGTTGATCACGAGATGTGTTCCCGATGATGAGCAGTTTGAATTGCTTACCATATGCAACTACGGTGCATTTAGAGGCCATTTTGAGGGGAAATAATTTTTTTATGAAGGTATTTCAATGTGGATTCTATTGTCCTACTCTCTTGAAAGATGCTCATGTGTTTTGTAAAGCTTGTATAAAATGCCAAATGGTGGTTATTATCTCAAAGGGAGTCATGATTTCATTATCACTAATATTGGTGGTAGAGGTGTTTGATGTTTGGGGCATTTAATTCATGGGTCTTGTCCTCCTTCCTTCAGGTTTGTGTACATCCTATAGGTTGTTGATTGTGTCTCTCAAATTTTTGTTTGACTTTTTAAGTGTGATAGGAAAATAGTTACATTTTGAGAAAGAATGTGTGAATTAGTGGCAAATAGTAGATAGCATCTCTTCAGGATGAAAAATTAAATGACATATGATTTTTGGAAGAATCATGAAGAATTGAACGAAATTAGACAAAAAGTAGCTAACTCATCCATGCTATCACAGAATGGCCATGCTGACCTCAAAAAAACACATGGAACATTTCAAGGTTTTAGGCCAACCACCACAGTCGTGTTGGGTTGGCCCTGCCACTTAAGTGACATGTTTTTCGGCGAGGTCACCATGACCCTCCCCTCATTCTAATGAAAACTAAAAACCCATTTCTTGACCTAGGTGATCTAGGTTGTGAATACAATACCTCAATTATTTTTATTCTTCTCCTCCAATGTCCATAAAAAGCCCCTTGAGCTCCTAGGAGTCTCCCTCTACCTCCATCTCTCCATTTCAATCCATTTCAACCTCCATTTCTCCACCCACAAAGAAAATCCACCCAGCCCTACATTTTTACATCATCCACTTGAAATCCAACAAAAACCTAGCCAAATGAAGGCAATTAGCAAGGGAGTTAAGAAGGGGATCTAAAGTGGCATCCAAGACATCAGTTACACCAAAGATCACACAAAGAGAGCATCCAACATCACCCTACTATCCCACAACCCCACTTCATCACCATCCAACTCCATTTTGGGCTCTCTTCCATGTTCCACTCCGGTGAGCGGCTCTCGTCTTTGTTCTTCCTAAAACCTCCAAACCTTCGATCCAAGCTACTACAACCTTGAGGAGGAGGAGGAGGAAGAAGGGATGGAATATCTCACTGAATTGATTGAAATTGATGCTTCGACTAGAGAAAAAAAGAAAAAAGAAGGCTGGAACCTCTTCGTCTTCATGATCATCTCTACGACCCACTACAACAAGATAATATACCTCTTTGGCACAACCATGAGCTACAAGAAACCTACAAGGATGTGGTTGTTAATCAAATATGAGGAAGATGATGAGATAATTGAAATGGTGCCCCTTATCTTGGACATGAATTTAGGGTCACATGATTATCAACAAGAAGAAAGAGAGAGAACATTAAGACAGGACATGGAGGATGAATCGATGGAGATGTTGTCAAGGTTTGAACTGGAAAGGATACACAGTTTGGGAAAAGTAGCCTGAGGGAGTCACTTTTAGTATAGGAACAATGATGATTTTTTTCTTCAGAACTCTCCACATCAAGTTCAGTACAAGGAGGGTGATTCCCACAAGATATGCTTGTACATATAATATGCAACACCTAGGTTTTCAGTACTCATTCAAGGGCTAGATGGATATATTTGACATTTCAAAACTATTGAATGAGGTCCAAGAAACCTACATTGAGACTAACCTTGAATTATTTGGTTTGTTGGAGAAGGTCAACTATCAAGGTAGGGATGGAATAATATTCAGAATGAATTATTCCACACATATTCTGAAGGCCTCCCAACTCAACATAATTTTTGTCCCAATCCCAAAGGTAGCTAAAAAAATTGATGAGGTAAGATTTGACAAGATTGGGAGATATAATTACTCAATAATGTGGAATGACCTCACCTCCCAAGAAACTTTTACATAGGGAAAGTCCAAATGAGTAGACTACATAATCCAGTCATGAGGTATCTCGAACAAATTATGCTAATACCCTTTTTTGACAATATGATACTCAAGGTTGTTTCTCCCAACAAGATTTTTTGTTATAACCATGATCAAATATTTCAATATAGGGTCGGTGCTAATTTATCATTTAAAAACCACTGCCTCTAAGAGAAAAAAGTTATTTCATAATGGGATGGATAGTTACCACCATTAACTGGGCGTTAGATTGCAATCTAGAGGGCTTTGCAAATCTAGAGGGGATAAAGTATGTTGATTTTAACTATCTTGAATGGTACAAATGACCTCTGTGTGTAACGAACAGATTATATATGACACAAACCATGGGTGTCCTTGACTCACCATTGTGCTTACCAATTACACTAATGTTCTGATTAGTGAGATAGGACCAATCAAAACTTTGAGGCAGCAAATTACACATTGGGAGGAGGACCATCCCACGGAGGGCTTCAGACACCACCTGTAGACATACCTAAAGATCAAGAGAAACACATTTCTTGGAGAAACAAGGATTTGTCAATAGCCTCACAGCCAGACCTAGAGTGAATGATTTTGATGTACAAAAACCCATAGTGAATGCCTACGATAGTCCACCATACAACAACCGTTGGAGGGTATTCAGAAGACGCATGACACCACATGGTTATATTAGAAACAAATGCACCATCAGATCAACCACATGTACCTCTATCCACATGCGCAAGTTTTATGAAACCCCCAATGGAGGAGGATTTCTTGGAACCCCTATATGGATATCAAGAGACATACCCACCTCCACAGGTAGACTATTGGAGACGTTACTACTAACATCCTCCACCACAAGGAGGACCACCACAGCTGCCATAATAGTTGTCACTTCTACCCTATCACTCCTAGCCTTTAGTGTCATGTTGAGGACAACATGATTAAAAAGTTTGGAGTGGTTGGGAGGTATGTGCCCCTTTCTCTTTCTCACTTTGGTACCTATTTCACATGCTCCACCCTATCTTGTGATGCTTGATGATTTCAACACCTTTACCTAGATTGGAAATTTTATTGCTTTGCATACATGCATGCATATAGTTTACTCTCTTGCTTTTCTTCATGCTTTTTCAAAAAGAAATTCTCTTTTCCATTCCATGCATTGCATTGCATTTCATGTAAATTTTTATAATTTCTTGTATGTTTTAGTAAGGATTTTATTAGCTGTTGTTTGTTGCCTTTTAGTGGTGGTTTGTATACGATTTTAAGGTAATATGGCACCATTTTGTCCAATGTTTTCTGAACTTTATGATTTTGCCTAAGAGTGTGTTCTAGCTTAATCTCTATCACGATGAACTAAAATTCAACTATGTGACCTTTGGTGGATGCAACTCACCCCGATTCACATGTTAATTTGTTTGATATACTTGCATGATTGATTTCATACATGTGCATCATCTCTCTCTAATTGAAGTTCATCATAAGAAGCAATCAGAATAAGCAGAAGATGCTTATGGATTTCCATGCTTTGTAAAAAAAGAACATGGTTGCCATGATCGATGATTTATTTTATTTGTTCATGATTGCAAAGTATGTGGAACTAGTGTTCATGCAAAATCCTTTTTTGTAAAAATTCACTTCTGATGACCCCTCTTTGAATCACTACTTCTTTTATAATTTTTTTACCTCTCTATTTCATTAAAAGATGCCAAATAGCACATAAGAGGCCTTGGCCACTTTCTAAAATGGAAGTGACCATATCTTTACCTCTCCACTTTGTCCAATCATCATATCCACTCATTATACATGTCACAAAGAAAAAGAAAAGAAAAGGTATAAGATATGGCTCTATTAATATCCTATCAAGAAACAAAAAATGAAAAAAAACAACTGCTCATATATAATAGCACCCGTACTCCTTTCCACAACCATTTCTTATCTTTTCCATGCCTATGTGTTTGGGAATCTCAACCCTACTCCACCTTTATTACACAACACAAGTGGGTAACTTAGTACATATTGAACTTATGGGAATATATACATATGAAACACATCCACCTAACAAGCTTAGAATGAATCTTCCATAACAATATTCTTTACCCAGAGCCTAGTTGAATGTCATGCTACTTGTTCAAATTGTGATGACCTACATTTCAAGTCTAGGTGCGTATTTCTTTGTCTATATTTAAAACATTAGGGTAGATAGGAGAGAGGTCAAATTATATATCTACTCAAGGGTGAAGTATATATCATCAAATTTTCAGGGTTCATGTGGTGAAGTACTATCATCAAATCTATTATAACTGAAATGAAGAGATATTGAGTTGGAGCATACATGAGGACATGTGTGTTTTAGTTTGGGGTGGTGATGCAACCCTAATTTAGGGATTCATATTGAGATATTTTTCCCCTTATTATATCTAAAAAATTTATAATATGCATATTCTTTCTCCCAATGAATGGTTTAATATCAAATACATGTATGTAGGTTCTTTACATATTTTTAGGCACTTTTTTCCACGCTTTGGATGGAAGGGGAAGAAGTAGGAGGATCTTAGGGTTATTTCACCCTTGGAAGAGCCTAAAGAGAGTTTGATAGTTTCCCCAACCTATCCCAAGTGGTCAAGGGTCAAGCTAAAGCAAAGAATTCCATAGATTGTCAAAATTGAGATCAAAGTGCAGTAGAAGGCCTTCAACATGGTTGTGGTTCCACGGAACGGATGTTCCACAAAGTGAAAAATCATAAAGAAATATAGTGAAGAAGAAGCCATCAATGAAGTTCAACATCATAGCCATGCTAGACAACATGCCCGTGACATGAAGAAATCAATAGGTTCATGACATCCAAAATGGTTGTGCTTTCAAGCACCCAACATGCTCATGCCAAGGAGAATGACCACACACTCGATCCCCCACAATTTTCGTGCTACCCAACACGATTGTGCCACTTCATTTCCCCCACATATGTAACATCCTCAATTTCATAGCTAAAGTAAGCCTTTAATGTGGGGTTTTCTTGTAAAGGCATGCGAAGGGACGTAATGAACTAACCATGGCTAGGTATGTAATTAAGTTCACAAAATGTGTAATACAAGTCATATGATCAACCAATACACACATAATGACTTAAATGTGTATGATTGTAATCAGGTGTAGATAAATATAAACGAATTATTCTTGTGAACAATAATGTGATGATTATATATAATATGAAGACTTGAGTTACTAGTTTGAACTCTAGACCAACTTAGGTCTCATTTTTAAGGAAGTAAAGTACTATTGGCCTAATATATCATATATAATCTTTTGTTGAGTGAATATTGATTCATGTTTTATTTCCATAATCGAGAATAGATATTGGACCTTTTGAAAGACCAGGGAATGGTCTGGGGGCCCTAGAACCTTATTCAATCATGATTGAACCAATTAAGATTCACGAATGGGTCCTTGAAGTACAAAATTGGGAATATAGTATGTAGCCCTCATAATAAGTCTTGATAATAATTTTAGTAGGTGGCTGATTAGAATATAAGATGGTGGGAGAAATTTTAGATGATTTTGATTTACTTGGAGGCCTAGGTAATTAAATTTGTAATTATTCAATAATTAATTAAAAGATATTTTTGGAGTGTCTTTATAATTAATTTGGACCTAATATCTTTTCCATAACAAGATAATGATGATATATCAGTTATCCCAAAATTTGAGTTCAAACGAGGTCATGTGGTGGTCTGTAGAATTATTTCTATAGATTGGAATTTTATGCAAAAGAAAAATAAAATAAAAAAGGGGTTGAGCGGCCGAGACTCCAATCCACTGCGGACTAGAGAACGGCACCCTGGCACCGCTGTTTTAGGACCCGAACAGGGTCTGAGGATGAAGGAGCCCCGCTTGAGATTCCTTGGCCAGGATTCTATAAAAGCTTTCATGGATTCGGCACATAGGCCCTCACACACCTAGATCTAGGGTTTTCGCGAAGCATGAGCAGAAGAGGGGAAGATCCATAATGAAGAAGAAGACCAGGAGGGGTGGCGACTGTAGCATAGTTGTGGTTTGGGGATCTTCAATCTCGTCCACCCAAGGCACAGAGAAGGTGTCGCCCATGGAGTGTAGACTGTGATAGAGACAGAGAAGCAATTACCTCACGAGTTCGTGGCCAAGAGAGGGGGCTCGACCTCATCGGAGGTGATGGGCTGGAGGCACTCTGTTTTAGGAGTCCACACACATGATAACTCAGATCGGTAGGGATGAAGCACCGGCCCTAGGCTTGAGATGCGCCTGAGATGAGGGCCGCCAGATCAGATCTTGATGGATGAGGTTGCTCAAGGTTAAGTAAGTTTCAAAAATTCATATCTTGAGCTAAAGAGCTCGGTTTGGGACAAACAACGTACCTATGGAAAGATCTTCGAGCGTACTATCCTATAAAAATAGTACTAGAGTATGATCTTGATGTGTTATATTTATTATATTCTGGGTTGACAAAACTATTTGATTTTGATGCTTTGCCAATTAAAAATAGCAAATGAATTTATAAATTCATGAAAATTTAATTGAATATTTATCTCAATATGCTTAACTTGATTTCAAAACTTGATCTTTATTATATGAAGTTTTATTAAGGTTTTTGAGTTAAACCCTAACAAGGGTATTTTGGGTGTTTCACCCATTATTTGATTATGAAATGACAAGATATTTTAATACATGATCTTACTGCATTGTATGATTACTTTTCTGAAAGTTTTGATGGAGTTTCATATATAATTGGATTCATATTTAGTTTTTAGCCTAAGTGGTCATTATGTAAGATGATTCATGTGTATTTGTGAGGCAACATGTATTTTATGTGCCTATTTAGTATGGAAAATTATTATAATTATATTTTCATCTGATTTTATAAATGAGTTAGTAAGAGTAGTATATGTGAGTATGTATGGAGTTTACTCTTGGTATATGAGGTATATACTTATATATTGGTGCATAAGATGATTTATGTCTTATTTGAGTATAAAGATAATATTGATTATATAGTATGAGTTTTATTTCATTTCAACGCCATGATTTTATGGTGATTTTAGATTAAAGTTATGTTAGGTTAAATAAGAACCCTAAATTGGTATATATAGTTAGGGAGATGGGGTTTTGAGATTTAAAATAGAAAGAGGGAACATTTATTTGGACTTATAGAACTTTGATTATATCCAGGTGATTATGATTTGGAATAAGAAGTCAAGACTAAGTTAAGGACATCATCAACATAAAAGGTAAGTGGTCCATGCCCATGAGTACTCGTGTTTTTAAGTTCAGTATGTTTACATGTCTCCTGGTAAGATTTTTATAATTTATATGGTTCAATGTTATAAGATTTTAATGCAAACAAGAATATTCTCATATCTCTATCATTATGTAAGTTCAGATATCCAAAATCTCAAATAGAGACATGTTTCTCAAAATAGTTGTGACCCATGGAACAACTCCATGAGAAAGTTAAAGAATTGTGTTCCTACAAGATTTCTTAGAAATGTTCGAAATTAATGAAAACGATTGTAAGATAAGATATGCAAGTGATGCAGCCATACTTAGTTGGTGATTTGGGATAGTTTTGTATTGAGACTTTAAGTACACATATGTTGTTAGGATTTCTCATATTTATAGGCATAACTATGATTACGATTTCAAGTAGAGACATGTCATTAAGATTTCATACATATGTATAGATATAACAACTAGATTCCTTAGAATGAATAATATCTAGAATTTAATTACAATATAAGAATATGAATTTCAGAATATTAAGACATGGTCTACTTTTAGAAATAAAGGTACTGTTGGGATCATAATGTATTGTAAAAATGAGTTAATGATGACATTATAAGATAATGACACATTAAGTTATGATTAGGTTGGAATACAATATTTTATAAGATTTCTATGTTGATATATAAGGTTTAATATGTAAGTTCATATGCAAAGTTTCAGGGTAACATCATATTTTATAAGAAGGATTGAACCATCTTGTCAGAATTGATATTTTTAGATATGTTGTATTTATGATACTTTCATAAGCTTGACTTAAGATACTTTGTATACTTAGTATTTCTATATTCATGTCAGATCCTTTCTCATAAGACATGAGACTCATTTATGATATAATTGGTATAATGAAGTAATCTTACCAAATAAGAGTTTTAGAATAAAGTTTACCCAGATAATGAGATACATGCTCAAATCCAGCAATGAATTCAGTTTAGAACTTAAGAATAAGAGATTTAGATTCAGACTTAGACTACTTGTTGTGTGAGTAGCCAAATTATGAATAAAGATACATGATAAGGGTTTAGACCCAGTCTCAATTATGAAGTAATTGAGATCCATATTCACATTCGGTTTAGATTAAGTTTATCACTTAAGAATAAAAGATTCAGATTTAGATTCAAATTTAGAATTTAGTACATGCTCAATACTCAGTAATCAGTTTTAGATAAGTTCAATTATCAATATTTAGTTTTAATACAAGATAAAATCATATTCAGAATTCAATAAAATAATCAGTATTCAGCTTCAGTTCAGATTAAGAATTAAGTAAGTTTAGACTTAAGATAAATAAGTCAAAACCTTCACATAAGACATTATATGATAAGTTCTCATTTAGTAGTCCCAGGATGATTCATAGGCATCTGTTGCCAATTCAGAGGAGTGTTTACTCCAATTCATAGGTACTTTGGTACCAAGTAGGGCGTAGTTATGCCAATTTAGAGAAACCTTGGTATCATTCAGAGGCATGTAGTGCCAATTCAGGGTACTTCGGTACCAATTCAGGGCATAAATACGCCAATTCAGGAGGACTTATTGTATAATGGTGGCCACAGTCAGATAAAAATCATAAGTAAAAGATACCTTAGTTTAGAGTATACCCATAATCTCATCCATGAGTATGATGAGAGAGAGTCAAATAAGATAAGTAAGCCCTTGACACTTTGGTGTAGGTCATGAGACTCATGTACCAGGGTACATGTCTCCAGAATAAGATAAGGTAGAAAGACAAGAATTCCGATTGAGAAATAAGGAACAATATGCTCCAGATTGTACTCAGAATTTGATGTTAGTTTCATGTTTAGAATGCCCAATTTCAGTTCTTTAGTAATGTATATTGTAGAATACTCATGCCACTTATTCTAACGACTGTTTTTCCTAATGCATGGTTGGGGATGTGATGTCCGCAAGATTTGGAGTAGCTGAGGATAAAAAAGAATAAGTAAAGGACTATAATATTTCAAGCTCAACCTAGTGGGGTGCCATTTTCCTAGACTATGCAGAGTTTTGACATATTTTTATTATGCCTAGTTATGCTGTCAATTAGATTAGATTTTATAGTTTAACATGATGTAGTTTCCGTTGAGAAAAACTATGTATGGATGAGTTGTACAATTATGAAAAGTGTTTCATTTACTTTCATTGCAATGATAATCATGTTTGTGACACTCCCAGTAAGAAAAATGCTTCCGCTCATGTGATAAGAAAAATTGAGGTGTTAAAATATGGTATCAGAGCAATTTGGTAAATGGCCACTAGGCAAAATGATTCTCACAGTCACCCTAGAGTGAAGAGGTAAGTTTAGGGTTTAGGGATAGATTCCATAAGAAGTATACCATGACTTAGAGTGATTATGGGTCGTAACTTTAGAATAGATAGATATCTTAGAGGTAGAAGTCATCCTTGTTTAGATCTAAAGTAGCAACCTAATTCTCAATGGTTATTGCCAGCCAATTGAGAATTGAAAAGGAATTTGTAGTATGGGACACATGTATTAGTGGGTTAGTGAGGGATAGTATGTCAGGATCCCACATCTCTGGGTATGTGCCTAATCACCACATATCTAGGAATGTTGGGGTTACCTGAAGAACCCAAGGTTAGACAGTCATGTACAACTAATGTTAGGAATTCATGACACGGTTGAGGAAGATGCCCTAAGTATAGAGCCAAGTTTAGTTTCATATACCCTAAGTATGAGTTGAGAAATAGACTAAGGTAATAGATAATACTCACATAATTTTTTTTAATGAAAATACATTACATATCTATTTTCATGCAAAAGTTTGAACATAAGTATGTCTTAGAAAAATGAAGAGGTAAGCAAAACCCTAAGGTGGGTAGTAGCCTAGAGAAATTTCGAGGATGAAATTTATTTTAAAGTGGGTAGAATTGTAACATCCTCAATTTCATAGCTAAAGTAAGCCTTTCATGTGGGGTTTTCTAGTAAAGGCATGCTAAGGGACATAATGAACTAACCATGGCTAGGTACGTAAATAAGTTCACAAAATGTGTAATACAAGCCATCTGATCAACCAATACACACATAATGACTTAAATGTGTATGATTGTAGTCAGGTGTAGATAAATATTGTTACATTATATATTTCCTATTTTACATAGCCTGCTATTTGTTTTGTTATTTCTCTTTTATATATGGACCTCTCTGTAATTCTTTCAGTATTATATATATGAGGGTGCACACATTATGCAACCTTAAGCTCTCCAAATCTCATTGTTTTCACATGGTATCAGAGTGGGACGATCCACCTTAAACCTAATCCCTATCTCCACCAACCCTAGCCGCCACCACACTCCAAAATCTCCTTTTTTTCACTGTTATAGTACTGCTACAGTACCGCCGTCGCTACCGATCGCCGTCCACCCCTCCGCATCCCTCCATCCACCTCTAATCTCCTAATAAACTCCATCCTTGTGGCCTAATCCACCACAAGACCCTCCGTCTAGCTCCGTTTCTCTTTCCGAAAACTCCGGATAGCCTCGGTAACTTTCCAGTTCTGGCATGTTGACGGTGTAATGGGCTTCATCCTCTCTGTCTGCTTGCACCTCATGGTGGAGTGATTGATCCTCCATGTTGGCGTAGGTTTTTTCTCTTCATCTGCTGCCCCTACGTGGGTTTTTTTTAAGGTCCATGCGTGGATCTTCTACCTTCTACTAGTAGTCCATGTGTTGGACTTCTGCCTCTGACTGCTGACTACTCCTGCATGTGCCTACTTGCTTGTGCCTGCCTTCCTGCCTGTTCTCATGGCGTCTTCTGGAGATGACTTCTGGAGAGACTCACGCTGCCAAGTTACCAATGTTAAACTTGACGGGCGCAATTACTAGCTTTGGGTGTGCTCCTTTGTGATATATGCCAAATCACAAGGGAAGTACTCTCATCTGATTCGGACTGGTCCGCCTCAGCCTGCAGCGAATAGGGATGAAAAAGACGTCAAAACTTTTGATGATTGGGTCCATGAAGACTCGACTGTGATGACATGGATTCTCAACAGTGCCGTTGAGAAGATCAGTGTTACTTTACTTAGGCTACCTACGGCGAAGCAGATGTGGGATCAACTCGCCAGTACCTACTGTCACAGTAAGAATCCCAAGAAGGTCTTTGACATAACCAAGCAACTGGGGCGACTCAAATTCACGGGATCTGACATCTCCGACTACTTCTCCACCTTCACTAGCCTGTGGGGTGAGTTGGAGACTTACCACCCGCTGTCTACTGATCTGGCGACTATACAGAAACAACGGGTGGAACTACAGCTGATACAGTTTCTGAGTGGCTTGCTAGAATCCTATGTTGGCATTGTGGATTAGATCTTGGCGAGTGATCTGCTCCCTACTTTGCAGAGTGCCTACCAGCGTCTCCAGTGCCTTTCTTCATCGACACCGTCTCCTAAGACTGGAGAGTCTACTACCCTGGATGCTTGGGCCGGGCGTGGTCGTGGTCGTTCCACTGATGGCCATCCTCTCCTAGGTGGAGGACGGGGACGTGGACCTGGTGCTGGATGAGGAGCCCCTCCTGCTGCCTCACCTCCTACTACTGCGCGTCCTCAGCAAGGACATCGTGTGTGTGCCTTCTGTGGCCGGTCTAACCATATTGAAGAAAAGTGCTGGGAAAAGTACGGTAAACTGGCTTGGGCCAATGCTTCTGTAGATTCATCGTCTACTGCTTCTGAGGCTGTTACTCCGATGCCCGAGCCAGCGACTGCGGGAGCGACCACAAACTGCATTCGTGCTGAGGTGGAATGCATCCTTCTTGAGCGTGCTGACTCTTCGAATGCTGCTTCTACTAGTGGAGCACATGCTGCATACTCTAGTTATGATACTGCATTCCTGAGTTCCTCCTCACCTTCTACTTCTGGTAATACCAAATGGGTGATAGATTCTGGTGCCTCTGCACATATATCTGGCAATAGATCTCTGTTTAAAACTCTATCTAAACTTGCCTGTAACTCTTCTATTATGCTAGCTGATGGCTCAAAGTGTTCGGTCTTTGCAGTCGGTGATATTGTTTCTCAGTTTTGGCTCAAGTCTGCCTTATATGTGCCTAGATTTCCTCTAAACATATTATCAGTCAGCAAAATTTTACAAAGTTAGAATTGTAGCCTGACTTTTGTTCCTGGTTCATGTGTTTTTCAGGACCTTCGCACGAGGACGAAGATTGGTGGGGGGGTATAAAGGTGCTGATGGACTCTACTACTTGGACCAGTTACCACGATCAGAGAAAGCTGCTATGGTATCTACTTTATCGGCTTCTGTTTCTGTACTATAGTGGCACTACAAGCTGGGACATCCATCGTCAGAGAAGTTGCGTCATTTAGTTTCTGATATTGGCAGTTGTAATTTTCAGTGTGAATCTTGTCAGTTGGAAAAACAGACTCGTACGGTGTATCCTAGACGTAGTACTGTGAGCAGTAAAACATTTTTGATTTAGTTCACTCTGATGTATGGGATCCATGCCATGTACCGAGTTTGTCTGGTTACAAATATTTTATTCTATTTATTGATGACTTTTATAGGACTACTTGGTTGTTTCTATTAAAAAGTAGGTCCAAAGTGATGTCTACTATCAAATACTTTTTTGCTGAAATAAAAATGCAGTTTGGTTTGCCTATTAAAGTTTTCTGCACTGATAATGCTTTAGAGTTTGTTAAGCAAGAAGTGGCGGGTTTCTATAAATCTGTTGGTATGCTCCACCAGACTTCATGTGCCTATACCCCACAACAAAATGGTGTCGCTGAGCGGAAAAATAGACACTTATTAGAAGTTACCAGGACTATCATGATGCATTCTCATGTGCCCCGCTCCTATTGGCCTGAGGCTATTTTGACTGCGTGCTTTCTGATTAATAGGATGCCATCGTCTGTTATTGGAAATAAGATTCCTATACAGGTTCTGTAACCTGAGACTTCTTTGTTTGTTGTGCCTCCTAGAATTTTTGGGTGTACCTGCTTTGTCAGATTACTTGGACCTGCTTTTGATAAATTGTCTCCTCGAGCTGCTAAATGCATTTTTCTGGGCTATTCTAGAACTTAGAAGGGTTACAAGTGTTATAATCCCAATACAAGGAAATGGTTTACTAGTAGTGATGTTGTCTTTTTTGAAGATACACCATATTATTCTTCAGTAGGAGATAGTTTGCAAACAAACATTCTTGCCTCTCCTTTTTCTGTTATTTCTGATTGTGTGCCTGACAATATTGACACTGTGACTACTGAAACTCAAGATCCTCCTCTTATTGTTTATCAGCGCAGGAATAGAGCACCTTCTACGCAAGTACCCCCCCAAGGCAATCAATCTTCTCCTCCAGAAGGTTCTACTGCACCTGAGGTACACTCTGACCTTGACATACCTATTGCACTCAGAAAGGGTACTCGTTCCTGCACTTCTCATAGCATTTCTCAGTTTGTATCTACTGCTCATCTGAATACTCATTCTAGCAATTATGTATATGCTTTATCTGCTATGGTTGTACCTAAGAATGTTCAAGATGCATTGAAAAGTACTGCTTGGACATCTGCTATGAAAGAAGAAATGATTGCTCTTACTGACAGAGACACTTGGGAGCTGGTGGATCCACCTCCTCAGTGTAAGCCAGTGGGCTGTAGGTGGGTATATGCCGTAAAATATCAACCTGATGGTACGGTTGAGAGGTTGAAAACATGGTTAGTTGCAAAGGGCTATACTCAGACATATGGCATTGATTACTTTGAGACTTTTTCTCCTATTGCTTGCCTTAACTCTGTCAAGATTCTCCTATCTGTTGTTGTGAATCTGAACTGGCCTCTTCTGCAGCTTGATGTGAAAAATGCTTTTGTGTATGGTGACTTGTAGGAAGAAGTGTATATGGAGCAACCTTCTGGGTTTGTTGCTCAGGGGGAGTCTCACAAAGTATGCATGCTTAAGAAGTCTATCTATGGGCTCAAGCAGAGTCCACGTGCCTGGTTTGATAAGTTGAGCAGGATCATGATTGATTTTGGTTTTCTGAGGTCACAAGTTTACCACTCTGTGTTCACAAAAAAGACTTCAGCAGGTATTATTGTTCTGATTGTATATGTTGATGACATTATTATTTCTAGCAGTGACTCTCTTGGTATTTAGGCTACCAAAGATCATCTGGGCAAGCACTTTGCTACAAAAGATTTGGGCAGACTTCAGTATTTTCTTGGCATAGAGGTCTCTAGAACCTCTAATGCCCTGGTGCTTTCTCAGAGAAAGTATTTTCTTGATATTCTGCAGGAGACTAGTATGCTTGGAGCAAGACCTGCAGATACTCCTCTTGATCCCAATGTGAATTGGGATGATGATTCCTCTTCTATGTTTGCTGATCATAAAAAATTCAGGAGGTTGATTGGTAAATTGATTTATTTAACTATTACTCGTCCTGATATTGCTACTACAGTGGGTCTTCTTAGCAGGTACCTTGACAAACCCAAACAGTGTCATTGGGATGATGTATGTCAAGTCCTGAGATACTTAAAAAAAGTCACCTGGCAAGGGACTTCATTTTAAAAAGAATGGGCACTGTGTACTTGAAGGGTATTCTGATTCTGATTATGCAGGCAGCAAAGTTGATAGAAAATCTACCTCCAGTTACTGTACTTTTGTAGGAGGCAATCTTGTTACTTGGAGGAGCAAGAAACAAAATGTCATTGCCAGATCTAGTACTGAAGCTGAGTACAGGGCCATGGCCCATACTGCCTGTGAGTTATTGTGGGTACGTTCTCTCCTGAAAGAGTTTGGGATTGAGTCTTCTTCGACCATTCCTATGCACTGTGATAACAGAGCTTCCATCTTCATTGCAAATAATCATGTCTATCATGAGCGCACCAAACACATTGAAGTTGACTGCCACTTCATCAGAGAATCTATTCTTGCTCGCAAGATATGCACTCCATTCACGAGATCAGAAGATCAAGTTGATGATATCTTCACCAAGCTGTTGGCGAAGAAACAGTTTTGCACACTGATGGACAAGTTGGGCATGATTGACATCTATGCTCCAATTTGAGGGGGAGTGTTACTATATATTTCTTGTTTTACATAGCCTGCTATTTCTTTTTTTATTTCTATTTTATATATGAACCTCTCTGTAATTCTTCCAGTATTATATATATGAGGTGCACACATTGTGCAACCTTAAGCTCTCCAAATCTCATTGTTTTTCACAAATATAAATGAATTATTCTGGTGAACAATAATGTGATGATTATATATAATATGAAGACTTGAGATAGTGGTTTGAACTCTAGACCAACTTAGGTCTTATTATTAAGGAAGGAAAGTAATGTTGACCGAATGTATCATATAAAAGCTTCTATTGAGTGAATATTGATTCATGTTTTAGTTCCATAATTGAGAATAGATATTTGACCTTTTGAAAGACCAGGGAATGGTCTGGGGGGCCTAGAACCTTATTCAATCATGATTGAACCAATTAATATTCACAAATGGGTCCTTGAAGTACAAAATTGGGAATATAGTATGTAGCCCTCATAATATGTGATGATAATAATTTTAGTAGATGGCTGATTAGAATATAAGATGGTGGGAGAAATTTTAGATGATTTTGATTTACTTGGAGGCCTAGGTAATTAAATTTGTAATTATTCAATAATTAATTAAAAGATATTTTTGGAGTGTCTTTATAATTAATTTGGACCTGATATATTTTCCATAATAAGATAATGATGATATATCAGTTATCCCAAAATTTGAGTTCAAATGGGGTCATGTGGTGGTCTGTAGAATTATTTCTATAGATTGGACTTTTATGCAAAAGAAAAATAAAATAAAAAAAGGGGTTGAGCGGCCGAGACTCCAGTCCACTGCGGACTAGAGAACGGCACCCTAGCGCCCCTATTTTATGACCTGAACAGGGTCTGTGGATGAAGGATCCCCGCTCGAGATTCTTTGGCCAGGATTCTATAAAAGCTTCATGGATTCAGCGCATAGGCCCTCACACACCTAGATCTAGGGTTTTCGCGAAGCATGAGAAAAGAGGAGAAGATCCATAATGAAGCAGAAGACTAGGAGGGGTGGCAACCATATCATAATTGTGGTTTGGGGATCTTCAATCTCTTCCACCCAAGGCACAGAGAAGGTGCCACCCATGGAGTGTAGACCGGGACGGAGACATGGAAGCAATTACCTCACGAGTTCGTGGCCAAGAGAGAGGGCTCGACCTCACTGGAGGTGATGGGATGGAGGCACTCTATTTTAGGAGTCCATGCATGTGAGAACTCAAATCGGTAGGGATGAAGCGCCGAACCTAGGCTTGAGATGCGCCTGAGATGAGGGCCACTAGATCAGATCTTGATGGCCGAGGTTGCTCAAGGTTAGGTAAGTTTCAAAAATTCATATCTTGAGCTACAAAGCTCGGTTTGGGACAAACAAGGTACCTATGGAAAGCGCTTCGAGGGTACTATACTATAAAAATAGTATCACAGTATGATCTTGATGTATTATATTTATTATATTCTGGGTAGACAAAACTATATGATTTTGATGCTTTGTCAATTAAAAATAGCAAACGAATTTGTAGATTCATGAAAATTTTATTGAATGTTTATCTCAATATGCTTAACTTGATTTCAAAACCTGATCTTTATTATATGAAGTTTTATTAAGGTTTTTGAGTTAACCCTAACAAGGGTATTTTGGGTATTTCACCCATTATTTGATTATGAAATGACATGATATTTTAATACATGATCTTTCTGCATTGTATGATTACTTTTCTAAAAGTTTTGATGGAGTTTCATATATAATTGGATTCATATTTAGTTTTTGGCCTAAGTGGTCATTATGTAAGATGATTCATGAGTATTTGTGAGGCAACATGTATTTTATGTGCCTATTTAGTATGGAAAATTATTATAATTATATTTTCATCTAATTTTATAAATGACTTAGTAAGAGTAGTATATGTGAGTATGTATGGAGTTTAATCTTGGCATACGAGGTATATACTTATATATTTGTGCATAAGATGATTTATGTCTTATTTGAGTATAAAGATAATATTGATTATATAGTATGAGTTTTATTTTATTTCAATGCCAAGATTTTATGGTGATTTTAGATTAAAGTTATGTTTAGTCTAAATAAGAACCCTAAATTGGTATATATAGTTAGGAAAATGGGGTTTTGAGATTTAAAAATAGAAAGAGGGAACATGTACTTGGACTTATTGAACATTGATTATATCTAGATGATTATGATTTGGAATACGAAATCAAGACTAAGTTAAGGACATCATCAGCATAAAAGGTAAGTGGTCCATGCCCATGAGTACTCATGTTTTTAAATTCAGTATGTTTACATGTCTCCTGATAAGACTTTTATAATTTATATGGTTCAATGTTCTAAGATTTTAATGCAAACAAGAATATTCTCATATCTCTATCATTATTTAAGTTTAGATATCCAAAATCTCAAATAGAGACATGTTGCTCAAAATAGTTGTGAGCCATGGACCAAGTCCATGAGAAAGTTAAAGAATCGTGTTCCTACAAGATTTCTTAGAAATGTTCGAAATGAATAAGATTGTAAGATAAGATATGCAAGTAATGTAGCCATACTTAGTTGGTGATTTGGGATAGTTTTGTATTGAGAATTTAAGTACGCATTTGTTGTTAGGATTTCTCATATTTATAGGCATAACTATGTATTGTAATTTCAAGTAGAGACATGCCATTAAGATTTCATACGTATAGATATAACAACTAGATTCCTTAGAATGAATAATATCTAGAATTTAATTACAACATAAGGATATGAATTTTAGAATATTAAGACATGGTCTAATTTTAGAAATAAAGGTACTATTGGGATCACAATGTATTGCAAAAATGAGTTCATGATGGCATTATAAGATAATGACACATTAAGTTATGATTAGGTTAGAATATAATATTGTATAAGGTTTCTATTTTCATATTTAAGGTTTAATATGTAAGTTCATATACAAAGTTTCAAGGTAACATCATATTTTATAAGAAGGATTGAACCATCTTGTCAGAATTTTTATTTTTAGATATGTTGTACTTATGATACTTTCATAAGCTTGACTTAAGATACTTTGTATACTTAGTATTTCTATATTCGTGTCAAATCCTTTCTCATAAGACATTAGACTCATTTATGATATAATTGGTATAATGAAGTAATCTTACCAAATAAGAGTTTTAGAATAAAGTTTACCCAGATAATGAGATACATGCTCAAATCCACAATGAATTTAGTTTAGAACTTAAGAATAAGAGATTTAGATTCAGACTTAGACTACTCATTGTGTGAGTAGCCAGATTATGAATAAAGATACATGATAAGGGTTTAGACCCAATCTCAATTATGAAGTAATTGAGATCCATATTGACATTCAGTTTAGATTAAGTTTATCACTTAAGAATAAAAGATTCAGATTCAGATTTAGAATTTCGTACATGCTCAGTACTCAGTAATCAGTTTTAGATAAATTCAATTATCAATATTTTTTTTTTGGATCTGCATGGGCCGAAGCCCACCCCCTCTCCAAACAGGTGCCAGAGCCCGGATGACCCAAGAGGTTGGTAAATACAGCTGACCCGAGCGGAATCGAACCAGCGACCCTTCATGAGGGGTGCACTGGCTTGACCGCCCGGGCTACGCTGGCCGGGTTCAATTATCAATATTCAGTTTTAATATAAGATAAGTTCCGATTCAGAATTCAATAAAATAATCAGTATTCAACTTCAGTTCAGATTAAGAATTAAGTAAGTTTAGACTTAAGATAAATAAGTCAAAACCTTCACATAAGACATTATATGATAAGTCCTCATTCAGTAGTCCCGAGATGATTCAGAGGCATCTGTTGCCAATTCAGAGGAGTGTTTACTCCAATTCAGAGGTACTTTGGTACCAAGAAGGGTGTAGTTACACCAATTCAAGGACACCTTGGTGTCATTTAGAGACATGTAGTGCCAATTCAGGGTACTTCGGTACCAATTCAGGGCATAGATACGCCAATTCAGGAGGACTTATTGTATAATGTTGGCCACAGTCAGATAAAAATCATAAGTAAAAGATACCTTAGTTTAGAGTATGCCCATAATCTCATCCATGAGTATGATGAGAGAGAGTCAAATAAGATAAGTATGCCCTTGACACTTTGGTGTAGGTCATGAGACTCATGTACCAGGGTACATGTCTCCAGAATAAGATAACGTAGAAAGACAAGAATTCAAATTGATAAATAAGGAACAATATGCTCCAAATTTTACTCAGAATTTGATGTTAGTTTCATGTTTAGAATGCCCAATTTTAGTTCTTTAGCAATATATATTTTATAATACTCATGCCACTTACTCTAATGACTGTTTTTCCTAATGCATGGCTAGGGACGCAATGTCCGTAGGATTTGGAGTAGCTGAGGATAAAAAAGAACAAGTAAAGGACTAGAATATTTCAAGCTCAACCTGGTGGGGTGCCATTTTCCTAGACAATCCAGAGTTTTGACATCTTTTTATTATGCCTAGTTATGTTGTCAATTAGATTAGATTTTATGGTTTAACATGATGTAGTTTCCGTTGACAAAAACTATGTATGGATTAGTTGTAAAATTATGCAAAGTGTTTCATTTACTTTCATTGCAATGATAATCATGTTTGTGACAGTCCCAGTAAAAAAATGCTTCTGATCATGTGATAAGAAAAATCGGGGTGTTAAAACATCCATGCTACCCAACATGGACCAACATGTTGGTGATATTCCTTGAGAGCTAATCATATGATGATTATAATGGCACATCTTGTAATTGATTCAATTTGAATAAAAGTAATTCCAATTGTTATGTTTGTTTCAACATGGGATAATGCATAAATAAAATAATAATCTAAGAATGTATGACTCAATGACATGTGATTTTAGATTGAGGACCTGAACATGAGATCGTGTGTATGTTAAGAGCATTAATTCTTTTCTTAGTCCCTAATCAGATGTAATTTTAGATATTAGGACAACAATATTACATCAAGACTAGTATGTGTGGTGATTGATGATTACATCTCATTAGTCATGATATTGGATATCAAATCAAACACATAGTTACTTTTTATGAACAAGTGTACTGGACAGACCCACATTGAATGTGATACATGGAATCCAATAATGGTGGTCAGAATCATATCTCAATGATAAATTGGTGATTGTGGTTCTTAGCTCTGAAGTCACTACAAAGATTGCATGTTGATCAATGTTCTTTAACACTACTCCATGTTACCTTGAAAAGAGATGTAATACAAGTAGTGCTTAGGTACATTTTGATACATTTGGATTATAGTGAGGGATGTAGATGTGACAACCTGATGCCAAATGAATGAGATTACTCAAAACAAAGTGCAAAACTAATACTAAACATCCATATTACCATAAAATAGGGTAAATTTAAACTAATTTCATATAACCACAAAAGTAGAAACATATTACATCTGAGTCCACAAACTTGTACCAGTTGTATCATATTACATAACATTGTTCAATATCTAATTAGACACAACCTGTTAGATATGATAACACATTCACATGTACAAGCCATAAATGTACAACAATGGCATAATGCCAAAACTTATATTGATGTACAACATCTACAAAACCTCCCCAAGGAATTGAGAGTATAGGGACAACACATAGGACTCTATTACAAACACTAGTAGCATATCCAACATTCAAAAATTACTACTTCTTGTTGGCTAAATGGACATCATCAAAATCCTTTTATTTTGAAAATGAAAAACATTTCATTCTTGTGGATCTAACGTGCTACTTGAGTATTTCAGTAACAAGAATTCAAGGTGGTGGATAGCTAAGCTTGGAAGATCTATATGCTCAAATTGCCTTATTTTTTCATGATTGTAATCAAATGTAAACTTGTACAAATATATAATGTACAAGTACTTAGATATCATGTAAATCAAGCGTTTAGATCTTCCCTATCCACTCACAACACTTAGATAGGCCATCCTCTATGATAGCATCACAATGAAACTTTGATACATACACTTAGTACATGTCTAGATACACTAAAACAGGGACTCCCTCGGTTGAACTACTTCTCGACTGAGACACACTCGGTCGAACATCTACTCGACTAAGAATCACCTGAGTCTATCCTTCGAGTAGGTTCTATAGCCGTTAGACTTGGTGGGAAAAAGTGGTTGGGAGATGAGTTGAATGTTGCAATACACTTACCCCAGACTTTCCCTCGATCGACGAAGTTCTCGACCGAGAGACACTCGGTCGACAAACTTCTCGACCGAGAAAGGTTCTGACTACACATTTTAGAATTAATCAACTAGCAATTAAAATGTAATTAGTGGATACCTAACGACTTGTTGAGAACTAAGAACATCCTAGAAAGTGTCTATAACGTCCCTAGACCCTTGTAAGCCATTCCTATAAATAAGACATGCCTTAGGACACCCAAACCACTTGAGTACACATACTTGCAATTGAGAATCAACTCTTGTGAGAAATTGAGCAATCCTTCACTTGGAAAACATTTCCATAAGCTGAGATTTCGTGTCCTAAAGGCTAGCATCTCCTACTCACTACACTTTCACATTCATACACATTGGATAGGAGATCAAAACTCTTGATATAGGATTCAAGCCTTGTGCTAAAGTGGTAAAGTGTATCTTTCCTACTTCTTTCTTGTTCCTTCTTATTGCTTTGTATTCTCCTTTGCTACTCCTAGGTTGGAGGCTGTGGAAAGGAGGTTGTAGGAGCTTCTTCAGGTGGAGAAGGTAGCTTAGTGGACTTAGGATTACTTCAAGAAGGCTGTCTCAACAGGAAGCTACTTCAAGAGGAAAGCTACTTCAAGGGGGAGCTTGAAGTTACTTCAAGTGGAAGGCTACTTCAAGGTTGGTGAGACTACTTCTAGGTGAAGGCTATCCTAAGGGTTGGGAAGTGTTTTAAATTGGTATCAGAGCAGGCTTCAAGGAACTTTAACAAGTCTTAAAGAAATGGGTGATGGAGTACTAAACAACCTCAACTTAGAAGGAACACTTATAGCTCGGCCTCCACCATTTGATGGCACCAACTAAAGCTATTGGAAGAGGAGGATGCAATTCTACTTTCAAGGGATCAACTGGGATATTTGGAGAATGGTTTCAAATACCTACACTATTCCTCAAATGGAGTATGCTACATGGGATGCAAATACGGTAAAATTAGCCCAATTGAATGCAAAAGCTGTAAGTATCCTTTATTGTTCAATTCCCATAGGTGATTTTAATAGAATATCAAATTGTGAAATTGCATATGAAATATGGTATAGAATCTCTACTACTTATGAAGTAACTGTTCAAGTAAAGAACTCCAAAATTAGTATGCTTAAATAAAAGTTTGAACAATTTTGTATGGAACCAAATGAGTCTATTAGTGAAATGTATGCAAAGTTTTCTTCTATTGTTAATGGTTTGAATGCATTAGGTAAAGCCATTAGTGAAGGGGATCAAGTGTCTAAAATTGTTTGGTCTCTTCCTCCCATGTACAAGCCTAAGGTGACTACAATTGAAGAAGCCAATGACCTCACTTGACTAAGGATGGAGCAACTCATTGTCAACCTAGAAGCACATGAAGCAACCTTAGAGGAGGAAGAAAGACAGGAGCGTGAACTTCAACAAGGAAAAAAGAAGGACATGGCTCTAAAGTCTATAAAGGTCATCACTCAATAAAGTGATGAGACAAGTGATGGAGATGAGGGAGAAGAAGCTCTAATTGTAAATGGTAAGAAATATAGAAGATTTAAATCTAAAAAAGTTATTGGTTCCTCTTCTTCTTCCTATCCTAGGTGTTTTGAATTTGGAAAGAAGGGACATCTTAAGAATGAATGTCCTAAAGCAAAGAAGGGTAAGAAAAGCTCATCCAAGAAGAAAGGAGAAAAAGCATACAAAGTTGCATGGGATGAGTCAAGTGATAGTGATAGTGGAGAAGAGAACATGGAGTGTCTCATGGCCAAAGAAGATGATAGTGATGATTCACAAGAGGTAAGCCTTTTTTATTTTCCAAAAGAAGATCTAATCACTAGTATTCAAGATACACATGACAAATATGTTTATTGCAAAAAGAAAGTAAAGAAAGTTACTAAAACTAATGAGGATTTGTATGCTAAGTTAAATAATCTTGCTTTTGAAAAGGAAAGTATTATTTCTAAAAACTCTACTTTGAAATCATCTTTCAATGATTGCAATATGAAGTTGCTTACTTTAGAAACAAACTATGATCTTCTTTCTCAAGAAAAGGTTGAATTGCTTACAAAACTAAATAATTTTCAGACTCAACCTATCCTATGTACGCATCTAGATTATGATGCTATTGTTAAAGAAAGAGATGCTTTATCATCTGATCTAGATCAGGCAAAGTAAGATATCAAAAATAAAATGGATGAGGTTGCTAAGTTACAAAAAGAAGTT
This sequence comes from Alisma plantago-aquatica, assembly GCA_963693085.1. NCBI lineage: Eukaryota > Viridiplantae > Streptophyta > Magnoliopsida > Alismatales > Alismataceae > Alisma > Alisma plantago-aquatica. The sequence goes on from OY856412.1 coordinate 197,419,671, forward strand.
AGTATCTTGAGAAATAATGGTATTCTTGATAACATCCTAAAGAATTCTTCTGGTCATATTGGAAGAAGAAGTTTAGGATATATTCCAAAAGAAAACTCTTATCAACCTAAACCTAGGAGAACTCAAGCACCCAAGACCAAGATCATATTTGTACCCAGGAACACAACTCAAAATCTTAGAAAGAGAAATGAAATTGATTCCATTTTTTGTCACCATTGCTTGCGTCTTGGACATTATTCCTTCTCATGTCCTTACAAGAATAAGGATGTTGAGTTAGTATCGATTCCAAGATCCCCAAACTAAACAAAAAAAATTGAGTTGAGATATGACCAAACACTACTACAGAACCTACCTTTAGTGTCGGTTATTTAAAGCCTTTAGTGGCGGTTTCTAAGCGACACCTATGTGGGCGACACTAAAAGTCCACCCATTAGGCGTCGGTTCCAAAACCGACGCCCAAACACTTCGCGCGCCACCGAAAATGCGTCATCATGGGACTATAGGCGTCGGTTATTAGGTAAGAAACCGACGCCCAAACCCTTCACGCCACAGAAAGGGCACCATCTTGGGCACTATCAGTGTCGGTTATTTACAAATAACCGACGCCATATATCTTCGCGCCACACGAAATAGACGCCGGTTATTTGTAAAAAAACTGACACTATATCATTATGTGTCGGTTATTTACAAATAACCGACGCCTATTGGTTTTTTTTGTCAGTCTGCAGACCTGCTGTGGCTGGTCGCAGGATGAGAAACCTGTTCAGTTCAGTTATGAACTGCAGGTTTTACGACATCCATTGATATCAGCCGACAACAGGCCGCAAACCTGCAAAATTAACAATAAAAAAGTAGCACATGCATTTAGCAATGCAACATGCAGTTCCATTTTATTTTCACACATTTATAAACATTCACACATGCTAGCAATTTGTAGTTCCATTCATTCACATTCACACATGTAGAAACATTCATATAGCAACCAACACTTTCATTCATTTTCACTCAGACACATGTAGAAACATCCAGACATGTAGAAACATTCACACATATATTATAATTCAGAAATTCATTTACAAAGTATCATTGTTTAGTCAATATTTGCTATCAGGATCCCAATTATATTTTAAAGCCCCCACTAATTGTATGGCTGTTGCCCATTCTTCTCTTACTTCATTTAATTCTCCCATTGTATAGGGAGCATTAACATTTGGTAAGTCCTTTCCTGTAATGGGGTCAACTTTAAACACCTGTAAAGAGAATGATGTATATATATAATTAATGAGATATAAATAAGATTGATATATTTTGATCATATTATCTAATGAGACTATATAATACCTGAGCAATACAATCGATGTCCATTGCGGCATATTTGACAAGCATGTGCATATATCGCATGACATAGTATCCATATGCCCATCCGTTGTCTTGTGTAGCACACTATAAATTCAAACATACAAAATATTAAAAAATACAACTAATTAAGCATTGTTCACATAAATAATATATACATATATTGCAGTCGGGAACTTACTTGCACGTTCTTCCAAATTATTGGTTGGTTCTTTTTCGTGGGGACCTTTCCTCCAGCCTTTTTGTACTCCTCAAAACCCCTACATGTTAATGTAACACAAAACATTGCAATTAAATAGTAATGTAATAACATATGTTAACGGATATGAAAAATGAAATATTTCTCACCGAAATATTGCCATTTTCATTATGTGTCCAAATCTTGTATTCAATTTACCCCCCTTAGGATCTAGATAATACACAGTGAACGTCTCGGGGGCAATAACCAATAACTCCCAATGCCTACCCCTAGAGGAAAAAAAGTTAAAAATTAATAACTCAAAATCCACAATAAAATGTAATTTTCTTAAGTCCAAATTATAATAAGCAAAGTAAACTTACTCTACATTGAATGGAGCCATTATCACCGTCTTCTTTTTTACAGCAAAATTTGAAAAAGACTCACAACAGTATTTTTGAACTGATGTAGGGTCTTTAGCTACTAGACTAATCAAGGATGGAATAAAAAACCCTACATGTTCGAATCCAAAATCTGCACATATGTTGTCTAAGTAGCTGCAAAATATGTATTAATTACGCATGCATTAATAAATAAGAAACCAGATCACCAGATCATACACAAGGTATATGGATGTATAAAGAATATATCACCTTATCCATAGCTCTATCACAGATGTATTTAGACAATCATATCGAAACAACTCCAATATATCTTGTATAAATAGTTTTGTTTCGTATGACTGGCCTGTAGAATCTGAATCAGAAGAAACAGTTATAGGGGAGTTTATATCATGTTCCCCTAACCATACTGCCATACCCCTACAGTTAGGACCTAACGGGACAGGTAGGTCCTGTGGAACCCAACTAGGTAATGCAGGAGGTGGAAGTGGAGGCCTAGATGATGTGGGTGTCTTCTTTTTAACCTGTATATATATATAATTTCAGATCAACTGCCAGCATATTCACACACTAATAATTGAACGTAATGTAAATTTACCATACCTTATCAGTAAATAAGACATCCGCTTTTAGCCACAATATCACTCCGCCTAGTGCCTCACCAAGCGTTTCACAATCTGGGTGGGCATATGGCAGTGAAAGTTCTAGAATTTGGGGGAATATATGTATCGGGCTCACCCGAATCCAACCAGCTGGTACTGGAGACCCGTGACACGTTTCCCCTAGTAGGGATGGGTAAGTCGACGCCTCTGCCACGACATATTCTTTACTTTTTAGACGACATGGCTTCAACCCCTACAAATTTTTGTGTAAAGAATGTTATATACATATATACATATCATCTTTTTTTGAAACGACTACAATTTCATATATACGTATCATCTTGAATTAAAAAACTAGTTACTATGTCATAAAAATACTTACAGTGGATGTGCTAGGTGGTGGTTCTACATGATTACTCCCAACCTCTACAGGAAGTTCCACTGTTTAGTGGTTGTCTTCTTCCTCTTGTCGGCTTCTTTTATGTACTCTGGTGAGATTTGTCCTATAGTTCCTTAGGACTCTCCCACAACGTTGCATCATGCATTTACGATGCAGCTTTTCATCCAATTCAAATATACTCTACAAAATAGAATTGCTATTAACTAGTATCCAAAAATTTAGTAATCTACAAAATAGAATTGCAAATTAATAATAACTCACACATAAATCCCTCCATATTAAAATTTTTTTCTCCTTAGAAACTTTATGCCAAGAATCTAAGAGACAACCGCAATGGCTACGAGTAACAAACCCAAGATATGAAATAAATGAATTGCGATTCACACCACATGCATTTCCTGCATTATTGAAATCCACAACAAGTTTGGGTCCATTGCCCTTTTGCGCAATTAACTTCTTCATCATAGTGATGCCCCTTCTCTTGTCAACTTTTTGGTGTTGTTGATCAAGTGCCTCAAGTGCTTCAGATGGTACCTGTGCATCATCAACCTAAAATTTGACAAAATAATTCACATTTACAAGATATAACTATAAATGGACATATAGATATAAATATATGATCTATTTTTAAAACTTACATTGTGAGGCGGCGCATTGATGTCCTCACCCTCACGGTAGTCATCAGCACGGTCATCAGGAGAATGGTCAGCCATCTGCAAATTCACATTCAAATTGTAAAGTTCGCATTGTAAAGTAGTAATTCAAAGTGTAAAGCTCACATTGTAAAGTTCACATTATTACAACAAAGTATATATCACAACAAAATTGTAAAGCTCTATGATCAAAGAGAAAACAAGTATATATTACAACAAGATTACGGTCTAGGGTTAACAAATACATGTGATGTCATTCTTATATATAATAAATGTACATGTACCACCTATCCCATCCTTGAACACCTAATCTCACTAGTAAGTGTATAATGTGTATTGGGTTTTAAAGAAAATTTCGACAGCATTTCCCCGCTGTTCTCCAAGTACATATGTACTTAGAGAACAAACGGGGAAATGCTGCCGAAATTTTCTTGAAAACCCAATACACATTATACACTTACATCCTAAGCGAGATTAGATGTTCAAGAACAGTCCCAAACCGGGGACTATCCAAGATTTACTCCTAATGAGTAAATCTTGGACGAGTTTCTAGGCCAACAAATACATGTGTTGTCATTCTTATACCTAAAATCCTAGTTCTTCAAGTTAGGGTGATTATTGATGTCTTTAAAAGCATGATTGGCAATTTAGGGAAAAGTTCATCATTTACATTCCAAGCATGTCACATGTGTTTATTTATGTATTGATTTTGATATTATTTAATCATCTACTGATTTAACTTTAGTTAATTATCAACTGTTTAACTTTAGTTATCAACTGATTTGTGTTTATTTATGTATTGATTTTGATACTATTTAATCATCTACTGATTTAACTTTAGTTATCAACTGTTTAACTTTAATTATCAACTGATTTGATTATATTATATTTATTCATCTACTATTTGTATTCATTTATGTACTGATTTGAGAATTGATTAATCATCACTGATTTATAATTTTATATTAGTTAATCAACTGATTTGTATTTATTCATCTACTTATTTGTATTTATTCATCTACTGTTTTTTATTTAGCTATTTACTCATTTGAATTTATTTATACTGCTTCTGAAATTATGTAAGAATCTACTGATGTAACTTTATTTATCAACTGATTCATATTTACTTTTCTACTTATGTATTTATTCATCTACTTATTTGTTTTTATTTATTACTGTTTTTATTTAGTTATCTATTGATTTGTGTTTATTTATGTACTAATTTTGATATCATTTAATCATCTACTGATTTAACTCTATTACTGTATTTATTGTATTTTATTCATCTACTATTTGTATTTATTTATGTGCTGATTTAGGAATTATGTAATCATCTACTGATTTATATTAGTTTACCAATTGATTTGTATTTAATGTATTTATTCATCTACTAGTAATGAAAATGGCTGTCTTTCTTTCTAGTGATATAAGAATATCAAACACATATACACGAAAACGCTACTATAGTTTCATCTGTTGTGTAGCCTACAACAAGGTATTCAACTTTAACATTGGATAACCATTATAGTTTCATTGACATTTTAAAGAACAATGGCAATGAATAATGCAAATGTAAAGATAGAAAAACTTGAGTTGAGTCTATTAGACAGGCAGTATTAAGCTAGGGGATGAGGAAGAAGGAAGAAGTCGGCGTACCTTGAGGGCAACAAGGTGAAGCTGACAGCGCCGGAGTAGAGGAGAGCAGCTGGAGGTGACGGCGGTGAGGAGAGGAGGACCAACAACCGGCGACGGCTCGGCGGAGCGGCGGCGAGGGTGTCGAGGAGACCAGCAACCGGCGACGCAGCAACAGGCGGCGACGGCGACGATGGTGACGGCTGTGACGGTGACGGCAGCGTGCGACGTGCGAGGAGACGAACGGCGACGTGGGGAGCCAACCGGAAATGACGGCGGGAGCAATCGGGGGAAATCTCCAGACCCTAGCGCATGACAATGAAACAAAGACAATGGGGAAAAGTTCTGTTCGCGGGGCTATTAAGTTGACAATATGTGTCGGTTATTTAACAAAACCGACAAATAAACCAACAGTGTCGGCTCTTTGACAAAAACCGACAACTATACTACTTAATATTCGTCGGTTTATAAATAAAAGACAACCGACAACTATTCCTGTCTCGCGCATACCCTTTAGTTGTCGGTTATTTATTAAAAAACCGACGACATATGTCCAATTTTGAAGGTAATTTTTTCGCTGGAATTTTGGTTTTGGCGGTTGATTTTAGGTGTCGGTTTTTTATTAATTAACCAACACTTAATAAAAGCGGTACCCGTGTCTGGTCGACCTTCACAGATTGGATGTCGGTTTATGTTATAAACCGACACTGTAGAGTTTAGGTGTCAGTTTATGTATACAACCGACACCTTGAAAAGTGACTTTATAAGCCATTTCTGTAGTAGTGAAAGACTCTAATTTGACTATCTTTATGTCTTATCTCAACTTAACATAATGGAACAACAAATTGACCAAAGCAATTTAATCCATAACTTGAATAAGCATATTTCTGAATGAACTTACAGAGATACTCTCGGTCGACAAATAATTCGACCGAAAATAAGTCAGTCGAGAAACTATTCGACCAACCAAGGCTCTGTATTGAACTTGAAATAACTGGCAAATCAGTAACTCACTCGATCGAAAAGAACTTGGACCGAAAATTAATCGGTCGAGAAATACTTTGACCGATATAAGTTCTGGAAAACCTATTTATATGATTCAGTTCTCTATTAATGTATCTAACCATAATGGACCATGCATGGGTACCAAAACCTATATTTTGTTGCAGGATTGGGTGGTTGATAGTGGATGCTCCAAACACATGACCGACAACAAGGATATTTTTCAATCTTTTGATGAAAAGAAAAGTAGAACAATCACTTTTGGAGAGAATGGTAAAGGTAAAATTGTTGGAATAGGTAATATTGGTACAAACCCTGAAATAAAAAATGTTTTACTTGTTGATGGTTTGCACCATAACCTAATAAGTGTCAGCAACTATGTGATAGTGGATATGATGTTTCTTGTAATAAAAATTGTTGTAAGTTACTAGTAGAGAACACTACCAATGTTGTGTATAAAGGAACAAGAATTGAAAATCTATATATTTTTAGACCTAACTCTATGCAATCTATAGTTGGAAAATGCTTACTTACAAAAGATAATTCTCTACAATTATGGCATAGAAAATTACGTCATGCTAGTTCACATGTTATTAAAAAGTTAGTTAAATAAGATCTTATTCGTGTCTTGCCTAAGCTATCTTTTGATCAATCTAAAAATTGTGAACCATGTACTTTGGGTAAACAAACTAAAACTTCATTTAAACCCAAAAACATGCTCAACACTAATAGATCATTAGAACAAATTCATATGGATTTATTTGGACCTATGAGAACCCAATCAATTGGTGGAAAAAGATATTGCTTTGTTATTGTTTATGACTATAGTAGATATACATGGGTTCATTTTCTTGCAAATAAAGATGATACTATTCAAGTGTTCATACAAATTTTCTTAAAGATTGAAAATAAACTACAAAATAAAATATGTATAATTAGTAGTGATCATGGTGGAGAATTTGATCTCAAGGTTACACTCATAATTTTTTATCTCCACGCACTGCACAACAAAATGGCATAGTTGAAAGAAAGAATAGATCCTTACAAGAAATGGCTAGGGCTAGGATGCTTGAACATAATACATCTAAAACTTTTTGGGCTGAAGTTGTAAACACAACTTGTTATGTGCTAAATAGAGTAACCATACACTCTCATTTGAAGAAAACACCATATGAACTCATTTTTAATAAGAAACCAAGGCTTGATTATTTTCACACTTTTGGCTCAACTTGCTATATCTTAAACACAAAAGATGATAGAGACAAATTTGACTCTAAATCACAAAAAGCCTTTTTCCTAGGATATTCATCTTCTAGAAAAGCATTTAGAATTTACAACACCATCTCTAGAAAAAGTTGAAGAACCCATTCACATTACTTTTCATGAAGAACTAAAACAAAATACTGAAAATAATGACATAGTTGATATTACTCATCAAATTGAAGATCTTACCATATCAACTAAAGATGATCAAAATGCTGAAAATGATCAACAAATTAAGACACAACAACCCATTCCTAGACTAATTAAAGATCATCCTCTAGAACTAATCATTGGCAATCCTAATGATAAAGTAAAAAACCGTTCCTCTTTTAGAGATGTTGCAAATATGGCATTTGTATCTATAATTGAACCTAAGAAGGCAACTGAAGCTTTAAAAGATGATTATTGGATAATGGCCATGCAAGAAGAATTAAATCAATTTACTAAGAATGATGTATGGGACTTAGTTCCTAAACCTCAAGATAAAACCATTATTGGAACTAAGTGGGTTTTTCATAATAAATTGAATGAAGCTGGGGAAGTAGTAAGAAATAAAGATAGGTTGGTAGCATAAGGGTACAATCAATAAGAATGAATAAACTTTGATGAAACTTATGCACCCGTGGAATGACTTGAAGCTATTAGAATGCTACTAGATATAGCTACCCACAAAGACATCAAACTATTCCAAATGGATGTAAAAAGTGCATTTCTAAATGGAATAATACAAGAGGAAGTATCTGTTGCCCAACCACCTAGTTTTGAAATTCCTGGTAAAGATGATCATGTATATAAACTTAAGAAAGCATTGTATGGGTTAAAACAAGCACCTAGAAATTGGTATGAAAGGCTCAAAAACTATCTCTTTGATAATAGTTTTTCAGTTGGAAATTCAGATTCGACCTTATTTTTCAAAACATATGAATCCGACTTTCTAGTTGTTCAAATTTATGTTGATGATATTATCTTTGGTGCATCAAAATAATTCTTATGTAAACAATTTAGTGATATTATGCAAAAAGAATTTGAAATGAGTCTCATGGGAGAATTGACTTTCTTTCTTGGTTTTCAAATAAAGCAAATGCCTGCTGGGATTTTTATAAGCCAAGAGAAGTATACAAATGAACTTTTAAAATGTTTTGGAATGGAACATTGCAAACATGTTACCACACCAATGGCCACTTTTACTAAAATTGACAAGGATGAAAATGGAGAACCCATTGATGATTCTTTGTATAGGGCCATGATTGATAGTTTGCTTTACTTAACCGCTTCTAGACCAAATATCATGTTTTCCATTGGACTTTGTGCTAGATTTCAATCAAAACCCATGAAAACTCATTTTCAAGCTGTCAAAAGGATTCTAAGATACTTAGCCAGCACTACAAACTATGGTTTATGGTATCCTAAAGGACAATCTTTGGATTTGAAAGCTTATACCGATGCCGATTATGCTGGTTTTTGACTTGACCGAAAGAGCACAAGAGGAAGTTGTTTCTTATTAGGACGATCCTTAGTATCATGGTTTAGTAAGAAATAAACACGGTTGCCCTTTCTACCACTGAAGCCGAATATATGGAAGCCGGGTCTTGTTGTGCTCAAGTACTTTATATGCAACAAGTTTTAAATGATTATGGTTTTATATTTTCATCTATGCCTATCTATTGTGATAATACAAGCACTATAAACTTGGCACATAATCCTATTCTACATAGCCGTGCCAAACATATTGAAATCCGCCATCATTTTCTAAGGGATCATATTTATAAATAACATATTTCCCTTCATCATGTTGATATGGAAGATCTATTGGCTGATATTTTCAAAAAACAACTTCCATTGGATCAATTTAATAACATAAGAAAGAAATTATTTATCACTCCTTTAGAAGATGTTTTCTTTGACATTTGTGCTTCTCCTTCTTAAAATCGGTTTGTTTCTCTGATCCTTACATTTTGGCTGTAAATGGACATCTTTTAGCTCTTTTAATTATCATATTGTAGGTGAGTACTAATTAAGGGGGGGTCTTAAAACATGTTTTTAACGATTATCTTTTTGAAATGACAAAGGGGGAGAAATAATATAAAATCTTAAATACTCAATCAATGAGTTTCATACATACTCTCTTGGCTTCACATCAAATGTTGCTATATTCCCTAAAGAGTTGGATTTTATGTTCCACACTTCTGTTGGAATAATAAGCACATATTCCATAAATAAGAGAAGGTATGCACAAGGTAAACTTCAGGTATGAAACTCAATATGATTTAAGCTTATTTGAATTATATTTAGAAATTTTTGTCATCTTCAAAAAGGGGGAGACTGTTGGCTTAATGGATATCATCAAAATCCCTTTGTTTTGAAAATGACAAACATTTCATTCTTGTGGATCTAATGTGCTACTTGAGTATTTTAGGAAAAAGAAATTAAGGTGGTGGATAGCTAAGCTTGGAAGATCTATATGCTCAAATTGCCTTATTTTTTCATGATTGTAATCAAATGTAAACTTGTACAAATATATAATGTACAAGTACTTAGATATCATGTAAATCAAGCGTTTAGATCTTCCCTATCCACTCACAACACTTAGATAGGTCATCCTCTATGATAGCATCACACTGACACTTTGATACATACACTCAGTACATGTCTAGATACACTAAAACAAGGACTCCCTCGGTCAAACTACTTCTCGACTGAGACACACTCGGTCGAACATCTACTCGACTAAGAATCACCTGAGTCTATCCTTCGATTAGGTTCTATAGCCGTTAGACTTGGTGGGGAAAAGTGGTTGGGAGTTGAGTTTGATGTTGCCATATACTTACCCCAGACTTCCCTCAGTTGACGAAGTTTTCGATTGACAGACACTCGGTCGAAAAAACTTCTCGACCGAGAGAGGTTCTTACTGCACTTTTCAGAATTAATCAAATAGTCATTACAATGTAATTAGTGGATACCTAACAACTAGTTGAGCACTAAGAACATCCTAGAAAGTGTCTAGAACGTCCCTAGACCCTTGTAAGCCTTTCCTATAAATAAGACATGCCTTAGGACACCCAAACCACTTGAGTACACATACTTGCAATTGAGAATCAACTCTTGTGAGAAATTGAGCAATCCTTCACTTGCAAAACATTTCCATAAGCTGAGATTTCGTGTCCTGTAGGCTAGAATCTCCTACCCACTATACTTTCACATTCATACACATTGGATAGGAGATCAAAATGCTTGATATAGGATTCAAGCCTTGGGCTAAAGTGGTAAAGTGTATCTTTCCTACTTCTTTCTTGTTCCTTCTTATTGTTTGTATTCTCCTTTGATACTCCTAGGTTGGAGGCTGTGAAAATGAGGTTGTCAGATCTTCTTCAGGTGGAGAAGGTAGCTCAGTGGACTTAGGATTACTTCAAGAAGGCTTCCTCAACGGGAAGCTACTTCAAGAGGAAGGCTACTTCAAGGGGGAGCTTGAAGTTACTTCAAGAGGACGACTGCTTCAGGGTTGGTGAGACTACTTCTAGGTGAATGCTATCCTAAGGGTTGGGAAGTTTTTTCACTTCTCTTGTTGCTCAGCCTCAACTGCACGATCTCTACCTCGTCGTACATGACCACCTAAAAGATGTGGGATCCCATGGGGTGATACCAATGTCGTAGTAAGAGATATAACTCTCTCCCAAAAACTATTATAAGAACATATATACTAAAGCAAGAAGAAAACATTATTATGAAGATGAAAAGATTTAGCTAAATGTTATACATAAAACTAATAACACAAATTAGGCAGTTAAGCATGAACAACCTAGAATTATAACATATTATAATTTAAGAAGGAATATGATGAACATGTATAACCATCATCAACACAACAATAACAGAAACAAGGAAAGGGGTCATTGAATCGTGTTTGACCCTAAGCAAACATACTACACGACTGTATTACATCTTTTATTATGCCCTGAGGAGATGAGGTATATCACTCATACTCCAAATGACCATTCCTAAGTCAAAATAAGTGCCATACAAGATCTTGGAGGAGTCAGGCTCCTATGCTTTCCCATACCCTCTTGCAGTCTGAGTCCTCCACAGTGACATATAGAGTCCAACTGCAAAACAGCCTAGTCTGCCTTGGTATATAGCCACAACATTAGTGAAAACTGAGTTATGATGCAACTACACTCCCGTCGATGTATGACAACAACCATCCTCAAAATATATCATATATATACTAAATCACATTATCTGTGATATGTCCTCGACCTTTCTCCTACCAGGGTATGACCACAGCCATCCCCATGAACCTAAATATACTCAGTAGTATATGAATCTAAGCTTCCACTGAGGGAGAACTTGTTTCACCATCTAGCAAATACTGACACTGAAGATGGATCTAGGGCATAGGTCAACTACATGATTAGGGATTCACTTGATTAGTTAAGCCAATTGGGTGTCTTTTAGCATCAACCAAGTTAAAACTTACAAACCATAAACAAATTCTACACAAATAAATGTGGGATACAAATCCAGAAGATACAAAATGTATGAGTATAAACTTATCACATCATCACATGGTATCACTACCATACAAGGTCATCGTCATTATCACATCATCCATGGATAACCATCCTTCATTTCATTAGTAGAGGACATCACCTCACTTTAGGCATTGAGCCTCTACCAAGTCATAAGACCCAATCACATAGTTCCTGCATAACAACATTATCTCATCATGCCTCATCAAGGCTCATAATCATCAGCCTGTGTCATATAAGAAAAACCATAACAATCACTAGCTGTGATATACATTTAACCTACAATATAAGGGTTACACAAGTAGGAGAGAGAAAACATCATCTCAGGCTTATTCATTTCAAACAAGTTCAGTGTCACATCATATGCTCAAATTAGGGTTAGGGTTCCATAGATAGACAATTAGGGTTTTCCATAACCTCATTCAATAACCAAACCCTATGTACCTCACCTCTCACATTCTTGGAATACATTAGGGTTAGATATTAATATTATGATCAACTAAAAATTCCAAAACAACTATAGGTATCCACCATCCATGTACATTACTAGCGACCATCCTCACCTCTAAGTGTAGAGACCCTCTCAACAACCATAGCACTCCGACAGCAACAAGAGACAACATGGGTAGAGACCAAAACATAGCTATCTCTAGCGAACACTCACCTAGTCATTCGTAGAGAACATCACCTCCTCTAGGTGTAGATACCATTAGGGTTAGCTCACCCTTGCGACCAAACTAGGCATGTATAGTGACCAATCAATTGAGCCAAGTGTTGTGATCACAAGAAGACCACATGTACGACCATAGTGGTGACAAAACAAGCTCAAGAAACTATAGAGACCACCCATGTAGGGTTACGGTTTTCTGCTCTCGCAACACCACAACAAGCATGTAGAGACCTGAAGATCAAGCCATTCAAAACAACACATAATCGACCTCAAAATAGAGGAGGACAATGATCAAAATAGATGATAAACATCAAGAAAACTAAGCATCATAAAGGGGAAAGCTCCATGCAAATATGGACATAAAAACTCTAAAATAATATAATTATCAACATGGGGTAAAACCAAACCAAAACCCAAGGAAAGAGGGGAAACACATGCCATCACCAAATCTAGTAAGGAAACTATGCTTTAGAGGAGAGGAAATCATCATCTAACATATGCAAATAATAACCAAAACCTCCATCTAACATATGATGGCCGAACCAAAAATCATGATGACAAAACCAACGAACAAAGTGCATGTATGAATCAACAAGACTCACCATCACTAAGGGTTTAGAATCATAGGGTTGAGAGAAAGAGTAATATATGCAAGAACACTTCAAAATCGTAAACCCTAAATCAAGATAGAACTATCCATCAACTTATGATCATGTTTTAGATATAGAATACTAGCATGGAAGCAAGAATTATGGTGCAATAATAGTAGAAGGAAGAGTCATATAACCCGCCTTAAGATGAAGATCAAGCTCCAAAGACATGAGCTCCAAGAGACAGAAGGAAGCTCAAACTAGGATCAACTACATGGCCAACAAGGTCACCTCAAAAATAGAAGAACACACCAAAGTCAAAGCAAAGATCAAGAAGAAGGAAGCAAAAACCCTAGGCCAAACAAGGAACAAGAAAGAAGAAACCATCATCTCACTTAGGTACCCCCATGGAAAACCATGGATCTCGATCACTATGGAGAGAAGTTCCTCAACATTGCCACCATGGTGATCCATAGTCTCATGGCCAAGAGAAGAGAGAGAGGAGGTAGGGTTGAAAGGAAATGAGATCAAGGGTATAGAACCACTTAACAAGAAGGAAGATCACCAAAAACCACCACAAGGAAGATGATCAAACCCAAGTTCACCACATGAAAAGGTGATCGACCACCAAGCTCCAAGATCAGCACCCTCTCTTTCTACACCAAGCTCAAGGCCAAACACAAGAAAGAACAAAGGAAGAAGAGAGCCAAAGGGAATACTTGCATGTGAAAGAGAGGGTTTATATACTCAAGGGTAGGAGGGAGGTAAAGATCAGGAGGTGTCAAGATATTAGGGCACCAAAAGGACATGTTTCTCTCAAAGCCACGCCTATTCCAACACACATGTAAGAGGATCATTGAAATGTATGTGATGTAGAGACCACTTACGTCCTCACCTCATATAGGTCGAAATAAAGAACATGGTATCAGCCGCAACACAAACCTTCCAAGGTATAGGTCACGACACATCTCCACTTGAGAAAACCCCAGAAACCAACACATAGAACAAGGCATCAAGGTCTCTACAAGCCACAAATAAGGAAAAGCTTCGATTGAAACACAACAAGAAGACACATCCATTGATCACTACACTCAAGAAACACACATGGTCAACACCATCATCCATGCAAACCCTAAAACCACACATGGTGTCACATCACCAACCAAGGCTCATCACAAGGCACCCTTAAGAATCATTCTCTCTCTTATGATGCTAAGGCACAAAGCGCACAACCTACATGTGAAAAAATGCAAGATAGACCATCAACATGGGTAAATTGCAACTTGTTTCAAGACCAACATAACTAGCTCAAACATCAACCAAACATGAACAAACTAAAAATAGAAACTTGTCAAATGTTATTAAATATCTCAAGAAATCAGATTAAGGTTAAAACATCTTATTAAGCAAGGAAAACATAATCAAACACTAAGCTAGGTCAGGGGTCTTACAATAGATGGAGATTGTCCCTCCCATTGGTACGGTATCATGGCCACTTGATGAGTGAGACTATAAATGCATGGGCATGATTATGTGAGTCAATATATGATATTGAGCTCATGTATATCTCAATAGTCTACTATAGATCAAGGAACGAAGATTGAACAACATGAGGTTGATGTTTCCATGCCTCAGATTCAATCTGGATATTAGAGACAAAGGGATTATACAACCATTGTACCCTTGGTCACAATACTAGGTTAAAGTTATTCTCCAATTTCTCAAATTACTTAGGTGTCAATGAAGTCTTGCTAGATACCAATAATTTCTCGTGAAGTCTTAATTTGATTATGAACATCAATGCCAATGTAATTTGATGCCTATAGGGTCACACACATACGATGCATTGGAATAGGAGTATAGTTGTGGACATGATTGGATATTTCAAGCCAAATTGATTACTAAAATGGTTAGGTAATCAACTAGAATAATATTGGAATATAAGACAACTTAATTGGTTAAAAGTTTTAAGACAATTAATTGGATTCAAATTGTTGACTTATATCATACTTCGATTGTCAAACCATGAATGATCAGTTAGAGTTGACAACCTGGTGACAGAAAATTTAATAAATTGATTGATGTTATTATTTGATTAATTAATTAATTAATAACATGATTCCATAATAATATAATCCTATTTGGCAGTCCACAAGTGTCCCTCTTTATAGCCTTCTATTTTTCATGAGTTTTGGAAAATCATTCTTCCTTCTTATCTTATTTAATGGGGCATAACAACCGGGTCATAAGACACACTCTTGTATGTGAATCCTGGTTGTAATTGTCCTCGAGATATAGAGAGATAGAAGGAGTGACCAAGATGCTAGCATGTCACCAAGTGAGAGACTTCTCCTTCCTATTGGCTCAAGAAGCATGATAAGAAGTTCCAGTCCATGCCTATGGACTACATAGAGACACACACGTCGCACAACTACGTTTGAAGGACGTCGACAAGGATCATCCATATAGGTGAGGAGTGACACACACCACTATAGGAGGGGACATCACCGTGATAAGGTATACCTCAAGCACAATCTTTCCTAATATGTCGTTATCGATGAGATCTGCTTGTAGGATACACAGAGAACTTTTTTGTTGTGTCCTCTGTGCTTTCCACTTCCACGAATCCTAACACAACCTTAAAAACCCATTTCAACATGACATTTTTCCTTCACAACCATGGCCACTTCGTCACACCATTCCACCAGTCCACCACCATGGCCTTTACGCCCAAAACTTCTATGTTGCCACCCAAACCCTACTACAAGCTAGCTATCATTGTACCTAAATGCCACCACTTGACCTTATGCTTCCCAAGACACTATATATTCCTTGATGG
The DNA here is from genome assembly GCA_963693085.1 of Alisma plantago-aquatica. Classification (NCBI taxonomy): domain Eukaryota; kingdom Viridiplantae; phylum Streptophyta; class Magnoliopsida; order Alismatales; family Alismataceae; genus Alisma; species Alisma plantago-aquatica. Next base: position 197,435,783 of record OY856412.1, read on the forward strand.
AGGTTGGGAGATAAATGCTAGCTACTCCAAGCATTGGAGGTGCCACCTACTCCTCTTCTACTCATTTGCACCTATCTCCACCTCATTTCAACCTTCTTCCACCTAAAAACCATAGGTTTCTAGGATTTGATCATTCCCTTTCATCTTTCCATGATTTTTATCCACTAAGGGTCAAGGAATATGTAGCACCCTATCCAGAAAAGGAAAAAAGAGATATATATGATGAATAAAACTCTATCCTTTTTGGTAGTGAAATGCCACATACAAAACGGCGAGTTCAAAGTCACCACCACATTTTGTGCAAATAATGAGGTAAAGGATAAGTCGTTCAAGCCATGGTGTTGATCTGAGTGATTGTCTACACTGGATAGAAACATGAAATTAAAGTAAAATTAGAGATCTGATCTAGTGATCTAGTTTTGAGCACGAAAGATTTAACACCCTCGTCTTTCCTGATGAATCAATATCAAAATATTTATCTTATTATTGAACTTTTAGTGATCCAGGATGGTTAAGTTAACCAAGAGAACATAAAAAGTGATTTTATTAGTGGGTGGACTTGTGGGGCCAGATATGACCGTGTCTTTCCCATCATCACCCTGAAAGTACTATTTTTGTAGGTGTTTTATGGTCTGAATCACCTCAGGACCTCCCACAGAGGAGATCTTTCAAGGGTGATTAGGACTAATGCATATGATTATAGAGAATGACTAGTAAGTGTATGGAAAGAGGAATAAGATTTGAGTTTTCATATGTAAATAAAAGTGATAGTTACAATAGAAACCAACAAGCAATAGTAAACAAATGTATATGTGACAAAAGATCAAGTCAGGTGCAATAATTAGAATAGTTAGTGAGATAGATGTAGTAGTTACATATAGGAGCTAGAGTAGTTTACCATTCTATGTATCTAACATAGCAGGAGGTGTCAGAGGAAGGAACCTCTAATCACAAGTGATATAAAAAATAAAAAGGAAGGTAGTCATTTCTCTAGCTTCAAGTTAGACAACGAGGGCCTTGAATATGTTGGGTATGGGGGTCTATTTATAGGTGTATTATTTGGGATTCAAGATTCTGGGATGAATCTTATATAAGAGGCAGAGGATCACCACGAAGCTCCCCTTGAAGGGTTTGTGGATCAAGGCAATCCACCACATGGATGGTTATGATTCATGAGATGTCCCCGGGTGAAAAAAGGTATATGGTGAAAAAAGGTATATTCTTGTTTTACCACTAATTTCAAGAATGTTCTAAAGAAAATGGAGAAAACTTGCATAGAAAGATAAGTCAGGATTATCTCATATTTTCCTAGAAAAGGCAGTTGAAAAAAGGAAATATCCTTTTCAAACAATTCAAATCGACAATTAGTGAAAAATAGCTTATTTAAAGCAGAATTGAAGGACAATTGCACTTTGAGTATGGTAGAAAGTTCTTTGTTGAAAGCACCAAACTGGGTGAAAGTGGAGAAAAAATGTAACAACCTCACTTTTTAGTGTCCCCAATTAAGGAAGGACCTTAAAGTCAAGAGCCATTACCTAAATTCCCAAGAATCCAGATTTACAAATAACAAATAATAGCAAATAATTTCCTTTATTTTACAAATATTGTTTCAAGATGTATAACTATGCTCCTCTAAGGAGTTGCATGAATTTTTGACATGGGAATAGTACAAATGATAAGTAGTATCTAACTAATCCTCCTTTACTTAGCTTTAATGTCTTCAATTGATTTCATCTGATTCATCATGTCTTTATATCTTCATATACTGCAATTACCTAAAACATTGACAAATCAAAATGCGAATCAATATATTACTATACTGTGTACGCAGGGTGCATACAAAAGTGCACAAGTAATATAACAACACATAATCAATCAATTACTTGCAAATAAAAACTAGAATTTTCATTACATATTTTAACCCATACTTGGTACGCTATCGTGGGCATAATCTCTATCCCTTCCAAGGCCCACGTACATCACCCCTTGATACACGTTACAACCCACATTGAGGTTAGTCAGTAAGTAACTCGATTAGCATGAAGTACCTTGATTAGTGCTAAGTACCTTGTCAAACATCATGGTTAATCAAGATACACTAAGATGTGAATCATTAGTCGAGATCGATTCATCTGATGTAATTAATGTTAAGTGTAGTGTTAATCATTAAGTTAATTACCTAAGATGATTAACCTAGCTAAGATGGTTTAGTTATTGTGTTTTTGTGCCTTGAGAAGGTAGAGAATCTCATGCTTAAAAGAATGAAAGAAAATTCATGTAATTCAGACTTACAGAGAGAAAGCTATGAAAGTTTGAAGTTTTTGGGTTTAAACCACAATTTACCCAAAATAACCCCTTTTATCCCTTATCCCCTTCACCCGATCGGTGCAAAGCACCGCTTGAAGTGGGTGCATAGAGAATAAGGCTACCCGATCAACAGAGGGAGAGGACCGGGGGGCGATTAGGGCTCCTTGAGCTGAGCTACCTTGCCGCCGTCCTCCTTTCTTCTTCTTCCTCCTTCCTTCCTCTCTTCCTTGCCCTAGCTTGTTCCCTGACCTGCTAGGGCGGCGTCCCTAGCAGCAGCGGTCGCACAGCAGCTGCGACGCCGGCCAGAGGCCATTTTGGTGTGGCCAGCACCTTGAATCGCCGCCATCGAGTCTGGCCTTGAGGCCCAAGCACGAATCCGCAACCACCTAGCCACGAGCAGCGATGATTAGCCAAGCCCCCTCCTTCCTGTGCACGAGGTGGAGCTCCTTGCTTACAGCAGGTTCAAATCTAGGGTGCCCAAGGTTGAAGACGACCCTACAGACGCCTGGAAGCAGGCTTTGGGTGTGTTTGCAGTCAATTTCGGCCATCTCGAACCTCTGTGAGTAGAATCTCACTCACCAAGCAAGATTTAACTCCAAAAAATGGGTGTTTTCAGTTACAATTGTGTTATTTATGGGTAACAGTGGTTACCCAAGTGCCAGGCAGTCTTGGCATCGCCCGACTTCTCATTGCACACTTTTCGTCTTCACATTTGCATGACCCTAGTTATTTTAACTTATCTGTATGATTTGGATTATTGGAACTATATGGTTGAGTAAGTCCTAAATTTCTCAGTTTAGGGGTTGAAGACAGTAGTAGCACATGACCCAGATTTCCAATAGCTGTACAGTTTGGGTATAAACCTAGGCTGTACGAATTTAGTAATTAACTAGTTGCCCGATTTAAAGAAATAGACAATAACTCACAATGTCTCAATATAAATCGGTTGCACGCTCTCTGTTATAGTTAATGTGTGTGATTTAGTATTAACAAAAATTAACACGTTTCTTAAGGATATCATTAGAAATTTTTAGTTATTATTAAAAATTCTTACCATGAAAAGTAATTAACTCTTAATTAAGTTATGTGATGCACAACTCAAGATTTTGGTCGATGTGCACATTTTCCAAGAAAGCAAAAATAATTTATAGGTGTTAATGACTATTACTCGTATGCCAAGTAATTAAATCTTATCAGTGTATTAAGAAGTTCAATTTGCATGATTCCAGTGTATAAGTGCCAAGTGGACATGTATTCTATTTATTTAAGTATTTTAGTCTGCCTGCATGTATAGTATGTTGATTACTCAATATATTACAATGTTTTGAATATACTTCTTTGCCAAGTTTAGAATAATATACATGTTTTATTATAAACTTCAAATAAATATATGTGGTACCATAGAGATACTAGAGTCAAGTATAAGTAAGAGAGAGATACAATATAGTAAGAGTTTTCTAAGAATAATAAAATAATAGACTCAGGAGCCCTGAACACCGTAGATTCCCTATGAGAGGTCTGTGCCGTAGGGATGAAACGACCTAACCCTGGTAGTGTCCAGTATACGGGGGTTGGAATGTACTAACAAGTGGTACGGGGGACGAAGCCCTAGTGGAAGTCTCCTTAAAATATAGTATGTAGTGTCCAACATCAACCAGAGATCTTGGTGGCACTAGAGTACAGAAAAGCCAATAGGTGGCTTGACTCTCCGCCTGTGTGCTTAGGTTAGAGGAGGAGTCTAGTTTTACGGCCCACAAGTGTGCCGAGGCCAGAGTGCCATTTTCCTATTGCAGGTCAGTGATGTAGTCAGGCTTAGCATCCTAGGTGTGTCAGCTAAGTCTTGTACGGTGAGATCATAGTTCGCTAAGAGTATTCATATGTAGAGTACACTGCATTTGACCAGGGCATAAGCTAAAATATTTTCATATAGGTTTAAAGAGTTTCTTATAAGTAAGAAAGGTTAAGAAAGATTTGGGTACAGTTTCACAGTAATTGTTCTTTTAATGAAATATTCACATTCCCTGTGGTATTTAATTGTAATTGTTAGATCTTCTCAGCGTAGTAATTCCTGCATTTTATTTCAGTTTAATAAACATAAATTAGTTATCTGTGATGGTTGGGTGAAATTCTATTCACTGAGCCAGTAGCTCACTAACCTATTGAAATATTTTCCAGGTCAACGTCAATACAAGGAAGCTGAAGGACCTTATCATCAAAGTTCTTAGAACGACATTTGTGATTGGAACAGCTGGCTTCAATGGTTACTTCTATAGGGGTAATTGGAACGTCATTTGTGATGATCTCCTTAAGGATGTCCAATGGATTTTTGAGGGGGGTAACATGGTTAGGCAAGTCAACAATGTTTTTCTTGCTCTTATTCCCAAGAAGGACATTGTTTCGTCCCCTGCTGACTTCAGGCCTATCTCCTACTGCTCGATGCTCTATAAAATTATTGCTAAAGTCATATCAAGGAGACTAGCTACTCTTCTGCCAAAGATTATCTCTCCCTACTAAGGTGCTTTTGTCAAAGGTAGGAGTATTGAGGATTGTTCCCTTCTTGTGACTGAATTCACTCTTAGATTCAATCGGAAATCCAGTCCTCCTGCTGCTTGCATCAAGTTGGATATTACTAAGGCTTTCGATTCTGTTCGTTGGTCTTACCTTTGGGATTATATCTGCGGCCTCGGGTTCAATGGGAAATTTATCTCCATTCTTAAGCAATGTGTGGAAACTCCATCCTTTTCTCTCTTACTTAATGGTTCATCGGTTGGATTCTTCAAAAGCTCCAACAGTCTTAGGCAAGGCGATCCCCTATCCCCTCTACTTTTCACTATTACTATGGAAGGTCTCAGCAGATGTCTTGAGGAGGCGTATGATAATAGACTCATCAGGAGCTATTCCATCAATGGGACCAAAACTCTTAGCCATCTTCTGTTTGCGGATGATGTACTTATCTTTTCCGAGGGACGTCTACATAGCCTTGTCAAACTTAAACAGGTTTTGCTTGAATTTGGTTTTGTTTCTGCCATGAAATGCAATCCGAATAAAACACATATTTTCTTATCCTCTTCTTGCCGCAACAAGGACGCCTTGATTAGAAGCTTGGGTATTCAGCGTGGTACGTGGCCCACAAAGTATCTTGGTTTTCCTATGGCTGGAGGCAACCTCAGGAGGCGCCATTTCCATGATTGCTTAGATAAGCTCAGAGATATGATACAAAGATGGAATGGTTCTAAAATATCTATGGTTGGTCATCTTGTGCTTGTTAAGCACTGTGCCATGGGTCTGATCAGCTATTGGATGCGTATGGGTGACATCCCTCCTACTATCATATGAAGAATGGAGCTGTTACTTTCTGACTTCCTTTGGGGTAGCTCGGTGCACCCCTCTAGTTGGTCACATTTAGCTTACCCGCTTGGCGAAGGTGGCTTGGGGCTTAAGAGACTTGATGAACTTGCGGATTACCATTCGTTACATCGCATCAAGAAGTTCACCCAAGCTCAATGTATATGGAGCTCATGGCTTTCTTGTAGGTATGGTGATACCTTGTCTATTACTTCCAGGAATGGCTCTACTTGTCAAAGACGTATGGTAGATCTTTGGCCTTCCTTCTCAGCTTGGGAAGGCAAGGATCTTTGGGAGAACGCTAGACAAAAGCATCCATCTAATAAGGCTTATGGAAATCTTTGGCTCTCCAAGCATTATCCTAGATGGAGTCTTACTACCTTTAGAGCACTCACAAATGTACTACCTACTATGGAAAAGATTAGTTCCTGGTCGGGGGCTCCTGTTCCTGCATGCTTGCTATGTGGCCAACACAATGACTCCATTTCTCATCTTTTTGGGGGCTTCAAATACTATAAATATATTTGGGGACGTGCTCAACTTAAACTCAACATCACAACATCATATTCCCTACATGATTGCCTCATGGATCTTGGTAAAAGGTCAAAGCAATCCAGAATCATTGAACTTTGGGCCATCACTGGTGTTGTTCACTTCATTTGGGAGGAGTGCAATAAAAGGCTACATAACGGTGGCACTTCTGACTTTTTCGTCATCTTTAGCCGTCTTGCACTTGAGATCAAGAGAATGTACTTTACTTTTAAATCCTGTCTTGATTTTCCTCCTATTATAGCTAGGAATTGGGATCTGCTGTAACCATTTCCTAGGAGTGCGTAGTCACATGTATGGGTGTGGCTTGTAACTTTGTCCCCTTTTAGGGGGTTTTTGGAATATACTTACCCAATTTTCAAAAAAACAAAGTTCTTAGAAGGTAGTTCATAGTTAGAATAGAGCTCTGTTGGTCCTTTCCCCTCAGTCCTTGGGCATGTGGTGTGGTAGAGAGAGAATTTAATGTAATATGTAAATTAGTTTTAAGTTATCTGTTGTGCTTTATATTCCACATGAAAAATGCAATATGCTGTGTAAATCTGCTTTACCTATCTAGTATAGTAAATAGTAGTTACTTCCGCAATTTAGTAAGATTTCAGTTTATTCCAAGTTATAAGATTTTCCTTTAGGTTAATTTTAAGTGATTAAGAAAAGACAAAGTTAAGGGTGGTTTACCAAGGTTGACTCTCTGGTCTTTAGGGTCATTAGATATGGCACGGGGATCAGGGCATCACAATACATGTCCTCATAGAGTTCAAAATATGATCTCTAACTTTGTGTGATACTCATAGTGGCATTGTAATTGAATAAAATTTAAATAAACATCCAACTATTTATTTCATCCATCTTTGATAAATCCTCAACAAACATTACCAACCAATAATATGAGTATTCATAATCATAACCATGTACCTCAAAGTAGAACCATGCATACCATGCAATCATACTTCAAGTATTTTAGGCATATTACTCAACCAATCAAGCAAAGTTGGATCCAAGCAATTAACATTTAATGCGCATGCATGTATATCCTGAAGTGTCACCATCATATTATTCAAATTAAACCCTACTCACATCCTAATCTAGGGTTTAGGGTTGTCTCCAATTTGGATAAGGAATAAGGGTACAAACCCTAGTTCCATCACATATGAAACATTAGATGAAAGCATAATTATCAAATATATCACATCATTGTGTTAAGGACACCGAGATTCGACTAGGTGCATAAATAACTTAGCAAGTTATGAACTTTGGTTTCAAAAACCTAATTATACATCATAATTATCATTATCATCATCATCATCTTAGATTCCCGTTACATTCACTAACATTAGGTTATATCTCAAATTAAGAATATCAAATGAGTTTGGCAATGTATTTATCAAAACTAGCATTTGTATGCTTTAATCATCCTATTTTTATGAATTAGCTATACATTTTGAACATGAAGAATATTTATAGTCTGAAAGTATTTTATTCATGATCTACTCATTTTCTTGGTCAATTTGATATCGAATATCATTATTATTAGAGTTACCAATAATTTACTACATTATTCACAAGATAAACATCAATGAATCAATCAATGATCGCCAAATAATAACTTGTTTGATTATCCACATTAATCTCTAGTGGCCAAGAAGTTCGACCCAACCAATGGCCTATGGACACTTCAGTAGCCCGCTCCAGCATGGATGAGGCAGAAATTGAACAAAAAGATAGAGTTACAATTACGTACTACAGTTATGAATGTGGGTAGAGAGGACTTTTCATGGGTCATCATCTTCAACCTCACGATCACCCCTTGCTCATGCCTGGACGAGTCAAATGGCATGTTTCCTTTGTGCATCAGGGCTCTATAGAGTTGGGTGAAGGTGCAACCCTCTCTTCCGTATCTCACCTGACTCAACGGTGGTCTTAGATTGGCAGAAGAGGGTATAGATAGGGGAGACAGAGGTCACAATAATAGTAGAGTATACCAGATCAAGGCAGGGTGAGCAAAAGACGCATGGGTGATTTCGTGCACTGGGATAGCGGTCCACTCATATGATCTCAGAGTTGAGAGGTTTCAAGTCTTATATAGGAAGCACTATCGAGGGAAGCGGGGGTTTTTTCTTATCCCAGAATCTTAGTCTATTGTAGAATTTGACTTTTTCAAAAAATGGTCATTTTAGCAACAAAATCGAGGCCATGTAGATTCATTTCAATATCTTGAGTCCAATGGGTTTAGTTTTCTGGAGTTTTGTGAGGGGGGAGAGAGAGAATGAGAGGAAACATTAGCTGTGAATAGTTCTTCTTTCCTAAAGAGACACAAGGTTGAAGATGATGTGGAGGTGGAGGCTAGGTAGATTCATTTCCATCTCTTGAATTCAATGGGTTTAGTTTCGTGGAGTTTTTCTAAGGGGAGAGAGAAAATGAGAGGAAATATCGGGTGCAAGCAATGATTATTTCGTAAAGGGACTTAGGTTAGGATACGATGTGAAGGTGTCGATACTAGATTGGACGGTCCTAATGCCTCACAACATAAAAGGCTCGAGCCTAAATTTCCTTTTTACATTAAATGTGACAAATGTCACAATCAGTTAATTAACTATGCACTTTAGGGAAATTATAAAATCCATATATCTCTTATACTTACTCCAATCCCTCCCAAATTTGAATATGTTCATCATAAACCTTAATCTCGCATTTCCCCAAGTTTGGTATCAAACAAATTCTTCTAGGTGCCCTTTTCTCTCTCTTCGAATAAGGGAAACTAATTTAATTGTTACGAGTAGATCCCTTATCTTTATCGATTTTATATAGACTTCTATGAGACTCCCTTTTCTATGAAACTTGGAGTAAAACTCGTTAATATCTTTCCCAACTTATATATAATTTTTTGGATTTATTAGGATAACCCTCATAGCTGAAACTTGCCCTTTGAGTATATTATTATATTAATTACCCACATCTTATGGAAAGTCATTTTCTCTCAAATTCTAGAATTATCTTAGTTTTGTTATTATCTTCAAGTATACCAAAAGTCAGATGGATATATTCTTATTTGATGCCTCAAAAATTGTGTTTCCATCCATGGTTAGATAATTACTCCATTGATTATCTAAGTTACACATTATCTTAGAATTTCTTGGAAATTTGTCCTTTATCACATATTTCTTTTATTCAACAACTCATAAAGTCACTACTATATATTTATGTATGAATTCCTTCTATTTCTTAAACTTGTGCCACTAGGATATATCTCCAAAGCAAATAATCTCATGATCCTTACTTGGGTCATGGGTTGAACCCATGCCACAAAGTGGATTCAAGAAAATATTTTTATTCTATCAATTAGGAAATTAGGGAATCTGCTTATCAAATCAATAATTATGTCAATGGGATTCAAATTTACTAAATTTGAATATCTTACATTCACCACACCTTAAAAGGATTTTTGTTCCCAAAATTCAAACTCAATAAGGTCAAGGTGAGTTACAAATCAACTTAGCTTCAAACCTTAGAGTTACCAACCGTTCTCAGATATCTTTATCGACTCTTATTGTTATGCAAAAATCTCATATTGTTAAGGTTGCTACCTAATTCAATTCTAAGGTATATACACATCTCATTATTTGTTACATGATATTATTACTTGGTGATTAAATTTTCCCTTGTTATTTCAATTTCACTTCGCGATTACCCTTTCACCTAAGTTTCCAAACTATTATTCTTTTTTCACATAGGGGAGAGGTATAACCTCCAACCCCAGTCTATGTCATTAAATTCAACTTAGGGTATTCATTCCCATGTCAATTTTTAAGCATAATATGTGTAAACCCATTGTCCCTCACTTATAATAAGATGAAATAAACATTTGGCTAATACAAAGTTCATCCCATTCTAAGAGTAGAGATGGTCTATCAACATATTATCTTAAAATTTTACATTTTGGTTGAATTATCCTTAACAATGATTCAAAACCCTAAATACTTTTTAATTCCATAGTATTATTATATTTGATGAACTCAAGGGATAGTGCTTTTTCACTCTTGAGTTTGTGCACAACTCCCAATAAAATTTCATTCAAACATCATTACATGACTTCTTGTATTCTTTACATTTACATCCATGTCTCATTAGCCTTAGTCCTTCCTCAAGGTCTCTAGGGGTACAAGTACCTTTTGAGTGATCTCCTCTTGACCCTATGGGTCTATACACTTATGGAGTACCTCTCACATTTACCCCTTGGGCCTTGTGAGCTCATGAAGGTGGCCAATCTCCTGACCTCATGGGCCTTGGGAAAACATGGATGGCCATCTCCTGACCCCATGATCTTATGAAATTAGGGAATGATCACCTCCTAACCTCCTAGTTCTGATGTACCTTTAATCCTTCCTACTTGACCTAAGGATTGACTTAGGGATCTACCTTGACTAGGGCTTTTTTTGTGAGATCACAACTTTAACAAATTTTTAGCACATTATTTTCTTATGTAATTCTTTAATTTATATTTCCTCCATCTCTTAGGGTACACATTATTTACTTTATGTCCCCACATTGGGCTCATAGTGACCTTCCCGGGCTTGGTCTTCATGGCAACCTTCCCTCTGGGGCTTGGCCTCTTATGACTGTCCCTCTTAAGCTTGGTCTCCATGGAAGCATTCCCTCTTAGGCTTGGATTCTTAATGACCTTCCCTCGTGGGATTTCTCTCCATGGTGGCCTTTCCTCCTGGGCTTGGCCTCCTAGTGATCTTCCCTCTTGGGCTTGGTCTATAGGGCAGACTTCCCTCCTGAGCTTGGCCTCTTAGTGATGTTCCCTCTTGGGCTTGGTCTTTATGGGAGCCATCCCTCATGGGATCGACCCCTTGGTGACCTTCCCTCTTCAGCTTGGTCACATACTTTTAGCCACTTCCTCAGTGATTTTCCCTTGTGTCCCTCAGATATGGCATACTTGGGTTCATACACCAACCCTAAAAGTTTAATTGAAGGCATTTTTTCCTATTTTAAATTTCATGTAACCATTAATTGCATATTTTTCATATGTATATTCAAAACCCTTCACATGCATCATGCATGAATTTCTCCACATACATGCATGGATGGGAAACTGGGTCACCTAAACTCGTTTGGAATTTTCTTATCCCCCTTTTTACCCTAATTAAGGATCAAATGGGTAGGGTAACTATTTTACCCACACCACTCCCATTTCCCTTGCTATATTAGGGTTTAGGTTTCAGGTTAGGGACTACCCTTACACCTTAGGATTTTATGATTTCCTTAACTCACTAAGGGTTTTCCTAAACCATCACTAGTTCCAACTAGGATTTACCCTTGCATGGAAAAACCCACAAAACTATTTTTCTTTACTTGATCATTATTTCCACATTACATGTTCATTAATTGAACGAGGATGTACTAATCGTACTTCTTCTAAAAAACTCTACATTAAGAAGAGGAGAGAAGTATCTTTTATGATTCATTAAGAAAGATGATGAGAAGTGGATGCAATTAGAGATGAGAAGACTTAGAGGAAAATTACTTTTGGAAAACTCTAGGTTCTGGCCAGGAAGGTATCACATTGTCTAAGGGAGTACTCATCTACCAGCTTAATGGTGTGGAGTATAATATTGAAAGACCTCAAAACCATGGTCCTTTCCAGACACCATTACCCTTAGGCAAAACCCTAATAATTCTTATTATATTCCCACAAATTATTTGAAATTACCAACTATTAAATATTGTTTTAAAATTCTAGGGCACTGATACTAAATATAACGACCTCACTTTTTAGTGTCCCCAAATTAAATAAGGACCTTAAAGTCGAGAGACATTACCTAAATTTCCAATGATCTAGAAACAAATAACATATAATAGCAAATAATTTCCATTATTTCACAAATATTGTTTACAAGATGTATAATAATGCTCCTCTGAGGAGTTACATGAATTTCTAACATGGGACTAATACATATGAGAAGAAGTATCTATCTAATCTTCATTTACTTATCTTAAATGTCTTCATTTGATTTTATCTTATTCATCATGTCAAGATATCTTCTTATATTGTAGATATCTAAAGCATCGACAAACCAAAATGTGTATTACTATACTATGTATGTGGGGTGCAAAAAGTGTGCATGTAAAATAACAACATATAATTAATTTATTACTTGAAAATAAGAACTAGAATTTTCATTACATAATCTAACCTATACTTGATAGATATATTGGGCATAATCCCCATCCCTTCTAGGGCCCATGTGCATCAACCTTTGATACATGTCCTATTAGGGTTAAAAATATGATATCTAACTTTGTGTGATACTCATAGTGGAATTATAATTGAACAAAGTGTATATAAAAATCCAACATGTTATTTCATCAGTCTTCAAGAAATCCTTAGCAAACATTAGAAGTCGATAATGCGAGTATTAAAAATCATAACCATGTACCTCATAGTAGAACCATTTAGAGAATGTAATCATACTTCAAGTACTTTATGAAAATCACCCAGTAATCAAGCAAAGATGGATCCAAGCAATCAACATTTAATCTGCATGTATGTATATCCTAAAGTGTCACAGTTATACTATTCAGACTAAACCCTACTCAGGTCCTAATATGGGGTTTAGGGTTGTCTTATGTATAGATAAGGAAGAATGGTACAAACCCTAGTTCCATCACATATTAAATATTAGGTAAAACCCTAATTCTGAGATCTATCACATCATTGTGTTATGGATGCCTAGATTCAATTAGGTGGATTAATTACTTAGCAAGTTATGATCTTTGTTTTCAAAATATCATCATAATCTTAGATTCCCATTATATTCCCAAACATCTAGCATATCTCAAATTAAGCATATCAAACGAGTTTGGCATTGTAATTATCAAAACTAGGGTTCATATGCTTTAATCATCCTATATTTATGAATTAGCTATACTTTTGGGAGAGAAAGCATATTTGTAGTCTAAAAGTATTTTATTCATGATCTACTCCTTTTTATGATCAATTTGATATATAATATGATTATCATTATAGTCACCAATAATTTACTACATTATTCGCAATAGAAGCATTAATAAACCAATTAGTGATTGCCAAATCATCACTTGTTTTATTTTCCACATCATTCACTAGTAGCCATGTGGCTGGGCCCAACCAATGGCCTGCAACCACTTCGGAAGCCCACTTCAGCATGGCTGAGGTGGAAAACAAAACCAAGAGACAAAGTTACCCTTACCTACTAGAGTTATGACTGGGGGTAGTGGAGACTTTTCAGGGGTCATAATCTTCAACCCCACGATTGCCCCTTACTCATGCTTAGGCGAGTCAACCCACATTTTGACTTTGTGTGTTGGGGATTTGGGGAGTTGAATGAAGATGCAACCCTCTTTGCCATATCTCATTGAACTCAACGATGGTCGTAGATTGGCCTAAAAGGGTATGGACTGGGAAGACAGAGGTTGCACCCAATAAAGGAGTACATGGGATCAAGGTAGGGCAAGTGATGGTCACATGGGTGATTTCATTCTTTGGGATTGTACCTCACTTCTCCAGTCTCATGGTTGAGAGGTTTTGAGCTTTACATAGGCAGTGACGTCCATAGAACTAAGGGTTGTTTCCCATCCCAGAAGCATAGTTTGTTCTAGGATTGGGCTTTTCCAAAATGGTGATTTTCACAACAAAATTTGGGCTAGGTAGATTCATTCCATCTCCTGAATCCAATGGGTTTATATTCATGGATTTTTGTAAAGGGGAGAGAAAGAACGAGAGGAAAGATTAGGTGTGAAACACTACTTCTTTCCTAAAGGGACTCGAGGTAGGAGATGATGTGAAGGCTATTGATCCCAGATCGGACTGTCCTAAGGCATTCCAACATAAAAGGGTCGGACCTAAGTTTCCTTTTCACATTAAATGTGACAAATTTCACAATCAATTAATTAGCTATGCACTTTATGGAAACTTGTAAAATCCATATCTCTCTTATAATTACTCCAATCCCTCCCAAATTTGAATATGTTCCTCTTAAAGCCATAACCTAAAATTAGACCAAGTTTTCCATCAAAAGGGATTCTTATAGATGACTTTTCTCTCTCTTAAAATAAGGGAACATAATTTATTTATAAAAAAGTAGACCCCTCTTATTTCTCAATTTTATATAGGATACTAGGAGGATCCTTTTGTTTCCAAACTTGAAGGGAAACTCAATAATATCTTTCCCAACGTATGTCTAATTTTTGGGATTAATTGGGATAACGCTCATAGCCAAAACTTTCCCTTTGAATACATTCTTAAATTCATTACCCACATCATAAGGAAAGTCCTTTTTCTCTCTAATTCTAGAGTTCTCTTTGTTTTGTAATTATCTTCAAGTATTTCAAGTGTCAGACTGTATATTCTTATTGCATGCCTTAAAACTTGTGTTGCCATCCATGGTTAGATAATTGCTCCATTGATTATCTAAGTTACACATATCATAGATTTCTTGGAAACTTTCCCCTTATTCCATATTTGTATTTGTAAAGAAGTGAAATCACCTCTCTACTAAAAATTTGAACAATAGAACCTCCAGTCCAAACACACTTAGAAGGTATGATGGAGTGGGTGTAAAATTTTCAAATCTTTATATAATGTTAATCAAAAGACCAAAGTATAGCAGCGGAATAAAAATATGACTATATTCAATTATAAAACAAAGGGTTACAAACTTACATCATAAGGATCCATGTAGAGGAAATCTAAACCACCTCAAGATTGTCTCCAAGCTTTAAATTTTCAATCTAAGTCCAAGTCAACATGCCTTTTCATCCAAGTCCTCCACATAGGGTTTGAAGCATACCCCAACAAAAGAGAAACAATAGGAGACATCAACAAAGGCTGGTATGTGCATACTAAAAAGCAAATTGAGAAATTTATAAAGAATAAGGGACATCAAAATAAAAGGCTTCCCATGCAAGAGATAAGGACTACCCAATCGGGCATAAAAGAAAAGAATCATCATAAAAGAAGATACTTGCCATAATCAAAACAATAAAGTAGTGTCACATAAGCACATATCATTATTTGGGCACATAACCCATCATAAACATCATCAACCTACATGCATGTGAGATAAGCATATCCCTAGAACAATAGAAACACAATTGGTGGCCAACCCTCATAAAGTTGAAACCTGATAGAGAAAGGAATACTGCCAATCTCCCATATATATATAAAATGGGCCAACCCTCATAAAGTTGAAAACCCTGGCTACGAGGTTCCTTTTCGTCCCAAAAGAGTAGGAAATATCACATCTTCTATAAACAAAACCAATGAAATTTACACTACTCTAGTGCTACTAAATCACATAGCATGTTTAATGTAGAGGCAAGTAAAAAGTATTGTCAGAAAAAACAATGTTTCCATCACACAATGGACAACACAAACATATAAACATCCACTTCAAAGTGGAACATATTTCAACAAGACCAACATGCACCAAGGCACCAGATAGATATCGAGAGAATATACAAGTTTACCACAAACAAGATAGTTCATAAGAACCATGATATTAAAAGATAAGAGCAATGTGTATAGGATATTGTCCATAGGACCAAGAGAAAGAATAAAATAGAATAACTGCTTAAGAAGAAGAATTGGGGATGCAAACATACCTCAACTTCAGAGTCCAAAGTCCAAAGTCACTTCTAGGTCCAAGCCTAGGCATCCAAAGAACCTATGGTGCATATATGTAGAATTAGGGTTAGGTTTCCATTAACTATTCAAACACTAAAAATCACATTTTTATTATTTATGAATTATATTATCAAAATCACACCATATTTTAGGTTATATCTTCTTGAGTTCAAAACATATTTTATTATATTTTTTTGACTTATATATATTTAGTTATGATTTTATAAGTTAATTCTTCTTTAAATAGATCCATTTCAAACACATGCCATTAATCATTGGATTTAATTATCAAAACTCATACCATTAGTTAGATCATATTTTTATCATTTTATTGACTATTTTTACACATTTTTCTGATCAATAGATAATTAGTTTTCATTTTTGCAAATCTGACCAATAGAAAATAAAGGAAAAGCCACATCAACGTCAAGATAGCGAGAGAGAAGAGAGAGAGGGAGAGGGAATGCGGTCCTAGTTGGCCCAAATAGGGCTGGCCAACTCGGCCGACCCCTCATCTAGCAAAGAAAAGCCAAGCGCAAAGCCAAAGAGGAGGCATAGTGTGAAATTTCGATTTTGCCCCTGGCGGAAAAAATCAAAATCAAAGGAAACCGAGGGCAACAAAGACAAACCACAGAGGGAATACCAAATCCCCATCATTCTCAGCCATGGCTGCAAGAACTTCAGCAGTAAAGCCTCACAGCCAAGAGCCCAAACCGGAGGGAAAGCTAATAGAAAGAAACCCGTTCAGCGACTTCGCAGAGACATCATGATCTCAAAGAACCAGTGATAACGAAATCCTTGAAGAAATCAATGCTCGGTGGGTTCAACTTGTAATCATAGTGAAAAAGAGAACAAAAAGGGGAAACGATCTACACCTAAGCTTGAAGTAAATTAGATGCCACTAAAGCATCTAAGAACCTCCAGGAACCGATCCATCTACAGGCATACCATCGTGGTGGTCAAAGTTGCCACCACGGATCAGAAATAGGCTGACGGTGGGAGGGGAGCTACATAGGTATGTGCGAGGGTGAGAAGGCCAAACCGGGTAGTGCAAAACTGCAGATGATATTGTGGTGAGTGATTTGGGTCGAACTTATATAGGTTAGAAGTCCCGAAGGGATTAGGAAACATGTAGAAATCAGAAACAGGGGAAAATGAGAAAGCCCTAGACGACTAGGGTCTCTAATGAACGAAACCCTATCAAGCTACCAATTCAGAAAGTCATGGATATGGAGAAAAACAAATAATGTGGAGACGAAAAGGAAAGTTGGGAGAGAAAATTGCGAGGAGGAATCTCGTTCACTATAGCACCCAAAACAAGAACAATTTGGAGGAAGAAGATGATCTGAGAGCCACATGATCTAAATCTATCAGCTGTGAGCATAAGTCATATTGAAGAAATCCAGGAACCAGTGAACTTTAGTGTGACATAAAATTATAAATCGAATCTAATTAAACCAAAGTTTTTCCCAATTAATGTCTTGTTTTCTCTCTCTTCAAAAGAGGGTGCAAACATTATCCAAATTACTTGGAATTTTGCACAAAGGCTAACTAAAACATGTAGATTCCGATTATGCACTTAGTTTTGCATTTTGAAAAATTTTAATGGGTTAAATAAATCAAATCTCATGTTCTCTTTCCTCCTCAATTAATGGCATTAGGATTATCCAAATTAGGTGAAACTTCATCCATATGTTATATTTAATGTGTTGAATCTAAATTTGCCATCAATTTTACATGTTGGAGTTGTTTGAGCATTTATTTAGTATTTTGAAGGTTCTACACACTTTATCTCTCCTAATTTCACCCTTTCAAGCAAACTTTCTCCAAATTGGATGAAAATCCACCCAAAGGCATATTTTATTATGTAGATTACGAATCTAAGATTATTTTCCACTTTTTGATTAATTTATTGTTTTATTTGATATTTTGGGGAAAACACTCTTCTTCTTTTCCAATTTGAATTAAATGAATTATTATTATGTGAATAATGTGAAACTTGACTCCCAAGGTAATTGGGACCCAAGGAACATGATATTAAACTTATATTTCACTTTTGGTATTTCTTTTTATAAGATATATCACATGGTCCATAAGAAGCCCATTTGATCATTAATTCATCCAATTAAGTTATTTATCATCTTATGATCACCAAATGAGTTATATGACATATTAGATTACATTATTCATGCATTAGATTATTAGGATCACTCTAACCTCAAACTTGTTTGGAAAAACCCAAAAGGTCAAACTTCTAGGGTTGGGTTCGAGATCCAGTATGTTACAGTATTATTCAACAACTCATAAAGCCATTACTATTAATTTATGCATGAATAACTTTTATTTCTTAAACTTATACCACAAGGATCTATTTTCAAAGAAAATAGTCTCACGGGCCTTGTGCCATGGGTTGAATCCATGCCACAAAGTGGGTTCAAGATAACATTTTATTCTATCAATTATTGAATTATAGAATTTTCTTATAAAATCGAGCCTAATATTATAAAATTCAAATTTACTAAATTTGAGGAGTCTATGATCATTGAAAAATAGTGGCAACTACTCAGTCTAAAAAATATATTTTGCAGAAAAGAGTAGCCATCCTTCTTCCTAGACATCTTTAGTTTTTTTCTTCTTTTCAGTGGGACATTTTAGAGTCATGATCAAAACTCTTAAAAGGAACAATATAATGATTTTGCCAATGTGGATAGGGCGTGTATTGTCATTATTGGAGGTTCATTTTTTACAAGATTTATAGATTTAAGGTGACCTTCCTAACCAGTGACTATTTTAGTTAGTTGTCTTTCCTATCAAGGCATTTGAGATTGAGCTGATATTGGACTTTCTGTTAATTATCTAGCAGAAGGTAGTATCCATGATGTGTTCCTTTACTGGTTCACCTTCCATCCTCTAGAGTGTTGATGCACAATGACCCTCGACTTTCTAGTTATTAGTCTAAGAAAATAAGATTTGAGACATAACTCAGGGTCATGAGGGTTTATTTTTGAGTCATGATCTGGGAAGTATGTGTACATGAAAGCAAGGTTTGGTGACATTGGTCATCATGGTTTGGAAGGGTTGTTTGGATTTTGATAGTAGGTTATGAATAGGGACCCCAAAAAATGGAAATGAGGAGTGAGAAGCATTTTCAAGACAAGGTTTTTTAGTCTATTTTAAGGTCTCTGTCCAGAACCCAAGATTGGAAAAAAGATGAAGCTTAGGATTAGTCCAGTTTTATGTCATAGTGTAGGACCTTGCATTCAAAAAGGTAGCTTATGATTTTGGTCTAGTTTTAGGTGATAGTCTAGGACCCCGACGAATGCATCGAGACTCGGTGGCCATCTTTCTTTGGGAAAAAATGATTTTTTTGTTTTTAAGTTAATATTTTACATTTTCTAGTTTTTTGTACCATTTTTTTGGTATTTTTCTTATTTTTATAGGAATATGGAAAATCTGTTGAAAATATAGGGACCTATTTATAATTTTTATAATATTTTAATTATTAAAATAGGGAGAATGGGAGGATGGTTGAGCAACATTCCCATTTCTTCCCCACATGCGCAAGCAGTGGTGATAGTGACTAGTTCTGAGCATTTAGGGTGGCAGCGACATGGTGAGGAGAGTAAAATATACCACATAGATCACTATGATCCTTTGACTTGGTCCCCATGGATCGGGCTATTCCAGCAGCCTTCCCAACATCATTACATGTAGTGACATCATAATGACGGAGCAACTTCAGATCACCCTCTCTGACGATGTTTCAGTGCATATTTTGGCTACATCCATCCCAAGCAAGGTATGCCATTCATTTTTGCACTTTAGTTTGGCCATTTTGACCCTTGATGCTGAAATATGATTTTTGTCTTCATATGTTATTTGTGGCCTAGAAGTTCTATATGACCTAGATGCACATTATGTTTTGCTATCTTGCTGATTTCATCATTTTGTCATTTTTTGGTCATCTATTATCTGATTGAGCCAATTTTAGATGTTGTGGTAAGCTTGTGACACTACCACTATTGTTGCGTAGATGGTTTCTCATGATTGGCATGAGGCAAATACCTTTGTAGATTGCCAAGGTGCTAGTGATGATTTGAAGATAGAGGCTTAGCCAAGGCATGTGAACTTACTTCTTCGGTTGAATTTTGTATCTTCTCTTTGAATACTCTAACTAAAGTCTTCTTTGAGAAGGCCTCATGATGGTGAGAGCATGACTATAGGGGAAATACTTCCAACTGATAGATTCATTCATCATTCGAGCATGTTATGAATGAATGTTCCTCATTGAGGTTGTTGAGAGAGAGAGATGAGGTATAACTAGGAAAGTTTGCTCCATGCTATTTCCTCTTTACTTTATCGAGCTTGAATCAAGATTTACCCATGTAGAGGTGATTTTGATTTTGTCTTCTTTCTTATCTCTTTATGGTCTCAAATTGTCGAATCTAAATTGGAGGACCCATTGGAATGAGCTAGGATATCCATATGATATGTTAGTTGCTGAGGAGATGGAGCTGTTGGATGAGACTATCTTTGGTAGCAGTATCCAGTGTGAGATCATAAATAGACCCTATCTCCTTCCTTTATTGAGCACTTACTTCTAGAGACTAGTACTTTGCTTTTCTCTTTTGGCGAGCTAGTCATCACCCTGTATGATTTTGATTGGATTAGTGGAATAGAGGTTTGGTGGGAATCCCATTAGTTCTTTGTGATTCCCTCGTTTGACTAGGGTGGCAAGATGTATGTCCTTAGGCTGACAACTTTATAGAGATGTCCCATGAACAACTTCAAAGGACCAATATTTGGGCTATAGAAGGTTGTAGAGGCTTCACAAGCTTGATTTTAGTAAGTGTTTACCATAAGTTTTGCATTTTATCTTTGAAATAACTATAGTATATGATTTATTCTGATGTTTCTTTTTGTAGTTGTTGGGTATGACAATTTCAAAGTTCTTAGACTTGCTACTCTGAGTAATCCACAAGGATATTGGCATGTTTCCATCCCTACTTATCGCCACAGGGCTGGCTATATCAGTAGGGTGTAGTGTGAGAACTGGATAGGTGAACTAGAGATGATGATTGTTGTTGAGGAATATGTAGTAATTTAACTCTACATTATACGATGCATATGTGCTTTAGCTAACTCCAACTCATTATTTTTTCCTTGTCTATTTTAGGATCTTCTCCAGGTTTTAGTGTGGCAGGGCGGCCACGTCTAGTGCAACCTTATTGTAGGAATTGTCTTTAGATGCTTGTTGGATCCATTTTGATTCTCTGTTAGGGAGCATGTTTTATATGGGCAAGAATTCTACTCTTCAGTGGGCTAGTGGTTGGCACATTCCATTCGACCCTTTGTCAGGGTTGGTCCCAACTGGGCTCGGGATTTGTCAGGATATTTGGAGATGATATATAAACAATTGACACATGACAAGTACCTGGGGTGGTGTGATGCACATGTTTATCCAGTTATCTTTTATGGAAAGGCCTTCAATCGTCTATGATGTCCTCTAGTGGTGAGTGTTCAATTCAGGAGTTGTACTTATTTTCTTGAATTATCTTTAATATGATTTTTCTTCCATGTGATCGACTATGACTAGGATGAGGATTAGGATGACTAGGGGTATGTGTTTCATCATCCACCCCCTCCTAAGATGATCCCTTCTCGTGACACTCCTCCTTCTCCGCTAGTTGATGCTCATCACTTCTATGACTTTCCCATGTTGTGGCCTCATCAAGATTTTGACATAGGTGGCTAGTATCATTTTTTAGGTAACTTTGGTTGGACCTCATCCTTCATGGAGACAGATGAGGCTTTATATGTGGTAGGAAGACTCTTTGGCTCAAGTATCCCACAGGGCTATGGACATAGTCATCTTTTTGGGATATCTTTTATCATAAGAGGCTTTTCTTCAGATGTCCTAGTTTACAGTGTAGACCCACCATCAAATGGCATAGGGGTAGGTTACTATATGTTTAGAGAAGCTACCTTGGTTGTTGAGGTGCCTTATGGAAGCTCCTCTACTAGTCACCACTAGTTACCAATGGTGTTCTCTTTAACACGAGCAATGCGTATTGGTCTTCTTGTTCTTCCTTCACTGATCATTGGCCTTTACCCACACACTTGTCAGATATGTTGAAGAAGAAGCTATTTATATTTATCATTTCCATTTCATGATGTATTTTCCTTTCCTATAGAAAAATCATGCGTTAGTCATGTTGGCATTTGCAAATTTTTTTTACTTCAAATAGAAGTTTGAATTTGAGTTCAAATAAAATTGTGAGGTTTTGTGACCTTCAATTTGAGATCAGATTTTAGAGTTTGATATTCAAAAGATGTCTAGTAGGTTTCACAGATTTCCTTGATCTGTGTATTGATTAGAGGCAGAAGATTGTTGCGATCCACTGCTCTGGGGACATAGAATCCTACTCGTCTTGGGATGTGTTTCTGCATTGATTGTGAAGTTCCATCTGGGAAAAGGACATTGAGTCCCTTATAGGATCCTCTGAGTCACACCAACCATTTTGGAGATATCGTCCTGACACCTACCTTAGAGAATGAGTCACCCGACTTCCTTTACATGACTAATGGATAGTGATGTCAAGGAATTCCATTTGAGCTACCGAGTTCGGGAATCTACTTGGCTTGAATAAATACCATGATACTCAATGGTTGACTAGTGACAAATTCTTCATTCAAATGACATCCATGTGGGAGTTATTTAAGAGTAAAGCATGTTGTGGTGTTGATACTCTTGATATGCCTCACATGCAGGTGTATACTTCATCATCTTGGCAGAGTTTTTTTGGAGAAACTTGCTGGGTGAGTGATGACTACTGCTTCTAAAGTTTTAGACACTATGTGGAGGAAGGAGACCATTGTTCCTTTGATTCTATCAAAGTTTTACAAGTTCTTGGATGAAGAACGACTATCTAGAAAGATAAGGGGACCCTTCTAGGTACTGCAAAGTTATTTGGGAATGCATATCAGTCCTATCAGACTGATAAAGTCTTTGAATACCCATTAAAGTGTGGCAAAGGAATTTCTGTTGAAGCACATTCAGGTAGGTGAGCCTTTTCATCTGTGTGGAACTATTACTGGATGGGTCATAGGTTTGAAGTCTATAAATGTACATTGGGGATTGATGGAGTTTTGCCTTGAGAACTCAACATGTGGCATGTACATGCTTGATTTTTAGTGGTCGACTATCTTGTTGGGTCTGGAGGGTTTTATAGCATACTTCCCCATGTCTGTGCAGTGGTGGTTCAATTATCGGTAGTGTGTGTATCAAGTTGAGGTTTTTGCTTTGTTCTTAAATAAGCTAATGATATATTCTCAAAAAATCCAAGAGAAGGTTGCACAGATGTGGTTGAGTAGAAAGAGGTTGACCTGTGATTTCTTCCCTATGGGTCAGGACTGCTCTGCTGAGTACTTGGAGTGGATTTCATCGACACCCTCAGTGGTAGGGACTTGTGATTTTTCTAGAGAACTACAATGATGACATCATTTTTTGTTTGTTCATTAGTTTGTTTATTAATTGAAGAAGCTAGATATTTTTTATTGATTTTTATTTTTGAAATAAATATTTTTTATTTATGAAATAGGCCATCAGTTTTGGGTACTTTCTCCATGATATTTAGAAAGTGCATTGGACTTAGGTCCTCCGAGTGAAATTTGTATGAACTCCTTTTTGACAAATCATCTAATCTGGGACAATCTAAAGCTCCTATCTATGCATTATTAGGACTCCATGGATAATTGTAGGTTTTCATGTATTAGGATCACATCTTCCTCATCTACCTCCTTGTATGAAGTTTGAAGGTTGAAATCCCAAGTGCTTTAAGCTACCTCTCAATGTGATTGGATGATAGACGTTTCTTCCCTCAGAATATTATTAGCCCATTCTCTTACAAGGGGAGTCTTCCTTCTAGGGGGAAAGATGGAATATGCTTCACTGCACCTAACTGCCATGCTAAGAGCTGAAGTCATGTCATGTAATGGGCGCATTAGCAAAGATTCTTTACTAAGTTGGGCCAAGGTACCAAATGTTGGAGACAAACCAGTATGATTTACTATGAACATGCCTTGTAATAGACATCAACCACGAGCATGTGTCTTCCTATATAAAGGGCTTTTTGTCTTATCTTTTTTTAAGGTGCCCCCTGACCTTGGGTCTTTTTGTTAAAGCTTTTGATGCTCAAGTCCTTAGTATGAGAGCTAAGGGTTTCATGGGGGAATGAATGGGGTTGTCTTAGAGAGGGTTTCCCATCTCATGAATTCCATGTTAGCTCGCATAAAGTTTGGTCACACCTCTCTTCGAGAGGATGCGAGAGTAGCTACAAGAAGTTCAACCTTTGTCCTTCTTCTGACAGTCCTTCCCTTTTAGGTTAACCCCAACAAATGTAAATGTTATGCATCTCCCTGGGTGTGGATATCAAGAGCTGATTATTAAGATCATATATGACTTGCCTCTCTGGATTCATACCCTCTTCCTTCCTCATATCATGTTAATTTCATCAATATTATGGTGGAACTATTTTAAGGAGTTATTTTTAGGTTGGTGAATTGTTTAGGCCTCATGATAATAGTCATGTCCTTCCATCTAAGGACAAATGTTATGATTTGACCTTTCCACTTTAGGGTGAATGGGGGTACATCATCATGTGTTTAAGTAGATTTTTAAGCTTTTTGGAAGGGCAGAGAACTTAACTCCCTTACATCATCTTCTTCTTGCTTGTTGTAGTCTGATCATTAGTTGTAGCATTTGACAAGGTACTAGATTTTTCACTTGATATTCGATGATGTTTGATCCTCAAAGAGATAATGCACTCCTTAAGGTACTAGATTTTTCATGGCTTGTTCTCCAATTGTGTTGGACCTAGGAGATGACAAGGAGTGAGTCACCATAGACCTATAAGCGTGTGCCCTTTGCTATTTGGTGAGTCAGAGTCCCAATATGCATATTCATATTCCTTCATATAGTTAGTGGTGACAAATTCTATTTGTCATGCTACCAATAGTTGCTCTCCTTGGAGATTTTGGATGGCCACATTGATTCCAGCTCCTTTTTTATTCTAGGCTCCGTCGAAGAAGATTGTCCACATGTTAGTATTTGGATAAATTCCCATATTCAATCAGTGGATCATCCCTATATCTTTGTCTGGGAACTCATATTCATGAG
Organism: Alisma plantago-aquatica; assembly: GCA_963693085.1. Taxonomy (NCBI): domain Eukaryota; kingdom Viridiplantae; phylum Streptophyta; class Magnoliopsida; order Alismatales; family Alismataceae; genus Alisma; species Alisma plantago-aquatica. The sequence continues at coordinate 197,460,826 of OY856412.1, forward strand.
TAGGTTCCTCTAGAAGAGGGGGAATCATCTAGTTGTTCATCTAGTTGTTCTTTGACGGCTTGTGCTTTGATTTCCTTCATTGAGAGGTAGGTAATGTCTAATTATGTTAACATTACCTACCACTTAGAGCATCATGCAGTCAGAGTTGGGTAGTTGCATAAATACTGGAGTGGATCATGCTTGGCGATAAGTTACAAAGGATACATCATTAGATAGTGGAGCAGCTTCCTCATTGTGTGAATATGAGCTAAGAAGTATTTTCCAATTGTGGTGTAGAGAGCCTCTGCTTCATTGAATTTCTTGGACATGTAATAGATAGCATGTTCTTTGTATGTTGTTTCTTGACACAATACGCCAACCATCAATATCTCACAAATAGATAGTCACAAGATGAGAGGATATCCAGGATGGTCTCAGCAGTGGGGGATTGGTGAGGTAACCCTTTAGATTCTAGAGAGCGACCTCATAGTGTTAGTTCCCATCTAGAGTCAGAGTTCCTCTTTAATAACTTGAAGATTAACTCATATGTAGGTGAGTTTGGTGATGGAGTGACTGATGTATTGGAGATTCGAAAGTAAGCCTCGTATCTCCTTCTAAGTTTACGAGGAATGCATTTCCCAGATGTCTTGTGCTTTTTCCATATCTACTTTGGTACCTCTCTGGCTGACGATGTATCCTAGTAGGTTAGCAGATGTAACCCTATAGGTAAATTTGGTGGGATTCAGGCATAAGGAGAACCATAATTGTCAATTGAATAACTTCTCATGGTTGGTAATGTGATCCTCATGACCTTTAGATTTAGATATGATGTTATCCATGTAGACCTCCACCTCTTTTTGCATCATGTCATGAAAGTGGGAAACCACGACCCTCTGATATGCAACTTTGGCTTCTTGAGACCAAAACGCATGTCTGGATAGTAGAACAACCCCTATTCTATTGTGAAGATGGTTTTTTCTTTATCTTCTTTTACCATTTTTATGTGATCATAGGCAGCAAATCCATCCATGAAATTGAGCAATGCATGTCCAACTATGTTGTCAATGAGTATGTATATGTGAGGAAGCGAGAAGTCATCTTTTGGAGATTCCTTGTTGAGGTTATAAACACACACATTTGAAACTTTTCCTCTTTCTTTGGAACTAGTAACATGTTGGAGAGACATGTAGGGTAGTTGAATGGCTCTAAGAAACCAACATTGCATTGCTTCTAAACTTCCTCCATAATCTTGAGGCCCCATTCTGGCCGCAACCATCAAGCCTTCTTTTTAATGGGTCGATTGTTGGGAATGATTGGTAGTCATTCGAAAATGATTGTTTCATCCTACACAAGCATATCAGCATTCCTCCAAGAAAACATGTTGAGGTAGTGGCATAGAATCTCTATTAGTTGATCTATTATTTTTTGCAGTAGATGTGTCCCAAATTTGAATTTGCACTGCTCGAGTCCTAAGATGAAGTTCACCATCTTTGTCTCATCTTAAATATGAAAAGGTTGATGCTTCATTGTATTATACTCTAGGATATAGACATATTTGAACTTGACATCTTCATCATTATAGATATGTGCTAACTTAATGAAGTAACTGACAAACTCTTGGAGAGCCTACTTGTCTTTAGAATCTTTTATGTTTCTTGGGTTTTGTACTTTGGATTTTTGTTCGTTTTACGATCTTTTTTAGATTTTGTGGGGATGAGTGAGGATGTGGCAGAGCATGAAAAAATGACCACTTTGAGATCTGTACCACATATGGTTGTTGTTCTTCAAATGATTTCTTCTTGGGTATGTCAAGAAATAAAATCCTTAGGACATTGTGGTCTTCCAAACACTAGTTTTGGAATTCCTAACCTTTTTGGATAACAAAAATATGAGTCTATGGGTCTTCCACAACCTTCGTATTGAAGACGGAGTTAACACCCAACCCTTTGATCATGTCATAGGTGTCGTCATATATGTTCCATATGATGCCATAGTCTTCTTTTGGTCTTCTTTAGGGACCATGGAGTCTAGGGTCTCAACATCGTCTTGGATGGACCAGTCAGGGAAAATCTAGAGAGGATCATAGCCTTCTTTGAGTGGCTCCTCCACCCCTTTAGGTGCTAGATCAATGATTTTTTGTCTGGCCAAAAGAATCATCTTGATGATATGTGATTCTCTTGTTGATGTCAGAATGCTCAGGGAACAACTTGTTGACAATGGGAGCATGCATCCTTTTGATTATGTTCTCATCTAGAGGGATGACTTTGTTATTGGACTCTTGGTTATTTTGGGAGGTCCATATGCCCTGGTCTTCTTTAGTGATGCAGAAAATCTCCTCGATGCTGGTAATGATCCTGGGATAGTCCTCATGGTTTCCATCATCGACCTCATGCGTGTAGTAAGGAATTGTCATGGGAATGTTTGCCATAGTTGAGTATGGATATTCTTCAATGGTAGAAAGATATAAGGAAAATATCAGAGGGTAACCCTACACTTTGGGAAAAGGTACCAAGAATAAAGTACCCTAGGCCGACATTCTTGTTCTAACTGAATATGTCGGGATTTGCAGCTCAAATCTCAAGTTAAAGGTAGATTGTTAAGGAATCCTCTTTGGGTTATGTCCCTTGTAGTCAGCCACAACATTGCAAGCTTCAAATATAGTGTCCACTTGGTGATCCATGGTTGTTTGTAGGACAATCCGTAGAACCCTAGACCCACCCCTTTTTGTCTGAGAGATCTCTGGATGGTCTCTGTGCATCCTTTCCATTAGGCTACCAGTCCTTTCTCTGGATGAATGTTCATCTCCCACAATCATTTTGCAAACAATGTAAGTTATAGGGAAGATAACTTCTCTGATTGCATGGAGATACCCAGTTGACATTATCAATGTGTATCATCTTGAAGAAAGCATGATATCATCTTCTTTGATGCATGTGATCGTTTCAAAGTTGTAGGCCTGAACAGTGACAATGGCATGGCTTAACCCATACTTAAACTTTTGGTGTAGTGATGATGGAACCACCCAACTTTAATGAATCCACGGCCTCCCTTAGAGGAGGTTTAAGGAGGGACTAAAATCCATGACTACAAATAGGGCGATGAATGTGTGATGTTTGATTTGTAGTTCTATAGTGATTTCTCCTAGAGCATCTTTTATTACTCTATCAAAGGAGGTTGCTTTCTTTTTTTCTATATTGGAGGTCAGAGGGATCCTTCCCCAAGATGATTAGTGTCTTTAGGGGATACACTTAAGGTAGGCGTTGTTGTCAATGAAGTATGAAGGTATCTTGAGACCAATCCATATTGAGTGATCAATAAGGGCCTATTTTGACCTCCTCCTAATAGAATCTCATCTTTGTAGAATGAGATCAACAGTTGGGTTGTAATTAACTCAATGGTGGATGCAAGATCTTCTGACTGCATGTCTTTAGAAATGTATGCCCCTTCTATTATCTTCATGATTTCTTCTCAATGTGCTAGGAAATTTTCCATCACTTTGACCAATGATACTTCCCCTTCTAGTTCATAAGGAACTAGATTATGTCTGAGCCTTTAGGATTAGTCTCCCTACAATGATTAGGTGTCAGTCGTACCTTCTTAGTACCGATGTATGCAATAAGCATTTTGTTGACCCCCTATTTTGTAGTACTTGTAGGGACTTCTATGTATGTAGTCACCTTTTCTTTGCCCTTATCGAGAGGCGATGTCACCTCTAGGGGATAGAGCCTTGATCTCCCTTGGTCATGTTGGGAGAGTATGTTAGTGCTGACACTGAAACCATAGGGCTAGGGATCAGAGGGGCTGATGCCTTCAGGACCCAAACCTTCTATAGTTTTGACCTTGAGTTGGGCTTCATTCTACTGATTGATTGTGCCCTATGCCCCTGGTGGGTCCTGGGTATGGTTTTTCGCTGCACTTTCTTCCCTTGGTGGGATTTTGTTATTCTAGTTGGTCTTTTGGAGTGTATTAGAATTATTGGCTTTTATTCCTAGAATGAGGCGATGATATGAGTACCTCATGACCAATTTTGATTGCTTCTTCTAGAGGGAGGACAAGCCCACATAGAGAGTCTTCTAGTGATGAAATAATGGCTACTATGTTTGATGATGAAGGCATCTCCTCTGATGTGACTGTGTGGAGTGCACTATCATCTTTGAAGTCTTGTAAGGCGTGCTTGAGTGTGATGTAGGAATCTATCTTGTGGTCCTTCACTCAGTGGAATTTGCAAAGTGTTGTAGCTCTTTGGCAAGGGATTTGGTAGATCCCTTATGTCTAGAAAGTTAAGTAGATGCTTGATATGTGGTGGGATTGTACTGAGAGGAGCTTCCAAGGGACTGAACTTCCTTTTTGATTTAGATGTCTCCTCTATAGATGGAGCAATGGTTTCTATCTCGCCATGAGGTGTTGGGTTACTCATTGTCAGAGGAGTTTTTGAGGTCGTCTATTGCATTGATAGCCGGAAAGGTAGTGGCACATACCCATAGTAGTTGCTCAGTGGCCACATGTTCAACAGGGGCAGTTATGAGGCTGATAGTTGGGCGACTTCATGGGAGCCTGTGTTGTTGAGGTGTTGGGGCATGCATAGTTTGTGTCTTCGATGATTTCACTGGCGAGGTATGTATGGTTAGTGGTTGTCACTTATCCATCCTGGTTGCAATGAGTACTGCCCCTAAACGACATATGGTGCTTTTTCTTTTGTCCACTTGGGCTTCTAACTAGGCATTGAAGAGGTGGACATTGGCTGGAAAGTGAGGCTTACATTTCTATAAATCCCTCTTTCGATCGAATTTTTTATCCGTACACCTACGTGTATGAACTTCAGGAAGATGATGTACTTTTGCAAATATAAGAGTGCAACAAGATCTAGTATGGTGGCTGTGATCACCATGTCTAAGGCCTCCTTATTTGTATGCTTGAATTTCAGCCAATCGTCTAGCTCGCTCCACCATCCAACGAACTCAGGGAAGCTTTCATTCATCTTTTGTTGCAGTGCTTCCAACCCTTTTTTAGTCAGGTACTGAGCAGATTCTAGGCATATTGATCGATGAACTACTCACCATCTTGGCCATGTGGTAATGGTGGTCAAGTCCTACTTATTGTACCAGGCCAACGTAGGATCAGTCTAGCTCTGCACAAAATGATGTATCAGTACCTTATTGTCATTTTGGACTTCTACCATATCTGAGAACTATGCCTTGACGTGGGTCACGGGATCCCCCTTTCTAGAGTACTCATGGAACTTTGGCATTTTGAAGTTTTTAGGAAGTTTTGGATCTAAAAAGTGTTATAAATCACTGGATATCTTCCCACTATCCTTCTTCCCTTCTAATTGTTGGATATTTTTCATGATCTCTAGCAATAGGGAATTATCGACAATAGGTTCTTATGTGATAGTTTATGGGCTTGTAGCCACCACGGGTATTTGATGAACGGATATTCATCCCATTTTTACTGCATTTCTCAGACCAATTTTGCATCCTAATGTAGCATTTTATCTGATAAATTAGTTCATGCAACTTTGTACTCCCAAAATTGTTACTATTTTGGTTTTCTCATCTTTTTAGACAATTTATGGCTGTTTTGATTCTATACAAATTTTACCACTTTTATTATGAGTACAATAATTTTGTTAATGAAATTACTTTTGTTTTGTGCAACAAACATTCCAATATGAAGGATTTATTCATGGCAGATTCCAGTCATCTCTTCATTTATCAAGAAAAATAATTTATTCATGTATCATCAAGTTATTCAGTTGACCAGATACAAATCAACAGAGAAGAACTTTTAGTGTTCAGTGCGAGGCATTTATATTTTTCCTTTTAATTACGCATGGTTTCGTAATCCAATATGGTCGAGAAGATCTCTAGAGACTCAGAATTCCCCGTCATTAATGCATTACATGTTAAAGATAAATAACACATGAGTTTTATTCTTTTGAGGAAGGCAATGTCGTAGATAGTCAAAATCCATTCAGGCAAAAAGGTATTCAATGCATAAAGGATCAACAACTCTGTTATTTCTTTTCATCATCACATGGATGTCATGATCGCACACAATTACCCCTCATTCCTTTCGCATCTACTCCTCACCCTTCCGTCTTCTCAGCTGTCGAGCATGTGGCAAGAACAATAGCCCGATCCCTCCTACGACATCTGTTGGGTTTTGTGGGTTGTGGAAATAAAATTTTTATCTAACCACAAAACCATAACCAATAGATCGTATCAACAACTATGCAATATGAAAGATGGTTTAGCAAGGTATACCTGAAACTGAGGCTTGCTCAGTGACAATACCTCACAGCTAGTGCGGACTTCAACCACCTAGTCTTTGACGACGTCTGTGCAGCTCCTGGTCTTGACCCAGACTACGGTTGACAGTCATCTTCCTGAGTGGCAGAAATCTCCCACCTCTATAGTCCACACTGACCACCAGGAACTTTAATCATCCTGATGGACATACTAGAAGGATTTGTTCCCTTCTGTCAGTGTACTAGTCACCGACACACTCTCCCACCACCAATCACTTTTTTGCAGTTGTATTTCCCTCGTTGTTCCTCCCTGGATGGGTAGAACTTGCTTGGACTCTCTCGATTACCACAACCAGAGAGGACAACAAATTTGAAGAGTAATTGATGTTCTGAGTTGTGTGTTCTAAGAAGCCCCATGTACCCCTCTATTCATAGTAGAGGACAGGGTCAGGGTTCCCAGTCTGTGCTGATGTAGAAGGGTCTGGGTTTTCCATGAACTGATTGTAATGTGGAATGTGAACTGATTGTTTCATAAATGAACCGGTCATTTGAGAAGGTGAGCCAATCCATTCATAAGTGAGCCGGTTGTTTGAGTAGGTGAGCTGATCGGTTCACCCAGTGAACCAGTCATTTCACTTCCCAAACTTGTCCACAATTGACTTTCCTTATTCATTTCTAATTAATGCAAAGATTAATTCTTGTCCCAATCAAATTGAACAAGTGAAATGAGGATCTTTTCTCATGAATTAGGAAACCCAACACATGCTCATTTGGTCCATGTGAACCGATCGGTTGGTGGTCTAGGTTGTGTAGAACTCAGTCAATGCAGTTCTCAATCAATCTGACACTCAAATTAGTTGGTTCAACACTTGAACATGATGATTCTAAGTCAAGTCTATTGATTGAATGTATAATTGAGTACCTAAACACTTTAGTAATCAATCTAAACGTCATTTATGGATAAACTCCTCTTCCGGGTTAATCCTATGTGTGTGACCCTATAGGTTCTATTTCATGTTGGTAGTGAATGTCCATAACTAACTTATGACATCACAAGCAAAGAGTGGTGCCTAGTTGCACATCAATGCTACCCAAATGAAGATGAAAGTTGGACAAAAACTTTCAACCTGCAATCTATTATTGGTGTTACAACGAACGTATAGTTCCTTTGTCGCTGATATCTGGATTGAACTCGAGGCATGGACTTGTCATCCTCTACAAATGTTCAATTCATGTTTCTTGATTCAGAGTAGACTGTCTGAGATATGTGTAAGCTCAATATCATATATTGACTTTTATGTGTATGGCCATGCATTTCTCAGTATCACTCCACAAGTGGCCAGGATATCACATTCCCTTAGGAGGGACAAATTCCATATCTATCACTCATAGTCAAGTCCCCATGTGTCAAAGTCACCCAATCATCACCGTTGTAACAACCCATGTTTCAGGACTATGTTTGATGATGTCAAAGTGTACCCAACCACATGTGATGAGTGCAGTGATTTCAGGTCTAAGAACCACAATCACCACCAATACTATAAGAGATAATCATGACTAACCATGTGTGGTTTTTATGCATCACTCTTACAGTGGGTCTGTCCGATATAGTGTTTTCTAACATGTATCTATGTGCTTGGTTTGATATCATATATCATGACTGATGAGATTCTGTCATCAACCAACACACACTCTAGTCTTTTGTGTTATTAATGTCTATGGTTATTTCCATAATAACAACTGACTAGGGAAAATAGTGAGAATGTACATGCTCTTAACATCTGTATGATCTCATTGTTCAAGTCACATACTTGAAGAAATGCGTCATTGAGTTTTGTCATTCTCTAGACATTTATCATGTAATACTATTATCTCAAAAATAGTTAAAACATATAGACGGAAATTGCCTTTATTATTATCAAATCAAGATCACATGCCTCATTGCAATCATCATATGATTGGATCTCTAGGCATACTATACCAACATACTCCCACTTGTACATAGAGCCAATCACCCACGAATCATATTCCAAGTGATCTTAACATGTCCATCATGTTTCTGCTACATAAGTGCTTTTATAACGGGTAATTAAGCAACATTTGCTTCAAGTTGATATATTGCATGTTTCACATCCCCTCGATGTACGACAACTCATATGAGATGGAAGTGTCGTAGTATGCTATCTAAAATTTCTTTGCCTAACTAGTAGCTCCATTGTTGTTACAATATTACTACTGAGTCACCAATGGTCAGAACCTCCCATAAGTTCATCCATATGAGCTTCTAGATCCATACAATATCCTTTTGCAGTGTTCCTAACACTAAGGTACTCAACTTCTTATTGTAGAATTAATAAATTGTCTTATGTTTGGAACATTTCCAACTAACAATTCTTATTCCAAGGTCAAACACAATTTTTTCATTTTAGAAGCTTGCATCGGTGTAACTCTTTACACCCAACTCTTCCTTAATACCATAACTAAAGAACTAATTCTTTTAGTACTTCACAAGTGCATAAAGATATCCTTCATGGTATTCTAGTAACTCTTACTGGAGTTCGACAAATATCCATTCGTCATGTCCAATACATATGAAATAATTGGATTTCATATCTTCTTGTCATGTTCAATACATACAAGATGATGAGTTCGTATATTCTTATCATGTCCAATACACAAGAGATAATTAGTTCATATTTTTCTTGCCATGTCCAATACATACAAGTTAACGAGATGAGTTCATACGTGATAGATCCAATCTATCCATGTGTTCCTTATTCATCATAATAATTGGGACACTTAGCTCTTGAGAGACTAACTCCATGGAGCATGGACAAGTTTTCTCTCATCATGTTGAACACTTTCAACATCTTGCCGATGTATGTTCTCTTTTTTAGGTCAAGAAGCCCTCTTGATCTGTCTCTGTAGATCTTGATTCCTATCACATAGAATGCTTCTCTAAAACTTTAGAATGTACTTTTTTCCAGGTTTTAATATTTGTAGTATAAGGATGTTATTCCCCATCAATATCTAGAATATACATATGCTCCCCCTAAATTCTTGTAATCACACATTACTTCTTTATTTTGACTCAAGTCAAACTCTTTGACTATCTTGTCAAATAGAAGATCCCAGTTCATAGGTTCCCGCTTCAATCCAAATATTAATCTATGCAGCTTCATGGACTTTATTTCCATTAAGCTAAAATAGCAAGCATTATCATCATGGATTTATCCTTGGAAACTGCTGAAAAGATTTCATCATGTTCAACACCTTGAACTTGTTAGAAACTCTTTGCAACCAAATTACCCTCCATGTCAATCTTCTTGTGGAAGAACCAAAAGTACCCTTATGGGTTTTACCCCTTCAGGTGGATCAACCAAGGCCATACTTTATTGATGTACATGGAGTCCATCTTGGATTTCATGGCTTCAAGCCATATCTCAGTTTCTGGCTCTCATTTTCTTCTAGGTAGACTGTTGACTCATCATATGATCAACTCACTGCCTTCTTGTCCATAAGATATCATATATCATTCAAGCTCTAGGCGTGCTCTACCAGAACCATGAGTTTTGTGTGTTACTTAAGGAACTTTGAGATTCCACAACATTTTGTGATTCTCTTTATTCCCATTATACCTCTTTAAGTTCAATGTTTTCTTATTTGTCTTGAATATTTTGAGTTTGGCTTTTCTCTCCCACTGATTCCTTTAGAACTAGGTTGTCCTCTAGGAATGTAGCCATCCAATACACCTTTGTTGTTGGATTTGGATATCAAAGTAGTATTCAACAAAATAGCATTTATGCGATTTGTGGACAAAACCTTTTAAGAAACATTTTCTTATTTAAGCTTTCAATCCTAATCTTTATAAAGACATATAGGGACACTTCCCATTCCATATCTCATATGGTGTCTTTTGAACTAATGGTACATTGTTTTAGTGTTAAGCATGTGCCCAAAAGGAAATTTGAAGTTTAGCCGATATTCACACTCTGACTTATCAAGGTGTGATTCCTTCTTTCTAATACACTTCTCATGATGCACTATCATTGTGTTTTAGGTTGAGTCCATCATGATACGTTATCATGATCTTCCAGATGGTTCTCAAACTCTTGGTTCAAAGTATTTCCATATTGATCATATCAAAATTTTCTTATACCAAGTTTGTTATGTACTTCATTAATGATCTCCTTAGACACTTCAATATATTCATGTTTGTGTTTATTAAATACAAATTACCATATCTACTGAGGTCATTAGTAAATATATTGAAATACCATTAATTACCTTTAGCATTTATTCTAAAAGTTCTATATACATCAATATGTATAATCCTTAATAGAATAATCATTCTCCCACTACATCTAGTAAAGAACCTTTATCATATTGCACATGAATGAGATTAGCATGTCTCTATTGGTTCAATAACTATAATGATTATAGATAACCATCAAATGGATTTCTAGAAAAGCAATTCTCATTTATGCACTACAGATGACTTATGCTATAGGCATTCAAGTTTGAGTTATCATGTCATTCATTGCATGTATGACACACATTTGTCTCTTTAACTAGCATGTATAGTTGATGAGACATAGGCATTGACATCAAAGATCATTTCTTTGAAATGAAACATCAACTCATTACACTCTTGTCCATACAAGATGTATGACAATTTCATTGATGGTATATGTATAATAACAATTCACTAATTCTATTATATCCCCATGAATGTCATATTGTAACTGTAATGGTAGCAACTCTTGTTCCGCATAGTTTCTAGCTTACTTCTTCTTAGGTCCTGAAGTAGAGATCTCTATCTCTCTTTCATCTTCCTAAGATCCTTTATAAAGAGGTTATTTCCCTTTTGTTCTTACTCCTTTCCATATCTTGAGTGAGGAAGACTTGGACCTAAGCTTGGCTTCAAAACACTTCTTGACCTTGCTTTAGTCTATGGACTTCACTCTACTGATCATTATGATATGTTTTGTCCTTTCTTCATTTATGGTTTGGCATCAATATGTCAAGCACTTTAGACAATGGTTTGGCCAAGTTTCTCAACATTTGATAAACTGGCTATATGATTCACACAACGATTTGTAGAATCATATGTTTGGTTAACTCTTGACCTATAAGAAATTATAGTTAATCTATATGCACAATCATATTGAGCATATGAGATTATACTTGATCTCTATCTATCTGATTATACTCAAACATCGTTTTGAAGACTTTATACCTTTCACACTTTACATGATTCTTAAGATGTATAACCATCTCAAGAATGTCCATGCTTCAAGATATTTATGAAACTCATAGTTCATATAGCTCAGCATAAGGTTCTTGATGTCTTAGGAATCATTGGCATACTTCAAGTAAGCATCCGATTTTAGCTTTAGGTGCATTTGGAGTGGTTCTACTGGATCTGGTCTTTCAAGGACTTTAGCGTTTACACTCACCATTGAGAACACTTCTCAAAGGTCCCAAACTAGATTTAAAGTTTATCCCATTTATGAACTGAACGCAACGATAATGTATATGTGTTTGTCATTTGGATTCTACAAAATAATTTTGCAACATTTCAAAACATTTTTGATTTGTTTGGTTTGATGAAGTTGAAAATCTTAATTAGGTCTTTAATTAATTATTTCTCCCACTATTTTGATCAAATTGATAGCCCTCACCATCAATTTGGAAGATTTTAGCACACAACCTTCTAGTGAGCCAAGATCCAAAACAATTGAGTTATTACCCGACTAACGCCAGCATCCACAATCAATTATTAAGGTAGGTAACATTTACCAATTGCATATTATGCAATTCTTGTATAGATGATATGCACAACTCTTTGCCATAGTCATTTGCATGCCTCTAGGTGCTTGATCCGATCAAGGTCACCTAGTTAAGCCCAACTGAAATGCCAACACAATGAATATGCACCCTGCTAGGGCAAACCCACATATTCACCATCACACTTCCATGAGATAGATGGTGTACCATGCTAGGGCTTGCCCACACTTAGTCGATCAAGCTTTTCATGTGTGCTTCTTTTGGAAGGCATCTTAAACTTAATATATATATTGAGGGGTTTGGTATTTATATATATACATATCCAATCACCACATATTTAGTATGTATCATATACATGCTATATCCCATAAGAAAACACGTGAAGCGATAAAGCGATGATTATGGCCATCCTATTATAATTCCATGATCCATAAGGAATTATGGTCATCTAGGTCTACATCATATGTAACAACCTCTAGTTGATGAAGATCTGTGCTTGAGCTGTTCTGGGTTGATCATCTCATCCTATGACTAATCAGCTCGCCTCCTGGCCGGTCATTTGGTTGTCACCAACCAATTGTCTGGCTCCTCTAGATGGTCGATTCGTTAGGTCATCGTGCTCCTCATCAGGCCACCATCCGCTCGTCTCGCATCATCAACCGGTCGTCTCAGTCCCTTAACCGCTCGTCTAGGTTCCCTTCATTCTTTGACATAATAGGAAATAAAACTATCCTACTTTTATATATTTCTTTGGGAAGCCCTGAGTTACATTCGGGGGGGGAGCAAAGGTAGAAGAGAAGGCTCAAGCTGTCTTGAGTTACATCTGGAATAGAAGAAAGGACTCCGTACGCATACCAAGATGCAAAGAACGACAACCAACCAAGCACACACATAGGGGTTTATAGGCCATAACCACACTACACATCCATCATCAAAACCATTTTAGGGTGACACATATCGATTCCATATATATACCATATCATATATGTATATAGGGATTTGTGCTGTTTAATCAGATATTTGCCTTAGCCAGTTAAAGTATTCGCATCACATGTAATAAATAAATGGAAAAAAACTAAAATCCGATCATATCAATTAATCCTAAAATATAGTATGTTGACGTGGCTATGATACCATTGTTGGATTTTGTGGGATAGAACATGTAGCAAAAAAAAATTTTCTAACCACAAACCCATAGCCAACAGATCGCATCAACAACTATGCAATAGGAAAGATGGTTTAGTGAGATATTCCTAGTCTTGAGGCTTGCTCAGTGACAATACCTCACAGCTAGTGTGGCCTTCAACCACCTAGTCTTCGACGGCGTCTGTGCAGCTCTTGGTCTTGACCCAGACTACGGTTGACAGTCATTCTCCTGAGCGGAAAAAATCTCCCGCCTCTATAGATAGTCCACACGGACCACCGAGAACTCTAGTCATCCTGATGGAAAGACTAGAAGGAGTTGTTCCCTTCTATTGGCGTACTAGTCACCGACACACTCTCCCACCACCAGTCGCTTTTCTATAGTTGTCTTTCCCTCGATATTCCTCCCTGGACGGGTAGAATTTGCTTGGGCTCTCTCCGTTACCACAACTAGAGAGGACAAAAACTTTGCAGAGAAACTGATGTTCTGAGTTGTGTGTTTTGAGAAGGCCCATGTACCCCTCTATTTGTAGTAGAGGGCAGGGTCATGGTTCCAATCTGTGCGGGAGTAGAAGGGTCTGGATTTTCCACGAAGTGATTGTACAGCGGTAGGCAAACCAATCGTTTCATAAATGAACCGGCCATTTGGGTAGTGAGTTGATCAGTTCATAACTGAACTGGTCGATTGGGTAGGTGAACCAATCAGTTCACCCAGTGAATCAGTCGTTTTACTTTCCAGACTTACCCACAATTGACTTTCCTTATTCATTTCTAATTAATGCAAAGATTAATTCTTATCCCAATCAAATTGAACAAGTGAAACGAAGATCTTTTCACACAAACCGGGAAACCCAACACATGTTCATTTGGTCCATGTGAACCAATCAGTTCACTAGTGTGAACCGTGTTGGGTTTTAGGGGAGGCAGAGAAGGCAGCAGAAACAAAAATTTTCTTCTCCCCAAACCCAGAATAAAGGAATCGCGTCAATGTCTATATAGTAGGAAGGATGGTTTATAGAGATATACCTTGTCATGAGGCTTGCTCATCGACGTTACCTCACGGCTTGCACGGTCTTCACCTCCGGTCTTGGACGGTGTCTGTGCAGCTCCTGGTCAACGGGACTGTCAGGATTGACAACTGTCCTCCGAGCGGAAGAAGACTCATGCCTCTACAGTCATCCACACAGACTGTCTGGAACTCCGATCGCCTTGTCGCATAAGGAACCAGAAGGAGTCATACCCTCATGTCGACGTACTAGTCACCGACACACTCTCCTACCACCAGTCACCTTTATGCAATTGTCTTTCCCTTCCTGTGCCTCCCTTGTCGGGTAGCACTTGCTCGGGCTCTCCTGGTTACCACAACCAGAGAGAATGACAACTTCGCAGAGCAACTGGTGTTCTCTAAGTTGTTCTTAAGAAGCCCCCAATACCCCTATATATAGGAGGGTCATGGGACAGGGTTGTCTACCCCAGGCAATGCAGGATTAAAGTAGGAGTATAAGGGTTTGAGATTTTTCCACAAAACAATCAACTGCGCCAACTGAACCGATCGTTTCATACATGAACCGGTCGGTTGGGGACCTGAGCCGATCGATTCACACCTGAACCGGTCGGTTGGGGCACCTGAGCCGATTGGTTCACTTCTGAACCGATCGGTTCACTGCCCCGATCAATTTCTGATTGACTTTTCCTCTTTTGTTCCAAATTGATCCAAATACCAATCAAATTGGACAAGTGAAACGAAGAGAAATTTCTCACCAACAAGACTTTCCCAACTCACTCGTTTGGACCAATTGAGCTGATCGGTTCAAACCTTGAACCAGTCGATTCAGCCTATCCTGAGCTGATCGGTTCATAACATGATTCGATCAGTTCACCAACCTGAGCCGATGGGTTCATCATATGAGCTGATCGGTTGGGAGTGCAGACTGGGCAAAAGAGTCAATTGCAGTTCCAATCAATCTGATACTCTTAATCATCTGGTCCAACACTTTGAACACTATGATTTTGAGCTATCAATTAATTGAGTGTTTAATTGAACTACTAAACTCCTTTAGTAATCAATCTAAATATCATTTATGGATAAACTCCTCTTCCAAGTTAAATCCTATGTGTGTGACCCTGCAGGCCCATTTCATATTGGCAGTGAAAGTCCATAACACTTATGACTTCACAAGAAAAGAGCGATGCCTAATCGCACATCAGTGCTACCCAAATCAAATAGAAAGTTGGAGAACAACTTTCAATCCTACAATCTGTGAATGGTTTTGCAACGAATGTATAATTCCTTTGTCACTGATATCCCAAATGAACTCAAGGCATGGAACAGTCATCCTGTCAACGTTCATTCACTTTCTTGATCTCAGAGTAGATTGGAGGAGATACGTATGACATCAATATCACATACTGACTCACACATGTGTGCGCACACCTATCTCAATCCTACTCATCAAGTGGCCATGGATATCAAACTCCCTCAGGAGGGACAAATCCCATATCTATCACTCACCCCTCAAAAGCCCCATGTGTCAAAGCCACCCAATCATCACCTGTATAACAACCCATGTTTCAAGATTGCATTTGATGATGTCAAAGTGTACCCAACGACATGTGTTGTGTTGAGCGTAGTGATTTCAGGTCAAAGAATCACACTCACCACCATCACTATGAGAACTGACAGTGACTACCATGTCATGGTTCCATGTGTCAAACTCACGGTGGGTCTGTCTGGTACACTTGTTCTCTAAAAAGTACTTATGTGTTTGGTTTGATATCTCCATATCATGACTAATGAGATTCTGTCATGAACCAACACCACAATCTAGTCTTGTGTGTCATTGTTGTCTATCTACCTTCCACAATGACATCTGACTAGGGACATAATAACAATGTACAAACTCTTAGCATCCGTATGATCTCATCGCTCAGGTCCTCAACCTGAAAGCATACATCATTGAGTATTGTCATTCTCTAGACATTCAATCTGTTCTATCATTATCTCATATGACTGAACCAGAAAGAATTGAAAGCTTGCCTTAGATGTTTATCAAATCAATTTTAATGTATCCCACCAATCATCCCATGATTGGCTCTCAGGGCATACATACCAACGGACTCCCACTTGCACTGCGAGCCAATCACCCTTGAATCACATTCATAGTGATTTTTAAACATGTCCCACATGTTACTATGCTCTAGTGCTTATGCAGTGAGTTATGGCAACACCTTGCAAAAGTCAGTATCAACTACATGTCTCTCATCTCTTCGCTGTACGTCCCACATATGAGATGGAGTTGTCGTAATATGCGATCTAGTATTCCTTTTCTAACCTTTAGCCACATTGCATGACCAAGTATTCATTACTTGCCATCAAAGATCGGAATATCTATAAGTTCATATCATGAACTTCTAGTTCCATATAGTATCTACTAATGTTTTCTAACACACAGATACTCGTCTTTTCCCTTTAAACAGCTTTATTGGAACGTTTCCATTTATGAACAAACATTCACTTTTATATATCCCATATATATTGTGCGATTAATCTTTTGTCCTTTTCCGAAGTTCGCATCAGTGTAACTCTTTACAGTGAATCCTTCCTTATTTCCATAGAACTAGTACTTCTCAAGTACTTATCAAGTTCTTATGGTATTCTAGTAACCCTTACTGGAACTAGACGAACATCCACTCGTCATGTCCCACATACGAGTTATCAAAATGATCATATCATATTGTCATGTCCTACATACAAGATGAATGGTTTATATTCTTGCCATCTCCATACATGAAAGATAATGGGATGATTGCATACATGATAGATCCATATCTATTCTTAGTGTTCCCATTCTTCATTATAATTGGACACTTGGCCTTGGGATACTAACTCCATGTAACATGGATAAGTTTTCTCCCACTGAATCTGTGCACAATGAACCCTTCAGTATAGATTGCCAATGTATGCTTTCTCTTTTCAGGTCAAGAGATTTTTGAGAACTATCTCTATAGATCTCTATTCCTATCACATAGGAAACGTCTCTATTTTTCCTAAAGATAATTTCCACTTTGGTTTTCCATTTTAGAACATTTCATTCCTCATCAATATTTGGAATGCAAATACACTCCTACTAAATCACAGATCCCTTCTTTATCTTTGTCATATCAGTCAAAACCTTTGACTATATTATAAAAGTAAAGATCACAGTTCTGAGTTGCTTGTACTCAATTAATCACATTGATTAGTCCATTGTAACTTATAGACTTTATTTGCATTAATGGATTCATAAACCTTATAGGTTGTGTCACGTACACATCCTTGTTTTATTCCTCATAGGAATGCGGTTTTAGTATCCATATGCCAAATATCTTAGTCATTAAGTTGCAATCAACAAGCATCATCCTTCTCAAAATGTTATCCATGTGTCTAAACGCTTAAGACTCATTCGCACTTATGTATTTCATCCCAATGGGTGATGCCATCAAGGTCATACCTTATGGTTCACATGGAAGTCATTTAGGATGTAATGGTCATAAACCATAACTCAAAATCCGGTTCCTCGTATTCATCTAGATGGTTGATTCATCACATGACCAACTAATCACATAGATAATAGAGGTGTATCTGTCAAGAATATAAGAACTCACAACTCCTTGTGTTTCTTAATGTCCTTTATTAGTGTGGGGTATTCTTTATTTAAGAAGAAATTAGTTATTTGATAATCATCCTCTAACTCCTTAGAGTATGACTCCTTTTTGATTTAGACATCACCATGCCTTAATCAAGAGCTCACTATGACACATTATCATAATCACTCATAAGGATCTCAAACATTTGGTTCAAGTATTTCATTCATTGATCTCATCAAGAATTAGCACTTTACCAAATTTGATATTCGTGAACACTTCAAGATATTCATATTGGTATTTCTCTAAACACCATTTGAAGTACTAGCATTAAGTCCAATAGGTATGTAAATACATCATATGTATTATACCTAATAGGATAATCAATCTCCCACTATGACTAGTGAAGATTGATCATGTTCAAGAGATTCATGTCTCCTACTGGTTCTCTAACCAAAAAGAGTCTAGACTTATCCATCATATGGAAATTAGAAATGAATTTCTCATGATTTATGCTAATTTGATTGTTTGAGTTATCAATAACTTTTAGGTATCATTTTATCTTATGCATACCAAGAACCACAAGATAAACAAGGCATTGCCACAAAGATTGACACATCAACTTTATTAATTGCCATCATTGTCATACAATATGAAAAAATTAAGGCGTTTCTATCCATTGACAAATATGAAATAGCAGTTCATAACTCTATTACATGCCTTCAAGGCTGAAAATAAACTAAAGTACTCCTATCTATGGCGGCAACACTTGCCCCATTTATTGGGTGCTTTACACTTTATATCTTGGTATCATATACCTCAAAAATGTTACAAATTTATTTCATGACACCTTTAGGTGGAGACGTCTGTTGCCTCCTTCTTCTTTAGTTCTTACAGATAGAGAGGACAATTCCTTTTCCAATGTCCTGGTTTTTGACAATGGTGACAATTGCCTCTCTTGGTCATGCCTCCCTTGGCCTTGAGAGTTGAAGACGACTTGGGCTGCTAGCTAGCATCAGAACCTTTCTTAGCCTTGCCCTTACCCTTACGCCTGGACTTGCCTTTCTTATTGTCGATCATCATCACAGATTTAGGCTTGTACTTCTTCATTTGTGCCTCAGCTATCCTCAACATGCCCAACAACTCTGTCAATGGCTTGTCAAAGTTATTCATGTTGTAGTTCATCACAAACTGACTGTATGATCCTGGCAATGATTGTAGTATCACATCAGTAGCCAACTCTTGGCTCAGGGGAAATCCCAGTCTTGTCAGGTTCTCCACATACCCAATCATTTTGAACGTGTGAGGACCAACTAGATCTCCTTCTATTATGACACACTTGAACAACGTCCTG
Organism: Alisma plantago-aquatica; assembly: GCA_963693085.1. Taxonomy (NCBI): domain Eukaryota; kingdom Viridiplantae; phylum Streptophyta; class Magnoliopsida; order Alismatales; family Alismataceae; genus Alisma; species Alisma plantago-aquatica. Next base: position 197,479,965 of record OY856412.1, read on the forward strand.
GAGACATCATATCTCTCTTTTTGTGCTTGATCTTCATACATGTTCTTGAGATGCTGAATCATCTCAATGACACCCATGTTCTCATGTTGTCTCTGCAACTCGTGGTTCATGGAGCACAACATCAAGCACTTTGCATCAATGGCATCTTTAGAATGCTTTTTATAAGCATCCCTTTCTACTTTTAGTGCGATAAGAGCAGGTTCCTCTGGAGCTGGAGTATCCAGGACATAGAGCTTTCTCTCTTGAGTGAGAACAATTCTCAATGTCCTAAACCAGTCATGGAAGTTAGTCCCATTCAGCTTGTCCTTTTCAAGGACCAGTCGCAATGAAAAGTGATTGTTGTTTGTTGCCATTGGTACTACAAAAGGAAATATATGCAATTTAGTCCAAAATTCAGTTTTGACTTATTTGATTGATTTGAAAAGTTAACGATATAATTAGGACTTTAATTAATTATTGCTCCCACTATTTTTTTTCAAATTGATAGCCCTCACCATCAATTTGGAAGATTGCAACGTACAACCTTCTAGTGAGAAAGATCTGTATTTCATCAAGTCATGAGTCAGCTTTGGCTAATCATCCACAACTTGACTATTTAGGTAGGCCATCATGCCAATTGCATCATATGCAACTCTTGGATAGATGACATGCACAACTCCTTGCCATTCATCCTGTGCCCCAAGTCTTAGACGCTTTAAGAATCACCATTTAAGTCTAACCCAAAAGCCGACACGGTAAACATGCATCCTACTTTGGAAGATCCTACATGTCTACCCTTCACACTTCCGCAAGATGGATGGCACACCATGCTTTGGTGTAACCTACGCTTGGTCGATCGAGTTTTTCATGTGTGCTGCTATTGGAAGGTGTATAAGACTTAATATTTAAATGAGGGAGTTGGTTTTATAGGTACATATACATATCCAATCACCACAATACATAGTGTGTATCATATACATGCTATATCCCACAGAAAACATGCAAAATGATAAAAGCAATGATTATGGCCATCCTAATGTGATTCCTCAAGCCAAGAGGAATCACGGTCATCTAAGTCTACATCACATGAAACCTGTACAAGATGAACTCTATGCTTTGCCTTTCTGGGTTTGATCAACTCATCTCCATGATTGATCCGCTCGCCATCAGGCCGGTCGGTTGGATGCCACCAGCCGATCAACTGGCACCTCCAGCCGATCGGTTCATTGGTCATCATGCATCTCCTCAGGTCTCCACCCGCTCATCTCGCTCCTCGAACTGGTCTTCTAGAATGCCAATTGATCGGTTCATGCCTTGAACTGATCGTCTCAGTTGTTGTCAGGTTGTCCACCATTCTTTGACATAACAGGAAATAAAGTTCTATCCTATTTACATTTGAATGGAGAAAACCCCGAGTTACATTCAGGGGGAGTAGAGGTAGGAAACAAATCTCGAGTTATCTCGAGTTACATTAAGAAAAGGAGGTAAGGAATCGGTGCACAGACTGAGATGCAAGCAACCACATTCAACCATACATAGACATAGGGTTTATTGGCCATAACCACGCTATACATCCACCACAAAAATCATTTAAGGGTGATGTGTATTGAGTGCATTCATATTACATATCATATATGTATATTGGGATTTGCGGATTTAGGTTTGGACATGCATAAAGCCAATTTTATTCGCATCGTATGCAATAAATAAAGGTGACAAACTAAAATCAATCACATCGATAATCCTAAAGTATAGAGCAGTTGACGTGGCTCTGATACCACTGTTGGGTTTTAGGGGAGGCAGAGAAGGCAGCGGGAAAAAAATTTCTTCTCCCCAAACCCAGAATAAAGGAATCGCGTCAACGTCTATATAGTAGGAAGGATGCTTTGTAGAGATATACCTTGTCCCGAGGCTTGCTCGGAGACGTTACCTCGCGGCTTGTGTGGTCTTCACCTCTGCTCTTAGACGGTGTCTGTGTAGCTTCTGGTCATTGGGACTGTCAAGATTGATAGTTGTCGTTCGAGCGGCAGAAGTCTCTCGCCTCTGCAGTCGTCCACACAGACTTCCTGGAACTCTGATCGCCTTGTTGCACAAGACACTAGAAGGAGTCGTACCCTCCTGTCGGTGTTCTAGTCACTGACACACTCTCCTACCACCAGTCACCTTTCTGCAGTTGTCTTTCCCTTGTTGTGCCTCCCTTGTCGGGTAGCACTTGCTCGGGCTCTCCTAGTTACCACAACCAGAGAGAACAACAACTTTGTAGAGCAACTGGTGTTCTCTAAGTTGTTCTTCAGAAGCCCCCAATACCCCTATATATAGGAGGGTCATTGGGAGGGTTCTCTACCCCGGGCAATGCGGGATTAATGTAGGAGTAGAAGGGTTCAAGATTTTTCCACAAAACAATCAACTGCGCCAGCTGAACCGATCGTTTCATGCATGAACCGGTTGGTTGGGGACCTGAGCCGTTCGATTCACACCTAAACTGGTCAGTTGGGGCACCTGAGCCGATCGGTTCACTGCCTTGGTCAGTCCCCGATTGACTTTTCCTCTTTTGTTTCGAATTGATCCAAATACCAATCCTTGTTCCAATCAAATTGGACAAGTGAAATGAAGAGAAATTTCTCACCAACCTGACTTTCCCAACTCGCTCATTTCGACCAGTTGAGCCGATCAGTTCAACCCTTGAACCGGTCAATTCAGCCTGTCCTAGGATGATCGGTTCATCACATGAGCCGATCGGTTCATCACATGAGCCGATCGGTTCACCGACCTGAGCCGATCAGTTCATCATATGAGTCGATCGGTTGGGAGTGTAGACTGTGCAAAAGAGTCTATTGTAGTTCCAATCAATCTGATACTCTTAATCATCTAGTCCAACACCTTGAACACTATGATTTTGAGCTATCAATTAATTGAGTGTTTAATTGAACTACTAAACTTCTTTAGTAATCAATCTAAACATCATTTATGGATAAACTCCTCTTCTAGGTTAAATCATATGTGTGTGACCCTGTAGGCCCATTTCATGTTGGCTGTGAAAGTCCATAACACTTATGACTTCACAAGCAAAGAGTGGTGCCTAGTCGCACATCAGTGCTACCCAAGTGAAATAGAAAGTTTCAGAACAACTTTCAGTCCTACAATCCGTGAATGGTGTTACAGCGAATGTATAATTCCTTTGTCACTAATATCCTGAATGAACTCAAGGCATGTAACAGTCATCCTATCAACATTCATTCACTTTCTTGATCTCAGAGTAGATTGGAGGAGATACGTATGACATCAATATCACATACTGACTCAAATATGCATGTGCACGGCTATGTCAATCCTACTCATCAAGTGGCCATGGATATCAAACTCCCTCAGGAGGGACAAATTCCATATCTATCACTCACCCCTCAAAATCCCCATGTGTTAAAGCCACCCAATCATCACCTTTATAACAACCCATGTTTTAGGGCTGCGTTTGATGATGTCAAACTGTACCCAACGACATGTGTTGAGTGTAGTGATTTCAGGTCAAAGAAATACACTCACCACCATCACTGTGAGAACTGAATGTGACTACCATGTCATGGTTCCATGTGTCAAACTCACGGTGGGTCTGTCCAGTGCACTTGTTCTCTAACAAGTACCTATGTATTTGGTTTGATATCTCCATATCATGACTAATGAGATTATGTCATCAACCAACACCACAATCTAGTCTTGTGTGTCATTGTTGTCTATCTACCTTCCACAATGACATCCGACTAGGGACATAATAAGAATGTACAAACTCTTAGAATCTGTATGATCTCATCGTTCAGGTCCTCAACCTGAAAGCATACGTCATTGAGTACTGTCATTCTCTAGACATTCAATCTGGTCTATCATTATCTCATATGACTAAACCAGAAAGAATTGGAAGCTTGCATTTGATGTTCATCAAATCAATCTTAATGTATCCCACCAATCATCCCATGATTGGCTCTCAGGGCATACATACCAACAAACCGGTCATCTCACTTACCATGAGTTGATCGGTTCACCTAGTGAACTAGTCGGTTGGTGGTGCAGGTTGTACATAACTCAATCAATTTAGTTCTCAATCAATCTAACACTGTAATCAGTTGGTTCAACACTTGAACTTGATGGTTCTGAGTCAAGTACATTGATTGAATGTTTAATTGACTACCTAAACACTTTAGTAATCAATCTAAACATCATTCATGGATAAACTCCTCTTCTAGGTTAATCTTATATGTGTGACCCTTTAGGTTCCATTTCACGTTGGCAGTGAATGTCCATAACTAACTTATGACATCACAAACAAAGAGTGGTGCCTAGTCACACATCAATGCTACCAAAGTGAAGAGGAAAGTTGGAGAACAACTGTAACGACCCTGCCTCCCAGTAACCCCAAATTAAGGGAGACCAAGAGGTCACAGTCGTTATCCCAATAAACATGATCAAATGTTTGACAAATAATCAATAATAATTATAAAATTCTACCAAACTATACTGAAATCTGGAATAAAATAAAACTTCACATACCTTTTAAAAACTTTGGATATCTAACTTCTATCCATAGCTTCAATCTATTCTAACTAATCCTCCTTGCACTTTGATTCTTATTTTCATAATATGCCACTTTACTGTTTGTCCCTTTCAATATTGTGCCTAAAACGCTGACATACAAAACATCGGTCAGCATAAATGAATATGCCGATATGTGTTGACAACAAAAATTTCACATATATGGCTAACAATCTAAATATCACAATCAAGTTAATTAACAAGCCAATTTACGCTTTCAATGTGACATTCTCCACCACTTTTGCCCTAACCCCGGAATACCCTCCTTAGGGTTTCTTTTTTGCCATTGACTTAAGGCTAACTTCTCCATCCTGATCTTGGTGCCTGGGGTCACCTCTCATGGTGCCCATTAGTCATGCAACATCATAAGGCGATTTTCTCTATGCTGAGCTTGGTGCCTGGGGTCACCTCTCATGGTTCCCATGGGTCTTCCCTCTTGGGCTTGACCTCATTGCATCTTACATAAGGGTGGCATGTAGGTGTGAGAATACACACTTATATCTTAATTGTGATAATCATATTGACTTCATGATTTGCATATATGAACACCCAAACAGATAGGTTGCATTCAATTCGATTGAACACCTGAGAAATCTTTGTGAAATTAAAGCGGTTAACCATAAATAACCATATACCTGATTCAGAGCAACTTAATGTCCAAGCAATAATATTCAAGAACAATCAAACAAGCAATAAAAAATATCCTTAAATTAATGCATAACATCCAAGTGTCATTGTTTTATCCAAATCATTCAAAAGATAGACATGGATTCCACCTTAGGATTTCTAGGCCAACTTTAGGGTTTTATTAGGGTTTTAGCCTCCATAAAGCTTTTATCACGTTTAATGCTCTTTTAGTCCACAATCCCTAATTTTAAAATCAAAGGCATACTTGAATGTCAACTAAGTCTAATATATCTCTTTTACACTAAAACTACCATCTTTATCCTTTTAAGTCATGTCAAGATCATTAAGCCCAGTTATCATCTTCGGTTTCTTTCAAATTGACAACTCATATTTCATTATAGTTCAATTCACATGTATGAGCCCTATTTATCACTAATTCCACATTTATCCACTAGGAAAACCCTAATTAACAAATTAAGGGTATTTATCCATATGTATAAACATTTATACCCAAAACAGCTTAGAATCATCATATCTCAGCTTTATTCATGGATTTGAACAAATAAAGCCATTAAGAGTCACAATTATCAAGATTAGGGTTTCAAGGCCCATTAAAACATATTCGTGTACATGGAACCTTAAATTAATCAAACTACGCATAAAGATCATCCTATTAGATCTAATGTGTCCTTTTATAATCAACAGGTTAATATCAACTTTAAACATCCATATAACCCTTCCCAATTCATTACTCATCATAGATTAGGGTTTCTTAAGCATTAATGCATTAAAGTTGATATTTTCATCTAATTTTCGAATTACAAGAAGAATTAGGCTCTAAAACTATTTTTAATGGATTCCTCACATTGTTCTGAGAAAATTACATATATTATATGTACCAATCTGATCTACTAATAATTAGATATGAATTTTGCAAGAATCCTCTTACTTGGACCAATGGGATGCTGACACATCAGCAATCCCATGCAAAACATAGATTGGCCGAGAACATAACCAAATTACTCTTATACCCTCATGCAGCTTCTTGGTTCTGCACAACACGGAGGGGCAAAATCATCCAATGGAACCCGCCCGTCTTCAACCTCGCAAACCCTACTTGGTTGTCATTTTGTAGCTGATCGTGGGGCCGCCCCCTCCTCCCCAGGGCTCGAGGGTCGCTGCCAACTGTCGTCCTAGCTCTGCCACCCTCTGCCACACATGGGGCTCCTCCAGTTCATGGTCAATGTGGCTGGTTCTGGCTGGGCAGGTCTGCAACTCACATCCAATCTTACAGCCATGTTGCTGCTGCTGTGCATAGGCTAGGGTGAAGGGATGTCCACCGAGCATCCCCTTGGTGTTGTGGGAGTAGAACGCCTCAATCGTAACTCTTCCATAGCCCCTCGTTTCTCTAGGGTTTTAACTACTCCCTATGATAGGGTTTGAACGAAAACAAGAAAGAAGGAGAGAGAGGGATGCATGGAATTCTCTTGGGCTCGGGGCTAAGGGTTCAACCCTTATATAGGGGAGGGTAGCCACACCCTAACATGCTTGCCCATGAAGAAAACAAAGTCTTTCCTCATTAGGAAACCTATTTTTATTAATTAGGTATAATATCTCTCTTTTTAATAATTCCTTGATTATCCATATTCCTTAGTTATTTGGAAATCCGAAAATGATCTCTCTTATCTTCTTTGTTCTTGGCTTTTAATCCATTGGCCACGAAATTTTACTTCCTTTTAGTAAAAAGTATCTCTTTTTGATAATACCAAAAAGTCATTAACTATGTAGAACATTATCCTCATATTATTGTATTATTTGTATTTTCTCATTCTTCTTCTCCATTGGGACTCCTTAGACCCCAAGAAATCCTAAGATTTTGAAATCCTTTTTGAAGGATACTTATTATCCTTCTAGATGCATCTACATTCTTCGTTTCTCATTATCTTACTTATTTCTTTATTAAAAGATTTCTTTTCAAGGATTTCTCTTTATCTTTTTTTCCTTTCCCTCTTTTCCTATTTCTTTCATTAGAAATCACATATAAATGAAATTTACTCAATTGTGGCCATTAATGCCACTTTCTAGAGATTTCAATGTAAATCTCATAAATACTTTGCTTAATATTCATTATCTTGTATCTTTTCCTAATATTTGGACTTTTCTTCCTTTCTTCTCTTTTATATCAATTATTGGATTAACAAAATAGTAGATATTACAAAATTCCCATCAAAAGGGAGATTTGCAAGGAAATCCATCCTTTGAAGCAAAGAATACAACCTTCTCAATTCAAGTCCATATTCATAAAGTTATTACATTTCAATTATGAAAACACATGTAAAATTGAGGTTGTAACATCCTTCCCCTCTTATAGGAATTTTTCCCTCAAAATTCCATCAAACATACAAACAAGTAGGATAAGACTTCCTCATGTCCATCATGGCTCCCATGTGGCTTTACCGTCTCCATGGTGCTTACCAAGAACCTTCATCATCTTATATTCTTACATCTGAGTTCTCTCTCACCTTGGTATCTCATACCCTCATAGGTGACTCAGGACATTTCAGCTTCTCTCAAAGCTAAATAGGTGCATGCATCAACACATGGCTTGGGTACCTCACATAGTGCTCTAGATCAGACTCGTGGAACACATCATACATCACATTATCTTGAGGGGTAAGGCTACACACAAGCATCTCCACCAATTCATCTCTAATGGACCCATGTATCGGGGACTTAGCTTTCTCAGCTATAGCTCAGAGGGGTCAAATTATCATATCACATATTCTCCCACAGTGAACTACATGTCAGTCTACTTCGCATCATCTCACGACTCATGTCACCCCTGGGCTTTCTCAGTCATCGCATGATCAAAGCGACTTCATCTGCACTCACTATAGTCTCTCTGATCTTCACAAGGTCTTCCCACTGACATCATCTTCATGAAGCGGTGACCGATACAACCTCCCTTACAGAGCTTCTTACATCCCAATACTGGATATGGTGACTATCATCACAACTTTCATAGGACAAGAATTGTCCCCATATATCACCCTAAACGAGCACACACTCTCATCAAACCCTCTAGTCTGGATCATGCTAACCATCAGATAGGGGTGATAAGTTGTACTAACATCGAGTTCTTCATGTACCTACTTCCACCGCATGGAAGTGAACCTTTAGATCATACTCAAGATCCTTTGAACTCACATCATGGTGTAGTTGAACCATCTCTCTCTCTTACATGTAGTTCAACTGGATCTGTCCCTTGACAGGTGTCTCTGTTTCTCTTAGATTATGTCATCTAGGTAAGGTGATCTACCATAACCCATGATGTATCCTGACCTTCCTCGGTCTAGGGGAGACTTACCACCACAACTATAGTGATGAACTCCCATTCCCTCTCAGGGACTTTTATCCTCTATATCAACTCACAGGGTTACTGGTATTTGTCCTTCACCTCCTAGCATGCATGGTGACAAGTTACATGCAACTTCATCTAAGGCATCCAAAGTACTACTACAACTTACGATCTTAGAAGTACCACGGTGTATGATGAACTTAAAATCATGATCTCCTATAAGTTGATTCCTCAGAAACCCTAAAACACTCTAGTTGTGAGTTTCATCACGTTCTTTACCAGAGAAGTGCATCTAAGGTTCTACAACCATCCTTCTATCACAACAAGCCCTAGGCTGGCTAACTAAGCAACCACTAACTCGATCAACAGATCTCATTATATCTGAGTGTTAGCTAATCATATCTAACCACTTAGGGTTCTCCTAACTACCTAGACTAGGCAGTTGCATCTCAACAAGAGCATCCATTACCACCTTCCATCTTTATGTGTTAGGTAATTTTGAAGACATACACCTCCATGTATTCCACTTATTATCTCATCTCAGACTCTAAGTCTATCTTCTGGGCTCATCCTCTTGGTTATTGAACTCAACCTTGTATAACTCATAAATTCCATACAGCTCATGATAAGAACATCCTTAAGAGATGACTACCTTAGTTATCTTGGTGTTGGTAAACCATCCACATATTGTACTCTCCACAAGGGTACACTACTGTCTCTATTCATACATCATAGCAACGTTTCCAATCACATCATCTTTATCCTTGGTGTATGGCATGCATATTGCCCTATCTCTCACTCCCATAACAAGAGGAAATAAGCATTTGGCTGCAGTCCAAATATAGAGTTCTTCCCATTCCAAGAGTAGAGATGGTACATCCCACATCATCAGTACACCTTCAAATCTAACTGAAGACGTGCATCACATGTTTCTACATCATGAACATCTCGATATCAAGTTTACTTCCATGAAAAACTGGTTTCAAATCCACTTGGGTCATCATATCATCCTTGGTCATCTCTTCTAGGTCTATAGGGTTCCGGCACTTTTGGGGTCATCCCTCTTCCCTTATGCATCCAAAGAGTGCCCTCCTCATCTACCCTTTGAGTCCCATGAGTTTATGAAGGTGATCAATCTCCTAACCCATGGCCCTCATACAATGATAGATGTTACCTCCTGACCCTATGGTCATGTGCAACTAGGGAATTAGGCAACTCCTACTCCCATCGGTCTCATCCCTACCTGACCCTAGGATAGACTTAGGATTCTAACATAGTACATGTTCAACTTGAAACCTTTCCCAAGTCTCCATCATCTCTCTCAGCATTCGTGGTCTGACTTACATCCTTTGATAGGGATCATGGCGTCCTACCTGCCTCAGTCAGGCCCCATCCACATGCACTTAGAGATGATTATCTATGGGTCTGTAGGTTCATTCTCATACTATGTACTCTCCACTTAGCTTCTCAGGACTCTATGAGACCTCTTAAGGTTACTTCAAACCCAACAAAAGCTAATCCATACCCTACAAAAGGGTCCCTCTCCCAGGATGGGAGGAAACTATATCCTGATAGCAGCAAGGGTCACAAACATCCCTATGTCCAGGGTTTACATCCACATGAGCATGCTTAGCCCTAGCAAGCTACTAAGGCACGTATCTAACAAATAGGCCACCTACTAAACCTTACTAGGTCTCCATGGTAGGTCATACTTGTTCTCATTCCTCAACATTGGACCATCATCATACATGCCCATGTCACCAACCTATATGTGAGGGGTTCATCAAACATATACCTTAGTCTAAGGGGTTTCCTTTTCCTCTAAACATGAGGAGTGCCATGCTCCCATGCGTAAGAACTCAAGCATCCATGTGAGCATCAGGTGCACCGGGAACTACTTCTTCCCCTCTTTAGGTCTAGGAACCCTGGGTTCACTTTTATGCATCAGCCGTCTAACCGCATGCTCAACTTTCCAACCATGAACCAAACATGTACGAGGTATATCATGCATGTCCTATAATCCTTTCACTTAAACAACACCTTAGAGTTGAGCCCTCCTCAAGGACAAACAACTAGGTATGAGGTCTTCCAACTTGATACTATACCTTCTCAGGGTCTAAGGAACTCTTCTTCCTATCCTTAGAAGGTAAGGTAGGCACCTACTACTTCCATAGATCGGTTCAAGAAGTCTCTTCCCCTTTCTAGGGTTTGGTTCCTATAAAGGAAACCTAGATACCACAAGTCTCCAAGGATCCTGCATGAGACAACCGTAACCATCCACTTAGGTTGTACATATCTGACTTCTCAGGGTTCCTTATATCCTGGAGTCCAAGCTTCCAACCTTCTTGCTTGGGTCTTGCTCTCTCTTTCTCTGTAGAGCTAACCCTACAACAACCCCACTACTAGAGGTTCTCTCTTTAAAGTGGATCAAGCTCACATGCATACACCTACAGGGTGAAACGTATGATTAAACCTATGCTCGCTCATGATTATCCATATCTCTTTTATGCCTAGCTCATAAGCTATCGAACATGCCCTTCTGGCCTAGGTTTTATCCTACTGCAAGTACTACTAATGTACTATGGGTTCATACTATGCCATGCTCATATAATCCCATAGGATTTCTATATGGTCATCACTAACCTCATCAATGAAGGAGTTATCATTCACTCTAACTTGCACAACCCTTCCCAGGTTGGGTCACCCAAAAGGCACTAGGTCAGAAAAACTCACATAACCAAAAGCATGTCAACCCACACACATGGTCGACCATGACATCTAACGTATCATGCCATCTCTCTCTAACCACCACTTAGGGTTACGGTTAGCATCATCCTTAGAGGATGTGCCAGGTCTCTACCTTAAATGGAGATCTTTGCCTCTAGGACCAACTCTCTACTCATCCTCCAGACAAGAAGGTCTAGCCTCAAGTCTCTCCTGAGGGCATGACAACACATGTCATACGACCTAAGCATGCAACTAATCTTTAGTTTATGCTTAAACTATTATGCTTATGTCCATAACAACTTGTTTACATGCTTTTCATTAATTTGGTGGAGGATTCCTTAACCTTATCATGCATACCCTATCCTCAATAGGGTGAGAAAGAGAGAGAAAATCGTAAACCTTAGAACCTTAATTGAATTAGGGTTAAGAAGGGATGAAAATAGATGAGAGAGTCCTAAAGGTATCTTATTTCAAGTCAATACCTCAGACATTGGCCAAGCAGTCACACTGCATCTGGGAGTCCTCGTGGCTGACTAGCGGGGTAGAGGAAAATCTTGCCATCCCCCAGACCGTGATCATTTTCTAGACACCTCCATCATCAGAAAATCCTCTAATAACTCCCTCGGGTTCTACATAGTTTGTAAAATTTAATAATTACTAAGGATTAAATGAGGAACCAACGCTCTGATACCAAATGTAATGACCCTACCTCTTGGTAACCCCCTATTAAGGGAGACCAAGAGGTCAGAGCCATTATCCCAATAAACATGATCAAAGGTTCAAAAAATAATCATTAATAATTATAAAATTCCACCAAACTATACTGAAAGATGGAATAAAATAAAACTCTGCATACCTTTTAAAAACTTTAGATATCTAACTTCTATCCATAGCTTCAATCTATTCTAACAAATCCTCCTTGCACTTTAATTCTTATTTTCATAATATGCCACTTTACTATTTGTCCCTTTCAATATTGTACCTAAAACGCCGACAAACAAAATGTCGGTCAGCATAAATGAATATTCCAGTATGTGGGGACAAGCAAATTTCACATATATGGCTAACAATCTAAATATCACAATCAAGTTAATTAACAAGCCAATTTACGCTTTCAATGTGACATTCTCCACTGTGTTTTCCCTAAACCTAGAATACCCTCCTTAGGGTTTCTCTTTTTCAATTGACTTAAGGCCACCTTCTCCATCCTGAGCTTGGTGTCTGGGGTCACCTCTCATGGTGCCCATTAGTCATGCAATATCATAAGGCCACCTTCTCTATCCTGAGCTTGGTGTCTGGGGTCACCTCTCATGGTGCCCATGGGTCTTCCCTCTTGGGCTTGACCTCGTTGCATCTTACATCAGGGTGGCATGTAGGTGCGAGAATACACACTTGTATCTTAAGTGTAATAATCATATTGACTTTATGATTTGCATATATGAACATCCAAACAGATAGGTTGCATTCAATTTGATTAAACACCTGAGAAATCTCTGTGAAACTAAAGCGGTTAACCATAAATAGCCACATACCTGATTGAGAGAAACTTGATGTCCAAGCAATAATATTTTAGAACAATCAAACAATCAATCAACAATATCATAAAATTAATGTGTAACATCCAAGTGTCATTGTTTTATCAAAATCATTCTTAAGATAGACTTGGATTCCACCTTAGGATTTCTAGGCCAACTTTAGGGTTTTATTATGGTTTTGGCCTCCATAAATCTTTTATCACGTTTAATGCTCTTTTAGTCCACAAACCTTAATTTTAACATCATAGGCATACTTGAATGTCAATTAAGTCTAATATATCTCTTTTACACTAAAACTACCATCTTTATCCTTTTAAGTCATGTCAAGATCATTAAGCCCAATTATCATCTTTGGTTTCTTTCAAATTGACAATTCATATTTCATTATAGTTCAATTCACATATATGAACCCTATTTATCACTAATTCCACATTTATCCACTAGGAAAACCCTAATGACCAAATTAAGGGTATTTATCCACAATTATAAATATTTATACCCAAAATAGCTTAGAATCATCATATCTCAGTTTTATTCATGGATTTGAACAAATAAAGCCATTAAGAGTCATAATTACCAAGATTAGGGTTTCAAGGCCCATTATGACATATTCGTGTACATGGAACCTTAAATTAATCAAAATACACATAAAGATCATCCTTTTAGATCTAATGTGTCCTTTTATAATCAGTAGGTTAATATGAACTTTAAACATCCATATAACCCTTCCCAATTCATTACTCATCATAGATAAGGGTTTCTTAAGCATTAATGCATTAAAGTTGATAACTTCATATACTTTTCTAATTACAAGAGGAATTAGGCTATAAACTATTTTTAATGGATTCTTCACATTTTTCTGAACAAATTACATATATTATATGTACCAATCCAATCTACCAATAATTAGATATGAATTTTGCAAGAATCCACTTACATTGACCAATGGGATGTTGACACATCAGCAATCCCATGCAACACGTAGCCCGGTCAAGAACATAACCAAATTACTCTTATGCCCTCACGCGGCTTATCGGTTCTGCACAACGTGGAGGGGCAAAATTGTCCAATGGCACCCGCCCGTCTTCAACCTCGTGAACCCTACTTGGTCGTCATTTTGCAGCTGATCGTGGCGACGCCCCCTCCTCCCCAGGGTTCGAGGGTCTCCGCCAACTATCATCCTAGCTCCGCCACCCTCCGCCGCACATGGGGATCCTCCAGCTCACGGTCAACACAGATGGTTCGTGTTGGGCAGGTTTTCAACTCGCAACCAACCTTATAGCCATGTTGCTGCTGCTGCGCATAGGCTAGGGTGAAGGGATGGCCACCGAGCATCCCCTTGGTTTCGTGGGAGCAGCACGCCTCAATCGTAACTCTTCTATATCCCCTCATTGCTCCAGGGTTTGAACTACTCCCTATGCTAGGGTTTGAATGAAAATAAGAAATAAGAAGAGAGAGTGATGCATGGAATTCTCTTGGGCTTGGGGCTAAGGGTTCAACCCTTATATAGGGGAGGGTAGCCACGCCCTAACATTCTTGCCCACAAAGAAAACAAAGCCTTTCCTCATTAGGAAACTTATTTTTCTTAATTAGGTATAATATCTCGCTTTTTAATAATTCCTTGATTATCCATATTCCTTAGTTATTAGGAAATCTGAAAATGATCTCTTTTATCTTCTTTATGCTTGGCTTTTAATCCATTGGCCACGAAATTTTACTTCCTTTTAGTAAAAAGTATCTCTTTTTGATAATACCAAAAAGTCATTAACTATGTAGCGCATTATCCTCATATTTTTGTATTATTTGTATTTTCTCTTTCTTCTTCTCCATTGGGACTCCTTGGACCCCAAGAAATCCTAAGATTTCAAAATCCTTTTTGAAGGATACTTATTATCTTTCTAGATGCATCTACATTCTTCATTTCTCATTATCTTACTTATTTCTTTATTAAAAGATTTCTTTTCAAGGATTTCTCTTTATCTTTTATTTTCTTTCCCTCTTTTCCTATTTCTTTCATTAGAAATCACATATAAACGATATTTACTCAATTGTGGCCATAAATTCCACTTTCTAGAGATTTCTATGTAAATCTCATAAATTCTTTGCTTAATGTTCATTATCTTGTATCTTTTCCTAATATTTGGTCTTTTCTTCCTTTCTTCTCTTTTATATCCATTATTGGATTAACAAAATAGTAGATATAATGAAATTCCCATCAAAAGGGAGATTTGCAATGAAATTCATCCTTTGAAGCAAAGCATACAACCTTCTCAATTCAAGTCCATATTCATAAAGTTATTACATTTTGATTATGAAAACACATGTAAAATTGAGGTTGTAACAACAACTTTCAACCTACAATCTATTATTGGTGTTATAGTGAATGTATTGTTCCTTTGTCGCTGATATCCGGTTTGAACTCGAGGCATGGACTTGTCATCCTCTATAAATGTTCAATCCATGTTTCTTGATTCAGAGTAGACTGTCTGAGAATATGTAACATCCATATCATATATTGACTTACATGTGCATGCCCATGCATTTCTCAGTCCCATTCCTCAAGTGGCCAGGATATCACACTCCCTTTGGAGGGATAAATTCCATATCTATCACTCACAGTCAAGTCCCCATGTGTCAAAGTCACCCATTCATCACCATTATAACAACCCATGTTTCAGGAATGCATTTGATGATGTCAAAGTGTACCCAACCACATGTGATGAGTGCAGTGATTTCAGGTCTAAGAACCATAGTCACCACCAATACTGTAAGAGATGATCTTAATTAACCAAGTGTGGTTTCCATGCATGTCTGATACACTGTTCTCTAACATGTATCTATGTGCTTGGTTTGATATCATATATCAGGACTGATGAGATTTTATAATCAACCAACACACACTCTAGTCTTTTGTGTTATTGATGTCTATGGTTATTTCCACAATAACAATCGACTAGGGATGATAGTGAGAATGTACATACTCATAACATTTGTATGATCTCATTGTTCAAGTCATGTACTTGAAGACATACATCATTGAGTTTTATCATTCTCTAGACATCTATCATGTAATACTATTATCTCAAACATAGTTGAAACATATAGACGAAAATTGACTTTATTATTATCTAATCAACTATCACATGCCTCATTGGAATCATCATATGATTGGCTCACTGGGCATACTATACCAACAACGTCGATTGCCACAACATGAGATTGCTACATGGACACATGGATAGATTAACGTATGCTTGATTACATCCCCAACAACAGGGATCAAAAGCCACCAAGTGACCAACGTCTATAGTTATTTTATGCATGGGTCGACAGGCACCAAGGGACACAGTTGTTGACGACCCGCCTTCTGCCAATCTACTTTCTATCGACCTGCCTTCTATGGAATAGTCTGTCAACTTGCACATGTCGAGCTAAATCCCATGACCATCCTATCCACCAGTACCTATCGACCTCCTCTATCAACGTCTAGAAGTTCAAGATTCAAACACAAGTGCTTGACAATCCATATTTGATAAATAGGATTCTAAGGCATCAGTTAAAAGGATCACTTTTTCTGACTGAAAGGTTGCCGTTCTACCACTTCATCGCTCTTTTCTGGCCGAAAGGCTATCGTTCCACCACTCCATCAAGGCCCAACTTCCTTTCCTTGATAGAGGAAGGTCGATGATGCCTCTGCCTCCATCTGTTCACCTGATCTTTCTCATCCACAAACCATATCCAAGCAAGGAGGATGACAAAGAAAAAGGGTCACCCGAGGACAGTCATGGGTGGGTTGATTGCTATCTCTCTTATACACATTGAGATGATGGCTATCTCTTTCCTTTTTCTTGTTGTTTAGTCTGATCTCATTATGAATTGTGAGTAGTTCCTTATTCTAGGACATGGGGAGTAGCCCCACTACTTGCTTTTGTTCTTTTGTTGCACCCATGCATGTATGAACTCTTTTCATGTTAAATCGATCATTTTATATCTTGTATTCTTATTTGGCTAGCAGGTTAACATGTTTTTCATGATCTCAGGTGTAGAGAACTTTGAACCCATGATCTATGATATCAATTGGTTTTTGTTAGACTTTTGATGAGACATTGGATAGGTATTTTCCGGGGTGATGGATATATGATCTTTGCATAACGCGACAGCGAGCCTAGAGGGATATCTGTCCAAGCTTAATCCTAATGCTGGAAGGGGGATTTACCTGGCCTCCATGATATTATTTATGTGTGTTTGCGATGAAATGATTGAATAATCCTAGGTTGTGGTGTTGAAACTTACTCATCCTGGTGTATCCATCCATTGATAATCTTGGAATTTATTTCAATCTTTTATTCTTGCATGTTAGTTGTAATCAACTAAAAGCAAACTTTTGTGATAAGTACTTTTCCTAGTTCGATTAGATCGGTTAATAAATTCTTAAAAAAGTTGTCTCTTGGGTTCGATCCTTAACTATAATGCGATAAGACCCGTCCGCTTGTGGGTAGTAATTATTGCATGTTTGTTTTGGTAAAACCTAGAAATTTCCATTCTTAGTGAATTTGTAGTGCGATAATATCCACATCAAATTTTGGAGCCATTTCTGAGGACAATTGGAATTAGTTATTAATTTAATTTTATTAGGATTAGTTAGGATTTTGTCTTTATTTTTTTGAAATTATTGAAAATATTCTAGAACAATTTTCTTTTATTGGAAATATACTTGATTAAAATTTTCCTCCAACCTAATAAACAACAACTATATTTTTCAGGTACCATAAATAATGGACTGGTCAAAGCAGCGGTGCATACAATGTTAGATGTGTGGTTATTATTGTGTGGTTATTATGGCCATACATCTATAAACTATCCCAACACCTCCCTACAATTTAATGCCGCACTCCAAAGAATTAGCATTAAACATAGAGTCAAGACTTACCAATATTGATACAACACCAACTTCAATACACAATTTTTAGAAGGCTACTATGAGGAACCTTGCTACATAAGCTGATTCTACAATGAAGGATGCTGCAATTAAACATATTCAGGAGATTGTTACAACCCGCCATGTTATGAAGATCAAACATCTTATATGGAAGACTACAATCAACATTATTATGGGAGCTACAGTAACCAACAATCATATGAAGACCAACCTTCACATGATATGAGTGGCAGACTGGACGCCATTAAGAAAATGCTCGTCGAAGAAGAATCCCGAAGCAAAAGGTTATTTGCACAATTGAATGAGCTTGTGAAACTTGCCATATCAGTTAAGGAGCTAGCGAGCCAGCAAGAAAGTTACCAAGGACATATGAAGCACCCAAAGATGATGACTTTTGATGATGATGAAGATGATACTATCTTAGTGTTAACAATGTTAGATTCATCTACAACTATAAAATTGAAGAACCATAGACAGAGTGTGATACTCAATGTTTTTCTATGGTTGAGACTTTAGTACGTCAATACGAAAAGTCACATCAAGAGGACGACCCCTTCATGGTTGTAGAACCTGAAACTCCACCATCCATCCTTATTACAGATCCTGATCTTGATGTTACCAATGACCAACCAACTTTGGTTGACCATATTCAGAAGAACATCCAACATCAGTTTCATATCCATTTTTTAGATGAAGAAAGGTCATTTCAGAAATATTTTTTCACTCCGCCTCATCTATCTTTGATTCCTTATCAAGATGATCTGGACATGGAGATTCTACCTCCATAAGAAGTTTACATCCCTCCACCATTATTTGATAGTAGTGCTGATTTTTCAATGTTTGTCAATGGTTTGGGAACATCCTGCATGGAGGAACTAGAGAAATATGTTGATCATGCACTCCCCGTTGAGCCCAATATTAATTGCATGATTTTTCAAGAGATCTCTCAGCCACATAATAATATTTATGATGCTGATTTTGCTATTGAGATGCTTCCTCCGATGACAACACCACTCCTCCTACATGATGATCCAGGTGATGAGTAGAAACCCCATGCTAGACCCTCCTCCTGATCCACTACAACCAAAAATGGTGTATTCATTTCCTACCACCTTCATCTTCTTAGACAATCCACCACATAGCCTCTTGGATGGACCACTCCCGAAGACCCCACACAGGCATCAATCATGTTATGTACCTCCTTTTGTTGATCCACACACAGATACAACATATCCTCTATTGATGGAGAAAGATATGTGGATCTTATTGGATGGGTTGTAAGGTGAAAAACAACATCATTTTACTCATCTAGAAAGCCCATTCGAGCTTCCAATACCACCCAATCATTGGGTGATTCATGACACTCCTCTTAAGGTTCCAATCCTTGTCAACATCTCGTTCAGTTGGATCTTCTTTGAGCTTTCAAGACTTCCTGGTTGAGCCTTGCTTCTCCTCCATTTCAAATTTAGTGTTTTCTCAGGGACGAGCAAATATTTAAGTTCAGGGTGGAGGGTGGGTGGAACATACTTTACTCCACCCACACCCTTCTATCTTCAATTTCTGCATTTTAATTTGAGGACCATATCATTGCATACATGCATTGCATTTAGCTAAAAAATTTCAAAGTTTTTCTTTTTTAGAATAATTCAAGTTATTACCTAGTCGGATTAGATCAATTAAGACTAGGTAGAGCGGGGGATCTCAGCCACCATGAAAATGGATAGGAGAAATTATGTCAGGACCCTGAGCCTAGACACCTCAATTTTCACCATTATGGACTTTAGGGTTTCTTGGGTGTAAGAGACCTAAGAAATTATTTACTTAAAGTATATGGGAGTGTGTAAGCTCTGATATCAACTGTCACGAAACTATTCTTACCCCAATCCCAATCTCACTGCCTAGACAGTGAATGATAAAGTGATTGAAGTGCCCGTCCCTGAGTGGCCCAATATGATCTATCACATTGGCATATACAATAAGAAATAATAACTCAAAAACTGGATAAATAAATGAACAAACTAACCCAATATGGAGATTTTTCCAATATATGTTTGTCATCAGAGTGTATGAGTGCGGAATCGATCTTATTCAGCATTCCATTGTATTGCCTAAAAACAAGAAAATCGAGACACAATCATGCAATTGCACGGTCCACTATCAAAATCAAGTAAAACACTTCATAAGAAAATAAGTATACTTGGAAGGACTTATATTCAAAAGAATAACAAGCAATTTGCAAAACCAACATTTCTTGGATAAGTTTTTGAAGAAATTCAACTTTTATTATGAGTTCCCATTATGCTATAATTCAAGAAGCATGCTTATATATTTTGTGTGACTCTATTACCCCAACGCGATGGGGAAGGTCACTAGGCTCCTTCTCACCATAGGAACATAGGAAGCCAATGTACAAGTCCCACCTCTCAATGAGGGGGGTTGCTTGCACCCAATATCAAGATTATCAACATTATCAACATCATCATCATTATCAATATACGGACAGTCATAATGGGCATGCAATTTATGTTTTCATGTTTTTTAAAATATAGTATAGAAAACAGAAGACTAATCATAGGGAATAGTAGTTCATCCAAGTAAGTAGCCAAGTATACAGTCAAGAGATACACAAATGTATCTTCAATACAATCAAGGAGGAGTTATATAATAGCGTACCTTTCACTGAGAATTCACGTACATATCCACTAGTAATAGGTTGACCCTTCGAGTTAGATCCTAAAACACAATGTTTGGATCAAGGGTCAAGATCAAGATATTTGGATATCATGTTTTAATATTCGAGATTAGGGTTACAGTTTTCATATGTCAACCTTAGGGTTGGGTCATTCACTTATAATCAATATTTCAATATGTGCAACATTATTTCAAGTGTACAATCTATATTCGAGTGTGAATGACTTACCTAGATTTTCTAGGATCATATGTGTTAGCCCTAATTTATGGTCATTATCCAAGTCATCATCGAAGTTCAAGATCATCATCATGATTTAGCATCATTGGTATTCAAGATTAGATCAAGTTTCGATTAATATTAAGAGTAAATCAGGGATCAACTTTTAGGTCAATAGATCAAGATATGCCACAAGATTTAGATTAATCATATTATTAAGATGTCATCATCATATTCAAGATTAAATCAAGTCAACAAATATAAATATAGAACGTTAATGGGTCAATTATTATTTTAGAGTCTCAATATGAACATTAGAGTCAAGAATTAGGGTTTTCAGTGTTAAGTCAAGGTTAACAACAAATTGAGTCATTTAGACCAATTACATAAGCAATAGATCAAGATTTATACATATAGGTGAGAATTGTTTGGAATCAGATTTCAAAAGTATTTTTAAATGATTAATTGGATTTTTCTTATCAGGATTGACTATTTGTTCATCATTTTTGGAGTTTGGATGCATTTTCTATGATTAAAATGAGATCTAGGCATTTAAATGAATATTTTCCAGAGAGCGAGATAAATACCTTATTTCACGAACAACCAGGGCCGTTGGATCTGCATGAAATGGCCAAGATATAGCCATGTAGATCTCTGGTCCAGGGTCTGGTCCATGCCTATGATTGGTCAGTTCACTACTCTAAACAGTCGGTTCAATTGCTGGTCAACTGGGCCCCTTGGACCGATGGTTCAGGGACCATCTTTCCCCTTTCCAGCACCACACGAGTAGCACAGAGCCACAACAGAGGAGGCTCACTGGCACTATCAGAGAAGGGAGAACAAGAGACAATGGAGGGCAGTGAGGGTGCCGTCCAGATCTGCTAAGGCCTCGCGAAGGTAGTGGTGGTGGTGGATTGATGAGGGGGGCAAGGAGAAGGAATGCCCAAAAGGCAATGGTGGTAGAACTGCTTGAAGCAGCAAGTGTTCGACGAGTGAAAGCAGAGTGTTTGAGGCCAAGATGGTGTGTGAGGATGGGCTCTGAGCAAGGTTCACTTGTTGTGGACCTTGGGGGGGTCCTTTTATAGTGGTAGGGGCTAGTTTTTAGGGCTACCGATTTTGGGCAGTGACCATGGCCTCCGAAAAGAGAGAGGGAGGCGAGGATCTTGTTTTGGCGATTGACGAGAGCAAAAAGGGTGTTCAAAGTAGGGTTTGAAATCATGATAGGAGCATTTTGGCTCGCATAGAATTTTGATTCATGGTCACAGGCGGGAGATCCCAATCTCATCGTTCATTTACTCCTCCCCACTGATTGCGGGAGGTAGAAGACAAGACAGAAGCCGTCTGATCTGGATTGGATCTGTGTGGCTCAGATCTAAGGGCTGGGAAACACCCCTTCCTTTGCAAGTGGATCGCTAACATGGAATTTTTCAATAAAAAGGCAAATAGAAGGGGATTTTGAGCACATAACTTCTAAAATTCATAGAAAATCGTAGGAATGTCCAATTTTTCTCAAATTTAGCTCACAACTTCACAAAAAATGTGGAGAATATATATAAAAAATTTGTGGATAATATGATGGAGTTTGATGGATCAATTTTTCTTCTTTGGACAAGGTGATGATTTAATCAAATTTAAGGTGTTATAATATGTATAAAATCCACATTGCTCACCATATTTCAAATTTGAGTACCACTATTGATTATGAAACCAAGAAAACTAATTTGGGACAATGAGTGACTTTAATGAGGGAAAAATAGTAATTACTTTATCATTATGCTAAAATCCACTTTGTCACAATATCTGTCCAGGTTTAATCGTACCGCCAAAAGGGGAGTTTACATGGCCTCCATGATATTGTTTATGTGTGTTTGCGATGTAGTGATTGAATAATCATAGGTAGTGGTGGTGAAACTTACTCATCCTAGTGTATCCATCCATCTGATAATCTTGGAATTTATTTCAGTCTTTTATTCTTGCACATTATTTGTAATCAACCAAAATTTTCCTTTTGTGATAAGTACGTTTCCTAGTTCAATTATATCGATCGATAAATTCTTAAATATGTTGTCTCTTAGGTTTGATCCTTAACTATACCGTGATATGACTCGTCCACTTGCGGGTGATAATTATTGCACTCTATTTTGGTAAAAACTAGGAATTTTCATTCTTAGTGAATTTGTTGTTTGATAATATCCACATCAGTATTACATGTGATTCGATTGTCGTTGGAAGCACCATGTACATAGGTGGTGGGATTCCATACCCTTCCCCCATGTCCATGTTGTACCAAGAGTGGGGTGGTAGATATATAGAGTGCGAGACAAGGACTGATCCTCAACCACTCAGATATTTCATTTAATCTTTTGTGATTCTCTCAGCCTTTTTGACACCTAGGGAGTCTCCCTTTGCCGTTGGCTTCTCCTTCAGGATCAAGAAAGGATGTTGTTCCCTCCTGAGGTATCAAGACTACCCCAGTGTTTTCAAATGGCTGACTTTAGTAGAGCCTTGGATGGTATGTTTCTGGCTGAAGAAGATGGGAACCCCACACACTATGTGAGAATAATGGTGTGGATGACCCCACATGTGTAGCTCCTTTCCTAGTGAATCTTGGATGGTACCACCCTCTTGCATATGTTGAACATGGTGGAGGGAAGGGGATGTTGAGAAATTGCTCTTTCAAAGGTCCTTCTTGAGTGGTAGTCTCCTTAGGCATGACAACAACTTCCTTGTGTTTCCCCACTTCTTCCAATTTGTCTTTCTTGTTGTAGATGGCATCCCCCTTAGAGATACCATCAGACTTAAGATATGTAATGTTACTCTCCACCATCTGGGTTGATCATTGGTGAGACCATGTGAAGTAAAGGCTTCTTGCTTTTCCCATGATGCCATAAAATGTACACTAGTGGAATTCAAAAGTGGGGTGAAAAATTATGAGAAATGCATTTGGGATGGGTCCCATTACACAAATTACACCATACAATAAATTAGAAGGGCTTGCCCTTTGTTCAGGGAAGTGCATAAAGAGGAGTACAACTGAATTTCTTGTGACATTCTCATGATGGAAGACACCTATATTCTTGTTTTTTATTGTAATTGTTTTTTGGTGGTTGTTCCTACCCCTAGATTATGCTATATGATGAAACTTCTCCACTTTTGTTTGATACATTATTTCCATTTCCAAGGTAGAAAGAAAAATATAGTGGATGTGATGCTCCTTTGGGAAGTTCTCCAAAAAGGATCATTGAATTTGGGGCCAAAGGTGGGGATTTAATCGATTGATTATGATTAAGGTGGCCCTCACCGAGCTAGTGATTTTGTAATAAATCTCTTTTATTTCCCTGGGCATCCTTGTCTAATGGGGTTACCAAAATAATCCTTGGCAACATCAATGACACCCTAGTTTCCACCTCTTTTGAGGGGTTCCTCATGGGAGCTCCTTCCCTTTAGATATAAGGAACTGTTAGCAAGAAGAAAGCCTTCACATGTCTCTCCTTCTCTATGGAGCTTAGCGAGATGTCAGAGTTGAGTTCCAGGTCGTAGTCCAGGATTCTATTTTAGGAAGATGAAATGTTATTGGGCACGTTTTAGGGTGTGATCCAGGATCCAAAAAGGATTAGAAATTTGAAGTGGGATCAGTTTAAGGTCATAGTCCAAGACTATTGTGGAGGAAAACCCCACATTGGCAGACAATGTCTTACATGGTGTGGAGGAACTCCCCCCTTTTCCCCAAATTTAGAGGACATGCTTCTATTTAGGGAAGGGTTTGTTTTTCTTTTGAATGGTTTTTGGAACGAGAAGCCTAACTTTTAAAGGGTTCTCTCTCTTTGAGTTAATTTATTAAAAATGATCCTTTGGGAAAGGTGATTTGGTTTGAGTTTGTTAATCTTTGAAAAATGTTATTTGAATTTGAGATTATTAATATTTGAATAAGATTGTTTTGAGTTTGAGATTTTTAATCTTTAAGATGTTTGAATTTGAGATTGTTAATTTTCAAAAAAAATGTTTGGTGTTGGAAGTTGTTAATCTTTGAAAAAGTTTATTTTTAGTTTGAAATTGTTAATCTTTGAAAAACATTATTTGGATTTGAGATTATTAATCTTTGAAAAAGATTGTTTGAATTTTTTATTCTTGATCTTTGTAAAAGATTCTTTTGAGTTTGAGATTGTTAATATTTGAAAAAGATTATAGGGTTAGCAACAATCTCAATAATTATTATAGAAAATATGAAGCACAAGCACATGAAGCAGACAACCCTCCCCTTTTAGCCCGTAAGTTTAGGTCCAAATTATGTCCTCACTCAAGTGTGTCTTGTATAGAAGGGGTTGGTCCTTATCTTCTATGTAGATAGATGGAACTTGTCGAGGGGTATCCCAGGTACAATAGATAAAGGTAGCTCCCAATAAACCTCATGACTATGGAGGCCATGATCATTCGTGAGTGCTAGAAGAGTTAGATGTTTCTAAGGACTTCAGATGTCCAACTCAACACTCTACTGGTACTTTTACTGGAATCTCATATCATTTCTAGGGATCCAACATGAGGTTGGCACCCAATCCATAACACATGGTTTTGTAGGTGTGTGAGTGCATATAATGGGTTTCAATATCTTTAGGAGAAAACTCATAATTAATAATTAGAGACATGTAAATAAAGAAATATTAGCAACATGTTTTCAAGAAAGATCATATTTTTCTTCCAACCTATACCTATTGTTCATCATTTTTTTTGTTTTGTTTTGTGTGTTTTTTTTTTTAAAGTGAGGGAAGAAAACTAAACCCTAGATAGGTTGTGACGCCGAATCCCTAAATCATTAGGAGTTGAGATACCCAAAAAAGGGAACAAATAGGGTCTGAATTGGGATCTAATAAAAGGAAACAAAGGGGGGAAAAGGATGGTGGATTGCCTCGATCAAAGTGACCATGGTTGGTAGATCAGGGTTATGCACCACGCTCCTCCCAAACAAAAAGGACAGACAGGAAGAAAAAAATAAAGCAAAAATACCAATGATCCTAAAGATGCTCACTTTTCTAAATGAGATAGTGGGATTTTTATTCAAATTGTCTTGGAAATACTCCCCAGCGTGGTTTCCCATCTATTGCGCCCTACCCAAAAAAGGAGAAAAAAATGGATATTCAATGAATAAAACTCTACCCTTTTTGGTAGTGAAACTTTGCATAAAAAGGTGAGTCAAAGTCACCACCACATTTTGTTCAAAAAATGAGGAAAAGGGATAAGTTGTTGGAGCCACAATGTAGATCTGAGAAATTATCCATGTTAGATAGAAATATAAAATCAAAAAGCAAAACTAGAGGTAGGATCCAGAGATCTAGTTACAAGTGGGGAAGGATTAGAATCTTCATCTCGCCCAATAAACTAGTATAAAAAAACTTATCATATTGTGGGAAATTTAGTGATTCAAGATGGTTAAATTAAAGAAAAGAACATAAAAAGTGATTGTATTGGTCGGTAAGATTTTGGGGCTGGAGATGACTTTGTCTTTCCCATCATCCTGAAATCCATGATTTTTTAGGCATGTTATGGTGCCAATAACCTCAGCACCTCCCATGTTGGAGATCCTTCATTGGTGATTATGACCTACGTATAGGATTTTAGAGGATAACTAGTAGGTTTGTGGTAAGTTGAACTAGATCTAAGTTTTTAGATGTAAATAAAAGAAAAACTTACAATAGAAATAGTATGATAATAGTTAACATATGTAGAGGCAACAATACATCACATCAGGTACAACAGTTAGTGTGACGTCCCTAGATTTTCTAAAACTTAATCTGATGTGTGACATCCAAATTGAAACATCACCTCAGCAAGAATCCCAATTTAAACACCACACACTAGGCTAAGAAGAAGAAAATCAGAGGAAGTCTGAAGGAAAGAACAATATCACATGCACATGAACAAGAACAAAACCATACAACACATGTTCACCATTCAACATATCATAATGAATTATTACAACATTTGATATTACACATTGATCAGTAAACTTTACATATGCATGTACTATATTCTACAACATGATCTTAAGAAAATAGGTCCACCTATACATCAACTCACCACACAACTCTACAACTTTCCTGGTTCTTCAGGAGCATATGTCCACAACCTAAACAAAAGTTTACATGTGGTACACGTCAACACAATATTCAAGAATATTGTACTGAGTATGCCTATGTGTCTTTTAATATACCTCCCATTACTAAGACTTGTCAATAAGATAAAACTAAAACTTACTAGTAATAAAATATAACAAAAGCGTACTTTAACTACAATGTTTATTAACAAAAGATCACACATATCTTAATCACATATCCATCATATATCTCGTACATCTGCCACTAAAGGGGTAGATGCTTTAGGCCTTATGATCTCCTGCCAAAGAGTTAGCTCATATATACAATGTGATCTCCTACCAAGATTTAGATCACTTCAATGCACTATACTACCAAAGAGTTTAGTAATATCATATGATGGATCAGATATCTTATGTTTCATGTGTTCATGGCCATATAAGTATGGAAAAACAAGCAAAATATCATACAACAACACTCATTTCATCCAATACCATAGGCCAAGTATTTGTACACACATAATACAACCATACGGAATAGTAGGCCAAGTAAGAGGTAAGGGTGTACCTTCCAAAGAGATATTCCTAATTATCAAATTCCTCATATCAAATCTAACCTTGGTCAAACCATGATTATGACAAGATCATGTACTACCATCATATTCTCATAGTCTCAACCCTATTTGTGTCCATTTTAGGGTTTAGTTTAATTCATTGGGATATTCCCATCATTACTTGTCTTATCTTCTTAGAATTATCTTACTGATGTCATATCCCAAAGTATTGCCTCATTAGTTAATAATCATGTTTTCCATCATTAGGTGAACATATTAACATTATGTTACATTCATTAATTATATTAGGGTTACATCACATGTATTAAGGATCATTTTCATATAACATGAATTATGTGTATCTAACTGATATCAAGCTTACATATTAGCTTCCAGTTAATGATATGAGCTTACTCTATAATTTCTAGGGTTTTTTAGCATCTTTGTAATTATTGCACATTAATTAGGGTTATTAGCTATATGGAGAAAATTACATGATTTCATGCATCAACATCATTGTCACTGACCTTCAATGGATTATTAACATAAATACGAATTTACTGACATATTATCATAATTTTAGGCCATTGTTTGATATTTATTATCTATAAAATAAGCATTTCACAACTTACATGATATCATTGAGATTAGTACATCAAAAGCATGTTATCATGATTTCATGTTTTTCTATACATTTTTCTATTTGTTTTGGTATCTTGTTTGTAATTTTCTGATAATCAAACTTATTTCTATGAATTATATAAGATCTGTATGTTTCTAAAAAATATTACCTTTATGGTCCAATTGGCGGATTCCATGTGGCCACTCAGTAGCGCGTCTCTCTACTGAGATAGCTGGTGTCTGTGGTTCACCTTCTCTAGACCCGGTTTGATATGAGGTCATCCAGTTCAAGGCTCCTAGATCCGGTTTGCTTGGTTTGATGGGAGTTGGACCCGATTTTCTCCCTCCCTCTTTCTCGCGTAAATAGGTTCACGCCCTGTGTCGGGGCATAAACAACCGCCACCACAAGGCTCTCCTCTGGAAAACACTCAACAGATCCAAGGTGCTCCTCACCGGCTCTTCAAGCTACCACCAGCTTTGGTGACTTCTTATTGACCTCCATGGCAACTCAATTTCACGCCCGATGCGCTCTTCTCTGAGTCGCGACTTTCGCCGTTGAGGAACTTCTACAGAGAGCTAGCAACCACACATAGGTTCTCCTCACCAGATCCTAACACTACAATCATCTTTGTTTGTGTCTCCGTGATCTCCACAACTTTGATACTCCTAGGGTTTGGATGTTCTTCTCAAGGCCCGACAAGCTCTCAGCTGTCCAGGCTGTTGCGGCAGAGCTAAAAAGGGGCATAATGCCTCTCTTCAGTGAATTACCCTGCCAACTCCTCCTAGAGAAGCAAATGACCTTCACGTACTTGAGTTTGGCTCCAAATGAAGACGAAATACCTTCAGACTCAAGTCTTTGGTTCAATTTCTTCTCCGGTGACATGAGGTTCGGTGGACATGGATACAGCCACTAGACATCACGTAGGGATGTGTAGTCAACTATCTAATCTTCTATCTTTCTTTTCCCTTCCTCATCTTTGTCAGTTCTCTCTATAAATTCCATACTCAACTCCTTCCAACCCTTTGTAACTTGGAATGGAGATATGGTGGAGCATGAAGGGTCGAACTCCCTCAGTACCTTACTATTCTCACAGACTAAGGGGTTAAACAAGTCGTAATGAGTAGATGACTCTAACCCATTGGTTAGTTATCACCCACGCCCCACGATCTGGATGAGTGGTGGCTGTGAAAGCCATGATAAAAACTATTCCCGCCCAACTTGCTCTAACTTCAAGGTAGAAGACAAGCAGAATGTCCTTGATCTTACATCTAACAGTTAAAAGCCAACATTCACTTCAGCCAATCTGTGGCTTCTCAAAGCTATGTGATGTAGCCTTTGGATATGCGATCTAGGGCTAGAATCTGACCATATGGATCCACCCCAAAAGAAAGCGGTGCGTGACACAGGCTAAAGATGGAAATTTAGCTCCATAAATCACCAATAATGCACATTATTTGCCGAATTTCAAACCGTAATAAATTTTTCTAATATAATCCAATTGCTTTGAAATTTTAACCATAGCTTTATGATACCTCAAGTTACAATCCATTCAGTTTTGGTGCCAAAACTCAACTATTTGACCATTCAATTAAATACTTCACAAATGAATACATTTAAGGATCTTAATCACGGTATCAATATCATTTGCCATCCAAGCTTTGAAAAAATACTTGGGACTCTCAAAACAACTCAAAATGCATGAATTCACTTATGTCATTGGATAGTTAAGGATTCCAAAATATCACTCCATCACATCCTACACATCTTAAAAGAAATTTTGTCCAGTAAATCAAGCCAAAAATCCATTCCATCACATCATATAAATCTTAAAAGAAATTTCATACTCAAAATTAAGCCATCCTCTTACTTCAAAGAAAAACCAAAAGGTCTTCATCTATAGGTAGGTCACCACTATATGTTAAACACATCCAAAAACAATGCCCCCATAATCATATCCAAACCACTATTAGGAGGTTTTAAAACATCTAAGGTGAATCACACCTTCATAAAATATCGAAATAATGGATTTGAAGTTCTGGTTATGTCATGACATATCTCATATGTTAGGGTTGCATCCTTATCTTTACCCATGCATTAGGGTTCCCACATCATATTACCATATTCTAAAGAATTTAATTATTGTTAGCCCATTATATCAAGGTGTCATCAACATTTTATTGAGCAAACTATTAGAACATGTTCAACATTAACATATGCCTTTTAGGAGGGAGTTAACAATAGTTAACCCATTTTATCCATCTAGATCATATCAAGATGCCATCATCATAATCATATTAAACTCTATATGAGTCTTAAACATGATTATAGAGTTTCTTAAGTAGATATATATTATTCAACCATCATTAGTATATTATTATTCATGAAATTAACATTATAAATCTTGCATGATTCCATTTAACTTTTGAATCAGGTTGCAACATTTATTAATGATTTCATCGCAAGATTAACCGATGATATCACATTATAATTATTATTCATGTATATTGTCAACCATTTATACAAATATATCTATCAAACAATACTCATTATTCCATCATGCCACATCTATATCACATTTCAAGATAAGATCACATTCTTACTTATATTATACCATGGTTTTTCTAAACAAACATATACAAGTGGTTTGTTAAACATATATCAAAACTTCATATCATGAGGGTAGTGCCATGGTCAGTCTCTCTGAGCTAACTCAACTCAATTGCATATCTCATATGCATGTACTTTATCTTTCCTCTCTTAGTCTAGGGTTTTCAGATTACCTCATTGGCACTAGTGATAGACTTACAAGATTTAGCCACATAAGCACAAACCAAAGCATGCTATGACATACTCTTCATAGATCTCTTCCCATGAAACATGCTTACCCCAAACTCTCTTATATATACAACCACTAGATTCCTACAAGGTACCATCAACCCGAGCTTGAGGCTTTATAGAAACTAACACATTTACCTCCTCCAAGGTCTTGGGACTCTCTCTCCCTCACCCAGATGACAGGTACTCATATCCATGTTCATGAGTTCATTTATAGAAAACCTCTCTCTTACTCTAGGGTTTTGTCCTCTCAAGGAGATCTAGGGTTCAATGAGACTGTAGGAATCATGCATAACACAACTCAACTCAATCACTTAGGAGTATTCTAGCTTAGGACATATCATATCACATATTTCTCATAATTCTCATATCTTGGAGTTTAGGTTCTCTAAACTTCTCCCTCTGGGTCTCACTCTCTCTAGAGTTAACCCTAAAACTGGTCCTAATACTAGAGGTCCTCCTTTGTGAAAGAGTTTGAGGCTCATGCTGACTTACAACTTATCTTAACTTATCTTAGAAAAGCATATATACTTGCATCGTAAAACCTTATCTCAAATCCTCAAAACTAAAATAAAATCCTCGAAGACAAGCATTGATCATCTTAAACCAACTTATATTACTATATCAAACTTAGATCACAACATCTAAACTCATATTATTTATTCCATCTATCACATATTCCAACTAGGCTCTAGACATCTAATCTAGAACTATTCTCTCTTCTAGACTAATGTCATACACTTTCACTTAGGTTGCATGACCACCTCCTACTCATACATGTGTGGGGACACATTTTTGTAATACTTACATATGTAATAAAATATTATATAGTTTTTCTCTGATAAAACAAATGTCAGAGAAAACTATCGAGGTTCGGTCTATTACAATCAAAAACCAAATCCACAAAATGAGTGTCCCACACATAGTAAAGAGTCTAGTATCATATCACCTAATGTAAAGGGTGAGAATAGGGTGTGGACTGGTGTACCTACCCAAAACATTGATGCATCCTAGGCTAAAGGTTTCTTATCCCATGTTATACGTCATTTCCAAATAGTACAACGTCCCATACCACTATACTATAAGGAAAGAATGACATTTAAGGACCTTCTATACAACAAGCACCAATCCAGACCTAGTTCTCAGATATCTAGGTGCTAACCTAGAGGATAGGTTAGATCTAGTCTCAAAAAGACAACTAATCTAACCCTAAGGATTATTAAGTTCAATGTTTTCTTTAGTTTGAGTTGTATAATGAGCAAATTTCAGGCTCTGCTATCGTTCATGCTCTGATACCACCTGTGACATCCCCATATTTCTAAAACTTAATCTGATGTGTGACGTCCAAATTGAAATCTCACCTCGCAGAGAATCCCAATTTAAACACCACACACTAGGCTAAGAAGAAGAAAATCAGAGGAATTCAAAAGGAAAGAATAGCAGCACATGCACATGAACAAGAACAAAACCATACAACACATGTTCACCATTCAACATATAATTACATAATGAATTGTTACAACATTTGATATTACATATTGAGCAGTAAACTTTACATATGCATGTACTACATTCTACAACAACTCCACCTCTACATCAGCTCACCACATAACTCTATGACTATCTTGGTTCTTCAAGAGTATATGTCCACAACCTAAAAAAAAGATTACATGTGGTACACGTCAGCACAATATTCAAGAATATTGTACTGAGTATGCCTGCATGTCATTTAATATACCTCCCATTACTAAAACTTAGCAATAAGATAAAACTAATACTTAGTAGTAATGAAAGATAACAAGATCATACTTGAACTAGAATGTTTATTAACAAAAGAGCACACATATTTTAAGCACATTTCCATCATATATCTCATACATCTTCCACCAAAGGGGTAGATGCTTTTAGTCCTTATGATCTCCTACCAAAGAGTTAGATCATATATACTATGTGATCTCCTACCAAAGAGTTAGATCACTTCAACGCACTTTACTACCAAAGAGTTTAGTGTTATCATATGATGGATCATATATGTTATGTTTCATGTGTTCATAGCCATATAAATATGGGAAAACAAGTAAAATATTATACAAGAACACTCATTCCATCCAATAACATATTCCAAGTATTTGTACACACATAATACAACCATACCAAATAGTAGGCCAAAAGGTAAGTGCGTACCTTTCAAAGAGATATTCCTAATTATCACATTCCTCATCTCAACTCTAACCTTGGTCAAACCCTCATTAAGACAAGATCATGTGTCAGCATCAGATTCTCATCGTCTCAACACTATTTATGTCATTTTAGGGTTTAGCTTAGTTCCTTAGGATACTCCCATCATTACTTGTCTTATCTTCTTGGAATTATCTTACTGATGTCATATTCCAGATGATTGCCTCATTAACTGATAATCATGTTTTCCATCATTAGGTGAACATATTAATATTATGTCACATTCATTAATCATATTAGGGGTTACAACACATGTATTAAAGATCATTTTTATATAAAATGAATTATGTCTATATAATTGATATTAAATTAAATATTATCTTCCAGTTACTGATATGAGCTTACTATGTAATTTCTAGGGTTTTTTTTTTCATCTTTGTAATTATTGCACATTAATTAGGGTTATTAGCCATATGTAGTGAATTATATGATTTCGTTAATCAACATCATAATCACTAACCATAAATGGATTATAAACATGAATATGGATTTACTGACATATTATCATAATTTTAGGCCATGTTTTGATATTTATTATCCATAAAATAAGCATTTCTCAACTTACATGATATCACAGATATTAGTGCATCAAAATCCTGATATTATGCTTTCATGTTATTCTACACATTTTTCTGAGAGTTTTCATATCTTTTTTATATAAGATCTATACATTTATGAAGATTATTACCTTTATGGGCCAATTTGTGGATGCCATGTGGCCACTTAGTGGCACATATCTCTACTGAGCTAGCCGGTGTCGTTGGTTCACTTCCTATGGACTGGGTCTGATCTGAGGTCGATCGGTTCAAGGCTCCTGGACACAGTTTGCTTGGTTTGATGGGAGTAGGACCCAGTCTGCTCCCTTCCTCTTTCCCACGTGAACAGGTTCACACCCTACTTCTGGGCAAAAACATTCGCCACCAAAAGGCTATCCTCTGGTGAGAACTCCATAGAGACAAGGTGCTCCTTGCCGACTCTTCAGGCTACCACCAGCTTTAGTTACTTCTTACTAACCTTCGTGGTTACTCAATTTCATGCCTGAGGTGCTCTTTTCTGATTCGTGACTGTTAGTATATTTGATTAGTTGAGATTAGGCCCATTGTATTTTTCCTTGTCTCTGTTTAGCCCATGTACTCCCTGGCTCCTATATATAGGAGACCCAGTACTCTTATTTGTTTTACTGAAAGCAACTTATTGTACATGGTATTAGAGCAATACCCTAACCCCAGTCCTCGTATCCCTTTCATTCCCGTTTTTCTTTTTTTTTTTTCCTTTTCTGCCCGGCGGCGGCTACTAGGAGATATGATCTTGCGACTTCTTCTTCCTAATCCTCTTCCTAATTGATTTCATTATCCAATGCGTTAACCTTCCATGCACGTGGTGCATTAGAGAGAAAGTTCTCTCTGGTGTGGATTAGAGAAAGAAGTCTACAGTAGCTTTTCCCCATCAGCGGAAACCAGCGTCTCGTTCCATTATTCATTCACTTCTCCACCCACAAATCGATGTATGTATGTGGTGATACCATTGTACATTGACGCTGACGTTTCTTCTTGCTTCAGATCCTGTGTATGCATACTGCTAGTAGGCTACATCAATAAAAAAAAGTGTTTCAAAAGACCCTGTGCTGATCTATAAAGCACCAAAAAAAAGGGGACACATTTTTTTTTCTATTTCCTCTCCATGTGGTTCCCCTAATCCACATGGTTGAGTGCTTTTATTATAAATTGGGGATTTATTTTTCATGTATCCTACCATGCAATTAATCTGGTAGCGCTTTCTTCTTCCTACCGAGTTCCATTCCGGTAGTGCTAATTCTCTTTCTACCGAGTTTCCATTCCGGTAGTATTTCTGTTCAATTTTGTACTTTGTACCGTGCTACATTCTGGTACTTTTTTATTTCTTTTTTTTTGTACCGTGACATTATATCTGGTACTTTACTCACCTCATCATGGGTGATGCTGCCAATCCAACAATTGTTTACAACGATATGCCGCACATATCTGCCATTAAACTTAATGATGACAACTTTCTTTTATGGATGAATGTTGTCCAAACATTTCTTGAGTCCCAGGGTAAACTCAAATTTATCACCGACGACTCACCGGCGGTTCCTGACGATTCCTGGGTGACAGGCAACAGTCAAGTACTTTCATGGCTCTGGGCATGCATGGATCCAGAGGTGGATGTCAAGTACATGTGGGATCGAAATGCCAAGACTATGTGGGAGGAGATGAAGCAGTTCTTCACTCAGGAGGCCAATTGTCTGCGCATGTACAACATCATGGACAAAATCTTCTCTGAACAACAAGGAGAGCATCCCTTGTCCAAGTACTTTGACGCCATGAAGGCCTTAGAAAACCAGCTCAACTTCTTCTCTCCGACAAAGTCTACTGAAGTCACCAAGGAGCGAGAGACTCTCCTCACTGGGCACTTCCTCAACGGGCTTCATCCTCACTTTTCTGCTGTTCGACAACTACTCCTAGTAGGTGCGACTCTTCCATCTATGGACCAGGCATATGC
This sequence comes from Alisma plantago-aquatica, assembly GCA_963693085.1. Lineage (NCBI taxonomy): Eukaryota > Viridiplantae > Streptophyta > Magnoliopsida > Alismatales > Alismataceae > Alisma > Alisma plantago-aquatica. The sequence goes on from OY856412.1 coordinate 197,515,473, forward strand.
ACGTCTGGCCCAGTCTGAGATGCTTGCTCCTATCTCTCCCACTGTTGCATTTGAACCTCCACCAGCAATGGCTGCGGCAACCAGAGGTCGTGGTCGTGGATGCAGCCAACATCCGAAATGCACTTATTGTGGCAAGCTAGGCCACACTAAAGATGTTTGCCACTCGAAACATGGATATCCACCTCACAATGGGAGAGGACGTGGCAGAGGCTCTGCCCATGTTGCTCAAGCACCTTCCCACATTAGTCAAACATCAACCGCGACGATTGGTCGTACACCTCCTTCACCACAACCATCTCCTCAAAATTCTCATGTCTCATTATCTCGTGAGGAATACGAATGCCTTTGTCAAGCTGTCCAACATTATGGGGATTCTCCCCTCCACAACAATATTACTGCTCCTGCCTCTTCAGATTGGCAAGTTGGGGATTTACCTACTGTTGATTCTTATGCCCACCTAGCCACCACTTCTCAAGGTAACTTTGGGGCGTCCATGCTTGCTTCCAGTTCTAACTGGATTATGGATTCGGGTGCGACTCAGCATATGACTGGTATGCCCCATCTTTTAACCACATCCGATTCATTTATCCCTCACTCCTCTGTCACCATGGCAGATGGGTCAGTTAAACGAGTAACTCGGTGTGGCACTGTTCCAATCTCTTCTAAAGTCAACTTGACTGCTGTCCACTTTGTTCCAAACTTTCCATACAATTTAATGTCTGTAGCAAAAATGGTTGATTCTCTTAAATGCTTTGTAACTTTTGGTCCATCTAGTTTTATTTTACAGGATTGGAGGAATTTGATGATGATTGGGCAGGGAGTACGCTCTGGTGATCTCTACTACTTCTCCGCCCCACCCTCCATCCCACCACGTGCCCTTCTTGCCACCACGCCACTTCAGCTGCATCTACGTCATGGCCATTTACCTTTAGACAAGCTTAAACTATTAGATAGTTCTTTATCTTCCTGTTCTTCCATTCAGTGCAATGCCTGTCATCTAGGGAAACACCATCGTGTGTCCTTTCCGGCACGTATCTGTAAACAATCATCCCATATGTTCGACTTAGTTCATACTGATGTTTGTGGTCCCTTCAGGACTACTAGTTACAATGGATACCACTATTTTTTTACATTTGTGGATGACTTTTCTAGAATGACATGGCTTTACTTACTTCGCATCCATGATGAAGTTTTTACACTAATCCGTGATTTTCACAAATTGGTTTCGGTTCAATTTTCAACGTCTATTAAAATTCTTCAAACCGAAAACACCCTTGAATATACCCAAAAGGCTGTCTCTTCCTTTTGTCATGATGTAGGTATGATTCATCAACGCTCGTGTGCATACTCTCCACAACAAAATGGCATTGCTGAGCGTAAAAATCGTCATTTACTTGACATTACACGCTCGCTTCTCATTCATGCCAACTCACCTAAGTCTTTTTGGTCTGACGCAGTCCTCACTGCTTGCTTTCTTATTAATCGCCAACCTTCCTCTGTTCTCAGGAAGCACACTCCTTTTTCCATTGTTTACCCTCAATCCACACCATTCCCTCTACCTCCTAGAGTTTTTGGTTGTGTTGCCTTTATTCATAATTTTGATCCCAAAGTTGACAAACTTTCTCCCAGAGCTATCCGAACCGTATTTCTCGGTTATCCTTGTTCTAAAAAAGGATACAAATGTCTTGAACCTAACTCTGGTAGAATTTATATCTCTGCGGATGTCACCTTTCATGAGGTTTTTATCCAGTTCATCCTCCATTGATCATATTGATACTATGGTCTCATTGCCTGATCCATTCATCCCACCAACACCACCACCTCAACAACATCAAACCGGCGCATGGAAGATGAGTCACCAGATGCATCTGCTTCATCATTGTCTATTCCAGACCAATCCAATCTACCGGTGGCACTATGCAAAGGTATACGTTCTTGCACTATCAAGCATCCCATTAGCAAAACTTGTTGTCTCGCACATCTTTCTTCTTCTGCCTCATCTTTTGCAACTGCCATAGATAGAACATATGTTCCTAAGTGTCCAACAGATGCTTTGAGCCATCCTGGATGGAAAGCTGCCATGATGGAAGAAATTCGGGCTCTTCATGAAAACAAGACATGGGATCTTGTGACTCCATCAGTTGGTAAAAATATTGTAGGCTGCCGATGGGTTTTTTCTGTAAAACATAAATCAGATGGCTCTGTTGAACGACTCAAGACGCGCCTGGTTGCCAAAGGATTCACCCAAACCTTTGGTGTAGATTACTTTGAGACATTCTCTCCAGTGACAAGGATTGCGTCTATCCGCATCCTTATCTCCCTTGCAGCTCACTTTGACTGGCCTCTTTACCAACTCGACATCAAGAATGCATTTCTTCATGGAGATCTCCTAGAGGAAGTCTACATGCAGCAACCGCCTGGATTTGTTGCTGAGGGGGCATCTTCTAACAAAGTATGCCGTCTGCAACGATCTCTCTACAGCCTCAAGCAGTCTCCAAGGGCATGGTTCAACAAGTTAAGTGATGTCTTAATTCAACTTAATTTTTAGAGATCTGCCACATACCACTCCTTGTTCTTCTCCAATTCATTTAAAGGACATGTTCTTATTTCTGTCTATGTTGATGGCATCATCATCACCAGTGATGATATGTTGGGGATATCTCAACTCAAAAAATCTTTGCATACACATTTCCATACAAAAGACTTGGGCACCCTATGATACTTTCTCGGAATTGAAATCCTTCGCTCAGCCTCAGGGATAAGTCTGTCACAATGACGCTATGCCTTGGACCTACTTTAGGAGGCCAACATGGTTGAAGCCAAACCAGTATCTACCCCGATGGACTATCATACGAAGCCTATGCATGAAGGAGAAATGTTTGCTGATCCAGAGAAGTATCGTCATATAGTTGGGAAGTTAATTTACTTAACTATTACTCGACCAGATATTACCTATGCTATTGGGGTAGTTAGCCAACATATGAGTGCACCACTCCAAATCCATTGGTCCAATGTTTCATGCATTCTTCGCTATATAAAGAGTGCCCCGGGACGAGGATTGCTCTACAAACGTCCTAAGTCCAAGGTAATATCCATATCCGGATATGCAGATGCAGATTGGGTTGGTGATTCTAAAGACCGACGGTCCACTTCTGGCTATTGTGTCATGATTGGCACTCACCCAGTTTCTTGGTGGAGTAAAAAACAAGCTGTGGTAGCTCGCTCCAGCACCGATGTAGAATATCGGGCCATGGCTCATGCATGTTGTGATCTACAGTGGGTCCGATCTATCCTGACTGAGTTTGGAATTCCTTTTCAAAATCCAACTACTCTGTACAGTGACAACCAGGTGGCTATACACATAGCTAATAATCCAGTCTTCCACGAGCGCACAAAACACATTGAAGTTGACTGTCATTTCATGCGAGACTTGGTCAAGGCTAAGAAGATCATCACTCCCCACATTAGTATAGGTGATCAAGTTGTAGACATCCTCACCAAGCCTCTTCCTCCTACTTTATTCAAATATATGGGTGTCAAGTTGGGACTTCACAATATCTACTCTCCAACTTGAAGGGGCGTGTTAGTATATTTGATTAGTTGGGCTTAGGCCCATTGTATTTTTCCTTGTCTCTGTTTAGCCCATGTACTCCCTGGATCCTATATATAGGAGACCCAATACTCTTATTTGTTTTACTGAAAGCAACTTATTGTACAATGACTACTATCGTTGAGGAACTACTCTACCGAGCTAGCAAATGCATGGAGGTGCTCCTTTCCAGACCCGAATGCCACAATCATCTTCATTTTTGTCTACCAGATTGCCATGGCTTTGATACTCCTAGGGTTTGGTTTCTCTTTGTAAGGCTTGAGATGCTCCTAGCCCCCAAGCTATTGTGGCAGAGATAAAAAGGGGCAAAATGCCTCTCTTCAGTGAATTACCCTACCAAATCCTCCTAGAGAAGCAAACGACCTTCAAGAAGTTGAGTGCGGATCCAAATGTAGAGGAAATACCTTCAGACTCAAGTCCTTGGTTCAACTTCTTCTTCGATGACATGAGGTTCGTGGACATGGATACAACTACTAGGAATCATGTAGGGCTGTGCAGTCAACTACCTCAACCTCTTTCTTTCTTTTCCCTTCCTCATCTTTGTCAGATCTCTCTATTACTTCCATATTCAACTCCTTCCAACCCTCTATAACTTGCAAACAAGATACATTGGAGCAACAAGGGTTGAACTCCCTCTTTACCTTACTATTCTCACTGACTAAGGGTTTAAACAAGTTGTAATGAGTAGTTGACTCTGACCCATTGCTTAGTACTCACCATGCCCCACGATCTGGATGAGTGGTGACTGTGAAGGCCACGATAACAACTATTCCTATCCAACTTTCTCTAACTGCAAGGTAGAAGACAAGCAGACTGTCCTTGATCTCATATCTAATAGTTAAAAGCCAATATTCACTTAAGCCAATCCATGTCTTCTCAAAGATATGTGATGCGGCCTTTGGATCTGGAACCTAGGGCTAGAATCTGACCATACAGACCCACCCCAAAAGCAAGGGGCGCATGACACATGCTCAAGATGGAAACTTAGGTCCATAAATCACCAATAATGCACATTATTTCCCGAATTTCAAACCTTAATAACTTCCTCTAGGATAATCTAATTGCTCTAAAATTTCAACCATAGCTTTATGATACCTCAAGGTACAATCCATTAAATTTTGGTGCCAAAACCCAACTATTTGACCATTCAATTAAATACTTCACAAAGGTATAAACTGAAGGATCGTAATCATGATATCAATATCATTTGACATCCAAACATTGAAAAAACACATAGGACTCTCATAACAACTCAACATGCATGCATTCACTTATGTCATTGGACATTTAAGGATTACAAAAGATCAATCCATCACAATTAGTATAGTCAACGAGATAGATGTAGTAGTTAGGTGTAGCAACTAGAGAAGTTTACCATTCTACAGATCTAATAGACCATGAGGTGTGAGGAGAAGGATCCACTAATCATAAGCGATATGAAAAATAAAGAGGGAGGTAGTTATTCCTCTAGATTTTGGAGAGATAAAAGGGGTCTCAAATACGTTGTGTATGGGGTTCTATTTATAGGTGGGCTTCAGGGTTCCAGATTCTTGGCAAAATATTTTGGAAAAGGTAGAGGATTACCACGATGCACCAAGCAGACAACATGCAGATCAAGGTGATATTCCATGTGGAAGATGTCTCTGGTCTATGGGGTGTCCCCAAGAGAAAAAAGGTTGTTTCTCATTTTCCCAGTAATTTCAAGAATGTTCGGGAAAAAATTGGAGAAAACTTGTACAGAAAGATAAGTCAAGATTATCTCTCAAATTTCTTGGAAAAGGCAGTACAAAAAGGAAATATTCTATTTTAGCTAACTCAATGGGGAAATTTATGAAAGATGGCTTATCTAAAGTAGAATTGAAGAAGTATTTCACTTTTGACATAATGAAATCCATAATTGGGTGAAAGTGGGTGAGAAAGGATGGATAAATTATTATGAAAATTTGGAAAAAAGGTGTAAAATGGTATATGTGGAAAATGGGAGGATTGTGGAACAAACTCCATCATTATCTATAGAATTTGTATTAAATTGTGAATTTTTGTTGAGTGAGAAAAAATGGGAGTGTCAACAAAGCTTGCGCATCTACATCTAGAGGTGAAAAAGGAAGAGTTTTCACTAAGAATCTATGGGGTTCTACTCCACTAGTTCTTCTTCATTATCCCACTTTTGTATCATGAGTATTAATCCCCTTAGGTGAGCTGTTTGGGATTGAAAATGTGACTTTATACCATTTCGAGAGGAAATGATATGCAAACTCTATGATTTTATTTCTATTTATTATCTTCTACTTCTATGTTATTTCCCAATGGATTACCTTGTGGTTTGTGCTTCCAAACACCTAGGTTCTAGGGGAAATGGCTTATATGTAGCTATTTTATAATTTGCTCCTAGGTACAACTATTGGACCCTAGGTATCTTCCCATCTTCATACATATCTCTCCATTCTCCTACTCACATGTGTGAGATCTAAGTAGCTAGTTTGTAAACACTTAGTTGTATTGGCTTGAAGCTACTTAATGGCTACGTGGGATGTGACATGAGATGTAAAACCCTCATCTCCACACTTCATTTATACTCTTGGATCCAATTTCCCTACGTTATTCCATTCTAGAAGCCTACACTTTTTAGACCTTAGTTGAATTCCACCTAAACCCTAATCACATGAGCTTGGAAAGGCTCTAGCCCCCTATGAACATTGTATTCCATCCATGGAAAATTAGTAGTCTAGGGAAATTATCCATCTCTAATCAATTTTTTGATAATCTAAATGGATGATTGATGCTTGCATGTTATGACTCCCAACCTAGGTAATAGTCACATCATCCAAACTTCCATTAATTTCTTAAAACCCTAGGTTTCTTGCTTATTTACATAGTGTTAGTCTAATCAGTTTGTTTACTTTTTTAGATAGTTGACTTTTTCATTTTAGTATAACTTGCTAGGATAGTAGTCTTTTTGGTAGTTTCTTATTCTTTCTTTAGTTTCTTAATTCATAGTTAAGTCATTGCTTTCTCTTTTAGTCTGAATTGCTAGAGTACTGTGTATTTTGCCTAGTTTAGCAAGTTGCAATCCCTATATTGCTAAATAGAATTACCTTTCTAGTTTAGTGCCTAGTGATATCTTTTTCCTTCTTTATTTAGCATATTGCATGCTTTCATTATTAATTATACTAATGTGTATAGGGTTAATGTAGGTTCACTTCTTGCCTTTTCTTAATTGCTTTCTCACACTAGTGTAACTTCTAAAACCAAGATCAGACCTTTGAAACCCTAATATCTTCTCTATGAACCTTTCTTAAGAAAACTAACCTCTAGTTCCCCATCTATCCATTTGGTTCGAACCCACATGCCATTTTCATATTACTCCTAAGCTTGTACGCTTGTAGTTTTGTAAAACAATGTGTCCAACCTGGGTTTTATGAATATCTAGGTACCCAAGTGTGTGCTTAAGGCACATACAACCACATAAATTACCTAGGTGTCATGTGGACACATCAGTAGACATCCTAACAAAATGTTTTACACCATGACTTTTTATTGAGTAATTTAATTATCATTTTTATTTACAAAAAAATTGAACATAATTTCAAACAAAGTTTAAGTAGCTATTCCAAAACTCTTTTCCATTAAAAAAAAAGAAATTGGTGAATTTTATATTTTTTTGTAGATTTGTAAGAAGTCCCTATAATACATGAAACGAATCAAGAAAAGTTCATAAGAAAATCAAGTGCACAAATTATCTAGACCACTTATGCTAAACTAATCGAAACCCCCAACTAGTTTGCATCAACAACCACCTATATTGATGGGAGACATACAGGTGTAGAACATGGAGTTATTATTCTAAATTAGATATTTATCCATGGTATAGTATAATGACACAATAGGGGAAATTGCATTGACTATTCCCATTCATAACTAGTCAACGTCAAATCCCTAGTCCTTCCCATGACCAAGGACTATTTTTTTTCAAGAAAGAGATTTCATGCCAAACCTTAACATCCACCAGATTCCAACCCCTAAAACCACACACAATTAAGATTGAGAGATCATCTCAAAATTTTACACCTCATGTCCCCTTCCCCATTCTAAAACCACTTGAACTCCATACAACATTCCTAAAATGATATTCACTTATCCATTTAATGATATTGGACACCCTTCTCCTATACCAGACCTCCTTATTTTTTTTATTCTTTTGATCTAGATCCTATTATCCCTAAGGTTTTGAAAAAAGATTTAAATGCCCCACTTGTCTCTATAAGTCATCATCAAGAGATACACACATGCAATATCCACCATTATTGCACAATAGGGTGGATACTCATCCCCACCTCATAAAGGAGTTTCATTTAACAGTAGTTACCAATATAGACACCTAACTACAATCTCATCTTTATAGAACAATAATTTCCATGTAGGAAGAAGACACATTAGAAATATGAATCAAAACTTCCACTTGAAATCCTCCAATTGGTATTTGTTCCACTTAAAGAATTTAAAAAATTGTTTAGTTCACGAGTTTTTCCTCTATGTGGCTTGGTGTAAATGGTGATTTTTTTATTTATTCTTAATTATCATCTCTCACCTAGATTCTAGTATGTCACCTTGTTTCTTTTCCATCCATAAGGTAATCTTTTTTTCTTATTTTAACATCATAACTAATATTTGTATGATTCTATTCCTTTAAATAATTGTTTTGATGATATTAGGACCGAGATTTGAGAGGGGAGCCACTTCTTACTCAATTAAATATAAGGAATAATCCTAATACCATAACGATATTTTTTTGGAAGAGAATCTGATCCAGTTTATTAAAATAGTATGATCGAAATGCAAAAATATAGTAGTAAAAATGTTTCTAACTATAGAATTTTGTAACATTTCAAGGTGACACCCATATGGCTGATTGCATAAGCCAGAAGCCATCATGCTAATCCTAGATGTACAAGGTAATCCAACTACTTAAACTCCATCTCCTATGGAACATCAACTATGAATGATTAGGGTCTGACCAAATTAGTCACCCCTCTGTATTCCTCTATACCTAATGGGAAGGAAGAAATCCCCACAAAAGAAGAAAAGGTGGAAATTTATCAACAAACACTAGTATCTGCACATAATAGGGAAATCAGAAGTAAAAGGAAAATGCAAGAACAATTAATATATCAAGGCTGCCATCTTAAAAGAGATAAATGAAATCATCTAAGTGGATTAAAAAAGAATGATTCCCACTATGGTATTCAAGTGTAAAGGGATAAAGTCAAATCTTGTCATCATCATAGTTCACAACTAAGATCAACATGCAATTTTTTATGAAAAGACTATAATAAATGGACAACACATTCATGGAAACACTACCAAAAACTAATGGGTATTATCACTAATAAAAGGGGCACCAATAACTAAAACAACAGGCATCACCACCCAATAAAAAATGTAAGAGGTGTCACCACCCCAAACAATGGGCATCACAACTAAAAAAGGAGTAAAGGGTGCCATCACTCAATTACTCGATAATGTGTAGCCAAATAGTTGAAATAATAATATATCAAGAATCACAACACACTTTCATAGAACATGCATCACCACAAAATTCCTAAAGAAACTATAGGCATCACCGTCTTAAGTGTGATAATTGATTACATTATGCTAGTCATCATAAATCCATGCTTACAAATAATAAGTAATTGTTGACCTAGAGATTATACATTGTCCATATTTTGATAATGACTCAACCATTCAATTCATATGTATCTAATATGTGTATTCAAGATTGATCTTTGGTGTTAGGTACATGAAAACAATCAATTTACACCACCCCTAGCTTGTTAAAGTTCAAGTCAAATGCAATGCAAGTGTACTAATAAGGAAATCCATTCAAATGACCTTAGAAGATTTTTATAATCACTTGTATTGATGATATGACTTGTAACTAAGATGAGAAAAATATGTGGGACACTTAGTACCAAGTTTTAATCACTTTTTAATCACTTTAGAAAATTGATCACAAACTGCTGATCGATCGAGTTTCAATCTCGACCGATCCCTTGTATCAATTCTCTAATGATATGCATCAGTCGAGTTCCCTAGGAAAAACTCGACCGATCCCTTGTACCAAATGGGTTACTGACCAAATGCGATTTTAGATGATCGGTCGAGTTCCCTAGGACAAACTCGACCGATAGTTTGAAAATTGGGTTTGTCTTTTAGCCGATCGGTCGAGTTACCTTTATTGAAACTCGACCAAATGTATTGTACGGAAAATGCAGAAAAAGTGATTCTAACTATTGGTGACTTGTCTGGATGAAAATAGATCTGTTTCCTTGAGCAAAAAAAGCTACAATTCGACTCTAAGTGTTCCCCAACTCTAGGGATCACCCCCAGCTATATATAGGACCAATTGGAGTTCATTCCAAGGTTTCGCATTCACTACATACAAGGTCCTTGCTATAGTTTAGTGTGCTACCACCCCTTGAGCCCCTTTCTCTCTCTAGTTTACACTTCATTTAGTGATTTTTGAGTGAGTTAGGATTATTGTAAGAGAGATCCACCTTTGTGCATGTAAAGCTCTCAATCTTCCACTACTTCCCTATCACCTTCTTTCATGAAGAAAAGCTCAAGCAAGCTCCATCGAGTGAAGAAGGAGATGTAGCTAGTCCTCTTCAAGGTTGATGAAGAGGTGGAAATCTTCTCTAGGTGAAGGAGAAGGCAAAGGCTGAAGATCCAAGAGGAGAAGCAAAGTCCTTTAAGGAGGAAGACTTGAGATTGAATGGGTAAGACCTAGGTGAAGGCTGAAGATTCAAGCTAAGTGGGTAATTTCCTTATTAAGGTGTCAATCTCCTTATGGTTGGATGGGTAAGTCCTTTGGTGGTCTATTGTTGTAAATCTCTATGGTAATATATAGAGAAAAACACTTGCAAAGTCCTAGAGGTTGACCTCTCTAGGTAGTGAACTGACTCACTTCTAGTTTGAAGTATGGAACCACCCTACATCCCTTTGTCAAGTGTTTGCTATCAATCTCTCTCATCCTTGGTATTCTTGTTAGATATCACTTCAAATTTCCATTAAGCTATTACTCCAGATTAATATAATTTGAAGGTCTAATCTATTTTGTGAGAAATTTTGTAGCTCTATTCACCCCCCGACTCTAGATCCCCTAGATCCAACAAGTGGTATCAGAGCTAAGGATCTTCTCCAACAATCTCCCATGAGATGAGAAGATGGGCGACAACCTAGAGGGAGGCTTCTCCATGTGCCCTCCGATCTTTGATGGCGCCAACTTCCCCTATAGGAAGAGAAGGATGCAATTCTACATTAAAGGTATGAACTTTGATATGTGAAAGGTGATGGTTACACCTTCCAAAGATCCAAGAAGAACTATTGCAACATGGAGTGAAGCTGCTCTCAAGGAGGCTCAACTCAATGCAAAGGCCATTAGCATCCTCTACACAACCCTCACTCCCACAGAGTTCAACCGGATCTCATCATGGGACACCACCTATGAGATTTGGGACAAGCTGTGCATCACATATGAAAGCACAAAGCAAGTAAAGGAGGCAAAGATCTACATGTTGAGCAACCTCCTAGAAAACTTCAAGATGGGAAAGAAAGAAGGCATTGCGGAGATGTATTCAAGGCTGAATGTCATCATCAACGGGCTGGCTTCTTTGGGAACAACTTTGGATAGAGGCATCATCAACTCAAAGATCTTGAGAACTCTTCCAAAGAGATGGGAGTCAAAGGTCACCTCCATTGAAGAAGTAAGGAGCCTTGGTGACATCCCAACTGAAGAACTCATTGGCAATCTTCAAGCCCATGAGCCTAGACATGACAACCAAGAAGAAGAATGTAACATCCCTGACATGGGTTATGGATTAACCCTAGAAGTTTTGCTAAAATAAGTTATTTACAAAACTCATTCTAATCTTTTGAAAAGTAATTAAGACTCTTTCTGAAGTTTGTTTTCAAGTGTGAGCTTAATTGCAAACTATTTGTGCATTATATGATAGTCTGAGTGTAAAAGTGCAATTTAACAAAGATGAGGGGTTACATTGCAATATGTCACATGTTGAAAGTGATTTAGTATCATATGAGAGAGAATGATGCTAAGTGGTGGCTCGTGGAAAGCCTAAATTCCAAGTTTGAGCTTGTTTGAATAATGTTAGTGCCTTGTGCACCAATTTTTGTACAAGTTGTAATTTACCAAAAATGTAGAGTTAATATGCAAATTACCACCACTAGAGTGTCCCTACTCCCTCTATGTATCATTTGGAGGAGAGATAAATAAGGAGACATCATGTTTGAATCATATTTGAATGATGGTTATCTTGGTGATGGAAAGAACAAAGAGATAATGTATAGTTGAAGCCCTTACTTGAGTTATATCGAGTTGTAGACTTGATATGGGAATGCCTATCGACCAAGGAGCCATAGAGGAGATCCCATATCGGTTTGTGAACTTTTGGTAAAGGCCATGATGACCTAAGCACCTCAAGGAGGTGATCCATGATGAGTTAGATACTCCTTGCAAAAAGTGTATCGGTTTGCATAATTTGGGTGATAAAGATGAGATATCTTATCCAACAAGATAAAGGATGGCCGAAATATCATCTATATATTATCCTCTAGACTTTTTCATATCAATATAAATGAGAGTGCATGCATGGACATGTGTAAACCATGCATGGTCACGTGTCACCTAGCAGCATATGGTGCAGACACCTCTTATACACTCTTTCTCGTGAACCCCAAGTATATATACCTCTCTTTTCACCTACTGATGGAAGTTTATGAACCCCACAACTCTCTTTCTTGGAGATATCATGCATACCCTCTTAGATATTGTGCATAGTATCTCAAGGAGCAAGGAAAGCCCGAACACCAAGCTTAAAGTGAGGCCATGGTCGTCTTCAACCTTGGTTGAAGCATGATTCTCTGGTTATAGTTATTCCTCTCTTTTCTTCTTCACCAAGTTCTTAACTATGGTGATTATTTGTGTATGGAGGTGTTGTGAACGAGACTTGGACCTTGGATAAGCTCATCTTCAACCTTAGGAACGTGATTCTTTGGAGCTTGGAGCTTTGAAGTTGTTCTGAAGGAGGGTTATATAAATTGAACCCAACTATGTTATTATTCACCTTTAGTATTGTTGAACTTGTTGATCTACTTTCAATTTCAAATTCCTTTGATTAATTGATGATCCTTTGAGTTCCAAAAGTATCTTAGGACTATTTTCCATGATCTAGAACCATAAGAACAAGAATCTAGAGGTTGATGATGATGAAATCATTATGGTCTAACCAGATATTGGGTTGAAGTACCTCTAACCTGATATGATGGAGTGAATACACCATTAACATGATATGGTAATGAGTATGTACCTCTTGCACGATATGATGATGGAGTGCACACCTTGTGAATGATATGTTGTTAAGCATACACTATGTGCACGATATAAGGTCAGGTATACACCCTATGCATGACATGAAGTCAAGCATATACTCCCACCTGATATAACAAACCCTAGGTGATAAGTAACCTGACATGTTGATATGTACACACCATAAACAAGACATGGTGATGAGTGTATACCTCCTAGGAGATATATATGAGTAAACTTTACGCACACTGTGAGCATGATATGGGGTCAAGTATTCACCTCCTACATGATATGGTGTTAGAATTATACTCTAACGTGATATGGGTTGAAACCCTAGATGGTGATATGAAAATTGATATGATAAACTCAAGATGATGGGTAAATCGATATAAAGATGAGTGAACATCTCATGAAAGATATGAATTATACCTATAGGTACCTTGTGCACTATATGAGGACAATTCCATATCTCATGCACAATATATTGTCAATTGAATTTTCTAGTCAATATAGCACTAAAACCCTTGGTGATGGAATGAGACCCGATACACCTTATCATTGTTGACTCAAGGTCAGTTAGGTCAATGTTGACTCACGTCTAAATTGACTAAACCCGTTTTTTGATGATGACTAACCATTCCACATATTGGTGTCTAATGTATCTACTTGAGTGATTTCAGATTAGGTATAAACACACTCCAAATGCCCTAACTTGCGCATATCAAATTGGAGAAAAGACAAGTCAAAGTCATACAAGAGTACGTTTTTGTAATATGATGTATATCCATTAGAATCATGTTGTAAATCACTTGTAATGATTGTATGACTTGTAATTAAGCTTAGAAAAATATCAGGAACACTTAGATCGAATATTAGAGCACTTAAGATGCATCTTTGAAAATCAATTACAGGCACTTGGTCGGTCGAGTATCCCCAGCCTGAAACTCGACTGATCAACCTTGGTCGATTTTCTGAAGACTGCATCAGTCGAGTTGTTCACTCACAGAACTCGAGCGATTGGGTAGTAGGCCATTTCCAGTTGAAATGGTCGGTCGAGTTTCCTCAGGACAAACTCGATCAATCCTTTGAACATCGGTTTGCCTCCTACTTGATCGGTCGAGTTACACCCATTAGAACTCGACCGATTGCACTGTACGGAAAAGTGCAGAAAAGTGTTTCTAGCCATTGTGGAGTTGCAACAAGTGAAAATAGATCTGTTTGAAGCCACAAAATGGCTAGTTTTCATTCACAAGTGTTCCCAAAGGCTAAGAGGCATCCCCATCTATAAATAGGACCCCTTGGGCTTCATTCCAAGGTTGAGCATTCATTGCAAACTCTTTGTGAGGCTCCTATTCTATAGTTGAGTGCTTCCTACAGCCTCCTCTCTCTCTCTAAGCTTAATCACTTGCTACATCCATTAGAGTTAGTAGGAAATTTGTAAGAGAGCTAGTCCTATATGTATATCTTGTGAGGCTCTCACTTCCACCACCTCCCCATCTCTCATTTGTAATCATGAAGATGAAGGTTCTCTCTCTTGTCCAAGAGAGGTGAAGAAGAACAAGGGAAGGAGTCCCTTGGTGAAGATCAAGGCAGTAGACTTGGAGCTAGAGTGGGTAAGCCCTTGGAGAAGGCAAAAGACTCAAGCTCAAGTAGGTAAGACCTTGGTGGAAGCTTCTCCGAGTGAAGGTGAAGTCAAAGGCGGAAGATCCAAGAAGAGTGGGTAATTCCTACAAGGCCGAAGACTTGTGCAAGAGTGGGTAAGTCCTTGGAGAAGGCCGAAGACTCTTGCAAAGTGGGTAAGTCCTTGGTAAGGTTGAAGACTCTTTGTATTGGATAGGTAAGTCCTTTGTTGGTCATGTATTGTAAGTCTTATAAGTGAATATAAGAGTGCAATTGTTGGAAGTCCTAGAGGTTGACCTCTCTAGGCAAGTGGACTGAAACACTTCTAGTTTGAAGTGTGGAACCACTCTAAATAGTTTGTCTATTTGGTGCATATTCAATCTCTCTCTCCCTTGCTATGTATGTTTTAGTTGCACTCAAATTACCTATTTAGCAACCTTATCTTGTCATATATCTTGAAGGTTTAATGAGTTTTGTTTAAGTCCTTTCAGCTCTATTCACCCCCCCTCTAGAGCATCTAATTACCCATCTAGGATCCAACAAGTGGTATCAGAGCGGGTCTTCTCCAAGCATACTTCAACAAGTAGGAGAAGATGGGTGACTACCTAGGAGGGAGACTCTCAGCCAGCCTTCCAATCTTTGATGGGAGCAACTTCCTCTATTGGAGAAGAAGACTTCAATTCTACATCCAAGGATCAAGTCTCGAGATGTGGAAAATGGTGAACAGCCCATACATTCTACCAAAGACAAATATTGAAGAATGGGATGAAGCCACCTTGATGAAAGCAACCTTGAATGCTAGAGCCATGCACATCCTATATGCCTCCATGACCCCCACCGAGTTCAACCGGATTTCCTCTTGTGAGATGGCCTATGAGGTATGGAGAAAGCTTTGCATCACTTATGAAGGGACAAATCAAGTGAAGGAAAGCAAAGTCTACATGCTCAAAGGGATGCTTGAGAACTTCAAGATGGGAAAGGAGGAGAGCATAGCCAACATGTACTCAAGGCTCAACACCATATTGAATGGTCTTGCTGTTCTAGGACATCCTATGTCTAGTGGAGAGATCAACTCAAAGATCCTTAGAACTCTCCCCAAGAGGTGGGAATCCAAGGTGACTTCTATTGAAGAAGCAAGGTCTCTTAGGGATATTCCTATTGAAGAGCTCATTGGAAATCTACAAGCACATGAAGCTACACTTGACAAGAGGGAGGAAGTAGAAAGACAAGAGGAGAAAGAACTCAAGAGAATGAAGAAGGCTGAAATCAAAGCTCAAATCAAGGCTATTGTTGGTCAAGCTTCTCCATCCTCTCAAGTTGAAGAAGATGCCATGTACTCCAAGGGTAGATTCTAAAAAGGCAAGTCCTCCTCCACACGGTGCTTCACATGTGGGAAGAAGGGTCACTACAAGGAAGATTGCCCACAAGTCAAAAAGACCGATCACACAAGAAGAAATGGCAATCAAGCTCAAGTGGCTCCTCCAACTCAAGCTCAAGTGAAGATTCATGTGAAGGATCAATCTCAAGCTCTAGTGATGAAGGAGAATGTAATTTTGCTCTTATAGCATCAACAAGTGAAGACTCAAGTGAGGTAAATCTAGACTCTTTGGATAAAGAATCTTTAATTGCTATTATTCATGATATTTGTGCCTCTTTTAAGTCTTCTAAAAAGAAAAAGAAAAAGCTTTCTAGAATTGTTGATAATTTGCATATAGAACTAGATGATCTTGAATATGCTAATTCTTGCTCGCTTAATGATAAAAATGATTGTCTTAGCCAAGTAGACTCTCTTAAACTTGAAATTTCTAGTTTGCTTGATAAGATTAAATTTCTAGAAGCTCAACCTCTCATGCCTAGTTCTAATGAAGAGCATACTTTAATTGTTGATTCTCTCATGCATGACATTGATGTTCTTAAACATGAAAACAAGGACAAAGAATTTGTTTTGCATGAATTAGAAATAGAAAATGCCTCCTTGCTTGCTAAAATCAATGGGCATGAATCTTGTTCTAGTTATACAAATAGAGAGAATGATGTTGTTGCTCTTCATATTGATAGAGATTCTTATTCAACTAAATCTCTTTGCTTAGAAAATGATCTTTTGCATGCTAGAGATAATATTAATCAATTGTCTTCGATTATTGCTTCTCTTAAGCATGATAATGATAGTTTGAGATTTTCTTTGCAAAGATTCTTAGTGGGTAAAAAGAATCTTAATCAAATCCTAGACCATACTACCAAACAAATGGGTAGAGATGGCATTGGACTTGACTGTAGCCAAAGGAACAACAAAGACAAAGGACCTTCATTTTTTAATGAAGAGTCCTCCAGTTCCAAGGCTATGGGCACTTGTAATCATTGCAATGATTTTGGTCATTATTCTACTTGTTGTCCTTTTAGAAAAGCACCCAAGAGCAATAGGATTTGGGTTGCTAAACTAACTCCTCCGGACCCAAAAACATGATTGGGGACCATTTCATCTTTCTTCTTTTAGGTACTTGCAAATGGATTGACTTGAGCTATTGAATTGCAAATTGACTTGTCAATCCACATGAAAGAAGAAAGGTGAGATGTGTAGAGGGTGACAAAAAGTGGAAAAAGGAAAAAGGAATGGTAAGCACAAAGGTAATGTTCTTCTTGCTTCTAACCAATCCTAACTTGTTTTGTCAAGATGGTGTGCACTATACATATTGTTTTTGAGTCAAAAGTGGTATTTGTGATTCTCTTCACACTCTTGCTCAAAAACTGTTTCTAATGCTTCTATAGTGCATTACTAACTTACTTAGACATGTTTGGATATGGTTTGTATTTTTAGCATGCCTTTAAATATGTTTTCATGAAATATATATGCCTTTTGACAACTGATCTGTCGATCGAGTTTGCCCTACTGAAACTCGACCGATAGGCACCAATGGGTGTTGCTAACAGTTGTCATCGGTCGAGTTGTCAATGCTCAGAACTCGACCGATAACATTGTGCACAGAATACACAATTGTCTTATTGGATGAGAATTTCTCTCTAAACTAGATTTTCTCAACCAATAGCCTTATTCTTTGGCACTATCATTTCGTACCTTTATATATGCATATTGCCATGATCTAAATTGCCTATCTTGCTTACAACTCTATCTTTCAAATTGCTCTAAATTGGTATATCTATATCTTGCAATTACTTGCCTTGAGTTGTTTTGCAGGTTTTGATGATGATCTCTTTGGATCTCTTGGTTGTGTCTAAAAATTGCTTCCGTTGTACTCTAACTTGCTACATCTATCTAGGTGTATATCTTGTTTTGATACAACCTTGAGATTCTTATGGGTAATCATCTTTTGGTAAGGATGCATATCTTGTGAGTTATATCCTTTCATGCATCTAAAATTGCTTATCTCTTTGTTTGGATATATCTCTTCATCTACTCATAGCTTACTTTATCTTGTGTATCTTTTGGTACCTCTTGCTATGATCTAGATCCTACTAGTAGTCCTAACTTGTGATATCATCTACTAGTAGTTCATATACATGTAGTTCTAACCTTGTTTACAAATTTCCATCTTTGATCATCTATATGTTATGCTTGTATCTTATCTCATACATGCTCAAGATTGTTCCTTGAATTGCATATCTACTATCTTGAGTTGCTTCCATAACATTGTGATGCAGGGCACATAGAGCTAAATTATATGTAGAAATTGGAGTATTTTTGGATTTTATGCAGATTTTGCTCCAGTTTCAGTTTTTGGTGCAAGCCTAGTGTTTTTCATGTAGAAACAACCTTCTAAGCAAGACTCATCACTTTGCCATGAGCTCTGATGGTTTTTGGTCAAATTTCATCATCTTGAGGGTCAAAATTGTGATTTATTGTTTTTCTGCAGCACTTTATCTTGCATTTTTGGGTTGTTCAAGTATATGCTTTAACTTGCTTTTCTTTCTATGCTTGGACAAGACCCTATCTGTGCTCTTCTACTCTCCTTATATATTTTTGTTATCTCCTTTCTCTTTAACAAGTGATGTTTCTTATTTCTTCATAACCCCACTTTTTGAAATGACAAAGGGGGAGAAAGGTATGTCTTCTTGTAAAAGAGGAAGAAGGCATGTCTTACATGAAGAGGAGAAGCATGTTCATGAAAAGGGAGAAGGTAAAGGGGAGAAGACATATATGTGTAGAACATATATGAGTAGAAGACATAATATTCTATAAATGTTATGAAAGCTAACCATGTAGGAGAAATAGCATCAATTGAGGGGGAGTATGAAAACTCCATGCCCATCAATTGAGGGGGAGCATATGAACTCCATTCTATTGAAACCCCTAGGTTTCTCCAAAGTTATGAATTTACTTAAATGCTTTCAATACATTTATGGAATGGTTTGTCATCTTCAAAAAGGGGGAGAATGTTGACTCAAGGTCAATTAGGTCAATGTTGACTCACGTCTAAATTGACTAAACCCGTGTTTTGATGATGACTAACCATTCCATATATTGGTGTCTAATGTCTCTACTTGAGTGATTTCAGATTTGGTATAGACACACTCCAAATGCCCTAACTTGCGCATATCAAATTGGAGAAAAGACAAGTCAAAGTCATACAAGTGCACATTTTTGTAATATGATGTATATCCATTAGAATCATGTTGTAAATCACTTGTAATGATTGTATGACTTGTAATTAAGCTTAGAAAAATATCAGGAACACTTAGATCGAATATTAGAGCACTTTAGATGCATCTTTGAAAATCAATTACAGGCACTTGGTCGGTCGAGTTTCCCTAGCCTGAAACTCGACCGATCAACCTTGGTCGATTTTCTGAAGACTACATCGGTCGAGTTATTCACTCACAGAACTCGACCGATTGGGTAGTAGGCCATTTCCAGTTGAAATGGTCGGTCGAGTTTCCTCAGGACAAACTCGACCGATCCTTTGAACATCGGTTTTCCTCGTACTTGATCGGTCGAGTTACACCCATTACAACTCGACCGATTGCACTATACGGAAAAGTGCAGAAAAGTGTGTCTAGCCATTGTGGAGTTGCAACAAGTGCAAATAGATCCGTTGCAAGCCACAAAATGGCTAGTTTTTGTTCACAAGTGTTCCCAAAGGCTAAGAGGCATCCCCAGCTATAAATAGGACCCCTTGGGCTTTATTCCAAGGTTGAACATTCATTGCAAACTCTTTGTGAGGCTCCTATTCTATAGTTGAGTGCTTCCTACAGCCTCCTCTCACTCTCTAAGCTTAATCACTTGCTACATCCATTAGAGTGAGTAGGAAATCTGTAAGAGAGCTAGTCCTATATGTATATCTTGTGAGGCTCTCACTTCCACCACCTCCCCATCTCTCATTTGCAATCATGAAGATGAAGGTTCTCTCTCTTTTCCAAGAGAGGTGAAGAAGAATAAGGGAAGGAGTCCCTTGGTGAAGATCAAGGTAGAAGACTTGGAGCTAGAGTGGGTAAGCCCTTGGAGAAGGCAAAAGACTCAAGCTCAAGTAGGTAAGACCTTGGTGGAAGCTTCTCCGAGTGAAGGTGAAGTCAAAGGCAGAAGATCCAAGAAGAGTGGGTAATTCCTACAAGGCCGAAGACTTGTGCAAGAGTGGGTAAGTCCTTGGAGAAGGCCGAAGACTCTTGCAAAGTGGGTAAGTCCTTGGTAAGGTTGAAGACTCTTTGTATTGGATAGGTAAGTCCTTTGTTGGTCATGTATTGTAAGTCTTATAAGTGAATATAAGAGTGCAATTGTTGGAAGTCCTAGAGGTTGACCTCTCTAGGCAAGTGGACTGACACACTTCTAGTTTGAAGTGTGGAACCACTCTAAATAGCTTGTCTATTTGGTGCATATTCAATCTCTCTCTCCCTTGCTATGTATGTTTTAGTTGCACTCAAATTACCTATTTAGCAACCTTATCTTGTCATATATCTTGAAGGTTTAATGAGTTTTGTTTAAGTGCTTTCAGCTCTATTCACCCCCCCCTCTAGAGCATCTAATCACCCATCTAGGATCCAAAAATCATTTTGTGTAAAGGATTATTGTGAAAGCGTTCAACCTGATATCTAGCTATCATTAAAAAATATGATATGAAGGATTCCTTGAGAGGCATGAAAAGTTACGAGCATAATGGTCTACCCAATATGCAAACCCGATATGATCAACCCACATGGTAACCCAATATGATAAATCATAGAACTTGATATGGTATTATGTGTAGATCACTAAATTGATACCATGATGAGGCATATACCCCATGCACTATATGGTGCACACCTTGTGCACGATATAGTATCAAATATACTCTTGTACCTGATATGAGGTCAAGCACATAACTCATACATGATATGGAGCTAACTTGAGATGATAAGATCTAAGTGATAGCCAATATGATATGGATACACATTATGGTGTTAGGGGGTACACCCTAAACATGATATGGTGATGTGGTTACACCACATGACCCATAGGGATACCCGATATAATGTTAAGGTTGTATCTCAAGCACAATATGGTAGCATAAACATATCTTGACACCCGATATGGTGGGAAACCTTCAATCATATATACTTGATTGAGTGACCTATGTTGAGTGTTGTGTTAAATGCAACATTAGAAGATAATGAATTTAGTGCAATTTTATAATGGTGATCTGATGTACCTTAAAGAGGAGAATAGAGCCAAAAGTATGGTGCAATCAACATCATAGTGATGTTGAAAGAGAAACTTATATTTGAATAACAATTGTGTAATGAGTATATGTTGATATTCCTAGTATGAATGGAGTATGAATCAGGGTTTAATCTTTTATGATGTAATCCCAAAAATCTAAGTGGTTAATAAAGGTAAATCTTAAATGATGAGTGATAATATGATCTTCAATCCTTAATTTGTTAATAAGGGGAAAACCCTAACCCTAATGAAGGGTGATGGTATGTATTACGACCCCACCTCCCGATAACCCCCAATTAAGGGAGACCAAGAGGTTGAAGCCGCACCCATTAATCTCGGATCAAAGGTTCGACATATAACCATAAACAATTATTAAATTCTAACAGACTATACTGAAAATGGTAATAAAATTTTTCTTTACATACCTTTCGAAAACTTGGATCTCTAAACTTCTATCCACATCGATACTAATCTATCTAATCCTCCTATGCACTTTAATTCTCTTTTAGTATCACATGTGCCACTTTACTGTTTGTTCTTTTCATTGTACCTAAAACGCCGACAAACAAAACGTCGGTCAGCCGTAGCTGGTATGTGGAGGAAACAATAAACATGCAACTATGATGACAATGTAATCATTCAATTACTTATTTAACAACCAATATTACATTTTAGATATAACTCCGCGATCCAAGAGTACCCTATCCTCTGTGTTGTCCCCATTAAATCCCTCATGATCCACCTATAAGTGAACCAGTTTCTAGGGTTGAGTCACATGGCACTACTCGTAAGTAGACCACTCCTTAACTCGAGATTTGCTAAAGAGTCTCTAACTCACGGTAACCTAGACCTTGCTCTAGGATTGCCCCTTTTTTTAGCTTTTTCAAAGTAACAGAGGTGGACCCAGATCTAGCCAGTTATATATACTCATTTATAGTGATATTCATAGTCACTTTATAACTGCATGAAATAAATAGACATCCAACAGTTAATTCATGCATTGAGGGAAACGTCGATAAAATCTTCAGGAAACTATTCGGTATAGTCATAAGCGTAACCACATACCTGATCCATAGTAACTTGATGTCCATGCATTAACATTCAACACAATTAATCAAGCAATCAACAATATCCTGAAAATAATGCATAACATTCAAGTGTCATTGTTTTATTCAAACATCCATAAGATCAACTTGGATTCCACCTTATGATTTCTAGGCCAACTTTAGGGTGTTATTAGGGTTTTAGCCTTCATTATGCATTTATCACTTTTAATGCTCTTTTAGTTCACAAACCCTAATTTCTGCATCATAGGCACAATTGAATGTCAGATAAGTCTAATATGTTTCTTTTACACTAAAACTATTATCTTTATCCTTTTTGGTCATATCCAAAACATTAAGGCTAATTATCATCTTCGGTTTCTTTCAAATTGACAAATCATATTTCATTATAGTTCAAGTCACATATATGAACCTTATTTATTACTATTTCCACTTTTATACACTAGGAAACACTAATTATCCAAATAATTCACATTGAAGATCTTTGGTACTCAATTAATCTTCGAATCATCATATTTTCATTTTATTCGTCGATTTGTACAATTAAAACCATTAGAATTCATATCAACATAAATTAGGGTTTCTAATCCCATTAAGGCATATTCACGTACATAGAACCCTAAATTAAACCAACTATATAAAAAGATCATCTTTTAAATCCTATTTTCACTTTTATTAACAACAGGTTAATATCAGCTTGAATTATCCATCTATCATCAAATCTAAGGGTTTTTCCTTAATTGAATCATTAAAGATGATAACTTTATGTACTTTTCCAATTTCAAGCATATAAACTCTAAATTAGACTAATCATGTGAAAAGTTCTTCCTTTTTGAACTCAATGTTCCTTTTTACATTTAACAGATTAATATCAACTCAAAAGATCCATTAAACCCTATTAAACACATTAATCATATCAAAGTAGGGTTTCTTAATCTTTAATTCATTAAAGATGATAATTTACACTATATTTTGAACTATGATCAGATTCAGGCTATAAAACTATTTTTATTGGATTCCTTGTGTTCTCCTGATCAAAATTCATTTATAACTTGTTTTAATCAGAGCTACAGTTAATTATCTACGAATTTTGCATTAAAACACTCACATGACCAATCGGATGGCGCCACGTCATCCAGCTCATGCAACGTGGCCCGCCTTCAGTTTATAACCGAATGTCGATTTTACCTTCCACTTAAGAGGTCCGTCTTTGGCGCGCTGAGGGGTAGAGTGGTCAAATACCGCCCGGGTCTTCTTCTTCCTTGGATCCGCGGCAGCAGCGCTGCCCTAGCTGTGATGGAGCAGCTTCCGCGCGGCGCTAGCCTTCTGTTCTGGATTGGATCTTCACCGGAAATGTCTCCCTTGCCTCCGCCGCTCTTGGGCGCACCTGGGGCACCGCCCAGATCGCGACATAGGTGGCTCTTTCGGGGGCAACATGTCAGCAACTCACGGCCAAGGTTTGGACCTCCAGCGGGTGCTACGTGGAGATGGGGGTACGCGGATGAAGGCAGAACATCGCTAGGCCTTAGTGAGAGTATCTCGCAACCAACAAGACTGCCTAACAGTTCCCCATTGAACCAGGGTCGTGATTCCCATCTTGGTTAGGGTTTTATGTGAAGGAAGAAGGAGAAAGGGGATTGCAGTGTGGGATTCTTTCCCGAACTCGAACCAAGACCTTACCCCTTTCATAGGGAAGAGAAACGAAGCCCTAGGATGGCTTTCCTTAAAGAAACGAAGTCCCTCTTCTAATGGGAATCGTTTTCCTTCAAAGAGAAGCAATGCTTCTCTCTTTCTTTTTCTCTCTCTCTCTTAGATATTTCATATTATTAGGAAAATCGAAATTCCTCTCCTTCAAACTCTTTATTTGCCTTTTAATCTATTGGCCACGAATATTTATACATATATATCCTTAGGAAAATACTTCCTTTTATCAAATTTAAATAATTAATGGATTATGTATTCCCATTATCTCTTTATTTTATAATTATGGTATTTTCTCTTCCTTTTCCTTTATTGGGGTTCCTTGGCACCCAAGAAACTTTATTATTTCGAAATTCTCTTTATTGGATATTTATTATCCTTCTAGATGCATCTTTAGGCATTATTTCACATTATCTTATTTATTTCTCATTAAAATATCTCTTTTTGAGAATTTCTCTTTCTTTCTCTTTTATTGTCCTCATTGGTATTTCTTTTATCATTAGGAATTCTTGGAACACGAAATTCCACAAAGGATCTCCTAATTACACCTTTTTCCCACTTATTCCAACATTTTATCATTATTTTCAATCTCTTTCTTATTAAAGAAATACTTAATTAATCTTTTCTTCTCTTATTGCTTTCGTTTTGCAACCTTGGACTCCTTGGTACCCAAGGAACCCAAGAGGCACGAAATCCTCTTTGTATTTACCTTCTAGAGGTTTCCTCATATTTCTTTTCTTAAAATTCAATTATCCATTTACTAATTGAATTTCCTTTGTTAATTTCCTTTTTATTGGGCCCAATAGCCAATAAAGCCCACAAATCAAACAACAAGGCTATTTTAAATGAAATCCAATTATTCTCAACCAAATATATGATTATTTGTTCAAACATCTTTAATATGATAAATTATATTTCTCACCACTTGAACCCAAAAATTGGGGTCATAACATCCTTCCCCTCTTATAGGAATTTTGTCCTCAAAATTCAAACAAGCAAACAAACAACTCAGGATAAGACTTTTCCATGTCCATCATTGGCCCCTATGTCGCCTTACCGTACTCATGGTATTTCCAAATAACCTTTATCATCACATATTCTTTTCTCTGAGTTCTTTCATCCTGGCATCTATAAACTACACAGGTGACTCAGGCCATTTCAGCCTCCCTTGGGGCTCACTAGGTTCATTGCTTAGCACATGGTCGGGGTACCTCACATAGCGCTCTAAATTGGACACATGGAAAACATCTCCCATTACTCTATCTTGAGGGGTAGGGTCAAACCTAACCTTCTCCACCCATCCATCTCTAATGGACCCATGTATCGGGGACTCAACTCTCTTAGATATAACTTAGAGAGGTCGGATTTTCATGTCGCATTTTCTCCCACAGTAACTTGTATGTCAGTCTACTTTGCATCTGCCCACGACTCTCATTGTCTTTAGGCTCCTTTCAACCCTTGCGCAATCAAAGTGACTTCATCTACATGTACTGGGGTCCCTTTTTCTAACCATCATGCGGTACTTTTCTAACCATCATGTGGTCCTTTCACCAACATTACCTTGAAGTGGTGACCGACACAACCTCCCTTACAGATCTTCATAGAAAACCCGATACTGGCAATGGTGGTCATTGTCACATCTTTCATAGGACAAGAACTGTCTCTAGATATCTCCCTGAACGAGCACACATGCCCTCATCAGACCCTTTAGTCTGGATCATACTAACCATAGTTAGCGGTGATAAACAAACATTGAGTTCTTCATGTACCTACTTCCACTTTATGGAAGTGAACTTTTAGATCAAACTCAAGAACCTTTGAACTCGCTTCATGGTGTGGTTGAACCATCTCTCTCATGGGTAGTTCAACTAGATCTGTCCCTTGACATAACTCTTTCTTTCTTATGTCATCTAGATAAGGCGATCTACCATAACCCATTTTGCATCATGACCTTCCTCGATCCAGGGAAGACCTATCACAACATCCATAGTGTTGAGCTCTCATTCCCTCTTAGGGATTCTTTTGTCCTCTATATCGATACACTGGGTTACTGGGGTTCGTCCTTTAGCTTGCATGGCCATAAACCACATGCTACCTCATCTTAAGCATCCAAAGTGCTATTGTCATTTTCCACGGCGTATGGTGATCTTCAACCATGATTTCTTGTATGTCATGATTCCTTCAAGATCTAATCCTTTGAAACCCTAAACCACTCTAGTCAGGGTTTCGTCACCTTCTCTTCTAAAGAGGTGCATCTGAGGTTCTACCACCATCCTTTCATTGCATCCAGGACTAGTCTGGCTAACCAAACAACCATAACTTTTCAATGTATCTTATTACATCTAAGTGTTGTCCAAACACCTCTCCTTTCCAAACTTAGGGTTAGCCAGAAAACCTCTTCTAGAATCTAGTCCAACAAGTCAGATGTGTCTCAACCAGATCATCCATTACCACTTCACATCCTTAGGTATTAGGTAACGTTGAAGACATACACTTCCATGTATTTCACTTATCATCTCACCTCAAAATCTATGTCTATCTTCATTAAGAACACTTCTCTGATTTCATCATCATGGTGATCAAACTCTACCTGGCATAACTTGTAGGTTCTACCTAATTCATGATAAAAACATCCTCTTAAGGTGCCTACTTCATTCCTTTTAGTGTTTGCAAGCCATCCATGTATCATTCACTTTACCAGGGTAGGTTATCTTCTCTATCCCCAATTCTCGTGGCAACATTCCAACCTAAATCATCTCTTATCTTTGGTGTATGCCATGCGTAATGTCCTATCTCTCATTCCCATAACGAGAGGAAATAGGCATTTGGCTGCAGTCCAAATACAGAGTTCTTCCTGTTCCAAGAGTAGAGATGGTACATCCCACCTTGCCAATACACCTTTACATCTAAGTTGCAACGTGCCACATATGTCTCTTCATCACAAACATTTCGATATCAAAGTTACCTTCATGGAAAACTAGTCTTGAACCTACTGAGGTTTATATCCTTGGTCATCTCCTCTAGGTCTATAGGGTACCGACTCTTTTGGGGTCATCCCTTTTCCCTCATGCATCAAGAGAGTGCCCTACTCATCTGCCCTTTGAGTCCCATGAGTTCATGAAGGTGATCAATCTTCTAACCCATGGCCCTCAGACAATGATAGCTGTTACCTCCCGACCCTATGGTCATGTGCAACAGGGGAATTAGGCAACTCCTACTTTCATCGGTCTTATCCCTACCTGACCCTAGGATAGACTTAGGATTCTCCATTACAGAACATGTTCACTTAGAACCTTACCCAAGTCTTCATCATCTCTCTTTCTGCATTCATGGGCTGACTCTCATCCGTTCATAGGCATTATGGCAACCTGCCTACCTTGGTCAAGCCCCATACTGGTTACCTCCATGGTAACACATTCCCATGCAATAGAGATGGAAATCTATGGGTCTGCAGATTCAATCTCATACTATGTACTTTTCACTTAGCTTTTCAAGATCCTATGAGACTTCTTTAGGTGACCTTAAACCAACAAAATTGATATACACCCTTCCAAAGGGGTCCCTCTCCCAGGATGGGAGGAAAACTATCTCTGAGGTCACAAAAGCTCTTAGGTCTAGGGTTTACATCCACACGAGCCTACTTAACCCTAGCAAACCATTAAGGCATAAGAAGCCCACTTACTGTACCATGCTAGGTCATACTTGTCCTCTTTCCTCAATACCGGATCAAGATCATTCTTTCCCTTATCATTATCCTAGTTGTGAGGGGTTCATCAAACATACCTTAAACTTAAGGGACTTCCCTTTTCCTTTATTCATGAGGCGTACCATGCTCGAAACTATAGAAACTTAATTCTCATCATGAGCATTAGGTATACCACTTCCCCTCTTAGGCCTAGGAACTCTAGGTTCACTTGTAGGTGTCCAACTGCATGCTCTATCTCTTAACTACGAACCAAGCATGCAAAAGGCATGACATGCACTTCTTGTCATCCTTCAACTTGAGTAACGCCTAGGGTTGGGTCCTCCTCAAGGACAACCAAGAAGGTACAAGGCCTCATAACCTGCTACTACACTTTTCTAGGTCTAAGGAACTCTTCTTCCTACCTCAAAAGGTAAACATCTCTACCATAGGCACGTAGGTACCAGAAGCTTCATCTTTTCTCTAGGTTTGGTCCCTCTAAAGACAACCAAGGTTTCATCAACTTTCAGGGATCGATCATGAGGCAACCACTATCATCCATTATTCAGGGTTTTAGGCTTCCAACCTTCTTGCTGGGTTTCCTTCTCTCTCTAGAGCTAACCCTACATCCAACCTCACCATTAGAGGTCCTCTCTTCATGAAGGTTCAACCTCAAAGGCATGCTCTACATGGGTGAAGCCTAGGTTCGAACTTATGGTTGCTCAAGATCATCCATAACCCTTTATGCTCCATCATGATTCCTTATCTAGGGTTTCATCCTACCGTCAGCACTATGACGTGCCCTAGGTTCCAGCTATGCCCTACTGGTACAAGCCCATGGGGTTTCTATGGTCCTTCACTAACATCATCATCCAAGGAGCTATCCTTTACCTTAACATGTACGACCCTTCCCAGGGTTGGGTTGTCAAAGGTGCTAGGTCTCCCATGGATCATATGGCACACCAAAGGCATGTCCTTTAAAACACCTGGTCCAACTCATCTCTCTCTAACCTTCACTTAGGTTTAGGGTTAGCATCATCCTCCGAGGATGTGCCAGGTCTCTACTTGGAATGGATATCTCTATCTCCAAGACTAACTTATCCTCCTGACCAGAAGGTCTAGCCTCAGGTCTCTTCTGAGGACATGACATCTTATGTCATACGGCCTAAGCATGTATCTATTATTTATTTTGCGCTTAATCTATTAAGCTTATGTCCATGACATCTTATTTACATGCCTTTCATTAATTTAGTGGAGGATTCCTTAAACCATATTAACCTTACCCATACCTCAAGAGGGTGAGGAGAAGAAAGGAAACCCTAATCCTTTATGTCCTTATCAGAATTTTGTGATGAGAAGGGATGAATAAGATGAGAAGTCCTAAAGGTATCTTATTTCGATTTATACCCTAAGACTTTGGCCAGGCGGTCACACGGGTCCGGGAGTTCTCGTATTCCGACTAGCGGTGCGGAGGAAAATCTTGCCAGCCCCCGGTCGTGATCCCTTTCTAGACACCTTCGTCTTTCGGATACTCCTCTAATAACTCCCTTGGGTTCTATGGAGTTTGTAAAATTTAATAATTACTAATGGTTACATGAAGAACCTAGGCGTTGATACCAAATGTTACGACCCCACCTCCCGATAACCCCCAATTAAGGGAGACCAAGAGGTTGAAGCCGCACCCATTAATCCCGGATCAAAGGTTCGACATATAACCATAAACAATTATTAAATTCTAACAGACTATACTGAAAATGGTAATAAAATTTTTCTTTACATACCTTTCAAAAACTTGGATCTCTAAACTTCTATCCACATCGATACTAATCTATCTAATCCTCCTATGCACTTTAATTCTCTTTTAGTATCACATGTGCCACTTTACTGTTTGTTCTTTTCATTGTACCTAAAACACCGACAAAAAAAACATCGGTCAGCCGTAGCTGGTATGTGGAGGAAACAATAAACATGCAACTATGATAACAATGTAATCATTCAATTACTTATTTAACAACCAATATTACGTTTTAGATATAACTCCGCGATCCAAGAGTACCCTATCCTCTGTGTTGTCCCCATTAAACCCCTCATGATCCACCTATAAGTGAACCAGTTTCTAGGGTTGAGTCACATGTCACTACTCGTAAGTAGACCACTCCTTAACTCGGGATTTGCTAAAGAGTCTCTAACTCATGGTAACCTAGAACTTGCTCTAGGATTACCCCTTTTTTTAGCCTTTTCAAAGTAACAGAGGTGGACCCGGATCTATCCAGTTATATATACTCATTTATAGTGATATTCATAGTCACTTTATAATTGCATGAAATAAATAGACATCCAACAGTTAATTCATGCATTGAGGGAAACGTCGATAAAATCTTCGGGAAATTATTTGGTATAGTCATAAGCGTAACCACATACCTGATCCATAGTAACTTGATGTCCATGCATTAACATTCAACACAATTAATCAAGCAATCAACAATATCCTGAAAATAATGCATAACATTCAAGTGTCATTGTTTTATTCAAACATCCATAAGATCAACTTGGATTCCACCTTATGATTTCTAGGCCAAATTTAGGGTGTTATTAGGGTTTTAGCCTTCATTATGCATTTATCACTTTTAATGCTCTTTTAGTTCACAAACCCTAATTTCTGCATCATAGGCACAATTGAATGTCAGATAAGTCTAATATGTTTCTTTTACACTAAAACTATTATCTTTATCCTTTTTGGTCATATCCAAAACATTAAGGCTAATTATCATCTTCGGTTTCTTTCAAATTGACAAATCATATTTCATTATAGTTCAACTCACATATGTGAACCTTATTTATTACTATTTCCACTTTTATACACTAGGAAACACTAATTATCCAAATAATTCACATTGAAGATCTTTGGTACTCAATTAATCTTCGAATCATCATATTTTCATTTTATTCGTCGATTTGTACAATTAAAACCATTAGAATTCATATCAACATAAATTAGGGTTTCTAATCCCATTAAGGTATTCACATACATAAAACCCTAAATTAAACCAACTATATAAAAAGATCATCTTTTAAATCCTATTTTCACTTTTATTAACAACGGGTTAACATCAGCTTGAATTATCCATCTATCATCAAATCTAAGGGTTTTTCCTTTATTGAATCATTAAAGATGATAACTTTATGTACTTTTCCAATTTCAAGCATATAAACTCTAAATTAGACTAATCATGTGCAAAGTTCTTCCTTTTTGAACTCAATGTTCCTTTTTACATTTAACAGATTAATATCAACTCTAAAGATCCATTAAACCCTATTAAACACATTAATCATATCAAAATAGGGTTTCTTAATCTTTAATTCATTAAAGATGATAATTTACACTATATTTTGAACTATGATCAGATTTAGGCTATAAAACTATTTTTATTGGATTCCTTGTGTTCTCCTGATCAAAATTCATATATAACTTGTTTTAATCTGAGCTACGGTTAATTATCTACGAATTTTGCATTAAAACACTCACTTGACCAATCGGATGGCGCCACGTCATCCAACTCATGCAACGCGGCCCGCCTTCAGTTTATAACCGAATGTCGATTTTACCCTCCACTTAAGAGGTCCGTCTTTGGTGCGCTGAGGGGTAGAGTGGTCAAATACCGCCCGGGTCTTCTTCTTCCTTGGATCCGCGGCAGCAGCGCTGCCCTAGCTGCGATGGAGCAGCTTCCGCGTGGCGCTAGCCTTCTGTTCTGGACTGGATCTTCACCGAAAATGTCTCCCTTGCCTCCTCCTCTCTTGGGCGCACCTGGGGCGCCGCCCAGATCGTGGCATAGGCGGCTCTTTTGTGGGCAACATGTCAACAACTCACGGCCAAGGTTTGGACCTCCAGCGGGTGCTACGTGGAGATGGGGGTACGGGGATGAAGGCAGAACATAGCTAGGCCTTAGTGAGAGTATCTCACAACCAACAAGACTGCCTAACAGTTCCCCATTGAACCAGGGTCGTGATTCCCATCTTGGTTAGGGTTTTATGTGAAGGAAGAAGGAGAAAGCAGATTGCTGCGTGGGATTCTTTCCCGAACTCAAACCAAGACCTTACCCCTTTTATAGGGAAGAGAAATGTAGCCCTAGGATGGCTTTCCTTAAAGAAACGAAGTCCCTCTTCTAATGGGAATCATTTTCCTTCAAAGAGAAGCAATGCTTCTCTCTTTCTTTTTCTCTCTCTCTCTTAGATATTTCATATTATTAGGAAAATCAAAATTCCTCTCCTTCAAACTCTTTATTTGCCTTTTAATCTATTGGCCACAAATATTTATATATATATATATATCCTTCGGAAAATACTTCCTTTTATCAAATTTACATAATTAATGGATTATGTATTCCCATTATCTCTTTATTTTATAATTATGGTATTTTCTCTTCCTTTTCCTTTATTGGGGCTCCTTGGCACCCAAGAAACTTTATTATTTCGAAATTCTCTTTATTGGATATTTATTATCCTTCTAGATGCATCTTTAGGCATTATTTCACATTATCTTGTTTATTTCTCATTAAAATATCTCTTTTTGAGAATTTCTCTTTCTTTCTCTTTTATTGTCCTCATTGGTATTTCTTTTATCATTAGGAATCCTTGGAACACGAAATTCCACAAAGGATCTCCTAATTACACCTTTTTCCCACTTATTCCAACATTTTATCATTATTTTCAATCTCTTTCTTATTAAAGAAATACTTAATTAATCTTTTCTTCTCTTATTGCTTTCTTTTAGCAACCTTGGACTCCTTGGTACCCAAGGAACCCAAGAGGCACGAAATCCTCTTTGGATTTGCCTTCTAGAGGTTTCCTCATATTTCTTTTCTTAAAATTCAATTATCCATTTACTAATTGAATTTCCTTTGTTAATTTCCTTTTTATTGGGCCCAATAGCCAATAAAGCCCACAAATCAAACAACAAGGCTATTTTAAATGAAATCCAATTATTCTCAACCAAATATATGATTATTTGTTCAAACATATTTAATATGAGAAATTATATTTCTCACCACTTGAACCCAAAAATTGGGGTCATAACATCCTTCCCCTCTTATAGGAATTTTGTCCTCAAAATTCAAACAAGCAAACAAACAACTAAGGATAAGACTTTTCCATGTCCATCATTGGCCCCTATGTGGCCTTACCGTACTCATGGCATTTCCAAAGAACCTTTATCATCACATATTCTTTTCTCTGAGTTCTTTCATCCTGGCGTCTATAAAGTACACAGGTGACTCAGGCCATTTCAGCCTCCCTTGGGGCTCACTAGGTTCATTGCTTAGCACATGGTCGGGGTACCTCACATAGCGCTCTAAATTGGACACATGGAAAACATCTCCCATTACTCTATCCTAAGGGGTAGGGTCAAACCTAACCTTCTCCACCCATCCATCTCTAATGGACCCATGTATCGGGGACTCAGCTCTCTTAGATATAACTTAGAGGGGTCGGATTTTCATGTCACATTTTCTCCCACAGTAACTTGTATGTCAGTCTACTTTACATCTGCTCACGACTCTCATCGTCTCTAGGCTCCTTTCAACCCTTGCGCAATCAAAGTGACTTCATCTACACGTACTGGGGTCCCTTTTTCTAACCATCATGCGGTACTTTTCTAACCATCATGTGGTCCTTTCACCAACATTACCTTGAAGTGGTGACCGACACAACCTCCCCTACAGAGCTTCATATAAAACTCGATACTGGCTATGGTGGTCACTGTCACATCTTTCATAGGACAAGAACTATCTCTAGATATCTCCCTGAACGAGCACACATGCCCTCATCAGACCCTTTAGTCTGGATCATACTAACCATAGTTAGGGGTGATAAACTAACATTGAGTTCTTCATGTACCTACTTCCACTTTATGGAAGTGAACTTTTAGGTCAAACTCAAGAACCTTTGAACTCGCTTCATGGTGTATTTGAACCATCTCTCTCATGGGTAGTTCAACTAGATCTATCCCTTGACATAACTCTTTCTTTCTTATGTCATCTAGATAAGGCGATCTACCATAACCCATTTTGCATCGCGACCTTCCTCGATCCAGGGAAGACCTATCACAACATCCATAGTGTTGAGCTCTCATTCCCTCTTAGGGATTCTTTTGTCCTCTATATCGATACACTGGGTTACTGGGGTTCGTCCTTTAGCTTGCATGGCCATAAACCACATGCTACCTCATCTTAAGAATCCAAAGTGCTATTGTCATTTTCCACGGTGTATGGTGATGTTCAACCATGATTTCCTGTATGTCATGATTCCTTCAAGATCTAAACCTCTGAAACCCTAAACCACTCTAGTCAGGGTTTCGTCACCTTCTCTTCCAAAGAGGTGCATCTGAGGTTCTACCACCATCCTTTCATTGCATCCAGGACTAGTCTGGCTAACCAAACAACCATAACTTTTCAATGTATCTTTTTACATCTGAGTGTTGTCCAAACACCACTCCTTTCCAAACTTAGGGTTATCTAGACAACCTCTTCTAGATTCTAGTCCAACAAGTCAGATGTGTCTCAACCAGAGAATCCATTACCACTTCACATCCTTAGGTATTAGGTAACGTTGAAGACATACCCTTCCATGTATTTCACTTATCATCTCACCTCAAACTCTATGTCTATCTTCATTAAGAACACTTCTCTGATTTCATCATCATGGTGATCAAACTCTACCTGGCATAACTTGTAGGTTCTACCTAATTCATGATAAAAACATCCTCTTAAGGTGCCTACTTCATTCCTTTTAGTGTTTGCAAGCCATCCATGTATCATTCACTTTACCAGGGTAGGTTATCTTCTCTATCCCCAATTCTCGTGGCAACATTCCAACCTAAATCATCTCTTATCTTTGGTGTATGGAATGTGTAATGTCCTATCTCTCATTCCCATAATGAGAGGAAATAGGCATGTGGCTGCAGTCCAAATACAGAGTTCTTCCTATTCCAAGAGTAGAAATGGTACATCCCACCTTGCCAATACACCTTTACATCTAAGTTGCAACGTGCCACATATGTCTCTTCATCACAAACATTTTGATATCAAAGTTACCTTCATGGAAAACTAGTCTTGAACCTACTGAGGTTTATATCCTTGGTCATCTCCTCTAGGTCTATAGGGTACCGACTCTTTTGGGGTCATCCCTTTTCCCTCATGCATCAAGAGAGTGCCCTACTCATCTGCCCTTTGGGTCCCATGAGTTCATGAAGGTGAACAATATTCTAAACCATGGCCCTCAGACAATGATAGTTGTTACCTCCCGACCCTATGGTCATGTGCAACAGGGGAATTAGGCAACTCCTACTTTCATCGGTCTTATCCCTACCTGACCCTAGGATAGACTTAGGATTCTCCATTACAGAACATGTTCACTTAGAACCTTACCCAAGTCTTCATCATCTCTCTCTCTGCATTCATGGGCTGACTCTCATCCGTTCATAGGCATTATGGCAACCTGCCTACCTTGGTCAAGCCCCATACTGGTTACCTCCATGGTAACACATTCACATGCAATAGAGATGGATATCTATGGGTCTACATATTCAATCTCATACTATGTACTTTTCACTTAGCTTTTCAAGATCCTGAGACTTCTTTAGGTTACCTTAAACCAACAAAACTGATATACACCCTTCTAAAGGGGTCCCTCTCCCAGGATGGGAGGAAAACTATCTCTGAGGTCACAAAAGCTCTTAGGTCTAGGGTTTACATCCACATGAGCCTACTTAACCCTAGCAAACCATTAAGGCATAAGCAGCGCACTTACTGTACCATGCTAGGTCATACTTGTCCTCTTTCCTCAATACCGGATCAAGATCATTCTTTCCCTTATCATTATCCTAGTTGTGAGGGGTTCATCAAACATTCCTTAAACTTAAGGGAC
The DNA here is from genome assembly GCA_963693085.1 of Alisma plantago-aquatica. NCBI lineage: Eukaryota > Viridiplantae > Streptophyta > Magnoliopsida > Alismatales > Alismataceae > Alisma > Alisma plantago-aquatica. Next base: position 197,551,098 of record OY856412.1, read on the forward strand.
TTCCCTTTTCCTTTATTCATGAGGCGTACCATGCTCAAAACTATAGAAACTTAATTCGCATCATGAGCATTAGGTATACCACTTCCCCTCTTAGGCCTAGGAACCCTAGGTCCACTTGTAGGTGTCCAACTGCATGCTCTATCTCTTAACTAAGAACCAAGCATGCAAACGGCATGACATGCACTTCTTGTCATCCTTCAACTCGAGTAACACCTAGGGTTGGGTCCTCCTCAAGGACAACCAACAAGGTACAAGGCCTCATAACCTGCTACTACACTTTTCTAGGTCTAAGGAACTCTTCTTCCTACCTCAAAAGGTAAACATCTCTACCATAGGCATGTAGGTACCAGAAGCTTCATCTTTTCTCTAGGTTTGGTCCCTCTAAAGACAACCAAGGTTTCATCAACTTTCAGGGATCGATCATGAGGCAACCACTATCATCCATTGTTCAGGGTTTTAGGCTTCCAACCTTCTTGCTAGGTTTCCTGCTCTCTCTAGAGCTAACCCTACATCCAACCTCACCATTAGAGGTCCTCTCTTCATGAAGGTTCAACCTCAAAGGCATGCTCTACATGGGTGAAGCCTAGGTTCGAACTTATGGTTGCTCAAGATCATCCATAACCCTTTATGCTCCATCATGATTCCTTATCCAGGGTTTCATCCTACCGTCAGCACTATGACGTGCCCTAGGTTCCAGCTATGCCCTACTGGTACAAGCCCATGGGGTTTCTATGGTCCTTCACTAACATCATCATCCAAGGAGCTATCCTTTACCTTAACATGTACGACCCTTCCCAGGGTTGGGTTGTCAAAGGTGCTAGGTCTCCCATGGATCATATGGCATCCCAAAGGCATGTCCTTTAAAACACCTGGTCCAACTCATCTCTCTCTAACCTTCACTTAGGTTTAGGGTTAGCATCATCCTCCGAGGATGTGCCAGGTCTCTACTTGGAATGGATATCTCTATCTCCAAGACTAACTTATCCTCCTGACCAGAAGGTCTAGCCTCAGGTCTCTTCTGAGGACATGACATCTTATGTCATACGGCCTAAGCATGTATCTATTATTTATTTTGCACTTAATCTATTAAGCTTATGTCCATGACATCTTATTTACATGCCTTTCATTAATTTAGTGGAGGATTCCTTAAACCTTATTAACCTTACCCATACCTCAAGAGGGTGAGGAGAAGAAAGGAAACCCTAATCCTTTATGTCCTTATCAGAATTTTGTGATGAGAAGGGATGAATAAGATGAGAAGTCCTAAAGGTATCTTATTTCGATTCATACCCTAAGACTTTGGCCAGGCGGTCACACGGGTCCGGGAGTCCTCATATTCCGACTAGCGGTGCGGAGGAAAATCTTGCCAGCCCCCGGTCGTGATCCCTTTCTAGACACCTCCGTCTTTTGGATACTCCTCTAATAACTCCCTTGGGTTCTATGGAGTTTGTAAAATTTAATAATTACTAATGGTTACATGAAGAACCTAGGCTCTAATACCAAATGTTATGACCCCACCTCCCGATAACCCCCAATTAAGGGAGATCAAGAGGTTGAAGCCGCACCCATTAATCCCGGATCAAAGGTTCGACATATAACCATAAACAATTATTAAATTCTAACAGACTATACTGAAAATGGTAATAAAATTTTTCTTTAAATACCTTTCGAAAACTTGGATCTCTAAACTTCTATCCACATCGATACTAATCTATCTAATCCTCCTATGCACTTTAATTCTCTTTTAGTATCACATGTGCCACTTTACTGTTTGTTCTTTTCATTGTACCTAAAATGCCGACAAACAAAACGTCGGTCAGCCGTAGCTGGTATGTGGAGGAAACAATAAACATGCAACTATGATAACAATGTAATCATTCAATTACTTATTTAACAACCAATATTACGTTTTAGATATAACTCCGCGATCCAAGAGTACCCTATCCTCTGTGTTATCCCCATTAAACCCCTCATGATCCACCTATAAGTGAACCAGTTTCTAGGGTTGAGTCACATGGCACTACTCGTAAGTAGACCACTCCTTAACTCGGGATTTGCTAAAGAGTCTCTAACTCACGGTAACCTAGACCTTGCTCTAGGATTACCCCTTTTTTTAGCCTTTTCAAAGTAACAGAGGTGGACCCGGATCTAGCGAGTTATATATACTCATTTATAGTGATATTCATAGTCACTTTATAATTGCATGAAATAAATAGACATCCAACAGTTAATTCATGCATTGAGGGAAACGTCGATAAAATCTTCGGGAAACTATTCGGTATAGTCATAAGCGTAACCACATACCTGATCCATAATAACTTGATGTCCATGCATTAACATTCAACACAAGTAATCAAGCAATCAACAATATCCTGAAAATAATGCATAACATTCAAGTGTCATTGTTTTATTCAAACATCCATAAGATCAACTTGGATTCCACCTTATGATTTCTAGGCCAACTTTAGGGTGTTATTAGGGTTTTAGCCTTCATTATGCATTTATCACTTTTAATGCTCTTTTAGTTCACAAACCCTAATTTCTGCATCATAGGCACAATTGAATGTCAGATAAGTCTAATATGTTTCTTTTACACTAAAACTATTATCTTTATCCTTTTTGGTCATATCCAAAACATTAAGGCTAATTATCATCTTCGGTTTCTTTCAAATTGACAAATCATATTTCATTATAGTTCAACTCACATATGTGAACCTTATTTATTACTATTTCCACTTTTATACACTAGGAAACACTAATTATCCAAATAATTCACATTGAAGATCTTTGGTACTCAATTAATCTTCGAATCATCATATTTTCATTTTAATCGTCGATTTGTACAATTAAAACCATTAGAATTCATATCAACATAAATTAGGGTTTCTAATCCCATTGAGGCATATTCACGTACATAGAACCCTAAATTAAACCAACTATATCAAAAGATCATCTTTTAAATCCTATTTTCACTTTTATTAACAGCAGGTTAATATCAGCTTGAATTATCCATCTATCATCAAATCTAAGGGTTTTTCCTTAATTGAATCATTAAAGATGATAACTTTATGTACTTTTCCAATTTCAAGCATATAAACTCTAAATTAGACTAATCATGTGCAAAGTTCTTTGTTTTTGAACTCAATGTTCCTTTTTACATTTAACAGATTAATATAAACTCTAAAGATCCATTAAACCCTATTAAACACGTTAATCATATCAAAATAGGGTTTCTTAATCTTTAATTCATTAAAGATGATAATTTACACTATATTTTGAAGTACGATCAGATTCAGGCTACAAAACTATTTTTATTGGATTCCTTGTGTTCTCCTTATCAAAATTCATATATAACTTGTTTTAATCCGAGCTACGGTTAATTATCTATGAATTTTGCATTAAAACACTCACTTGACCAATCGGATGGCGCCACGTCATCCAGCTCATGCAACGCGGCCCGCCTTCAGTTTATAACCGAATGTCGATTTTACACTCCACTTAAGAGGTCCATCTTTGGCGCGCTGAGGGGTAGAGTGGTCAAATACCACCCGTGTCTTCTTCTTCCTTAGATCCGCGGCAGCAACACTGCCCTAGCTGCGATGGAGCAGCTTCCGTTCTGGACTGGATCTTCACCGGAAATGTCTCCCTTGCCTCCGCCGCTCTTGGGCGCACCTGGGGCGCCGCCCAGATCACGGCATAGGCGGCTCTTTCGTGGGCAACATGTCAACAACTCATGGCTAAGGTTTGGACCTCCATCGGGTGCTACGTGGAGATGGGGGTACGGGGATGAAGGCAGAACATAGCTAGGCCTTAGTGAGAGTATCTCACAACCAACAAGACTGCCTAACAGTTCCCATTGAACTAGGGTCGTGATTCCCATCTTGGTTAGGGTTTTACGTGAAGGAAGAAGGAGAAGGGAGATTGCTGCGTGGGATTCTTTCCCGAACTCGAACCAAGACCTTACCCCTTTTATAGGGAAGAGAAACGAAGCCCTAGGATGGCTTTCCTTAAAGAAACGAAGTCCCTCTTCTAATGGGAATCGTTTTCCTTCAAAGAGAAGAAATGCTTCTCTCTTTCTTTTTCTCTCTCTCTGTTAGATATTTCATATTATTAGGAAAATCGAAATTCCTCTCCTTCAAACTCTTTATTTGCCTTTTAATCTATTGGCCACAAATATTTATATATATATATATCCTTCGGAAAATACTTCCTTTTATCAAATTTACATAATTAATGGATTATGTATTCCCATTATCTCTTTATTTTATAATTATGGTATTTTCTCTTCCTTTTCCTTTATTGGGGCTCCTTGGCACCCAAGAAACTTTATTATTTCGAAATTCTCTTTATTGGCTATTTATTATCCTTCTAGATGCATCTTTAGGCATTATTTCACATTATCTTGTTTATTTCTCATTAAAATATCTCTTTTTGAGAATTACTCTTTATTTCTCTTTTATTGTCCTCATTGGTATTTCTTTTATCATTAGGAATCCTTGGAACACGAAATTCCACAAAGGATCTCCTAGTTACACCTTTTTCCCACTTATTCCAACATTTTATCATTATTTTCAATCTCTTTCTTATTAAAGAAATACTTAATTAATCGTTTCTTCTCTTATTGCTTTCTTTTTGCAACCTTGGACTCCTTGGTACCCAAGGAACCCAAGAGGCACGAAATCCTCTTTGGATTTGCCTTCTAGAGGTTTCCTCATATTTCTTTTCTTAAAATTCAATTATCCATTTACTAATTGAATTTCCTTTGTTAATTTCCTTTTTATTGGGCCCAATAGCCAATAAAGCCCACAAATCAAACAACAAGGATATTTTAAACGAAATCCAATTATTCTCAACCAAATATATGATTATTTGTTCAAACATATTTAATATGAGAAATTATATTTCTCACCACTTGAACCCAAAAATTGGGGTCATAACAGTATGCACTTACAATAGTAGTTGGTTAGATTGAGAAATCCTAACCTTAATAATGGGAAGGATGTAATTCTCTTATATCACATAATGATGATGTGAATTTGAAACCCTATTTGGTTAAAATAGGCAATCCTAACCCTAATAATGGGAAGGATGTGTCTCTCTTGAATTGCATAGTGATGTCACATACTGCTAAATTTTTACCACAAAATGCAAACCATTCATGGATCATGAGATGATGAGCATAGCTAGATATGAGCTATGATGTTCTAGATGATACAAATTTAAATGAGTCTTGTGAGCCATGCTAAATATATGTACAACAAGTAAAATGATTATACAGTTTGATATCTTAAAAGATAGTTGTTGCCTAGAGAGATGTAACAAGATATTTAATGAACCATGTGAGCTATGTGAAATACTTGTATAACATGTGTGATGAATACCTTGGTCTAAGTACCTAGAGGTAATAGTTATGTGTTACAAAGGTAATAATTTTCAGTGATGATCTAAGGGTTTGAATACCCAGATCCAGTAATCATGTTGATGATGATATTATGAGATGAGAATTCCTAGTAATGTGATAAGGGACTGAGATCCCGAGTGTTATACATTCAAAGTGTTCGAAAGATTAGAATAGTACTTGATAGATGCATTACACCTTTCTTTGTAGAATTTGTTTATGATTGATGATTATAACTTGTTTGATGCTAAAAGAATATTGTAATGCACTTAATGTATCAAGTGGAATCTTATCATGTAGTTTCCCTGACCATAGATCCATTCAGTGTCAGAAATTACTAATGGTGAAATGGGTATTTCCCACGGGATTACCTAGAGCGTATATTTTTGAATATGCAGAGATGTGAGCTTGGACAGCCATATGTTGACCGATCCCTTTACGTACACAATCTTGAGAATTTTCTATATGCCATATGTTGGCTCAAGTGCGACTGCGGTCATAAACTCAATAATGAGCATGGTGAACTAGCCAGTGGCTCAGAGTATGGCTATATGCCATGACTCAATAATTTTATAATCTGGGGAAGCTATGTGGTCTTCTCTTGAAGAGAGTACATGTTGTGGCTGTAACTCTATGGTGAAGATGCCGCTATACCCCGACATTGTATTTGTAGTTGACACAAGATGTCCTATCAGCAGCTGACATGAGATGTCCTGCTAAGTTGTCTCGTACTGACTGAGATGGGTGAGGTCTTGACAGCCAGCTTTGCCATTGACCTTGTATGGTACCGATTTGCACTTAGTAGTGGTCAGTTGGAGTATGAACGGTATACTTCATCTCCTTAGGGAATAAGTAGGATTGTAATATGTAATCAGCCATGTAGCATATTTTCTTAAGGATCGAATACAAAAAAACATTGGTTGATGTATACTTCTTTTACACATCTTAATTGGATAGATGTTATACATGTTTCTTTATATTCCTTGTAAAGTGAATAGATGATTTATTGCTCTATCTTAGATAGATGTATTACTTTACGAGAAGAAATTTCTCTGTTCTTCTTATAACATTGATTAATCATGCTTGTTAATATAAAATGAACCTCTGCTCAATTTTATATTGTTTAAACTATGATAATAATATTGTTTGCGGAGAGTCATATCTCTCGCTGGGACAATTGTCTCACCCCGTAGGATCTACAATTTTTAGGTGTACGTGCACGAGGAGGTAGAGACCATTCTGCAAAAGGAAGAGCAACATCAGGGGCAGCAGTAATAGCTCAGGTTGAGTATAATGTCTGTCTTGTCTTATAGATAGAAGTCCTATGTGTCGTCTCTATACTCTTAGGTCCTTGGAGTAAGTACGTAATGGTTTTATGAATGATCTAAGATTTTGGCTTGTATGCCTCAAGGTTTTATATTGCTTATGTGTAGGTTTTGGCAAAGCAACTGTTATATGTTGTCCTCGAGATGAGATGATACAGAGTATGTACTATGTGAACCATGATATGTATAAAGTTTTGGTTATTTCAATAAGAGTTTCCTGAAAGAGGATCTCCTTGAAAAGGTTTTAATTCTTAAGTGATTTTGTTAATCTGATGTTTATGGTTATTCCAGAATTAGTTACTGGTGATGGCTTGATTTGATGTCAGGTCATCATAATGTTTTGGTATCAGAGCTTAAGGTTTGCTGAGTCTATAGAGACATAGGACTAAGGTGTTTAGTGCTCTAGTGTCCTCCAATATATCTTATAGTGACTTATTCTTATGCAGAAGATAGAGTAAAGATTAAAGATTTATGGAGAACACGAGGAATACATTGCTGATAGCAATGCTTTTGCACCAGGAGAAGGTGTAAGGGATCATGCAAGAGAAGAATGACTACCTGGGAATCCCTAGGTTGATCCATTCATGATAGAGAATCCTACTTTTTATGCTCTTGTTGGGCAAGTTGGGACAACTGTGATGCATATAGTGGACCGGATACTAGCAACACAACCTAGATTACCAATCCTGATGAAATTTTGGGCTCTAGCAGGATGTCCGATCAACATAGTTATGTTGGAGCAATGAAAAATCTCAAAAGAATTAGGTTACAACACGGAATCAGAGTTTGCTATAGGTGTAGGCAACCATGACATTTTATAAAGGACCGTCCAATATAGGGTCATGAGGTAGAAATTAAGAAGAGATCTATCCAAACTCAGGAACAAATGCCTAGTAGCTCTAAAAAGAGGAAGTTTTTGGTGCCACCAATGCAACAAACACCTAATGCAGTAGGGCAGTGGCTACCAAGAAAGGGAAAAGGACCTAATATTCCACCAGTTAGAACTCTTGATTTAGCTTCTACATCGGTAACAAGGTCGACAAGACCAGGGAATGCATATAAGATATGTCATAAATGTAGACGTGTTGGGCATATTAGATCATCCTGTCTGAAAAGAAAGAAGGGAATGACCCAACAAATGAGGTAGAGTCAACAAGACTCTCAAAGGAAATGGTTTAGCAGTAGTACATGAGGACATGGATAGGCATCCCAAGTAGGACCATATGCACCAAATGATAGAGCATGATGTTGGAAATAGGCAACGACAAGATTCTATGCAATGAATCAGCCCGAGACAGTAATTGACTCATGAGTTGAGACAAGTCAGATGAAATTGTATCATTCTGATATGTCTTCTCCTGATTTTATTTGTTAGTTATAAAAAATTAGTTGTAGTTGAGCTTCCTTTGAGTAGTCCTATGAGGACATAAGGAAGATGAGGACTTACATTCTGTTAAGTAACCTTTAAAATGTTTTATAATTTCTTTTATCTGTATAAGAGAGGATGAGGTGTAAAGGAGATGCCCGGAGAAATCCAAGAATGCTAAGTCCTATGATTTGTATGATATGAAAAGTAAGGTATATGATACAAACAAGGTGCATACTACCCAATCTCAGTACTTGTATACCCTGGCCAAGTATTCAACTATTGAAAGTAGGGTATGTATGCATGGAACTCTTAGATTGTTATCTTTCTAATTACTCTGATCAAGTAATCATTTTTGAGACAATCTAAAGAGAATAGTGAAACTGAAAATATGGCATGGATATTTCTATCCCATCCTAACTGCAAAAAAATAGAAATTGAGTTTATCTCAAACTAGTCTATGTGTATGAGGAAGTAAAAATACAATCCTCATGATAAGACAAAGGGAAAAAGGGAGATGATCCCTGTTTGATAAAGAATATGTGTAAAGTAAATCTCTTTTCCATTATATGAATGTAGATAAAGTCAGAAAATGACTCATGAATAGTTGGAAGTTCATGCAATAAACTAGAGGAGATAATAATCTCTTCTCTTTGATAAACAACCCAGGTTAATGATGGGGTGTTAAGAGAAATATGTTTCCTTATGTTATTTCCCTGTAAGGACATGACAATTAAGTAAGTCTTATGACACCTGATGTGTAGGGATTAGAAGTAATCTCTAGATGGGTACATTGTAAAATATCAGCTAGTCCTAGATTTTGGTTCCAAGGCAAAGATTATATGTGTAAATAATGTCCCAAGATGAAAGAAAGATCCTTTTATATGTTTTGCTTTGGTAATGAAAATATAGGAATGGAAATGATGAGGATTTTATGTGTTTTGTGGCACATGTAACGAATACCAAGGTAAAGAATCCTAGTATCCAAGAACTTTCAATGGTATGAGAAAATGAAAACATGACTCCTGATAAGATGAATCATGATTTGGTTACCTAGAAGGGCCAACTTTGAGATAACTATAGTATGGATATCATATGTTAGGGGTTTATGCTCTACATAAACATAACATAGACAAGGATGTATCAATTGAAGGGATACTGTATAATCATTTTGAAAAAAAAGCTTATCAAGCTAAAAATAACTTCTTAGAATATCCCTATTTAGATCTGATGAGGTAGATTATACATAACATCCAGAGATACCTCTAAGATAAGTTCTTCTTTGATAAGTAGTCGGTACAATTCATGAGAAAGTTTAGTGTTGTGTCAGCAGATTAGAGTGGCACAACAAATGTATGGTAAGACTTGTAGTTCCAAGTGGGTGACAGAACGTAACTTTGGTCTTTCCTTAGAGGTGAAGTGCTAAACTAAGTGAGGAGTATGAAGACTCCAAAGGTCAAGGATCTTATCGCATAAGTCGTAAGTTGAGAAGGTGACAAATCAGTAAGGTTTGACACCTGAGTTAAATAAAGTATGAATAGTACTTCTCTGACTTAGAAAGTGTTGCCTGACACAGAAATGACACTACAGTCATTAATGAAAAGGACAATTGAATATGTGTCCTGCATGACATATTCTATGATGACTCTGAGTGGAAGGACTTTATACTAGTCAAAGTTCTATGGCATCTCCCAGACATCAAGATGTTATGTGAAGACTTGATGATATGATGCATGAATAACAATTGTCTTCCTTCATCTGGGATTTTGGGGACGAAATCCTTATTAGGGGTTTATAATTGTAACATCCCTGACCTGGGTTATAGCTTAACCCTAGAAGTTTTGCTTAAATAAGTTATTTTAAAAAGTCATTTTAATCTTTTGAAAAGTAATTAAGACTCTTTGTGAAGTTTATTTATAAGTGTGAGCTTAATTGCACACTATTTGTGCATTATATGATAGTCTGAGTGTAAAAGTGCAATTTACCCAAGATGAGGGGTTACATTGAAATATGTCACATTTTGAAAGTTCTTTAGTATCATAAGAGAGAGAATGATGCTAAGTGGTCGCTTGTGGAAAGCCTAAATTCCAAGTTTGAGCTTGTTTGAATAATGCTAGTGCCTTATGCACCAATTTTTGTACAAATTGTAATTTACCCAAAATGTAGGGTTAATATGCAAATTACCACCTTTAGAGTGTCCCTACTCCCTCTATGTATTATTTTTAGGAGATAGAAATAAGGATACATCATGTTTGAATCATATTTGAATGATGGTAATCTTGGTGATGGAAAGAACAAAGAGATAATGTATAGTTTAAGCCCTTACTTGAGTTATATCAAGTTGTAGACTTGATATGGGAGTGCCTATCGGCCAAGAATCCATAGAGGAGATCTCATATTTTTTTGTGAACTTTGGGTAAAGGCCATGATGACCTAATAACCGCAAGGAGGTGATCCATGATGAGTTAGATACTCCTTGCAAAAAGTGTATCGGTTTGCATAATTTGGGAGATAAAGATGAGATATCTTATCCAACAAGATAAAGGATGGCCAAAATATCATCTCTAGATTATCCTCTAGAATTTTTCATATCAAGATAAATGAGAGTGCATGCATGGACATGTGTCGACAATGAATGGCCACGTGCACCTAGCAGCATATGGTGAAGACACCTCTTATACACTCTTTCTCATGAACCCCAAGTATATATACCTCTCCTTTCACCTACTGATGGAAGTTTACGAACCCCCATAACTCTCTTTCTTGGAGATATCATGCATACCCTATTAGATATCATGCATAGTATCTCAAGGAGAAAGGGAAGCTCGAGCACCAAGCTTAAGGTGAGGCCATGGTTGTCTTCAAACTTGGTTGAAGCATGATTCTCGGGTTATAGTTATTCCTCTCTTTTCTTCTTCACCAAGTTCTTAACTATGGTGATTCTTTGTATATGGAGGATTTGTGAACGAGCCTTGGACCTTGGATAAGCTCATCTTCAACCTTAGGAACGTGATTCTTTGGAGCTTGGAGCTTTGAAGTTGTTCTTGAGGCAGATTATATAACTTAAACCCAACTATGTTATTATTCACCTTCAATCTTGTTGAACTTGTTGATCTACTTTCAATTTCGAATTCCTTTGATAAATTGATGATCTTTTGAGTTCAAAAAATTTCTTAGGACTGTTTTCCATGATATAGAACCGTAAGAACAAGAATCTATAGGTTGATGATGATGACATCATCATGGTCTAACCCGATATTGGGTTGAAGTACCTCTAACCCGATATGATGGAGTGAATACACCATTAACATGATATGGTAACGAGTATGTACCTCTTGCACGATATGATGATGGAGTGCATGCCTTGTGCATGATATGTTGTTTAGAATACACTATGTGCATGATATAAGGTCAAGTATACACCCTATGTACGACTTGAAGTCAAGCATATACTCCCACCTGATATAACAAACCCTAGGTGATAAGTAACCTGACATGTTGATATGTACACACTATAAACAAGACATGGTGAGGAGTGTATACCTCCTAGGCAATATGAGTAAAATGTATCCACACTATGAACATGATATGGGATCAAGTATTCACCTCCTAGACGATATGGTGTTAGAATTATACTGTAACCCGATATCAGTTGAAACCCTAGATGGTGATATGAAAACTGATATGATAAACCCAAGATGATGGGTAACTCGATATAAAGATGAGTGAACATCTCATGAACGATATGAATGATACCTATAGGTACCTTGTGCATGATATGAGGACAAGTCCATATCTTATGCACGATATAGTGTCAATTGAACTTTCTAGTCGATATAGCATTGAAATCCAAGGTGATGGAATGAAACCCGATACACCCTATCATTTTGTGTAAAGGATTATTGTGAAAGAGTTCAACCAAATATCTAGATATCATTCAAAAATATGATATTACAGATTCCTTAAGAGGCATGAAAAGTTATGAGCATAATGGTCTACCCAATATGCAAACCCGATATGATCAACCCACATGGTAACCCGATATGATAAATCATAGAACCCGATATGGTATTATGTGTAGATCACTAAAATGATACCATGATGAGGCATATACCCCATGCATGATATGAGGCATACCTTGTGCACGATATAGTATCAAATATACTCTTGTACCTGATTTGAGGTCAAGCACATAGCACATACACAATATGAAGCTAACTTGAGATGATAAGATCTAAGTGATAGCCAATCTGATATGGATACACATTATGGTGTTAGGGGGTTCACCCTAAACATGATATGGTGATGTGGTTGCACCACATGCCCAATAGGGATACCCGATATAATGTTAAGGTTGTATCTCAAACACAAGATGGTAGCATACACATATCTTGATACCTGATATGGTGGGAAAACTTCAATCATAAATACTTGATTGAGTGAACTATGTTGAGTGTTGTGTTAAATGCAACATTATTAGATAATGAATTTAGTGCAATTTGATAATGGTGATCAGATGTACCTTAAATAGGAGAATAGAGCCAAAAGTATGGTGAAATCAACATCCTAGTGAGGATGAACAAGAAACTTATATTTGAATAACAATCATGTAATGAGTATATGTTGATATTCCTAGTAGGAATGGAGTATGAATCAGGGTTTAATATTTTATGATGTGATCTCAAAAATCTAAGTGGTTAATAAAGGTAAATCTTAAATGATGAGTGATAATATGATCTTCAATCCTTAATTTGTTAATAAGGGGAAAACCCTAACCCTAATGAAGGGTGATGGTATGCACTTCCAACCCTAATCAGTTAGATTTAGAAATCCTAACCCTAATAATGGGAATGATGTATTTCTCTTATATCACATAATGATGATTTGAATTTGAAACCCTATTTAGTTAAAATAGGAAATCCTAACCCTAATAATGGGAAGGATGTGTTTCTCTTGAATTGCATAGTGATGTCACATACTGCTAAATTTTTACCACAAAATGCAAACCATTCATGAATCATGAGATGATGAGCATAGCCAGATATGAGCTATGATGTTCTAGATGATACAGATTTAAATGAGCCTTTTTGAGCCATGCTAAATATATGTACAACAATTATAATGATGATACAATTTGATATCTTAAAAGATAGTTGTTGCCTAAAGATAGGTGACACGATATTTAATGAACCATGTGAGCTATGTGAAATACTTGTACAACATGTGTGTTGAATACCTTGGTCTGAGTAACTGGAGGTAATAGTTACCTGTTACAGAGGTAATAATGTTCAATGATGATCTAAGGGGTTGAATACCCAGATCCAGTAATCATGATGATGATGATATTATGAGATGAGAATTCCTAGTAATGTGATAAGGGACTGAGATCCCAAGTGTTATACATTCAAAGTGTTCCAAAGATTAGAATAGTACTTGATAGATGCATTACACCTTTCTTTGTAGCATTTGTTTATGATTGATGCTTATCACTTGTTTGATGCTAAAAGAATACTGTAATGCACTTCATATATCAAGTGGAATCTCATCATGTAGTTTACCTGACTATAGATCCATTCAGTGTCAGAAATTGTTGATGTTGAAATGGTTATTTCCCACGGGATTACCTAGAGTGCATATTTTTGAATATGTGGGGGCATGAGCTTGGATGGCATATGTAGACCGATCCCCTTACGTCCACAATCTTGAGAATTTTCTATATGCCATATGTCGGATCGAGTGTGACTGTGATCGTAGACTCAATAATGAGCACGGTGAACTGGCCTGTGGCTCAGAGTATGGCTATATGCCATTACTCAATAATTTTATAATCTGAGAAAGCTATGTGGTCTTCTCCCAAAGAGAGTACATGTTGTGGTTGTAACTCTATAGCAAAGATGTCGCTATACCCCGACATGCTATTTATAGTTGATATAAGATGTCCTTCCAACAGCTAATATGATTTGTCCTGCTAAGTTGTCTCATACTGACCGAGACAGGTGAGGTCTTGACAGCCGACTCTTCCATTGACCTTGTATGGTATTGATTTGCACTTAGCAGTGGTCAGTTGGAGTATGAACGATATACTTCATCTCCTCAGGGCATAAGTATGATTGTAATATGTAATCAGCCGTGTAGCGTATTTGCTTAAGGGTCGAATATGGAAAAACACTGGTTGATGTATACTTCTTTTATACATCTTAGTTGGATAGATGTTATACATGTTTCTTTATATTCCTTGTAAAGTGAATAGATGATTTATTGCTCTATCATAGATAGCTATATTACTTTAAGAGAAGAAATTTCTCTGTTCTACTTATAACAATGATTAATCCTGCTTGTTAATATAAAAAGAACATTTGCTTAGTTTTATACTATTTAAACTGTGATAATAATATTGTTGGCGGAGAGTTATATCTCTCACTGGGAAAATTTTATTACCCCGGGGGATCCACAATTTTTAGGTGTACGTGTACGAGGAGGTAGAGACCGTTCTTTAGAAGGAAGAGCAACATCAGGGGCAGCAGTAATAGCTTAGGTTGAGTGTATTGTCTGTTGTGTCTTATAGATAGAAGTCCGATGTGTCATCTCTGTACGCTCATGTCCTTGGAGTCACTACGTAATGGTTTTATGAACGATTTAAGATTTAGGCTTGTATGCCTCGAGGTTTTATGTTTCTTATGTATAGGTTTTGGGAAAGCAACGGTTATATGTTGTCCTCGAGATGAGATGATGCATAGTATGTGTAGGATTTTAAGGGAGATGGAGAAGGCAGTGGAAACAAAAATTTTCTTCTCCCAAACCCAGAATAAAGGAATCGCGTCAGCGTCTATATAGTAGGAAGGATGGTTTGTAGATATATACCTTGTCCCGAGGCTTTCTTGGTGATGTTACCCCATGGCTTGTGCGGTTTTCACCTCTGGTCTTGGATGGTGTTTGTGCAGCTCCTGGTCTCACCTGGACTGTCAGGATTGACAGTTGTCCTCTGAGTAGCAGAAGTCTCCCGCCTCTGAAGTAGTCCACATGGACCACCTGGAACTTCGATCTCCTTGTCCCACAAGTAATCAGAAGGAGTCGTACCCTCCTATCAGTGTACTAGTCACCAACACACTCTCCTACAACTAGTTGCCTTTCTGCAGTTGTCTTTCCCTTGACGTGCCTCCCTTATGGGGTAGCACTTGATTGGGCTCTCTCTGTTACCACAACCAGAGAGAATGACAACTTTACAGAGCAACTGGTGTTCTGAGTTGTTGTACCTAAGAAGCCCCCACTACCCCGGACAATGCGGGATTAAAGCAGGAGTAGAAGGATTCAAGATTTTCCACAAAACAACCAATTACGCCAGCTGAACCGATCATTTCAAGCATGAACCGATCAATTGGGGACCTGAGCCGATCGGTTCACACCTGAACCGGTAGGTTGGGGCACCTGAGCTGATCAGTTCAAGGTCCTGGTCCAACTCGAATTTACTTTCATGTTTGTTTCCAACTAATCAAATATTGGTCCTTCTCCAAATTGAATTTGTACAAGTGAAACAAATATGTATTTGCAAAAAGAGTCTTCTGACTTTCCAAACGATCTCGGTTGGTCACACGAATCGACCGGTTCAACAATTGAGCTGATCGTTTCATTGACACATGAGCCGATCGACTCACCTCTTGAGCCGATCGGTTCATCAACCTAAGCCAATCAGTTCAACCCTGTGAGCTGATTTGTTGGGGCAGTAGATTGTGCAAATCAGTCAATCGCAGTTCCAATCGATTCGATAGTCTTAATCATCTGGTCCAACACCTTGAACACTATGATTTTGAGCTATCAATTGATTAAGTGTTTAATTGAACTACTAAACTCCTTTAGTAATCAATCTAAACATTGTTTGTGGATGAACTCCTCTTCCAGGTTAAATCCTATGTGTGTGACCCTCCACAACACTTATGACTTCATAAGCAAAGAGCAGTGCCTAGTTGCACATCAGTCTTACCCAAGTGAAAAGGAAAGTTGGAGAACAACTTTCAATCCTACAATCCGTGAATGGTGTTACAGTGAATGTATAATTCCTTTGTCACTAATATCCTGAATGAACTCAAGGCATGGAACAGTCATCCTGTCAACATCCATTCACTTTCTTGATCTCAGAGTAGATTGGAGGAGATATGTATGACATCAATATCACATAGTGATTCACACATGCATGCACGCCTATCTCAATCCTACTCATCAAGTGGCCATGGATATCAAACTCCCTCAGGAGGGACAAATCCCATATCTATCACTCACCCGTCAAAAGCCCCATGTCTCAAAGCCACCCAATCATCACCTTTATAACAACCCATTTTTCAGGATTGCATTTGATGATGTCAAAGTGTACCCAACGACATGTGTTGAGTGTAGTGATTTCAGGTCAAAGAATCACACTCACTACCATCACTGTTAGAACTGACTGTGACTACCATGTCATAGTTCCATGTGTCAAACTCATAGTGGGTTTGTCCGATACACTTGTTCTCTAACAAGTACCTATGTGTTTGGTTTGATATCTCCATATCATGACTAATGAGATTTTGTCATCAACCAACACCACCATCTAGTCTTGTGTGTCATTGTTGTCTATCTACCATCCACAATGACATCTGACTAGGGACATAATAAGAATGTACAAACTCTTAGCATCCGTATGATCTCATCGTTCATGTGCTCAACCTGAAAGCATACGTCATTGAGTACAATAATTCTCTAGACATTCAATCTGTTCTATCATTATCTCATATGACTGAACCAGAAAGAATTGGAAGCTTGCCTTTGATGCTTATCAAATCAATCTTAATGTATCCCACCAATCATCCCATGTTTGGCTCTCAGGGAATACATACCAACAAACTCCCACTTGCACTGTGAGCCAATCACCCTTGAATCCTATTCATAGTGATCTTCAAACATATCCCACATGTTACTGTGCTCTAGTACTAACATAGTGAGTTATGGCAACACCTTTCCAAAGTCACTATTATCTACATGTCTCTCATCTCTTCATCACTTGTATGAGATGGAGTTGCCGTAATATGCGATCCAATATTCCTTTGCTATCCTTTAGCTACATTGCATGACCAAGCATTTCTAACTTATCATCAATGACCGGAATAACTATAAGTTCATATCTATGAACTCCAAGATCCATATAGTATCCACTACTATTCTCTAACAAATGGATACTCAACATTTCCTTTTAAAATAGCTTAAATGGAACGTTTCCATTTATCAACAAACATTCACTTTTATATATCCCATATATATTTTGCGATTAATTTTATGTCCTTTTCGGAAGTTCGCATTAGTGTAACTCTTTACAGTGAACCCTTCCTTATTTCCATAGAACTAGTACTTCTCAAGTACTTATCAAGTTCTTGTGGTATTCCAGTAACCCTTACTGGAACTAGACATACATCCACTCATCATGTCACACATACGAGTTATCAGGATGAACACATCATATTGTCATGTCCTACATACAAGATGATGAATGCATTTTATTCTTGTTATGTCCATACACGCAAGATAATGGGATAATACATACATGATAGATCCATAACTATTCTTAGTGTTCCCATTCTTCATAAGAATTGGACACTTGGCCTTGAGGTACTAACTCCATGTAACATGGACAAGTTTTCTCCCATTGAATCTGTGCACACTAAACCCTTCAGTATAGATTGCCAAATGTATGCTTTCTCTTTTTAGGTCAAGTGGTTTTCAAGAACCATCTCTATAGATCTCTATTCCTATCACATAGGAAATGTCTCTATCCTCCTTAAAGATAGTTTCCACTTTGGATTTCCATTCTAGAACATTTCCATTTCACATCAAAATGTGGAATGTGAATATGCTTCCACTAAATTATAGATCCCTTCTTTATCTTTGACATATCAGTCAAACCCTTTGACTATATCATCAAAGTAAAGATCATAGTTCTGAGTTGCTTGTACTCAATCAATCACATTGATTAGTCCATTGTACCTTATAGACTTCATTTGCATCAATGGATTCATAAACCTTATAGGTTGTGTCACGTACACATCCTTGTTTTATTTCTTATAGGAATGCGGTTTTAGTATCTGTATGCCAAATCTCTTAGTCATTAAGTTACAATCAACAAACATCATCCTTCTCAAAATGTTATCCATGTGTCTTAATGCTTAAGACTTATTTGCACTTATGGATTTCATCCCAATAGGTGCTACCATCAAGGTCATACCTTATGGTTCATATGGAAGTCATTTAGGATGTAGTGGTCATAAACCATAACTCAAAATCTGGTTCCTCATATTCATCTAGATAGTTGACCCATCACATGACCAACTCATCTCATAGATAATCGAGGTGTATCTGTTAAGGAATTTGAGAACTCACAACACTTTGTGATTCTTAATATCCTTTATTAGTGTAGGGTATTCTTTATTTAAGAAGAAATTAGTTATTTGATAATCATCCTCTAACTCCTTAGAGTATGATTCCTTGTTGATTTAGACATCACCATGCCTTAATCACGAGCTCACTATGATACACTATCAAAATCACTTACAAGGTCTCAAACATTTGGCTCAAGTATTTCATTGATCTCATCAAGAATTAACACTTTACCAAATTCGTACTTCATCTATGATATTCTTGAACACTTCAAGATATTCATATTGGTATTTCTCTAAACACTATTTGAAGTATTAGCATTTTCTCCAATAGGTATGTGAATACATGATATGTATTATACCTAATAGGATAATCATTCTCCCACTACCTTAGTGAAGATTGATTAATAATGTCTAAGAGATTCATGTCTCTTACTGGTTCTCTAACCAAAAAGAGTCTAGACTTATCCATCATATGGAATCTAGAAATGAATTTCTCATGATTTATGCTAATTTGATTGTTTGAGTTATCAATAACTTTTAGGTATCATTTTATCTTATGCATACCAAGTACCACAAGATAAACAAGGCATTGACATAAAGATCATATCTTTTGAAATTGAAACATTAACTTTATTAATTGCTATCATTGTCATACAATATGCAAAAATAATGTGTTTCTATCCATTGGCAAATATGAAATAGCAGTTCATAACTCTATTACATGCTTTCAAGACAGAAAATAAACTAAAGTACTCCTATCTATGGAGGCAACACTTGCCCCATGTCTTGGGTGCTTTACACTTTATATCTTGGTATCGTATACCTAAAAAGTGTTACAAGTTTATTTCATGACACCTTCAGGTGGAGACATCTGTCGCATCCTTCTTTAGTTCTTCTAGATAGAGTGGACAATTTCTTTTCCAATGTCCTGGCTTTTGACAATGGTGGCAATTGCCTCTCTTAGTAATGCCTCCCTTGGCCTTGAGAGTTGAAGATGACTTGGGCTACTGGCTAGCATCAGAACCTTTCTTAGCATTGCCCTTGCCCTTGTGCTTGGACTTGCCTTTCTTGCTGCTGATCATCATCACAAACTTAGGCTTGTCCTTCTTCATCTGTGCCTCGACTGTCCTCAACATGCCCAACAACTCTGTCAACGGCTTGTCAAAGTTTTTCATGTTGTAGTTCATCACAAACTAACTGTAGGATTCTAGAAATGATTGCAGTATCACGTCAGTAGCCAACTCTTGGCTCAAGGAAAATCCCAATCTTGTCAGGTTCTCCACATACCCAATCATTTTGAGCGTGTGAGGACCAACTGGATCTCCTTCTGTCATGACACACTTGAACAATGCCCTGGAGACATCATATCTCTCTTACCATGCTTGATCTTCATACATGTTCTTGAGATGCTGAATCATCTCAATGACACCCATGTTCTCATGTTGTCTCTGCAACTCATGGTTCATGGAGCACAACATCAAGCACTTTGCATCAATGACATCTTTAGAATGCTTCTTATAAGCATCCTTTTCTGCCTTTGGTGCGGTAGGAGCAGGTTCCTCTAGACCTGGAGTATCCAGGACATAGAGCTTTCGCTCTTGAGTGAGAACAACTCTCAATGTCCTAAACCAGTCGTGGAAGTTAGTCCCATTCAGCTTGTCCTTTTCAAGGACCGATCGCAACGAAAAGTGATTGTTGTTTGTTGTCATTTGTACTACAAAAGGAAACATATGCAATTTAGTCCAAAACTCAATTTTTTATTTGATTGATTTGAAAGGTTGACGATATAATTAGGACTTTAATTAATTATCGCTCCCACTATTTTTGTTCAAATTGATAGCCCTCACCATCAATTCGGAATATTATAGCGTAAAATCTTCTAGTGGGTCAAGATCCTGAAATCCTCTGAGTCATGGACCAGCTAGGGTTGTCACCCACAACTCAGATCTTCCAGGTAGGCAATTTTTGCCAATTGCATCATATGCAACTCTTGAAAGATGTCATATGCAACTCCTTGCCATGAACACATCCATGCCTCAAGGTGCTAGATCCTATCTAGGTCACCTTGTTAAGTCCGACCCAAAGCCAACACGATGAATATGCACCCTGCTAGGGTAGACCAACATATCCATCCTTCACGCTTCTATGAGATAGACGGTGCACCATGCTAGGGCGTGCCCACACTTGGCCGATCAAGCATTTCACGTGTGTCACATTTGGAAGGCATCTAAAACTTTAATATTTAATGAGAGATTTGGTTTTATAGGTACATATACATATCCAATCACCACAATACATAGTACGTATCATATACATGCTATATCCCATAGAAAACATGCAAAACGATAAAAGCGATGATTATGGCCATCCTAATGTGATTCCTCGAGCCAAGAGGAATCACGATCATCTAGGTCTACATCACATGTAACATGTCCATTATGAAGTGTTATAGCCATTCGAGTGGATCAACTCATCACATGAATTACCTGCTCGCTCTGGTCGGTCGTCTGGATGCCACCAGCCGATCGGTTGGCTCCTCCAATCGATCGGTTCTCCTGGTCATCGTGCATCTACTCAGGTCGCCACCCACTCATCTTGCTCCTCAAGATGATCATTTGGATCGCCAACTGATCGGTTCACACCTTGAACCGACCATCTCAGTCATCGTCATATTGTCCTTTGTTCTTTGACATAACAGGAAATATAAAAAGATCTATCCTATTTACATTTAAATTGGGAAACCCCGAGTTACATTCAGGGGGAGCAAAGGTAGGAAAGAAATCTCGAGTTATCTCGAGTTACATCAGAAATAAGGAGGTAGGGAATCAGTGTGCAGACTGAGATGCAAGCAACCACATTCAACCAAGCACACATATATAGGGTTTATTGGCCATAACAACATTATACATCTACCACAAAACTCATTTAAGGGTGATGCATATCGAGTGCATTCATATTACATATCATATATGTATATTGGGATTTGTGGATTTAGGATTGGTCATGCATAAAGCCAATTTTATTTGCATCGTATGCAATAAATAAAGGCGAAAAACCAAAATCGATCATATCGACAATCCCAAAGTATAGAGCAGTTGACGTGGCTCTGATACCACTGTAGGGTTTTAAGAGAGACGGAGAAGGCATCGGAAACAAAAAATTTCTTCTCCCAAACCCAAAATAAAGGAATCGCATCAACATCTATACAGTAGGAAGGATGGATTGTAGAGACATACCTTGTCCCGAGGCTTGCTCGGCGACGTTACTCTGTGGCTTGCGTGGTTTTCACCTCCGGTCTTAGACGGTGTTTGTGCATCTCCTGATCTCACCGGGACTGTCGAGATTAAAAACTGTCCTCTGAGCGGCAGAAGTCTCCTACCTATGAAGTAGTCTACATGGACCACCTAGAACTCTGATCTCCTTGTCCCACAAGGAATCGGAAGGAGTCGTACCCTCCTGTCGGCGTACTAGTCACCAACACACTCTGCTGTAACTAGTTGCCTTTCTACAGTCGTCTTTCCCTTGCTATGCCTCCTTTATCGGGTAGAACTTGCTCGGGCTCTCTTGGTTACCACAACTAGAGAGAATTACAACTTTACAAAGCAACTGGTGTTCTGAGTTGTTGTACCTGAGAAGCCCCCACTACCCCTATATATATAGGAGGGTCATGGGACATGGTTCTCTACCCCGGGCAATGCGGGATTAAAGAAGGAGTAGAAGGATTCGAGATTTTCCACAAAACAACCAACTACGCCAGCTGAACCGATCATTTCAAGCATGAACTGATCGGTTGGGGACCTGAGTCGATCGGTTCACACCTGAACCGATCAGTTGGGGCACCTGAGCCGATCGGTTCAAGCATGAGCCGATCGGTTCGTAGTCCTGGTCCAACTCGAATTGACTTTCATGTTTGTTTCCAACTAATCAAATATTAGTCCTTTTCCAAATTGAATTTGTACAAGTGAAAAAAATATGTATTTGCAAAAAGAGTCTTCAAACTTTCCAAACAATCTCAGTTGGTCACACGAATTGACCGGTTCAACAATTGAGCCGATCGTTTCATTGACACATGAGCCGATCGACTCACCTCTTGAGTTGATCGGTTCATCAACCTGAGCCGATCGGTTCAACCCTATGAGCCGATCAGTTAGGTATGTAGACTGTGCAAATCAGTCAATTGCAGTTCCAATCAATCTGATACTCTTAATCATCTGGTCTAACACCTTGAACACTATGATTTTAAGCTATCAATTTATTAAGTGTTTAACTGAACTACTAAACTCCTTTAGTAATCAATCTAAACATTGTTTGTGGATGAACTCCTCTACCAAGTTAAATCCTATGTGTGTGACCCTGTAGGTCCATTTCACGTTGGCAGTGAAAGTCCACAACACTTATGACTTCACAAGCAAAGAGCGGTGCCTAGTCGCACATCAGTTCTACCCAAGTGAAAAGGAAAGTTGGAGAACAACTTTAAATCCTACAATCCGTGAATGGTGTTATAGTGAATGTATCATTACTTTGTCACTGATATCCCAAATGAACTCAAGGCATGGAATAGTCATCCTGTCAACGTCCATTCACTTTCTTGATCTTAGAGTAAATTGGAGAAGATATGTATGACATCAATATCACATACTGATTCACACATGTGTGCACGCCTATCTCAATCCTACTCGTCAAGTGGCCATGGATATCAAACTCCCTCAAGAGGGACAAATACCATATCTATCACCCACCCCTCAAAAGCCCCATGTGTCAAAGCCACCCAATCATCACCTTTATAACAACCCATGTTTCAGGATTGCATTTGATGATGTCAAAGTGTACCCAACGACATGTGTTGAGTGTAGTGATTTTAGGTCAAAGAATCACACTCACCACCATCATTGTGAGAATTGACTGTGAATACCATGTCATGGTTCCATGTTTCAAACTCACGGTGGGTCTATCTGGTACACTTGTTCTCTAACAAGTACCTATGTATTTGGTTTGATATATCCATATCATGACTAATGATATTGTATCATCGACCAACACCACAATCTAGTCTTGTATGTCATTGTTGTCTATCTACCTTCCACAATGACATCCTACTAGGGACATAATAAGAATGTACAAACTCTTAGCATCCGTATGATCTCATCGTTCAGGTCCTCAACCTGAAAGCATACATCTTTGAGTACTATCATTCTCTAGACATTCAATATGTTCTATCATTATCTCAAATGAATGAACCAGAAAGAATTGGAAGCTTGCCTTTGATGTTTATCAAATCAATATTAATGTATCCCACCAATCATCCCATGATTGGCTCTCAGGGCATACATACCAATATTATGTACTATGTGAACCATGATATGTATAAAGTTTTGGTTATTTCAATAAGAGTACATATAGTTTTGGTTATTTCAATAAGAGTTTCCTAAAAGAGGATCTCCTTGCAAATTGGTTTTAATTCTTAAGTGATTTTTTAAATCCTCTATTTATGGTTAGTCCACAGTTAGTGACTGGTGATGGCTTGATTTCATATCGGGTCATCACAAAGAAGCTAAGCATGAAGAGAAGGAAGCCAAGAAGATCAAAGATAGTGCTTTCAAAGCACAAGTGGAGGTTGTCATCCTTCAACAACAACTTGCTTGTCATAATTCTTCCCCCTCCTCTAGTGAAGATGAAGGCCCTTGTAAGCATGAAGCCAACTACACCAAGGGAAAGCACTTCAAGGGAAAGCAAGCCTCCTCCTCCTCCTCTACTATGAGATGCTACAAGTGTGGTCAGAAGGGGCACTACAAGAGTGAATGCCCAAAATCAAGAAAGTCTCACCACAAGAGTAGATCAAGGAAAGAAGAGGACTACAAGAAAGAGAGAAAGAACAAGAGGAAGGACAAGAAGGAAAAGAGACACAAGAATGCAACTAATGCGGCTTGGGAAGGTTCATCTTCAAGAAGCTCTAGCTCCGAAGAAGATGGAGAGTGCCACCTTGCTCTCATGGCCTCTACAAGTGAAGACATTGGTGAGGTAAGTGAGGTAAGTTTTCATGAATTTCCTAAAGAATCCATTATTGGAATGCTTGTTACTACCCGTTCTTCTTTTGCTAAATGTAAATCTACAAGAAAATGGTTAGGAAAACTCATTGATGATCTTTATGCTAAGCTTGAAATTTTGGAATTGAATGAGAAAACCAACCTTGAGAGTTTTGATAATTTGAAAGGGAAATACCTTTATCTTGAGCTCCACTACAATGGGGTTGAAGTTGAGAATGGTATCTACCTTAAGAACATTGAAAATCTTAAGGAAGAGAACCAAAATTGCCTAAAAGACTTGAATTGCTTAAAACTGAAAATGATGATTTTAAGTTGCTTATTGATGCTCATAGAGAAGACAGATATGTTTATCTCAAAGAGATTCAAATGCTAAAATTTGAAAATGCTAGGTTTCTTAGTCAAGTAAATGATCTATCTTCTAGTCCTTTGTTGCCTAGTATTAATGTTCCTACTATCTCTGTTGAAAATGATTCATATATTACTAAAGATTTATGTCTTGAGGTTGATCTTGTGCAGGATAGGGATGACATATCTAGTTTATCTTCTACTATTGTTTCTTTGAATGATGATAACCATATATTGAGAGAATCCCTGCAGAAATTCCTCAAAGGGAAAAAGTCCCTAAATGAAATCCTTTATCATTCTACCCAACAAAGTGGTACTAGTGGTTTGGGATTTGTAGGGGGAGCTTCAAAGGGCAAAAGTAAGGCCAAAGGTAAGAAAAAGAGCAAGGAGATCTCTTTCTTTGTAGGAGAATCTTCGGGAACTAAGAATCTTATGGTTTGTTCTTATTGCAAATGTGATGATCATTATTCCACTTATTGTCCTTACAAGCCTAAGGGGACGAACCCAAAGATGAAATGGGTCCCCAAGCTAACTTCGCAACCTAAAGTTTGAGTTGGGAACCGACATTCTCCTTTCTTGTAGGAAAAAGATAGATGGATTGTTGATAGTGGCTGCACAAAGCACATGACCGGTGATGTAAGCCATTTCAACAATTTCACAAAGAAGAAAGGAGGATCTGTCACCTTTGGGGACAATAAGAAAGGTAAAGTCAAAGGTGAGGGTGATGTAGGTTAATCCTTATGCATCAAGAATGTTCTTTTTTTTGTATGGCCTACATCACAATTTAATAAGTGTTAGTCAACTTTGTGATAATGGTTACCTTGTTCTATTTACTGCTTTTGGATGTTTGATTCTAGATTCCCTCACCTATCAAGTTATATATAAGGGAACTAGAAGTGGTAATCTTTATGTGATTGTTCTTAACTCTATTAAGCATGTGGTTGGTAGGTACCTTCTAGCCAATTCAAATGATATTTCTCTTTGCCACCGCCAGCTTGGTCATGTAAATATGCATCAATTAAAGAAGTTTAGCAAAAAGAACTTAGTCAAGGGACTTCCAAAATTAGATTTTGAAAAGGATGAAGAATGCCAACCTTGTACACAAAGAAAGCAAACCAAGTCCTCCTTCAGATCCAAAGCAGCCCTTAGCACTAAGAGAGCTCTTGAGCTTCTTCATATTAATCTATTTGGACCAATGAGAACACAATCACTTTGTGGTTCCAAGTATTGCCTTGTTATTGTCGATGATTTCTCTAGATATACTTGGACCTTCTTTCTCATTTTAAAGAGTGATACACTTGATGTTTTCTCTAGTTTTTGCAAATGAGTTGAGAATGAAGCTTCTTGCCAGATTGTTTCCATCTATAGTGACCATGGGGGTGAATTTGAAAATGAGCTTTTTGAGCGTTTTTGTCTAGATTCAGGTTATGCACACAACTTTTCTTCACCTTGAACACCTCAACAAAATGGGGTTGTAGAGAGGAAGAATAGGTCTCTACAGGAGATGGCTAGGACCATGCTTCTTGAGTTTGATACTCCTAAGAAGTTTTGGGTTGAAGCTGTCAGTACCTCTTGTTATGTGCAAAACCATGTTTTCACTCATCCCTCACTTAAGAAAACCTGCTATGAACTATGGCATGGTAGGAATCCTTCTATCAAGTATTTTCATGTTTTCAGATGTCCTTGTTTTGTTTTCAATACAAAGGATTCTCTTGACAAGTTTGATCCGAAATCATATAAGGATTTCTTTCTTGGCTATAGCACTACTAGCAAGGCGTATAGAGTTTCTAATGATGATCTTGCTAAGGTAGAAGAATCTATAAATGTAAAGTTTATTGAGACTAACCCCTCTATTCCTAAAGATATTGCTTCAAATGATGATGTTGCAGATGAAGTAATTCCTATTCTTAAAGAACTCAACATCACCCAAAAGAAAAAGAGGTGGTTGCTCAAGGAGAAGAAAAAGATGAACAAAAGAAGGATCGAACTCCCCAATTTGCAAAGAATCATCCTAAGGAGCTGATCTTAGGTGATCCATTTGAGAGAATGAAGATGCGGGCTGCATTCAACAAAGAATAAGCAAACAACGCCTTCATCTCACAACTAGAACCTAAAGATGTCAAGGAAGCTCTTGGGGATGAAGAATTGATCCTAGCTATGCAAGAGGAGCTGGAACAATTTGAGAAGAACAAAGTTTGGACCCTTGTGCCAAGACCATGTGATAAAAAGATCATTGGCACCAAATGGGTCTACCGCAACAAGCTAGATGAGGGTGACAAAGTGGTAAGAAATAAAGAAAGGTTAGTGGCTCAAGGCTACAATCAACAGGAAGGTATTGACTTTGATGAAACATATGCACTTGTAGCTGGACTTGAGTCCATTCATATGTTGCTTTCTTTTTCTAGTCATAAAAACTTTCTTTTGCATCAAATGGATGTTAAAAGTGCATTTTTTAATGGTACAATTGTGGAGGAAGTGTATGTTGCACAACCTCTGGGCTTTGAACATGATAATCTACCTAACCATGTTTATTTGTTGCAAAAAGCTCTCTATGGACTCAAATAAGCACCAAGGGCTTGGTATGAGAAATTAAAGAACTTTTTGTTAGATCATGTCTATATCATGGGCAAGGTGGATTCTACCTTGGTTCTAAAGCACGCTTCTAACAATTTTTTTATCATTCAAATATATGTTGATGATATCATTTTGGAAGAACTAACCTTGATATTTGCAAAGAATTTAGTGATATTATGCAAAGTGAATTCGAGATGAGTATGATGGGTGAGCTCACATTCTTCCTCAACTTTCAAATAAAGCAAACAAAAGATGGGAACTTCATTAACCAAGGAAATTACACAAGTGAACTACTTAAGTGCTTTGGGATAGATAATACCAAGCCGATGGACACACCCATGTCAAACACTGCCAAACTTGATAAAGATGAAGAAGGTGAAAAGGTAGATGAGAATCTCTATAGAGGTATGATTGGAAGTTTACTTTACTTAACTGCCTCTAGACCTAACATAATGTTTAGTGTTGGCTTGTGTGCTAGATTTCAATTAAATCCTAAGAAATCTCATATTCTAAGGTACTTAGCCAAAACTCAAAATTTTGGACTATGGTATCCCAAGTCAAGGGACTTTACTCTTACTTCCTATAGTGATGTTGATTATACAGGCTTCTTGATTGAAAGAAAGTGCACAAGTGGCACTTGTTTCCTCTTAGGACAATGCTTGGTGTCTTGGTTCTCCAAGAAATAGAGCACTGTGGAATTATCAACCACCGAGGTTGAGTACATTGCAGCGAGAAGTTTTTGTGCCCAGGTCCTATGGATGAAGCAATGCTCCAAGACTTTAACATTCATTTTTATGCTTCTCCTATCTATTGTGATAATACTAGTGCAATTAACTTGTCTTATAATCCTATATTGCATAGTAGATCTAAACATATAGAGGTTCTCCATCACTTTCTTTGTGATCACATTACCAAGAAGGATATTTATATCACACATGTGGACATAGAAAATCAGTTGGCAGACATTTTTACTAAACATCTAGCTAGAGAGCAATTCAATTTTATTAGATCAAAATTGCTTATAACTACTTTGAATGAATCTGATATGCCTTCTATCTAGTTGTCATCTATCCTATATGTTTTGCATCTATCTTGGTCATCTTTGAGTTCTAATATGCCTAAATTTGGTTTTTCATGTTCCTTTTGTCTTGTTTTTCTCTTGTTTTTGGGTATTTTTCGTAAATGATTGTTTTATCACAAAATAGTACCCAATGATGAGTGATATGTGACTAAGTATGTTTAATATACATAATGGACTTGAAAAATAAATTTAATTAGCATTCAAATGGATAGAAATTAAGTTTGACGGTTTTAGGTTAGGTTGACCATCGGTCGAGTTTCCCCAGGAGAAACTCGACTGATCCATGGCTGAGAGCTTTTTAAAAAATGACCAATCGGTCGAGTTTTTGACTCACAAAACTCGACCGATCGCCAGGATGAAGCCAACTTAAGTTGGATACATCTGACTATTATCCCTCTCAACTAGAGAATACTCGACCGGTTCCCCTTCTTCTATCCCTAATCTCTCAACCCCAGACCTTCCCTTCCCTAACCTAGCCCTAATCCTATATAGAGAGACCTTCCTAAACCTTCCCCCTTACTCAACCTATGTGTGTGAATGTTTTTGCTGGATTGGTTTGTGCATTTTCTCTCTTCTTCTCCTTCTTTTCGCCTCCATGGCTTCACATAGAAGAAAGAGACCCGCCCCTAGCAATGCACCATCCTCTTCCTCTTCTTCCCACTTGATTCCATTTGATGAGACCCTCTTTGTCTCAAAAGAGGTTGTAAATTGATATAAGGACCTTCTTCCTAGGAGTCCTTTTCCCTTTAGAGCCCTTTTGGAGCCTAGACCTAGGCGTCAAGCTATCATCAATCAAGTGGAGAGATTGCTTTCCGCTCATCACCTATCTGCCCTGGCTGTCGAGCATGACTGCTTTCATAATTCTATGTTAAGTACGAAAGCAGTTCACAAATTCTACGCAAATTTGTGTTGGAATTATAACTCCCTTGTACCCCCTCTGAATACTCAAGTGATCCTTACTTATATGATCACCGGGAAGAAATTCCAAATCCCTGAAGATATTCTGAACATCTTATTTTCAAGAGACGATGAGAATGTTACTGGGCATAAGGATTATAGAGAGCATTTTAACCCTTTTGGACCCTAAAGGTTTCTACAAGTAGAATGAGATCACTCTTCCTGATATCCATCGCTATCTAAAGAAACCTGATGTTCCCTATAAGAAGAATATCCCCTTACCCTCTTCCTCCTTAGATCTCAAGAAGTGTATATTAGCCCTAGTGGTGAACTGCAACATCCACACAAAGAAAAATCAAATAGATATTGCAGAGAATACTACGGTGATAATGTACTGCATCTTAGAGAATGTCGGAGTCAAGTGGTCTAGATATATCCTTCACCATGACTTTCTTTGACTCTGGAAAGAACACCCACGTCACCCATCCTCCTTATCCTGCCCTGATATGTGGTCTTTTCCAGTTCACCACTCAGAAATCACTCTTCTATGACTTCCACTACAGACCTGCCAGGAAGGGAGTGTGTATCAGTGAGACCACTATTCAAAAATTTATACCTATCCTTTCCTCCACCACACCCGGTGCCTCACCCTATGCCTCTGCCTCTACCTCTGCCTCAACTGCACCTGCCTCTACCCAAGCTCCACCTCCTCAGCCTACCCAACCTAGCCGTGCCTCGTTCTGTGTGTCCAATGAAGCCCTCATGAGTTATATGATACACCAACAGACATATAACCTCCAAGTCCAGGAGCATCTGCACTAGGATTTACGTTCAATCATGTCTAACATGAACTTATCCTATGCTTACCCATACCCCACCTACCAACAATGCCCCGGTAATGATTATGCATCCTATGCATACAATCACTTCTACCCTGCACCTAAGCCTTCCACTGCTGCTCCTACACCCTTTGTTGCTGGTGGTCCTGCTCCTTTCTTCCTACCGTTACCTGTTGGCCCCTTGACCACTCTGCTTGCCAGTCTGGGTGATATGCTCCTTCCTTCCCTCAGGCCAATGAGCTTTAAGCTCTTAGTATGACTTGGGATGAGCAGAATGCTCGTTGGCTCAGTTGTGGCTTCGGTCCTTCTGTGGATGAGGAGATGCCTGAACGCCGAGACTGCTGATGCTGATGAGGATCCTGGTGATGGTGAGGATGGCTCTGATGACTCTGATGGTTTTGCTGGTGACTCCAGTGATGAAGACATATTATTGCACCTTCAGACGGAGACAATTACTACGAGCCTGATGCCGAGGATGATGATGATGTTGTGGACATACATATGTTAGATGTCTAGATGTTTCTTAGTTTTTAGTCTAGATTGCTGATCATATATATCTTTCTAGGCTATTTTGTATTAAAAACATCTGGGCACATGATCTGAGATGTACTATTTTATCTTTAGCTTTCATCGTTTATCACCTGTAGTTGTTGTTATGAGAACATGCTTCATGAGTTGTAATCTATCTTGTGTGCACTCTTACTCTTTGATCGGTTATATCATGAGTTGGTTCCATATTTCACCATATTTTGATTATGACCTAGATTGTGTGTTTGTCTCGTCTCTATTTGATATATGTTATGAGATTGCATGTTTCAATATTTTCTTGGTTGTGTTTTGAGAAGATTTGGTTGTATGCTCTTCTACCCCCCCCCCCCACTTTTTGATAATATCAAAAGGGGGAGAGAAATTTCAATGTTTCATTATCATATTGCTATTATTGCTTATATGATCCTTTTCTTGTTCATTATATGCTTTATCATGTGACTTGCTAAAGGAACATATAGTACATGCATGTTATATTGATTTGTGTAGAAATACTAACTATGCATGTTAAAGTAAGCATAGATTGAGGGGGACCAATTCACATTGTTCAAATCTTGAACCCCCTTAATTCACAAGGCAAAAGTATACTTTCAATATTCTTTTCAATATGTTTGAAGAATGGTTTGTCATTGTCAAAAAGGGGGAGAATGTTGACCTAGAGGTTATACATTGTCCATATTTTGATAATTACTCAACCATTCCATTCATATGTATCTAATATGTGTATTCGAGATTGATCTCAGGTGTTAGGTACTTGAAAAGAATCAATTTACACAAGCCCTAGCTTGTCAAAGTTCAAGTCAAATGCAATGCAAGTGTGCTAATAAGGAAATCCATTCAAAGGACCTTAGAAGATTTTTTTAATCACTTGTATTGATGGTATGACTTGTAACTAGATGAAAAAATTATGTGGGACACTTAGTACCAAGTTTTAATCACTTTAGAAAATTGATCATAGACTGTTGATCAGTCGAGTTTCAATCTCGACCGATCCCTTGGATCAATTATCTGATGATATGCATCAGTCGAGTTATGCATTCAAAGAACTCGATCGAATGAGTTACTGACCAAATGTGATTTTAGTTGATCGGTCGAGTTTCCTAGGACAAACTCGACCGATAGTTTAAAAATTGGGTTTTTCTTTTAGCCGATCAGTCGAGTTATGATTATTGAAACTCGACCAAATGTATTGTATGGAAAATGCTGAAAAGGCGATTCTAACCGTTGGTGTCTTGTTTGGATGAAAATAGATCTGTTGCCTTGAGAAAAAAGGCTATAATTCGACCCTAAGTGTTACCCAACTCAATGGATCACCCCCAGCTATAAATAGGACCACTTGGAGTTCATTCCAAGGTTGCTCATTCACTACATACAAGGTCCTTTCTATAGTTGAGTGTGATACCACCCCTTGAGCCCCTTTCTCTCTCTAGTTTACACTTCATTTCATGATTTGTGAGTGAGTTAGGATTATTGTAAGAGAGCTCCACCTTTGTGCATGTAAAGCTCTCAATCTTCTACTACTTCCCTCTCCCCTTCTTTCATTAAGAAAAGTTGAAGCAAGCTCCATCGAGTAAAGAAGGAGATGTACCTGGTCTTATTCAAGGTTGATGAAGAGGGGTGATCTTCTCTAGGTGAAGGAGAAGGAAAAAGCTGAAGATCCAAGAGGAGAAGCAAAGTCCTTCAAGGAGGAAGACTTGACCTTGAATGGGTAAGACCTAGGTGAAGGTTGAAGATTCAAGCTAAGTGGGTAAGTTCCTTGTTAAGGTGGAGATCTCCTTGTGGTTGGATGGGTAAGTCCTTTGGTGGTCTATTATTGTAAATCTCTGTGGTGATATATATAATAGACAAAAGCACTTGCAAAGTCCTAGATGTTGACCTCTCTAGGTAGTGGACTGACTAACTTCTAGTTTGAAGTGTGGAACCACTCTACATCCCTTTGTCAAGTGCTTGCTATCAATCTCTCTCATCCTTGATATGCTTGTTAGATAGGACTTCAAATTGCCATTAAGCTATTACTCCAAACTGATATAATTTGAAGGTCTAATCTGTTTTGTGAGAAATTTTGTAGCTCTATTCACCCCCCCTCTAGAGCCCTTATATCCAACAATAATGACTACGGTTGTCATACTTATCACAAAGGATTTTATTCTAAGGTTATTTGACAAGATTAAGCTGCATTTAAAGCAATAATAAGCCATCACATGTAAAATTATGGTTTTCCACTTTACGAATGGAACATCATAATCTAATTTATCGAAATACAATGTAAATTGAGGAATGATGAGCATGATACTAACCATGGATACCAAATTAAGAATCTCAACTAAGAAATAACAAGATATGATCAGTTCATTGACTTCAGACTCAAAGTAAGTACATGCATATTTCATTTCACTCAAATAAGAGAGAAAGAATATGTCGTTGCCTAATAATATTTCAAAAAGGATGCATCATACTTGATATATATTCCAAAGAGATGTAAAGTTGAGCTCTAGGTTAATTCAGGGTTCATGACCACTAATGTGATATTTCTATATGCTCAAATTCACTAGGATATGATATTCTAAATTAAGTAAAGAAGAAATGATTTCTATGTTTATGATAAGATTATCGGGATGATGGATTCCCCAACACTGGCCGCATATCCTCTCCTCTCATGTTGCATAAGTTTCTCATATGGTTATTAGATTTGGGCCAAGTAGTTTCTGTATCATTTTGTATTATAGAAATCCAAAGGACACATTTATCCATAGGAATTGGAGAAGGGAGAGGGAAAAGATGGGTAAGTCCCCCCATCTATAGAAAATTGTAAGACAATAGTATTAAATGAGAAATTTAAACTCCATAAATTTAGTTTTATAATAA
This sequence comes from Alisma plantago-aquatica, assembly GCA_963693085.1. Classification (NCBI taxonomy): domain Eukaryota; kingdom Viridiplantae; phylum Streptophyta; class Magnoliopsida; order Alismatales; family Alismataceae; genus Alisma; species Alisma plantago-aquatica. The sequence goes on from OY856412.1 coordinate 197,584,778, forward strand.
AATTAAACTTTGAATAGACAACACTCAACATTGTTGACATAGAAAAAAGTAGCTCCAAGAACTACTATGTTCAATAAAAATTAACTCTAGTAAATAAAGTTCTATTCTTTAGAATAGTTGTTGCTATTCACTATCCACAAAATGCATCTGAGGAAATATATCAAATGCATGATTTTCTATAAGATTGTATTCAAATAGTTGACACAAAAATGGTAATATAATTTTTTTGTCAATATACAACCAATTAACTTAAATTGTGTTGACTTGAATACTAGTGGTAGTTTACTTTCATTAAAACATTTTTGAGAATGTTCACCAGACACATTTTCCTTCACGCACGAAAAAGTGCATAACACAAACAAAATCTGGAAATATGATATGTTGGACTAGAAAGAAAATATTTGACTATAGTGATTTGTGTTAGATAGAGTAGGTCTAAAATATGATTAGGGTTTAAGGAAACCTTTAGGTATTGTGTTTAGGATTTAGACATATAGATAAAATCAATGCTAAATCTGAAATTATCTTGTCTATCAACCCTTAACATACTTGCAATTGTATATCCTACAACAATATGCATTTTGGAGTTGTTTTATGTCAATCAACATAACTTATACGTCCTTTTAGTCCTAAAGACAAATACATACAATTATTTTGGCATACTGATGATGTGACAACTATTATCAATGACAAGAGATCATTAATATTTTAGCCAATCTTTGTTGTTCCTTATTAGTCAGCAAATGACGATCACTACTGAGGTTTTGGTCCATTCAAGGAGTAATTGGCACATTCTTATATATAGTTTTTTAGTTGATTATATATATATATATATATATATATATATATATATATATATATATATATATATATATCAGAATCAGGTAAATATAGTCTGACTTCCCTCTACAAATATAGGAGGGTCAAGAGTTACATATAGCCCTATGCTTGCTATACAACATGTACGTGAGCAACTCACACAGCTAGCTAAGACATAATCTATTTTTTACATTATATATATATATATATATATATATATATATATATATATATATATATATATATATATATATATATATATATATATATATATATATATATATATATATATATATATATATATATATAGTCAGGCTAGAATACACTCGAGTGTATCCACAGCGGAATACACTCAAGTAGTTTTTCATGATGTAATATTTTTTTTGAAAATATAATCCATTGATCTTATTAAACATCTTGTGAACAACTCATATGCAAAATTTGAGCACATTTGGATATGTATAGCTCATGTTATGAAGACCACAAAAATTATACATTTCAAATTAGTTTCGCGCGTCGATTTTGTTGCCCTTGGATGAGTGACTTACACTCATCCAAACGGGCTCAAAATTTGTATGTATCCTAGTTAAAGTATGACGGTGGAGATCAATGGTTTACATTTTGCAAAAAATGGTCTTGATATGCAAACACACTCGAGTGTATTCATGCGATCCGTACACTCGAGTGTATCCTAGCCTGACTCTCTCTCTCTATCTCTCTCTCTCTCTATATATATATATATATATATATTCTCTCTCTCCCTATCTCTCTCTCTCTCTCTCTCTCTCTCTCTATATATATATATATATATATATATATATATATATATATATATATATATATATATATATATATATATATATGAATCAGGCTAGTGTACACTTGAGTGTACCGGAGGCACCGTACACCTCAGTCATTTTTAAAGATGTAGTAACTTTTTGAAAATTCTAAACCATTGATCTTCTTAAATATCTTAAGAACATACTATATAATAAATTTTAGCTCATTTTGATACTTATAGGTCATTCATCTAAAGGAGTCAAGAATCATGCATTTTAAATTAGTTTTGTGAGTCAATCTTGTAGCCCTTAGATGAGTGACTTACACTCATCCAAATGAGCTCAAATTTTGTATGTGGCCTATTATTATTGTAACCATGAAGATCAATGGATTGGATTTTGGAAAGACAAGGTCTAGATAGGCAAACACCATTGAGGTGTATGGCGTAATCTATACACTCGAGTGTATTCTAGCCTGACTCTCTCTCTATCTATCTATCTATCTATCTATATATATATATATATATATATATATATATATATATATATGTGTGTGTGTGTGTGTGTGTGTGTGTGTGTGTATGTATGTATCAAAACATTATTTGCTTGATCATGCTTTTGGTAAATTGACAATGACTAATGTTATTGGACATTTTTTTATAAATTCTAGTTATTGAATATTTTTTACCCTCCTTTGAAATCCGACTAGATCCACCCCTACCTATAGGCTCAATGTCTCATTAATTAACGATCCTAAATTTGTCACTCCGGGGAACACCCTTCCAATGTCTCATTTTGGGTTCAATGACAATTTACTAATATTCTAATCCTACATTTCAATGACTCTATGCCTAGAAATGTAATTTATAAAAAAGATAGGTAGATAATCCAGATAGCATGTACTAAAAATAAATCAAAAATCTAATAATTCTCATTAATATCAATTTATAAATGAGATTACAAATATTGATAGCCAATCTAATCCTCATGCCCTATTATAAGTTCTACTCTCTACTCATATTCATCATACAAGAGAAAAGATATATGAAAAGATTCGTAGAGAATATAGTGTCATTGAGTAGAGGATGTGTGGTCTTCTTCACCACTCCCAAACAACAATTGCAATATCTAGTAATGAATTCTAGGGAAATACGTCACTGCATCAAGATGTTGATCTTCATCTCCTGCACTCCCTCAATGAAAACTAGAATTTATCAGAGATTTAGGTTATTTACCCTTATGCCGGATGTTCCCCAAGTGTTTTTATATTCATCCGTAAAATATCAAATCAAACTAAATAATCTAATGGTTGCGAGTTATCTGCTAAAATTTTGTGTCTTGGAAAATTGGTCAACTTAGGGCCCATTTGACTGATGAAGAAGTCTACAAATATACTCATTCTTGATATACTTGAATTACATTTACATTCTTTAGATGGCTGAATTACACTTTAAAAGAATCTTGAATCACCCAATTTTGACATCAGATGTAAAATTTGTGACCATTTTAGGGAGTACATATTCTTCTTAGTCGGCCAACTTAGAAATGAACTGGTGGAATCAAAGATTAGAGGTATTGTGTTTTTTCTTGATTGTGCAAATTTGACAAATGGGATAACCAGCCAGCCATTAAAAAATATATGTAGCTTCTGTAAAAAGGTAGATTGGTAAATTCAAGAAATCAAATGATTCATTCAAATGTAACACTTTTTTTCTATCAAACTTTCTAATCGATCTCCTCAAGAGTGATTCAATTGTATCATTATATACTCATTATATAGGTCGTTAATTGTCCATGAAATGCATTTTGAATCATTTACTTCTCAGATCAGATGCAAAATCTAGAACTATTTCATTGACCATCTATACTTTATTTATCCTCACTCCAACTATCAGAGTTGAGGATTGAGGGTCCTCTATTTTAATTTAGATTTCATTTTACGATTGAAAATATATACATTTTAAAACTTTTTGTGTGCATTGACATCCTTTTGTTGGTAATATGCTCCCACTACATAGAGAGGGGCATTAAAGTAGGCAGAAATTGTGCCATTGTAGAACCTGGGCTAACTACCCAACACTCTGGTAGAGTTTTGCGAGTGACTACTAGCCCCACAGACTACCATTGGCTCAGCTACATGCTTTATCCTCATTCACACACTACTTGATATCAACTTCTTGACATGTCACCCATCCTAGTACTAGTTTGGGCTGTGCATGCTTAACCACATAGTTCTTAGTGATGGGATCCCTAAAAGACAACTTTACCTTGGTTACATGGGTAGTCAAAATTCCTTTTAAGATCATTTTATCTGAGACCTTGATCCCAAGATGTTATAATCTCCCCGACAAATACTCTCGGCGACCTCACTAAGAATCAAATATATGGACTCATAATCTTTCTCCATTTCAGTATAGACCTACAATGGCCAATTACACCATGCTCTAGACCACCACTACCAATGAAAGCGTATCTCCATCACTATGGATATCCTATTCCAACATTCATAGACCACACAGCTCAAAGAGTGGCATGACACAGGCCCAAGTGGGCCCCACCTACTAGAGGGGAATTGGCTCTAATACCATTGTTAACGTCTGGGACCACTTTCCAATGCTCTGGTAGAATTTTAGTAATGAATACCAGTAGTCTAGGTTGTGTGCTTTGTCATCACTCACGCACATCCTAGGATCAACTTCCTGGGATGTCCCCCATCTGATTACTACACTAGAATGAGCATGATTAACCATAGAGTTCTTAGTGATGGGCTCTCTGAAAAGGAGGTGTACCTTGGTGACATGGGTAGGCTAATAATTTCTTTTAAGATCATTTTATCTGAGGTCTCGAATCATGGGATCTTACAACCACCCTGATCTTAGAGTTTGGCACACTTTATGACCTTTTTTCATTACATTTCTCACTGGTGGACGAAAGGAAAAAAGATGGAATAAAAAGTGTACAAGAGGGATCAGATCATGTGTAACACTTATTTTTATGATGAAGTACAATGGATTATTCCTCTAATTCATTAACCAATTAACGTCATGATAAGGGAATGCATGACAGTTCCATAGATATATTTCACTATTCAGTAGAAGGAAAATTATATTGATCCCAATTGGCATCTTGTAAACCTACCATTCTTTTTAAGGAACATGATGTATATTTTAATTTTCTACAAAGGGTGATTTCTAACCATTCGCATATTTTAAAAAATGAAGTTTTTTCAATACATATAACCAACATCAAGGATTTGCTTCTAATTGGATGGATTATATGAAAAACTATAATTGCAGCGTAAATTTAAATGTGAATTAAAATAGATAATGGCTTGGACTAACACCACAATAACTAATAACTAATAACTAAATGAGAATAACTTTAAGATTCATGTAATTCAAGTACAATTGCTATATGCAAATGTAACATGCAGAAATAAAAAAAAAAAGATAAGTGTAGGTTCAAAAGAGAACATACCACCCAACCTTTACCTTGAGTATCGAAATGTTCTTGTCCCCAACAAATGCTAAATCTAAAATGAAGGGGAAGAAATTCTCGATACTTATCCAGGAAGTCTTGGCAACTCGAAGAAGATCCAACTGAATGGAATAGGAACAAGGGATGGAACCTTGGACGTGAAATCTCCATGGAGAAATATGTGACTTTTTGGTCATGATATCTCAAATAATTTTTTTTTCTGATGCTTTAATTAATGTTGCTTTTCACACCACAATCCATCTAATAACATCCATGAATACTCCTTCACTAGTATTTATAGTGTAGTAGCTACATGTGGATCTATATGAAATGGTACAAAGTAGGAGTGGTGCCCCTCTAGTGGCCTTAGGGTCTGCTCATCTGTGAAAACTAGAGGAGTACCTTATTCTTTTTCCAAGGTAGCATGCGGTAAATCCGCAATTCGTGCTGCTAAAGGTGCTAAATCATATAAGGAAATTGGTTCTAGATTCTTCTCATCCCCTAAATATGCATGTAGAAGATGTGGTTTTGGCATAGGAAAACCATCCTCATTTGTAAAGTCATCCTGGTGAATGTTTTGATACATTTGTGCATCCTCTATTTGAAAACACCCAACTTATCTATGGGTTTTACATTAACTAAATCTAGAAGGACGTACAAAAATAAGACGGTGGTGGCATGTATACCTCTTGTTGGGGATGTACCTCATAATCTAAATCAACAAGATATGCAATGGAAGTTGATTTTTTAGATTCCATAATATATTCAATCATGGTTGGTTGATCACTGTAATAATATGGGTCTAAGCCTACGTTGGGGAAGGGTGACAAAGCCTCATGTTGTTGGGAGAGTTATGCTTTCAACTGGGCTACTTGCACCTACAATCTTTTGCATTAGGATTGTTCACTGGCTGGGATTACATATTAGTTAGCTATCTCTTCTCAATGGAGTTCAACCTCTCACTCTTCTCATGTGAATAGTCATATGCATAGTAAGGTTCTTCACCATAACTCCCACAATATTGATGATTATATTTTGTCTTATCTATATAATTATTTACATATATCAGCTCCTCAAAATATCCATGGAATATTGTTGATTGTAGTTTGCTTCATATCCAATATGAAGGGGCATGGCATTGCGCATGATGGTGATCCTAGAATGTTTCACGGTGATGATCCTATGCATCCATACTTTATCTTCTAGATTCGCTTCTAAGGCATCTTTGTGCCATGACAATCTTTGCATATGGAATGGTGTTGATCCTACATATTACTATTTTACCTTGTATGGCTATCCCACACAGTTACACACTGGGAACCAACGGCGGCTACCCTAGCACTCTAACAGAGTCTTAGGGTTTAGGCGGCGGCTGGCTGGGGGGAGGGGGTTTCGGCCGCAGTGAAGCGGCGCCCCGCTCCCCCACGCCCTCTTCTCGCTCGACGTCAATAGGCCTCTACTCCAAGAGGTGCTTCCGCTTATCTGGCCATCTGCGACGAATTTCTTACCCCCTTTCTCTTTTACTTGTTGTCTATTTGGTTAGTTGTTTTGTTTCTAGTTTGTCTCTTTCATCGTGAATCGACGCTTTTGCTCTCCTCTTAGTAGGCTACCTTTATCAGTCAATTTTGTTACTCAGTCGTATGACAGAAAGTGTGGAAGCAACATTCTTTTGGAACACCAGTTTGGTACGGTTACTCCATCACCGATATATGCTCAGGTTGAAGGTATTTCTCAAAAAAAGTTGCTTTGGTCAACGAAGAAGAAGAGGGATCAATACATCATCGTCCTCATCAGATTCCGATATGAGTTTCAGTGGTATATTGTATCTATTCTTGACATTTGTGTGGTCTGTTAGTCTGTCTTCTTCCACATGTAGATGCCGTATGGCTTTTTCGTAATGAAATCGGTCTTTTATTTTCAAAAAAAAAATGTGAATGGCTGAATATATATAGATCTATTAGTAGGGTCTAGAGAAAATGTACCGATGAATGTTGATTTTTTTAAATTTCAAAACTAATGAGAAATAAGAAAATTATCAAAACAAAAATGAGGAATAAAAAACTAAAAAATTACAAGACAACTAAAAGATATTATAGAACCCAACTATAATATATAAAGACAAACTAAGAGGATAGATGGATTTCACATCTAGGGGGACAAGTACACCGCTATCTTTTGGAGGGCCCGGTGGAATATAGGATGACATTGATACTCTATGTTGGGACAAGGAAAGTAACGGCAATTTCACAGTATGCAGTGCATATTCTCTCATACGATCTGGTGCAGACCTTCTTGACGATTTGGAAGAGGAAGACTGGAGACGGGAGTGGAAGAAGAAGTGGCCACCAAAACTTAAGCATTTTATATGGAGGGTTCTACGGGACATCCACCCAACCCGGCATGCCCTTGCCCGTAGACATGTGATAAAGGGTGACACATGCCAGAGATGCAATCTGCAGTAGGAGGACGCTGCTCATCTGCTATTTGGATGCGAGCACTCGGCTCAAGTGTGGGCTGACGGGAGATCTTCTTTGGCCGGTGTGGACTGGTGGAGATGCAAAACAGTTTGTATGCGAGCTGCTACGTGACGAAGACCGGCAACAGATTGATGAGGGAGCGACTTTGCTGCGGGAGGCGTGGACGGCGCGGAATAAAGCTCTTTTCGAACGACAGTGACCTTATGTTCCGTCGCTAGCTGCTGGTTTCTTGTCAATGGTGGCGGACAACATAGAAGCCACACCGCTCCCGGCGCTGCTCCAAGGATCGAAATGGCATGGAAGCCACCGCCCGCTAGCTGCCTTAGAGAAGACTAAGGAAACATCAAAGGTACTTTTCAATGCAATTGGATCATAGGTTCTCAGTGCTTAGTGCGGAGGGAACCACACTCTAGTTGGGCACTTCTCTTGCTCTAGAGATGGGTATTTCTCATATCCTGGTGGAGACAGATAGCGCCCTCTTGGTACAGGCAGTAATGGCCGGTGGATGGGGTCGTGGATATGAAAATTGCATAGTGCAAAATATTAGCAATCTCTCTGTTAATTTTCTTTCTTTTAATTTTCTTTTTGTCAGGAGACAAAAGACAAAGTAATGGGTTGCTCATGCTTTGGCCTCCAACGCCTGTCGGATCGAGGGTTCTCTTACACTGTTAGAGAACTTTGATGAAGAAATTGTAAGACTTTCTTTGATTGATATGAATAAATAAGAGCAACATGCGCTCTTTATAAAAAAATTTTTAAAAAAATAACGAACTAAAATAAATAAAAATTTATATAAAAATTAACAAAGTCAGAAAAAATCCTAACGTTAGCTTAATGGACTAAAAGTACAAAATGTTTTGTTGCCCCCAAAAGTGGTGCCAAAATTTGATGTGATACCAAAATTTGATGTGATATTTTTCATACCCTTGAATTCATTAAGATATGAAATCCTAGTTTCTACCAAAATGATAGAACGAGAAACACCACCAGCAAGTGGACAAGTCTTATCATATCATCGTCAAAGATCGAACCCTAAGGACAACATTTCATATAACAACTTGGATTTTATTTTAATCAAGACATATAAAATAAAGGAAATATATGATGGATTATTTTATAATTAACTAATTGACAAATTAAGAAATGGAATTTAACTAAATAAGAAATCATTTTAATGTTTATGATAAGAATACCAAGACGACGAGTGTTGTTGTCACTATCTATCTCTCTCTCTCATATTCCATTAGTCACTCATATGATTATGTGATTGGGACGGAGTAATTTTCATATCCTTTTGGACTATAGAAATCACAAGGACATATTTTACCATAAGCTCGTGGTCTCATTACTTGTGAATCTTAAATTTGTCATCACTAGGAACACTTCTTGAATATCTCATCTAGGTTCAACGAACATTTACGGACAATCTATTCCTAAGTTTCAATGTCTATACACCAATAATTATATTGACATGCAAGGATAGGATGAATTATACACCTAGAACTCATAGAGCATGAATTAGATAGGATCTTGAAAAACTAGTAGATTACCTAAATAGAAAACTATAATATGAGGTTAAAAATATGAGAAAGGGGGCTAACCCCCATTCCCAAGTAAAAATTCTTCTCTACTCATGCTCATGGTACAAGATAAAAGAGAGATCAAAACATTTATTGATAAGACATATTCATGAAGGATATGACCAATGGTCTTCTTCACCACTCCCTAAAGAACAATTGAAATATTTGGTTGCAATTTTTCAGGGAATGCATCTCCACATCAAGAAATCAACTTTTATCTCCAGCTCTCCCAAATGATGGATCTGATTTTTAATTGGAGAGATAAGTCACAAACCCTTATCCAGTACATTGATGTAGTTCTAGTTTGGGCCTCCATCTTGTGTCATTTTTCCTTCTATTCACATCTAGGCATTTCATAATGCATGACATTCCCCAATAAACTCTATTATTGTCAAGTGCACTTATGCATTCTTTGTGCATGTTTTATAGGTATTTTGACTACTATTTGATGAAAGAGAGACAAGAAGGCTGAGACTAGGGCTTTCTCATATTTCGAGCAGTCCAAAGTGAGGATAATATCACCCCAACCTATCCCAAATGATAAAAGAATACATTGAAGCAAAATCTCCACCATTGACGAAGAATACTCAAGTGCAACTCAAACCCCCAAAAGAAGACTATTCTACATCAAGAATGACCACTAAGGAGAAAAAATGAATACAAGTCCCTCAAAATAATCCAAGTCCATAATTCACCAATCTCAAGAAATAGAAAGACCATTATACCCCTAAAACAGCCATGATAGAATTGATGATACCCACCATTCCCTTCCAATTTGCCTTAAAACCACCCAAAAATCCCAAAAACTCACATATTTTTGCATTCAGAAATTAGCTTAGCCATTTTGGGCTAATAACGACCATTTTAATAAAAGGAACATGAATAGTACTAAAAATCATTGTACAATGTAGGAATAGAGAGGGTACTGCATAGAGTATATGTGCCATGTGGTAGTATATACGAGTGTATATGCAGTTCCATTTTTTTGTATAGTATATTATATATAACCATAAATGGCATATTAAGCTTGTAAAGAATTAAAATGTAAAATATGTAATTATCTTATATATATATATATATATATATATATATATATATATATATATATATATATATAGGGCCCATTTTTATTTCCCGCGCGGGTAGCTACCCGCCCACCCTTCCGACCACTTTTTTTCAAAAAAAAAATTCACAATTGTAGAGGACTATTTTGTCAAGCTCTCCAAAAAATTTATCCAAAAATAATATCGTTTGCCCCTCCAAAATTAAAAAACTCGTCCTTATATATATGTGATGTATATTTTGTACAGAGTTACGCTTTTATTCGTGTAGTTACTTTCTGTTCACCATAGTTACTTTTTTGACAGCAGAGTTACTTTTTTGGCCAGGAGAGTTACTTTTTTAGCTGCCGGGTAGCGAAAATCTAGGCTACTTGTGCGGGCAACGAATGAACGCCCATATATATATATATATATATATATATATATATATATATATATATATGAGTTGATCTTAGATGCCCGCACTGGTAACGAAGCAGAACCTACCCGGCAACAGGGCCCAGTGGCAAGGCAGTAAATTATTTGAAAAGCAAATGAGCGAAAAAAAGTGAGAAAAAGGGCGGAAAGACAACGAGCGAAAAAAACCCCTAAACCTCCGTTCGAACCCTCGCTCTGCCTTGTGATAAATGCCGTTTTTGCACAAAAGCATCGGCGACCACATCCCGCAACCCCTCCATCCCCACCTCCTCCGTCTCCAGTCACTCCGACTGCAAATTCCATCTCCATCATCTTCGATTCTACCTCCTCTCTCTCGTTGCATATCAATTACGGAGTAGCTACCCTCTTCAGAGATGACGAGGATGAAGAAGGCATCGCAGAAGACCTCGAAAATGTTGCTGTGGAGAAGGAATCTAGGGATCGTGATTGAAGAAGACTACGACTTCGAATTGCACCACTATCAAGCCAACGCGAAGATGGCCAAAGAACCAGAGGAAGCGACAAAAGCAATGGACGCAGAAGGGGAGATAGAATGAGATACAACACCACCGAGTACTCCAAAAGGGGATAAGGAAGGGGCTACGATGGCCAAAGAAGCGGATGAAGTGGGAAAAGAAGCAATTGCGAAAAGGGAGAAGGAAGGTGTTGCGGGGACTACTCCGACGAAACAGAAAGGGAACAAAAGAGGGGATGTGATGGCCAAAGAAGCGGATGAAGCGGGACAAGAAGCGACTACGGAAGGGGAGAAGGGAGGTGCTGCTGAGACTCCTTAGACAAGATTGAAAGGGAATAAAATAGGGACTGCAGATCCCCTAACGAGTAAACCTTCAGTGAAAAGAGCAAAACGCAGTAAGACAGCTACTGCTGGTAATGGAGGCAATGGAGCTACTGAGACTGAAGAACCTCCGCGTGACAAAGCGGAGAACAAAGAACAAAGAGGTAATTTGTGTTTGCATGTACATTACAAATGAAAAATATAAACAAAAATATTTCGACTAAAAAGTAACAATGCATGTTGAAAGAGTAATTGTTATAAGAAGTAGAGTAGCTAGACGATGCCTAGAATAACTACGAAAAAACATTGGAGTAACTATATGATAGTCTAGAGTAACTGAAGTAATACTGGAGTAACTATTATAGAACAAAGAGTATCTCGCACACTAGATATAGAAGTTAAACTAGGAAAACCATATTGTTAAGCTAAAGACTACACTTTTTGAGTAACTGTGTTTGTATGTAGGAGAAGAAAGGAAAGGGGATGATGACAGTATAGATGAAAATCAGCAAAAGAATGAGAGAGAAAAGGATACTGCAGATGAAGGAGAGGTGAAAAGAAGTAAAATGAAAAAGAAGGGGAAAGGGAAGGCCGAAGCAACTAAGGAGAAAGTGAAGGTTGCTGATGAGAGAGGATAAGAGGAAAGAAGGAGGAGGAAAGAGAAGGGAAAAGAAAAGGCTACCGATGAGGGAGGAAAAGAGGAAAGAATGAAGAGGATAGAAAAGGGGAAAGGAAAGGCAGATGAAGGTAAGCTTGTATGGATTTATAATTGTGTTAATTTGCTATTACTCTTATAGGACACTTACTTGCAGTTTATTAAACTGTTGTTACAAATAAATAGTTAGCTTTTTAATTTTATTACCTCACAAGGATATTACATAAAATTACAACACTTTCAAAATCCTGGTTGGGTAAGCAACCGGGTAGTGGATTGTCTGCCTTAGTATTTGCTAAGGTTGGAACCACTCTAAACACCTTGTCTCCTTCTTATTATCTCAATTGTGGTTGTTTGAGTTAAATTATTCTAAAATATCCATAAAACCCTATTCACCCCCCCTCTAGTGGTTTTTCAAACCTAAGAGTAAGTTTTGATATGTTTGTAGTGGGAATCAAAAGGATGTACCACATGTGTTACATAAAGAGCTACATCACCACCAGCAACAACATGGTGTTTACAAGTAATCAGCTTAGAATGATGAGGTCGACGACCCTTGCAAACATGATAAAATGCCAAATCTTACAGTTGACATAGGCCTTTTGGAGGATTTAATAGATAGATATGTGGATGATGACAGATTTTTACTGGCCAAAGGGGTGGAAAGAAGGATTACTGTTGAGGATGTGGGGGTAATTCTAGGCATCCCCAGCAAAGATATGGATATAACACCTAGGACAAATTCTGAGATAGTGAGCTCAATATGGCAATAGTTTGCCAGGGTGACAAGTAAACAGGGCAATGAAGGTGAGACTTCAAAGAGGTTAAGGGAAAATGATGTTCTGCATAAGGACAACTTATCAAAGCTTTGGCAAGAATATTCTAAGACCGACGATCCAGCGGACTATCAGAACATGTGTCGTGCATGGATGTTGCACCTGCTGGCAACATTCCTACTCGCAGACACCATCTATTGCACACCAATCTACATAATGCACTACCTAGATGATGTTACTTCCACTGGGAAGATGAATTGGGCAAAGCTGGTGCATGGGAGTATCTTTAAGAATATGAAGATGCTGAAGGATAATGTCCAGCTGAGGAGGAAAGGGGAGAAAGGGAAAACCACCCTCTACACAACAGGGTGTGTGATGTGCCTATGTGAAAGTGAACAAAATTATTTTCATCTACATTGTTACAATAATGACTAGGGGGGCAGTTACATATGCATTATATTTTCTCTCTGTTACATGCAGGTTTGGGCATATGAGATGACGAAGATGGCAAAGCCAACCTTCCTTGATGCCAAGCCAACGATAAAGAAGTGGGTTGCGCCGGTCAAGAAATTGATGGATTTAGGGGTTGTGGACCCTAAGGATGTAAGAATATTTCTTCTTTGTTATAAAAGCTAATATACAACATAATCCTACATGTTTGCATTGTGACACATTTTTTTTTTGGACAGGTTTGTCAAAGGATGAAGCTAGAGTAGGGAGATGATTGGCGAGTTGCAAGAACAATGAAGGACATGCCCTACTACCTTGTGGAAAAAAGGGCAAAAAGTAAACCAACGGCAGATAAGGCGCCAGCAAAGCCGATCATCAAAAAAAGAGTGGCTGCTGAGAACTCCACCCTGGAGAGAAGAATCCACATATTGGAGGAGGAGCTAAAGATGCAGAAGGAGATCTGCACAAAAAATAGCTATTGAGGCATTCACTGACCTGTAGAGGGAGAAGAAACGGTTAGAAAAAAGGATAGCCGAGCTAGAAGAGGAAAATAAAAAATTGAAGAGAAAGTGGGGAGATGAAGGTGACAAAGCACAGTCACCTGCCAGTGGGTTCGAACAATTTGTAGAGAGGTTTGCCTCAGTGAATGTTGATGAACACAAAGACAGGTCAGATGTGCTTCGCAAGAAGAATGTCGATACGATAGACAAAGTAGAGAAGGAAGGTTTGGAGAAGGACGACACACTGAGGAAACGAGGCAGGATGAGCCTGAGAAGAAAGTATGTGGAAGAGAAGGAATCAGAAGATGAGAATGATGATAAGAAAACTGGTGATGAAGAGGAGATGAAGAAAGAAAAAGCAGCTGATAGTTCTGACCAAGGAAAGTTTGCACGAGATGTAGAAGAAAAGAGCCAGGAAGAAACAAGGGAACAACCAAAGAAAATAATCAAAGAAGAAGAAGGGCAGAAGGAGGAGCCCAGAAAAAGGTTGACAAAGAGGAAGAAGATGGAACAACACATAATAGGGATCATAGAGAAGAACATAAAGAAAAGGAGGGAGGAAAAGGTAAGTTTGCATCTCCTTTCAAGTATATCAGTACTTGAGTAACTGTTTGATATAGTAGAGTAACTGTATGATATAGAAGAGTAATTGTAGGAATATAAAGAGTAACTATACAATAGTCTAGAGTAACTATGTGAATTAGTAGAGTAAATGTAGGAAAATAAAGAGTAACTATACGATAGTCTAGAGTAACTATGCGACATATCAACATTGTGTAACTTGTGGAACATGAAGATTGATTCTAACATGGACTGCTCTTTTTTTGTTGACAGCACAAGATGTCAAATTTCATTGGTTTTGAGCATTTCAAAACAAAAGAAACCAGGGAAATTGTCCATCACTTCATGGACAACATAGAAGAAATGTAAGAAAATTGGTTATTTTGTCAAGTGTACAAAGATAAAACATTACTTATTCAATATCCAACTCATATGTATAACATCTATAAAAATGATTGGCAGGTCAAAATGAGAATGGAGATTCAATGATGATACTTGGTGCACAGGGAAGGACCTCTCTACCCTCATGTACAAAGATTAGATGACGCAATCACCTGTAAGAAAAAACAATGTATTGTAACTCTTTGAAACAGATAATTTGGATTTCTAAACAAGAAAGCTTGTGGTTTTTTTAGGTTCTGGACTACTTTGTAGAGATGCTCAAGGCAAGCACAAGCAAGCAGAGGAAGAAGGGTTTGATGTGGAACTGCATGAGAACTTATGCTCTGGTAAGAATTGCATAATTGGTATACAAAATTACATCAAAAAACAAAAATAGATACACAAACTGAAACTTATAGATGTGCATTTTTAAATTCTACATTTGTAGCAGAATGTTTCATTTGATGTTGAGAACATCACCCTAGAGCAGATTGACATGCTATCTCCACTCTTCAACGTTTCGTTGAAAGATTGGGACATAATGGACTCGGTGCTCACCATACTAAACAATGACAGCCACTGGCACTTGTATGAAGCAAGCTTCAGGGATGGAGCACACCAGTTTTATAACTCGATGAGTGGAAATAACAAGTCAAGAAAGGAATTCCTTAGATGGGTAAGCGATCTATAAAAAATAACTCTATTAGTAGTGGATTGACAGGATTAGTGTTCATTGATTGATGATTAATAAAAGTTGTGTTATTTTAATGCAAATGGGTATTGTGCACAAATTCTTTAGGGGTGCACCGAAAAAGGAAGCCAATTGTCACAGTGGGAATGGGAGTACCCAATGTGCTCACAGTAGGAAGAAGACTCACTTGACTGTGGGATCTTCATCATGAAGTACCTAGAATACCTGGTCAATGGAAAACATATGGACTTCACCTGCAAGGACATGTCATCAATAAGGGCTGATATTTTTCAGAGAATGATGGCAAGGGGGCAGTTGCAGGCTGTACAAGAGGATGAAATGGATGCAAATGAAGACATCAAAGAAGGTCCATCTGAGGAGATCAAGGGAAAAGAAGATGAAGGTCAGAAGCGGCAAGAAGAAGAGTAGAAAGCAGCAGATGCAGAAGTGCATGAAGAAAAGAGCACTGAGGAAGAAGTTGTTTCAAGCCTAGATAGATGGCTGAATTCTAGTTGAAATACTAAATTATTAATTGAAATGTAAAACTTGAACAATTTGCTTCTGGAGTTCTAATGTCTAACCGCTATGAGATATACATTTACTTGTGTGTCACAAAAAGCCTGAAAAATACATTTGACTTAAATCATATTGTAAATATGAGTATTTATGGGTTTAATATATAACGTTTTATGCTTTGAATGTTGTGTTCTTGAATGTACTGCTGGTGTGGTTTTTTAAGAAGATATATACTTTCAGTTAGCTTGCCAAAAAATAAACTAACTCAAGAGGAAGAGTTATGATGATATCGTAACCCATAGAGTAATTATAAGAATACTAAGAGTAACTGTGATAGTCTAGAAAAGAAACCCTTTGATTCAAAGGAGTAACTCTTATACTTTGTATGAGTTACTCTAAAAATAGAGAGGTAAAACACATATCACAAAAACAATGTATGTGGAAAGAGAAAGTAACAGGAACATCTTGTAAAGTAACTGTACGAGCATGAGAGCAAGTGTTCAATTCCAAAAAAATGGTAATTGTATCAGACATCACTAAAAAAGAAGAGTGGTGAACTCGTAATCCATAAGGTAAGTATAAGAGCACTAAAAGTAACTATAAGAGCACTAAGAGTAACTGTGACAACACTAAGAGTAACTGTGACAATATAAGAAGTAACTCTAGCATTCAAAAAGTAATTTTTGTACTTTGTAAAGTAACAATTGTGGATGAAGGTTTGTCAAGAACACGAAACCAATGTATGTGAACCACATAGTAGTAAACTGACATTTCATAAGTAACTGAACAAATATGAAAGTAAATGTACAAATCCAAAAATGTAGGTATTTCGGAATAAAAGAGTATCCATTGCACACAAAGAGAAACACATATTCTTCAAAAGAGTAACATCTGATCAGAACAGATTCTTTGTAACATATTCAAAGTATACGTACAACTGCCGGAGCTCAAGGTAACACACAGATAGATTACAAACACAAGTGAAATACATGGAGGGTTACAAAATCACTTTCACAAAACTACACAAAAAGAACAACCCATTACAAATTTGAATATGCCTCACTCACACACTAATCAACTACAAACTCCACTAAAAAAGACAGCCATCCATCAATAGCAGTAGCAACATCAACTCCCAACTACATGATAACAAAAAAAAGAACAACACACTTAGCAGCACCAGGATTCTCCCCAAAATCAACAACAGTAGCAGAAAAGAAGGGTTAGCTAGCAGCACCAGCAACTCAAAAGAAAAGAAAATAGCAGCAGTAAGATGAGATAATGAATATACACATCCAACATCAACAGACCACACGAGAAGCGCCAGAGATAATCGTTGAGCAGCAAACAACAACAACATAGAGTCTAGAAAGAGTATCCCTGGAGAATGGACTACTTCTTCATAGGGAAGTTCCTTCTATCATGGTTAACCCCAAACTCTAAGCAATTCTTGCACTTCCTCTCTCTTTTGGATTGGGCAATCTCAACTCCAGATTTAAACCTCACATGGGTCGATCTAGGTCTCCCCTTAGTTTTGCAAATACTAGGGATATGGACCTTGACAGCAGAAGAAGAAGCTGTAATAGAAGCAGTTACACCAGCACCTGCACCAGTATCAGCGAGATCCAAGTCTAAGAGCTCCTTTCGTAGAGCTAATAGTTTTTCATGGTAAAGATCTATAGCATTGTTCCTACACGCTATGTTGACAATCGAATTGTAAGAAGTAACAAGATGAAGTGTCCTCCCAGTGGATGGATGCTTAACTGACGCTTTGCCAAAAATCAAAGGGTGTTCTCTATACCCTTTGGTCCACCTCTTCAGTATGTATGGCTCGGGAAGAGTGCAAAAGTCACAACTCTTCAAATAAGATAGGATGTGCCTACAAGGGATACCTTTGAATTCCAACATGAAGCAATTGCATGAAACAATCTCACTAGACGACTCTTTCTTCAAGAAATGGGGAGATCCAAGGCCACCGACACGATACACCTCAAAGACACCTTCTTCTGAAACTTCCTTTACATTGTAGACCATGCTTTGATGAACCTCAGACTGAAAGATCTTAAAGATGGACTTGGTGTATATACCTCTCATTTGCTCCTCTAGAGACCACAATGATGACAAAGGGAGTTTATTATACTCGTCGTCAAAGTCTTTGAAATTTTCAATCTCCCACACATGAGAGTAAGAAGTCTCCAAGGAAAATACAAGTTCAAAGAGAGTCTTACTACTATTCACATGGATTCTTATGAACACATTCAGGCTCTTTCTCCTTTGAGTTGTGATGAATGCACATTCATCTTAGTTCAATCATCTCGTGTAGCCCAGTTTTGGTTGCATTCGTGCATTTATTGGCCTTATCTTCTTATATGCAACTTATATTGGCTTAATTGATTTTAATCCTATTTTTATTGATTTTTTGCACCCTTGTGCAGGTCATTTTGAGCTTTGGGCCCTATATCCATTTTAGCCCTTAGTTTGGGCCTGGTCAAAGCAAGTCAACGGCCCCTCTATTTCTTTACGCGGCTACAATGCTTGCTTCTTCACCTAGATCGCGGCTCCAGCCAACCCTAATCGCGACCGCGATTTATAGGAACTGCGATCGCGGTTCCTCAGACACCTGTCTGGGATCCTCTTCAAATCAATGACCCCCGCGACCTCACGATCCGCCCACGCCTTCCTCTCGTGACTGCGGAAATATCATCGCAACCCACATGGATCCTCATCACCGCGTTTCACAGGACATCCGCCCGCGGTTCCATCTTCACGATTGCGACTTCCACCTACATCGCGCCCGCGATCTTTATCGCGGCCGCGGTTCCTCATACACCTGCCTGTGATTATCTGTTACCAACAATCGCGCCCGCGATCTTCTGCTGCTCTCCTCTCTTCAACATCCACCAAACTATGGTCGCGGCTTCTCCACCCACAACGATCACATCATCGCAGCCTGCTCCTCGTGCCAACATCCCATGCACCGCAGTCTCCTCCCCTACAAACTGCGACCAACGTCGCCTACGCACAACCACGACCATATACCCCTGCCTCCACAATCGCAATTCATCGTCGCCTTCGTACCTCCGCCCTCATCAACTACCCTACAGCACGACCCAACCCGCTCACGATCTCTCAACCACGACCACCACCCCAGAATCACGACCTATCTCCCCCAAGTGCCACGATCGTGATTCCCCTCACAACCTTAATTATGGTCGCGGCTTCTTCCCCTACCCGCGATCAGTCACATAGCGGTCTACCCCCTCGTCATCGTGGTTTGTTGTCCATGATCGGCCGTCAGAGAGAACCGCAGATACATGTCCACTGCGATGTGACCGAGCTTCCTCCTGTAATTGACTGTGACCGCAATCTTGATCACGATCATGATCTTTGCCGAGACCTGCTTCTAACAAAAAGACCGCGACCAGACCAAGAGAAGAATCGCGACCTACTGGAAAGGACAAGAAATTGCGAACACGATTCCACCTGCCAAGAAAAATCATGACCGTGATTGCCAAAGTCACGACCATGTGAAAAAAGTTGCGACCTGCTGTAGAAATGACAAGGTCGCGATTTTAAGTCAGTGCCAACCTGCCTATAAATAGAACACGAGTTCAACCAGTCAAATCATCATCCCCATACGCTATTAGGCTGCAGGTCTGTCCTGGGCCTAAGGAGACGATCTCCATAGCCAAGAACCTGCCTCCATGGTGGTTTTGTAGCCTGTTCACCCAGGTCTGGTGTGAAGACTTAGATCTGCAAGCCACCTCATTCAGATCTGGATCTAGATCTAGATCTGGATCTATATCTGTTGCATCTACGCCGTTTCTATGCAGCCATCTCATCCATGAGCTGCTCCTCCTACTGCTAATAAGGACTATGAGAAGAAAGAGAAGGTGGAGTGAGAAGATATGCCCCATCTATCGTAGTGTTCTTCCCTCCTTGTCCAGATCTGCCCCGACATTGTGTAGAAGATTGTTTCTCCTCCGAGCTGCGATCATCTCCTTCGCCATGCTTGTGGAGGAATCTTCTCTTTCTCTTATTATTCGTGTTTCTCTCACCATGAGTGAGTAGTTTACTTTCGCTGGGGTGTGGGGACTAGCCCCGCTGCCCATGCTCTCATATCTTTTTGTTAAACATTCTATGTCATGTATATAATCTTTCATATCGTTGTTAATCGTCGATGTGTGCTTGTGGATTGATCACCTGGTTGCATTTATCTTGTTCATTTCCTATGCTGCGAGAACTTCAATGTGTAGGTTTTGAATGTCGATTAACGCGGTTGACTCCCAATCTAGAAATAGAATGGGATTCCTTGAGGTCGTAAGTGTATGATATGTGTGGTGATGAGCCATCTAGCCCACGGTGACGCTTCTGTATGCCTGACGCCTGTATAGGGGACCCACAACTTCATTTGGATTTCTGTATCTTCAGAGTTGTAAGTATGTGATCTGGATGGTGACGAGACATCTGATACCTAAGGTGATGCTTACGCGAACCTGACGCCCATATGGGGGGTTTTGCATCAGCTCTATTTGGATGATTATATATTGCCTGGATGTTTGATGTTTGGATGTGATTGCATGTGTAGTGGTGGTGAAACTTGGGACCATCCCAGTGATTTCCATCATTAATCTTTAATCAACCTTTAATCATGCTCTTTTACTTTCCTTCCATTTAGTTTAATTAAACTCAAATCAACCAACCTTGTTCTAAATATTAGTCTTGATTCAACTAGATTCGACTAGAGAAAGATTCTTAACAATGTTGTCCCTTTGGATTTGATCCTCAACTATACTGTGATAAGACCCGTCCTCTTGTGGGTGGTATTATTACACGTTGTTTTGGTTAAAAACTTAGGGATTTCAACCCTAAGTGAGCTTGTTAGTGCGATAATATAAGCCACATCAAATTCTGGCGCCGTTGCCAGGGACAACGGAACCATCTAGTTAAATCTAGCTCTTTTGAGACTAATTTAGGTTTTTCTTTTACTTTTGGTACTATCGATCATATATACTTGCATTCAGTTCTACTCCATCCATCTTACCAGCAAAATATCTTTCCATCCTAGGTACCCACAAAGTCTAGTGTATGTGCCGCTCGGACAGTCCCGGACTCTCTGCTAACTTTGACCCTGAGATAGACAGAACCTTTCACCGTCAGTACAGAGAGAACCAAGAAAGAATGGCTCAAGAGGATGAAATTGCTCGAAGGGTAGCTCAAGCCCTTAATGCACAAAGAGATAGACTTATGCAAGAAGCCCGAGCCACAGTTCAAGAAGAAATCCAAGTAGCTCAAGCAACAGCTCAACAAGTTGAGCTACAAAAAGACCTTAGTGAATTCTCAATCCCTAAAGCTGCTGACGTTCATCATCCAGTACAACCTCCTCCCATAAACGCTCCCAACTTTGAGATATGGGCACATTGCATCACTTTGCTCCAAAATAACCCTTTCTATGGTAAGCAAGGAGAAGATAGTCAAGAACATCTTCTGAGGTTTATAGATCTATGTGCCATGACAAATCAAAATGGAGTCACGGATGATGCCATCAGACTCCGTCTCTTCAAGTACTCTCTTGCTGATAGAGCTATGAGTTGGTATAACTCCTTGCAATGCGAACCCATCACCACTTGGGAAAAACTTCAAAATGTTTTTCTGGAAAAGTTTTATCCACCTTCTCTCACCTATGAAATCAGGGGCCGAATAACGCAATTCACCCAGGTCCCTGGAGAATCTCTAGCAGAAGCATGGGAAAGATACAAAGAGCTCCTACGCAAGTGTCCACACCACGACATTCCTAAAAATCAACTCATCGAAATCTTTTATAGGGGTTTGGATGATGACATCAAGATGTTTTTGGATTCCTCATCTGGAGGAAACTTCATGCGTCAAAGCTATGATAGCGCGTGGAAGGTTGTCACCCTTGGAGCTGAAAATCAAGCCAAATGGGGTAGACCCGTAAGTAAAGGAGTGTTGAAGGTTGCTATGGCAGAAGCTACTCCTAAGTACAAGTCTATTTCTAAGTCTCTTAAGCTTCTAGTCGCCAAGCAAGACCAACTTGAATCATCCTTTGCCGCCTATGAAAGAAGACACTCATCCCCTCGACAACAAGACCAAGTTAAATCAGCTTCACTCTTCTGCAAAGCATGCAAAGGGACTGATCATTCTACTCTAGCCTGTAACATTCTCTACGATGTTGTTTTGAGCAATACCTGTGCCCAAGGAGATAATGGTCAAATGGAAAATATGAATGTTGTCAACACCATCCCTAGTCAAGGGTACAATAATCCGAATCAGAATAGGAACCATCCAGGTTTTCAATATGGAAATCCTTCTGGAGCATAAAACTCACGACAACTTGGTTCAAATACTCAACAACGAGGCCCACCAGGATTCCAGTATAACCAA
Source organism: Alisma plantago-aquatica (assembly GCA_963693085.1). Taxonomy (NCBI): domain Eukaryota; kingdom Viridiplantae; phylum Streptophyta; class Magnoliopsida; order Alismatales; family Alismataceae; genus Alisma; species Alisma plantago-aquatica. Next base: position 197,607,119 of record OY856412.1, read on the forward strand.
CAACCAAATTTCAGGAATCAAGGGAACTTTAGAGGAAACTACCAGAATAGAAACTACAACAATTATCAGAACAATTCTCAGTTTCAGAATCCCAACCAAGTCCCCTATCAACAGCAATAACAAGGGCAACAAGTCGGTCCCATCCCTCCTGATGACAAATTGTTAGCTATTGAGAAGATGTTGCAGTCGCAACAGACTATGATAGCTAACCAGCAAGCCCATCAGAAGGCTATTGAATCTCAACTAGCTCAACTTGCAGCTAGCATGAAGCCACCTACTGGAGCCTTTGCTGGACAACCCGAAAACAATCCTTAACATCCAGAGCAACTGAAGGCTGTCACCACCAGGTTCGGGAAAGACTATTCTAACTCCCCTGCTAAGATACCAATAGTGGCAACAAATGATGATGACTTTGTGAATGTCCAAGACTACAATACCTGAGTTTCAACCAAAGGAACAACCAACCGCTGATAAGACAAACAAAGCAAGATTAGAGGAACCATTGGCTACAGAGGCAGAAGACACACCTGAGTCGGATGTGCCAGTATACAAGCCTCGTCCTCCTTTCCCAGCTCATTTAAAGCAGACAAAGCTTGATACCCTCTTCAATAAGTTCAAGGAAGCCATGAAGAAGCTTCATGTTGATATACCCTTCCTTGATGCTCTGGCTGAAATACCAGCCTGGATGAAGTACTTGAAGTCACTTCTCACGAGGAAATATATAACATATGAGATAGTGAAGTTAGCAACGACTACCTCCGATATTATTCAGAGCAAGATGCCCAAGAAGCAGAAAGACTTGGCATCCTTTGGGATTTCATGCCATATCGGTGACTCTTCATGTAAGAAGGGATTGGCCGATCTCGGTGCTAGCATCTCTATCATGCCACTTAGCCTTTGCAAGAGGCTAGGGTTTGCAGAACTTCTCCCGACTGGTATGACCATTCAACTTGTAGATAACTCTATGACTCTTCCCTTAGGAATCATTGAAGATGTCCCTGTCAAGGTTGGAAAAGAATCTTATGTCACATGTGACTTTGTCATCATGGACATAAAGGAAGACGCCAGATACCCTCTTATCTTTAGCCATCCGTTCCTCGCCACTGCAAGAGCTTTGATTGATGTTGAAGCAGGGACCTTGTTGATCAGACTAGGGAAAGAAACCCTCGAGTTCAAAGTTTTTGAAAGCATGCGAAGACCGAGCATGCAGGAAGAAGTCTATTTGATTGATTGCATTGAGCAAATGTCGCTCCTCACATTAGAGGAGTATGAACAAGACGATCCTTTCGAAGTGGCTCTAACAAACCCATCTGCTGGCAATTCCATCAGCAAACAAGTTAAGGATTGTATCCTTCACCTCGACTCTATAGAAGAGGATCCTGAAGCTAGGTTTGATGAACTCAAAGCTGTGAATGTAACTGAAGAGCCATGCGAGAAGCTAGAAGCCCCTGCCCGAGGGACTTAAGTACGTGTTTTTGGATGATCTCAATGTTTGTCTAGTTATTATAAATTCTGATCTAACGACCGAACAAGAAGATAAACTCCTGAAAGAATTAAAGGAAAGAAAGAAAGCTATCAGCTACAAGATGAGCAATCTCACCGGGGTCAGTCAAGCGCTTTGCATGCACAAAATCCCTATGATGGAAGACCACAAGCCGACTGTTGAGCATCAATAGAAGTTGAATCCTAATATGAAGGAAGTAGTCCGCCACGAAGTCATCAAGTTGCTCACTACCAGAATCATCTATCCGATATCAGACTCACCTTGGGTGAGTCCTGTACATGTTGTCCCAAAGAAAGGTGGAACTACTATGATACAGAATGAAAATAATGAACTCATCCCCACTCGAACAATCACCGGGTGGAGGATGTGCATCGACTACAGGAAGTTAAACAAGGCAACACGTAAAGATCATTTCCCGATGCCTTTTCTAGATCAAGTCTTAGAGTGATTGGCTCACCAGGAATATTTTTGCTATCTCGATGGTTACTCTAGATTCTACCAAATTCCTATACATCTGGGTGACCAAGAGAAAACTACTTTTGCTTGCCCCTTCGGAACCTATGCCTTCAGAAGGATGCCATTCAGACTCTGTAATGCGCCTGCAACCTTCCAACGTTGCATGGTAGCCATATTTGCTGGGCTAACCGAAACTATTATGGAAGTTTTTATGGATGATTTCTGTAACGTCTATTTCGAGAAAACAAGATTAACTAATGCGGAAGCGTTCACTAAGCATCGGATTACCAGAAATCACTAAAAATTTTAAACTTTTTACAAAGAGATCCTTTAAAGGTAAAGCTTTCTCATAAAGCAACATGATAAGTTGTTTACAACTGATCCATCAGTAAAACTCTGTAAGGCAAGATACAAAAGTCTCTAAGGACTGGACCAAAAACTCGAAAGCACTAACTATTACTCCGAGGACCTGAGAGTACAGAGACGACATATAGGACTCTAACACTATCTACACATGACATAGCAGCCAATGCCTCCACCTGAAGCTTCACTGCTGTCCTTGGTACTGCTGATGCTGCCCTTCACCTATTGAAGGAATTCTGCCTCCTCGCCCACGTCCACCTAAAGGTTGAAATCTACGGGGTGAGACAATTATAAAAATCGTCCCAGCGAGAGATATAACTCTTCGCCAGAAGCATAATTATTGCAGCATAAGAGAATAAATGTACACAAAGAAGTTATGTATATTTGAGAGTAGTTAAAACAATGTTTAACAGATTAAACTATTCTTTCTACTAAAAGCAATGCAACTATAAATTGATAAAATCACATGTCACTTATCACATCACTAACTCCTTTCAGACTTGGATCATATATCCATTGCCTGGCATTATTATTTGGGAAAGGATGGCCTGTAGCCATACTCCTTCTCCCAAAGTGTTAGGATTCCAACTCCACAACATATCTGCATAACTTGTTCATATGATATCAGACTTAACATTACTTATGTAATACAAGGGTTATTTACATTCATAACCCATTAGTCTGTAGTTAAGCTTTTCATAGGATTATTCTGTAATAGAATTTCACATAGAAACACTTTGGTTTAGGTCATACCTCATATTTTTAATATTGGGATATCAATCCCTAATCATCTTATTAATATGAAATCCGGAATGTGGGAGTTCAAACCCCTGGACTAATCATAGCATTTGTTACCAAGTAACATATCATTTTATCTGGTTATCTAAATAATATGACCTTTGCAGATCAACAAATCATTTTACTCGTGGCTCATTCAACCTATCAAGCTCATATGTTATCACTTACCAGATAACATGACATTTAGTTATACTCTTGAATTATAGGTAACATGTGTTCTTAATGCAATTAGCATTATAAATCTTACCTGGATCTGATCACCTCTATATGAAACCTGTCAAGCTTAACTTTTATCAGTTATTCCATATACTCCCACATACTCTAAAGTATGTGATCTAGGAGTTCCCTTTGTAAAACCTGTTTCACTATTATTTAAATTCTGACAATGATGGATCTATGATCAGGGCTCTACATGGTATGATTATACTTGATTATTAGGTACATATCAGTATTCTTTTAGCATCATACATGTTTCCAAACATTCAAGTACTAAACATGGCTATAACAGAAGAATACTAAATGTACAAGTATAACTCATATCAGTTATCAACTGGATATCAATTATTAATCATCTTATCACTATGATTCAAGAACATGGGTGCTCACACCCTTATATCATCATAACACTTGCTATCAAGTGCTATATCAGCATCAAGTCATCTATTAGCATGATCTTGATTGAAGCAATGTATATACTTTTCACATATCATTACTCTAAAAGCTTATAATTGTTTTCAAAGAATATGACATCATAACTCATACCTGGCTATGATTACCTCATAATATCAACCTGTATGACTTATACAAATAAGGACATGCATATATAACAATGTCAGCACAATACCAAAACTTCTCAATTTCTATATAGGACACCACGGCCGTTCCACCTTGCATGGTCGTGCAAAGTAAGGCTACCACGGTCGTGCTCCCTTGCACGGTCGTGCAAGCTAAGGCTACCACGGCCGTGCTCCCTTGCACGGTTGTGCTACAGCTGATCATTACATGATTCATATTTCTATCTATTTATATATATATGTATTCTAATTTCTCATTCTTTCAAATTGATTAGGTCACATCGACCCTTCAATCAAGTACATACTACCATGGTTAACATAGTGTATCAAGCTATTAATCCTATAAACAATTAAGAATTCTTCCTTTAATTGGTTCTTAATCACTTAGGTATTATTAGGGTTTCAACGTTCACACCTTCATTGATTATCATTACTAATCATTATTGGATCAATAGAACATTCATCATCTTAATTCTCAAAGATTTAATCACATTGGACCTCCACTTCATAAGGTATCCAATTGAATTAGGGTTTCCAATGTTGATTCCTTCAATCTTTGAATTCATGGAACCAATCATCAATTGGACCTATACTCATACCTGAATTGAGTTTAATAGGTAAACCTTAAACTGATTTGTCCTTCACTTGACCCTCAATTGACCATCAATTAGGGTTTAACTCAATTGAATTAGGGATTGGAATCAATAACCCTTCAACATATTTAAATGTGGGACTAATTGATTTGAACCTATTGAACCATCATTACATTGGGACATGACCTGACCCCAAACGGTCTTGAGGTCATTTGGATGACCTCCAAATGGTCTTGAGACTATTTTCCCATCATATCATAAAATCTAAGTCAACCAATTAAGGTTTGGATCATTGGATTGATCACCAAAACACCAATTGATTACATTCCAACTTAGTATCATTGTATCATCAATTGCTTAACCATACTCACCCCTAGACCTCCAAACGGTCTTGAGACCATTTGGATGAGTTCCAAACGGTCTTGAGACCGTTTGGCTCACCCAACCCTTGGATTCTAGTGAAAAATCATTAGGGTTTGAGCTATTGAGTTGATCATCAAATCAGCAATTGATTGCTTTGTAATTGTGTACCTTTGGACCTTCAATTGGTCAACTATACTTGACCCCAGACCTTCAAACGGTCTTGGGTGACCCCCAAACGGTCTTGAGACTGTTTGGGCAAGAAAACCCAAAAAGTCAAATCAATCAAGTTGAAAGTCAGCACTTAATCCAATTAGGGTTTACATAATTAATTAGCCTTCAACTCACAATTCCTTTGGAGTTAACCCCTCAAATTTTGTGGGTGATTAACCTACATAATTATAAACAAGATTCCCATACGGTCGTCGCTTGTTCAACGTGACCAAACGGTCTTGAAGGCCGTTTGCCTTCATACGACCCTGAAACCGTTTGCCCACCAAACAGTTGTGTAAACTATATGGGCAATTGGTGGAGGTCGTTTGGTAAAGTGGAAATCCGTGGATAAGCATAGGAATTAACGCCCTTATCTTCTACCTCAAGAACAGTAGCAGTTCTTCACGATTTTGCTTGCAAGAATGCAAGGGAAGATAGGGAAGAAGAAGAACTAGCAACTATATGCATAGAAAAAGATGTATAATCAAAGCATAAGGTTTAGAGTTATAAAACCCGCCTAAAGGTTGTTCCTTGAGCTCCAAGCTTCCAAGATTCAGGTCTTTAATGGAGTATTTGAGCTACACAGGTCGGCCAAGGTGAATTCTCCAAGGAAAAGTTGGAAAGGAATGGCTAGAAAGATAAAGCTAGGTGAGCTAGCAATGAATTCAACCTTGAAATCGAGTTTTCTCCATGAATTCAAGCAAAAGGGATGATCCAAACTTACCTTGAACTCCCTGTTCGTTCTCCTCTTCCCCAGAGCTCTGTCCTAAGTCGGTCTAAGCAAAGGGGATAAGAAAGGAAGTGAAGGAAACGATCCTTGCTAAGTGAGAAAAGGTGTATATATACTTTAGGTGAAATTTCAACATAAGGACAACTTGTTTCTCCATTTCTCCTCTAGGTCCTTCCCTTATTATAAACCACGTTTCTCCCTTCCATACTTAAGCAAAACTCATCTTAAACCCAAGGTCTAAAGGTGAAGAAAGCCAACTTCTTACTAAGTTGCACATATAGAAGGGTTATTAGACTTATAACTTGATCATTTAATTTATAAGGGTTATCATTCTTATTTAATTATTCAATTGAAGTGACCTCTTCATCATTCTTACTCTTAATGATGCCAAGAGTCATAAAAGATACTATAGAAGGTGTATTTTACAAGTTGCACCGCATAATTTGGGTAAATTGCACTTTACACCAAAACTAGAGTTTTAAGTACAAGGATTGCTCCACAAGCTGCATCTTGGTGCCCAAGCTTGGAGAATCCATCATACTTTATCATATTCATTCTTATGATGTCTCAACACCAAAGGAACATCTTAACATGTGCAATTTGTAAGTTAACCCCTTTTAATTGGGTAATTTGCACATAGGTCCCTGTATTACAAAACAATATTACAACATTGTTCAAAAGGGACAGAAATGGAAATGTATGTTCCTTAGGAGATTTAATTACATACCAAAAGATAATCACAAGTATCTAATTACATAATTAAGCCAAACATCTAGGGTTAGTTCATAACCCAGGTCAGGGATGTTACAAATTATATCCCCCTAACAAAGATTTCGTCCTCGAAATCTCAGATAAAAGGAAGCAGATATTATTTAAGTATCATATCTTGCTAATAAATTAATTTGGAAACATTCACTGAGAAGGTTCACTAAGCAATTTGTCTTGGAGGATTTCACTAAGTAAATTTACTAAGTGTATTGTTTCAAAGGCTTTTACTGAAAGAGTTCGTTAAGTATATTCACTAAGTTTGCTCACTAAGTATTCACTGAGTAAGTTTACTGAGTATATTCACTAAGTATGTTCACTAAGTATTCACTGAGTATATTCACTGAGTATATTCACTAAGTATGTTCACTAAGTTTGCTCACTAAGTATTCACTGAGTAAGTTCACTGAGTATATTCACTAAGTACATTCACTAAGTTTGCTCACTAAGTATTCATTGAGTAAGTTTACTGAGTATATTCACTAAGTACATTCACTAAGTTTGCTCACTAAGTATTCATTGAGTAAGTTCACTGAGTATATTCACTAAGTATGTTCACTGAGTATTCACTGAGTATATTCACTAAGTATGTTCACTGAGTATTCACTGAGTATATTCACTGAGTATATTCACTAAGTATGTTCACTGAGTATTCACTGAGTATATTCACTGAGTATGTTCACTAAGTATGTTCACTGAGTATTCACTGAGTATATTCACTGAGTATGTTCACTGAGTATTCACTGAGTATATTCACTGAGTATATTCACTAAGTATGTTCACTGAGTATTCACTGAGTATATTCACTGAGTATATTCACTAAGTATGTTCACTGAGTATTCACTGAGTATATTCACTAAGTATGTTCACTGAGTATTCACTGAGTATATTCACTGAGTATGTTCACTAAGTATGTTCACTAAGTATTCACTGAGTATATTCACTGAGTATGTTCACTGAGTATTCACTAAGTATATTCACTACGTATGTTCACTGAGTATTCACTGAGTATATTCACTGAGTATGTTCACTAAGTATGTTCACTAAGTATTCACTAAGTATATTCACTGAGTATGATCACTAAGTATTCACTGAGGAAGTTCACTAAGTATATTCACTAAGTATGTTTACAAAGTATGTTCACTAAGTATTCACTGAGGAAATTCACTGAGTATGATCACTAAGTATTCACTGAGGAAATTCACTAAGTATATTCACTAAGTATGTTCACAAAGTATGTTCACTAAGTATTCACTAAGATCCTCTCATTTAATTTTTCTTATACTCCTTAGATTGTTTCAAAATAATTACCTGATCAGAGTAATCAAAAGATAACAATCTAAGAGTTTCATACTTGCCTTATCTACAATAACCATATACCTGGCCAGGGTATATAAGTATTGAGATTAGGTAGTATGTATTTTACTTATCATCCTATTCTTTGCTTTTCATATCATTATACACACAGAATTTATCACTCTAGGTTATTCTTCAGGTATCACATCTATATCTCATCCTTTTAATACACAGTTAAGGGAGATTATAAATTGTTTTAAAGAATATTGAGTAAGATATGAATTCTTATCTTTCTTGTGTCCTTCTAGGACTTAGTCAAGAAATTCAAAAGCAACTAACTTCCATATTTTTAACACATAGAATCCTAATATGTAATAATAAAACAATACTTATTTCATCTGACATGTATGGGATGTTTGTCCACGTCCTCTATTATTATATTGCCTCCCTTGTGGGCCTTGCATACTCTGTCCTTGAGGTCGAGTCATTATTGCATTCCTGTCTGGACAATCCCTTGCCAGATGTCCCGGTTGTCTACATAAGTAACAGATCCCGGGTGCAAGGTGTCTATACGATCCAGTTACCGATGATGAGGCTATGTCAGAGGGTCTTCTTGGAATACTACTATGGTCCCTATTTCCACTTGACACCCATTGTGTCTGGGTAGGGAATTCTGATATTGCCGTTGGTGTAGAAAATCTTGGCTTCTTAAAACTTTCAGGCCTTTGTTCTTGAGGCTGGGTGTACATCTTCTTACTACTTGTCTGTTGTTTCACAGTTTCCGACCTCTCTATCCTTCTTACTGACTCCACAAAGGTGGCAAACCTTTCTCTGTTCTCCAAGGCAGACACAGGAGTGGCTAGTTCAACATTCAATCCTTTCTCAAAATGCCAAATTCTTTCTTCATCACTAACTGCCATCTGTGGACAAAACCGTAGTAACTCCATGAACTTAGCTTCACATTCGCTAACGTTCATCAGTCCTTGTGTGATCTTCTCAAATTGGGAGATCTTCTCATCTAGATACGTCTTAGGGAAGTATCTATTGATGAATTCTTGTCGGAAAACCTCCCATCCTATTTCTTCACCTGGTCTCTTATCTTCCTCTATCATCCACCAATTACCAACAGTTCCTTTTAGGAGGTATACCGCATGCTTAACCTTTTCAGCTTCAGGAATATCAAGGATCCTGAAAGCCTTTTCCAGCTCTGTCAACCATAGATCAGCATCTGCTGGGTCAGATGTACCAGCATAGTCTATGGCTCCCACCCGGCGAAGTCTCTCGAAAGTCTTGCCAGCTCCATAACCTTCCTGATGGGCTGGTACCCTAGGTGCAGACGGTGGCACCCTATCTGCTATGTGTGTTATGGCTGTCAGAAACTAATCAAATAAGGCATGGACAGCTGGGTTTTCTATCTCAGCTGGGTCAAACTGGGGTGGCTCCCTGGGTTGTTCAGGTAAGGGTTGCTCCATTTCTGGGTGCCTTGCACCTCCCTGTGGTGCAGCAACGCTACTTTCCGCCACGTACTCTTCATGTGGGTCAGACATCCTTATATATCTTCTACTCCTGAGGAGCAGAAGGTTCTATTAGATAAGGAAGGAACACTAAGGATAGACTCGACATCCTAAGTCCTATGTCTCTGTAGACTCAGCGAACCTAGAGCTCTGATACCACTAATTGTAACGTCTATTTCGAGAAAACAAGATTAACTAATGCGGAAGCGTTCACTAAGCATCGGATTACCAGAAATCACTAAAAATTTTAAACTTTTTACAAAGAGATCCTTTAAAGGTAAAGCTTTCTCATAAAGCAACATGATAAGTTGTTTACAACTGATCCATCAGTAAAACTCTGTAAGCCAAGATACAAAAGTCTCTAAGGACTGGACCAAAAACTCAAAAGCACTAACTATTACTCCGAGGACCTGAGAGTACAGAGACGACATATAGGACTCTAACACTATCTACACATGACATAGCAGCCAATGCCTCCACCTGAAGCTTCACTGCTGTCCTTGGTACTGCTGATGCTGCCCTTCACCTATTGAAGGAATTCTTCCTCCTCGCCCACGTCCACCTAAAGGTTGAAATCTATGGGGTGAGACAATTATAAAAATTGTCCCAGCGAGAGATATAACTCTTCGCCAGAAGCATAATTATTGCAGCATAAGAGAATAAATGTACACAAAGAAGTTATGTATATTTGAGAGTAGTTAAAACAATGTTTAACAGATTAAACTATTCTTTCTACTAAAAGCAATGCAACTATAAATTGATAAAATCACATGTCACTTATCACATCACTAACTCCTTTCAGACTTGGATCATATATCCATTGCCTGGCATTATTATTTGGGAAAGGATGGCCTGTAGCCATACTCCTTCTCCCAAAGTGTTAGGATTCCAACTCCACAACATATCTGCATAACTTGTTCATATGATATCAGACATAACATTACTTATGTAATACAAGGGTTATTTACATTCATAACCCATTAGTCTGTAGCTAAGCTTTTCATAGGATTACTCTGTAATAGAATTTCACATAGAAACACTTTGGTTTAGGTCATACCTCATATTTTTAATATTGGGATATCAATCCCTAATCATCTTATTAATATGAAATCCGGAATGTGGGAGTTCAAACCCCTGGACTAATCATAGCATTTGTTACCAAGTAACATCTCATTTTATCTAGTTATCTAAATAATATGACCTTTGAAGATCAACAAATCATTTTACTCGTGGCTCATTCAACCTATCAAGCTCATATGTTATCACTTACCAGATAACATGACATTTAGTTATACTCTTGAATTATAGGTAACAAGTGTTCTTATTGCAATTAGCATTATAAATCTTACCTGGATCTGATCACCTCTATATGAAACCTGTCAAGCTTAACTTTTATCAGTTATTCCATATACTCCCACATACTCTAAAGTATGTGATCCAGGAGTTCCCTTTGTAAAACCTATTTCACTATTATTTAAATTCTGACAATGATGGATCTATGATCAGGGCTCTACATGGTATGATTATACTTGATTATTAGGTACATATCAGTATTCTTTTAGCATCATACATGTTTCCAAACATTCAAGTACTAAACATGGCTATAACAGAAGAATACTAAATGTACAAGTATAACTCATATCAATTATCAACTGGATATCAATTCTTAATCATCTTATCACTATGATTCAAGAAAATGGGTGATCACACCCTTATATCATCATAACACTTGCTATCAAGTGCCATATCAGCATCAAGTCATCTATTAGCATGACCTTGATTGAAGCAATGTATATACTTTTCACATATCATTACTCTAAATGCTTATAATTGTTTTCAAAGAATATGACATCATAACTCATACCTGGCTATGATTACCTCATAATATCAACCTGTATGACTTATACAAATAAGGACATGCATATATAACAATGTCAGCACAATACCAAAACTTCTCAATTTCTATATAGGACACCACGGCCGTTCCACCTTGCACGGTCGTGCAAAGTAAGGCTACCACGGCCATTCTCCCTTGCACGGTCGTGCAAGCTAAGGCTACCACGGTCGTGCTCCCTTGCACGGTCGTGCTACAGCAGATCATTACATGATTCATATTTCTATCTATATATATATATATATATATATATATATATATATATTCTAATTTCTCATTCTTTCAAATTGATTAGGTCACATCGACCCTTCAATCAAGTACATACTACCATGGTTAACATAGTGTATCAAGCTATTAATCCTATAAACAATTAAGAATTCTTCCTTTAATTGGTTCTTAATCACTTAGGTATTATTAGGGTTTCAACCTTCACACCTTCATTGATTATCATTACTAATCATTATTGGATCAATAGAAAATTCATCATCTTAATTCTCAAAGATTTAATCGCATTGGACCTCCACTTCATAAGGTATCCAATTGAATTAGGGTTTCCAATGTTGATTCCTTCAATCTTTGAATTCATGGAACCAATCATCAATTGGACCTATACTCATACCTTAATTGAGTTTAATAAGTCAACCGTAAACTGATTTGTCCCTCACTTGACCCTCAATTGACCATCAATTAGGGTTTAACTCAATTGAATTAGGGATTGGAATCAATAACCCTTCAACATATTTAAATGTGGGACTAATTGATTTGAACCTATTGAACAATCATTACATTGGGACATGACCTGACCCCAAACGGTCTTGAGGTCGTTTGGATGACCTCCAAACGGTCTTGAGACTGTTTGCCCATCATATCATCAAAATCTAAGTCAACCAATTAAGGTTTGGATCATTGGATTGATCACCAAAACAACAATTGATTACATTCCAACTTAGTATCATTGTATCATCAATTGCTTAACCATACTCACCCCTAGACCTCCAAACGGTCTTGGGTGACCTCCAAACGGTCTTGAGACCATTTGGATGAGTTCCAAATGGTCTTGAGACCGTTTGGCTCACCCAACCCTTGGATTCTAGTGAACAATCATTAGGGTTTGAGCTATTGAGTTGATCATCAAATCAGCAATTGATTGCTTTGTAATTGTGTACCTTTGGACCTTCAATTGGTCAACTATACTTGACCCCAGACCTTCAAACGGTCTTGGGTGACCCCCAAATGGTCTTGAGACCGTTTGGGCAAGAAAACCCAAAAAGTCAAATCAATCAAGTTGAAAGTCAGCACTTAATCCAATTAGGGTTTACATAATTAATTATCCTTCAACTCACGATTCCTTTGGAGTTAATCCCTCAAATTTTGTGGGTGATTAACCTACATAATTATAAACAAGATTCCCATATGGTCGTCGCTTGGTCAACGTGACCAAACGGTCTTGAAGGCCGTTTGCCTTCATACGACCCTGAAACCGTTTGCCCACCAAACGGTTGTGTAAACCGTATGGGCAATTGGTGGAGGTCGTTTGGTAAAGTGGAAATCCGTGGATAAGCATAGGAATTAACGCCCTTATCTTCTACCTCAAGAACAGTAGCAGTTCTTCACGATTTTTCTTGCAAGAATGCAAGGGAAGATAGGGAAGAAGAAGAACTAGCAACTATATGCATAGAAAAAGATGTATAATCAAAGCATAAGGTTTAGAGTTATAAAACCCGCCTAAAGGTTGTTCCTTGAGCTCCAAGCTTCCAAGCTTCAGGTCTTTAATGGCGTATTTGAGCTCCACAGGTCGGCCAAGGTGAATTCTCCAAGGAAAAGTTGGAAAGGAATGGCTAGAAATATAAAGCTAGGTGAGCTAGCCATGAATTCAACCTTGAAATCGAGTTTTCTCCATGAATTCAAGCAAAAGGGATGATCCAAACTTACCTTGAACTCCCTGTTCGTTCTCCTCTTCCCCAGAGCTCTGTCCTAAGTCGGTCTAAGCAAAGGGGATAAGAAAGGAAGTGAAGGAAACGATCCTTGCTAAGTGAGAAAAGGTGTATATATACTTTAGGTGAAATTTCAACATAAGGACAACTTGTTTCTCCATTTCTCCTCTAGGTCCTTCCTTTATTGTAAACCACGTTTCTCCCTTCCATACTTAAGCAAAACTCATCTTAAACCCAAGGTCTAAAGGTGAAGAAAGCCAACTTCTTACTAAGTTGCACATATAGAAGGGTTATTAGACTTATAACTTGATCATTTAATTTATAAGGGTTATCATTCTTATTTAATTATTCAATTGAAGTGACCTCTTCATCATTCTTACTCTTAATGATGCCAAGAGTCATAAAAGATACTCTAGAAGGTGTATTTTACAAGTTGCACCCCATATTTTGGGTAAATTGCACTTTACACCAAAACTAGAGTTTTAAGTACAAGGATTGCTCCACAAGCTGCATCTTGGTGCCCAAGCTTGAAGAATCCATCATACTTTATCATATTCATTCTTATGATGTCTCAACACCAAAGGAACATCTTAACATGTGCAATTTGTAAGTTAACCCCTTTTAATTGGGTAATTTGCACACAGGTCCCTGTATTACAAAACAATATTACAACATTGTTCAAAAGGGACAGAAATGGAAATGTATGTTCCTTAGGAGATTTAATTTCATACCAAAATATAATCACAAGTATCTAATTACATAATTAAGAAAAACATCTAGGGTTAGTTCATAACCTAGGTCAGGGATGTTACAAATTGTATCCCCCTAACAAGGATTTCGTCCTCGAAATCTCAGATAAAAGGAAGCAGATATTATTTAAGTATCATATCTTGCTAATCAATTAATTTAGAAACATTCACTGAGAAGGTTCACTAAGCAATTTGTCTTGGAGGATTTCACTAAGTAAATTTACTAAGTGTATTGTTTCAAAGGCTTTTACTGAAAGAGTTCGTTAAGTATATTCACTAAGTTTGCTCACTAAGTATTCACTGAGTAAGTTTACTGAGTATATTCACTAAGTATGTTCACTAAGTATTCACTGAGTATATTCACTGAGTATATTCACTAAGTATGTTCACTAAGTTTGCTCACTAAGTATTCACTGAGTAAGTTCACTGAGTATATTCACTAAGTACATTCACTAAGTTTGCTCACTAAGTATTCATTGAGTAAGTTCACTGAGTATATTCACTAAGTACATTCACTAAGTTTGCTCACTAAGTAGTATTCATTGAGTAAGTTCACTGAGTATATTCACTAAGTATGTTCACTGAGTATTCACTGAGTATATTCACTAAGTATGTTCACTGAGTATTCACTGAGTATATTCACTGAGTATATTCACTAAGTATGTTCACTGAGTATTCACTGAGTATATTCACTGAGTATGTTCACTAAGTATGTTCACTGAGTATTCACTGAGTATATTCACTGAGTATGTTCACTGAGTATTCACTGAGTATATTCACTGAGTATATTCACTAAGTATGTTCACTGAGTATTCACTGAGTATATTCACTGAGTATATTCACTAAGTATGTTCACTGAGTATTCACTGAGTATATTCACTAAGTATGTTCACTGAGTATTCACTGAGTATATTCACTGAGTATGTTCACTAAGTATGTTCACTAAGTATTCACTGAGTATATTCACTGAGTATGTTCACTGAGTATTCACTGAGTATATTCACTAAGTATGTTCACTGAGTATTCACTGAGTATATTCACTGAGTATGTTCACTAAGTATGTTCACTAAGTATTCACTGAGTATATTCACTGAGTATGATCACTAAGTATTCACTGAGGAAGTTCACTAAGTATATTCACTAAGTATGTTTACAAAGTATGTTCACTAAGTATTCACTGAGGAAATTCACTGAGTATGATCACTAAGTATTCACTGAGGAAATTCACTAAGTATATTCACTAAGTATGTTCACAAAGTATGTTCACTAAGTATTCACTAAGATCCTCTCATTTAATTTTTCTTATACTCCTTAGATTGTTTCAAAATAATTACCTGATCAGAGTAATCAAAAGATAACAATCTAAGAGTTTCATACTTGCCATATCTACAATAACCATATACCTGGCCAGGGTATATAAGTATTGAGATTAGGTAGTATGTATTTTACTTATCATCCTATTCTTTGCTTTTCATATCATTATACACGCAGAATTTATCACTCTAGGTTATTCTTCAGGTATCACATCTATATCTCATCCTTTTAATACACAGTTAAGGGAGATTATAAATTGTTTTAAAGAATATTGAGTAAGATATGAATTCTTATCTTTCTTGTGTCCTTCTAGGACTTAGTCAAGAAATTCAAAAGCAACTAACTTCCATATTTTTAACACATAGAATCCTAATATGTAATAATAAAACAATACTTATTTCATCTGACATGTATGGGATGTTTGTCCACGTCCTCTATTATTATATTGCCTCCCTTGTGGGCCTTGCATACTCTATCCTTGAGGTTGAGTCATTATTGCATTCCTGTCTGGACAATCCCTTGCCAGATGTCCCAGTTGTCTACATAAGTAACAGATCCCAGGTGCAAGGTGTCTATATGATCCAGTTACCGATGATGAGGCTATGTCGGAGGGTCTTCTTGGAATACTACTATGGTCCCTATTTGCACTTGACACCCATTGTGTCTGGGTAGGGAATTCTGATATTGCCGTTGGTGTAGAAAATCTTAGCTTCTTAAAACTTTCAGGCCTTTGTTCTTGAGGCTGGGTGTACATCTTCTTACTACTTGTCTGTTGTTTCACAGTTTCCGACCTCTCTATCCTTCTTACTGACTCCACAAAGGTGGCAAACCTTTCTCTGTTCTCCAAGGCAGACACAGGAGTGGCTAGTTCAACATTCAATCCTTTCTCAAAATGTCGAATTCTTTCTTCATCACTAACTTCCATCTGTGGACAAAACCGTAGTAACTCCATGAACTTAGCTTCACATTCGCTAACGTTCATCAGTCCTTATGTGATCTTCTCAAATTGGGAGATCTTCTCATCTAGATACGTCTTAGGGAAGTATCTATTGATGAATTCTTGTCGGAAAACCTCCCATCCTATTTCTTCACCTGGTCTCTTATCTTCCTCTATCATCCACCAATTACCAGCACTTCCTTTTAGGAGGTATACCGCATGCTTAACCTTTTCAGCTTCAGGAATATCAAGGATCCTGAAAGCCTTTTCCAGCTCTGTCAACCAAAGATCAACATCTACTGGGTCAGATGTACCAGCATAGTCTATGGCTCCCACCCGGCGAAGTCTCTCGAAAATCTTGCCAGCTCCATAATCTTCCTGATGGGCTGGTACCCTAGGTGAAGACGGTGGCACCCTATCTGCTATGTGTGTTATGGCTGTTAGAAACTTATCAAATAAGGCATGGACAGCTGGGTTTTCTATCTCAGCTGGGTCAAACTAAGGTGGCTCCCTGGATTGTTCAGGTAAGGGTTGCTCCATTTCTGGGTGCCTTGCACCTCCCTGTGGTGCAGCAACGCTACTTTCCGCCACGTACTCTTCATGTGGGTCAGACATCCTTATATACCACTAATTGTAACGTCTATTTCGAGAAAACAAGATTAACTAATGCGGAAGCATTCACTAAGCATCGGATTACCAGAAATCACTAAAAATTTTAAACTTTTTACAAAGAGATCCTTTAAAGGTAAATCTTTCTCATAAAGCAACATGATAAGTTGTTTACAACTGATCCATCAGTAAAACTCTGTAAGGCAAGATACAAAAGTCTCTGAGGACTGGACCAAAAACTTGAAAGCACTAACTATTACTCTGAGGACCTGAGAGTACAGAGACGACATATAGGACTCTAACACTATCTACACATGACATAGCAGCCAATGCCTCCACCTGAAGCTTCACTGCTGTCCTTGGTACTGCTGATGCTGCCCTTCACCTATTGAAGGAATTCTGCCTCCTCGCCCACGTCCACCTAAAGGTTGAAATCTATGGGGTGAGACAATTATAAAAATCGTCCCAGCGAGAGATATAACTCTTCGCCAGAAGCATAATTATTGCAGCATAAGAGAATAAATGTACACAAAGAAGTTATGTATATTTGAGAGTAGTTAAAACAATGTTTAACAGATTAAACTATTCTTTCTACTAAAAGCAATGCAACTATAAATTGATAAAATCACATGTCACTTATCACATCACTAACTCCTTTCAGACTTGGATCATATATCCATTGCCTGGCATTATTATTTGGGAAAGGATGGCCTGTAGCCATACTCCTTCTCCCAAAGTGTTAGGATTCCAACTCCACAACATATCTGCATAACTTGTTCATATGATATCAGACTTAACATTACTTATGTAATACAAGGGTTATTTACATTCATAACCCATTAGTCTGTAGTTAAGCTTTTCATAGGATTATTCCGTAATAGAATTTCACATAGAAACACTTTGGTTTAGGTCATACCTCATATTTTTAATATTGGGATATCAATCCCTAATCATCTTATTAATATGAAATCCGGAATGTGGGAGTTCAAACCCCTGGACTAATCATAGCATTTGTTACCAAGTAACATCTCATTTTATCTAGTTATCTAAATAATATGACCTTTGAAGATCAACAAATCATTTTACTCGTGGCTCATTCAACCTATCAAGCTCATATGTTATCACTTACCAGATAACATGACATTTAGTTATACTCTTGAATTATAGGTAACAAGTGTTCTTATTGCAATTAGCATTATAAATCTTACCTGGATCTGATCACTTCTATATGAAACCTGTCAAGCTTAACTTTTATCAGTTATTCCATATACTCCCACATACTCTAAAGTATGTGATCCAGGAGTTCCCTTTGTAAAACCTATTTCACTATTATTTAAATTCTGACAATGATGGATCTATGATCAGGGCTCTACATGGTATGATTATACTTGATTATTAGGTAAATATCAGTATTCTTTTAGCATCATACATGTTTCCAAACATTCAAGTACTAAACATGGCTATAACAGAAGAATACTAAATGTACAAGTATAACTCATATCAGTTATCAACTGGATATCAATTCTTAATCATCTTATCACTATGATTCAAGAAAATGGGTGCTCACACCCTTATATCATCATAACACTTGCTATCAAGTGCCATATCAGCATCAAGTCATCTATTAGCATGACCTTGATTGAAGCAATGTATATACTTTTCACATATCATTACTCTAAAAGCTTATAATTGTTTTCAAAGAATATGACATCATAACTCATACCTGGCTATGATTACCTCATAATATCAACATGTATGACTTATACAAATAAGGACATGCATATATAACAATGTTAGCACAATACCAAAACTTCTCAATTTCTATATAGGACACCACGTCCGTTCCACCTTGCACGGTCGTGCAAAGTAAGGCTACCACGGTCGTGCTCCCTTGCACGGTCGTGCAAGCTAAGGCTACCACGGCCGTGCTCCCTTGCACGGTCGTGCTACAGCAGATCATTACATGATTCATATTTCTATCTATCTATATATATATATATATATTCTAATTTCTCATTCTTTCAAATTGATTAGGTCACATCGACCCTTCAATCAAGTACATACTACCATGGTTAACATAGTGTATCAAGCTATTAATCCTATAAACAATTAAGAATTCTTCCTTTAATTGGTTCTTAATCACTTAGGTATTATTAGGGTTTCAACCTTCACACCTTCATTGATTATCATTACTAATCATTATTGGATCAATAGAAAATTCATCATCTTAATTCTCAAAGATTTAATCACATTGGACCTCCACTTCATAAGGTATCCAATTGAATTAGGGTTTCCAATGTTGATTCCTTCAATCTTTGAATTCATGGAACCAATCATCAATTGGACCTATACTCATACCTTAATTGAGTTTAATAGGTCAACCTTCAACTGATTTATCCCTCACTTGACCCTTAATTGACCATCAATTAGGGTTTAACTCAATTGAATTAGGGATTGGAATCAATAACCCTTCAACATATTTCAATGTGGGACTAATTGATTTGAACCTATTGAACCATCATTACATTGGGACATGACCTGACCCCAAACGGTCTTGAGGTCATTTGGATGACCTCAAAATGGTCTTGAGACCGTTTTCCCATCATATCATCAAAATCTAAGTCATCCAATTAAGGTTTGGATCATTAGATTGATCACCAAAACAATAATTGATTACATTCCAACTTAGTATCATTGTATCATCAATTGCTTAACCATACTCACCCCTAGACCTCCAAACGGTCTTGGGTGACCTCCAAACGGTCTTGAGACCGTTTGGATGAGTTCCAAATGGTCTTGAGACCGTTTGGCTCCCAGCCCTTGGATTCTAGTGAAAAATCATTAGGGTTTGAGCTATTGAGTTGATCATCAAATCAGCAATTGATTGCTTTGTAATTGTGTACCTTTGGACCTTCAATTGGTCAACTATACTTGACCCCAGACCTTCAAACGGTCTTGGGTGACCCCCAAACGGTCTTGAGACCGTTTGGATGATCCCCTAAACAGTCTTGAGACCGTTTGGGCAAGAAAACCCAAAAAGTCAAATCAATCAAGTTGAAAGTCAGCACTTAATCCAATTAGGGTTTACATAATTAATTAGCCTTTAACTCACGATTCCTTTGGAGTTAATCCCTCAAATTTTGTGGGTGATTAACCTACATAATTATAAACAATATTCCCATACGGTCGTCGCTTGGTCAACGTGACCAAACGGTCTTGAAGGCCGATTGCCTTCATACGACCCTGAAACCGTTTGCCCACCAAACGGTTGTGTAAACCGTATGGGCAATTGGTGGAGGTTGTTTGGTAAAGTGGAAATCCGTGGATAAGCATAGGAATTAATGCCCTTATCTTCTACCTCAAGAACAGTAGCAGTTCTTCACGATTTTGCTTGCAAGAATGCAAGGGAAGATAGGGAAGAAGAAGAACTAGCAACTATATGCATAGAAAAAGATGTATAATCAAAGCATAAGGTTTAGAGTTATAAAACCCGCCTAAAGGTTGTTCCTTGATCTCCAAGCTTCCAAGCTTCAGGTATTTAATGGTGTCTTTGAGCTCCACAGGTCGGCCAAGGTGAATTCTCCAAGGAAAAGTTGGAAAGGAATGGCTAGAAAGATAAAGCTAGGTGAGCTAGCCATGAATTCAACCTTGAAATCGAGTTTTCTCCATGAATTCAAGCAAAAGGGATGATACAAACTTACCTTGAACTCCCTGGTCGTTCTCCTCTTCCCCAGAGCTCTGTCCTAAGTCGGTCTAAGCAAAGGGGATAAGAAAGGAAGTGAAGGAAACGATCCTTGCTAAGTGAGAAAGGGTGTATATATACTTTAGGTGAAATTTCAACATAAGGACAACTTGTTTCTCCATTTCTCCTCTAGGTCCTTCCCTTATTATAAACCACATTTCTCCCTTCCATACTTAAGCAAAACTCATCTTAAACCCAAGGTCTAAAGGTGAAGAAATCTAACTTCTTACTAAGTTGCACATATAGAAGGGTTATTAGACTTATAACTTGATCATTTAATTTATAAGGGTTATCATTCTTATTTAATTATTCAATTGAAGTGACCTCTTCATCATTCTTACTCTTAATGATGCCAAGAGTCATAAAAGATACTCTATAAGGTGTATTTTACAAGTTTCACCCCATATTTTGGGTAAATTGCACTTTACACCAAAACTAGAGTTTTAAGTACAAGGATTGCTCCACAAGCTGCATCTTGGTGCCCGAGCTTGGAGAATCCATCATACTTTATCATATTCATTCTTATGATGTCTCAACACCAAAGGAACATCTTAACATGTGCAATTTGTAAGTTAACCCCTTTTAATTGGGTAATTTGCACATAGGTCCCTATATTACAAAACAATATTACAACATTGTTCAAAAGGGACAGAAATGGAAATGTATGTTCCTTAGGAGATTTAATTACATACAAAAAGATAATCACAAGTATCTAATTACATAATTAAGCAAAACATCTAGGGTTAGTTCATAACCCAGGTCAGGGATGTTACAATTTCTCTGTATATGGAGATTCATATGATCCATGCCTAAGGCACCTCTCCCTTTTCCTCAAATGATGTGAAGAAACACATCTAGTGCTTAATTGGGAGAAATGTCATTTTATGGTAAAAGAAGGTATTGTCCTCGGCCATAGAGTGAGTAATCGAGGAATCAAAGTTGAGAAAGAAAAGATTGAAGTGATTTCTAAACTCACTATCCCAACCAATGTAAGAGACGTTCATACTTTCCTTGATCATGCGGGCTTTTACAGAAGATTTATCAAGAATTTTTCCAAAATAACCAAACCCATGACGAACTTATTACTAAAGGATGCAAATTTCCATTTTGATGAAGAGTGTATTAAGAGTTTCAACAACCTAAAGCACGCCCTTACAACAACACCCATCATTCGAGCCCCGGATTGGGATCACCCATTCGAAATTATGTGTGATGCCAGTGATTACGTTGTGGGTGCCGTTCTGGGCCAATGTAAAGAGAAGAAACATCATGTCATCTATTATGCATCAAAGACCCTTGACGAAGCTCAGAGGAACTATGCAACTACTGAGAAGGAACTCTTAGCAGTCGTATATGCCTTTGATAAGTTTAGATCCTACCTCATTGGTTCAAAGGTGATTGTCTACACCGATCACGCTACTATTCGTTATCTTCTAAAAAACAAAGATGCAAAACCAAGGCTTATAAGATGGATTCTCCTATTGCAAGAATTTGATCTTGAGATTAGAGATAAGAGAGGCACAGAAAATGTTGTAGTAGAACACTTAAGTCATATCCACACTCTGGAAACTGAGAAGATCCCAATTAACGACTCTCTTCCAGACGACCAGCTTATGAAAGTCTTAGAAGCTATTCCTTGGTACTCGGACTATGTGAACTACCTTGTCGCCGGTGTCATCCACCCTGAGTGTACTGGCAATGCTCTAAAGAAATTCATGCTTGATGTGAGGAAATATCTCTGGGATGAACCGTACCTCTTCAAGCTATGTGTTGATGGTCTCTACAGATGTTGTATCGCTGAGGAAGAAGCCCTACTTATTTTAGAACAATGCCACTCAGGCCCAGTCGGAGGCCATATGAGTTCTAAGAAAACTTATTTGAAGGTTTTGCAATGCGGTTTCTATTGGCCAACCATATCCAGAGATGCTTATAACTTTGTGTTGTCATGTGACAAGTGTCAGAGATCAGGAAACATTACGAAAAGAGATGAGATGCCACTTAAGCTATGGCAAGAAGTCGAGATTTTTGATGTTTGGGGAGTGGACTACATGGGTCCATTCCCATCCTCACATGGATTTTCCTATATCCTTGTTGCAGTGGATTATGTCTCTAAATGGGTAGAGGCTATACCAACTGTCACTAGCGATTCAAAACCCATCATTAAAATGTTCAAAGATATTATTTTTCCCCGTTTTGGAATCCCACGAACTGTGATATCTGACGGAGGTTCTCATTTTTCTGGAAAGAAGCTTTGAAGCATTGTTGAGAAGATATGGTGTGACGCACAAGGTAGCTTCCCCCTACCTCCCACAAACAAGTGGGCAAGTAGAGGTTTCGAACCGTCAACTCAAAGGTATCCTGGAAAAGATGGTAGGATGCAACCGAAAGGATTGGTCAGTGAAAATCAATGATGCCTTATGGGCCTACCGAACTGCGTTCAAAACTCCTCTTGGAACAACACCCTTCAGACTCATCTATGGAAAATCGTGTCACCTGCCCATGAAACTAGAACATAAAGCATGGTAGGCAATCAAACAGCTGAATTTTGATATGAAGAAAGCAGGAAAAGCCATGATTCTACAACTTCAAGAGTTGGATGAACTCCGAATGACAACTTATGAGAATGCACAAATCTACAAGGAACGCACGAAAATTTGGCATGATGGTCATCTGAAGAGGAAGGTCATTCAAGTGGGAGACCAAGTTCAACTGTTCAACTCGAGACTGAGATTATTCCCAGGGAAACTCCGTTCGCACTGGTCGGGACCATACATTGTCAAAAGCATCTATCCACATGGTGCATTCACCTTATGGAGTGGCAAGTCAGGCGATTTTGTGGCAAATGGCCAACGCTTGAAAAGATATTTCACCATAGCTGACACTAGCACTAATGAATTGATGAATTTGTCCAAACTGACATACCTACCAGAGAGCTAAAGAAATCACGTTGAGCCATCGACGTAAAACAAAGGCGCTTGTCAGGAGGCAACCTAATCTTTAACTTAGCTTTTACTTTTAGTTTTGTTTTAGATAATTTTGCACCTGGTAGACAATGCATCACAAGATGCAGTCTTAAGTTCTGATAGTTTCCATTTTTGAGATTTCAGATGGAGGACGCGTCGCCGAAAGGAATGCAATCACATCTGGTGGACCAACCGGCACGAGTTTTCCCCTCCATCTTGTATTTAGAGTTTTCTCAGGATGAGAAAATTTCTAAGTTGGGGGTGGAGGGTGGGTGGTATGAACTTTACTTTCCACCCTCTCCTATCCATTTCAGACTTAAGATTTCATCGTTGAAATTTTGTTGCAATTTTGAGAATTTTTTTCAAAAAATTTCAAAATTTTCAAACATTTTCATAGCAGTTTGTATAGAAACTTGATGAAGCTTTAACGCTTTTGTTTCAATCAAAGCCATTACCTAGCCGGCTATCCAGTTTTTCCATGCAGTTTTGAATCATTATACCCTCCTTATTCGAAATGAAGCCTCAAGGAGAATAATTTCTGAAACTAGCCAATGATTAGAAATCACCGTGTGAAGTTTATGAATCCTAACATCATGATCAGTAGATATGGCAAGTATATGTCGAACTGAGAGGGATCACACACATTGTGCTTCCTATCTGACTAGTGGAACAATAGCATGGAATCTCCACCGGATCCTCATCAAGTCATTATTGGAGCAGAGTATGATAAGGAGAACGACCCAGTGCACTGAATTGTAAATCAAGTCGCACTCTGATCTGAACTCTCTTCTACACTTCTTCAATCATCTTCTTACCCCTCCGTTCATCAAAAACACACAAAAATAGCCAACATAGTGCCAAACCCTAAGTTCGGGGTGGCACATTCTCTCTTTACGCTTCTTACATACCCCTCGCTATGTAATAGGGTGTACCTCCAAGAAAATATGCCTAGGCGCACACAAAAAGAAATGAAATCTCGAGTCGAATAGAGGAGAGATTTGTTTCTTCCTTCCATACCACCCTTCACTCCCTTTTCCACCTAAAGACACAATGAATGCCTCCCTGATCTCGAAAAAGAACACCAGTGTCAGATCAGGTGCACACTTGTTGTTATGCGGGTATCTCTGGACTTCTACGAAACTCTTAGACATGCTTGATGTTGGAAAAAGCAGAGAGGAAGTGACATTGGGAAGAAAACTCGGGAATGAAGATATGGTAAGATGTGTTCTGTGATCTCAAAAAGTTGAGATGCTTATCCATACTGAGCAGAAAAGAAATAATTATGATGTGAAGATGAGGCAATCACACGAGTTGAAAGTATGTGCTTGGCGATTGTTTCAGATCTTGTGTTACTTGAGGACGAGCAACGTTTAAGTTCGGGGTATTTTGATGAATTCACATTCATCTTAGTTCAATCATCTCGTGTAGCCCATTTTTGGTTGCATTCGTGCATTTATTGGCCTTATCTTCTGATATGCAACTTATATTGGCTTAATTGATTTTACTCCTATTTTTATTGATTTTTTGCACCCTTGTGCAGGTCGTTTTGAGCTTTGGGCCCTATCTTCTCGGCCCTATATCCAATTTAGCCCTTGGTTTGGGCCTGGTCAAAGCAAGTCAACGACCCCTCTATTTCTTTACGCGGCTACAGTGCCCGCTTCTTCACCTAGATCGCGGCTCCAGCCAACCCTAATCGCGACCACGATTTATAGGAACCGCGATCGCGGTTCCTCAGACACCTGTCCGTGATCCTCTTCAAGTAAACGACCCCCGCGACCTCACGATCCGCCCATGCCTTCCTCTCATGACTGTGGCAATATCATTACGACCCACCTGGATCCTCATCACCGCGTTTCACAGGACATCCGCCTGCTGTTCCATCTTCACGATCGCGACTTCCACCTACATCGCGGCCGTGGTTCCTCATACACTTCCCCGCAATTATCTGTTACCAACAATCACGCCCACAATCTTCTGCTACTCTCCTCTCTTCAACATCCACCAAGCCGCAGTCGCGGCTTCTCCACCCACAGCGACCACATCATCGCGGCATGCTCCTCACGCCAACAACCCATGCACCGTGGTCTCCTCCTCTACAAACTGCGTCCAACGTCGCCTACGCACAACCACGACCATATACCCCTGCCTCCACAATCACAATTCATCGTCGCCTTCATACCTCCGCCCTCATCAACTACCCTGCAGCACAACCCAACCCGCTCGCGATCTCTCAACCATGACCACCACTCTAGAATCGCGACCTATCTCCCCCAAGTTCCACGATCGCGATTCCCCTCACAACCTTAACTGCGGTCGCGACTTCTTTCCCCTGCCCGCGATCAGTCACATAGCAGTCTACCCCCTCGCCATCGTGGTTTGTTATCCATGATCAGCCATTAGAGAGAACCGCAGACACCTGTCCACTGTGATGCGACTGAGCTTCCTCCTGCAATTGACCGCGACCGTGATCTTGAGCACAATCGCGATCTTTGCCGCAACCGCGATTCCCAAAGTCACGACCGTGCAAGAAAAGCCACGACCGTGGCAAAAGCCGCGACCTGCTGTAGAAATGACAAGGTTGCGATTTTAAGTCGGTGCCAACCTGCCTATAAATAGAACACGACTCCAGCCAGTCAAATCATCATCTCCAGACATAATTAGGCTGCAGGTCTGTCTTGGGCCTAAGGAGACGATCTCCATATCCAAGAACCTACCCCCGTGGTGGTTTTTTGGCCTGTTCACCCAGGTCTGGAGTGAAAACTTAGATCTGCAAGCCACCTCATTCAGATCTGGATCTAGATCTACTGCGTCTATGCCGTTTCTACACTGCCATCTCATCCACAAACTGCTCCTCCTGCTGCTAGTAAGGACTACGAGAAGAAAGAGAAGGTGGAGTGAGAAGATCTGCCCGTCTGTCATGGTGTTATTCCCTCTTCATCCAAATCTGCCCCAACATTGTGTAGAAGACCGTTTCTCCTCCGAGCTGCGATCATCTCCTTCACCATGCTCGTGGCAGAATCTTCTCTTTCTCTTGTTATTCTTGTTTCTCTCACCATGAGCGAGTAGTTTAATTTCATTGGGGTGCGGGGACTAGCCCCGCTGCCCATGCTCTCATATCTTTTTGTTAAACATTCTATGGCATGTATATAATCTTTCATATCATTGTTAATCGTCGATGTGTGCTTTTGGATTGATCACTTGCTTGTATTTATGTTGTTCGTTTCCTATGTTGTGAGAACTTCAATGCGTAGGTTTTGAATTTCGATTAACACGGTTGACTCCAAAACTAGAAATAGAATGGGATTCCTTGAGGTCGTAAGTGTATGATCGGTATGGTGATGAGCCATCTAGCCCACAGTGATGCTTCTGTGTTCCTGACGCCTGTATAGGGGGGCCACAGCTTCATTTGGATTTATCTATCTTCAGAGCTGTAAGTATGTGATCTGGATGGTGACGAGACATCTGATACCTAAGGTGATGCTTACGCGAACCTGACGCCCGTATGGGGGGTTTTGCAGCAGCTCTATTTGGATGATTATATCTTGCCTGGATGTTTGATGTTTGGATGTGATTGCATGTATAGTGGTGGTGAAACCCGGGACCATCCCCGCAATTTCCATAATTAATCTTTAATCAACCTTTAATCCTTCTCTTTTACTTTCCTTGCATTTAGTTTAATTAAACTCAAATCAACCAACCTTGTTCTAAATATTAGTCTTGATTCAACTAGATTTGACTAGAGAAAGATTCTTAAAAATGTTGTCCCTTGGGATTTGATCCTCAACTATACTGCAATAAGACCCGTCCTCTTGCGGGTGGTATTATTGCACGTTGTTTTGGTTAAAAACTTAGGGATTTCAACCCTAAGTGAGTTTGTTAGTGCAATAATATAAGCCACATCAAGTTGTCCTCATGCCCGCAAAGAACGAAGATTGCATATAGCACGAAACCCAATCCCAACACATCGCATACATATCAGAAAGCTAAGTAATGGAAAACAGATCATTCTCTTGAACTATAGAATCCCACCTCTCTTCAAAAATGCCAAAATCATCCACGTTCCACACACAATCATTTAAGGAGCTTATGATGTGGTCCTTGTTAGGAGCACCATCAAGCTTAGAGGGAAGCTTCTATAGGATGTGCCAGCTGCAGAAGTGATTCTTGCAATTCAGAAAAACAATAATGATAGCAACATTCATAGAAGGGTCTTGATGGGTTATGATGGAAACTGACTCCTTGCCAAAACAAAGTAAGTACTGCTTGAAAACCCAGACAAAGGAGTCGTACTTCTCATCGACCAGTAAATTTGAAGCAAACAACACTGTCTTGTGATGGTGATCAACACCACCAAACATTCCAAAAACCATCAAATACTTGTTGGTGCAGTAGGTGGTGTCAAATACAATCGCATCGCTGAATAACCCACAGTCTTCAATGGAGATAGGATCAGCCCAAAATAGATGAGTCAGGAAGAAATCGAGATTGTTTTGGTAGGTATAGAAGAATTTCGGATCAAGGACCTTAAACCTATCAAAGAGATCCAAAACCATGTCGACGTCGTATTTGGCCGACTCTTTCCTCTTGCTACTGATGTGTCCATGAGCTTGTCTACTGGTAAATGTCATATTTTCATAGCCGCCAGACTCGGATGCTATCAATGCAATTTGTCTCGATACAGGTATGTTAGCTTGGCTCATGGAAGAAAGGATCTCTTTTTGAGTTTCATCAAGAGATGAGTTACACCTCAGGTAATGGGGATGAGCATTGTCAACAAGATCATGGTTGTGTTCCTCAACAAAGGTAGTCACAACCCACATGGATGAGGACTTATCCAGTGTGAACCGGATCATGGCTCCACAACCACACCTCTTCACAGAACACCTGTGCTTCTTGGATAGATTATCCTACAAGTTACCCACTTCATCACAAATGGGGCTCAGAAGCCCTCTTGACCTCTTAGAATGGCCGATTTTACCCTGCTTGTCACAAACTAGATCTTTGGCAACCAGAATCTGAGTTCCCCATTCATACATGTTGTCGTCTTTCCTGATGTTAAAACCAATCATGCTAGTGTAGATGGAATAGAAGGAGATACCATCATCTAAACTTCCAAACTGGAGACCAATTCTAGGGACTACAGTTGGGGTCAGAGTGGAGGCACCAACAGAAGGAGAAGAATGAGGATTATCATTGTCACGGTCGACACTTGCATCAGCAGCATATGTATCAAGGCTGGGATCCATGACAACGTGTGGGAGTAACTCTGCAATACATAAGAGTAACCTTGAAACACCAAAGAGTAACTCTGTTAGTCTGAAGAGTAACCCTGTATAACAAAAGAGTAACTATGTGAAACATAAAAACATGTATGATAGTTGCTACTTCAAAAATGAAAAATGCAGACAAAAAATTGTGTTTCTTTCCCACACAAAAGATAGAGAGATGAATACACGTTGTGATGATGAAAAAGTGAGAAAATGAGTACAACTGATTGAAGTGACGAAGAGAATACAAAACTAACTAGTTGTAGCTTGGACAAACTGCTACTCCTAAAATGCAGATAGATTAGGGAATTTTCCCACCCCTCCCTCCTCCTCAACAACGTGAGCTTCACAACAGTAGGTCTGGAGCATGGATTTGACCTAGTGAAGATTGATATCTTCACCGGATCCTCTGATAAACGTCACAGAAGGTTCAAATCTGTGCAAATACACCTTCATCGTCTTCCTCTACAAAAACTGATAACTGGGGAAGCCGTTCTTGCTGTTCGGGTATAAAGATGCAGATAGGGATTGATGACCAAGAATTGCAAATGCACATAAAAAATCATCGTGGAACATAAAAGCATGTATGACAGTTACTACTTCAAAACAAAAATCTAGACACAAATTTGGGTTTCCCACACATGGTAGATTTCCTATAAAGTAAGAGTGATGATCTCGTAACCATGGGATGATTTGATGAAGCCAAGTACAAACCCACCATCAACATCGGAATATTTATTCAGAGAGCCGGTCGGTAAGAGTGAAAAAGAAATAAAAAAAGGCCATCAGTGATGCACATCGAAGCCAGTAAATGATAAGCAGATGAGCACAGGTTGGGATGATGCTAATGATGGGGGTTGATTGCTTTTTTACCTAAAAGTAGTGATCCGCAATAGAGATCAATCATGTAGATTAGGCCCGCCGAGAGTGAGGGCGGAGGTTAAGAGGGAAGAAGGGGGAGAGTGGCAATCAAGCAGTGACTATCGGCCATAAATCCGGAACAAGTTAAATTTGCTAGGGCTCTAAGTGCACTCTTTCCCAGTTGTTGCCTCCAGCCATTCCGTTCTACTCCTTGCTCGCTTCTTTAATTCTCTCTATCGACGACGACTCTCTTTGATTCTCTTCCCACTGCTAAAATCTCGCAAACTAGCCACACAGGGACATGGCGAATCCGATGAGCTCAAAGGTACCCAACCCCAGCAGCAGCAGGAATGCTACATGCCTCCGGAATGGAAAGGGTTCATTGAAGATAGCAGGGCATCCAGCGGCGGATGCACAAAAATGTGTGATTTGAGCAGGTCGGCGGTGGAACAACGCGTGAAGAAGACGGAATCTGCTTATTCAATTTTTCAAACTATTTACTGTTTATGCCACCGTGCCACTTTGGACGAGTAGCAAAGCTACTGTACCCGCGCGGGCAATGAATACACATCCTATATATAAATATATATATATATATATACATACATATATATATATATGTATATATATATATGTATATATATATGTATATATATATGTATATATATGTATATATATGTATATATATATGTATGTATATATATATATATATATATATGTGAGGAATGTGTATATGTAGGTATATTGTATATATATGTATACATATGAATATATCAAAAGGTACACATATAAATGTACAATTGTGTTAAAATTGTTACATATGTGTGAATGTATACATATTCATATGTGACTATATATATGAATATAAGTTTTATGTGTATATCTAGATATGTATGTATGTGTGGGTGTAAGTATCATGCTTTTCAAAATGTGAAGTACAATGATCTTAATCTGCCAAATGGTCACATATGTGGCCTACAATTGCTTACTGGATCGATTAGCAATATGCACTGTGGCAGGGTGATTTTCTAGGAATATGTGGGAGTATATGTTGTCATGCGGACCACTCTTCAAAATAGTGGGAAGAACTATAGTTTTGGCAAGAATCACTATTTTGACCCAAAAACTCAATTTTTTCCCAAACATTCGCACAATCATTTTGGTCACATATAGACTGTTGTGGATGGCCTTTTTTCAGCAAGTTCATGTTAAATTTTGCTACTACTCATCTAGCTACTCAAACCCATGTATTGAATGGTTGTTATAGTCCCAAAATGATCGTGATACCATAAAATCCTACTTCCTTTCAAAGTGCATTACCTCAACTACTCCCCACTTAACACTAAGCACCCTCATCCATTATATAAGCCTTAATGGTGGCTAGGGTGTAGGCATTAGCTCCCTTGTCCATTCATTTCAGCCACTTCCATCTTAACTACCCCCTTTTTCTCCCATTCATCACCTTCCACCCCAAAACCCTAACTTTTAGTATATTGTCAACACTCCACCCGATTTTAATGTCATTCCACCGTATAGGAGTGAAGTGTTGAAGCTTATTGTATGTATAGATGAAGAGGTATGATTCTAAATTATGCTACATGGATTCTTTCTCCCTTATCTATTTTAGTATTTTCTTTTGTGAGGAGTAGCTCAACCCCTTCGCGGGTTGTTTGGGAGGAAAATGTGACTTTTATACCATCTTGAAGAAATATTGTTATAAACTCTGTCATTTAGTTTGGAAATTTTAATTTTATTCCTTATTTCTCATTTCCCATATCTTAATATATTTGTTGATGCTTGAAACCATCTATGTATAGGCAGAATTATGTACATGTGGCTATTTAGGAAAAAACTCGTAAGTACAACTAGTGGATCCTTACCTATCTACCTCTCTTACCGCATATCCTTTTACTCTTCTATCCCTAGGTGTGATATTTAAGTGGCTAGTTGTGCCTCCCTTGATGTACTTAGCAAATAGCATGTCTAGAGGGTAGGATGGAGGGTAATAGGAGGT
This sequence comes from Alisma plantago-aquatica, assembly GCA_963693085.1. Classification (NCBI taxonomy): domain Eukaryota; kingdom Viridiplantae; phylum Streptophyta; class Magnoliopsida; order Alismatales; family Alismataceae; genus Alisma; species Alisma plantago-aquatica. Next base: position 197,638,789 of record OY856412.1, read on the forward strand.
GAAACTACATTCTCCTACACTCCGTACCACCCCTTCCCACTAAGTACATTAGGAGAATCACTAATAGAAATCTAAACTAGTGTTGTCTTTACATAAAAAAATAGTGTTGTCTTAGTTGAATGATACATATGCCCTAGTCAATTGAACCTTGAAAGGTTGGATAGGGGGTAATACATACTAGTTACTCTAAATGCACCCTATACCACTCATGCTAAACTGGTAGTATATCATAATAATTCATCATCCCACTTTGTTGTTTGGTTTGATAAAATGGCTTAATTGAATGTGTTGCATGATATGACCCTAACTAAGGTGATTGTTGCATTTACCCCAAAGTAGTCCACTTTCCTAAATAATTTCCTAAGACCCTAATTGTTAATCTATTTGGTTAGTTAATACTTGTTCAAGCTTGTTACCCTTTGCTAGAGTAATTAGCTCTTTCCCTTTAGTTACTTGTGATAGTTTGGTCAGTCACTTCCTAGTGTAATTTTTTCTTTCCTTGCTAGTATAATTTTCAGTCTAGTGTAGTTAATTATTCCCTTTTTTACTTTCTTAGCTAATTGTCTTGTTTATTGCTATGTAGGATTTCTCTTCTTAGTGTAGTATTGATTCTAGTCTTTAGTTGCTTTCTTGTGAAATTTCTCTCCTTTTTTAGTTACCTAGCCTTACTTGTGTAGGGTTAAACTAGGTTTGATTCTTTCTAATTTCAGTTTCATGTTCATCTTAGTGTAACTCAAACTCTAAGTCAAACACCAAAAACCCTATACACCATTGGGAAACTAGTGAAAGATATATATCTCTAGTTCCCCAACACTCCCTATGGATCGATGTTGACTTGTCACATTCTAGATAGTATATGTTAGGTCATTCCACTAGAGATATGTTGTCAAGAGTTTGTCTAAATTGGGAAATAACAAATCTTTGTTAGCTTGTGTTCTCTTGGAGTATCACATGTCCCCCAAGTGCTTTTGTATCTATCATCAAATCAATAAATAATTTGATGGTAGTGAGACATCTACGATATTTATATGTATTCAATGAATTTTTTAACTTAAGACTCATTCAGTTGAGTGGAAAGGGTAAAAAATATAGTCATTTTGAATATAATTGGGTTACAGTTTCAAACAATCTTGATCAGCCAATATTCACATTGTATGTGAAACTTAGAGAAACTTTCATGACTGGTTATACTCTATAGTCGACCAACTGGGAAACAAAATTGGCCAAAAATTAGATTTGCTATTTTTTAAAAATTTAGTGAAATAGTTGACTAGGTTAACAATCGACCGATTCTAGCTATTTTGTATCTCTAAAATGGATGAATCGATTGATATGATTGATTTTCCTATAACATTGTTTTGTATCCAACATCTCAATCGATCAACTTAAGAGTGAATAGATCGATTGGATATAGATTGATATATATTTTTTGAATTGTGCATCCAATGGATTTTGAATATCTAAATTTGGAGTTTGGATGCAACTTTATAGCCATTTTATTGACCATCTATACTTTATTGATCGTCACTTCAATTGTTTGAGTTGGGGATTGAGGATATGCAATTATTGATCACTTTTTTTTATTTTCATGGAGGGATAATGATTTCTCTTTTCTACATGGATCAACATACAAAAAAACACAACAATGTATTAAATACTAAATAAATTGAATAGACTACTAAAAACTTGGAACACATGAAATATAAGGTGATATGAAATATACACATTCAAAACTAAATATAAAATGCACAAAAACATGATAAATAGACATTCATCAAACAACATTGAGATTGAATTTATCTCAACCTTGAGTAATGTGAAATCCAAAACACTCTCCAAATATATATATTCAACCAATATGCATTCCTCATTCTCACATCAAGCTTCAACTTGTACTACCAAAATGGCCAGCTAACCAACCTCGTGAGATCATGGAACATGACTAGCCATGTTCTCATTCCTGACTTCAATTCACAATAGAACTTCGTAAATACAATCCCCAATATGACACATGTCTTAAGATTTCATTAAAGTTGTAGGAGTCCAAAAAACGTAACTATGCACACAATCTAACACTAAGGCATATCAAATGGATTTCAATTGAGCATGTTACACACCCCTAGCTATAAAATGGATTAAATGGATGTATGGAAGGAAGAAGGTGCATATTTCCTCTTTCTGACTTGAGATTGGATTTTTTTTGCAAATACATATATGGCAATTTTTGTGTGTGCATGTGGCATCTTTTATTTGAATATATTCCAAAATTTTATAGAGAGGATTATGGAAGAAGTAGATGAGATATAATAAAAAATGTGCCACTCATAACATAGAGTTTGGAACACTTGATGTCTTTCTTTTCATTTGGTTACTCATTAGTGGACAATAGGTAAGAAGATGGAAGAAGAAGTGTACAAGGGTAATATGATCATGCGCAACACTTGTTTTAATGATTGAGTACATTCGGTTATCCTCTAATTCACTACACACAAATAATAATAGTATGAGGGAATGCATGGAAATTCAATGGTTATGATTCACTCATAAGTATAAGGAATGTTATATTTGATCCCTATTAGTAACATCTGCCATTCTTTCTAGGAAATATGATTTTTACATTCATTGCCTATAATGGGTGGTTTCTATCCATTGGCATGTTTCTATAAATATAGTCAACATCAAGGATTTACTTTAAATAAAAGGGATCATATGACAAATTCTAAATGCAATGCAATTTGAATGAAGTATTCCAACTAGATAATGGCTTCAATTAACACTTCAAGAACTAAGAATTTAGATCAGAACAATTTTAAGATTCATTCAATGAAATAAATCTACATTCAAATCTAACATGTAGAAATAAAAACACCAATAAAATTAGACATGTGTGGGTAGATAGAAGTACATACAATCCAACCCTTACCTTGAGCATAGAAATTTTCTCATCCCTGAGCAAAAGCTAAATCCATGATGGAAGGAAGAAATCCTCTATGCTCATCTAAGAGGTAAATGAAACTTGAAGAAGGTACATATAAAAGGAATATGAACAAGGAATAGAACCTCCAACATGAAAGCTAAATGGCGATATATGTGATATGGTGGTCATGGCAACTTGAATGGGAGTTGAGTATTCTTGAATTGTTGTTGCTTTCACCCTAAAATTCATCATACAAGATCCTTATATAATTTTCTATTAGTAGAGAAAGTATGGTAGGTACATGTACGTCTAAAAGAAGAAACACAATGTAGGAATGTCTCCTCTCTAGTATCCTCTAGATCTTCCTATTATGAAGACTAGAGGAGGATGACTCTATTTCTTGGCTAAGGTAGTATGCAATAAATCCACAATGGTGTTGGGTTTTAGGGAAGGGGGCACAACGGAATAACAAATGTTTTTCCTTTCTGTCCAACTAAGACCTTTGTTCACACTACATGTACAAAAAGTAGATGTGTCTTATGTAGGTGAAGAACTCGATCCTCCAGATCTAATCTGGACCAATCACCAATAAATATGGATAGAAAACCAATATATTCATATTGTCTACCAAGAGGTAACTTGTTGTCATCTTGTATAATGTGTTCTCCAAGCCTCTACACGTATGCCTCAACCTATAAGTCATCCTCACAAACATTGAATACCACCTTGGTCACCAAGATGAAGAGGAATAGGAGTTGTCGATGTGTTAGTTGGCCTAGAAATCCCTTTCTTTTTGTATATTGGGAAGCAGTCCTTAAGGTGACTTCCCCTCCAAGAGAGAGAAGTTTGACGGGCAACTTGTCAAAGTTATCTCAAGAGTTGTGTCTAACCCATTGGGATGTTCCCCCTTTATATTGGATAGTCATGGTCTGGGAAAAACCTAATTCCAATCCCTTTCATAATCACAATCCAAATTATATTATAATGCTAGAAACTTGGATAGGATTGAGATTGCCCAAACTACTTTGTAGATTTCCTAATCTCCTAATCTTAGAATCCAATCAGAAAAGTTCATATCTACATCTGAAATATGGAACTTTCCTTGTTATATTGAGATCTCCCAATCTCAAATGCAAATAGCCTAGTCTCATAATTTCAATGTAAAATTCAGTCGATCAAATGACAACCAATTGATTGATTGACCCAATCATCTGATTGGTCAATTAAACATTCTAATCACCCAATCTGAGAGTTAAAAATCATTTTTATGATCCAAAACCATGCAAATCATATGTATGATTGCGGATTTCAATTCCATTATTCATCCTTATGCATATTACCTAGTAGGTTCCTAATTATGTTGGTAGTGATATTCAAAACAACACATTAAAAGACTGATGTCTAGTTACTCATCATTACCACCCAAGTAATATGAATGAGTTGGAGACAACTACAACATATGAAGTGATCAATTTTTCCATGATCGTATAATCCCTTTTTCATAGATGTCCATATTGAACTCATGGTTTGGAATTTCATCCTCTCAAAATTCATTCTATATTCCTTGTACTATAGAAGACTATTTGAGATAATTTGTACTCAAATATTGTATATTGACTCACATGACCATGTTCTTCCATTTCATAGTATTTCTTATCAAGTGGCCAAGTTTGTCCCTCCAAATAAAGGACAAACTCCATCTACATCACTCCTTGTATGCCCCATGTATCACTGAGTACCCAATCACCACCATTTTGGCAACTCCTATGTTAGAGAACGTTTGAATAGTGTCAAAGTACATAGAATGACATGTTTTACTACAATGACTTCAGGTCTAAGAATCATAGTCACCATTATCACATTGAGATATCACTCCGATATGTCATTACATGACTTCTATGTGTCTATTTCAAGGTGGGTATATCGAATACAAATTGTTCTCTAACACCATTCATATGAGTTGATATCCATTATCATGACTAAAGAATAGTCATCACTAACCATACATGCTAGTCTTGTATATTATTGTTTCCCTATACAATCCACAATAATAACAGACTAGGGGCATAAAAATAATGAATACTCTCACTATATATATGATCTCATGTTCAGGTCCTCAACCCAAACCATATGTCATCAAGTTAAATCATTCTTAGGATGTTTTTGGGATTTTTCATTATCTCAACTCTTAAACAAACATAATAAGTGGATCTTCCTTCTATTTATAACCAAATCAATTACAAATCTACCTTTTGCAATTATCTCATGTTAGTTCTCATGGCATACAAGCAAAAATCTCCCACATGAAATAGAGCCAATCACACATGAACCTAAGTCCAATGGATCTAACATGACCATCATGTTTATGCTATGAAAGTTTGTTAGTTAGAGGATAAACAACATTGATTTTAGATGGTACTCTACAAAGTTTTATATGTCCTTGACGTACAATCTCACGCATGAGATGGTAATTCATGAGTATGTGTTTGGAAGGCTAATGTGATATGTGCTCCTTATATTACCCAATAGCCCCATTGTTGACACCGTGAAGCTCTATTACATATTCAATGGTTGGAAACACTAGAAATGTAGTCAACCTCTATTGTAGAATCAGCCAAGATTTCCTTCTTAGAACTTTTCGATCTTATAAGTCCACCATTTAAGCAAAACTTGAATATGGATTACGATCTATAAGCATCCTTGATGGTTTGGAAATTTGCTTCTGTGTAGCATCTTACAAATAACTCATCCTTACCACAACAAATTAGAAATTGATCCTTAGTTATTCTAATTACTTAATGATGTTCTTTATTGCTATTCAGTAATAATAACCTGGATCGCGACTGGTACCTTCTAATCATGTGCAAAACTTACAACACATTTGAGCCTTTACATATCATTTCATACAAGATAGATCCAACTATTGAGGCATATGGAATCTTACTCATGCATACCCGCTCTTCCATAGAGTTGGGACATTGAGTTCTAGAGAGACAGATTCCATGAGATATGGGTAAGTTTCCTCTATTAGAATTTTGCATGCCAAACCTCTTTTGGACTTTATCAATGTATGTAATTTGTATCAGGTTAAGAAGCCTTCTATATCTATCTCTATAGAACATGATTCTTAGAATATAGGATGCTTCGCCTAAGTCATTCATTGAATATGTATTTTCCATCCATATTTTAGCCAATTGTAGTGTAGGAATGTCATTTCCCGACATGAATATATCATGTACAAAAAATATGAGAAACACAATCATGTTCCCACTAACCTTGTTATAGAAACAAGCTTCATGTTCATTTTAGATTAAGCCAAACTATTTGAATCCGACATCAAAATGAAGAGTCTAACTCTAAGATGCTTTCTTGAATCCATTGATTGACTTTTGAAGCTTACATACTTTATTAGATTTTTTGGAGCAATGAATCCTTTGTATTGTGTCATGTGCACATCCTCTACAAGATTCCAATTAAGGAAAGCAGTTTTAACATTAATTTGACAAATCTCATAGTCATGATAAGCTGCAATGGCAAGCATGATCCTAATGGATTTAAACTTGTCAACTGGTGAGAAAGTTTCCTCATAGTTAAGACCTTGAACTTGTTTGAAACCTTTTGCAACCAATCTACCTTTTAAGAATTTTACATTACCATCCATGTCAGTCTTCTTCTTGAAGATCCATATGCACCATATGGGTTTTACCCCATGAAGTGGATCCACTAAGGTCCAGACCTTGTTAGAATACATGGAGTTCATCTCTAATCTCATGACTTCAAGCCATTTCTCACAATTTGGGCCCTCAATAGCCTCATTATAGGAAGTTGGCTCATCATCTTCCATGACCCACACATCATCTTCTTATGTATGTATTATGATAGGGACTTGAGGTTCCACAATGGTTTGTAGTTCCTTTTGTTACTTATCTACTTCCATAGGCTCAATGTTATCTTGTTGGTCTTGAAATTCTTCAAGTTCTATTTTCCTCCCACTAGTTCCTCTGGAAATAAAATCCTTTTTGAGAAATATAAAAGTGATGGCAAAAAACACTTTGTTGTAAGATGGAATATAGAAGTAATAACCCTTAGTTTCCTTAGGGTATCCATCAAAGATACATTTCTCTGAGCTGTGTCTAAGATTTTCACATACAAATTTCTTTCCATAAGTGTCACACTCCTAAACTTTCATGAAAGACAGATTGGGATGTTTCACATTCCATATCTCAAATGGTGTCTTTTCAGTGTAAATTGAAAGATCATCTAAACTCAGTAGATCGTCTAAACAAGTGTAAATGTGATAGTTTCACGTGCATGTCCCAAAAAGGACATTAGAAGAGAATATAAACTAATCATTGATCATAAGTGTCACATTCCTAAACTTTCATGAAAGAAATATTGGGATGTTTCACATTCCATATCTCAAATAATGTTTTTTCAATGGAAATTGAAAAATCATCTAAACTCAATAGATCATCTAAACAAGTGTAAACGTGATACTTTCAAGTTCATGTCCCCAAAAGGACATAAAAAAAGGATATAAACTCATCATTGATCATACCATGTCCAACAAGGTGTAATTCGTTCTACTGAGACACCATTATGTTGAGGTGTTCCACATGAAATCCATTGTGATATAATGCCACAATCTCTCAGAGTGACTCAAATTCTTAGCTTAAGTATTCACAACCTTGATATGATCGTAGTGTTTTAATTCATTTTCCAAGTTGATTGTGCATGTATTTCATTATCTCCTTGAACTTTTCAAAGGATCCTGATTTGTGTTTCATAATATACACATATCAAAATCTACTTAAGTCATCAATACAAGTGATGAAGTAAAAATACCCACCTCTAGTACTTGTGCTAAAAGGTCCATAAACATTTGTATGTATGAGTCCAAATAAGTCACCCTCTCTCTCACTATTTCCAAATGTCAATAAATAAGATTCACATGTCTCAATTGATTTACAAATAAAAGAGTCTAGATAACCATCATTGAGGAGTTTAGAAATGTGCTTCTCATTTGGGTGCCCATGACAACAGTGCCAAAGACATTTTTTATTTAAATAATTGAGTGTTCAATTCTTGGTATTTATTTCATATATATTTATCTTGAGATCTAATAAATAAAGACATAAGACATAAGGGAACTTCCATAAAAGATCTCATATTTAGAATTGGAAATATGACCATTCTTTATTAAAAACTCAAATCTATTCTTGTACAAACAAGATACAAAAATAATGTTTTTATATATGGTAGGTACATTATAGCACTTTCTAACTCTATCAGAAGCCCACTGGAAAGAGATAAACAATAGGTTCCTATTGCAGTACAAACAACTCTTGCTCCATTTGTAACACATAGTCCCATCTCCCCTCTTCTTAGAGGTGTACTTCTTTTTAGATCTACATATTTGATCATATGTGAGATCCACATCTATTATGAAATACCCATGCTGAAGAACTAGATAAGATGATTGTAATAACATATACATATATCTAAAGTGGAGATTTATATCCCTTGCTTCTTGTTCTTCAATTCCTCAAGTTAAAGAAGGCATTTTTTCTCATAATGTCTAGTATGATGAAAATAGTGACAATTTCCTCCCTTACCCACTCCTCCATTTTCTTAAAGTGTAAAGACTTTTGGCTTTCTTTAGAATCTAACCATTTTCTTAAAGTGCAAAATACTTTTGGCTTTCTTTATAACCTTTCTTACCTTTGGATTTTCCCTTTCTTTTTCCTTTGTAGGCCATTATCACTGGATTAGGCTTGTCTATCATTTTTTTCTTAGCAATTCTTAACATGCCAAGTAGCTTAATCAATGGATTATCACAAAAATTCATGGTGTAATTTATGAAAAATTTCTTGTATGAATATAAATGATTATAGGATTACATATATGTCTAACAATTGACCTAAAGGAAAACCTCATCTTGTACAAATTTTGACATACCCAATTAACTTGAGTATATGGGGTTCAACTGGATCACCTTCTACTAGTTTGTATTTAATGGAGGCCTTGGAAGCATCATACCTCTCTTCACTTGCTTGTTCTTGATACATGTTCCATAGGTGTTTTATCATCTAAATAAAATCCATGATCTCGTGTTGCTTCTGAATCTCACAATTCATAAACAAAGAATTAGGCATTTGATGTCTATAGCATCATGAAAATGCTTCTTGTAAGCATCCCTTTCCACTCTAGGTGCATTCAAAGTTGGATTATTAGGTAGTGGTGTGTCCAGAACATAGAACTTATTCTCATGTGTGAGACAATTCTCAATGTCTTGAACTAGTCATTAAAGTTATTCCCATTAAGTTCCTCTTTCTAAAAAATGGACAGTAGTGAAATAGATTATGGGTTGTGTTCACTATTGATCTACATATAAAGCATTCTGCACAATTCAATTGATTTAAAAATTAATTTGATTGATGGAATTTAATTATTTGTGATCTCATTATTTTATTCAAATTAATTTCCCCCATTACTAATTTGAAAGATTGAAATGAAAAATCTTCTAGTAAGACAACATCCAAATCAATTAAATCATTGGTCAACAAATTATCGACACCTATAACTTAATTACTAAGGTATAGTAACTACCAATTTCATCCTATGCAATTATTGGATGATGGTTGCACAATTCTGTGTCAATAATTCACCATATGATACACATATAATATTTATGCCTCTAGGTGCTTAATACTATTAATATCACCTAGTCAAGTCCAACCCTAGACCAATAAAATAAGCATGCACCCTACTTGGTAGGCCAACATACTTATTATCACACTTCCCCAAGGTAGTCGATGTACCACATTTGGTGTGCCCACACTTAGTCAAACAAGGTTTTCACATTTTCTGCCCTTAGAAGGCATCTTCAATATTTATATTATATATATATATACATATACATATATATATATATATATATATATCCAATCTCCATTTCATATACATTATCATATGTATCATATACTAAAATAATCACATCATTTGATAAAACTATATATGGCAACTAGTACAACAACTTGAACCAAAATGTGTTGTAGAAAAACAATTAAGAGATTCACATCTAAATGTAGTCCTAATGTTGCCATTCTAGGGATTCTGATTGCCTGATCAGGCAAGCTGATTGGCCGATCAGAAGTCCCTGATTTGGGTAGATATTGTGTTGTTGTTTATCCATCACCTTATATTAATAATCAGCCCTCCAAGTGCCATCCTATTTGGCATGATGTTTTGATTGTCTCCTCCTCTCCAACATGGTCCTATGGTGATGCTTTCACATCATCCTATTCTAATTGTATAATCAAAATTTACATGGATAATTAGTACAGAGAGGCATGTCATTCAAGCCATATACATGCTAAATGATGTATAATCAAATGCAAAATAGAGATATTACATTTTTCTTATCACACCAAAATGATCTAATTTTCATATTTGTGTCCACCAAACAAAATAGATTTTTCAAGGAGTCACATGGTTTATGTAATTCATATCATATATGATATTAGGTGATTATCATGGATACAAGATTGCACATTTATTTTTCCTTTGAATCATTCACAATTCAAAGCCTAAACCAGCATTGGAAGCATATGACGTCGGATCAGATACTACTGTTCGATTTTAGGGAGGGGGGAAAGGAATAACAAAATTTCTTCCCTTTCTTCCCATGCATTGTATCCATTATAGCTATAACATGCCGGTGAACAAAAGACATAAAATTGGATACAGGTGATACCTTTGTGCACACTAATTGTAAAAAAAGTATACACATATTATGTCGGTGAAGAACTTGATCCTTTGAACATAGATCTGGAACTTCCACCAATAGATCCAGATAGAACACAAATAAATCCAGATTTTCCACCAAGCAATAACTTGTTGTTGTCTTGTAGAATCTGTTCTCCAAGCCTCAATATGTATGACTCATCCCTTAATTTATCCACGTAGATGAGGGAGAATGTGGTGCACCACCTTGGTCAAAAATTGAAGAGATATGAGATGTTGATGTGCTAGTTTTCCCAAAACTCCTTTCTTCTCCTATCTTGGGCAAATGTCCTTATGGGACTTCCCCTCAAAGAAAGGAAGTCCGACTGTCAACTTGTCTCACAAGTTGTGTCAAGAGTTTAAGGTGTGCCCCCTTTATATAGAAGAGTCATGGGCTTGGATAAACCTATTCTAAACCTTTTCCTAATCACAATAAAAATTGTAGTTTGATGTTAAAAACATCAAAAAGGACTGAGATAGCCTAATCTTAGTCCCTAATTGCACGATCTTAGGAGAAGATTAGCCAATTATGAGAGTCCAAATCTAGATCTAAAATCTAAATACTTCCATGTTGAACTGAGATTATCCTATCTCAGAATCAAATCACCTAATATCTGAGTTCTAGTGGAAAACCTAGTCAATAAAATGACTGTCAATTGATCTTTGACTCAATCATCTCATCGGCTAATCGGAAATTCTGATCACCCGATTTGAGCATTAATCAACATGTTTATGATTCAATACCATTATAATATTATGTTTTATTATGAACTTCAATTTTCTTATGTATCCTTATGCACGTAATCTGGTTGGTTCCTAATTATGTTGGTTGTGATGTTCAAAAAACACAAGTTATAATTGTTGTCTAGACAAACATCATTACCACCTAGGTAACATGAATGAGTTGGAGAACAACTACAACCCGTAAGGTTATCAATGTTTCTATGACTGTATAATCCCTTTCTCATAGATATATAGATTGAACTCAAGGCATGGAATGTTATCCTGTTAAGATTCAATCTATGTTACTTGAGCTAGAGTAGACTACTTGATAATGTGAGCTCAACATCATATATTGTCCCACATGGGCATGTCCAAGCATTTTATAGTCTTGCTTATCATGTGTATAGGGATACCACTCCAAAGGACATACATATTTCATCTATATAACTCACACTATGCCCAATGTGTCATAGTTTACTCAATCACCATTATTTTGGCAACTCGTATTTCATAGCACATTGAGCTAGTGCCAATGTACACAAAATGACATGCAATTACTATAATGACTTTAGGTCTAAGGATCACAAGCACTCTAAAATATTGAGATATGACTTTGACATGTCATCACATGAATTCATGATAAAGGTGGATCTATCCAGTACAACTTGTTCTCTAACAAGTACCCATGTATATGAGTTCATATCTAAGATCATGAATAAAGAGACATAGTCATCACTCCCCATACATGCTAGTCAGGTATTACTACTGTCCTGTACTATCTACAATAATAAATGATTAGGTACATAAAAATAATACACATTCTTATTATACATACTACCTCATGTTTAGGTCTTGAACCCAAACCATATGTCATCGAGTTAGATCATTCTTAGGATGTTTTAGGTTTATTCATTATTTTATAGTGAAACAACCATAATAAGTGGAATTTCCTTTTATTATGACTTAAATGAAATACAAATATCCCTTTTAAAATCATCTCATGATGTCTCTTAGGGCATATAATGAACAATTGGTTTAGCCAAATGTGCTAAACCAGGTGGAGGATGTGTCTCTAAAATCTTCTCATCCCCTAATTATGCATGTAAAATATAAGGTTATGGCATAGGAAAATCATCCTCATTTTTTAAGTCTGTCTGGTTAATATTTTTAGGTGATTGTGAATCCTCCATGTATAACACACCCAACTTATCCATGGGTTTTTCATGAAAAAAAAACTGAAGTGGTGGTAGAAAAATAAGGTGGTAGTGGCATGTATACCTCCTACTGGGGATGTACCTCATGATCTATATCAACTAGATATGTGATGGAATTTGGTTGATCATATTCAAGAATAGATTAACATGAGGTTAGTTGTTTTTTTTAATATTGGGAGTGTTGTGCTTTGAACTGGGACAATTATGCCTCCAATCATTGGCCTCAGGCTTCTTAGTGGGCTACTATTGCATATCACTTTGCTGGCATCTTCTCAAGGACATTCAACGTCTCACTTATTTGAGGTAAATAAAGATATGTATAGTAAGAATCTTCATTATAACACACACAATATTTCTTATTGTGGTCCATCTTGTGTAAATAGTTATCAACATATAGAATGACTCCTCATAGTATCCCCAAGAATATTGTTGATTGTGGTCTTCTTCATATTCAAAACAATGAGGAATGGTATCATGCTCAATAATGATCCTAGCATTTTGTGCAGTCACAATCCTATGCATCAATACTTTAGCTTGTGGAGTCCTTAAAGGCATCCTCTCTGCTCAACGATGATCTGGGGAGATGATCCTATGCATTACTATTTGACCATGTACAGTCTCCGCAAGATAGTCACAAACATAATAATTAAATGAGCCATGTATTTAACAATGTATGGGTTGCGGCGTCGGTCACTCCATTTAATTTAACTGCCTAAAATAGAAATATTAACTATTAGACTCTAGAAAAATGTACAAGTGAACAAATATTTTATGTTTCTATTTTATTATTGAAAAGTATAGGAAATAAGAACTTATCACAATCTAAACTAGAATAACAACTAAAATTTTTGAAGACAGCTAAAATAAACTATAGAACCAAATGAAAAAATACAAAGTCGAGCTAAGAATTACAAAAAATAAACTAAGAAGTTAACTTAAAGTTACAAAAACAAGCTAAGATAGAAAGTAAAATATACTAAGTTTATCTTATCAGAGATATCCAAGAATTCTTTTTGTCCCTGGCAACAATGCTAAAATTTGATGTAATATTGTTTACTCTCAAATTCAATAGGACATTACTAGTTTTCACCAAAATGATAGCAATGAAAACACCACCTACAAACTGACGAGTCTTATCATAGTATACATAAATATCAACCGAAAGGTCAACATTTTAAAGAACAATTAAGATTTTAGTATAATCAACACAGAAAATAAATTGGAAGATGATTATTTTTTATTTATTCACTAATTAACAAAGTAAGGATTAAGTTTAATTAAACATGAAATGATTTGATAATATTTATGATAAATTTGTCAGGATAATGGATTTCACTGCCACTGTCTATGTATCCTCTTTCTAATTTTTCCATGGGGGTCAAGTTAGATTCACTCACATGTTGGAGGTCAAGTTAGATTCAAAATCATTCAAACAATACAAATAACAAGAACAAATTTCCCATGGGCTAAGGTGTCATTATCTATAGATCCTAAATCTACTACCCCACTAAACACCCTTCCAATGTATCATCAAGGGTTCACAAATTGATATTATAATACTAGAATTCAATGTATCTATGCTTAAAATTGTTATTGACATGCAATATTGGTAGATAACTCATAGAGAATGCATTAAATAATTAACTATAAAATCTAATAGATCATATAAATAGCTTGTAATTTGCAACATGAGATTACAAATATGGATAGTAGTGTTGATCCCCATGTCCTAGTAGATATTATACTCTCCAATCATGTTTGTAAAATGATAGAAAAGAGAGAATAAAGAGATCATCAATAAGATAGTAAATTTAAGGAGAGGACTCATCATCTTCTTCACCACTTTTCAAAGAGCAGATGAAATCCTTGGTCATGATATTAGACAGAACGTGTCTCCACATCAAACCCTACACTTTGATCTTGAGATGTCTACAATGATAGCTAGAATTGTGGTTAGAAGAGATTGGTCAATAAAAGTTGTCTTCAATGTCCTTCAAGTACTTTTATATCCATTAGAAAAATATCACATCAAACTGAGTAATATGACTGTTGTGAGCTACAAACTAAAATTTTGCATCATTAGAGAATTAGACGATTTAAGGCCAAGTCTATGAAGGGGTAAAGGTCAAAAAATATACTTATTCTAAAGATAATTAAGTTACACTTTCAACACTTATTGAATGATCAAATTTTGATATTGCATGTGGAATCCGGAGAAATTTTAGTGACTAGGTATACTTTCTAGTTGACTGGTTGGAAAATAAAGTATTCCATTGGCCAAACAATAGAATTACTATGTTTTTTCCTGATTTAACAAATCAATCAACTTGGATAACAATTTGATAGATTTAAAATTTTTAGTAGCATTTGAAATGGGTGAATTGATTGATTAAAGAATTGAAATGATTGATTCACCTATAACATTTTTATTCTCAATTTCCAATAGATTGAATCGAGAGTGAGTCTTTCAACTATATATATATATACTCATTTTGTAGGTAGTTGAGATTTTTGTCCAATGGATTTTGAATTTCTCAATTCTGAGTTTAAATGCAAAATCTAAACCTATTTTATTAACCATCTATGTTTTAATTGATCCTCACTCCAATTGTCAAAGATGGGGAGTGAGGGTTTTCAATCCTTCATTTTCTTGGGATTTTCATGGCGAGATAATGATTTCACTCTTATGATTGCATCATTCTACAAATATAATACAAAAATGTTATAAATATTAAATATAATGCATAGATTACTAAAATCTTACAACAAGAAAATATAAGGTGAAACACAATATATACATACAAAAATAAACATAAAATGCACCAAAAACATAATGAATAGACATCAATAATTAATTTAAAAAATCTATTTATTTAAGTTAAACTCTTATGAATTACATATTTCTAAAAATAACATCTTTATTATATATATTGGAATTTGATTATGTAACCCACAAGATTAGACATAGGCAAAAACAATGCTTATCATATTTCTAATTTTAATGATAAATAATCATGGTGTTGAGGCAGATTGAGTTCATCAAAATAGGAAACTTGGTTGATGGTGATGTCTCATGGAAACAAACTACAATTGAGGGATCTAAGGAGTGCCTTGAAAGTTATGGATTATATTGTTGTTGCTTTTATAAGGGAATTCTATTGGTAAATCTATTAGAGAGAGAGAGAGGAGGGAGGGATGAGAGAAACATGGGGGTTTCTACTTTGGTTTTGGGATTAAGCAAGATTATCAAAAAATATCAAAAAATGAAGATAAAACTCAATGAAAAAAAAATCTCACGAAATAATATGGAGGGGAGAGAGACATTTGGAGATATAAGTTGTTGGGTATACCACTTGCACTAAACTTGCCACTGGTTGGAGGTAGGGGATAACAAACTTGTTGTTGGATCAAGCTGAGAATATTGAGAAACTAAGGGGAGAACAAGAGTTGTTAAATCTATAACCCAAAGTGAGAACATAGAAGGAAGGCATTTTCATTATAGGGAAAGTGAGAGACTTTGTTAAGTTAGTGATCTTTAATACATTATGACCTATTTGGGTTAAAATTAGGTTTAATATTGATGTATGAACTTCTATACAATATTTGGATTACAAAACTGAGCCCAAAATGGATGAAACTTGACAAGTAAATATTTAACTATGTTAATTCTAGATATGGCACTACTTTCTACTTCTAAGTTCATCCATAATGTCATTTTGTATTTTAGGGTACAAACCAATTATTGCAAATATGTTATTCTAATTAATGCAATTACCAAAAAGTTGGAAATTGTCTTGCTTTGAGTTTATCTATACATGACTCATTTTCCCTATTATCAATATCCAATTATCATCAATATCTTACTCAAGTTTCCTAATAAGTAAATTAATAATTTTTAATCTAGTTAATTCCAAACTAACAGTCGACTAGCGCACATGTCTATTACTTTATTTTCAATCAGATATAGAAATGTTCAATTCATTTTAAAAACTATCTATCCCATTATTTTGTTTAGATATACTATTGGCATTTGTGGTATTTGAATATATTTATGCATTATTTTAATCTTTCCATAATGTTTAGGAAAGTTATTTGTTCTATCATTGTCTTCCATGGCACACTTTCCTATATAGTATTTACAACTATTACAATTATTTACTCAACTTCCCATTTTTAACTCATTTTATGATATTTCAGTCAATTAAGAACAACTAATTCTTAACTAATATATAAGTTACATTTCGTTCCTAATAGTGAGTTTTCATCATGGCCAATGGTGTGAATGACTTTGATATCATCCTGGTCATTAATAGACTTATTAGTTGAGTTAATTAAAATGGCGAGGGTGGTGAGATATTTATATGTATGGATTAAGAGTAATGATGCCATTTTTTAGTATAATAATTTGCAAATGATATCCTACACTATTAATGTATTTATCAACTTAGGTTTAATAAATCATTATGTCAAGTGAGTTATATTCTAATATGTTGATTGTCTAATTATTTTTCATCCATTGATATTATTCACCAAATTAGGTCGCTCGAGATATCACTTATGTAGCAAAATATGGCAGCATAGTAGGCAGCAAAAAAACAATTTAGTGCCTATATTTCCTAAATCAGCAAATCGCATCAGTGATAATGTATTAGGAAAGAGGTTGCAAGACATACCTTGTCATGGAGCAAGTCGAGTGACTATTCTTGTAAGTAGGTGTGTTTTCTTCACAAGAAGCACACAGATGTAAACCATTGGCATCCTTTTGGTGTAGTATACATAGAAAAAAGTTGAATATGTCCTCGTAGTGTGCCAATAATTGCTTCCACACCTCTACATGGTCCACACAGACCATCGGGAACTTCACATCACATTTCAAAAGATGAAGGGAAGGATTTTCCCTTCCATTTGTCAATGTGATAGCGTCAACTTTCTTTCCCCTTGCTATCTCTCCCTTTTGGGTGAGACTGCTAGGCTCTCTAACACGTTACCAGAATTGTGACATGAGGAGTCACGAGACAATCTCTTGACTTCCTCTCTAGACTTTGTATGTATTGTATTTGAGACTTGGCCACCCCCTCCTTATATAGGAAAGGATGGGCTATGGTTTTTAAAACTAAGGGATACACATGGTCAAATATCATGGATTGATGGTTGATCCGTGTGACCAGTTAGTTGATTGGACCATCTAATCGGTCTGCTAGCACACCACTCGATCAACTAGATTGTCCATTTGGTTGATTGGCTTGTGTTTAGAAGGGAAATAAAATTATGTTTAATGTGAAGTTTAATGCATGTTGTTAAACATATCATTAATTGTTTGACCCAGTCATACTGTCCATTTCACATCTTTGTTTGACCTAGTCCAATTGGTTATCCATTCGGTTGGTTGGACACTCCAACCAATCGATTGGTTGGTTTCTTTGGACAATAGTCCAATCGGTCGACTAGATGCTCCAGTAGGTCAAATGAGAACCAGTATTGTCTAAGTTGACTAACCAAACACTTTTTGTAACCAAGTTAAATGTTATCCATTAATAAACTCTTATTTTATGTGGAATGCAACCCTATTTTAGGGCTTCAACTCGTGTCTTTTTTCATAATAATCACATCGAAACATGTTGGATTTTGAGTCATTTCCCCCAATATAAGCAATCATGTCAAATACACTTACGGATTCTTTTTGAATTTGTTTAGGGTTTTGTACATGCAATGGATGCAAAGGAGAGAGAAGGGATGAGATACTTGGGTTTCTATGCCTTGCAAGTGGACCTAGATCTTCCCCAAGCACCCGTTGAGTGGAAAAAAAATTCACCAAAGCAATTAGTAGCTGTTTGATGAAGTTTGAAGCTAAGTATGGTAGTTGGACCATCACCACGGGTCATGGTACTTCACCAAGGCCATGTCAAAACTATCCAAAATCAACAACAAGACATGCAATTTGAATATCAACTACCACGGTCATGGTTGTCAAAACAACTGTGATACATTTAGTGACCATGGCTATGGCCATCATTACGATCGTGTTCGATGCTTTTCATCACCCCCATGGCACCATACCACAACTGTGGTGAAACGATCCAAAAATCAATAGTAAACCTGCATAAAATACAAAAGAACTGGTACAATCATGACCTACACAACGACCATGGAAAATGAAGACCTCTACAACCATAGCAACTGCCACGACCGTGGTCAGCAGAAGACAGAATGAGTACAAGAAGAAAAACAATTGTGTCACATTCCTCCAACTTGGTCGTGCTACCTAGCATGGTCGTGGTACCCTCTATCTAACACGGGCGTGGTGCATATCAAGGTTGTGGCCACTCAATACATTTCCCTCCACTTCACAGCATATCTCTACCTCGGCCATTCCCACCCCCACGACCGTGTCGCTAAACTCCCACCACAGCCGTGGTATATCACCATGGTCGTGGTGACCACCTAACCCTACCCAACTTTCCCACTGCCTTTCCATTTCTACCCCCACTTAACCTAGTACTTCCACATCACCTATATATACATAGGTGGTAGCTACGGCATAGGGTTAGACACTCCTTACCTACCTCTTAGCATTCATTGCCACCTCCCTTGCATTCAAGAGCTTCACCTACCTCCCACCTTTTATTTCCACCTCATTTCCATCCAAAACCTTAGTTTTTTAGGGTTTTCCACCATAATCCCCTATATTCTCATGCCATTTTCCACCTTTAAGGAGAAGGACGTTCTACAATATCTAGGAGGTAGAGGAGAATAAGCTTCCTTAAGATCCATGGCCTTATACCTCTTTCTTGTTTCCTTTTTACTTTTTTTCTTGATAATGAGTAGCTAAGCCCTTTGTAATGGGTTGTTTCGGGTTACAATGTTACTTTGATACCATCTTGGGAGAATATATCTTGTAAACTTTATAATTTTATTTTATATTGTTAATTTCTACTTCTATCTTATTTCCCATGATTCTTCTTATGGTTTTTGCTTGAAAACATAGATTGCTTGTGGTTTTATGCTAGAAACCACCTTAGTCTAGAAAAAGATAGCATATGTGAGTTTATTTTGGGATTTGCTCCTATGTCCAATTAGTAGATCCCTAGCTATCACCCCATCTCCCCACACATATAACCCTTTTTCCACTCCAAGGTCTGATATCTAAGTAGCTAGGGTGAGATTGTTTAGTGTAATTGCCTAGGAATTTACTAAAAGCTAGATGGGGAGTAATGTGGGTTGAAATATCCTCACCTCTACCCCACAATTCTACCATTGGCTCCCAATTACCCTAAGACACCCCCCTCTAGAAACTGAGATTAGCCAAATCCAGTTGGAATCCCAACTAACTTTGGACCAATTGAGCCTCGTAAGGCTAGATAGGGGGTGTAAGTGTGTAGCTCCCCTTCCCACACTCTATTCTATCCATGGCCACCCAATAGTCTAGGGAGATTTTGTTTCATTTGACTAATTGTTTAGTTTGGTAACCTAGAATGAATGGTTAGGTTTTTATGATGTGTCCCCCCGCAACCAATATCCTAGTATCATTTCCCAAATGGACCACCTCTCTTTAATATTGTTAAACCCCATCTTGCTCCCTTAGCTTGTTAATTCTAGCTTAGTGATTGCTTTCCTTGCCTCTTAGTTAATTACTTTGATTTAGATAGCTAGGTTTTTCTTGAGTGATTAGTGCTCTTCTGAGCTTGCTAAGTGTTAGTCTTGATAGTTATTGATAACTTAGGCCATTAATTTCTCTACTGCTTAACTTACTTCATTAATGTAACTTAGTTGTAGTCCCTTTCTTTTGCTTAGTTAGTTGTGTTGTCTTTTTAATTAGACCGAACTTGTTTAGGGTAACTTAGGGTTTCAGATAATCTAGTTTCCTTCCTTGCTTTTAATTTCTTGAAACATTAGAGTAATCAATCAAAACCACCAGCAAACCCTAAAAACCCTACACTCCGCATTAGGAACATAGTTTCTCTAACATAGATCTAGTGCCCCCTCCCTCCCTATGGATCGACTCTTCTCTTGCCACTTGCCTATACTATAGCACAACCCCGTGCACTTGCAGGTGAAGTGTGAATAGTCTAAGTGAGTGTGTTAGACTAGGCATCTTTATAAATTTGTAAGATCCTTGTGCATTTTTCTTAGCCCTAGGTTGCATCTAGTCACCATTTAGTAGATTAGTGTGTGGCCTTGGGAAAATGCACCAAGGTTTCTGGAGCTGTTGTCAGGGATAGGAGTGGGTGGGATAGGGTTTCCAAACCCAAGGGATACAAATGATCAAATCTCATGGCTTGATGGATGCTTTGTGTGACCAGTCAGTTGATTGGACCATCTAGTTGGTCGACTAGCACACCATTCGATCGACTAGATTGTCTAGTCAGTCGATTGTCTTGTGGTTGGTGGGGTAATAAAATTATCTTTAATGTGATGATTAGTAAATGTTGTTAGGCATATCATTTGGTTTGATCCAATCAAACTAGCCATTTCACATCTTTGTTTGACCTAGTATGATGGTTATCCAGTCAGTGGGTTGGACACTCCAACTGGTTGATTGGTTGGTTTCAATTGCCAACAGTCCACTCGGTCGACTAGATACTCCAGTAGGTTGACTTACAACCAGTATTGTCTAAGTTAATTAACTAAACACTTTTGGTAACCAAGTTAAATCTTATCCATGAGTAAACTCCTATTCTATGTGCATCCTATATGTGTGACCCTATAGGTCCCATATTATGTTGGCAGTGAAATCCATGATCATTATGACTACAAAAGAAATGAGCGGTGTTGGTAACACACCCAAGTAATTGGAAAGTTGGAGAACAACTTTAGCCTACTATCTGTAATCAATGTTAACATCATCATATAGTTCCTTTGTCCTAATATCCATATTGAATCTGAGGCATGGAATCACCTTCCTCTTAATACTCAATCTATGTACTTTCAACCAAAGAGGACTATTGAGATATGGTGAGTTCATATCACATATATTGACTCAAATGAGTGTGGACATGCATTTCTTAGTCTTTCTTATCACAGGCCCGATATATCAATTTCTTAATAGAAGGGACAAATCACATATACATCACTCACAGTCAATCCCCATGTGTCACAATGTACCCAATCATCACCTTTATGGAAACCCTTATTCATGATCATGTTGGATGGTGTCAAAGTTCATTGAACAACATGTGATGAGTATAGTGGCTTTAGGTCTAAGAACCACAATCACCATGATCACTTTAAGAGTTGATTCTGACTACCATCTCATGGTTTCCATGTATCAGTCTCAAGGTGGGTCTGTCCGCTACACTTTTCTCTAACATATACCTATGTTTATGACTTGATTTCTAATATCATGACTTAATTAGACTCTATCATCAATTAACTCCCAATCCATTCTTATGTATTATTTTTGTCTATTTTTCTTCCACAATAATAGCCGACTAGGGACATAACAAGAATGTATGTACACTTATCATACATATGATCTCATTGTGCAGGTCCTCAACCTGAAGACATATGTCATGGAGTAACATCATTCTTTAGACATCTATTACACATGTGTCATCATCTCATAACTAAGAGAAGCCTAAGAGACCAAATTACATTTATTGATATTATCAAATCAAGTACATGGTACTAGATATAATCATCAAATGATTCACCATATGGGCATACATACCAACAAAATCCCACTTGCACTTAGAGTCAATCACCCAAAAATCCATCCAAGTAATATATCATGACCATGATGTTTATCTAGTGTAAGTTCTTTTGTCAGTGGGTCAACAACATTTGCTTCATGTTAGTGCAAATCTTCAAATTTCCTTGTTGTATGGTCTTTGAAATGGATGGAAACATCATAGTATGCAATCTAGGTTCCTTAGCCTATCCAATAGCTACATTATTTCTAAAGCATCTCTACTATATCGTCAATGGTTGTAATCACCCCAAGTTCATTAAGAACCTCTTGATCCATACAATATGATTTTTGTTTCTAAAATATTAATGTACCTGACTTCCATTGTAATCAACAACAAATGTCTCTTGTTTGAAACCTTTCCATCTTACAACTCTATTATTAAGGGAAAACACCAATTGCAATCGTTAATCATCTTTGTCAGTTTGGAAGCTTGCATTGGTTTAAACCTTTACACCCAACTCTTCCTCACCATTAATAAGGAATTGATTCTTAGTGCTACTTAAGAATGTTCTTTATCAAAGTCTAGTGACCTCCACTGGGATCTGACTAAAATCTTCTCATCATGCCCAAGCATATTAGACATCGAGAGTAGTGCATAACATTCTATACATGATAGATCCAATTGTAGATGCATATGGTATCTTACTCATGCACTCACATTCTTCAAAAGAACTAGGACATTGGGATCTTAGAGAGACGAATCCCATGGACATGGTCAAGTTTCCTATATTTGAGTCATGCACCCTGAACCTCTTCAGCATCTTGTAAATGTATGTACTCGTTCTTAGGCCAATAAGCCTTCTAGATCTATCTCTATAGATCTTAATTCCTGGATTCTTTGCCTAAATCCTTCATAGATAAGGTACATCACAATTAGTTCTTTATATTTGTAGGGTAGGGGTGTTATTTCCTATCAATATGAAGAATATGATTGTGCTCCCACTAGCCTCCTTATAAACACAGGTTTCCACTTCATGTTGACTAAAGACAAACTCTTTGACTTCCTTGTCAAATTGAAGATTCCATCTCCAAAATGCTTAATTCAATGCAAAGATTGACCTTTGTAGCTAAGCTACAATGGCAAGCATGATCCTGATGGATATCAACAATGTTGGACTTCTTGATGAAGACCCACTGACACCCGATCTATTTTGGAGAAATAAGGAAGCCCGCAACTGTTGAGGCGGCTGCAAAATGGTAAAATACAACTCTTAGAGCAATCATTCGAATATTGATTATTTGTGGTGTTTACTTAATTAAAATTTTTTATTTTGGCGATTAGAGGGAGCTGCACGAGCTGAGGAAACAAGGCAAGTTCATCCCTGAGGGCACACGGGATGAATTGACAGTTTCTCTGGGTAACCCAGAGCATCCTGGACGTGTTTGGGATGCTGACGTTGGTGTGGGCATCAAAGCGTTCTTTGGGCCATCCCAGCGCAAACATGTCCCAAAAGCGGGAATTTCACAAGAAGAGGTAATCTATTCTTTCTTTAGAATGTTACTATAAAAGAGAATTCAATAATAAGAAGCTAATGTTTCTTTTATCCATGTATAGGTGGATTAGATAGTTGATAGGAGAGTCGATGAAGTAGTTGATAAGAGAGTCAAGTAAGCAGTTGATAAGACACTCCATGAAGCAATGATCAAGTGGCAGGCATCTCTGACTGCCACTCAGTAGACAGTACCTATGGCATCCCGCTCTACTCCTACTGTAGAGGTTGGGAGTAGTAATCCTGTAGACCCACCACCTAGCACATCCGCTGTAAGTATTTTTATGACATAGTAACTAGTCTTTTCAAGATGATATGTTTTCAAGATGATATGTATATATGTATATAACATTCTTTACACAAATTTCTAGGGGTTGAAGCCATGCCGTCTAAAAAGTAAAGAATATGTCTTTGCAGAGGCGTCAACTTACCCATCCCTTCCAGGGGAAATATTTCATGAGTCTCCATTACCATCTGGTTGGGTTCGTGTGAGCCCGCTACATATATTCCCCAAGTGGATGGATCTTCCATTGCCATATGCCCACCCAGATTGTGAAACACTTGGTGAGGCAGAAGGAGGAGTGATATTGTGGCCAAAAGCAGTTGTCGTATATACTAAAATTGTATGGTAAATTTACATTATGTTAAATTGTTAGTGTGTGTATATGATGTCAGTTGATCTGAAATTATATATATATATATATATATATATATATTTATTTATATATACAGGTTAAAAAGAAGACACCCAGAGCATCTAGGCCTCCACCTCCACCTCCTACATTACCAAGTTGGGTTCCACAGGACCTACCTATCCCGTTAGGTCCTAATTTTAGGGGTATGGCAATATGGTTAGGTGAACATGATATAAATTGTCCTATAACTGTTTCTATTGATGCAGATGTTGCAGGTCAATCATACAAAAACAAACTATTTATACAAGATATTTTGGAGTTGTTTCGATATGATTGGCTGAATACATCTGTGATAGAGCTATGGATAAGGTGAGATCTTCTTTATACATCCATATACCTTGTGTAGGATCTGGTGATCTGGTTTCTTATATATTAATGCATATGTAATACATGTTTTGCAACTACTTAGACAAGATATGTGTAGAGTTTTCATTCGAACATATAGGATTTTTGATTCCATCTTTGATTAGTCTAGTAGCTAAAGACCCTTCGTCAGTTCAACAATACTGATGTGGTGCTTTTACAAATTTTGCTCAAAATAACAAGACAATGATAATAGCTCCATTCAATGTGGAGTAAGTTTACTTTGCTTATAATTTGGACTTAAGAAAATTACATTTTTATTGTGGATTTTGAGTTATTAATTTTTAACTTTTTTACCTCTAGGGGTATGCATTGGGAGTTACTAGTTATTGTCCCTGAGACGTTCACTGTTTGTTATCTAGATCCTAAGGGGACTAAATTGAATTCAAAATTTGGACACACAATGAAAATGGCATTATTCCGGTGAGAAATATTTCATTTTCATATTTGTTAACATATGTTATTACATTATTATTTAATTATGCAATGTACTGTGTTACATTAACATGTAGGGGTTTAGATGAGTTCAAAAAGGATGGAGGAAAGGTCCCCAGGAAAAAGAACCAGCCAATAATTTGGAAGAACGTGAAAGTAAGTTCCCAACTCCAATGTATATATTAGTTATGTGAATAGTGCTTAATTAGTTGTATTCTTTAATATTTTATATGTTTCAATTTATAGTGTGCTAAACAAGACAATAGATGGGCATGTGCATACTATGTGATGCGATTTATGCACATGATTATCAAATATGCCGTAGTGGACATCGATACCATTCCTAAGGTTTTATATATAGTCTCATTAGATAATATGAAATATATCAATCTTATTTATATATTATTAATTATATATATACATCATTCTCTTTGCAGGTGTTTAAAACTGACCAAACTATAGGAAAGGCCTTACTAGATGTACATGCTCCCTATACGACGGAAGAATTAAATGATGTAAGGGAAGAATGGGCAAAAGCCATACAAGTAGTGTTGGGTTTAAAATATAATTGGGATGTTGATAGTGAATAATGACTAAAGAATGATATTTTGTAAATGAATTTCTGAATTGTAATATGTGTGAATGTTTCTACATGTCTGAATGTTTCTACATGTGTCTGAATGTTTATACATGTGTGAATGTGAAAATGAATGAAACTTGTGGTTGCTATATGAATGTTTCTACATGTGTGAATGTGAAAATGAATGGAACTACATATTTCTACATGAATGTTTCTACATGTGTGAAAATCGAATGGAACAGCAGGTTGCTAAATGTATGAAAATTAATGTTGTTAATTTTGCAGGTTTGTGGCATGTTGTTGGATGATATCAATGGATGTCGTAAAACCTGCAGTTCATAACTGAACTGCAGGTTTCTCATCCTGCGACCAGCCACAGAAGGCCTGCAGACTGATAAAAAAACATACAATAGGCGTCGGTTATTTAAAAAAGCTGACGACAAATGTTTACAATGTCAGATAATAGCTAAAACCGACGCCTAATGAGGCCAGACACCACGGCCGTGGTAGCAGGTGATATGGCGTCAGTTATCAATTAAAAACCGACGCTGATGGTGTCCTAGATGGTTCCCTTTCTTTAGTGTGAATGTTTATGGCATCAGTTTCCGTAGTAATAACCGACGCCTATATCCCCCTGCTGGCGTGTTTTCGGTGGCGCGTGAAGGTTTCTGGCGTCGGTTTGGAAACAGACGCCTAATGGTTTGCCTTTTAGCGGCGCCCACATAGGTGTCGCATTGAAATCGACACTAAAGGACTTAAATAATCGACACTAAAGGTGGGTTATGTACTAGTGTCAATGGCACAAACTGACATTGTAACTAGAAAAAACCTAAATTATTTACCTTATGCTAGTTTTGTGAGAAAATGACATAACAATGAAGTGTTTTTGCATCTGTTTTATATAGAAAAATGATGTGACACTGTGTAAAACTTCATACATTCGGTGCTGGTCTACCTTAGGAAAATAATGTAAAAAGCTAATTTGAAGGGAACATTTAGTTTGTAGGGACAATTGTAGGAATGATATAATGTCAATTTTAGTACCTATTAGAATAATAAGTATTTATTATAAATTATTCTTTTATTCTATTTCTCTATATATGTGGGATCATTCACATAATGTGTAATTGGGTTATTTCCCCCCACCCAAGTTCGTATATATAAATGTGCCTTGGGAATAGAAAGCAAGTTTCTCTACATCATAATCTTCTTATCAACATGGAGTCAAATCAGAAGTTTCCTAATTCCCCAAAGAGAAAGCTAACTAGTGGCTCTGCCATCAATAATGTCATCTCCAACATTTAGTATGTCTTCTTCTCTTCTTCTTGGTGGTGGAAGTCATCTCCATCTTTGTCATCTTCTTTTATTCTCTATAGTGGAAGTCATCTCCATCATCTTTTCCTTCTTCGTTGTAGTTGTGTAAATCATCTCTTTCACATGGTTCATTCGAGTCATCATCTTTATATTGGTGGAATGCCTCCCCATAAGTTGAATCATATAGATTATCATTATCAAGCTTGAAGTCATGTCCATCACCTAGATTATCTAGATTTTCATCTCTATTATGGTGGGAGTCATCTCCATCACCCAAATAACCTTCATCATCATCCACATTATCTTCTTCATAAGGATCCTCTAGATCATCACCTCTCTTTCTTATCCTTTGAATTTATATCTAGGAGACCTATTTCTTGTAAAAAAAGGAGTCATCCTTGAAGCTCATTTTTCTTGTTCCTTGTCTCTAGTATCCTTATACCCAGTGTAATACTTCTACACACCATGTCAGTTGTTTGCCATCATCATGTCTAAGAAAAACAAGTAGTGTCTCCTCTCTTTGTTCGTGATCAGGTCATTACAAATCAAAAACTTAATGAGAAGAATTTCAATCAATGTTGCCACACAATCAAGATTTGGTGTAAAGGACTAGGAGAGTATAAACACCTTAAAAGTGGTCCTCCTAAAAATGACACTTTAGAGCATTTATATAAAAATGATGCAAATATTATGTCTATTATGTGGATTTCCATGAAGACATATGTTGCTAATCTCACCAGCCACTTTGAGAAATACAAGGATGTTCAGGACCATCTTAACCTCATGTATGAAACCAAAATCTCATGAATGTATAAGATGAATGTGGAGATGTAGTCTTCGACAGTATGATAAGTCTCCCACTTAATACTTTGGAGAGGTCTCTCGCACCACTGACGATCTTCATTCTTTACTTTCGATGACTATGGATCTCAAACAAATCCAAAACCAAAGAGACTAGATTTTAGTAATCAAAATTTTTTCTGGTATGAAATGTGAGTATGATGGAGTACATAGTCAAATCCTTGATAAATCTGAACTTCCTAGATTGGTGAAGCATATCAATGAATCTCTCATGCCTTCAAAGGCTCAACTCCACTCACTTCTTCTAGCAATAGAACTATGGTTTCAGCCCAAATGGTCATATTGATGATTGGTTTTCTACCCATGGATGATGAAAAGGAGGACGTAGAGAATGGGGAGGCTATAGAGGTAGACCTCATAGCTAGGGGATGAGGCCACCCAAAATGCACCTATGGTGGAAATATGGGGCACTATAAAAAACCTACTATAAGATTCATGGATATCCTCCAAGAAGATCATCTACAAGTATTGTCTCTACTGAAGATAGTCTAGGAGATACACCTACCATATTCAAGTGATTGATGATGAATACAATCAATTCTTCCAGTACAAAGAATCCCAAAAAGCCTCATTATATGTTACAACAATGGCTTCTTTCATCAACATCCTTTATGACTCTACTACATTCTTATCTCAAGCTTCTTATGTAGGTTTGTCTTCTTAGGTTCTCTACTGAGATGAAACAAATCACAATATAGGTACAAGCCATATTATATTTAAATTTATCCACCAACATATCACCTCTACCACCAGTCACCATTTCTAATGGTTTTAGACTATATGTATAAGGCACAGGAACAATCAAACCCTTACCTACCATCACACTACCATCATCCTTATTGGTTCCTAAGTTTCCCTTTAACTTACTTTCCATAATCAAGTTACTCATTCTCTTCAAGCCTCAGTTACATTTAACTCTATTGATTGTGCTATACATGGCCTCTGGACATAGAAGGTGATTGGTGGTGGGTACGAATTTGTAGGTCTCTACTATCTTGGTTTAACTTCCAAGGCGAGTGTAGCAACTACTCCTCATTTTATCCATGTCCTCTTCAACACATAACTTTGGACAAGCTCAGGGTTCTTCATCCTTAGCTATCTAGTCTTTAAAAATTTAGAGTGTGATTCATGTTACCGAGGGAAGCATCATGAATCCACCTTTAAGTCTACAAATCAGATGAGTGAAAAGTTAGAGTTTGAGATTATCCATTCTGATGTTTAGAGACCATTTCAGGTTCCTACAAAACTTGATCATCAGTATTTTTTTTCCTTTATTCATGACTTTTCAAGAGTTACATCATTGTATTTGCTAATGATCATTTGAAATTTTATGAATAATACAAAGTTTTTTTAATAAAATTGAAACCCAAATTTTATCAATGCTAAAGAGTATTCTAATCATGCTCCCAATTAGTTTCTATCTTCTAAGTAATTGTTCATTAATCATCTTTTCCACATAAACCTCAACAAAATGGGGTAGATGAATGTATAAAACGTCATATTGTTGAAACAACCCATACTCTTCTTTTCATACGAAGGTCCCAAAGGAATTACGGGGTGATGATGTCCTTTTTGTGACATATCTCATTAATTGCATGCCATATCTACCTTAAACACCCACGTATCATTCCAAATTCCTTTACCAAATCGTTGCATTTATAATGTATTTTCAAAAATATTTGGGTGTGTTTGTTTTGTTCACAATGTTGGGACTAGGTGTGATAAACTTAGCCCAAGGGCTTCCAAATGTTTTTTCTTGGTTACTCCTGAGCATTGAAGGGATACATGTGTTATGACCCCATTGAACAAAAATTTTTGGTCTATGCTAATGTCACTTTGGTTGTTGGTACTCTATTCCTTGGTGATTCTCAGTCTCTTGGGTGAACTTGAGGAATCACTCCTGCTTCCCATGTTCATTGAGATTTCCTCACTCAAACCTCCTATCCAAGGTGAATCACCCCGCCCAATTTGGATCAAGTATCAAATTATGCAAATGGCAACCCTCCTTCAGTCACCACTCAGTATGGAGATCCCTTTAGCAATGGTATCTCTCAATATGCTTATTGCACTTTAGAAAGGAAAACAATCATGTGCTCTTCATCCCATTCCTAACTTTGTTTCTTATAATTTTTATGCTCGTCATACAAAGCATTTATCTCATCCATATCCAATATTGATATATCTAATTCTATATCCATTGTTATGAGTTACCTATGATGTTACCATGCTATGGAAGATGAAATGAATGCTCTATGATAGAACCACAACTGGAGTCTTCTTCCTATTCCTGAAGGCAATCCTATTGTTGGCCATAGATGGATTTTCTCTACAAAATTTGGGCCTAGTGGTGATGTTGAATGAATCAAGGCTCACTGGTAACCAAGGGCTATACTCAAGTCTATGGCCAAGACCAACTTGAGCCTTTTTCATAGGTGGCCACAATGTCATTTGTTTAACATATTATCTCCTTGACAACTCATTTTTTTGGCATCTACATCAACTTGGTATCAAGAACGCCTTTCTTCATGGTGACTTGTCTAAGGAAATTTACATGTATAAACCTCCTGGATTTGTTTCTCAGGGGAAGCCTCATATTGTCTGTAAGCTTCATAAGTCACTCTATGGGCTCAAATAATCTACAGGAGCATGGTTTGGCTAGTTTAGTCATGCTCTATTCGAGTTCGATCTTCTAAGATAAGAACTTGACCAATTAGCATTCTATGAGTAGGGGCCCTGAGGTGTTGTACTTCCTATTTTCTATGTTGACAATATTGTCATTGCTAGAGATAAACAATGGGGTATTCTTAAGCTCAAGTAGTTTCTTCAAAGTTGATTCAAAACCGATGGCTATATCTCCAAATGGTATTGTCATCTCATAGAGGAAATACACTCTTGATCTGCATTATGAAACATGCATGCTTGTAGGAAAACATGTGGATAATCCAATGGATCCTAGTGTCATGTTATATAAGGAGAAGGGAGAGCCACATTAAAATCAGTGGAAGAATAAAAGACTGGCTAGAAAACTTAACTATCTTACCGTCACTCATCTAGATATATCCTTTTCAACTAGTGTGGTTAGTTGATTTATGGACAAACTACATAATAGACATATGTAGGTTGGCTTGATATCTTAATAAGAGTCCCAAGAAAGGTATACGATACTCAAATCATGGACATCTCAATGTATAGGGATTCTCATATGTTGATTGGGTAGGATATGTTAGTGATTACATGTATATCTAAGGATTTTGTGTATTTGTGGGAGATAATCTGGAATCATGGAAAAGCAAAAAGCAAAATGTTTTGGAACAATTTAGTGTTGAATTTGAATATTGATCCATCACTCATGATGTTGAATTTGAATACTAAGCCATCGCTCATGCGATCATTGATCGAATTTCTCAATCTAAATATTGAGCCATGGCTCATAGCTATTTGTAACAGTGAACTTTGGTTAAGAAATTGGGGTGGTAACTAAAGATGTACCCAAATCTTCTCCTCACTTGTCATTACCAGATTATTGCAACACTTTCCTTTCAAAAATTAATGTTGAACTTGTATTCTATCATTTTTTTATGAAATAGACATTATATCATGTTATTCAAGATGTCAAATCTGTACTAGTGATGTGACATGTGATACCTCTCTCAAAAGGCATTACCAATCAAGCTACTAGTTAATTTGGAAATTTATTATTTATCTATCTACCAACAAGCGGTACATGTTTTTTCACACTAAAAATTTCACCAACCCCTACATGTTGACATGAAGTAATAAGACCCTTAAGCTATTGGAGAATGATTGACTAGTGAAGATTCATCATATTGGATGAGAAGCTAGAAATGTAATAGTTGGGTTGGAGAAACTTCTTAATGAATTAATGATCATATAAGTTCTACAAAAATATAAGAATAAAAATATTTGTTTTAAAAAATGTCACTTTTATATGTTACACAGACCATTTTGAAACTTAGATTACACTAAAAAGAAGTCCCTAATTTCATACATGTAATAGGTGGCTTGTGAATCTAATACGGAACTACGATTGGCCCTAGATATATCTAAACGCGATCTGAGGTATGTTGCACACCTTAATAATATTGATAAATTGATCTAATTTCTCCGTATTGATGTTGTTGGTATGTATGCCCAGAGAGCCAAACATACGATGATTGTAATGGCATATATTGAAAACGATTTGATAAATAATATAGAATATCTTCCAATTTACATTGTTTTATTCTATTATGAGATAATGATATTACATATTGAATGTCGAAAGGATGATATTACCTATTGACGTATCTCTTTAGGTTGAGGACTTGGACAATGAGATCATATGAATGATATGAGTATATGCATTCTTTTTATGTCCCTAGTCAGTTGTTGTTGTGGAAGGCTAATAGACATCAATAACACATAAGACTAGAGAGAGTGTTTGTTGATGACAAAATATGATTAAGTCATGATATGTGATAAACCAAACACATAGATACTTGTTAGAGAGTAGTGTATCAGCCAGACCCACCTTGAGATTGATTCATGGAAACCATGATGGATAGTAAGAATCATTCTAAAAGCGATGGTGGTGATTGTGGTTCTTAGACATGAAATCACTACACTCAACACACGTCATTCAATGTACTTTGGCATCATCCATTGTGACCTTGAATAAGGGTTTCCATAAAGGTTATGCTCAGGTGCATTATGACATATGGGGATGACTATGAGTGATGTAGATGGGATTTGTTCCTCCTACAGGAGTATGATATCCTGACCAATTGATAAGAGAGACAGATAAATGTTCATGCTCATGTTAGTCAATATGCATTATTGATCTTATATATATCTCAGACAATCAACTCTACTTCAAGGAACACAGATTGAACATTGAAGAGGGTGATGATTTCATGCCTCGAGCTCAATCTAGATATCACTGATAAAGGAACTATAACATCATTGTAACAACAATCACAAATCATAGGTTGAAGTTGTTGTCCAACTTTCTAATTACTTAGGTAGCAATGTTGTCTTGCTGGATACCACTCATTACATGTTATAGGATAAATCAATTATGGACATTCACTCCCAATGTAACTTGGAACCTATAGGGTCACACACATAGGATACACTTGAAATAGGAGTTTATTCATGAATGAATTTTAACTTGATTACTAAAGTGTTACGTACTCAATTTAAACAACAATGGTTGTAAATTGACCAACTAGATTATGAATCAACTGGTTCAAGTGTTGAACCGATTGATTCAAGTATCAAGTCAATTTGAACCAGCATAGGCAATCATAAATTTGAAACGAGCGGTTCAACAGATGAATCAATTGGCTCAAATCTGTCAACTTTAGGGTTCCTATCATACAATGTGTTGTGGTTGCGCGGGCAAATAAACAAACCTCTCTGGAAAATCTGCTACTCACCGCCACATTAATAAAGCAAAAAGGTACCTTGACCGAGTGTTCTCCTGTCCATGAAGATGGACGGCCCAACGTAGGCTTCTCCCAGGACGTCAGACCACTACGCACTCTTCATGCATCAGTCGAAGATGTCGACAAGGGAAGGAAGAGAGTCCTCCCATTCTGTCCTATCCATGTCGATGTGTAGGGAACAAGGATCGTCTATAGATCATCCATGTGATCCATGAAAGTTGGATGTCACCTCGGAGATGAGAGATATGGATTCTATATATACAAGCTTCATAGGGAACCCTAATGGTTCCAAGAACTGGGAGAGGGAGAGATGGGTGGAGGTTCTGGTCCCCTTCCCTCTCATTGTATTAGTGTTGGTCTTGTGAAAAAGAAAGGGTTTTCCTTCTCATATTCACGCATATGGTAAGACATATATATATATATATATATATATATATATCAAACCATAACTATTCACTCTGTGTTTTCAATCACACGTCACAAATCAAACTTTATAACAAAAATAATTTAGTTTTGCTTAATCAAACTTATACATGTAACTTATCAAGCATACACTTAATACTTTTTCTAGCCCAGACAAGGTTTCCTAATACTTAACTTTAGGGTAGTTCTATGACCAGTCTCTCTGAGTGACTCAACTTTGCAAACTATAACAATAATTATAACTACATGTTATATATATCTCATAAGATTATCTATTACATAGTGTTCAAATTTCAATAATATAATAACTAAGGAATGAGTATTTGTCACTAGGTATTTTGTGTCTATTGGTTATATAAGGTCAACTAACCTAGCATATAGTAAAATAAATGTCAATTTTAATGTATTTACAATGTGAATATACTTTATATTGGAACAAAAAATTAGCATTGTTTAGGAATCAAGAAATATTGTCATAAAACCACATAATAATTATTGAAAAGAATAGTTTTATTTAAATTCAACAAAGCCTACCAAGCAATGCAATAGAAATGCCAATTTATGTACATTCAAAATATAAAATATATTTCACTTTGGAACAAAAAATTGAAATCAGTTAGTATATTCAACAAGAATGAATTGTACTCTTCCAAAACCCAAGAAAGACCTTTTGAAAATTGTCAAAATGTTGATGAGAGATAGTCAACATTAATGACAATTTTTACTATGAAGAAATGTTCCCCTAATTACTAAATTCACTTTTAGGAAAAACGTATGTTGTATATTTGTTATGCAAATAATTACTTTCATGTGTTTATCTATCTAATGAAAGGTATATATAGCTCGCATCATGGTTCATCCAAATGATACTAAATAAATGAAGAGATTCTCACTTCGATATGTAAAAATATACACAAAAAGCTCTATTAAGAGATTAACATCAAGTTTAGTAGATAAATTACATTATATTGGAAATTTGTATGAAAAATAATAAACAAAATTAAGCATCTACATCCATACTTTCTATTGGATCAAGAGTTCGAAGAGGAGAAATTGAGAAAATGGAAGATCACAGGAAACATAAGAGAGAATGGATGATCAAAAGAAAATTGGTATATTAGAGCATATACATAACAAGTAAAATATAAAAAACTAATAAAAAAATTCAATATTTAGTAGATTAATAGGATCTCACAACACGTCAATCTAAGAACATCTAAGACCATGGGACATGACATGATTCCCAATTAGTATTAGTACTAATCAAGAAAAGAAAAGAGGTGGATAGATGTAATTCACCAAAGATCATATCAAGTGAAATATAAAAACATATTGCGTCAAAAAAACAATATAAGTATGAGTGAATCGAAGTTGTGTAATTGTCACCATAATTAGTATCTTTACGGAAACTCACATAGTGAAGTATAATATCAAACTACATACAATTGAATTATATACTAGTACAACAAAAAGTAGATAGAAAAAAATAGATGTCACAAAATTTGAAAGTAGGATTGCAGCTCATAGATGAAGGTTTCTATTAAACTGAATATTTAGGGAGCCATTAAAAAAATGGGAGTTGGTTAATGTAATTGATCACTAATGATATGTCAAGGAACTATTTGTTACCCTATATCCACACTTCTAATGGGCACACAACCAAAGGGGAGTGGACCTGGGCATCCGTCCCTAGAATGGATTGAATGTTTCACACAAGAAATATATATGCAAAAGTAGTAACACAAGATATAACAAGATACTAGAAGGGGGATAGAGAAACATGTACCCAATTCTATATTCAAGATACCCCATTGGTGTTTCATTTGAGATCTTATAGTCTTAAGCACAATGGATCTTCATTTGGAAACTACAAATTTTATAAACAAAACATATTAGTGCTAAAGCATTAAGTACGTTATGAAAAGGAAAGTAAGCAGTTTAAGAATAGTATAACATATAACGCGATGTTAGGGTTTGGCGGCCGGGGAGGCCGTGGAGGCGATTCATGGAGCGGAGGCCGTGGAGGCCGTGGCGGCCGGAGTGGACGAGGCTCAGGCCAATCCGATCGACCTCCAGAGTCACAGCAAGTGAACGAGGATAACCGAGAAGCAGTTCCGGCATCTGAACCTGTCAAGGAGCACTCTGTAATACCGTCGCAAGGGGACGTCGTGATGGGCGATGAAGCCAGCGGCGCTGCTGAACTGAAGAGAAGTTATAAACAAGCCACGGTGGAAAATAGCCATGGGCTTTTATCATACATTAACCCTCTCTCGCCAGACACTCTCACGGCGGCGGACGTGCAAGTAGATCTAAGTGGGGTGTTACCTTCCTTTTCGGTCAAGCATGAAACGATCAAACCTTTATTGGAGCATTGGCAACACGCAGTCATTGTGAAGGCCTTAGGAATCAATATCGGATTCCAAGCACTAGTTAACAAGATAAGCATCCTTTGGCAGCCAACAGCACAGATCCGGGTGATCGATTTGGACAATGGATACTACATTATCCAACTGGGAAACAGAGCTGATTATGAGAAAGCCATGACTGGCGGCCCATGGACAGTGTTCGGCAACTACCTGTCCGTCCAATCGTGGACTCCCAACTTCCGACCTTCAGAGGCGTTTCCAAGGAAGCTGGTGGTGTGGAGCCGCGTCGTTGACTTACCGGTGTTCTTATACCAAAACCAATTACTACACCATATCGGGTTTGTTATTGGGAAAACAATCAAGATTGATACGAACACCCTCCTTGGTAATAGGGGGAAATTTGCCCGGATAGCTGTAGAGGTTGATACAGGAAAGCCCTTACTGCCGGCGATCTTCATTAACGGCGAACACTTTCGCCTAGAATACGAGAATCTACCGCAGATCTGCCTCAAATGTGGACGTCTAGGACACATCGCATCTGAATGTAAACACATGTCGGCACCGGACAAGGAATTAGCATCCACCTCTGTTCCGATTCCCATGCCTGGGGTCACATACACAGAAGCTATACATGCAAAGAAGCTAGAGAGAAGGCGCAACCAAACCAAGGCGGACGTCTCTGGGAAATCTGAACGAAAGGGCGCACCATAAAAGAACCTCGCTGATACGAACCCACCTGTGGTGGAAATCATCGAGGATGAGAACCCGACAACCGAAGGGGGTGACTGAGAGACTGTCGTAAGCAAAAAAACCAAACAAATGCAGAGGAAGCAGCAGGCTAAGGACGCCACGGCACCTAATGGCAGCAGACCATCACAAGGTGGAAAAACCACTGCTGCGGCGCCCGCGACCAATACGACGGCGACTCATAGCAGCAGGTCGCAAGGAGGAAAGGACGCTGCTGTAAAGCAAGCGACCAACACGGCGGTGACCCTTACAGAGAACAACATACTGGTGGGTACCACCGCAAATAATATAGATAGCAATTACCAGTTCCAGGCCAGCAGAGAGGTGGCTACTCCAAACCAAGGCAGACATACTACGCATCGCCTAAGCAAGGGAGACATCATCTATGTCATGCTTCGTAACCGGAAAATCATCCTCCAGACCGTCCGAAGTCCGGATAGGATTCGGAAGAAGGGCAGGAGGGAGGAACATGAGGGATACCATGATGGTGACGAGGAGCCTAATGCAGCTACAAAGAAGACACTTGATTTCACTGTCCCACCTGAGGTGCCAAGCGCCGGAGGCGACAACATGAACACTGACTCTGAAGATCAGTCCTTGGGACTGTGTGCGGAACTACAATAAGTGTCACTCTCTTCCCTTTCTAATGAATATTTGTTGCTGGAACATTCAGGGTGCGTGCCCTTCTAAGAAGCTAAACCTGATCAAGGAGCTCAAAGCTATCTATAACATAAACATTATGGCCATAGTAGAACCTCTTTGCAGTGGTGACACTGCGACTAGCATCATTAATAAAATGGGGTTTACCTCTTCTCATCGTGTTGAAGCTTTAGGTTTCTCAGGCGGTATTTGGGTAATCTGGGATAACCATTTATGTAATGTTGAAATTGTTCTCAGCCATCGTCAATTTATTCATTGTAGAATCAACAATGATTGGTTTCTCACTATTGTTTACGCAAGTCCGAACCCTACTAAATGCAGCTTTCTCTGGGAATGGCTTGAAAGAATCTCGTTGAATATCAAGGAGGCTTGGGTGGTCATGGGAGACTTCAATACTATGCTCAATGTTAACGAGAAAAAGGGGAGTAAGTACTTCGATAAACAAGCAAGTAATCGGTTCAATGAAACCTTGTTAAATACTGGCCTGGCGGACATGAAGATGAATGGGCCTCCCTTCACGTTCAAGCGGCAAAATACGCTAGAAAAACTTGACCGAGCTGTCTCCAATGCAGACTGGATTAAAAAATTTGACACTGCTTCTCTTACAGCCCTATCGAGGCTTTATTCTGATCACTGCCCTATCCTCCTTTCCTGTGGCAGGCGTGTCAAGCACAAAGCCAGATTCAGAACTAAGGTGAGTTGGCATACAACGCCTGAGTTCCACACAGAGCTTCTTCCCCAGTGGCCCGAAAACATGAGCTTCCATGATGCATCTGCAATTTTTTCACAAGTCGCGGTGAAGTGGGAGGCAAAACGGCTTACTAATCTTCACAAGGAGAAAAATAAGCTTCTTCACCAGATTGGCAGATGCCAGGTAAAATCCCAAGCCTAGAGTTCTCATTTTTCTACTGACCACTCCATCCCGCTTCAGGAAAAGCTCCACCAAATTCTACTGAAGGAAGAAGCAGACTGGCAGCAACGCTGTCACATAGATTGGTTAAGACTCGGTGATTCCAACACCAAGTTTTACCAATCCTATGTGAAAGCACGCCACCACTTCAACAAAATTACTGCTCTAAAGAACGAGGTGGGGATATGGATCACCAGAAAGGAAGACATCCAACAGCTCATCCATGGCTACTTCTGCAATCTTATGTCACACAACGGGGCCACTAACCACGACTGCATTCGTGCTCACATTGGCTCCTTCCCGGACATTAGCACAGCCACCCAGGGCGATATGTCCGCCATTCCGTCCGCAGAAGAAATCCGCTGCATTGCTTTCAAGATGGCTCCGCTGAAGGCTCCCGGGCCCGATGGCATATACACAGACTTTATTCAGAAGAATTGGAACAAGGTGGGACCTTCCCTAGTACATATGATCTAGACGATCTTCAGAACTGGTGTGATCCCTGCTGCTATTGCTGATTCTAATATGGTTCTTATACCCAAGGTAGATGCCCCCCAATCTTGTGGGGATTTCCGACCCATCTCGCTGAATAATGGTTGCTTTAAACTGATCTCTAAGATCATTGTTGAACGAGTTAAGCCTCACCTTGACAGCTGGATTTCTCCGACCCAATCAAGCTTCATCCCAGGCCGTCGTATAAGTGATAATATCCTACTTGTTCAAGAAGTCATCCACACTATGAAATGCAAAGCTTCGAGGAAGCAAACTATGTGCATTAAACTGGACCTTGCAAAGGCGTTTGATAGGATGAACCGGGATTTCATTCACGACACTATCAAGCGGACTGGTATGCCAAATAGTATCTGCAATCTTATTATGCAAATCATCAGTTTGGGCTCAACGGCCATTCTTTGGGAGGGCAGCCCGCTCCCGCCTTTCCAGTCTACTCAAGGCGTCTGCCAAGGCGATCCGATCAGTCCTTACATCTTTGTCATGTGTATGGAAAGACTTAGCCAAGCTATTAATGCTGCAGTGGAAGCAGGCGATTGGAAACCTCTTACAATGTCTAGAGGGGGGACCAAGCTGTCTCATGTGTTCTTTGCAGACGACATACTACTTATGGGTGAAGCTTCAGTTAAACAGGCGAGAGTCATTACTACCATCCTGGAAAATTTCTCCAATGCTTCCGGCCAGTTAGTCTCTAAAGAGAAGTCAAAATGTTATTTCTCGGCTAATACCTCTCGATCGGACACCCGTACCATTAGTAGGAAACTTGGGTTCCAATGGACGGAGGACTTAGGTAAATACCTTGGAGTCCCAATCCTGCACCATAGAGTGAACAAAGCTACCCATGGCCACCTTATTGCGTCGATCCAAAAGCGCCTCAATAGTTGGAGCATGAAACATCTATCACTAGCGGGCTGCATAACCCTTGCTAAATCCACGATTCAAGCTATTCCCACATATACAATGCAGACAGTCAAGCTATCGCCTCAGTTATGTGATGATATTAACAGACATATACGGAACTTTGTTTGGTCGGGCTGCGGAGACAAGAAGAGAATGTCGCTTGTGGCCTGGAGGAAGGTGTCTACACATAAGGACCTTGGAGGCCTTGGAATAAAAGATGCTCGGGATCAAAATCATGCCCTGATGTTGAAGAACATGTGGTCCTTCATGAATGAACCTACAAAACCATGGGTTAAGGTGATGATGGATAAGTACGTCCGTGGAAATTCCTTTGCTAATCGTCCCTCGTCATCTGTATGGAGCTTTATACGGAAGCACATTGGCGACATCAAGCAGGTCTGCACTAAAGTTATTAATGATGGTCATGGCACCAATGTTTGGAGTGACCGATGGTGTGGGAACAAATCGATTAGGGAATCTTTTCCTGATTGGAACATTCACCCTGACCTTCAAGATCTCACGATTAACTCTATGGCCATTAGCAATGGAGCTTGGGTCTGGGATTTCATCCACGCTTACATACCAGAGGACTACTGGATGGGTATTGCTGCTACCCCTGCCCCAGTCGAAAACACAGGAGCTGATTCTTGGGCATGGCCATGGGAAATCACCGGTCAATTCTCTACTAGATCGGCGTACCGATGGGTCAGACAGAACAAAGAGGAGGCGATGGTGGGGAACTGGAAAGCTATTTGGGCTTCCAAATTACCAGAGCGAATCCGTGTATTCCTTTGGTTACTTCAGCATAGAGCCCTCTTAACAAATACTGAAAAAAGACGGCGCCATATTGACATAGATGACAGCTACAGCATTTGCAACAATGCCAGCGACTCCCTTCTACACGCACTCCGGGATTGCCCGCCCAGCCGAGCAATATGGAGCCTTGTTCCTATTGACAATCACCATCTTAATTTGAATGAAGATGCATGGATCGACTACTGTACCCGGCCCAACGATAATCTTCAGGCCACAAGTACCTTGATCGCTGTCTCTTGCTGGCATATTTGGAACTCCAGATGCGAGTTCATTCATAAGCACAAACCCATGTGCGCAACAAATCTGTACTCTTTCATTAAGAACCGCACCGAGACTATTCTTGGCCTCCCAACAGCCCCCGCAGCCAGGAGGGTTCCCGTCAGTCCCTCAATAAGAGGCTTAACAACACGACAATACTATATGTTTGTAGACGCTGCCTTTAAACACCTTACTGCTAGCGCCGCAGTGGGATTTCATGTCTTTGGAGCAGATGGTCAGTCTCTGTTTGGTAAAGGTCAATGTACCATGGCCTCTTCCACCCTAGAAGCAGAGGTGCAGGCTTGTCTTCTAGGTTTGAAAACCTGTAAGGAGTTGCACTGGTCCTCGGTATACATTCTCTCGGACTCAAAGCAAGCTATCTCGCTTCTCACCAACCATCAAAAGGCCCCGAACAAATTCAAACCACACGTTCGTTTAGTGAGCACCATGTTGGAAGAAGGTAGCTCGATTACTCTAAACCATGTTCCACGTACATGGAACACTTCTGCAGACTTGATTGCGAAGAAGTGCTTAACTAATGGAGGGACCTGTAATTTTATCTCTATTGTACCTGACTGGCTCACGGCCTTCAGGGAGATTGATGTAAATGCTTTGTTATCTGCGCTAGAGGGCGAAATGAATAAAAATTAACCTCTAGTGACCCCCCCCCCCCCAAAAAAAAAGAAACATCATATAAGCAATATTTAGAAACAAGACATGAAACACTTAACGACATTATTTTATACAAAGCATGTTTTTAATTTCTTTATCCATTATATCAAAATGGATTTCTTTATATAATGTTCAAGGTTTGTCAACATATGATATCCAAACATGAAAGTAGTATTCAGAGGAACAATAGCTCAACCAAGTAAGTAAGAATCCAAGCATTCATATGAACATACATACAAGAAATCCAATATCATAGTAGGGTCAAGAGGAAAACATACCTTTCGAGTCATGATTCTTGAGTAAGGTACCAAGAAATGATCCAAACTGAGGGAACCTCACAAAGAAAGATATAGAAAGGTGTCTTAGATCACTAGGATTGATCAACTAAACATCATAAGAGTCATGTGGATGTTCCCCTAGTCCTAGGTTTCAATTAGTTCAACATGGTTCCAAACTTCCAAACATGTATGCCATTAATCAACATAGTTCAAGGATCAACATTTAACCCTAGGTGTAGGTGAACCATACACATTATGAGTCACACTATAATAAGATAAAGTCTGATTGAGCAATTGGGATAGCATGACATTTAAGTTATCATCATGATTTAATCATGCAAGATCATAGTCAGCCGCATTAGATTCATTTCATGCAATTGAGTCATATTACCAAGACATTGAGCATTAAGAGTATATGATGGATCAAGTTTATATTGGTGCTACAGGTGTGATGAAACAACTGATTTGAACTAGATAGAGCAAGGTAAAAGCTTAAAGGTCATATTTCATAATGTGAAAAACAACTAGGCTAACTAGATCTTTTAATGTTCCAATTAAAATTAGGCCCTTTAGTCATATGAGTTATGAATGGCAAGCATAGAAAAAGGACTTAGTCAAACTTAGAACATAGAATTAGCAAAAGTACTGATTTCAAGGTGGGATAGTCATTGATGATCAAAAGATAACAAGGTTCCAACATTTGATAAGTGTCATTAAGGATATGCATTAAAGAGCATTTTTAGGTCATAAGTGTAAACATAAGTGTATCAGGGTGATACATTTCGTGATTCAAAACAATAGGTGGAAAATAGTTACTGATCTAAAGAAATAATGATGATTTTAGGTTCATCAAAACAAGTTGAGCATCCATTTAGAAGATCATTAGCATCAAAGTTCCAATTATACACATTTCATGGTCCATTTCATAGATTAGAGTCACAAAAGGGGCAAAGCAAGATCAAGTTTGAAAATTACTACACAAAGAATGAAAAGTTACCGATTAGGTCCATCAAAATCAAGTGGCTCCAGGATATGACCAAGGTTTTAATCATTAATATCATTCAATGTAATAAAAGAGATCAATTGATGTAATTTTTAACATAATAGAAGATACAATACAAAATAAGGTCCATTGGATATATCTTGTTGAGTAGCTCAAAATTCATATATAATATGCCATATTTGGACAAAGGATGCAAGAGTTATCATTTTTGGAAAACTTGAATATAAAGTATAGGGAAAACAATAGAGGGCGTTACATTTTATGATTTCTTAAAGGATCTCACCCGTCCATTCCTGATCTAAGGGTCATGTATGCGTGCCTCAATACCAATGCTCACAGATTCTCCTCAACAATTGGGCCTAATGTGCAACCGGATGCTGGCGGTAGGAAATGGTGGCTCGAGTTTCCCATACGTACGAGTGTGGTGCCCAAGCACTCCTCACTGCACACCTCATTACCTTGCCTGACATGAGTTGCTACACCTGCATCCCACCTTTCTAGTAGGGAGAGGGATGGCGTCATGAAGGCACACCTCTGAGAGACCTTGACAAGAATCCATAGCCCCAAAGGTGGCGGCTAGGGTTTCGAAGGTAAGAAGGAGAAAGCAGAAAGGGAGCTAGGGATACGGAAACAAGGCAATTATATAGGGGAAAGGGAGAGTGGGTTGGGCCGGACTCGAATGAGGGTTTAAATCACAAAAAAACATGAAGGAATGATGCCCATTGGCCATCACAAAGGGGGTTGTGCTGGAGCAACTTCTATAGTACAGACCAAGGTAGGGGATGAGTTTTTGGCCGTTAGATCAAGGAAGGTGATTTGTGGCTAAAGATCCAAGAGCTAAAAGTCATTAAAATAAACATAGGCATGTGAATCTCTAAGTTGGAAAGGGAAAAGCTCCTCTCTTTTCTGAGCCGCACACCCAAAGAGGCCCAATAAGGGCTAAAATTCGGTTTAAAAGAGACCAAAAGAAGTTAATACAAAGAAAAATTCAAATGGACATTTTTTGTGATTTAAGACTCTAAATGAGGTGATTTTTGAACCATTGGAATCACAATTGGATCCTCTATATTATGAAATATGTTTGATAGAAAAAAGAGTTTATGAAGGGGTTCAAATTTGATTACAACTTAATGATTCATAATAAGTGTGATAGTTCAAGACTCAAATTAGAGTCATGCATAAATACAAAGTGATATTCAATCAAAGATCACTTGTCAATAGAGTATAAATTGACTCAATGTAACCAAATTAGGGTGAGGGAGGTTATTGAGTACATCAAAGCATGTAATGAGTCAAGATGTATATAAGTCAAATGTGATAGAAAATCTAGGTTATCACATGATACGTGGTGGGTAATAAGATAAAATGACCTAAAAAGAGAAATAATAAAATTTATGAAAATTACTAATCATACTCCTAATTGATAGTGTATGGGTTCTCACAAAGGGAGGGTCAATAAAATTGGAGGATCAAAGTATTATCAAAATAACTAAAATTAACATAGAATGTATCAATTTTTGTGTTTGAAAATTGAACTGATGATTACAAAGGAAGGGTCTATGCATATTGAAAATATACGAGAGTGGGTAAAATCAATTAAATTGTAGTGACATAGGCTTGGATACAATGAACAAAAAGGAATATTAACTGTAAAAAACATAAAAGCAACTAATCAAGTGACCATCCAATAGTAGTTGGTAGTGTGATAGGTCACATGGATGGAGTCAATATTAAATAATAGATCAAATAAAATGTCTAAACAATTCAAAACATAAGAAGTGGATAAAAAATCAAATCTACATTCATAGTCAAGCATAAAGTGGTAGCCCATAGAGGGAAGGTCTATGTAAATTTGAAATCAAGAATAGTCATTGATTCATTTCT
Source organism: Alisma plantago-aquatica (assembly GCA_963693085.1). Lineage (NCBI taxonomy): Eukaryota > Viridiplantae > Streptophyta > Magnoliopsida > Alismatales > Alismataceae > Alisma > Alisma plantago-aquatica. The sequence goes on from OY856412.1 coordinate 197,683,728, forward strand.
TGTCATATTATGAGGACACCCACATGATCTGTACGTGTAATTCACAATATTTAATTAGGGTGAGGTTGATGGGAATCATCATAAACACTCAAAATAAATAAGAATAGAGTAAAGTAAGGAAAACATACCAATAGTATAGGTGGTATGAGAACTAACAAAGGTATGAACAATATTACTAGTCAACCAAAACATAAGATATAATAATAAATTAGAAAGAAAAATATCAAAAAAAATAAAATCATCCCATAATTTGATAGTAGGATGGGATGTCATTGAGGGATGATCTATTTAATCTCATTATCAATGAGAGTCATAGAGTCATTCAACTATCATGCTAGGATCACATATAAATCCATAAAGGGTATGCATATATTACATTCACAATTGGTGTTATAGGTTCAGGTATATCACCATAAGTTACAAAATACATATAAGTGAATCTAACATTGTTTTCCATATGAGAACTAGAATCACAAACTCTAGAGTGTTTTTAGGGTAGATTGACACAATACACAAACAATGATGCTAGTTTGGGAGGATGAAAGCAATATCTTAACCAATCCACCTACATAAGACTAAATATAACATAGGTAACCATAACTAGAGTTGGTAGTGGAATGAAATATTACAGATACACCACTAGTACAAATGTAATATTATCACAAAAAATTACACGAATGATATATATATATATATATATATATATATATGGGTTAGTTAAACAATAATAAAGGACACTATCTATGAGTGTAGGAAACAAAAAGGAGAGATATATCTTACTTAATTTTCTTTTGTGTCGTAAGAAGGAAAAAGTATGGATATGAAAACTTATCTACCATTGTAAGGTTACCCTATGCTTGGGAAAATCTTGGAGCTTTTTAAGGTGAATCATAAAAAGTGGAAGCCAATAAAGCTTTGAGCCGCTAACCCCCTTTCAACCATGTCTTCTTCATATACGACTTAATTATCTTCACTTAAGTTGACACTAATGAAATGAAAATCATCAAGAAATATTTTAAAGAATTTGAAGATGTCTCTATGCAGAAAATATCTAAGATGAAAATCAAAATCTACTTTTCCAATAGCATTATACGTGAAACATATAAAATATTTAGGAGAATCAACAATTTTCGAGTTACCAATGCTTTGGGGAAAATACATGGGTGTAACTTTCCTATGCTTGAGGGTTACTAAACACACATACATAGAGATCTTGGATAAGGTAAATGAGAAAAGTAATGCTTGGTTGGCATGCAAATTAGACCTTGCAGGTCGAGCCCATCTAGGAAAAGAAACTCTCACTATGGTATCCACTTCTGTCATGCAAACTTCTATTCTTCCTATGAAATTTCATGACAACGTCAACAACACTATATGACGGTACCTCGAGTGGCAACCATAAAACACATCCTCTCTCTCCACTAGCTTGGAACAAGATTTCTTGTTGCAAGAAGAACGGAGAATTGGGGTTGAAAGCAATGAGACAATTGAACCATACCTTGTTCTTGAGAAATACATGGGAGCTTAGTTTGAGAATAAATAGACCTGGGTGCACGGGACTTCATAAAAGTTATAAAATCAGCATCAACCCTAAAAATTCCTTCACTTCCATACTAGGACAAGTAGTTATAGCCAAAATCAATTCATCATTTCTAACTTACCTCTTTCCCTTGAGTGGCCACTCCATCAATGTATGGGATGATAAGTGGTGGGAAAACAAACATCCCTTGAGGAACCATATGCTAAAACCTATGCAAGATGAACTCACAAACCTAAAAGTTGCAAGATTGATCAACCTTGATGGAGGATGGGACCTTGGCTTGTTGAATGAATGGCTCCCTAAATACCTAGTTTAAGACATCCAAGAGACCCGTATCTGATAAGTCTTGGGAGAATGTTAGTGTATGGTAACACAAAATTGATGGGAAATACTCTACACAATCAGCATACTCAAAGTTGAGATAAGGGAAGGACATTGTCACTAGTAGAGACTGGAAAGTGACTTTGAAAGCCAAGGTCAATGCTAGAATAAAGACCTTCTGCTGGCTTTTGAACCATGAGGTTTTACTTACAAATCTAAGAAGGGTAGAAAGACACATGTCACACAATGGATCCTACACATGATATGGTGCTTAGGATGAATCTACTCTTCATGTAACCTATGACTGCAATCACCTAAGTGATATATGAAGTGCCATCCTACGAATAGAGATGTTGTCCAACTTCTTCTCTCACAACAACATTCAAAAATGTATTAAATCCAACATCACTGGTAATGAGCATGACATAAACCTCATTCATGAACATGTGTTGAAACATCTGGACATGTTGTAATAGATAGATCTTCAAACAGAAGGCCACTGTTAGCACCCAACAAATTCTATTCATCCAAAAAAAAGTCTACCATCATTTGTAGGATTGGAAATGAGACAATCGCACTTCAGATCATCTAAGAAATGATGTATGGGACCTTCCACCAGTGTGGTGTATCAAAATTAACACTAATTATCCATTGAAAATAAGCTTACTTGTTGAAATATCATTAGGCACAATCACGACAAATTGATTGGAGGTGTCATTGATATTGTCAAAACTCACACTGATACTGAGGAAGAGCTTGTCGATATTTGTTTGGCTATGGAACTATCTATTTATAACCAATGTGACAATGTTGTTACCAAAACTAATTGCTAATATGATTTAGGCATGATCAAATCTGACTACAAGAATAATCCCAAATGTGCATTATGGCTCAAGATAATTAACACCATGAGACTTTTGAGTTGGAATGTTGTTTTCAGTTCGAGATAAAATAATGGATCTTCATACACATTGTCCAAACTCTACCTTACAAACCCAAGTAGGTATAGGTCCTACGTTTCCCCTCTTGATGAGATCAATGATCTCATAATGAATGACTTATGTAATGGTAGTAGTACTACCATGTTCCTCAATCCAAATTTAGCTAATGATTGTAATCCTCATTTGAGTTTACTTGTAAGGGGAGTCTAACACCCCAAATTTTGTAGACATTCACATGAGTGGAAGTGTCAATTCCTGATTCATATTATTGATGGGGGTATTACATACATTGAATATCATACATAAGGTGTAATTTAAAGCTTAACCATCATAATATCACATTTCATTTCTCATTCTCAAAGTTTACATACAAAGGAAACTTAATACAAACTGGTGACATGGTTCAAAAGACTAAGCATAAACAACTAATAATAAAACATGAAGTTTAGCATAGGTGGACACCAAGACACTCCAAGTATTTCATTAGGTCATCAATATTCTCAACCCGTTGTCCAAATCCTCCTATGCTATTCACCTGTGGACATCTCTTCCCCATGCATGCATTGGGAAAATGGTAATCAATAAGTGGCATGAGTATTCTATGTATCTCTTCCCCATCCATGCATTGGGAAAATGGTAATCAGTAAGTGGCATGAGTATTCTATGTATAAGAGATACTGAAATATGAAAATGATTGTACATTATTCTTAAACATGATGCATGAAAGCTAACATAAAAACTAAAAGAAACTTGAACATGAATATATGATCTTTCTTTAAGCTTAGTTCTTAGAACGTAACTTATGCTAGAGGCCTATACTCTAGTACCTGGTCTCGTGACATGTACTCTATCATGGGTCATCTTATCAAAATCGGCATGTACTAAGGGCATGGGCCTCATGACCTGCACTAAGAGCATGGGCCACATTTCTTGAGTTGAGTTGCACTAAGGCATGGGTGTAACTCCATAGTCTGATGTCAACTTAATTCTTATCTTAACTTAAATCGTATTGCATGAAAATAAGTGGAAACATGAGTACTTAACATTATTATGTGAAGACTTAAGTAAATCAACATGATTACATGAAAATTGTGTATTTTATCTTGAGTTAATATAGTTGCTCACCTGAATGCACCACAGTGCTCATAAGGTCAGTTAAGGCTCACATAAGGCTGGTTAAGGCTCACATAAGGCTAGTTCAGGCTCACATAATGCACCCATAGAGATTAAGTCTCACTTAAACATGATTAAGAGGACTATATTAACCTAACATGATTTCTTAATCTTAACATGATTTCCATAATGTCTTAATTCATTAAACATGATTATTGTTATTTCTTGATACATTAAACATGGAAGTGATAATTTTTCAATTGAAATCATAAACATGAACTCAATATAAAATATAAATTCTTAGCTTGAACATGATTTTCCATAAGCATATAAATAATGAATATCTCATTTAACAACATAGGCATGTGATACAAGCTAATAATAATAAATATGAAATACTCATGAGCATAAACCACTTACCTAATCAGTCAGAACCAAGCTCCTAAATCCTCCCTAATTTGTCTCTTAATCAACCTATGATAATCATCCAAGGTTTCTTAATTAAGGTTCTATACCCTAATGACAATAAAGCTGATACTTTACAAAAACTGACCCAAAATAGGTCCTGAAATCTAGACCATTAGCTAGGTCTCAAAAATATGATCAAAATCCATATATGGTTCGACCCTATCTAACCTAAGATTAGACTCAAACCCACCAATAAGAAGGTAGATAAAGCATCAAAGGATTACTAAAATATCGTCTATAAGTAAGTTGCAAAGACTAATTTGCCCTTCTCATTATTTCCCAATCATTGGAATGACAAGGGTAGACTTAGTCAATGACTCATTTAAATCCAATGTGACAGATATTGAAATAAACTGTGGAAACCCAGATATACCCTAGGTAGCGTGACATAGAAATCAACATCACAAGGACACCTCGGTACTTAATCTCAAGATTTATTTTCTCCTATGAGAACACAACAGGTCAATAATGGAGATGCTAGGTCAACACCCCAGATCCCAACTACAACGATATGGAATCTCACTACAAAGCAACTAGTGAAGGGACATCCTCAACCTCGGGAAAACTTGTCAAGAATACAGAGTCTGCAATGCCCAGAATGGCACTTGCATATCTACATATTGTTAGAAATAGAGTACCGACTCAAGATTTGGAAAACCATGTTACTTCTATGGAAACTCAAAACAAACATCATATTTGGATTCAGAACTGTCTTCCGAAGATGGGAGAGAACAATCTTAACCATAATTCCATCACCTTCGCATGACACACTCTATCTTCACTGGAAAGGAAACCATGATTGGAGGTCTGACTAGACTAAAGGACACTCACCACAAGCATGTGACAAGTAAAGATGGATTTCTGGGGAAACTTATTAGATTGCAAATTTGTATTGGGATGGCCAGACCTTCAAGCTTGAGCTTACTGGAACTGGGGAGGAAACATTGTCTGTGACGCCTTCTCAACTGGTCTCGGTAGAGATTAATGTTTGGGGAGGCTTACTTGGGGACAGAGGATGCTACCGAGACCAGTACACTTCGACGGAATTAGGCTCAATGTCATGGGGATCTCACAATGTCGACCAGAGATGACAAGAGAAAACCTAGAATTTGTGTGTTGTCACAGTGAAGGGTGACATGGGCCAAGCAAGGGCTCTTTTGGCTCACAATAGACTCATGGGATTTAATTGTGGCATGAATAATGGGATTCATGGAGGTTAGAGGGTGAGAAAGATCACTAAAAATTGTGACTTGTTGTTGATCCGCAACACGTAAAAATCATGGAGGTTAGAAGACTGAGTCCCTCACCTATGATCTGATGGCCCAGACAAAACACGAGTTAACTAGACCCATAAGGATGCATGTGACCGGGAATTTATCTGGGTGACTTAGGCATAGTGACATTAATCAGTTATATTATCTAGGTAATAATATTAAATAACATGTTATCTTCAATTCTTCTCTTCCTAAGATCAATTGGAATAGTTAGGGTTATTCAAACTTGATGAATTTTGTCACCTTACCTAACTTGACCATGGGGAAACCAATTATTCATTTAGATTTCATTTTTGGGCTAGTCATTCATGTGATTCACAACCTATGGTACTTAGGGAAATTTATGCATCAATAACTATTTAAGAGAATTGACATGGCAAAAATTTGGGAGTATTTCTAATATTCCATTCAATACTTATACTTAGGAATGGGACATATTATGAACATGTATGGGGTAAATTTCTATTTTGACCCCACCTATCCATAATTGCATAACCAAACATAAAGTGTGTGTGTCATTAGATTAATATGTGACAAAAGTTTGTATCAACATGTGTCAGAATTATTCTAGGGTTTTATGCTATTACAAGGATTTAAATTGATGGTTTAGTATAATCAATCACTTTTATTCATACGAAAATCTTATGGATGTTACAAGTAGGGATAGATGAATCAAAATCCACCTGACTACAACAAAAATGTTTAGGAAAATCTGAGGTAAGAGAAGTAGAGTCTATAACATACCAGAATCTATCATCTTAACCCTAAACCCTAATTCCATGGTTTTGATGCCTTTAGGTTTCATTTAGAGGAAAATGCCAAACACGGTTAAGTGATATCTTGAGGGACCTTACTAGGACGATAATATGAGTAGTGTTTAGGATATTAGTATTAATGGATTAATAATAATTAGATAGTTTTCATACTAAGTCCAAACTCACTTGATGTAAATATTTGTTACACATATGTTGATAAACACATTAATAAAATGTAGAATATAGTTTGAAGAGTAATATATTAATAAATGGAATTATTTGTCTTAATACATGGATATGCATATCTCACTGCCCTCTTCTTTATAATTAATTCAACTAATAAGTTTAATAATGACCAGAACGATCCACACCTATGGACATGATTAAAAACACCCTAATAGTCATGAAAAGGAAAATATAAATTCATGGAGAATTAATTTATTTTCAATGGAATGTAATATCATTAAATAAGTTTAAAAGGGGACGTTGGCAAAGAATCATAGTAATTGGAAGTAAGGACATGGGAAAATGTGTCATGATAAAATAATAATAAAATAGATAACTTTCCAAAATAATATAGAAATAGGTTGACTAGGATAATTAACATATCAAATTCCACTACCTCCAATATTGTACCTAAATCAAAGAATGGGTTTAATATTTCTTAAAAACAAGTTGAATGTTTCAAAACAAATATTGATGAATGAAAATATGTTAATAGGCATGGAAAGATATTATGTAAATTAGTATAGTGTTAGTTTGATCTTAACTGAATTAAAATAATAGAAAATGACTTACAAGAATGTTGATGATAACAAGATATTGATCATAAAGAAAGTAAAATCCAATTTCCAAATTACTAGGGAAATGCATTGATTAGAACTACATATATACCAATAATAGCATTATGCGCAAAAATACTAAATGACATATTGTATGAACTCTAGTATAGAAATTTGTGCCATATTAAGAATCCACACAGTTAAATTAATTACCATGTCTAGTTTTATATATTTTGGGCTTTGTTTTCTAATAAAAATATTGTCAATAAGATAATACATAAATATTAAACCTAACTTTAACCCAAATAGGTTTTAATGTATTAATCACCAATTTGATAGTATTTCTTGCATATCTTGTCACATGTACACCATATGTAATGACCTCGCCTCCCAGTAACCCCCAATTAAAGGAGACCAAGAGGTCAGAGCCATTATCCCAAATTTCCGGATCAAAGGTTCGACAAATAATCGATAATAATTATCAAATTCTACCAAACTAAACTAAAAGGTCATAATAAAATTAAGCTTTTCATATCTTTTTCAAAGACTTGGATATCTACTTCTATCCACATCTAGAGTCTATTCTAACTAATCCTCCTTTATACTTTAATTCTTATTTAATTCCACATATGCCACTTTACTGTTTATCCTTTTCACCTGTACCTAAAATGCCGACAAACAAAACGTCGGTTAGCATAATTGAATATGTCGGTATGTGGGGGAAACAATAATCATGCAACTATGATAACAATGTAACGTTGCCCCCCCCGTTGGTTTCTCCCTTGGCGGCAGGAGAGCTTGAGTCGCCTGCTGATTCAGGGCAGATGGCGTGAGCCGATCCCCGCGCTGATGTTACCACCGGAAGGGCTTGGGCGGACATAATAGCTAAGCCTATGGATGTCCAGAGGAACTGCCGTCCTGTTGCACTTCCTGAAGATCCCAAGCAACCCTTCTTCAGACCTGAAGATGGGAGACCGTGGACTAAGCTCGCCAGACCAGTGGTTAAGGCAATGGATGATTTCCATCGCTGCTCAATCATTGTGCAAGTCCTGGGGAAGAAGGTCTTCATACAGCAGATTTACGGATGGATGCTACGGGTGTGGAAACCGAAAGGTGATCTGCATGTCTCTCCGCTTAGAGAGGGGATGTTCCTAGCCAGATTCGCTACTGAGGGAGACATGAAGATCGCCCTGGAGCAAGGACCGTGGTTTTTCGATAGCCAGCTGGTGCTCGCTCGGAAGTGGACACCGGATGCGGATGTCAGACGAACTGCTCTCACTTCTGCCCCCTTGTGGGTTACCTTCCCGGACTTGGGTCGCCACTGGACCAGGTGGGCGCTCACCATCATCGGGTATGCGCTGGGCACCTCGAAGGTTGTTGATTTCTGGTTGGAAGGTAGACACGCCTGTGCCCCACATCTCTGCATTGAGGTCAGTGCTGAGAAGAAGCTATCCCCTGTGGTGATGGTGGAGCTACCAGAAGGAGAAGAACTTGAGATCAAAGTTCTGTATGATGCTATTCCTGAGCAATGCCTTGCTTGCAAGGTGTTCGGGCACTTGCCTGGCCATTGCCCGGGTGCTCGAGAGATCTTGGCTGAACCCCCGTTTGCCAGAGGTCGATCGAAGAGCAGAAGACCAAAGAGAAGGAACAAGAAGAAGGCTGCTAGTCACACCAACCTGTCTGCAGGTCCGGTTGGTGATACAGGACAGCTAATTGAGACAGATAACATGGGGATTCTTGGTGAAGGCTGTGCCCTGGTCCATACCGCGACAACCGATAACGCTGAGACTATGGAAGTCATGCAAGCGGCAGCTATGTTGCCTGTGGCTGCTGTCCAAGCAGTAAGGATTACAGACAAAGAAAGAGGGACAGCCTCTGACAACCCTTTCCAGGTGCTTGCTGATCAAGAGAATGAGGATTTAACCATCCCACCTGAAAGGTCACCAGTCCGTGGTTTGGGGGAAAAGAGTGGAAAAGGAAGAGGCAGAGGAAGAGGAGGAACCACCCCTGCCAGGGGGGTTCAAACCAGATCATCCAAATGAAGCTCCTAATATGGAATGTCCGAGGTGCTTCTCTGCCCGCTAAACAGAGGAGGCTTAGACATATCATTGAGGAGAGGTAGGCTAGCCTGGTTGTCTGTGTCGAGACCAGAATCAAGAGAGACGTTGCTCACAGGGTTGGGGGATTGTTCCCTGTTGGGTGGGACTTTACTTCCAATCTGGATCAGGTGGAAGGAGGCAAGATCGTGGTTGGTTGGAATCCACGATGTTGGGATGCTCAGGTTATTCATTGTTCTGATCAATTGATAACCTTGAGTTGCATTAATAATGGTGGGTTTCATTGTGTGGTTTCGGCTGTCTACGGGGCTAATGGTGAGAGAGATCGTAGAAGGCTTTGGGAGGCTATTGTGGCTACCACACAGCAGGCCCTCCCACACCTAGTTATTGGTGACTTTAATCAAGTGAGGCAAGCCAAGGAGAAGGTTGGTGGACTCCCTATTCCAGATTCGATCCTGGAGAGGTTCAATGAGGCAGTTGATGCAGCCAATTTAATGGAGCTCAATGTTAAAGGTGGCATCATTACCTGGCATAACAAAAGGGTTCCTTGCAGACGTATTTCCAGTAACCTGGACAGAGGTTTGGTTAACACGGCTTGGCTGGACGTTTTTCCGACTACTGCTATTCAGATAGGGGCGCATCCCAATAGCGACCATTCTTGGATGGAGATTGAACTAAGAGCGCATGCTGGTGCTAATCGTCCTTTTCGCTTCTTGAATCATTGGCTTTCTTGGCCCAGTTTTGAAGATGTCGTCAAGGAGGTGTGGAACCGTAATGTTGTGGGGAACCCTTTGTTTGTGATTACTGAAAAGCTAAAAAGAACAAAGAAAGCTTTAAAAGAGTGGTCTAGGAGCTTATCAGATCTGCCTAATCTGATAAGAGAGGCCCGCAATGTGTTTGATGTGGCTGCCACTAGCATTAGACTCGACCCCACTAATGCCGACAAAATGAGAATAGAAGAAGAAGCCAGTAAACGACTAACGCAGTTGGAAAAGGCTGAGGAGATTTGCTTCTGGCAACGTAGCCGTCTTCACTGGATAAAAGATGGTGATAAAAACACCAAAGTTTATCATAATGTTGTCAAAAAGAACAACATGAGAGATCATATTCATAATCTGATTGATGAAGGTGGTTTGTTAGTGGATGAAGAAGAGAAGATCGGAAATCTGGCTGTGGGCTACTTTCAGGACCTCTATAATCAGGAAAGCAGTAATAATGCTTGTATCAGCCACCTTCCACGAAGAGTGACGGAGGATATGAATAGAGATCTTTTGAAAACTGTCACGAATGATGAAATCAAAGGCGCAGTGTTTTCTATAGGTGCTTCCAAAGCACCGGGACCGGACGGTTTTAATTCAAAATTCTTTCAAGCCTGCTGGTCATGGATTGAGGATGATGTCTGCAGGGCGATGAGATGGTTCTTTGTGGGTGGAAGGATGGTGAGGCAGACTAACCATGCCTTCATCAAACTTATACCAAAACACAATGCAGCAACCGAGATGTCAGATTTCCGGCCTATATCTTGCTGTTCTGTTCTCTACAAATCTATTGCTAAGGTGATAGCCAATAGGCTTAAGAACATCCTTCCGAAGATTATATCTATTAATCAGTCTGCTTTTGTCAAAGGAAGAGATATATCCGATAATGCCCTGCTTGCCACCGAGTTTCTGCTTGATTTCCAGGTTAAGAGCAAAACCAAGAAAGTCTGTATAAAAGTTGATATTTCCAAAGCATATGATCATGTTAAATGGGAAGGGTTGTGGAGCACTATGAAGGAGTTGGGGTTCGCGGGTCGCTTCATCAACATCATTCGTGAGTGTGTGGAGACGACCTCTTTCTCTGTTCTAATCAATGGCATACCTAAAGGCTTGTTCAAGGCGACTAACGGGCTTAGACAAGGAGACCCTATGTCTCCCTTACTGTTTTCTCTTGTGATGGAGAACCTTACCTGGCTGGCCGGCACAGCGGAAATGGAAGGTTGCTTCAAGCCATTCAAGATCAATGGTACCAAAGTGCTTAACCATATGATATTTGCTGATGATGTTTTATTTTTCATCTCTGGTTATGGCAAGTACATGAGAGGCTTCAGGAAAATTTTGACAAAGTTCGGGAAACTCACTGCCTTATACATCAGTGATATCAAATCTCAGATTTTTCTGTCCAAGTCTTGCCATTCGCGTAGAGGTAGACTTAAAGAGATGGCGGGCGTATCTGAAGGGGCTTTCCCGACCAGATATCTTGGTATACCCATCTCCGGTGGAGTGGGCAGGGGTGAAGATTATAAAAGCTGTGTTGATAGTCTTAGATCCTCTGTGGAAAAATGGAATGGTGTCTCCCTTTCTATGTCTGGACGCACAGTTCTCATCAAATCTGTTCTGACCAGTAAAATTAGATATTGGTGCAGATTGGCTGATATCCCTCCTTTTATTCTGGATAAATGCAGATCGGTGATGGCCGGTTTCCTTTGGAGTGGAAGCTACCATGATATCAATTGGTGCACAATTGCTCAACCTGTTCATTGCGGTGGTCTTGGCCTTCTGGACCCGAAGGAGATCGCTTGGATGGCCACTTCTAAAAGAGTGCATGACTTCCTCACTAAGCCTGATTCACTTTGGGCTGGGTGGTTGAAGAAAAGATATGGAAGCCTTGATTTAGTTCCGAGATCAGATTCGTCTAAATGCTGGAAACACATGGTCTCCGTGTGGGGGGAAATAAAAAATGAGTTTGTTCGGATTAATGATGGATGGGCTTTGGCAGGTAGACGGAAACCTTGGCACATTAACAGGAATGCACCACAAGTTTCTTGGTACCCTTTCTTATGGAGCAAAACCCACTGTCCTAAGTGGAGCTTCAGCACCTACCGGTCTGTCCTGTGCAGGTTGCCTACGCAGGATAGACTCCTCAAATGGGGTATCATCAACACTAATGTGTGTCTTCTTTGCAAGAAGGAAGCTGAATCGCATAATCACCTATTTTTTTATTGTGATTATACTAGATACCTATGGTGCAGAGTTTCTCTCAAATGTGGATGGGGAGGCCTTCCTCCTAATACTCTGAATGAAGTCTTTCCCTGGATGTTTGAGAAGACCAGGTCCAATTCGAAGATGAGGGCCTTGGCTGGTCTTGTTCTTACGGCCTTGGTCTATCATATCTGGAGAGAAAGGAACAATAGACTCCACCGTAGAAGAGAGTGTGATACGTTTGAAATTTTTGATGTTATTGTACATAGCATAGAATGGCAGGTCAAAGCCAAGGTGGGGATTCTAAAGGGTGTTAACCCTCTTGTAATCCAGATGTGGGATCTTTAGTAGATCTGTTGTACTGTATAGGTTTGTTAATCCCTATACAACCTTTTTTGAGATAGTAATACATTTACCTTATCCAAAAAAAAACAATGTAATCAGCCAAATATCATTTAACAACCAAGATTACGTCTTAAGCAATACTACTCCATCCTTACCTATCCCCTATCTCTGTGCTATCTCGGTAGTGGACTTGGATACTACATCTCTCACATGGTAGATCCTTACCCCCATGGCCCTACCTCATAGGTAGCCAATACTTAGGGTTGTGGAGTCGCATGGCCCTACCCAAAGGTAGCCAAATCCCTGACTTGAGGTGACTTGATGGACCTACCCCATTAATAGCCATGTACTAAGTCATCCAATGACCTGATGGGCCTACCCATAGGTAGCCATGTACTAGGTCAATCTATCAAGCTATAGAGGGGACTAGGATCTGAGCTAGTAGGCACATATCTTAGGTGATAGTCATATCCACATTATAGTTTGCAAGAATTAAATTCATCCAATAGTTTAATTCAAGTCACCGATGAAAACTTCAAAAATCCTCGGGAAACTAATTCAGGCTATTCATAAGCGTAACCACATACATGTCAGGCTGATTTGAGATAGAATTAATCTAGTCAATCAAGAAGTCCAAATAGGCAAGCAGGCGCACAATGAGATCCTAAAACATGCATACAATTTTCTATTATTGATCATGCCATCAAGACCTATTAAACCTAGCTCGCTTCCTAGGGTTTCTAATCCACTTTTAGGGTGTCCATTGCAATTAGGGTTTCACTTCATTTATACTATTTTAAACCCTAATTTTATGCAATTACTCACAAACCCTAATTATCTCATCTACTTCTCAAGAAAGATATTAAGGTTACCTTTTAACAACATATAACCCTAATTTCATATTAAAGGCACAATTAAACATCAATTAAGTCCAGTATGCCTCTTTTCATTAAAACTACCAATTTTTATCCTTTTAATTCATGACCAGATCATTATGCCCAATTATCATCTTTGGTTCCTTTCAAATTAACAATTCATATTTCATTATGATCTAATCCACACAAACTCTATTTATCATTAATTCCACCTTTATCCATTAGAAAACCCTAATTACCATATTAAGGGTATTTATCCACAATTAGGAACTTTTATACCCGAGATAGCTTAGAACCATCATATCTCTGCTTATTCATGAATTTGAATAATTAAAGCCATTAAGAGTCACAAATTACCAACATTAGGGTTTCAAGGCCCATTAAAGCTCGTTTATGCACATGGAATTCTAAATTAAACCAATTACATGCAAAGTTCATCCTTTTTGATCTTGATGTGTCTTTTTATAATTAATATGTTAATATCAACTTTAATCATCCATAAAACCCTTGTAAATACATAAATCATCTAAAAATAGGGTTTCTTAATCATTAAAGCATTAAAGTTGATAACTTCCACTACTTTTTGAATTTCAAGAGGAATTAGCTTCCAAATATATTTTTAATGGATTCCCCGCATTTTTCTAAGCAACTTTCATATTTTATATGCATTCATTTGAGCTACGAATAAAAAGATATGATTTTTGAATTATTTCACTTACTTGACCAATCGTTGAGCGCCATGTCACCCTGTCCATGCAAAGCGGCTCATTTTGGAAACATAATCAAATGATGCTTCTTCCCTCAGTTAAGTGATCATTTCTTCAGCCTGCGGAGGGGCATAACCATCAAATGCTGCCCGTGGTCATCTTCTACCTCCCGATGCCCTAGTTGCGTCGACCTACAACACATTGTGGGTCCGCCCTCTCCTCCCTAGGGCTCGGGGGTGGTTGCCAGCTACTTCCCTTGCTCCGCCGCCCTCCACTGCGCATGGGACACCACTTGGTCACAGCTGGCGTGGTCGATAGCATGCTCGTCAGGCCTGCAACTCATGGCCATTGCTGCAGCCAAACAGCTGCTGCTGCGCCTACACTAGGGCACAACCACGATGGCAACACTGCTTCCTGGTACCATGAAGCATCAGGCTTCCCACGCAACTCCCTCTTGCCACCTCGTGGCTTCATGATCATGCCTCTTCTTTTTATTTAGGGTTTTTGGGTGGGTGCATGGTTGGAGATGAGTGGGAGATAAGGCAACTCAGGGCTATTGGGTTCGTCCCTTATATAGGGATAGATAGCAACGCCCTAGGGTGCTTGTCGACGAAGAAATAAGGCCCCTTCTCAAAAAGGAAACCTACATTCCTTAAGCAAGTATAAGATTTCTCCTTTTAAATATTTCCTTGATTATCTATGATCCTTAGCTATTAAGGAATTCAAAAATTATTTCTTTTATCTTCTTGTTCTTGGATTTTAATTCATTGGCCACAATAATTATATTTTCCTTTAGTAGAAAATACCTCCTTTTTGACAATACCATGAAATTCATTAATTATTTATCACATTATCCTCTTATTTTGTATTATTGGTATTTTCTCTTTCTTTTTCTCCATTGGGGCTCCTTGGACCCCAAGAAACTCTATTATTTCAAAATCCTTTTTAGTGGATACTCATTATCCTTCTAGATGCATCTATATCCATTATTTCTCATTATCTTACTTATTTCTTTATTAAAATATCTCTTTTTGAGGATTTCTCTTCATCTCTTTTTTAATTTTCCTTATTGGAATTCCTTTTAACATTAGGAACCTTATGGATACGAAAATCCATCAAGGATGACTCAATCTTACCTCTTTCCACTTATTTACCACACTTTATCATTGTTTTCAATTTCTTTCTTAATAAAGAAAATATTTAATTGATCTTTTCTTTTCTTGTTGCATTATCTTTGCAACTTTGGACTCCTTGGAACCCAAGGAACCCAAGAGGCACAAAATCCAACTATGTATGACATTCCTTTGCCTTATAGAGGTTTCGACATCTTTCTTTTTTCCATTTTCTTATTTACTCAAATAATGGAGTTTCTTTTGTCTTTTCCTTGTTATTGGACCCAATAGCCAATATAGCCCACAAAACAACCAACAAGGCTATTATAAAAAAAATTCATTTATTCAAATCAAATCAAACCATTATTTGTTCATTTATGTTTATTAAGAGAAAATTGCATTTCTCATCAAAAGAACCCAAAAATTGAGGTTGTAACATCCTTCCACTCTTATAAGAATTTTGTCCTCAAAATTCCATCAAGCAAACAAACGATTCAGGATAATACTTTTCCATGTCCATCATTGACCCCTATGTAGCTTGGCCCTATCCATGGCGCTTCCAAAGAACCTTTATCATTCCATATTCTTCTCTCTGAGTTCTTCCACCTTGGCCTCTATAAACCTCACAGGTGACTAGGTCATTTTACCCTCACTTGGGGCTCACTAGGTTCATTGCTCAGCACATGGCCTGGGTACCTCACATAGTGCTCTAACTTGGACACATGGAACTCATCACACATTACTTTATCCTGAGGGGTAGGGTCAAAAATAACCTTCTCCAACAATCCATCTCAAATGAACCCATGTATCGGGGACTCAGCTCTCTTAGCTATAACTTAGAGGGGTCAGATTTTCTCATCACATACTCTCCCACAGCGAACTGCATGTCAGTCTGCTTTGCATCAGCTCACGACTCATGTCGCCCCTGGGCTCTCTTTCAGCCATTGCATGATCAAAGCATCTTCATCTACACACACGGTGGTCCTTTTCTGACCTTCACGAGGTCCCTTCACCAAAATCAACTTAATGAAGTAGTGACCGACTCAACATCTCTTATAGAGCTTATTTACATCCTGATACTGGCTATGGTGGTTATCATCACATCTTACAGAGGACAAGAATTGTCTCTATGTATCACCCTGAACAAGCACATATGCTCTTATCAGACCCTCTAGTATGGATTATACTAACCATTAGTTAGGGGTGATAAATTGTACTAACATCAAATTCTTCATGTATCTACTTCCACCTTATGGAAGTGAATCTTTAGGTTATACTCAAGAACATTTGAACTCACATCATGGTGTAGTTGAACCATCTTTCTCATATGTAGTCCAACCAGATCTTTCCCTTGACAATATTCTTTCTTTCTCATGTTATCTAGGTAAGGCGATGTACCATAACCCATATTACCTCTCAACCTTCCTTGGTCTAAGGGAGATTTACCACAACATCCATAGTGATGAACTCCCATTTCCTCTTGGGGTTTCTTCATCTGCTATACCACACACTGGGTTACTGGTGTTCGTCCTTCACCTTCTGGCTTGCATGGCGACAAGCCACATGCTACTTCATCTTAAGCATCTAAAGTACTACTATCACTTACTATCTTTGTAGCCCCACGGTGTATAATGAACTTAAAATCATGATCTCATTTATGTCATGATTCCTCCATATTGATTCCTCAGAAACCCTAAACCACTCTAGTCGGGGTTTCATCACCTTCTTTTTCAGAGAAGTGCATTTGAGGTTCTACAAACATCCTTTTATTGCATCAAGGCCTAGGCTGGCTAACCAAACAACCACTAACTTGTTCAACAGATCTCCTCACATCTGAGTGTTAGCCAAACATATCTTCTTTCCCAAACTTAGGGCTAACCTAACAGCCCCTTCTAACCTCTAGCTAAACTAGGCATCTGCATCTCAACCAGAGCATCCATTACCACTTCAAATCCTTAGTTATTATGTAATGCTGAAGACATACACCTCCATGTATTACACTTATCATCTCATCTCGGACTCTAAGTCTATCTTCATCAAGAAACTCTGAGCTCATCCTCCTGGTTTTTGAACTCAACCTTGTATAACTCATAGCTCATGATAAAAACATCCTCATAAGATGACTACCTTATTTCTCTTATTGTTTGTAAACCATCCTTGCATCGTTCACTCCACAAGGGTATGTTATCATCTCTGTCCTCATACCTCATAGAAACATTCCAACCCACATCATCTTTATCCTTAGTGTATGGTATGCGTACTGTCCTATCTCTCGCTCCCATAACAAGAGGAAATAAGCATTTGGTAGCCATCCAAACACAAAGTTCTTCCCGTTCCAAGAGTAGATATGGTACATCCCACATTGCCATTACACCTTCAAAACTAATTTGAAACGTGCAACTTATGTCTCTACATCACAATCATCTCAATATCAAAGTTACTTCCATGAAAAACTGGTCTCGAACCTACTTGGATTACCACACAATCCTTGGCCATCTCCTCTAGGTCTATAGGGTGCCGACACTTTTGGGGTCATCCCTCTTCCCTTATGCATCTAGAGAGTGCCCTCCTCATCTGCCCTTTGGGTCCCATGAGTTCATGAAGGTGATCAATCTCCTAACCCATGGCCCTCAGATAATGATAGTTGTTACCTCCCAACCCTATGGTCATGTACAACTAGGGAATTAGGCAACTCCTACTTCCATGGTTCTTATCCCTACATGACCCTAGGATAGACTTCGGATAGTACATGTCCAACTCAGATACTTACCCAAGTCCCGATCATCTCTCTCTGCATTCCTGGGCTGTCTTTCATCCTTTCATAGGGGACATGGCGACCTGCTTACCTTGGTCAGCCCCCATACCGGTTACCTTCATGGTAACACACCCATATGCACTTAGAGATGGTTATCTATGGGTCTACATGATCATTCTCATACTATGTACTCTTCACTTATCTTCTCAAGATCCTATGAGACCTCTTTAGGTTTCCTTAAACCCAACAAAAGCTGATCCATACCCTACAGAAGGGTCCCTCTCCCAGGATGGGAGGAAACTACACCTTTATAACAAAGGTCACTAACGTCCTTATGTCTAGCGTTTACATCCACATGAGCATGCTTAACCCTAGCAAGCTACTAAGGCACAAGAAGACCACCTACTAAACCATGCTGGTCATACTTGTTCTCATTCTCAACATTGGATCAAGAACCAACCTTCCCATGTCACCAACTTAGTTGTGAGGGGTTCATCAACCATACCTTGAACTTAAGAGGTTTCCCTTTCCTCTAAACATGCGGAGTGACATGCTCAACTCTATAGAAACTCAAATATCGTCATGAGTATCAGATACACCACTTCCCCTCTTAGGCCTAGGAACCCTAGGTTCACTTTTATGATGACCAACTGCCTACTCAACTTTAACCACAAGCCAAACATGTACAGGGTATGGCATGCACTTCCCATGATCCTTCAACTTGAACAACACTTCAGAGAGGAGTCCTCCTCAAGGACAACCAACAAGTTATAAGGCCTCACAACCTATTACTAAACCTCCTCAATGTCTAAGGAACTCTTCTTCCCATCTCAGAAGGTAAACACCTATACCATAGGCACATAGGTACCAGAAGCCTCATCCTCTCTCTAGGGTTTGGTTCCTCTAAAGGCAAACAGGATATCCTCAGCCTCCAGGGATCGTGCATGAGGCAACCACAACCATCCACTTAGGTCGCATCATCTTCAACTCCCCACTGTTTCTCATATCTCTGAGTCTAAGCTTCCATCCTTCTTGCTTGGGTCCTGCTCTCTCACTTTCTAGGACTAACCCTACAAATAGCCTTACTACTATAGGTCCTCTCTCTACGAAGGTGGATCAAGCTCACAAGCACACCCCTACATGGGTGAAGCCTATGTTCAAACTTTTGTTTGCTCAAGCCTATCCATAGCTCTTCTTATTTATCTCATAAGCTATCCCACACACTCTCCTGGCCAGGGTTTTAGACTACTGTCAGCACTACTGACGTACTCTAGGTACACACTATGCCATTCCCATATAAGCCCATCAATTTTCTATAGGTTCTTCACTAACCTCATCAATGAAGGAGCTATCCTTCACTCTAACATGCACAACCCTTCCCAGGGTTGGGTCGCCAAAGGTACTAGGTCATCCAACCTCACATGGATCTAAACATCATGGGCATCCAAAAGCATTTCCACACACCTAGTCTATCATGACATCTAACTCATCATGCCATCTCTCTCTCTAACCATCACTTAGGGTTAGGGTTAGCATCATCCTTAGAGGATGCACCAGGTCTCTACTTATAGTGGAGATCTCTACCTCCAAGATTAACTTTCTCTACTCATCCTCTTGACAAGGAGGTCTAGCCTCAGGTCTCTCCTGAGGGCATGCCAACATATGTCATATGACCTAAGCATGCATCTATTCTTTAGTTTACGCTTAAACTATTAAGCTTATGTCCATGACATCTTATTTACATGCTTTTCATTAATTTGGTGGAGGATTCCTTAAACCTTATCAACCTTACCCATACCTCAAGAGGGTGAGGAAGAGAGACAAAACCCTATTCCTTAAAATCCTTAATAGAATTTGAGTGGAGAAGGGATGAACAAGATGAGAGACTCATAAAGGTATCTTATTTTGAGTCAAATCTTGAGATATTGGCCAGGAAATCACACTAATCCGGGAGTCCTCATATTCCATGTAGTAGTACGGAGGAAAATCTTGCCAGCCCCCGGATGTGATCCTTTTCTAGACACCTCTATCTTTCGGAAAATCCTATAATAACTCCATTAGGTTCTACAGAGTTTGTAAAATTTAATAATTATTACAAATTAAATGAGGAACCTATGCTCTGATACCAAATGTAATGACCATGCCTCCCAATAACCCCCAATTAAGGGAGACCAAGAGGTCATAGCTGTTATCCCAATATTTCAGATCAAAGGTTCGACAAATAATCGATAATAATTATCAAATTAGACCAAACTAAACTGAAAGGCCGTAATAAAATTAAATGTTTCATACCTTTTTAAAAAACTTGGATATCTACCCTTATCCTCATCTGGAGTCTATTCTAACTAATCCTCCTTTGTACTTTAATTCTAATTTAATTCCAAATATGCCACTTTATTATTTTTCCTTTTCACTTGTACCTAAAATGCCGACAAAGAAAACATCAGTCAACATAATTGAATATGTCGGTATGTGGGGGAAACAATAATCATGCAACTATGATAACAATGTAATCAGCCAAATATCATTTAACAGCCAAGATTACATGTTAAGAAATACTAATCCATCCTTACCTAACCCCTATCTCTATGTTGTCCCTGCAGTGGACTTGGATGCTACCTCTCTCACATGGTAGATCCTTACCCCCATGACCCTACCTCATAGGTAGCCAATACTTAGGGTTGTGGAGTCACATGGCCCTACCCAAAGGTAGCCCAATCCCTGACTCGAGGTGACTTGATGGACCTACCCCATTGGTAGCCATGTGCTAAGTCATCTAATGACCTGATGGACCTACCCATAGGTAGCCATGTACTAAGTCAATCTATCAAGCTACAAAGGGGACTAGGATCTGAGCTAGTATGCACATATCTTAGGTGATAGTCATATCCACATTATAGTTTGCAAGAATTAAATTCATCCAACAGTTTACTTCAAGTCACCGATGAAAACTTCAAAAATCCTCAGG
The DNA here is from genome assembly GCA_963693085.1 of Alisma plantago-aquatica. Classification (NCBI taxonomy): domain Eukaryota; kingdom Viridiplantae; phylum Streptophyta; class Magnoliopsida; order Alismatales; family Alismataceae; genus Alisma; species Alisma plantago-aquatica. The sequence continues at coordinate 197,704,701 of OY856412.1, forward strand.
AAACTAATTCGGGCTATTCATAAGCGTAACCACATACCTGTCAGGCTGATTTGAGATAGAATTAATCCAATCAATCAAGAAGTCCAAATAGGCAAGAAAGCACACAATGAGATCCCGAAACATGCATACAATTTCCTATTATTGATCATGCCATCAAGACCTATTAAACCTAGCTCGCTTACTAGGGTTTCTAATCCACTTTTAGGGTTTCCATTGCAATTAGGATTTCACTTCATTTATACTATTTTAAACCCGAATTTTATACAATTACTCACAAACCCTAATTATCTCATCTACTTCTCAAGAAAGATATTAAGGTTACCTTTTAACAACATATAACCCTAATTTCAGATTAAAGGCACAATTAAACATCAATTAAGTCCAATATGCCTCTTTTCATTAAAACTACAAATTTTTATCCTTTTTATTCATGACAAGATCATTATGCCCAATTATCATCTTTGGTTCCTTTCAAATTAACAATTCATAGTTCATTATGATCTAATCCACACATTAACTCTATTTATCATTAATTCCACCTTTATCCATTAGAAAACCCTAATTACCATATTAAGGGTATTTATCCACAATTAGGAACTTTTATACTCAAAATAGCTTAGAACCATCATATCTCTGCTTATTCATGAATTTGAATAATTAAAGCCATTAAGAGTCACAAATTACCAACATTAGGGTTTCAAGGCCCATTAAAGCTTGTTTATGCACATGGAATTCTAAATTAAACCAATTACGTGCAAAGTTCATCCTTTTTTATCTTGATGTGTCTTTTTATAATTAATAGGTTAATATCAACTTTAATCATCCATAAAACCCTTTTAAATACATTAATCATCTCAAAATAGGGTTTCTTAATCATTAAAGCATTAAAGTTGATAACTTCCACTACTTTTCAAATTTCAAGAGGAATTAGCTTCTAAGTATATTTTTAATGGATTCCTCGCATTTTTCTAAGAAACTTTCATATTTTATACGCATTCATCTGAGCTAGGAATAAAAAGATACATTTTTTTGCATTATTTCACTTACTTGACCAATCGTTGAGCGCCATGTCACCCCGTCCATTCAAAGCGGCTCATTTTGGAAACATAATCAAATAACACTTTTACCCTTGGTTAAGTGATTGTTTCTTCATCCCACAGAGGGGCATAACCATCAAACGTCGTCCGTGGTCATCTTCTACCTCTCGATGCCCTAGCTGCTCCAACCTGCAGCACATGGTGGGTTCGTCCTCTCCTCCTCAGGGATCGGGGGTGGTTTCCAGCTACTTCCCTAGCTCTGCCGCTCATGGGACACCACTTGGTTGCAGCCGATGCGGTCGATAGCACGCTCATCAGGCCTACAACTCACGGCCATTGCTACAGCCAAACAGCTGCTGTTGCGCCTGCAATAGGGCACAACCACGATGGTGACGCTACTTCCTGGTAACATGAAGCATCAGGCTTCCCTCGCAACTCCCTCTTTCCGCCTCGTGGCTTCATGATCATGCAACTTATTTTTAGTTTGGGTTTTTGGGCGGATGCATGGTTGGAGATGAGTGGGAGACAAGGCAACTCAAGGCTATTGGGTTCGTCCCTTATATAGGGATAGATAGCAACGCCCTAGGGTGCTTGCCCACAAAGAAACAAGGCCCCTTCTCAAAAAGGAAACCTACTTTCCTTAAACAAGTATAAGATTTCTCCTTTAAAATAATTCCTTGATTATCTATGATCCTTGGCTATTAAGGAATTCGAAAATTATTTCTCTTATCTTCTTGTTCTTGGCTTTTAATTCATTGGCCACAATAATTATATTTTCCTTTAGTAGAAAATACCTCCTTTTTAACAATACCATGAAATTCATTAATTATTCATCACATTATCCTCTTATTTTGTATTATTGGTATTTTCTCCATTGGGGCTCATTGGACCCCAAGAAACTCTATTATTTTAAAATCATTTTAGTGGATACTCATTATCCTTCTAGATGCATCTATATCCATTATTTCTCATTATCTTACTTATTTCTTTATTAAAATATCTCTTTTTGAGGATTTCTCTTCATCTCTTTTTTATTTTGCTTATTGGAATTCCTTTTAACATTAGGAACCTTATGGATGAGAAAATCCATAAAAATGACTCAATCTTACCTCTTTCCACTTATTCCCACATTTTATCATTGTTTTCAATTTCTTTCTTAATAAAGAAAATATTTAATTGATCTTTTCTTTTCTTGTTGCATTATCTTTGCAACTTTGGACTCCTTGGTACCCAAGGAGCCCAAGAGGCACGAAATCCAACTTTGGATGACATTCCTTTGCATTCTAGAGGTTTCTACATCTTTCTTTTCTCCATTTTCTTATTTACTCAAATAATGGAGTTTCTTTTGTCTTTTCCTTGTTATTGGGCCCAACAGCCAATATAGCCCACAAAACAACCAACAAGGCTATTATAAAAGAAATTCATTTATTCAAATCAAATCACACCATTATTTGTTCATTTATCTTTATTAAGAGAAAATTGCATTTCTCATCAAAAGAACCCAAAAGTTGAGGTTGTAACACCATCCTTCATTATTTTTGCTTCAAAAGTTTGTCAATCTAACAACTCTTATTTTCTCCCCTAGTTTAGTGCTACTCATTATTTCTTCCAACAATTTGTACGTTATCTGCTGCCTCAACTTTGAGGCAAGTTCTTTTCTAGTTGTACACATGATACTTTCTTTGTCTTTTTGTCTATCTCTCTCTTACCTTTTGTTATATTTTTTTTATTAGGTTCGTGTTTATTTTCCTAATATTTTGATCTCTTTATAATCCCTAGCACTAAATGAACTAGAAAACCCCATGTTTCTCTCATCCCCCTATCTTTGTTTTCAGATTCACCAACAACCCTAGAATAATTCCCATATAAAACCAACCACATAAGTAGCATCCAAACCTTTTACAAAACCCTTTAATTCCATCAATTTTTTTTGTTCCCATGAGCCACCTCCACAAACCCAATTATCTTGGATGCACTTGATGTCACTGAACACCATGATCATCATCTTGTGAATTGCAAACATGGTAATCATCATTTTGCCTCCTTGAACTTTTCCCTATTTTTAAAAATGACCAATTTAGCATAAGCCATTTCCCCAAACACATGATGCAAAATACTAGAAGTGCCTATTTGTAGTTACCTCATGACCATACCGATTATGGTAAAACATGCACGTGTCTTCCAGTATGGACCATCAAGCTCCTCCATTTCTGGTCTATTGTTGTGTGTCAATAAAGTCACTCTCCTCCTTTGAATTGGTTTGTTGATCGAAGTCTGCTCGCCACAATTTTGTTTGGTGTCTATTTCACTGACCTTGCAAGACCCATTCAATCTTATTTTGTCATATTCTACATGACTGACTACCTTGTTTTTCTACTTCCCAACTCGTGGGGGAAAGGTCACTAAGCTCTATTTCTCAACCATGTTATGTATTACCGGAGAGCATGATGGGTAATATCCTTTAAATAAAAATACCAATTTTTACCTAAAATTTGTTCCCTACATGTCGTGCATCTTAGGGATACTTTTGTCCTTTTAGCTCTTTCATTTTGTTTGACTATATTGTATTGTGTTTTGGGTAAAATTATTGATATGCCCATCATACACCAATATAATTTTGATATATAAGGGTATACCAGTCATTTTATTCTATTTTGCTAATTCAAAATGAGAAAATAGAGATAACATAGAAAATCTAAAACTAATTATAGGGAGGTTATAAAAGTTAATTTATATAGGTTTTGAAATAAAAAAAAAACTATTCTCCATTTAATGATGTAGGTTGCATAACCTAATTCGAATGTAATAACAATGTGATTTTTAGGATTCTTTAAATAACGGGAGTTCCAACCTAATTCTATATTTTTTTAATCGGTGATATTGAACCCTAAACTAGATGTACAATTCACTTAATATCATGGGGATTAGATATCATTTATGTTGCATCCTGGTTGTATAATATTTGGGTAGTCACCTATTCTTTCTCTTTCTTTTGACCAAATCAAAATATGCATGTGGAATTTCTCCTTTATAACATTTTGACATATATTGAGTCTCAAATGTTAGAGTTAATCATAATTTTTATTTACAAGTTTAGATTTATTAAATGGAATCTAAGATATGAATCTTGTTCATCCTTCCTCATTGTGACCCCTCTTCACAATGACAAGGTTCAGGACATTAAGATCTTGGCTCACAATACAGCCACGACCAACATTCTGACAACCATCCCAATGGAAGCAAGGTGTTCTTCTATTCAACAACAAACAAACATGTCCACATATCATTACTCCTTGATTCATGGAAAATTTCTATTTGTCACATCCTCCAATGATCTTAAAGACATAGACCTTAAATGCCTCTCCCAACGAATCCCTATTGACTTCCTGACAAATTCTTTTATCATAAAGTACATGCATCTTTCAGTCATCATCGATCTTGAGCTTCTTTGGCACCCCATGGTGGGACTGGCGATATTAAACTGTTAGGATTTTGTCTCCTATCCTAATTGCATAAGAATAATATCTAACAAAATTAGGAAAGTGTAATTGATGTTAGACTTGGAGTCCAAGACATTATTTCCTTATCCTTTTGTATTGTTGTTTCCTAATCCCTATAGAATTAACAATTCCTCTCATATTGTCTAACTAGGAGTCCCTATCTATAAATAGAGGTAGACACCGTTAGATACGATGTGCCGATATGTGGGGTTCCAACATGTGGTAAGTTCAGGTGTGCCAACGTAGGACAACATCATGTGCCAAAATGTGAAGCCACAAAGGATAGCCAAAGGAGAGAGAAAATGAGAGTGGGTTACATGATTCTATTGTGGGCACAGGATTGCGAGGGATCTGAAATCCTTGTAATCTTCTTGAGGTTGCTTAATAGAATTATGTGGTCTTCTTCGCCAATCATGTTCTATGTTTGGTTGTTTATTTGGTGGTTATTGGCGTTGTCGATGTGGGAAGTCGTAGCTTTTGTTGTTCATGCTTGGGTTGTATCTTGTGTGGCATGTTTCTTAGGATTGAAGCTTCCACATATCTCTTCAAGTGGTATCAAAGAAGGGTTCATACGAGTCGATCAGAAAGCATTGGGTGCACAGAAAAATATGACGACATCAACAACTACTATTGGAGGTCATCCGGTAGAAAATCTTGATGACATCATCATCATGGAATCAGTAGGGCATGAATCATTCAGTTGAGAAATAACAACACGATGTGGAGTCATGCTATCTACTTGTAAAGGGGTGAGTAGACATGGAGGGCACATGGTTCTATCGACTAGTTGGATTTTTTCTAACCAAAAGAGGAGTGGCTAAAGAAAGATCTACCGATACGGGAGGTGTAGATGAAGAATTAGCATGTGTGGTGGGAGTCATGAACTCGAAGATTGCTACATGTATTCAACTCTCATAGGTAGTCTGGTGGGAGACTACAAACTCAGCTGCAAATTTCAACAGATGCAGAGGCAAAGTTGACAACTGTTGGAAAGAGGAAGTCATGGTTGGACTGACTACATGGTGTCTTCAAGTGGGTGTGGTTAAAAAAAGGCACAACCCTATGGCGTGGGGGAAAAAGGTGCGAAGGATATGGTTCTTCCAACCATAGATGGAGGCAGTATAGTTTCTCAAATTGTACATCTTGAGGATCTCTCACATGAAGGGTTTAGATAGCCATGTCTGGACACGCACTCCATGTAGGCATGTATGGTGACACACTTCTAGAAACGGAAGCAGCTTCCGAGGGCAGAATAATAGAAGAAGAACGGGAGTAGACTTCTTGGAGGAGCAACTTCAACGGATAAGATACAAGGTAGATATTGTTAGGATTTTATATCTTATCATAATTGGATAAGAAATAATATCTAATAATATTAGGAAAGTACAATTAATGTTAGACTCGGAGTCCAAGACATTATTTCCTTATCCTTTTGTATTGTTGTTTCCTAATCCCTATAGAATTATTGTACCCTCTCGTACTATCTAACCAGGAGTCCCTATCTATAAATATGGGTAGACACCATTGGATACGATGTGCCGATGTGTGGGGTTCCAACATATGGTAACTTCGGGTGTGCCAATGTAGGACAACGTCATGTGCTAAAATGGGAAGCCATGAAGGATAGCCAAAGGAGAGAGAGAATGAGAGTGGGTGATGAGATTCTATTGTGGGCATGGGATTGTGAGGGAGCAAAAATCCTTGTAATATTTTGAGGTTGCTTAATAGAATTCTACAATCTTCTTCACCAATCATGTTCTCTGCTTGGTTATTTATTTGGTGGTTTTTGGTGTTGTCGACATGAGAAGTCATAGTTTTTGTTGTGCATGGTTTGGACGTATCTCTTGTGGAATATTTCTTAGGCTTGAAGGTTCCGCATATCTCTTCATAAACTTCATATTGATTGGTCACTACAGCTGAGTAGAAGGTTGTCATTGTAGTCTTGTGATAGAGCTCACACCTATTGTCCATCGTCAAAGAGAGAGATATACTTGTTCATCCTACCTCACATACACCTTTTCTAGTGAAATTTGATTATGATGTTCCATTTGTGAAATGGAAAACAAAAATTTCCCATGTGATGAGTATCATTTCTTTAAGGTGCATCATAAATGTAAACTTTTTTTAATCGAGTAACCCTAGAATGGAATCCTTTGTGATAAGCCAGACCAAACCTTAATTGTTCATCCCTAATTGTAAGAATGTAATTACTATGACCATAATAACATTATAAATACATATACTTAAGGTTGTGATGCCTATAATGTGCTATGGAATTTGGTTGTTTTTCCTATTCAATTTATGTGGATTGTGATTTCTGTTATATCATTGTTGGAACTAGGTGCTGATGCATGTTCCTAATGAATTGGGTAATGATTCCCTTTCCTCCTTTTGGGTGGTGATGCCCATGGTTTGAGTTGGTGATGCCTCTTGTAATTTTTATTAGGTGGTGATGCCCATTGTTTGGGTTTGTGATGTCGCTCTTATTTTATATTGTGTGGATGCCATGAATGTAATGTTTATTTTATTCCATTATTTAATAAGAAAATTCATGATTATGTTTGTTATGAATTATAGTGTCTGTCATGATTTAAATTTATCTTTTACACTTGAATATCTTATTGTGAATTCTTTCATTAAACATCATATCATGATTATGTTTCTTTCTTATTTCATGGGAGTCTGGTTATATTAGTTATTGTGCCTTTTTCCTTTTATATCACAATTCCCTATTATATGCACGCTAGTATTTGTTGATAAATTTCCACATTTCCTTTTCTTGTGGGGTTTGCTTCCAACCCCTAAGGTAAAGAGGAGTTCAAAAGAACATGTACATGTGTAGCTGATGTTCCTTGAGAGATATAGTAGTACTGTCTTGATTACCATCTACATCTAAGATTAGTTATGGCTTCACCTTACGTATTCACCCATATGGCAGTCAACCTTGTACTCTTATGAAATTTCATGTTCAAAAGTATTTTTCTTCCACTTTCATATTTTAGTATTTTGATAACATACTAGTTGAATATATTGGATCATATCCCCCTTTGAAATATTTATGTTGGTGAATGGCGTTGGGCTATTCCTATTCTTTGATTGTGTAAGGAGTTGTCCCCTCTGAGGTTTAACTCCTTACACGTATGGTATAATAGCCAATGCAGTCTATTGTCTGAGGATTTGAATTTTATTACTCTTAAGTTCCTTATAGGATCCCTACCCTTTGTAGAAATTCTCTACATGACTTGTTTACCCTTTGAAATGCCTATGTTGATCAAGTGATGATGGAATAGATATATAGTATCTTATTAGGTACACAATAAGGATCTTGAGTGGATAAACCTAATGTGATGGGAACCTACATACTCATACACTATAATGTTGGTTGGATATCTATATAGCTCTTACGATGTTATTCAATTTGTCATTAGGGTCGAATTAGGTAATGAGGATGATAAGATGTAGGACAATAATATGTTAATATATATTTTTGATTCGATTGTTGCAATTGATATTGGATCCATTTTTTTATATGATATTATTTGTCAATGAATATTACTTTCCATAACACTAAAATACATACAAAATAATTCATAGATTTTATCAGAAAAATTCTTACACAAAGTCACAAAAAAGGAGAGTATGTAGCAATGTAAGAGAACCCTAGAACAAGTTAGACCAAAATAGTACAACTCCAAACTTGGAAAGGGAGTGATAATTGTGAAGTGGTGGATAGGGTTTGTGGACCTACTCTCTTTATTCCTTTAGGATGTGGAGGGTTTACCAGTCAAACTTCTAGATGGTGATGTGAAAAATAAGGTGGCATGGAAAACTAGGAAACCATGTTCTATATACCCTATCCTTCTATAGTCTAAATGGCTCGACACTAAGTTGGTTGGTATGACCTATGCACATCATAACAAAAATAGTAATAAAGACTAAAATATTTCTATATATAATTCTAATATCATTGATGTTATTTAGCATGACTTCTTAGGTTAACCCTTTTAAATTGGAGAATAGTTGGTTGGCAGTGTATCTGTGACTATAATTTGAGGAGGAAATTCTATTTAACAGGTGGAATGTTGTAACATTATGAAACATGACCTCATAACCATCCCAATCCTAATTCCATGGTTTGGATGCCTTTGGGATTAGTTCAAAGGGAAATACCAAATATGCTTAAGTTGTTGGTATGTACGCCCATATAGAGAATCATTTGATGATTATATTGTCCATGTTATACTATATTTGATAATATTAATAGAGGTAATCCATGTATTAAGCTTGTGTCAGTTATGAGATAATGACCCATGTGTAATAGATGTCTAAAGAAAGATGTTAGTCGATGAAATTTATTTCCAAGTTGAGGACCAGAATAATGAGATCATATTTATGATAAGACCACATATACTCTTGTTATGTCCCTGGTCAGACGTTATTGTGGAAGTAAAATAGATGATGATAATAAATAAGACTAAAATGTGTGTTGAATGATGATAGGATCTCATTAAGTTATGATATTGGATATCAAGTCAAGAACATGATACATGTTAGAGAAAAATGTACCACACAAACCTACCTAGAGAGTGATACATAAAAACCATGAAATGATAGTTAGAATCAACTCTCAATGTTATAGTGGTTATTGTGGTTCTTGGACCTTAAGTCACTACACTCATCACATGTCATTTGATAAACTTTTACAACATCCTACACGATCCTAAATGAGGGTTTCCATATAGGTGGTGATTTGATACGTTGACAAACATGGGGATTTATTATGAGTGATATAGATGGTATTTATCCCTCCTATTGAGAGTTTGATATCCCAAGCCCTCGATAAGTTAGACTGAGAAACACAAGGCCATGCTCATGTGAGTCACTATATGATATGTGAAATCACTATATCTCAACAGTCCACTCTATTTAAAAAAACATAGATTGGGTATTAAGAGGATGGAGATTCCATGCCTCATATTCACTCTGGATATCATATAGAAAGGAACTATATGATAATCTTAACACTAATCATGTATTTTAGGTTGAATCTATTCTTCAAATTTTGGAATACTTGAGTAGATATGATGTGTTGCTAGATACCACTCATTGCTTGTGTAATCTAGTGGTTATGACTTCATTGCCAATATAATATGGTACCTATATGGTCACACACATAGGATGTAATTGGTATATAATTTTAACCATGGATAATACGTAACATGGTTACTAAAAGCGTATATGTAATCAACTTAGAAAAAATTGGTTGTTAGTTGACCAATTGGAATGCCATTCGATTGACTAGATTGTCTAGTTGATCGACTAGACTATTGGACAATGAAACCAGTCATTTGACCGGTTAGAGTGTCCAAATGACTGATTGGATGATCATATTGACTGGGTCAAAAAAGATGTGAAATGACATGTTGACTGGGCCAAAAGATTAATGATATGTGTAACAATGTGCATTAATCATTGCATTAAAATACAATTTTATTGAGCCATTAACCACAAGGCAATCGACCAATTGGATAGTCTCGTTCATCAACTGGTGTTCCACTCAATTGATTGGATGGTCCAATCAACCAACTGGTCATGTGCAACAACTGTCAAACCATGAGATCTGACCTCTTGTATCCCCCGGGTTTTGGAAACCCTAGCCCATCAACTCTTACATAAGGAGGGGGTGGCCAAGGCTCAAGATATACAATAGACACAAAGTCTAGAGCGGAAGTCAAGAGATTGTCTCATGACTCCTAATCTCATAGTTCTAGTAGTGTGTGAGAGAGCCTAGTTGTCTTACCAGAAAGGAGAGATAACAAGAGGAAAGGAAGCCGATGCTAGCACATTGACAAATGGAAGGGCAACTCCTTCTCGTCGACTTTGAAAGTGTGATGTGAAGTTCCCAGTTGTCCGTGTGGACTATGTAGAGGCATTGAAATTGTTATTGCTATACTAGGAATACATCATCAACCGCCGTCTGTATGTGCTACACTAGAAGGATGCCAATGGTTGTCATTTATGTGCTTCTTGTGAAGGAAGCACATCCACCTACAAGAATACTTGTTGGACTTGCGCTAGAACAAGGTATGTCTTGCACCCTTGTAATACCCTAATATTGACGCAATCTACGGGTTAAGGAAATATGGATAGAAAAGTCTCATTTTCACTGCATACTCTGGTGTCATATTTCCCTATAGTGGTATCATAGACTCGTCAAATTATGTATATATAGATTTAAATCGATATGATGGAAATTAGTTTTATCTTTTACATTGTTGCATATGATGCAAATATTTAAATGGTTAATGTGCATATCCAATTAAATACCACATACACTAGGAAATGTTCGGTAGATCTAATATATAGATATATATGATATGATATGTATGCAATCCATACTTATTACCCTAAAATTATTGTGCTGGTGAGTGTATGTGTGGTTATGGCCAATACCCCTTGGATACTTGTGTAATTGGATGGATGATTTCTTGTCTTTATAATTTCATTTGTATACCTAGACTTTCTTTTTCTTCTCCAGTTGTATTTAATACTTAACCCCCTATGCTCCCCTCAAATGTAACTCAAGGTATTCTCTTTATACAATGTAATATGTAGATAGGATTAACGTTAGTTCATTTTTGGCAATAAGATGGCATTTTAACCAGGCAAGTCAGCTGACTAAAAGTTGAGTCAATCAACCAGAAGATAGTAGGAGCCAGCCAATCGAGTAGAGGCCCAACTGACTGATTAGAAGAGTCCAGTAAATATTAAGCCGCAAACCAATCAACCAACCAACAAAAACTAGCCAAATGATAGAGAATGCATTTGATCAAATGGAGGGACCATTCAATCCGTCGACCTTTTCTCAACAAGATTTTCAGTACAAGTTGCAAGCATATGATGTATGGCCTTAGGTATTTAGCAGTTCTTTGTGAATCCAAAGAACGACATGCGTATAGCCACAAACATCACTCACATATTGTGATTGCATGTTTTGTTTTTAGATATAGTATGTATATGATACATGTTATAATTATGTGGTGATAGGATATGCATATGTATTTATAAATAAAATCCCGCAAATAAATATTAAGTATTATATTCTTTCCATAAGTAGCATATATGAAAAACTTGATCAACCATGTGTACATTACATCAAAGCATGGTGCGCTTCCCATCTCATCGAACTGTGATGGTAGATATGTAGGTTCTGCTAAATTAGGGTGTATAATCTATCATGTTGTCTTGTGGGTCAGGGTTAACTACATGACCTTATTGAGATTAAGTACCTAGAAGCATATAGGTGGGTATGAAAAGGAGTTGTGCATACCATCTATCCAAGAATTTCATTGGATGCAATTGGCAAATGCTTCCTACCTAAATAGACTCGATGTCAGTGATCAGTCAAAGCGGACTCATGATTTGATGAAATGTGGATCTTGGGCCACCATAGAATGGCAGGCTTCAATGTTTGCAAATTAATATAGAGAGTAATTAGTTTGATCAGAAAACGGTAGTAATAATTAATTTAAGGCCTAATTAACATCATCAAAATTTTCAAATAAAATCAAAAGTGTTTTGACAAATGAAAACTTTGTATTCTAGAAACAACTGGAAGACGCCAACACCTTTTCGTTGCAATCAGCCCTTGAGAATGACAAATTCAATGGGAACGACTTCCATGATTGGTTTATAACTTTGAGAATTGTTCTCAATGAAGAGTACAAGCTCTATGTCCTAGAGACACCAGACCTAGACAAACCTACTCCCACTGTTCCTAAGGCTGAATGAGAAGCTTACCTGAAGCACTCCAAAGATGTTGTGGATGTCAAGTACCTGATGTTAAGCTTTGAGAACTATGATTTATAGAGAAAACATGAAAACAAGGAAGTCATCAGGATAGTAACACATCTCAGGAATATGTTTTAGGATATGGAAAGACAAGGGGGATATGATCTCTAAAAGGCATTGTTTAAGTGCAATATGGTATATGGAGACCCAGTAGGGCCCCATGTGCACAAGTTGATTGGGTGCATGGAAAACCTAGAGAGAGTGGGATTTCCTTTAGGCCAAGATTTGGCAACAAATGTGATTTTACAATAGTTGCCTAAATCATATAGCCAGTTTTTCATGAACTACAACATGAACAACTTTTCTAGGATGTTGTTTGATTGCTTTGCATGTTGAGAACTACAAAGAGACAAATGAAGAAGGACAATCCTAGACCTGTGATGATGATCACCAAAGGAAATGGGAAGTCTAAGGGAAAAGGGAAGGCCAATAAGAGTTCTAAGGCCAGCCAGAAACCCAAGTCTTCTGCACTTAAAATGAATGGAGGGTAACTAAAGAAGGGAATTGCAACCACTGTCACTAGGATAGACACTGAAATAGGGATTGTCCTCTTTACATAGAGGAACTCTGGAAGAAGAAGCAGGGGATAAACACCTATGATAGACTGGATCTTTCTCTCTTCTCCATTACATAACTCCAAACCATGCCTCATTCTATGCTCTTGTCTTTATTTCAATTTTCTAATTGAATATGGTTTGATGCATAATATGTAACTACTGAGTGCAATTGATACCTTGGGGACACTCAATTTGAACCTAATAAACTTTTCAACCATATCATACAACATTATCGTTCCCTTGAAATTTGGTCATACCCTTGTTCACATTTATACTATATTCTTATTCTCTTGGTGTAGAGGGTGTTACCACATTTCCAGTGCATCTAGTTTTTCTCAAATCAGAGATCATATGAGAATATTATGTCCATTTGAAGATCTGATTCTAAATAACCCAACCTTAAAGCTTTTCCTGCCCTTTTGGGCCTAGAATATCCCCTCGGCCCAGACGCACTATCTTGTCCCATCCTTCCATTCTTCACCTTGACTCCCCAACCGACCCCGACCCAATGGGAGTCATCTGATCTAGGTGAGCCGCAGATAAGGGGTGGGATCCAACGGTTGAGACTACTGATGACCCTGTGCTAACTAAGAAACTTTGTTGCTCACCTGCTCCATCAACAACACACCTCACGCTCACTGTGGAGTTGTCCTAGTATCACTTTGGACTTCTTGACACCTGGCCATAGACATTTGGGTGTGTCGATCCTCGAGACAGGGTAGGAGGAGAGCTGGCCTCCCTCATTTACACCTACCAATGGCCATCGGCCTTCCACAAACCCTAGCTACCAGTTCTCACACTGAAACCTTTATATATTTCATCCCCATGATCCACCATCCTCTGCTCTTTCTTTTTTATTTCATGCCTCAACCCTAACGATGCCTCTAGACCTCTCGATCGTGGCCATCACCACTCACCCTAGTGCTGGAAGCCCCAACACGAGGTAGGTGATGAGTTAGCTAGCGTCAGATCGGTCACAGATGGTTGGGATTCTCTTCCTCTCTTGCTCTCTCACACTCTCTCTCCCCCTCTCACTCTCTTCACCATGTGACACTCGATGACACACCGCTCCTCTGCTGAGGCCCCACACATAGGCTTCGTCACCCAATAACCACACATCATCCATACCTTGACAGCCACACAAGCTCCCTCCAGCAAACCCGTGCATGCCACACGACCCACGCCATCCACACTCACACTGTGAGATGTAGCTACTGACCGAAGACCGAACAATCACTCATGACCTCCCGCACCCTCTCTCCACTGCTCACAGCAACAACTTTGAGAGAGGAGCTAGTGACCTATAAACACCGTCCCGAATGCATACCCCATCCAAACCTAATGCAGAGGAGAGCAAGTCCACTGGCCGAACCGAACCAGCCTGGACCGCGGCCCTTTTGCGGTCTAGTAAGATAAATCTTGCCATAAAATCATCTAAAACCCTAATCTTGGTCCCATCTTGATGTGGCATTTTATCGCACTAGCAAACTCACTTGGGGTTGAAATCCCCGAGCTTTTACCGAAACCAAAGTGCAATAATACCACCCGTAAGCAGACGGGTCTTATTGCAATATAGTTAAGGATCGAACCCAAAGGACAACGTTTTTAAGAATCTTTTTCAGTATAGTCTAGTTCGAGTTAAGGCTAATATTTAAAACGATTGGTTGATTTAAGGTTACTTAAACTAATTGCAAGAAAGTAAAAGATGAATTAAAGTTGGGTTTAGATCAATGATATGGAATTGCTGGGATGGAATCGGGTTTCACCACCGCTACACACACAAACACATTCAATCGCAAACAATCCAGGAAAGATATATCAATCCAAATAGAGCTATTGTAAAACCCCCCGTACGGGCGTTAGGTTTGCGTAAGCATCACCTTAGGCATCAGATGTCTCATCACCAACTGAATCACTTACTTACGGCTCCAAAGATACAAAAATTCAACGAAGGTTGTGAGCCCCATATACAGGAGTTAGGCACACAGAAGCATCACCGAAGGCTAGATGGCTCGTCCCCTTGCGGATCATACACTTACGACCTCGAAGAAATCCCATTCTATTTCTAGTTTGGGAGTCAACCACATTAATCAATAAGCAAGAAGGTGATAGATCTACAAACTAACATCAACGATAAAAAAGAAGATACAAAATCCAACTAAGGCTGTGGTCCTCCCTGAGGGATGTTTAGACCACAAAAGTGTCACTGTAGGCTAGATGTCTTGTCCCCTCATGGATCATACACTTACGACATCAAGGAATCTTATCAGAAGTTCTCGACAAAGAGTCAAACTTTGTAAACCGCCATTCTATCCCACATATAGAAGATTTCGCAATATAGGAGAGAACAAGATGAAAGCAAGTAGATAATCAACTACGAATGTACCAATTAACAACGAAATGGAAAGTTATATACATTGCCATGGAGAGTTTTAACAAAAGAACATGATTGCATGGGCAGTAGGGCTATTCCCCACACCCCAGCGAAAAGGTACTACTCGCTCATGATGCGAGAAACAAAAAGAATAAGAAAGAGAGATAAATCCACCATTGAAGGTAGTCGCAGCTTGGTGAAGAAGATACAGCCTTCTACGTAGTGTTGGAGCAGATCTGGACGTGAACGGGAGATGCCAAGACAGACCAGACAGTCTCCCTCACTCCGTCTTCCTTCTCTCCTCAGCCTCCTTGGTTGCAACACATGCAGTAGGTGGAATGAAACTGGCGTCGTCGACACTGGATTTGGATCGGACCTATGTACAGGCAGCCTGTCGGCGTATCGGAACCGATGCCTCGAAAGGGGACCCTACTGGCCCTATTTATAGGCACAGGACTGGTCATCACATTTTTGGTGTGTTTTCAGTCCAAACGGTTTGGCAGATATTTTTGCTCAAACGGTCTTGTAAACCGTTAATGGACAAACAGTTTTGGCTTCCTTCGGTTTGGAAACTAAATGGGACCAAACGGTTTGATAGACCATTTTCCTATCAAACGATTTTGAGCAAAGTTGGGAAAACGGTCTTGGACAGAGGCAAGCGGTTTGTAAACCGTTTGATATCAAACGGTTTGGAAACCGTTAATAAGGAAATAATCGTTGCTTCGGTCAATGCTCTAGCCAAACTCAAACGGTCTTGGCAATTGCTGGTCAAATGATCTGAAACCCGAAAGGGGCCACACGGTCTCGTGACACAAGGGCAAACGGTCTGGGACAGACCATTTTCTTTTCTTCAATTGGTTTGAACAGCAAACAAGTTCGTTAGGTCTTGAATTTGGCAGCAACAAACGGTCTGTTGGGTCAAATGATCTAGTAGCCCTCTGATCTATTTGTAATACCAAATGATCTTCAGCCTTCATCTGCAGGTGCAACGGCCGTGGGGCGACCTCATTTGGCATGCGAACCACCTCCATTCGGTCTTGTGTTGGGGGCTACAAATGAGTGTTGGTCGGAGGTTGAAGACGACACACCACGACCGTGGAGAGGCACCACGGTCGTGGTGATGCTACTGCTCCATGGCCGTGCCGCTTTACACGGGCGTGGTGGGTGTGTAATTTGCGTCTGATGGAATTGTGCCACAGCCATGGCATGACACCATGGTCGTGGTGATGCAACTGCCCCACTTCCGTGTTGTCTTGCAGGGGTGTGGTGGGCGAGAGATCAGGCGTTGGGGATGATCCACCATGGCCGTGGCCTCACCACACGGTCGTGGTGATGATAGTAGACCACGGACATTTCTAACCACCATGGCCGTGGTCTAGGCTATGCTTCGAGATCTTGAATTCATGCACTGCTCGATCCCTCGCGGCTGAGTTATGCCTCCAATCGGTCTCTGTTGGGCTATCGGTCTTGAGACCGAATGGGCTCAAATGGTCTTGAGACCGAATGGGCTCAAATGGTCTTGAGACCGAATGGATGGAATTTTCTTGGTTAGATTTCTTGGTAAGATCCAAGGGTGAGTGAAGGTGGACCCCAACTGCTTGTTCAGCTTTATCAAGACCTGCATTAAATCAACATAAATTCAATCAAAACTTTGATAATCAAATTAATTGAGTAAATTTGCATATTATGATGCATTTTGATGTATAATGAGTGAAATAGAACATATAGAGTTGAATTTGTCCCAAAGTGATATTTGAATTCCATGATGAATATACATTCATCTAAATACCCCGAACTTAAACGTTGCTCATCCTCGAGTAACACAAAATCTGAAACAGTCGCCAAATGAATACTTTCAATTCACGTGATTGCCTCCTTTTCACATCATGATTGTTTTCTTTCTGCTCAGTATGACTCAATATCTCAACCTCTTGAGACCACTAAACACATCTTACCATATCTTCGTTCCTAAGTTCGTTTTCCAAAATCACTTCCTCCTCACTATTTCCAACAACAAGCGTGTCAAAGAGTTTTGTAAGAGTCTAGAGGTACCTCTAGAACAACAAGAGTGCATTCGATCTGAAACTGGTGTTTTTCAGGATAGGGTGGGCATTTATTGTGCCATTAGGTAGAAAACGGAGTGAATGGTGGTATGGAAGGAAGAAGTAAATCTCTCATCTATTCGACTCTAGATTTTCTTTTTATTTTCTTTGCAATTTCATTTATTACTTTTTTTGTGCGAATCTCTCCTCTATTCGACTCGAGATTGCATTTCTTTTTGTGTGTGCTTTGGCATCTTTTTATTCGCAAATCTCTCCTCTATTCGAATTGAGATTGCAATTTTGGTGGTATGCCCCAATTTATTTGCGATGGGTATGGAAGAAGCGGATATAGAGGGAAGTGGTGTGCCACCCCGAACTTAGGGTTTGGATTATTTTGGCTATTTTTGTTTCTTTTTTATGGAAGGAGGGGTACGAAGATGATAGAAGAAGTGTAGAAGAGAGTTCAGATCAGAATGCAACTTGATTTACAATTCAGTGCACGGGGTTGTTCTCTTTATCAAACTCCACTCAAATAATGACTTGATGAGGATCCGGTGGGGATTCCATGCTATTGTTCCAAAAACTAGTTAGGAAGCACGACGTGGTTGATCCCTATCAGTTTGACAAACACTTATCATTTTTGTAAAAGTATCATGATGTTAGGAATCACAAGCTTCACAGAATGATTTCAATCAAAAGGCTTGTTTCAAAAAGTGGTCCTTTTGAGGATTTACTTCGAATAAGGAGGATATAATGATTCAAAATACATAGCAGGTTAGTTAGTGACTTTTAATGAAACCAGGAAGTGTCAAAAATTCATCAAGTATCTATTCAATTTCTTTGAAAAACATTAAAGAATTTATGAAAATTTTGAATTTTTTTATCAAGAATGTGATAGTGAAAACTTAAGCATGAAAAGGATGGGTGTAGGTGGAAAGTGAGGTACGTACCACCCACCCTCCACCCCAAACTTAGAGATTTGCTCGTCCCGAGCAAACCCTAAATCCAAGATGGAGGGGGGAAATCACGCCAGAATGACCACCAGATGTGGTTGCATTCCGATCAGCGCGCATCCTCTTATCTGAAAATCTCAAAGGTAAAGAGCAATTAGAACTTAAAATAGCATCTTGCGATGGGAATTTTATTTAATAAAAAATTAACTAGAAGGTAAAAACAAAACTGAAGAAACATTTTGATTTGAAAAGAAAAGTAAAACAAATTTATTGATCGGGTGGCCTCCCGACAAGCGCCTTTGTTTTATGTCGATGGCTCGACTGACTCCTTCAGCTTCATGGTGGATCCTTTGGATTGGTGAGTTCCAGCGTTGCTTTAGTGCCTTTGTCAGTTGAGGTAAAATATCTCTTTAAGCGGTGACCATTTGTTACAAATTCACATGACTTTTCATTACACAATGAGAAGGCACCGTGTGGGGAGATGTTCTTGACGATGTATGGTCCAGACCAGCGTGAGCGGAGTTTTCCTGGGAATAACTTCAACCTTGAGTTGAATAGCAGAACTTGATCTCCCACTTGTATGTATTTTCTTTTTAGATGTCCATCGTGCCAAAGTTTTGTGTGTTCTTTGTAGGTTCGTGCATTCTCATAATCTGTCATCCTGAGTTCATCCAGCTCTTAGAGTTGCAGAATTCTGGTTTGGCCTGCTTCTTTCATATCAAAGTTTAGTTGTTTAATTGCCCACCATGCCTTATGTTCCCAGTTCGACTGGCAGGTGGCAAGCCTTTCCATATATTAATCGAAAAGGTGTAGTCCCAAGGGGAGTTTTATAAGTAGTGCGATAGGCCCATAATGCGTCATTGATTTTCACCGACCAATCTTTCTGATTGCGGCTTACTGTCTTTTCTAAGATACTCTTGAGTTGACGATTAGAAACCTCCACCTGTCCACTTGTCTGTGGATGGTAGGGTGAGGCTACCTTGTGAGTAACACCATACTTTCTTAGCAATTCTTCAAAGCTTCTTTCAAGAAAATGGGAACCTCCGTCGGATATCACCGTGCGTGGGATGCCAAAACGGGGAAAGATAATACCCTTGAACAATTTGATGACTGGTTTGGAATCACTAGTGACAGTTGGTATGGCTTCAACCCATTTTGAGACGTAGTCCACCGCCACTAGGATGTATGAAAATCCATGAGAAGATGGGAATGGACCCATGTAGTCCACTCCCATACATCGAATATCTCTACTTCTTGCCATAGATACAACGGCATCTCATCTCTCTTTGTTATATTTCCTGATCTTTGACATTTGTCACGTGATAGGACAAAGTCATAGGAATCCTTGGATATGGTTGGCCAGAAGAATCCACATTGCAAAACCTTCAAGGCAGTCTTTTTAGAGGTCATATGTCATCCCACTGGTCCTGAGTGACATTGTTCCAAAATAAGTTGAGTTCTTCTTCGGTGATACATCGTCTATACAGACCATCAACACATAGTTTAAAGAGATATGGCTCATCCCAGTGATATTTCTTTACATCATGCATGAACTTCTTCAGTGCATTCCCGGTGCATTGAGGATGGATAACCCCAGCAGCAAGGTAGTTCACAAAATCCGAGTACCACGGTATAACTTCTGAGACCTTCATTAGTTGATCATCCAGAAGTGAATCATTAATTAGAATCTTCTCAGTATCCTGAGTGTGGATGCGACTGAGGTGGTATGCTACAACATTCTCTGTACCCTTTTTATATCTTATCTCTAAATAAAATTCTTTTAATAGGAGGATCCATCTAATCAACCTGGGTTTTGCATCTTTCTTTTCTAGAAGGTAACAAATGGCGGCGTGGTCTGTGTAGACAATGACCTTCAAACTAATTAGGTAGGATCTGAACTGGTCAAAGGCATACACGACTGCTAGAATTTCTTTCTCGGTAGTTGCATAATTCCTCTGGGCTTCATCGAGAGTTTTTGATGCATAATAGATCACATAGTGTTTCTTCTCTATATATTGCCCTAAAACAACGCCCACAACATAGTCACTGGCATCACACATAATTTCAAAAGGGTGGTCCCAATCGGGAGCTCTAATGATGGGGGTGGTTGTAAGGGCCTATTTTAGTGTTTTGAAGCTTTTGACACATTCTTCATTGAAATTGAAATCAGTATCCTTTAGTAATAGATTCATCATTGGCTTCGTTATCTTGGAAAAGACCTTTATGAATCTTCTGTAAAATCCTGCATGACCTAGGAAAGCACAGTCTTCTTTTACATTTGTTGGGATAGCCAGTTTAGAAATCACTTCAATCTTGGCTTTATCTACTTCAATTCCTCTATTCCTGACCCTATGGTCGAGGACAATGCCTTCCTTTACCATAAAGTGGCACTTTTCCCAATTCAGCACAAGATGTGCTTCTTCACAATGTTTGAGGACCAGGGAGAGGTGCTTTAGACATGAATCGAATGAATCTCCGTAAATAGAAAAATCATCCATGAAAACCTCCATAATTGTTTCAGTAAGACCAGCGAATATGGCAGCCATGCAACGTTAGAAAGTTGCGGGTGCATTACAGAGACCAAACGACATTCTTTTAAATGCGTATGTTCCGAATGGGCAGGTAAAAGTTGTTTTCTCTCGATCATCTGGATGTATGGGTATTTGATAGAATCCAGAGTTACCGTCAAGATAACAAAAATATTCTTGGTGAGCCAACCTTTGTAGGACTTGATCAAGGAAAGGCATTGGAAAATGATCTTTTCGAGTTGCCTTGTTCAATTTTCTATAATCTATGCACGTCCTCCACCCTGTGACTGTTTGAGTGGGGATGAGTTCATTTTTTTCATTCTGTATAATAGTTGTTCCACCTTTCTTCGGGACTACATGCACTGGGCTCACCCATGGCGAATCTGGCATCAGATAGATTATTCCAGCAGTGAGCAATTTAATGAGCTCACGACGGACCACTTCCTTCATATTTGGATTCAATTTCCGTTGATGCTCAATAGTAGGCTTGTGATCTTCCATCATAGGGATCTTGTGCATACACAGTGCTTGACTGACCCCAGTGAGGTCACTCATTTTATAACCGATGGATTTCTTTCTTTCCCTTAATTCCTTCAGGAGTTTATCTTCTTGCTCAATTATTAGATCGAAATTTATAATAACTGGGCAAACTTTGGAATCATCTAGAAACACATACTTCAATCCCTCAGGCAGGGGCTTCATTTCGGGAGCCTCTGGGTTTTTGCATGTTTCTTCTATAGTTTCCATAGCTTTGAGTTCTTCACTAGTGGCTTCAACGTCTTCTTTAGCAGAGTTGAGGGATTCGATGCAATCCTTTACTTGTTCGTCAATTTGTTCATCAGCTGATGGGTTTGTTAGAGAAACTTCTAAAGGATCGTCTGATTCATGACGCTCGTGAGTCAGAAGTGACATTTGCACAATGCAGTCAATCAGATAGACTTCTTCTTGCATACTTGGTCTTCTCATACTTTCAAAAACTTTAAATTTGAGAGTTTCTTTGCCTAATCTGAGTAATAAGGTGCCAGCTTCAACATCAATTAGGGCTCTTACAGTGGCGAGGAATGGACGACCAAAGATGAGAGGATATTTGGCGTCTTCTTTTATGTCCATAATGACAATGTCACATGGAACATATGTGTCCTTGCCTACGTTGTCCGGGACATCTTCGAGGATTCCTAACAAATGTTTTATCAAATTGTCTGCAAGCTATATAGTCATGCCAGTAGCAAGCAATTCTGCAAACCCTAGTCTTTTGCATAGGCTAAGTGGCATAATAGAGATGCTTGCGCCGCGATCTGCCAATCCTTTCTTGCATGATGAGTCGCCAATGTGACATGAAATTCCAAAGGATCCCGGGTCTTTTTGTTTCTTGGGCATCTCGCTCAAAATGATATCAAATGTAGTTGTCGCCAGTTTTACTGTCTCATTCTCTTCAGTTATATACTTCCTGGTGAGGAGTGACTTTAAGTACTTTGTCCATGCTGGTATCTCAGCCAGAGAATCTAAAAAGGGTATATCAACATGAAGTTTCTTCATAGCTTCTTTAAACCTATTGAATCTGGTATCGAGCTTTGTTTGCCTTAGATGAACTGGAAAAGGTATACGAGGTTTGTACACAGGGATATCAGGTTTTGGAGTTTCAGCTTCTTCATCTTCTTGAGCAGGCTTCTCAAAATTTCCTTTTTCTGTCTTATCATCTTTTGATTGAGTCTCTTGTGTTGTTGAATCTTGGGCACTCACAGGTTCATCCTCATCTGTAATAACCACACGTGTCTTTTCAGGGGGATCCGAATAGTCTTTCCCTGACCTAGTGGTGACTGCGTTCAACTGTTCAGGATGCTTAGGATTGTTCTCGGGTTGTCCAGCAAAGACTCCAGCAGGTGGCTTTATGCTATCTGTGAGTTGAGCTAATTGAGATTCAATAGCCTTCTGTTGAGCTTGCTGGTTTGCAATCATAGTTTGTTGAGTTTTCAACATCTTTTCAATGGTTGTTAACTTTTCCTCAAAAGAGACAGGTCCTGCTTGCTGTCCTTGCTATTGATTATGATTATGGTACTGAGAGTTGTTTTGATAATTATTGTAGTTTCTATTCTGAAAGTTCCCCTTGAAATTTCCTTGATGCCCAAAATTCTGTTGTTGATTATACTGGAATCCTGGTGGGCCTCGTGTCTGGTTGTTCGAACCAAATTGATATGAGTTTACTGCTCGAGAGGGTTTTCCATATTGAAATCTTAGATGATTCCTATTTTGATTCAGATTGTAGTAACTTTGACCAGGGATGGTTTTAACAACGTTAAGATTTTCCATTTGACCATTGTCTCCTTGGCCACATACATTGCTCAGAACAACATCATAAAGAACATTGCATGATAAATTGGAGTGACCAGTGCTCTTACATGCTTCATAGAACAGGGAAGTGGACTTGACCTGTTCCGATTGTCGAGTGGGTGGACGTCCTCTTCCAATAGCAGCAAGAGATGATTCAATATGGTCTTGCTTGACAACTAAGAGTTTCAAGGTTTCAGCGATGGATTTGTACTCGGGAGTAGCTTCGGCCATAGATACTTTCAAAACTCCTTTACCTACAAATCTACCCCAAGTTGCTTGATTTTCTACTCCCAGGGTGACGACTCTCCATGCGTTGTCATAACTTTGACGCATGAAGTTTCCTCCAGATGAGGAATCTAGGAATCTCTTAATATCATCATCCACAACCCTATAGAAAATCTCAATGAGTTGGTTCTTGGGAATTCCATGGTGTGGACACTTGCGTAGAAGCTCTTTGTATCTATCCCAAGCTTCAGAGAGGGTTTCTCCAGGTACTTGAGTGAAATTTGTTATTCTCCCTCTAATTTCATATGTGAGAGATGGAGGATAAAAATTTTCTAGAAACACATTTTGCAGTTGTTCCCAGGTGGTCATGGGTATTTCACTTTGCAATGAATTATACCAACTTATAGCTCTATCAGCAAGGGAATACTTGAAGAGACGGAGTCTAATGGCATCATCTGTGACTCCATTTTTTTTGTCATGGCACATAGATCAATAAATCTCAGAAGATGTTCTTGGATATCTTCTCCTTGCTTATCATAGAAAGGGTTATTCTGAAGCAGGGTGATCCAATGCGCTCTTATCTCGAAATTAGTAGCATTGATAGGAGGATGTTGTACTGGATGATGAACATTTGCATCTTTCGGAATTGAGAACTCTCTAAGATCCTTTTGTAGTTTAGCTGCTTGCACAACTACTTGTGATGCTAGGATTTCCTATTGAACCGTAGCCCTGGCTTCTTGCATGAGCCTCTCTCTCTGTGCATTGATAGCTTGAGCCACCCTTCGGTCCACCTCTTCTTCTTGAGCCATCCTTGCTTGATTTTCTCTGATCTGTCGATGAAAGGTTCTATCTATCTCAGGATCAAAGCTCACTGCTAGTCAGGGGCTATCTGAATGGTGCATGCACTACGCCTTGGATTGTGCCTGAGATAGAAAGATTTTGAAAGTGAGAACCACAGAGTAGAGTCAAATTTCAACTAGATGATCGATTGTGTCAAAATAAAAAAGCAAAATCCTAAATTAGTCTTAAAAGAACTATATTTGACTAACTAATTCCGTTGTCCCCTGCAACGATGCCAGCATTTGACATGGCATTTTATCGCACTAACAAACTCACTCGGGGTTGAAATCCCCGAGCTTTTACCAAAACCAAAGTGAAATAATACCACCCGCAAGCAGACGGGTCTTATCGTAGTATAGTTAAGGATCGAACCCAAAGGACAACATTTTGAAGAATCTTTGTCAGTCTAGTCTTGTAACGTCTATCTCGAGAAAACAAGATTAACTAATGCGGAAGCGTTCACTAAGCAGCAGATTACCAAAAATCACTAAAAATTAAAACTTTTTGTGAAGCGATCTTTAAATGGTAAAGCTTTTTCATAAAGCAACGTGATAAGTTATTTACAAACTGATCCATCAGTACATCTCTGTAAGGTCATATCTCGAGATTACAATCATCAACTACCATGTTAACTATATAAGGCAAGATACAGAAATCTCGAGGTACTGGACCAAAAACTCGAAAGCACTAACTATTACTCCAAGGACCTGAGAGTATAGAGACGACACATAGGACTCTAACTACATATATATGTGGAATAACAGCCAGTGTCTCCACTTGAAACTTCACTGCTGTCCCTGGTACTGTTGATGCTGCCCTTCACCTATTGAAGGATTTCTACCTCCTCACCCACGTCCACCTAAAAATATGTTTCCCACGGGGTGAGACAATTATAAAATTGTCCCAGCGAGAGATATAACTCTTCGCCAGAAACATAATTATTGCATCTTAAGAGAATAAATGCACACAAAGAAGCTATATTTGTCTAGGAGTAGTTAAAACAATGTTTAACAGATTAAACCATTCTTCCTATTAAAGCAATACAACTATAATTTGATAAACCCATATGTCATTTATCTTTTAAGAAATAGAAGAACATGTATGACATTTATTTACTATAAAACCATTATTACAACACTAACTCTCTTCAGACTTAGATCATATATCTAATGTCTGACATTATTATTGGGGAGTCATGGCCTGTAGCCATACTTTTTCTCACAAAGTGTTAGGATCTCAATTCCTCAACTTATCAAGTACCTTTCTAAATTTATCATCATGATTATAGAATCTAGGTACTTGAACTCATAATTTACCATTCACTAGGTATCATAGCATATCATTATACTTGAAGCATGTAAAGTAATTTCAATACATAAGATATCATAATCCTTACCTGGATATGATCACCTCTTTATGAAAACATACATGATCAATATTTACTAATAACATTTATATTGTATCATAGCAGCACAATACAGGTTCTTCTCAAATTATATATGTGATACCACGACTGTGCTACCTTGCACGGTCGTGCAACAAAGGACTCACCACGACCGTGTCATAATACCACGAATGGTTTCTAGGGTTAGGATTCTCATTTAAACCAAATAGAGTTATTCAACCTCTTAACTAGATTAGGAATAGTGATTCCAATCTCATTTCTCAATCATGGAGTTTCATGCTTAAAAGCATAACTCAGAATTAGGGTTACTTGTTCATATCATCACATCTCCCTAGATTAGGGTTTACTATTCACATAGCATCACATTACCCTAGATTAGGGTTTACTATTCACATAGCATCACATTACCCTAGATTAGGGTTTACTATTCACATAGCATCACATTACCCTAGATTAGGGTTTACTATTCACATAGCATCACATTACCCTAGATTAGGGTTTACTATTCAAATAGCATCACATTACCTAAGATTAGGGTTTACTATTCACATAGCATCACATTACCCTAGATTAGGGTTTACTATTCACATAGCATCACATTACCCTAGATTAGGGTTTACTATTCACATAGCAGTGAATTGATATCATACCATCATTATGTATGAAGATTACTTCCATTCATGTCTTCACTTAGGTTAAGATTCATTGATCATCATAATTAGGGTTTCCATGATCCCATTGTAAAGGATCATACCCCTAATTATGTGTATTCATACATGTTGGAAGTATATTACTTGATTCTCATTCATATTAGGAGTCTTCTCTCCCCTATTATTATTAGATGATGTTTACATCTCTTATAATTAGGTTAGGTCAATTCAACCTTGGTAACATAAGTCACATTATTACTACAATGTTCATTAGGGTTTGCTTGATCAAGAGGTGTTGACTACTTAAACCCATCAAGGGTACTTTAGTAATGTTCACCATTGATCATAACATGCTTCAATCAACTAATTACTTGTTCCCTTAATGTCTTTAGGTATCATTAGGATTTATATTAACCAACCATTAAACCATCTAAGCCTTTAAAGAATTAAGCATTCTTGACCTTAAAAGACCCCAAACGGTTTTGCACTTTCAACCTCCAAACGGTTTGAAACCGCATGACCACCAAATGGTCTTGAGACCGTTTGGTCCCAAACGGTCTTGAGACCGTTTGGTCCCAAACGGTCTTGATACCATTTGGACTCAAACGGTCTTTAGACCGTTTGGTCCAAACACCCTCAAAACCGCATGGACCAAAAAATGTATTAACACTTCCAATTGAGTTAGGGTTTTCAATGTTGAACCCCTCAATCGTTCATGCCATGGTTAACCATTTATCAATTGAGCCAATTAAGTTAATACTCAACTGATTTGACCCTAAATTGATCCTCAATTGATCACCAATTAGGGTTTGGATGGATTGGATTAGGGTTGGAATTGATCATCCTTCAACATGCATCAATATGAGCTTAATTGATGTTGAACCTATTGAACCATCACTCAATTGGGTCATGACCTGACCCCAAACGGTCTTGAGGTCGTTGGGATAACCTCCAAATGGTCTTGAGACCATTTTCCCATCATATCATCAACATCCAAGTTAACCAATTAAGGTTTGGATCATTGGATTGATCATCAAATCAGCAATTGATTGCACTTTAACTTATTAACATTGGATCATCAATTGCTTAACCATACTCACCCATGGACCTTCAAACGGTCTTGGGTGACCTCCAAACGGTTTTGAGACCGTTTGGATGAGCTCCAAACGGTCTTGAGACCGTTTGGCTCATCCAACCCTTGGATTCTAGTGAAAAATCATTAGGGTTTGAGCTATTGAGTTGATCATCAAATCAGCACTTAATTGCAAAGTGATTTGGTACCTTTAGACCTTCAATTGTTCAACCATGCTTAACCCTAGACCTACAAACGGTCTTGGGTGATCCCCAAATGGTCTTGAGACCATTTGGGTCAATCAACCCAAAACATCAACTTATTTCAATGCAAAATCAGCACTTAGCCGATTAGGGTTAACACCATATCTTTTGTCCTTCAAACACTTAACCATATCCAACCATAGACCTCAAAACGGTCTTGGGTGACCCCCAAACGGTCTTGAGACCGTTTGGGTGATCCCCAAACGGTCTTGAGACAGTTTGGGCTAAATAACCCAAAAAGTCAAATCAATCAAGTTGAAAATCATCACTTAATCCAATTAGGGTTTGCCTAATTGATTAGCCTTCAACTCATGATTCCTTTGGAATTAACCTATAAAATTTGGTGGGTTATCAAACAAAATAATTAGGAACAGGAATTTCAAACGGTCAACCCTTGGTCAACTCCCTCAAACGGTTTTGAAACCGTTTTCCCAAAAAGGTCAAGTTAATCAGGTTGGAAATCAGCACTTAATCCAATTAGGTTTACCTAATTGATTGGCCTTCAACTCATGATTCCTTGGGAGTTAACCTATAAAATTTGGTGACTTATTAAACAACATAATTATGAACAGTAATATAAAACGGTAAACCCTTGGTCAACTCAACCAAATGGTCTTGGAGACCGTTTGCTCCAACCGACCTTGTGAAACCATTTGCCCTTCAAACGGTTTTGCAAACCGTTTGCCCCAAACAGTTTTGCAAACCGTTTGGCCAAGGGGGGGGGCAAGACCATTTTCTAAAGTAGCATGGGTTTTCATGCCCCCTTCTTCTTCCTCTAGATCAAGGCATGTTCTCCACAGTTTTTCTTGCAAGAGTGCAAAGAAGGATGGAGGGAAGAAGAACAAGCAACGTTTGCAAGAAAGAAAGATGCATAAAAAAGTTTAAGGGTTTAGAGTTATAAAACCCACATTAGAACCAGCTCTAGAGCTCCAAGCTTTGAAGCTTTAATGGTGTCTTGAGCTCCATAGGTCGCCCAAGGTTTCTTCTTCAATAATTGGTTGGAAAGGATGGCTAGAAAGAAGAACTAAATAAGAAAAACTAGCAAACCAACCTTGTATCATGATTTCCTCCATGAATCCGAGCTAGATAGTGGTTAAGCTTACAAAACTCTACTTGGCCGTTCTCCTCTGCTCCTAAGGCCCTTCCTTAGTCGGCCACAACAAGAGATAAGTGAAGAGAGAAAGGGAAACGATCCCTTGGTGTAAGAGAAAGGTGTATATATACTTTGGGCATGTTTTCAAGATAAGGACAATCTTTGCTTCTAGTTCTCATATGGGTCCTTCTCTCCTTCTTGGCCATGCCCCTCCTTTCTAAAATTAAGCAAAACTCATTCTTTAACTAAGGTTTAGAGGAAAAGAAGCCAAACATCCTTCTAAGTTGCACACATAAAAGGGTCATTTTGCTTACAACTTAGTTATTTAATTGCAAGGGTTTTCCTTCTTATTTGATTAGTCAAATGAAGCGCCCTCTTCATCACTTTTACTCTAATTGATGCCAAGAGTCATAAAAGATACTCTAAAAGGTATATTTTACATGTTACACCCCAGGTTTTGGGTAAATTGCACTTTACACCAAAACTAGGTTTTTAAAGTACAAGGATTGCTCTACAAGCTATATTTTGGTGCCCAAACTTGGAGAACCCATAACACTTCATCATATTCATTATTATGATGTCTAATCATTAGAGGAACATCTAAACATGTGCAATTTGCAAGTTAACCCCTCTAATTGGGTAATTTGCACATAGGTCCCTATTAAACAATATAATCTTACAACATTGTTCAAAAAGGGCAGAAATGAAAATATAGATTCTTCTAAAGCTTTAAGGACATATCAAGGGTTAACCACAAGACTCTAATCATAATTTTAAGCAAAACACCTAGGGTTAGTTCATAACCCAGATCAGGGGTGTTACAAGTCTAGTTTGAGTTAAGGCTAATATTTAAAACGAGTGGTTGATTTGAGGTTACTTAAACTAATTGAAAGAAAGTAAAAGATGAATTAAAGTTGGGTTTAGATCAATGATATGGAATCGCTGGGATGGAATTGGGTTTCACCATCACTACACATGCAAACACATTCAATCGCAAACAATCCAGGCAAGATATATCAATCCAAATAGAGCTGTTGCAGAACCCCCCGTACAGGCGTTAGGTTTGCATAAGCATCACCTTAGGCATCAGATGTCTCATCACCAACCAGATCACTTACTTACGGATCTGAAGATACAGAAATCCAATGAAGGTTGTGAGATCCCTATACAGGCGTTAGGCACACAGAAGCATTACTGAAGGCTAGATGGCTCGTACCCTCACGGATCATACACTTACGAGTTACGACCTCGAAGAAATCCCATTCTATTTCTAGTTTGGGAGTCAACCACATTAATCAATAAGAAAGCAGGTGATAGATCTACAAACTAACATCGACGATAAACAAAGACGATACAAAATCCAACTAAGGTTGTGGTCCTCCCTGAGGGATGTTTAGACCACAGAAGCATCACTGTAGGCTAGATGTCTAGTCCCCTCATGGATCATACACTTACGACCTCAAGGAATCTTATCAGAAGTTCTCGTCAAAGAGTCGAACTTTGTAAACTGCCATTCTATCCCACATATAGAAGATTTGGCAATATAGGAGAGAACAAGATGAAAGAAAGTAGATAATCAACTACGAACATACCAATTAATAATGAAATAGAAAATTATATACTTTGCCATGGAGAGTTTTAACAAAAGAACATGATTGCATGGGCAGCGGGGCTAGTCCCCGCACCCCAGCAAAAAGGTACTACTCGCTCATGATGTGAGAAACAAGAAGAATAAGAAAGAGAGAGAAATCCACCATGAACTCGGTGCAGAAGGTAGTCACGGCTTGGTGAAGAAGATACAACCTTCTACATCGTGTCGGAGCAGATATGGATGCAAACGGGAGATGCCAAGACAGACCAGACAGTCTCCCTCGCTCCGTCTTCCTTCTCTCCTCAGCCTCCTTGGTTGCAACACGGGCAGTAGGTGGAATGAAACTGGCATGGTCGGCACTGGATTTGGATCCGACTTGTGTACAAGTAACCTGTCGGCATCCTAGAACCGATGCCTCGAAAGGAGACCCTACTGGCCCTATTTATAGGCACGGGGCTGGTCATCATGTTTTTGGTGTGTTTTCAGTCCAAACGATTTGGCAGATATTTTTTCTTAAACGGTCTTGTAAACTGTTAATGGCCAAATAGTTTTGGCTTCCTTCAGTTTGGAAACTGAATGGGACCAAACGGTTTCACAGACCGTTTGCCTATCAAATGGTTTTGAGCAAAGTTGGGCAAACGGTCTTGGACATAGGCAAATGGTTTGTAAACTATTTGATATCAAACAGTTTGGAAACCGTTCATAAGCAAACGGTCGTCGCTTTGGTCAACACTCCATCCAAACTCAAATGGTCTTGGCAATTGCTGATCAAATGATTTGAAACCTGAAAGGGGCCACACGGTCTCGTGACACAAGGGCAAACGGTATGGGACATACCATTTGCTTTTCTTCAATTGGTTTGAATAGCAAACGAGTTCTTTAGGTCTTGAGTTGGGTAGCAGGAGACGGTCTGTTGGTTCAAACAATCTAGTAGCCCTCCGATCTATTTGTAATACCAAACAATCTTCGGCCTTCATCTGTAGGTGCAATGGCCTCAGGGCGACCTCATTTGGCTTGTGAACCACCTCCATTCGGTCTTGTGTTGGGGGCTGCAAATGAGTGTTGGTCGGAGGTCGAAGATGACGCACCACGGCCGTGGAGAGGCACCACGGTCGTGGTGATGCTGCTGCTCCATGGTCGTGCCACTTTACACGTGCATGGTGGGTGTGTAATTTGCCTCTGATGGTGTTGTGCCACGGCCGTGGCGTGACACCACGGTCGTGGTGAGGAAACTGCCCCACAGTCATGTTGTCTTGCACATGCGTGGTGGGTGAGAGCTCAGGCTTTGGGGATGATCCACCACGGCCGTGTCCTCACCACACAGTCGTGGTGATGATAGTAGACCACGACCATTTCTAACCACCATGGATGTGGTCTAGGCTCTGCTTCGAGATCTTGAATTGATGCAATGCTTGATCCCTCATGGCTGAGTTATGCCTCCAATCGGTCTCTACTGGTCTATCGGTCTTGAGACCGAATGGGCACGAACGATCTTGAGATCGAATGGGCTCAAATGGTCTTGAGACCGAATGGATGGAATTTGCTTGGTTAGATCGCTTGGTAAGAGCCAAGGGTGAGTGAAGGTGGACCCCAACTGCTTGTTCAACTTTATCAAGACCTGCATTAAATCAACATAAATTCAATCAAAACTTTGATAATTGAATTAATTGAGTAAATTTGCATATTATGATGCATTTTGATGTATAATGAGTGAAATAGAACATATAGAGTTGAATTTGTCCCAAAGTGATATTTGAATTCCATGATGAATATACATTCATCACATCTCTAAATGGTTGTATCTGTCTCATCTCTTAACCAAACTTCAAGGTATTATATACCATTTTTATCAGAAAAACGTCACCTTTCTAATGATACTAATATCTACTTCTGATTTCATATGTTCAGTCTCTAATTTGGTGAAAATGGAGTCTTTATGATCTTATTCTTATTAATCAATCTGAAGCATGCACCCTATATACCTTTTGGGATGTCTAGCCTTTCAAATCCCCTAAAACAGTAAATCTAGTTTTCTCTTTATATAATTTAGGTCTTGGACCCTTTTAAATGAACCGTCATGGTTACTTTGTCCCAAATGTTCATTCTTGACAAAAGGTGACTCTTTAATGCA
Organism: Alisma plantago-aquatica; assembly: GCA_963693085.1. NCBI lineage: Eukaryota > Viridiplantae > Streptophyta > Magnoliopsida > Alismatales > Alismataceae > Alisma > Alisma plantago-aquatica. The sequence continues at coordinate 197,737,141 of OY856412.1, forward strand.
ACTTGTTTATGTATATGAGGTTTTGACCTACATTAATCATCATACCATGATTGAACTTTGAAATCAGTAATCTAACTTGGGTTTTACACTCTTTTAGACTAAAACCCCATGCTTATACACGAGGTTTGCCATGTATGACATCAAGTACATACTTTATGGCCTAATATGTGATGTTTAAGTACCTACATGATTGAACCTCTTTTTCTTACGCAAATGTGATCCTAAACATTTAACAACATATGATTTTCCTCCAGACCAAACCTTATATGACTTGTGGCACTAAATCCCATGTAATACACTCATGTACCTTTGATTACTTGTAACATGATTATGACTCCTAACTTGTTCTAGATGCATCTATGGTGTGTTTAGCTATAACCTTGTTAGATCTTTTTAAAATGTTATTCCATGATGGCTTAATGACTTCAAATTAGTAGAATCTTCTTGCTACAACTCTACACCCTAACTTGTTCTACTTAATGCTTCTACGACTTTGAAATGTACCAATCTTGCTTGTAACAATCTAGTATGAATAGTTATTTGTTGTATGCTCGATTCATTACTAGTAATAATTTTTGATGATCCCAATGATCTCAAAATCAGAAATAATCTCTTGATTATATCTAATCCAATGTGGATGGTTCACTTATAACTAGGACTTAATGATGATACTTGTGATATATGGATTCATTGCATGCATGTTGGGACTTTGGAAACTATGCTCAAACTAAGTAAAACCTAGATCTAGGGTAGAATCCACTACTCTTATGATGTTTAGTTTATCAAACCCTTTTGATCTAAAACACCATACTATATCTTTTTCTATAGGGTTCCCTTGGTTTGGATCATCTCTAGGAATCTTACTCAAGAATCATAACTTGTAAGGTACGCTTACTCTCTTGACCCTACTATGGTATTAGCTTGCTTGTATGTATGCTCGTATGAATGCTTGGCTACTTACTTACTTTTTTGAGCTATTGCTCCTATGAATACTACTTTCATGTTTGGTCATCATATGTTGACAAAGCTTGAACATATATAAAGAAATACACTTTAATATATTGGATAAAGAAACCTAAAATATACTTTGTATAAGAGATTGTCGTCAAGTTTCCTCTCCTTGTTTCTTGTTCATGCTTACTACTCGATCTAGACAAGCATTGTTTATATATCCTTAAACTATTTACATGCCTTTTCATACCGTACTTAATGCTTCAATATTAATATATTGTGTTTATTGAATTTTTAGTTGACAAATGAAGATCCGCTGCACTCAAGACTCACAAATTAGAAATGAAAAACCAATGGGTATTCTTGATATAGAATTGGGTACATGTTTCTCTATCCCCCTTCTAGCATCTTGCTATATCTTGATAGCTTTTACATATATACTTCGTGTGTGATACATGTGATGAGATCCATTCTAGGGACGGACACCCCAGTCCACTCCCCTTTGTCTGTGTTGCTATTAGGAGTGTGGACTTAGGGTAACAAATAATTCTATGACAAATGGTATCAGAGCCAAACACATAGGCCTCTATATATGTTGAAGGCATAACACATCTTAAGAACCTAGGGAGGACTAAAATCCTTTCCCTAAAGATTAGAGAGTCTTTTAGCATCTCACCTCTTCTTTAAGGACTACCTAAGCTGCCCACATAGATAATGAAAAGTTAGTCTTCTCATCTCCTCATGTGACTCCTCTCTCATTACTATTAATCACATGATTTCTCGATTTAGGGTAGCTTATACAGGGGAAAACTAAATTTTTTGAACTCATGAAAGTTAATTTAGATGATAATGCCATGATCTGATCTTAAATTGAAAACTCTATTTGATGCAATAAAGTACTCTTGTAGGTGACGTACCCATATGTAAAACCTAACATCATGTGGACTCAATTTCACTCGACTTTATTCAAGTGCTTTCAATGGTCGAGGTAAATTCTAGTTATGGTGAAATAAGGCAGAACTCTTGTATTACACCTCATGTTTGATGAGGTCCCTAGAGATTAAATGTATACTGCCCTATTGTTAATTAAACATCAAACATAGTTAAGCAAACGTTTCCCTAATTTGATATTTGCAATGATCATGCCACAAAGTGATCAAGTCTTTGGAACCCTAGATCATGATGTGGAGACTGGGTATAAGAGGCTTTTCCCTATTGGTTTTTATGTCTCTTTGTAAGCTCAATTTTGAATAAACATGACGGACATAGATATCACTCTTGCCCTATTATGCTCAGACTCTTGAGTTCTCAATTTGATTTCTCAATTTAAGTTTTTGATTACCAAAACTACCCTTACATTGATCTGGAAATCTTGATTTGATGATGATCTTGAATATGATGATATTGACTAAGCTCGTGTTTGACTTCCTGGGATGACCAATGTCTAAATCATTCATCAACCTCAAATAGCTGACTAAAAAAATCGACGTTGATACCACAAAATTTTGCTCAATCATTGCTCGATTAATGTATATGGATGAATGATCACCCCTATAAAGGTGAGTTAACCAATCAGTTTAAGATTTGAGGTAACCTAGAACACCACCTAAAATTTGAAGGATTCAATATACAAAGCATGAAAGAACATACATTGAGTATAAATCTTTAAACCCATCTATGCCATCTCTATGGGACGCAAGGAAAAGTCACTATGGAAGTGGCTGATAGTAGAAGACCAAGCCTAGGAGGGAAGGTGAAAATGAATACCAAGACTAGAAGGGAAGGTCACCAAGAGGCCAAGCCCAGGAGGGAAGGCCAACATGAAGACCAAGCCCAAGAGGAAGGTCACCAAGAGGCCAATCCTAGGAGGGAAGGCCAACATGAAGACCAAGCCAAGGAGGGAAGGTCACTGAGAAGACCAAACCAAGGAAGGTTGTCATGAGCCCCATGTTGGGACATAAATAAAAGATGTTCACCTTAAGAGATGGATACAATCTGAGTTAAAGAATTACACATAAAATAATGCACTCAAACGTTGTTATAGAAACCTAAAGAAAAATGAGAATGACATCTCAACATAAAACATAAGAAGGGTAGATCCCTAAGTCACCCCTATGGTCTAAAATAAGATCCTAAACCCTAGATTTGAAATGTTTGGACCTATGACTTTGATGTCCAAACTTGACTCTAGATATTTATATATGAAGTCATGACTCATGGTTATTGATCTTGGTTTTCAATTGACTCCTATGATCACCCAATTTGAATCTTGAGATCACCCTTGATATATGACAAATGACTTTCATGTTCCCAAATCTCAAAATTTTGAAATGATGATCATGATGATTCACTCAATTTATGACTTAGGGTTAAGCTCCATGTGGACTAGGGTGAGACCTTCTATCTATTAAGAACACAAAATTACTCTATTGAAATAAGATATCTGTCTCAAATTTTTGAAATACAAATCTTGATCATGGACTTATAACCCCACCTAGGCTAATTTAGAAGTTATAACCCTAAGCATTGGGAACAAGAGGCATGTCTTACCCTTGAACTCTACACGATTGACTTGAATGTGATCTCTCCAACTTTGGTGATATATAGGATAATCTCTTGAAATAGTGACTCATGTGAAGATACTCCCAATTTGATGACTTATGTAATTATAAGTTGACCATGATGCTTGATTGCTTGATTTTGGAATAAGATGGATATTGTAAGTGGTAAGGATACCTTATGAGAATACTATGATGATCTAGTTGTTTAATAAGGAAACTCAATCTCAATTGATGACTTGACTTAATTTTGGGGACAAAATTTCTTTTAAGGTGGGGAGGATGTGATAGACTAGATCTTTCTCTCTTCTCCATTACGTAACTCCAAACCCCGCCTCATTCTATGTTCTTGTCTTTATTTCAATTTTATAATTGAACTGATTTGATGCATTATAGGTAACTATTGAGTGCAATTGATACCTTGGGGACACTCAATTTGACCCTAATAAAATTTTCAACCATATCATACATCATTATCATTCCCTTGAAATTCGGTCATATCCTTATGAAGTTTCATACTATATTCTTGTGCTCTTGGTGTAGAGTGTGTTCCCACATTTCTAGTGCATGTAGTTTTACTAAAATTGGAGCTCGGATGAGAATTCTATGTCCATTTGAAGATTTGATTCTAAAAAATCTAACCTTAATTAAAGCTTTTCCTATGGTTTTTGGCCTGGAATAACCCCACAGCCCAAATGCACTCTCTTTTCCCTTTCTTCCTTTCTTTGACTCTACTCCCCATTCGACCCCAGCCTGACGGGAGCCATCCAATCTGGGTGAGCCACAGACAAGGGGTGGGATCCAACAGATGAGGCTTATCGACCACCCTATGATAGCTAAGAAACTTTGCTACTCACCTTCTCCATTGACAACGCACCTCACACTCACCATGGGGTTGTCCTGGTGGCACTTTGTCCTTCTTGATGCCTGGCCGAAGCCAATCGAGTGTGCTAGACCTCGCGGCATGGCAGGAGGAGAGATATCCTCCCTCCTTTGCACCTACCAATGACTGTCGACCCTCCACAAACCCTAGGTACCACTTCTCTCACTCAAACATTCTATAAATTTCACCCCCGATCCTCCAGCCTCCGCTCTTCCTTTTTTATTTCATGCCCCAACCTTAACGACACCTCTAGACTTTTCTATCGAGGCCGCTTCCACCCACCCTAGGGTAGGGAGCCCCAAAACGAGGTAGGTGATGAGTTAGCTAGCATCTGATTGGTCACACATGGTTGGGATTCTCTTACTATACTACTCTCTCGCTTTCTCCCACCCTCTCACTCTCTTTGCCACGCTACACTCGGAGACACAGTGCTCCTTTTCTGAGGCCCCACATATAGGCTTCATCGCCCAATCACCACACACTGTGTGTGTCTTGACAGCCACGCAAGTCCCCGCCATCCAGCCCACACATGCCATGTGGCCTGCATCAACCCTGCTCATGCTATGAGATGTAGCCACTGACCAAAGACCGACTAGTCACTCATGACCTCCCACACCCTCTCTCCACTACTCACAGCATCGTCTTTGAGTGAGGATCCAACCACCCATAAATGCCACCCCAAACGCTGACCCCATCCTGACTCAATGCAGAGGAGCGCAAGCCCACTAGTCAAAGTAGCCCAGCCCAGACCGCAACCCTTTTGCGGTCCAGTAAGGTAAATCTCTTAACCTTGGTCCCATCTCTTAATGGTTGTATCTCTCTCATCGCTTAACCAAACATCAAGGTATCATATACCATTTTGATCAGTAAAATGTAACCTTTCTAATGATACTGATATCTACTTCTGATTTCATATGTTCGGTCTCTAATTTGGTGAAAATGGTGTCTTTATGATCTTATGCTTATTAATCAATCTTGAGAATGCACCCTATGTACCTTTTGGGGCCTCTAGCCTTCCAAATCCCCTAAATGAGTAAATCTAATTTTATCTTTATATAATTTAGGTCTTGGACCCTTTTAAATGAACCCTCATGGTTGCTTTTCCCTAAATGTTCATTCCTAAAAAAATGTGACTCTTTTATTCAACTTGTTTATGCATATGAGGTTTTCATAGATTATCATCATACCATGATTGAACTTTGAAAACAGTAATCTAACTTGGGGTTATACACTCTTTTAAACTAAGACCCCATGCTTATACACTAGGATTACCATGTACGACATCAAGTACATACTTTATGCCCTAATATGTGATGTTTAAGTACCTACAGGATTGAACCTCTATTTCTTATGCAAATGTGATCCTAAATGTTTAACAACGTATGATTTTCCTCTAGACCAGATCCTATATGACTTGTGGCATTAAGTCCCCTATAATACACTCATGTACCTATGATTACATGTAACATGTTTATGATACCTAACTTGTTCTACATGCATATGTGGTATGTTTAGCTCTAACCTTGTTAGATGCTTCTCGAATGTTATTCCATGATGGCTTAATGACTTCAAATAATTAGAATCATCTTGATACAACTCTACATCCTAAGTTGTTCTACTTAATGCTTCTATGACTTTGAAATGTAGCAATCTTGATTGTAATGATCTAGTATGACTAGTTATTTGTTGTATGCTTGATTCATTAAAAGTATTCATTTTTGGATGATCCCCATGAACTCAACATCAGAAATGATCTCTTGATTATATCTATTATAATTTGGATGGTTCACTTAGATATATGACTTAATGTTGATACTTGTGCTATATGGATTCATTACATGCATGTTGGGACTTTGGAAACTATGCTCAAACTAAGTGAAACCTAGATCTAGGGTAGCATCCATGTGACTCTTATAATGTTTATATTATCAAACCCTTTTGATCTAAAACACCATACTATATATTTTTCTGTAGAGTTCCCTTGGTTTGGATCATCTCTAGGAATCTTACTCAAGAATCATAACTCATAAGGTACACTTACTCTCTTGACCCTACTATGGTATTGGCTTGCTTGTATGTATGCTCGTATGAATGCTTGGCTACTTACTTACTTGTTTGAGCTATTGTTCTTATGAATACTACTTTCATGTTTGTTCATCATATGTTGACAAACCTTGAACATATATAAAGAAATCCATTTTAATATATTGGATAAAGAAACCTAAAATATACTTTGTATAAGAGATTGTCATCAAGTTTCCTCTCCTTACTTCTTGTTCATGCTTACTACTCGATATAGACAAGCATTGTTTATATATCCTTAAACTATTTACATGCCTTTTCATACCGTACTTAATGCTTCGATATTAATATATTGTGTTTATCTAATATTTAGTTGTCAAATGAAGATTCAATGCACTCAAGACTCAAAGATCATAAATGAAAAAACAATGGGTATTCTTGATATAGAATTGGGAACATGTTTCTGTATCTCCTTTCTAGTATCTTGTTATATATTGTTGTTACTTCTTTTACATATATACTGTTGTGTGATACATGTGATGAGATCCATTCAAGGGAAGGACGCCCCGGTCCACTCACCTTTGGCTGTGTAGCCATTAGGAATGTGGACTTAGGGTAATAATCAGTTCTGTGACAACACCTCTACTTCAGATATACATGCTAATGAGTTGAATGTTACTTCTTCAAAATCTTATATATTGGATACCGGTTGAGGATCTCACATATGTTATAATGTCCAAGATATGAGAAGAATTAATCCTTTAAAGAAAGGATGATGCTGAAAGTATGTAAAGAAAGAGTTGCTGCCGACTTTAGTTAGAACTTGCCAAATTTATCTCTTGCCAAAGGGCTTGTAATAGAATTAAAAAATGTTATTACATATTTTCCATTTATAGAACCATTATCTATATTGTTTGGACAAGAATGGATTAACATTTCATATAATGTATTATGAATGTTTCATTTTAAAGATAAGATCTTTTGTGGAAGTGTGCAGATGTATCATGTTTTATATTCATTAGTTCTAGAGACAAACATATATGACATAAATACTAAAAGGATAAGACTCGATAACTCAAACTGTAACACCCCAATATTTATCTCACATGAGAAGAATATTTTTTTTAACTTGGGAGTGTCACAAGCATGATACTTCGAAATAATAGTGTATATATTCTCATACATTCTAAGAATACGAACTTGGTTACTTGAAACTTTATAAGAAAGACTAAATACATGGAGCAAAAGCCTGCAATCTATTTATCATTTTGGATCGTGTAGATCATGCCCCACCAAACAAACCTCTCTTCAAACTATTAATGAGTCCTTTATCTTGACCGATCTTCCTGAAGTTTAGTACATGCAGACATCTCGTCCCCAACCATGCACAAAGGGAAACCTAGGTTAGATTAATTGGCATTCAATTTCTAATAAGAGAAACATGTATTTACTATAACTGAAAGCTAAACTAATATATGAAAGTTGTATACTTATATTGAATCGATGTGTATTTTATTTATGTCTTTTATCTAATTTGTGGCCACCATTAAATGATAAGTCCTGCTGAATTGGGGTATCTATCCCCTGAATTGGTACCAAAGTTCTTAGAATTGGCACTACATACCTCCAAATGACACAGAGGTGTCTATGAAGTGGTGTTGCTACACCCTGAATTGGTACTAAAGTACCTCTAAATTGGAGTAAACACTCCTCTGAATGGACAACTCATTCCTCTGAAATGGAAACACATGCCTCTAAATCGTCCCAGTACTAACTAAATGGGGACTTATCATATAACGTTTTATGTGAAGGTTCTGACTTAATTATCTTAACTCTAAACTTATTGAATTCTGAATCTAAATATATATTATAGTAAAGATGAATATTGATAATTGAACATGTACTAAATTCTGAATCTAAATCTGAAGCTGAGCTCTTAATTTTTGAGCTAAATATAAATCTGAATTTGACGTTTGATATTCTTATTATCTGATAAATCTTAATCTGAAGCATTTATTTAATAGATGACTTCATTAAATTTTGATGTCTGGTGTATGACATCTAAGTCTAAGGCTTGAGGAAATAAATGTAATTGAATCTAAATCTAGATATAAAATTTGATATACTTATTTTCTATATAAATCTTAATCTAAAGCTCTTAAATTTAACAATTATACAAAAAAAAATTTTGAGCCTAAGTGTGACAACCTAAATTTTCTTGTTCCTCTATTGTACTTTTTCTATCTCTCTCTTCAAGTGACCCTTGTACATTATTACATATCAATTCCAAGGTTGAAATGCTTGGTTGGTCTATGTTGGCCACTATATACATTATGTGTAAAGGTGTGACATTAAATTGAATGTTTGACTTAAGTTCAAAGTTTTAGTGTTCATTGTCTTGCAAATAAATTGGTACCCACCTTCAAATTATTTTGGCACTTTGGTGCATGATAACCTGTAGAGCTTCCTATTATGGAAATATATGTGCAAAAATTGTGTAAAACAAATCTCTGAATACTGAGATATAGCCTTTCAAGGTTTGGACTATTAAACATACTTTTAAACCAATTTTAGTGGAGCTCTTGGGCCGACCCTTTTGGCCCATAAGTCACACACAATCAATGAGAGAACTTGTGCCTTCAACCTTCCTCTTTAGGAAAGAATTGTAACGTAGGCACGGTTGTCTTCCACCTCCTTTCATATCCAATAATGGAAGGGAACCTCACTGTGGACAACTACACCTGAACTCTAATCTTTTGCCCTATTTAAAGCCCCCCTTTCCAAACCTTCTTCCTTTTCCTTCTTCCTTTCCTCTTCTTATCTACTTTCTGCTAGGTCTAGCCATTGTCTGGCTTGTTATCTTACTGGGTTCTGCCAACACCTTGGGGCATTTAGCCCTAGCTTCCTCCCGCCTTCCCCTCCTTTCAATCTCTTTATAAGATTGATGTGAAGACTATCGAGCTTTTGAAGATGAGCTGGATGGAATCCATCGATCCCTTGGCATCCTAGTGACTGTTGAAGGTACAGGAGCTGACAGAACTGGGAAAAGGCCTGCCCAACCTTCCTCACACCTCCCTACAAAGAGAATGAGGGAGGCGGGTGTCATGTCTTATCTGGAGACGTCCCCAACCCATCTCCATCCCTTTCTCCCCTCCAAGTGATGGTCGGGGGCGCTTGGGAAGAAGAAACAAAAACCTATGTTTTGTCTCTATTTTGTCACTGAAACAGGGGTGTATCCATGAGGATCGAGGTGAGGGAGAGACTGCTAGTGTTTTCAGGCATGCGGGAGAGACTGAGGGCAATGTCGGATGTATGGGAGTGACCAGTGGTGATGTCAAGCATGCAAGAGTTGTGGGCGGTGTCTGTGAATGACGTAAGGTGACCGTGAGAGACACGCAATGACCACCCATGAAGGAGAACAAGGCATGTGCCTAGTTGGCCATTGGATCAAAGATCCATAGTCGGCCTTGATCAGGAAATATGTATGGTAATGGCTCCCTGTTTCCCTAAAGTTTTTGATGCAAACATTAAAAAATGCATATCTCCTAACTCATAAGGCCAAATCAGACAAATAAATGTATCTGATTGGTTAGCTTGAAAAGATCTACAAGTTGAACATATTTGCAAATTGTAAAACCCCTTTCAATTTCTCTATTTTGGTAAAAAAATGAGGTCTTTTTCTATGTTGGCCACATTTAATGCATCCTTATGATACAACTTGAATCATTAGTCCACTTTTACTCTCTTTCTCATCTAATTAGTAAATGTTATGCACATTTGAACTAAAGGGGGCTCCTAATCACTCTGATTGCTCATAAATGCCCATAATTTCATAAGTGACTTACTTTTGGACTTCAATGATGTAGCTTGCCCTAACTTGATAACTTTGCTTCTTAATGATTGTCTAATGCTAAAAAAACCACAAAACCAATAATTTTGTGATGCTACTGATCTTATTGGCTAAGATTCACCCTTTTGAAACGTGATGATGTATGTGACTCAAATCCACTAGTTTTGATCTATTATGCACATATATTACTTGAGTGCCTTGCTTATGCCCTAACCTCAATATGGGTCCTATTGGTATGCTCTCTCCTCTCAAATCAGAGTTGATATTTCTATTCTTGACCCCTTGCATGTAGATGTCCTACCTAAGTCTTATGTTGTACCTTGATAGAATACAAATGATGATGATGCTTGCATGTATGTTTATGTGTTAATACCCAAAGTTGGGAACATAATTCCTATACCCTAGGAGACATCCACCAATATTGGAATATGTTCCTTATGACCTAATGTTTCTGATCTAAACCATATCTGATGCTTAATTCTCATGTCTTTGCTATTTTTTTCCCTCTTTGCTCTATTATGAGTCCTTTGACTTTCAAATGTACATCATCATCATCATCATCATTTAAGACTTTATCCCAACTGTGATGGGGTTGGTTAATGTTTATAAGGATACATTTCATAGAAAGAGTAACACAGTTTTTACGAATGGATTTCAACCTACCACAAACCCTCCTCCTTTACCTGGGTTTATGACTGGCTACATTTTCACAAAATGTATGAAAACATAGGCAAAGTTTGACTTTGAAATGTACATAAGTAACTAAACCTTGTAATGAAAATATAAAATAGATGGAACCTTGAAATGACTTGAGATTTGAACCACGCCCACGTGAGGGACTCTAAATTAATAAAAGATCATCAAATTCACAAATAAGCAGTGTTGAACCTTACTTGGCTAAAAACCTTAAAAGAGCATGTAGTTACGGTTACTGATCAGAATATAATGCATATATACAATCTTTTTCTTAATCAAGTTTGGATTGTGATCTAGATGGTCAAGATTAAGTTATGAAATCTATCGAATCAGGTATGGGTTTTAATAATTATATGACTATGCATTTCTTTCTTAAAATCTAGTACATATGTATACTTGCTTACTTACTCAAATGTTTCCATGTAGTACTCTAGTATTGTACTCGATGTTTGTCTAGTGTCGTTGTTTTATAACTTGCAAACATAATATAGAAACTCCACTATACAAACCTTTTGCACCTACCTATATTCTCAGCATAAGGACACAAAGTTGGGCATTCTATTTGAGTTGTCAAGATAGGGTGGACCATGTCGATAAAAGGGTTAGCCAATCTTGAGAACCCTTATGGACTCTTCTGATGGGAAGTGGTCAAAGTCCTAATGATATATGATGTTGTTGGTATAATTGGAGTAAAATGATATAAAATAAGGTATCTCACTTTACTAAATACTTAACTTGTTTATTCTTATCTGTCTACTTCTGCAACTCTTTTCAAATTATGCAAGCTTATTTATATGTGTCTTTCAACCTTAAACTCAACACTTAGTGTGTTAAACAACATTGTTTCATGTATTTTATAGGTTCAAATATGGCTATAAGTTGATGGGATTTCTGGGCTATGTCAGGTGTACTTGTTGTAAGATCCCTAGTTTACATGAGCAGACTTAAAATTCTATTATTTAATATGTAATTGAAATCTTGTAATAAGACAATGTTGTTTAATAATACTTGTTGAGTGTTAAGATTATGATTGGTGCTTTTATATTGTTATTTGTTCATGTATTCTAAGAGTTACATTGCCACATCCGTGCTTTCATAATACCATGCTAGGGACGGACACCTAGGTCCTATCACCACTGACTATGTAGTCATTTGGAGTTAGGATTTGGCTAATAAATGGTTCTATGACATATGGTATTAGACCTTGAACAATAACCACACCAATATTTCTCACATGAAACACAAACTAAACTCCTCTTACATCTCAATCCTAGAAACTTAATCAGACTTCCTTTATGGACTATGTTGACTTAACCTCTAGGTCTTGGAACCGAGATGTTCAAGAACTAGGTGTAGACTTATGTAATCTGGAGAATATTTCTTTTCTCCTCCTTCTGTCCTATAGTATGGGTTGTAGGTTCAGGAGGGTGAGGAAAGGGAGACCTTATTAGAACCCTAGACATATGTTCATGGTATGTGCTTAGGGTAGATCCACAAGCTTGCACCATGTTCTTGCTAGTTATCTAGGTTTAGTCATTCTAGAATGTCTCATGAGTGTGGTAACTCGTTATGGTTTTAGTTTTATTTGCATGAAGTATGATGGTTTATATTTCCTATTTCAATGTGGGAGAAAACTATTTCAAATATTAATATATATGTACATATGAAAAATGTTACCACACACAGAAAGGTAGTGAGTATCTATGTACCCTATGAGAAAGAGATGTAACATCAAGTATAGATGAGAGTGTTTAGTTCATAGTTGCAGTCTCTAGACTTGTCTAGAGACATGATAAAGGCTAGGCTAGTAGTAGACTAGATTACCTATGACCTATGATGATGATGATGATGATGATGATGATTATGATGATGATGATGATGATGATGATGATGATGATGATGATGATGATGATGATGATGATGATGATGATGATTATGATGATAATGATTATGGTGGTGGTGGTGGTGGTGGTGGTGACGACGACGATGATGATGATGATGATGATGATGATGATGATGATGATGATGATGATGATGATGATGATGATGATGATGATGATGATGATGATGATGATGATGATGATGATGATGATGATGATGATGATGATGAAGTTGATAATTATGATGTTGAGGATGTTGATAATGATGTTAATGTTGATGATTTGAATTTGCTTCATGATGACCTACATTTGATGTTGGACGATTCAAGTATGTATGGATGACATTGGATGAGTTTTGACCATGTAACCCTAGATAGCCTAGAACTACGTTTTGTGACTAGTCTTGTACATGTTGAGATACCATATGTGAGATATGGTTAAGGACCAACATAGTCCTCTAACTCTTTACCAAGAAGGACCTCTGGCATGGGACATACAAATAGGGTGAACTCTTGATATGATTCAACTCGACATAGGAGAAGGTTAGAGTACCTAACCTCCAAAATATATATGAAATCTTGAAAAAATACAAATGATGAAATACATGATGATGAGTCCCTATCTAGACTACTTCTAAGTATATGAGTTGAATTGCCTAGTGTGTGGATCTTTTGACGATGTTGGACATTAGATTTCCTATGAAAAGAGGCAATTGAATATATCATGTTTACAATATATGTGAGGGAGATGTCTCAAGATCCTAAGATGATTTATAAGATGTGTGATCTACATAATGAGCCTCGTACTTAGGTTAGTGGATGCATGTAAAGGAATCTAGAGGTTTCTCTTATTTCATAAAAGTTGGGTCGAAATTTTGTTATGGGTAGATAGTTGTGGTTAGCATGTCTTGTTGGATGTAGATAGGTGTTAGATGGAGTGTCCTGAGCTTTGGGAGCTCCTTTTAGATACAAGTGAGATAATTACAAAACCTCAATGTTGATGATATATTGTTCCTCGAATAGTGCATAATAGGTGATGATAATCTCACTTAAGCTAAAAATTTGATATACCTATAAATTCACTCACATAAGAAAGACCCCATATGATACCATACCTTTCTCAAAAGATGTAGATACTAAATCAAAAATAGATATGAAGATGCCTTAAGATCTTAGCTTGAATAATCATGAATAATATTTCTTAATTTTGAACTCAGAATTGAAAGTAATGAAGCTAATTGGGGATAATTAGTAGAATCTTTGGGGAAAGTTAATCCATGCTTGAAAATTGAAACTTGATGAAAATATGAGAGTGATGATATCCTTAACTGAAAATTTTGATGACTATAAAATTGAAAAATCAGCAACATAGCTTATGAAAGAACACCTTGAGCTTGTATGATCACATGAACAAAACCCTAATGTGTTAAGGATAAGGATAGTGGAACCCTAATATCAAAACAATGTCATGATATGATAAACACCAAGTGAAATGTAGATTTGATGATGAATATACCCTTTATGATGACAACCTGAGTATGAAATGCATGGTGGGGGATACCTTGGCACTAAAGACTAGTAATATAGATACAATTAATATGAAATTTGACCTTTGACTATGATCATGGATAAATTTCAAGTATGGAATTTTCTATAAGGAGGGAAGGATGTATCAACCTAACTTTTCTCATTCCTCTATTGTACTTTTTCTCTCTCTCTCTTCAAGTGCCCCTTGTATAGTATTACATATCAATTCCATGGTTGAAATACTTGGTTGACCTATTTTGGTCACTTTATACATTATGTGTAAAGGTGTGACGTTAAATTGGATGTTTGACTTAAGTCCACTTTTTTAGTGTTCATTATCTTGTAAATAAATTTGTATCCACCTCCATACTCCTTTGGCACTTTAGTGCATGATAAATTGTAGAGATTCCCATTTTGTAAATATAAGTGCAAAAATTGTGTAAAACATAGCTCTGAATACTAAGATGTAGCCTTTCAAGGTTTGGACTTTTAAACATCCTTTCAAACCAATATTTGTGGAGCTTATGTGCTGACTCTTATGGCCTAGAAGTCATGCACAATCAATGAGCGAACTTGTGCCTTCATCCTTCTACTTTTGGAATGAATCATGAGACAAGGAAGGTTGTCTTCCACGTCCTACCATATCCAGTAATGGAAAGGGACTTCATTATGGACAACTACACCTGAACCCTAACCCTTTGACCTATTTAAAGGCCCCCTTTCCAACCCTTCCTCCTTTTCCTTATTCCTTTCCCCTTCTTATCTCCTTTCCGCTAGGTCTAGCCATTACCTACCATGTTCTCCTATTGGCCGCCACCAACACCTTGGGGGATTGATCCCTAGCTTCCTCCTGTGTTATCCTCCTTTCAGCATATTCATTAGACTGATGTCAAGATTAGAGAGCTTCTAAATCTAAGCTGGACAGAATCCATCAAGCCCTTGGTGTCCCAGTCAATGATGAAGGTAAAAGAGCTAGAGGCACTAGGAGAAGGACCAGCCAACCCTCCTCACACCTCCCAATAGAGATAATGATAGATGTGGGTGCCATGGCTTGTATGGAGACGTCCCCAATCCATCTCCATCCCTTCTCCCCTCCAAGTGATGCTCGGTGGCTCTAGGGAAATAGGAACAACAACCTTTGTTTTGACTCTATTTTTCCACTAAAATAGGGGTGTCCATGCATATAGGGGTGAGGAAGAGATCGGAGATGATGTCGGGCATGTGGAAGCAACTAGGGGCAATGTCAGGCATGTGCGAGTGACCAGTGGTGATGTCAGGCATGCAGGAGTTGTGAGCAGTGTCTTTGAGCGATGCAGGGTGACCGCGAGAGGTGCACAATGACCATCTGTGAGGGAGAACAAGGTGCATGCCCAATTGGCCTTTGGATCAAAGATCCACGACCGACCTTGATCATAGAATATGTATGGTAATGCCTCCCAGGTTACCCTAAAGTTTTTGATGAAAACATTCAAAAATGCATATATCCTAACTCATAAGGCCAAATTAGACAAATAAATATATCAGATTGATCAACTCAAAAAGATCTACCAGTTGAAAATATTTCCAGACCCTAAAACCCCTTCAAAATTATCTATTTTGGTAAAGATAAGGTCTTCTACTAAGTTGGACACATTTAGAGCAGTCTTATGATACAACTTGAATCATTAATCCACCTTAACTCTCTTTTTCATCTAATCCATAATCTTAATGCACCTTTGAACTAAATGAGGCTCCTAATCACCCCTGTTGCACATAAATGCCCCAAATTGCATAAGTGACTTTGCTTTACCCAACGGATCAAGACCCTCTGACATGAATGACTTTCGAATGAAGAATGAGGAGTGCCCCTCTTACTAAACAACTAGGGCTCCCAGAGGCATCAAGACAAAGAGGACATATCCATAGTGCATTGGACCGACAACAACCCTTCTCTTATCACTTTTGGCCTTTAATGATGTAGCCTTTCCTAACATGATAACCATGTTTCTTAATGATTGTATAGTGCTAAAGAAATCATGAAATTAGTAATTTTCTAATTCTTGTGACCTTATTAGATAAGATTAACCCTTTTGAAACATGATGATATATGTGACTCAAATCCATCAGTTTTGATCTATTATACAAATATATTACTTGATTTCCTTGCTTATGCCCTAATCTCAATATGGATCATATTGTTATGCTCTATCCTCTCAAATTTGATTTCCTACTTCTACTCTTGACCTCTTTCATCTGGATTTCCTACGTAAGTCTTATGTTGATCCTTAATTGCATATGATTGTGATGATACTTGAATGTATGTTATTGTGTTGATACGAAAAGTTGGGAATATGATTCCTAGAGCCTAGGAGACATCTGCTTATTTTGGAATGTGTTCCTTATGACCTAATTCTTCTAATCTAAACCATATCTAATGCTTGGTTCTCATGTCTTTGTGATCGTTGCCCTTTTTTCTCTATTATGAGGCCTTTAACCTTGAAATGCATATAAGTAACTTAAACCTTGTAATGACCATATAAAATAGATGGAACCTTAAAATGGCTTGAGACTTAAATCACACCTACATGAGGGACTCTAAATAAAAAAATATCATCAAATGCACTAATAAGCAATGTTGAACCTAACTAGTCCAAAAACCCTAAAATGCATCTAGTTAGGGTTAATGATGAGAATCTAATGCATGTATACAGTCTTGTTATTAATAAGGTTTGTCTTATGATCTATATGGCCAAGGTTAAGTTGTGAAATCTCCAAAATCATGTATGAGCTTTAATAATTATATGACTATACCTTTCTTGATTGAAATGTGATACGTATGCTTGTTTACTTGTTCAAATATTTCCATCTAGTACTCTAGTATTGTACTCCATGTTTATCTTGTGCCATTGTTGAATAACTTGCAACCATAATATAGAAACTCCCATATACAAACCATGTGCACCTACTTGTATTCTTGGGGTAAGGACACGGGGTTGGGTGTCCTACTTGAGCTGTCAAGATAGTGAGGCCCATGTCAATAAAATGGTTAGCTAATCTTGAGCACCCTTATGGACTCTTTCGATGGGAAGTAGTCAAAACCCTTATGATATATGATGTTCTTGGTATAATTGGAGTGAAGTGATATAAAATAAGGGTTATTGCTTTTGTAAATACTTAATTTGTTTATTCTTGTTTGTCTACATCTGCAACTATTTTTAAATTATACAAAGATAATTTATATGTATCTTTCAGCCATGTACTCATCACCTCATGTGTTGACCCACATTTCTTCACATATTTTATAGGTTCATAGATGCTAGAAGTTAATGGACTTGGTGAGCTATGTCAAGTGTACTTGTTGTAAGATCCCTAGTGTACATGAGTAGGCTTTTAAAATTGTATTCTTTAACATGTAATTGAAATCTTGTAATAAGGCAATGTTGCTTAATAATACATATTGAATGTTGAGATTATTATTGGTGCTTCTATCTTATTATCTATTCATCTATGCTAAGCTTTACAATTCTGCATTTGCACTCCATAATACCATGCTACATACAGACGCCTAGGTCATATTTCCATTGACTATGTAGTCATTTGGAGTTAGGATTTGGGTAATAAATAGTTCCATGACACTAGGGGCATAAAAAAATAAACTGAACATAGCATAAAAATATTGAGTGTCTAAAAGTAATATAAATCTCAAATATCTAACATTTGAGAATCGGACAATATGACTGTATCTGGAGAAATCTTATTGTGCAAAGTATGACTGGATATGAAATACTAAAGTCTAAAAGTAAATTAATCTCTAAGTTACTTTGTAGGAAGGTGTGGGCTGAAACATAATAGTGTTAAAACTCAATGGACATGGCCCACTTACCTTTGATATTGATATTTCTTAAATTTGTTCTCAATTCCTTTTCAATACCCTAATCACCTAGACATTAATAATTTTTTATAAGTCCATGTATGTATCCCTTAATCATTTTTAATATATCAAACCCTGACATCCTTAACCTTGTATACAAAAATTTGATTCTTACTTAGACTATAAAACGCTAATGTAAATTCATAATAAAAATATTGGTGTTATATGTATTTCAAAACTCACATTATATAATCACTATTACACTTATACTCAAATAAGTCATACCAAATCACATAATGTACTATATGTGAACATATTAATCTATGATCAAAAGAAAACCTTCACATATAACCATATATCTCTAGTTACTTTGATTTGGTTGAAATCAGATATAAATACCAAAAACTCTATTCTATATCAGTTAAGCATATATGAAATGTAATATCTCATCAATATCTAAAAACACATCATATAATATCATCTAGAGTATAAAATCAAATACTAATATAAGAAAGTATGAAATCTCATTAAAACTTTGAAAATAATGATGATACCATGCAATACGGTCTGGATAAAAATATCAAATCATTCCATAACAAAACTATGGGTGGGATATCAAAAATACCCTTATGAGGATTTACATCAAAAACATTAGTAAAACTTCAAATTAGAATGATCAGACTTTGGAATCATATTAAACACATGAAAATATACTTATGATAAAACACTTGTTAGTTTATATATTCTTTTACTAATTTTAATGAGTAAAACATCAAAATTATATAGTTTTTAATACACATAACATATTAAGTTACAAACGTCAAAAAATCTACTAAAGATATTTCTAGGACACAGTACATTCAAAATCCTTTCTAATGATAATTTGAAATCTCCAAGCAAAACCAAGAATTCAAGTTATAATTTTTTGTGAAGTTACCTTAGTTTTACTTGATATCAACACCAACTACAAAAATCATACGATTGTGCAAAGGATATTTATTTTATTAAAACCATTACCTATATGTTTTCTTCTCTGTATTAAAAAATTCTAAACTTTTAACCCACAATTCTAAATCATCGATAATGTAGATGACATCCTAGTCTGACTAGAGGTATCTACCTACTAGAATTCGACTCGAAACATGATACAATTGTAAAACAAAATGCCCTCAAACTGAAGAGAAATGATCTGATGTAATTGAATTTAAAGTGGCATTTAAACTCATTGAAAATTATCACTAAATTCTAAAAATTTACAGTGGTCATTATGCGAATTAGTTTCAAATTTTATATCCATCAAAATTTTGGATATATATTTGTAGTCAAACCAAATATTTATTATACATTCTATATATCTCAAATAATTATTTATTACATTACCATATTTTTCTTATCGTAATAGAAAAGTTAAACAATCTATTTTGATAAACATTACATGTTCATAAACTCCATAACATACAAAAGCATCTAACTTCGATTTGCTAACCATAGATATTTGGACCAACTATTTCACTATAGAAATCCAATAAAATCATTCAAAATGGTATATGACAACATTTAATTTAATATTTGCTATATATTTTTCAAAAATATATATAATTTGGGCAAGTATTTTTATAAAAAAATTTGAATATGATTACTCAATTCTATATATATTTTTATTTTTTTGAAACGATTTTATGATTATTAAACGGTAAACCAATTTAATTGTCCAGATTAAATACATCAATATCATTCACATTTTTTATTTACATAACATCTTTTAACCCATAATTAAATCTCCTTTTCCATATCGTGCTTCTTAGTTATGAGGGAAGGTGATGGGTCAAAACACACTTTTCTATAGCCTTCAATTAATATACCGCTCTCGTATAAATAATCACACTATAGTTAATTATTTTAAATCTTGAAACATTAAAAAGAAAATCATCAAACTTTTCCTTCATCTTCCTTTCTACTTCAAATATATGACTTCCATTTCACTATATTTTGACCAATATAAAATTACAATTATACAAAGTTTCCTAAGAGTACAATTTTAAAAATAAATCTCAATAACTTCTTGACATTTATTTCCAATAAAAAATGACATGTAAAGTTCATAATAAATATTTTAGAAAACATTTCATGTATTAATTGTCTCAAAGGATTTGTCACCTAACCTCTTTCTAACTTAAAATCAATTCAAACTTGTTCCTGTCATTAATCACTCTCAAAACAACCATGAAATATTACTCGAAAGAAATTATTAAAATGATAAAACTTCAACATCGTGATGTTTCACTAAGGGATCAATATTTGGTTCATTGTCATTTTATAATATCAATAAACATATAATTTATTGTATCTAAAAGTATTTTTTTATTTGAATGAACCACATCTAGCCTTATTTTTCTTGAATTTATTTCCTTATCTAATGGTAACTAAACGTCATAAAACTTTGACCAGTGTTGTGTATTTATATAAAGATTATACATAAGTTCTTAGAATTCCAAAATAAAACCATTCAATAATTTTAATCACTCATAATCCCTTGTTGTGTAAATAATATACATATTTTCTATATGAACAACATAATTTTGATTATGCATATATGTACTTCTTGGAAAAATTAATAGACATGTGCCAATAGCCAAGATATCATTTTACGCTATTGTGATCATGGACAATTAATGGGCTCAATATACACCTATATATGATTAGATTAATGTAGCATATGTGTCATGTATTTGGCTTGGGCCTCATAAGGATTTATCTACATTAGTTTACTTAGAATTTGGGACGTTACAATTCTACATACCTTTTTGGGAATTTTGTCCTCAAAATTCATCTTGGATACATGCGAAGATACCCACCTCAAGAATTCACTGTCACTAGCTATATTTACACCAATTTCAATCTCATGTGCATCATTGAATCACTTTAGATTTCTTATTTCTATATCAATTATAAATTTCATCATTTTTACCTTACTGACCTTCATCGATATGTACTATGCTTCTATCTAACTACATCATGGTCTCAAACCTTCCTATTTTTCTTTAAATTATAATCACTAAGAAGAATGTTCTATGTCTTTTAGTGTATTATAGAGATACACACTAAGTTGAACCAAATTTATGGACTTATTCATACTAAGGGCTTAATCTTATGTATTCTATTCAAATTTGACCTAACAAAATAAATTCAAAGTCTGTTAAAATTCTTTGGATGTAACTAGTTACTCGAATACAATCTTATTATCATTATTTTTTTATGTTCACTTATATATATAAAAAAGGAAATAATTCTCATAAAGATTATTAATCAAATAAGACAGTTAATATTTTCTCAAAATCTATTGAAATAAATCACATGATTTACAATAAGAATTCTAAATATGACTTTTTGGGTCAAGGCATATCCATTACCCCTAAGACATGTAGTAGGGAGGATCAAACTATTCAAACAAAACCTTCTTGTAAGATATACTATTGATTTCTATAGTTCAAGATTCACCTCGAAATGGACTTACTCTAAGTTCACCTTCATGTACAGTTGAAAAACAATCTATTCTAGTTAATCTTAGTGATAATTTTGTAAGTAGGTATGTACATCTATTTCCTTTAGAAGATACCTCAATAACATAAGTTATGAGGTTCTACATGTCATCATATTACTTCTCATAGGCATGATCTTGCTCCTTTATTCTCTTCTAAGATCATGAATAATATCTTTGCCTTATTATCATTCATGAGATGTTAACACTTTTATGGATAGTGGACCTCTATGTACTCCTAATTTCATTAAGTTCAATTAATTATTTGTTTGGGGCTCTTAATATCAACTACGTCCCGGGGCATCTCCTAATATGTATCAGCCACATATATACCTAAAGATGGCCTATACTTATATATACACCTCAATAGTGTACATGTCCCATACTACATGCACTCAAAAGGGTGAGACAAACATCATAAAGATTTTGATATCATAACATTTCCGCAACAATTCCATATGATATGTGTTATGGACCACACACCGTTGAAAATAGAGAGGTTATATTATAGGAATATCTACAATTAACAATTAAGATCTAAAGGAAAGGCATATCTAACTTCACTACATATCTCAAATTCTATCATGGACTAGACATCTAGCTTCAAATCTAATATCTTTGCCAAAACTTTGTAAGAAAGGTTACTAGATATGAACCTAACTATTTTTTTTAATATATTTAGAATTATACTTGAGTAATTTAGACTAAGAATATGAGAATTTGCCTGATGAGCATCTACATTTTTTCTCTGGTACCATATTGTAACACCCCAATCTTCATCTCACATGAGCGGAAGTAATTTTTTTTTAACTTGGGACTGTCACAAACATGATTCATAATAATAATAGGAAGAAACCAACACGACTTAGTATATATAGTTTCACAAATTCTTAAAATAGAAATATGGTAAATTAAAACTTTATAAGAAAAACTAAATATGTGGCTCAAAATCCTGCACTCTATGTATCATCTTGGATCATGTAGATGGCGCCCCACCAAGCAAACCTCTCTTTAAACAGTTGATGAGTCCTTTATCTTGACTGATCTTCCTAAAGCTTAATACTTGCAGACATCACATCCCTAGCCATGCACAAAGTGAAACAAAGGTTAGAGTAAGTGGCATTTAATTTCTAATAAAATACACATGAATATACTATAACTAAAAACTAAACTAATATAAGAAAGCTATAAAGTTATATTGAATCGATGTGTCTTTTGTTTATGTATTTTATCTGATTTTTAGCCACCATTATATGATACATCCTCCTAAATTGGCATATATATGCCCTGAATTGGTACCAAATTACCTCTGAATTGGAACTATATGCCTCGTAATGACACTAAGGTGTGTCTAAAGTGGCTTGGCTATGTGCTAAATTGGTAGCAAGGTACCTCTAAATTGGAGTAAACACTCCTCTGAATTGGCAACACATGCCTCTGAATCATCATGATACTAACTAAATGAGGACTTATCATATAATGTTTTATGTGAAGGTTCTGACTTATATCTTAGATCTGAACTTATTGAATTCTGAATCCAAACTTATCTTATACTAAAGTTGAATATTGACAACTAAACATTTATTAAATTCTATATTTAAATATGGATCTTTTGTTTTAAATTATGAGTTGAATCTAACTCTGAATATGAAGTCTGATATACTTATTGTCTAAAAAATATTAATCTGAAGTGTTTATCTAATAGTTCACTTAATTAAATTTTGATGTTTTATATGTGATATATGAGTCTAAGGCTTGAGAAAATAAATAGATCTAAAACGAAATATGGATCTGGAACCTAATATACTTATTGTTTAGATAAATCTTAATATGAATCTCTTTAATATAACAATTACACAAAAACTTATATCTGAGCCTAAGGATTTAAAAAATAATTTTAACATAGCATAAAAGTATTTAGTGTCTAAAGTAATATAAATCTCAAATATCTAAAATCTAAAAATTGAGCAACATGACTCAATCTGGACAAAATCTGATTGCTCAAAGTATGACTGCATATCAAATACTAAAATTTGAAAGTAGCTCAATCTCTATGTTACTTTGTAGGAAGGTGTGGGTTGAATCATAATAATGTTTAAACTTAATGGATATGGCCCAGTTACCTACGATACCATTGATTTCTTCAATATGTTATCAATTCCTTTTTTTGATAACCTAATTTCCCTGACATCAACAAATTTCTATTAGTCCATGTGTGTTTCCCTTTTTCATTTTTAAATATCAAACCATCATCTCCTTAACCTTGTATACCAAAATATAATTCTTAGTTATATTAAAACTCTAATGTAAAATCATGATAAAAATCTTGGCATTGGATGTATTTCAAAACTCACATTATATAATCATTGTAACATTCATAGTAGAATAAGCCATAACAAATCACATAATGTACTATATGTGAAAATATATTAATCTATGATCAAAAGAAAACCTTCAAATACAACCATGTCTCTAGTAACTTAGATTTGGTTAAAATCATATATAAATACCAAAAACTCTATTCTATATTGGTTAAGCATGTATGTAATGTAATATCTCATAAATATCCATAAAACACATTATACAATATCCTCTTGAGTATAAAATCAAAGAATAATTTAAGAAAGTATGAAACCTCATCAAAACATTGAAAATAATGACAATACCATTCAATAGGGTCTAGATAAAAATATCAAATCATACCAAGCCAAACTGTGGGTGGAATATCCAAAATACCCTTATCAGGATTTACATCAAAAACCTTGTCAAAACATCAAATCAAAATGATCAGACTTTGGAATCATGTCAAAAATATACTTTCCATAAAACATCCATTAATTTTTAAGTCGTTTACTAATTTCAATGCATAAAACATCAAAATCATATATATTTCAATACACAACATGTTAACTAACAAATGTCAAAAGCATCTACTGAAGATATTTTTATGACATAGTACACACATATCATATCTAATGATATCTTGAAATCCCAAAGTGGACACCTAAAACTCAAGTTCTATTTTTTTGTAAAGTTACCTTAGTTTTACTTGATATCAATACTAACTATAGAAAGCATACAATTGTGCATCTGGGAAGAGGAGGGCTATAAGGCCACAACAGTTGTGATCCTCCAACGGTTTTATAGGCACAGGAGGAGGTGACGACTGTATGTGAAGTGATGGTTCACTGCAAAAATAGAGGGGGAGGCATCATCTTAGAGGAGTAGAAGGTCAAATACCTATGTTTCTTTGTTCCCTTACAGTGGCACATCCGTAAAGGAGGGGGGTGATTGATGGTTTGGAAAAAGAGAACAAGGGAAGGGGAAAGAGTGGTAATGGTGGAACACCAAAACACAAGTACTACTAACCCTTATAAATTTCCTCCCACTATACACATTTTTATTTCTTTCCTTCCAAGTCAAGATAATGCAAAAGAGGAATCATTGTAAGAAAATCCAAAGGATATTTATTTAATTTAATCTGTCACCTATATTTCTTCTTCTATATCTCTAAAAATTCTCAATTTTTAAAACATGATTCCAAAATATTATAAATGTAGACTACATCCTAGTATGACTAGAAGTATTTGCCTACTGACTCAAAATACATTACACTTGTAAAAAAAAACCTCAAAGTCAAGAGAAATTATCTCATGTAATAAAATTTAATGAAACATTTAAACTCGTTAAAAATTATGACTAAATTCTGAAAATTTAAGATGGTCATTATGAGCATTAGCTTAAAATTTTAGACCCATTCAAATTATGCATATCTATCTATAGTCAAACCAAACATTTATTATACATTTGATAAATCTCAAATAAGCCATTATTATATTACTATATTTTCTTGTTCTAATAGAAAACTCAAACTATGTATCTTTATAACCATTCTATGTCAATTAACTCCAATATGTATAGAAGAATTTAACTTCTAGTTTATAACCATAGGTATTCGTACCAACTATTTCAGTTTAGGAAAGACAATAAAATCATTCAAAAGTGTATATGACTACATTGAATTTAATGTTTCCTATACATTCTTCAAAAAGATATATAACTTCATCAAGTATTTTTTAAAAAATTATTGAATATGATTACTCACTCCTATATATGTTTGTATTTGTTTGAAACAATTTTATCATTATGAAATAGTAAACCATTTTGATTGTCTAGATTAAATACATCACTCACATTTCGGATTTACATAACATTTTCACCCATAATTAAATCTCCTTTTCCATCTCACGCTTCTTAGTTGTGTTGGGAAGGTGACGGTTCAAAACCCACACTTTTCTATAGCCTCTAATTAATATACCACTCTAGTAGGTATAATGCACTATAGTTAATTATTTAAATCTGGAAATATTAAAAATAAAATCATCAATCTTTTCCTTCATCTTCCTTTCTACTTCTATTTTAAATATAAGGTTTCCATTTTGACTAGATTTTGACTGATATATAACTAAAATTATATAATCTTTCCTAAATATACAATTTTAAAAATTATGTCTTTCAAACATCTTAACATTTATTTCCAATCCAAAATGGCATGTAGAGTTTGTAATAAATATTGTAGAAAACATTTCATGTATTTATTACATCAAGGCATTTGTCACCTAACCTCTTTCTAAAATAAAATCAATTCAAAGTCATTACTATCATTAATTGCTCTTAAAATAACCATGGAATTCTTCTCGAAAGAAATTACTAAAATGGTAGAACTTCAATGTCGTGATGTTTGACTAAGAGTTTGATATTTGTTTCATTATCATTTTAAAAATATCGAGAAATAAATGATTTATCATCTCTCAAATTATTTTATTTATTTGAAATGAACTAGATCTTGCCTTATCTTTCTTGAATCTATTTCTTGATCTAACACTAACCAAAAATCATAAAACTTTCACAACTGTGTATTTATCTAAGGATTATATATAAGGTCTTAGAATTTCAAAATAAAATCATTCAATATTTTAGTAACTCATAATCCCTTTTAGTTTAAATAATATACAATATTTTATATGAACATTATTAAAATCAAAACCTTGTTTAGCATGTATTTATTATTATTTGGATATTGTATATAATACTTTTGGAAACATTAATAAACACATGCCAATAGCCAAAATACCATTTCACGCTATAGTGGTTATAGACAATTAATAGGGTCAAAATGTGCCTATATATCATTATTTTAATGTATCATATGTATCACGTATTTGACTTGGGCCTCACAAGGATAAAATTTATATATTAGATTACTTAGAATTTGGGATGTTACACAAATGAAATATACCTTTGGTATTGTCATCTAGGGCACATAAATTAGAAATGCATTTTCAGATTCCATAAAGATGGTTATCTAAAAAGTTCCTTTCACTAAAAATAAAGACATGCTAGACTTTTTCATTGGGAAGGTGACAAAATCTCCTTTCACTAAAAATAGCGGGAGATGGAGTGATCTATTATATCTCATTCATACTGGTGTAAGTGGACCTTTATAGAGAATGTTATAGGTGGTTACCAATATTAAAGCACTTCGATATGATCGATGTGGAGAATACTTGAACAAAAAGTTTGAAGTCCTTCTGGGAAAATATGGTATTGTACCACAATGGACTCCAGACAGAAGGTATCATACCCTACTAGACATAATGCAATTAATGTTGAGTCTAGCTGACCTTCCAACTTCCTTCTAGGGAGTATGCTTTACAAACCACAATGTTTATACCATATGAACTATGACATAGGAAACGTCATGATGTATCTTTTATGAAGATTTGGGGATATGAAGCATATAAGAGAAAACCATTTCTTGAAAAGCTTGGTTCCAAATCAAATGAATTTTATTTGTTGGATATCCCAAGGGATACTACTTTTACACTCCATCTAAAAGCAAAGTGTTTTTGGCAAGACCATTATGTTCCTCTAAAGGAATTTTATTCCAAAGAAAATAGTGTGAGAGAAGTAGAATTCAAAGAAGTTTGAGACCAACAAGAAAACACTAAACTTGTAGAGGAATAGAAGGAACAAGGAGAGTCAAAAACTATTGTGGAACCTCAAGTTCCAAATGTAACACAAGATCCTCGTAGATCTAGTAGGACATACCTGGAGCACAGAAGATTTGGATATCTTGTGACTCGAGAAGGTGATGAGTTGGTCATAGATGATATGCCAACAACATACCTATATGCTATTAATGGATTAGAGTCTGAGAAATGGCTTGAGACCATGAAATCTAGGATGGAGTTCGTGTACACCAACACGGTATAGACCTTGGTGGATCTATCTTACAAATTAATAATAACTCACGCAAAAATCCTTCCATATTAAGTCTTTCTTCCCCTTAGGAACTTTATTCCAAGAATCTATCTTACAACCGCAATGGATACAAGTAACATACCCAAGATATGAAATAAACGAATTGCAATTCACTCCAATTGCATTTCCTGCATTATCAAAATCCACAACAAGTTTGGGTCCATTGCCCCTTAGCACTGTTAACTTCTTCATCATAGTTATGCCCCTTCTCTTGTCAACTTTTTTGTACTGCTCATCAAGTGCCTCAAGTGCTTCAGAGGGTACATGTGTATCATCAACCTAAAATTTGACAAAATAAACACACTTATAGGATATAACAATAAATGGACATATAGATATATATATATATGATATATTTTTAAAACTTACATTGTGAGGCAGCGCATTGATGTCCTCACCCTCACGGTAATCATAAGCACAGTCATCAGGAGAATGCTCAGCCATCTGAAAGTTCTCATTCACATTGTAAAGTAATTCACATTGTAAAGTTCACATTATAAAGTTCACATTCACATTGTAAAGTAATTCACATTGTAAAGTTCACATTGTAAAGTAATTCACATTGAAAAAATCACATTGTAAAGTTCACATTCACATTGTAAAGTAATTCACATTGTAAAGTTCACATTCAGAAAAATAAAATATATAAAAAAATATAA
This sequence comes from Alisma plantago-aquatica, assembly GCA_963693085.1. Taxonomy (NCBI): domain Eukaryota; kingdom Viridiplantae; phylum Streptophyta; class Magnoliopsida; order Alismatales; family Alismataceae; genus Alisma; species Alisma plantago-aquatica. The sequence continues at coordinate 197,765,878 of OY856412.1, forward strand.
ACATGCCTCTAATATTGAGATTTTTTATCAATTAACAATCCTTCATTGTGATCTCTGTGCACATACAAGTCATCATTAGCTTCAATATTTGCTGGTGTTGGCAACCCAACTGAGAATGGACTGGAGTCATCATACTTATCATAGTACTCTTCTTCATCTATAGGATCTTCAATGAACTATCTTTTACCATGAAGAACAACTGACCATTTATCATTTGCAGGATCATCGATATAAAATACTTGTTTCTCCTGTGATGCCAATATGAATGGTTCATCCTTCTCGCCAATCTTTTCAAAGTTCACTAAAGTGAAACCCAATTCATCCACTATAACTCTTTTGGTTTTATCAACCCAATTACATTTGAAGAGCGGAATTCTAAAATCTATGTAGTCAAACTCCCATGTCTTCAATGACACCGTAATATGAAATTTTAGCTTCACGTGGACTCTTATCCTTTGCACTTGCAAAAAACATAGTCGAGTAACATTCAATTTTGGTTTAAAGGCGAGGCATTTGATAGTTTTAGTAATATCATTTGGTGTTTGAGATAGTTGATGTAAGACTTTATCTTCAAACCACTTAATAAATGTCTTGTTATGCTCTCTAGCAAGCCACATTGTATTGGCTCGAGGATATTGTCTCTTGATGAAATTTGTATGTTCCTCGATATAAACACTCACTTCATCCATGTTGTGTAAAATATACAAGTGACCTTGTTCCAACTGCTCACGGCTAATTACTTTCACCCGTGATCCCAAAATTCCTTTGCTAAATTGCTCCTCAATACTCTTGTCATTACCAGGAGTGTCATTACCACTGGAAAAGTCATTGCAAAAATCCATTAACCTCTCTCGCCACCCTCAATAATACTCCCTTCAGGCTGATAATGATTTCGAACATCACTTTTAAAAATGCTCATGTATTGTTCAAAGGGATACATCCAATGCAAGAAAACTGGTCCCAACATTTTCACTTCCCTAGTCAAGTGGACAACAAGATGTACCATGATATCAAAGAACGAAGGAGGGAAATACATCTCAACCTGACATAGGGTAACAACCACTTCTCTTTGCAAATTATCGAGAGTATCAGGGTCAATAACTTTGCTACACAGACTGTTGAAAGAGAAACAAAGTCTGGTGATTGCAAACCTTACATGCTTCTACAATATAGATCGAATTGCCACAAGCAATATTTGTTGCATTAGAGTGTGACAATCATGAGATTTAAGACCTATCAACTTTAGATCTTTCATTGATACCAATCTACGGATGTTGGATGAGTAACCCTGTGGCACCTTAACATTTACCAAACATTCACAAAAAGCTTTCTTCTCCTTTCTAGACAATGTGTAACAAGCGGGAGGTAAGTATGTTCTCCGATTTCCCATTTCACGTAATTTTGTTAATTCTGACCTTATTCCCATTTCACGTAGGTCCAATCTGGATTTTATCCCATCTTTAGTCTTACCTGGTATATTCAACAAAGTACCAATGACACTATCACAGACATTTTTTTCAATGTGCATGACATCGATACAATGCCTGACTGTCAAAGAACTCCAATAAGGAAGATCCCAAAATATTGACTTCTTCTTGAATAATGATTTGTCACTCTGTGTGGCCATAGTACATTGTGATCTCTAACCAAATTCATTGACAAAGTCTTTTACTCTTTCATAAACAACCTCCCGTGGTATAGGTTTAGGTGCACTCCATTCCTCATTCAATCCATTGAATACTTTGCGCTTCCTACGATACAGATGGAATTTTGTAAGAAACATTTGATGACCGAGATATACAGTCTTACCGCCATATTTTAGTCTTTTTGAATCAGTGTTCTCTTCACATATAGGACACACTTTAGCACCTTTGACACTATATCCAGACAAATTCCCATATGCTGGAAAGTCATTAGTAGTGCAAAACAACATAGCATGCAAACAAAATGTCTCTCTTCGTGAAGCATCATAGGTCATCACACCTTCACCCCAGAGTTTCTTTAAGTCATCAATCAGAGGTTCAAGATAAACATTGATATCATTTCTAGGTTGTTTAGGGCCCGATATCAACAACGATAGCATTACATACTTATTTTTCATACACAGCCAGGGAGGAAGATTGTATATAACAAGCATGACTGGCCAAGTGCTATGTTTGCTGCTCAATGTCATCCCATCTGTACAATGCCCAAGTCTTAGATTCCTGACTTCTTCACCAAATTTAGGGTACAATAGATCAATCTTCTTCCACTGTGGGGAATTAGACGCATGTCGTAGGATCCCATCATTATTTTTCTTAACATCTGCATGCCACCTCAAATTCTTCACATCTATCGGATTGGCAAACAAGCGTTGAAACCATGATATTATAGGTAGATACCACATCACCTTGGCAGGAGAACCAGTTTTAGACTCCCCCGAAGTCGTCAATTTATACCGTGACACACCACATTTTGGACAATCTTTCAAATCCACATAGTCCTTTTGAAATAATACACAATCATTCGGGCATGCGTGTATCTTCATGGCCTCCATTCCCATTGGTCACAACAATTTATTTACCTGGTATGTTGAGATTGGCAGCTCGTTTCCTTCAGGAAACATTTCTTTCAACAAAGACAACAATGATGTGAAGCTTTTGTCGCTCCATCTATTGGTAGCTTTCAGCTTATACAATCTCAACACAGCTCAACTTTGTAAACTTAGTACAACCTGTGTATAACTGTAACATCCCTGACCTAGGTTATGAGTTAACCCTAGGTGTTTTACCTAAATATGTAATTAAATCTTTGTGATTAACTCTGAGCATGTAATTAAGTTTCTCAGAAACATATATTTCAGTATTTGCTCCTTTTTATTTAAAGTTGTAGCATTGTTTTGATATACAGGGACCTATGTGCAATTTACCCAGTTGAAAGGGTTAGCTTGCAATTTACACATGATGAGATGTTCCTCTGATGTTGAGACATCATGAGAAATCTTTTTAGCAAAGTTTGAGGGATTTCCCAAGCTAAGGCACCAAGGTGCAGCTGTGGAAGCAATCCCGGTGCTTGAAACCCTAGTTTGGGGTAAATGCAATTTACCCAAATTAAGGGATGCAAATTGTGAAATATGTCATCTAAAGTATCTTTTTAGACTCTTGCCATCATTTAGAGAAGAAATGATGAGGAAGTCACCTCAATTGAATTATCAAGTTATGAGATATGCCTTGTGATTGAATAATCAGGGTATATGTGCAATATCCCTTTAAGTATGAACTTTATTATTAGATTGTTCTTCCTTGCCTTCTTTTCTATAACTTAAGATAAGGTTTGTCCTTAGAATAAAGAGGAAGGAATGATCAAGTAAAGAAGGAGGGACCTAGTTGGAATTATGGACAACTTATGAACTAATGTTGAAAATCCTACCCCATGTATATAAGCTATCCTTCCCTTAGTTGCAAGGGAACTCACCCTTCGTTCCCTTACTGTTTCATTTCACCAAAGACGACCAAGGACTGCCTTGGAGCTAAGGAGGACGACCAAGGGGTGCAAGGTAGGTTTAAACCCCTCTTCTTGCCTAATTCCATGGTTAGAACTCGAATTCAAGGTCATCTTCATGGCTAACTCTTGAAACCCTACCTTTCTAGCCGTCTCTTTTCATCCTTCCTTGGAGTTTTCACCTTGGCCAACCTGTAAGAACTCAAGGACGCCATTAGAGCTTGGAGCTTGAAAGCTTGGAGCTCAAGAAGCAAGCTTTAGGCGGGTTTTATAACTCTAAACCCATGCTTTACTATATGTATCTTTATATGCGTTTTGATGATAGCTCTTAGTGTTTACCTACTTTTCCCTGCTATTTTGCAAGCAAACCCGTGGTATATCTGTACTGTTCTTGAGCTAGAAGATGAAGGCGTGATTTCCAAGAAAAACCCACCGCTTTTCTTTTCCTTAAACAGTCCTAACAGTTTGCTCTCTCGGACTCAAGACCGCGAGGTGAGCAAACGGTCTCGAGACCGCGACAGGGCAAACGGTCTCAAGACCGTTTTTCCCCGTTGACCGAGCGTGGACCGTATAAGAAATATGTTCCTAATTATATAGGTTAATTACCCTCAAAATTTGGGAGGCTAACTCCAAAGGAATCGGGATATATGACATTTTTAAGTAACAACGTTATTTGACTTTATTCCTGATTCTCAAACGGTCTGAAATTGCCTTTTTGGGCAAACTGTCTCAAGACCGTGTAAGGTCGTTGACTAAGCGTTGACCGTATGATATTACTGTTCAAAATTATGTTAATTAACAACTCACCAAGTTGATGGTCTAATTCCAAACGGGCTAAGAGTTGAAGGGTGATTACTAGGGATAACCCTAGGTGAAATCAGTACTGAAATTATGGTGACCTAATTAGGGTTTTTAGGGTTGATTGATCTAAAACGGTCTCAAGACCGTTTGGGGGTTACCAAACGGTCTCAAGACCGCGAGGGCAATCAACCAAGACCGTTTGGAGGTCTAGGGTCAAGATTTGTTGACCAATTGAAGGTACAATTACACCAAATTACTTTACAATTAAATATTGATATAATCATCAACTCAATGGGTCAGACCTTGATGAATCTGCACTAGAATCCAAAATTTGGATGGGCAAATGGTCTCAAGACCGTTTGGAACTCATCCAAACGGTCTCAAGACCGAGAGGACAATCACCCAATACCGTTTGAAGGTCTAGGGTTGAGTAATTTGACCAATTGAGGACCCAATTGCAAATAAGTTATCAATTTAATCAAAATTCTGTTTTGTGGTTCAATCATGGTTCAACCCCTATCAAATCACCTTAGACTTTGATGAAATCTTGGGAAAACGGTCTCAATACCATGTGGGGTCCACCCACATGACCTCAAGACCGTTTGGGCCAAGTTTGGGCCCAATTGGAGCTCAATTGAAGGGTTCAACCTTGTGTTGATGCACACTGTTGAGTGTTGATGGGTGAACATTGATAGACCCTAATTGAATCGATTTCAACCATAATTGGTTAACCATTATGGATCAATTGAATGACCAAGTGATCAAGCATAATCTTAATTGACTAAATCCATAAGTGGTCAACATAGCTTTGACCATTTGAGGGCTTCAACATGGGTTGACATTATCGGTTGCATCTTTGAGCCTTTTTGAAGGACCAAGCGGCTGAGACCATGAGACCCTCGCGGTCTCAAGACCGTGAGAGGGCTCGCGGTCTCAAGACCGTGAGGGGGCTCACGGTCTCAAGACCGAGAGGAGGCTCGCGGTCTCAAGACCGCAAAGGGCCTCGCGGTCCTGAGGTCAAAGAAGGGCAAACGGTCTTCATGACCCTCGCGGTCTCAACTCAAATTGGTCTTCGCGGTCTCAACATTAACTTGAACCAATGGGAGGCTTCGCGGTCTCGAACCCTTAAAGGGGGCTTGCGGTCTTGGAGCTAGAAGGAGGCTCGCGGTCTTGGAAAGTCAAAGTGGGCAAACGGTCAACACTTTCAACCGATCTCAATTCAATTAATGATTAATGATTGAAATTAATCAATGTGATTCAAGGTTGACCACATTCAATCATTTGATGATGTAAATGGTTCAATGTTGCTCAAATCAAACCCTAATGACAACCTAGGATATTAAGGGGTTATTTGACTAAGGTTTTTGACCATGATGATGATCAATGGGATGAATTACCAATATACCCCTGAAGGGTCAATTGAGTTATACCTTGCTCAATTCAAACCCTAATTACATGAGAATGATGTTTTTAGTCATAATGACTCTATCCAACTTGATCTAGTCTAATGTTACCATCAACCATTAGTATGATGAAAGAGAGAGTACTCTAGAGAGAGAAAGTACCCTAGAGAGAGAAAGTAACTCTAATCACATAATGATGATGTTTTTGGCTATGTTAGCCTATGATGCCTCAATCCAATCTGTTTTAGAGTGATGTTGACATCACCTAACATTATGATGAGAGAGAAAGTACTTCTAGAGAGATAAAGTACTTCTAGAGAGAGAAAGTACCCTTTTTAAGTAGAAACTCAACTAAAGCATCTCCAATGTACATGAATGAGCATAATTAGGGTATGATCCACCTGTGTGAGATCACAGAAACCCTAATTATGATAAATGATGAACCTTTAACTAATCCAAGAGCATCAATGAAGATGTTACTCATACATGATGATGTTATGAGTTTAATTCACCTTGATGTGAATAGTAAACCCTAATTCAAGGGTGATGACATGTGATGTGAATAGTAAACCCTAATTCAAGGGTGATGACATGTAATGTGAATAGTAAACCCTAATTCAAGGGTAATGGCATGCTTTTGAGCAATAAACTCTATTTGATTTAAATTAAAGATTTAACTCTTATGACAAGAGTAGGAAGTACATTCCTCATTGTTGCATTACCTTTATCAGATGTATTAACCATGCAGGTTCTGATATGAAGGTAATCATATCCAGGTATGGATGTTGATGTTATATTCATTAAAGGCATGCTGTTAGCCTTATGAATAAGTAAAGTAATCTGATGCCTTGCCAGTGGCATCCTATGCTGATAATGGGCTATGAGAGCCATGAATACCATCAAGGTCATGCCTTAGAGATGACTTGTGATGAGGATAATGAGAAATGATGATTGATATGAGTTAGGCCTGTTACATTTAGTATTCTTCTTTTATAGCTGTTATGCTATTGTTATTGTTTGCAGAACAATGTATGATGTTAAAGAATACTAAATGTACCTAACTAATCAAGTATAATGTAGAGCCCTGATCATAGATCCATCATTATCAGAAATTAAATGATGGTGAAACAGGTTTTCCTCAGGGAACTCCTGGAGCACATACTTTTGAGTATGTGGGGTACATGGATGTGTAGAACCTTACATCCTAGTGTAGGAAAGTGATGTAGATGTGGAATCCATCCATCCTTCACTATAGTTCCATACCGTATCAGTGGTAGGTAAACATGAAACCTCCTGATGACGAAGAAAGCACAGATATCCGTATCAGTGGTAGGTAAATATGAAACCTCCTGATGACGAAGAGAGTACAGAACGCCACTGTGACTCTAGAATAGCGAAGGACCAGTTTACCCTGGTGAGCTATAGTAGTAGAGACACGAGATGTCCTACAAGTGATCCTCTTACTGACTGAGGAAGGTGAAGGTCATGAGAATCCGGCTCTCTTAATGACCTATGTATGATACTGATGCGGCTTCTCAGCGATCAGTTGGAGTATGAGTGGTAAGCCTCATCTCCACAGGGCATAATATTGTTTGTAAAACATAATCAACCATGTAGTATAACTTTTTAGAGATGACTCCAAGTTAATTGGTTGATGTTACATTGCAATAATGTTGATATTCTCCATATCTCCTAAATTGTAGAGATCTTGTTATACCTGCAACTGTTATAGAATGCTTTGAAGGCTTTACTGTTTAAAATAATCTTTGATGTTATAATAAAGCTTCTGGCGAAGAGTTATAACTCTCGCTGGGACAATTATGTATAATTGTCTCACCCCATAGGCTTCAACTTTTTAGGTGGACGTCGGAGACGAAGGAACCCACCTACAGGTGACCAGTCTCAGCAGCAGCAGCACCAGGGGCAGCAGTAATCTCAGGTGGAGATTTGTCCTGCCATGTGGTGTAGTTAGAGTCAGTCCTATGTGTCCTCTGTACTCTCAGGTCTTGGAGTCTTGTGTTATGTGATCTTGAGATTTTGTATCTTGATGTATATAATTACTCAAGAAGTAATTATCCTGAGATGTAAACAGTTACCTCTCTTTATGAAAGGAGTTTTTATGGATACAAGTTCTTATCTCGAAAAGTTTTAATTTCCCATGATTTTGTCTTCCGCTGATTACCGATTCGCTTCCGCTAAGTTTTAATCGTGTTTATGTCATGGTTTGGAGATCAGAACCCCACAACTAGTGGTATCAGAGCTCTAGGTTCAGTTGAGTCTATAGAGGCATAGGACTTAGGATGTCGAGTCTACCTTTAGTACTCCTTCCTTATCTAATAGAATCTTCTACTCCTCAGGAGAAGAAGATACATAAGAATGTCAGAACATCGTGATGAGCACGTGGCAGAGAGTAGTGCTAGTGCACCTCTAGGCGGTGCAAGAGTTCCAAGAATAGAACAACCTGCACCTGAGTCGCCAAGAGAGCCACCCCAGTTCGACCCAGCTGACATGAGTGATCCAGCTGTACAGACGATGTTCGGGAATTTCATGACTGCCATGACACATATAACCGATAGGATGCCCATTCCTGCACCTAGGGCACCTGTCCAGCCTGAAGCACAAGGTATTGGTAAGACATTCGAACGACTTCGTCGTGTCAGAGCTACCGAGTACTTCGGAACTGCCGACCCTGCAGATGCTGACTTATGGTTGACAGAGTTGGAGAAGGCTTTCAGGATTCTTATGATTCCGGAAGCTGAGAAGGTTAGACATGCTGTCTATCTTCTCAAAGGTAGTGCTGGTCACTGGTGGAACATGGAAGAGCAGAAGAGACCTGGAGTAGAGTTCTCATGGGAAGAGTTTCGTCGGGAATTTATAAATAGATATTTTCCAAAGACCTTCCTAGATGAGAAGATCTCTCAGTTTGAGAAACTAAGGCAGGGTATGATGAACATTAGTGAATATGAAGCTAAGTTCATGGAGTTGTTGCGGTTCTGTCCGCACATGGCCGCTACGGATGAGGAAAGAATCAGAAGATTCGAAAAGGGTTTGAATTCCGATATGTCAACCCCTGTGTCTGCCTTAGAAAACAGAGAAAGATTCTCTACCTTCGTTGAGTCAGTCCGAAGGATAGAGAGATCTGTGGTTGAGAAAAGACAAACCCATAAAAGATATCCACAGTTCCAGGGTTCTTCATCTAGGGATTCCAAGAGACCTAGATTCTCTGCACCTAACCCTCCACCACCCAGATCGAGTTTTCAAACTCAATGGACACCAAGCAGGGGTAGAGGACGGAGTCAACCGCTTCAAGGGACGCACAGTTCTGCATCAGTGTCAGTTACTGGACCACCCAGACCACAGCAACAGGAGAAGAGTTGCTACAACTGTGGTAAGGTGGGACACTTGATGAAGGATTGCCGTTCTAGGCCTGTCAGTGTGACACAACAAACCCCGAGACAGAATCAACAGGGATCTCAGAATAGACAACATCAAGGAGCAGCTCGAGGACGTGGACAAGCATCTCAAGCTGGATCATCAGCACCACCTCAACACCAGGCGACTGCGAGGTTCTATGCTATGAACCCACCTGAGGCAGTGGTCAATCCACGGGTAGTGGCAGGTCAGATGAAACTTTTATATTCTGATATGTCTACATCCTGTATTGTATCCGTTCTGATTGATCCGGGTGCTACGCACTCTTTCATCACTCGTGAAATGATTCGTAACTGCAATGTGACTGTTAGTCATAGGACAGATAGTTTGTTGTTAGAGACTCCATTGAGTGGGTCTGCCGTTTTGCAGGAGGTATGTTCTCCCTGCATCCTTTTCTTTTCTGACCATCGCATTCAAGTAGATCTTATACCACTTGATATTCAGGGATTTGATATAATCCTCGGGATGGATACCTTAGAAAGGTATAGAGTTGTCTTGGATTGTGAGTCCAAGTTGGCTGTGTTTGCTGATGAAAGCAACACATGGATCTTTCAAGGTGAAAGAAAGATTCTGCCCAACTGTCTTGTGTCAGTTATGGTTGCTAATAAGCTGTTGAGGCAAGGATGTTATACATTCTTAGCCCATGTGGTAGATGTTACCAAGGAAAGGACCAATCCTGCTGAAGTTCCCATAGTCAAGGAATTCGAGGATGTGTTTCCTGAAGAACTTCCTGGTATACCACCACCTCGGGAGATTGATTTTGAAATTAATCTGATCCCAGATACAAAACCCATAGCTCAAACTCCGTATAGAATGGCTCCTGCCGAGATGGCAGAACTCAAGAAACGGCTTCAAGAGCTACTTGAGAGAGGTTTTATCCGACCGAGTACTTCACCTTGGGGTGCTCTGGTCTTGTTTGTTAAAAAGAAAGATGGGTCAATGCGGTTGTGCATCGACTATAGACAACTCAATAAAGTAACAATAAAGAATAAGTACCCTCTTCCGAGGATTGATGATCTCTTTGACCAGTTGCGTGGTGCAACAGTCTTTTCAAAGATAGACGTGAGGTCTGGATATCACCAACTCCGTATTAAGGATAGTGACATATCCAAGTCTGCCTTTAGGACAAGATATGGTCACTATGAGTTCATGGTTATGTCGTTTGGACTAACCAATGCACCAGCTGCATTTATGGAACTCATGAATAGAGTTTTTCAACCTTTCCGTGATCAGTGTGTTGTCGTCTTCATAGATGACATTCTGATCTATAGTAAGGATGCTCAGCAGCATGAGCAGCATCTTCGCCAAGCTTTGACCTTGCTAAGAGAACATAAGCTGTATGCTAAGTTTAGCAAGTGTGAGTTCTGGCTGCCGGAGGTATCTTTTCTTGGACATGTAATATCCGCCTCGGGAATTCGTGTTGACCCTACAAAGGTAGAATCTATTCTACAATGGGAACAACCGAAGACACCGACGGAGATTCGAAGTTTCTTGGGGTTAGCTGGCTATTATCGAAGATTCATAAAGAACTTTAGTTCTATAGCTTTACCTTTGACCAAGTTAACCCGGAAAGATGTTCCTTTTTCTTGGAGTGATAAGTGTCAACAATCTTTCCAGTTTCTGAAGGAGAGGTTGACAAGTGCACCTGTTCTAGTGCTACCTGAACAAGGAAAAGGATATGTAGTTTTCTGTGATGCTTCCAAAAATGGACTAGGATGTGTGTTGATGCAGGATAAACAAGTGATTTCTTTTGCTTCCCGACAGCTTAAGAAACACGAGGAGAATTATCCAACACACGATCTAGAGTTAGCTGCTGTGGTTCATGCCTTGAAGATCTGGAGGCATTATCTCTATGGAGAAACATTCCAGATTTTCACAGACCATAAAAACCTTAAGTATATCTTCTCTCAGCATGAGCTCAACATGAGGCAACGTCGTTGTATGGAGTTAATCAAGGACTATGACTGTACAATTGATTACCATCCAGGCAAGGCCAATGTTGTTGCAGATGCCTTGAGTAGGAAATCAGCAACATCAACCATGAATAGAGCACAACTAAACTCTTTAGTATGCTCTAGAAGAGATATGCTTATCTCTTTAAGGCAAGACAATGTACAGTTGAAGGTGTCATTGCTAGCCGGTTTGTTAGCTGAGATGCATATTAAACCTACCCTAAGAGAGCAGATTAAAGAAGCACAACTAGATGATGCTGCAGTTCAACATATAAGATCTGAGTATGGAAATGAGAAGCAAGATGGTTTTCATGACTCAAAAGATCAAGTAGCTTGTTATAATGGAAGAATGATAGTGTCGGATGTGGACAACTTGAGGAAGTTAGTCCTGGAAGAAGCCCATTCTTCCATGTATGCTATGCATCCAGGGAGCACCAAGATGTATCGGAATTTGAAAGATCTGTATTGGTGGCCTGGGATGAAGAAGGACGTTGCAGAGTTTGTTCTGAGGTGTCATGTGTGTCAGCAAGTTAAAGCTGAACACCAGAAGCCTGTAGGGACAATGCAACCTTTACCCATATCACAGTGGAAGTGGGACCATGTGACCATGGACTTTGTTGTTAGCCTACCCAGGACAAGCAAAGGACATGATTCCATTTGGGTAATTGTTGATAGGTTGACTAAGACAACACATTTCTTACCTGTCAAAACAACCTATTATGCTGAAAGGTTATCAGAGTTGTATGTTCAAGAGATAGTGCGTTTGCACGGGGTTCCTGTCACAATAGTTTCTGACAGAGGTCCTCAGTTTACAAGTCGTTTTTGGGAACAGTTACACAGAGCCTTAGGCACTAAGCTGAGGTTTAGTATAGCCTTTCATCCACAGACTGATGGACAGTCAGAAAGGACCATACAAACCTTAGAAGACCTGTTGCGAGCATGTGTTCTCCAGTTCACCGGAAGTTGGGATCTACACCTAAGCTTGATAGAGTTTGCCTATAACAATAGCTATCAGCATAGTATTGATATGGCACCTTATGAAACCTTATATGGTAGACGTGGTAGATCACCCTTGTGTTGGTTTGAGACTGGTGAGCATCAGTTGTTAGGTCCTGACCTGGTGCAGCAAACCACGGAAAAGATTAAAGTTATACAACATAAGATTAAGACTGCTCAGGATAGGCAGAAATCTTATGCTGACAAACGTCGTAGACCTTTAGAGTTCCAGGTTGGAGACAGAGTGTATCTCAAGATCTCACCTTGGAAAGGGGTCCTTCGTTTTGGAAGGAAGGGGAAGTTAGCTCCTAGATATATGGGGCCTTATCCAATCATTGAACGGATTGGAAAGGTAGCATATAAAATAGAGCTTTCCCCAGAATTACAGAGGTTACATCCTGTGTTTCACATTTCTATGTTGAAGAAATGTGACCCAGACACCGAGTCAGTTCTACAACCTATGGAGGTAGAATTGAATGATGACATATCCTATGAGGAGGGACCGGTGTCAATCCTTGATAAATGAATTAAAAAGTTAAAGAAGAAAGATATAAGTCTTGTGAAAGTACTCTGGAACCATCGTGGTATTGAAGAAGCCACTTGGGAGTTAGAGGATGAGATGAGAAGGAAGTATCCTGCCCTTTTCTCTTAGTATGTTTTATCGATTTCGGGGACGAAATCCTTGTAAGGGGTGGATAATTTGTAACATCCCTGACCTGGGTTATGAGTTAACCCTAGGTGTTTTACCTAAATATGTAATTAAATCTTTGTGATTAACTCTGAGCATGTAATTAAGTTTCTCAGAAACGTATATTTCAGTATTTGCTCCTTTTTATTTAAAGTTGTAGCATTGTTTTGATATACAGGGACCTATGTGCAATTTACCCAGTTGAAAGGGTTAGCTTGCAATTTGCACATGATGAGATGTTCCTCTGATGTTGAGACATCATGAGAAATCTTTTTAGCAAAGTTTGAGGGATTTCCCAAGCTAAGGCACCAAGGTGCAGCTGTGGAAGCAATCCCGGTGCTTGAAACCCTAGTTTGGGGTAAAATGCAATTTACCCAAATTAAGGGATGCAAATTGTGAAATATGTCATCTAAAGTATCTTTTTAGACTCTTGCCATCATTTAGAGAAGAAATGATGAGGAAGTCACCTCAATTGAATTATCAAGTTATGAGATATGCCTTGTGATTGAATAATCAGGGTATATGTGCAATATCCCTTTAAGTATGAACTTTATTATTAGATTGTTCTTCCTTGCCTTCTTTTCTATAACTTAAGATAAGGTTCGTCCTTAGAATAAAGAGGAAGGAATGATCAAGTAAAGAAGGAGGGACCTAGTTGGAATTATGGACAACTTATGAACTAATGTTGAAAATCCTACCCCATGTATATAAGCTCTCCTTCCCTTAGTTGCAAGGGAACTCACCCTTCGTTCCCTTACTGTTTCATTTCACCAAAGACGACCAAGGACTGCCTTGGAGCTAAGGAGGACGACCAAGGGGTGCAAGGTAGGTTTAAACCCCTCTTCTTGCCTAATTCCATGGTTAGAACTCGAATTCAAGGTCATCTTCATGGCTAACTCTTGAAACACTACCTTTCTAGCCGTCTCTTTTCATCCTTCCTTGGAATTTTCACCTTGGCCAACCTGTAAGAACTCAAGGACGCCATTAGAGCTTGGAGCTTCAAAGCTTGGAGCTCAAGAAGCAAGCTTTAGGCGGGTTTTATAACTCTAAACCCATGCTTTACTATATGTATCTTTATATGCGTTTTGATGATAGCTCTTAGTTTTTCCCTACTTGTCCCTGCTATTTTGCAAGCCAACCCATGGGATATCTGTACTGTTCTTGAGCTAGAAGATGAAGGCGTGATTTCCAAGAAAAACCCACCGCTTTTCTTTTCCTTAAACGGTCCTAACAGTTTGCTCTCTCGGACTCAAGACCGCAAGGTGAGCAAACGGTCTCGAGACCGCGACAGGGCAAACGGTCTCAGGACCGTTTGGCCCCGTTGACCGAGCATGTACCGTATACGACATATGTTCCTAATTATGTATGTTAATTACCCTCAAAATTTGGGAGGCTAACTCCAAAGGAATCGGGAGATATGACATTTTTAAGTAACAACTTTATTTGAATTTATTCCTGATTCTCAAACGGTCTGAAATTGCCTTTTTGGGCAAACGGTCTCAAGACCGTGTAAGGTCGTTGACTAAGCATTGACCGTATGAGATTACTGTTCAAATTTATGTTAATTAACAACTCACCAAGTTTGATGGTCTAATTCCAAACGGGCTAAGAGTTGAAGGGTGATTACTAGGGATAACCCTAGGTGAAATCAGTACTGAAATTATGGTGACCTAATTAGGGTTTTTAGGGTTGATTGATCTAAAATGGTCTCAAGACTGTTTGGGGGTCACCAAACGGTCTCAAGACCACGAGGGCAATCAACCAAGACCATTTGGAGGTCTGGGGTCAAGATTGGTTGACCAATTCAAGGTTCAATTACACCAAATTACTTTGCAATTAAATATTGATATAATCATCAACTCAATGGGTCAGACCTTGATGAATCTGCACTAGAATCCAAAATTTGGATGGGCAAACGGTCTCAAGACCGTTTGGAACTCATCCAAACGGTCTCAAGACCGAGAGGACAATCACCCAAGACCGTTTGAAGGTCTAGGGTTGAGTAATTTGACCAATTGAGGACCCAATTGCAAATAAGTTATCAATTTAATCAAAATTCTGTTTTGTGGTTCAATCATGGTTCAACCCCTATCAAATCACCTTAGACTTTGATGAAATCTTGGGAAAACGGTCTCAATACCATGTGGGGTCCACCCACATGACCTCAAGACCGTTTGGACCAAGTTTGGGCCCAATTGTAGCTCAATTGAAGGGTTCAACCTTGTGTTGATGCACACTGTTGAGTGTTGATGGGTGAACATTGATAGACCCTAATTGAATCGATTTCAACCATAATTGGTTAACCATTATGGATCAATTGAATGACCAAGTGATCAAGCATAATCTTAATTGACTAAATCCATAAGTGGTCAACATATCTTTGACCATTTGAGGGCTTCAACATGGGTTGACATTATCGGTTGCATCTTTGAGCCTTGTTGAAGGACCAAGCGGCTGAGACCATGAGAGCCTCGCGGTCTCAAGACCGTGAGAGGGATCGCGGTCTCAAGACCGTGAGGGGGCTCACGGTCTCAAGACCGAGAGGAGGCTTGCGGTCTCAAGACCGTGAAGGGCCTCGCGGTCCTGAGGTCAAAGAAGGGCAAACGGTCTTCATGACCCTCGCGGTCTCAACTCAAATTGGTCTTCGCGGTCTCAACATTAACTTGAACCAATGGGAGGCTTCGCGGTCTTGAACCCTTAAAGGGGGCTTGCGGTCCTGGAGCTAGAAGGAGGCTCGCGGTCTTGGAAAGTCAAAGTGGGCAAACGGTCAACACTTTCAACCGATCTCAATTCAATTAATGATTAATGATTGAAATTAATCAATGTGATTCAAGGTTGACCACATTCAATCATTTGATGATGTAAATGGTTCAATGTTGCTCAAATCAAACCCTAATGACAACCTAGGATATTAAGGGGTTATTTTACTAAGGTTTTTTACCATGATGATGATCAATGGGATGAATTACCAATATACCCCTGAAGGGTCAATTGAGTTATACCTTGCTCAATTCAAACCCTAATTACATGAGAATGATGTTTTTAGTCATAATGACTCTATCCAACTTGATCTAGTCTAATGTTACCATCAACCATTAGTATGATGAAAGAGAGAGTACTCTAGAGAGAGAAAGTACCCTAGAGAGAGAAAGTAACTCTAATCACATAATGATGATGTTTTTGGCTATGTTAGCCTATGATGCCTCAATCCAATCTGTTTTAGAGTGATGTTGACATCACCTAACATTATGATGAGAGAGAAAGTACTTCTAGAGAGATAAAGTACTTCTAGAGAGAGAAAGTACCCTTTTTAAGTAGAAACTCAACTAAAGCATCTCCAATGTACATGAATGAGCATAATTAGGGTATGATCCACCTGTGTGAGATCATAGAAACCCTAATTATGATAAATGATGAACCTTTAACTAATCCAAGAACATCAATGAAGATGTTACTCATACATGATGATGTTATGAGTTTAATTCACCTTGATGTGAATAGTAAACCCTAATTCAAGGGTGATGACATGTGATGTGAATAGTAAACCCTAATTCAAGGGTGATGACATGTAATGTGAATAGTAAACCCTAATTCAAGGGTAATGGCATGCTTTTGAGCAATAAACTCTATTTGATTTAAATTAAAGATTTAACTCTTATGACAAGAGTAGGAAGTACATTCCTCATTGTTGCATTACCTTTATCAGATGTATTAACCATGCAGGTTCTGATATGAAGGTAATCATATCCAGGTATGGATGTTGATGTTATATTCATTAAAGGCATGCTGTTAGCCTTATGAATAAGTAAAGTAATCTGATGCCTTGCCAGTGGCATCCTATGCTGATAATGGGCTATGAGAGCCATGAATACCATCAAGGTCATGCCTTAGAGATGACTTGTGATGAGGATAATGAGAAATGATGATTGATATGAGTTAGGCATGTTACATTTAGTATTCTTCTTTTATAGCTGTTATGCTATTGTTATTGTTTGCAGAACAATGTATGCTGTTAAAGAATACTGAATGTACCTAACTAATCAAGTATAATGTAGAGCCCTGATCATAGATCCATCATTGTCAGAAATTAAATGATGGTGAAACAGGTTTTCCTCAGGGAACTCCTGGAGCACATACTTTTGAGTATGTGGGGTACATGGATGTGTAGAACCTTACATCCTAGTGTAGGAAAGTGATGTAGATGTGGAATCCATCCATCCTTCACTATAGTTCCATACCGTATCAGTGGTAGGTAAATATGAAACCTCCTGATGACGAAGAAAGCACAGATATCCGTATCAGTGGTAGGTAAATATGAAACCTCCTGATGACGAAGAGAGTACAGAACGCCACTGTGACTCTAGAATAGCGAAGGACCAGTTTACCCTGGTGAGCTATAGTAGTAGAGACACGAGATGTCCTACAAGTGATCCTCTTACTGACTGAGGAAGGTGAAGGTCATGAGAATCCGGCTCTCTTAATGACCTATGTATGATACTGATGCGGCTTCTCAGCGATCAGTTGGAGTATGAGTGGTAAGCCTCATCTCCACAGGGCATAATGTTGTTTGTAAAACATAATCAACCATGTAGTATAACTTGTTAGAGATGACTCCAAGTTAATTGGTTGATGTTACATTGCAATAATGTTGATATTCTCCATATCTCCTAAATTGTAGAGATCTTGTTATACCTGCAACTGTTATAGAATGCTTTGAAGGCTTTACTGTTTAAAATAATCTTTGATGTTATAATAAAGCTTCTGGCAAAGAGTTATAACTCTCGCTGGGACAATTATGTATAATTGTCTCACCCCGTAGGCTTCAACTTTTTAGGTGGACGTCGGAGACGAAGGAACCCACCTACAGGTGACCAGTCTCAGCAGCAGCAGCACCAGGGGAAGCAGTAATCTCAGGTGGAGATTTTTCCTGCCATGTGGTGTAGTTAGAGTCAGTCCTATGTGTCCTCTGTACTCTCAGGTCTTAGAGTCTTGTGTTATGTGATCTTGAGATTTTGTATCTTGATGTATATAATTACTCAAGAAGTAGTTATCCTGAGATGTAAACAGTTACCTCTCTTTATGAAAGGAGTTTTTATGGATACAAGTTCTTATCTCGAAAAGTTTTAATTTCCCGTGATTTTGTCTTCCGCTGATTACCGATTCGCTTCCGCTAAGTTTTAATCATGTTTATGTCATGGTTTGGAGATCAGACCCCACAATAACGGTATCTCAGCATCATGCACAATGTTTCTAAACAGGGTAGGTGGATCAGTGTGCTCTACCCCACAACTATCTAGCATTGCATCAACGATGTCTACTGGAACTGGTTCATTCACATCTACGTCATCGGAGGCAATTTCTTCTTCGACACAAGCACTGCTATCAACATCCACTGGTTTCGGGTTTGAAATCTCTCCATGCCAGTGCCATTCTATATAGCCTTGTACAGTCCCGTTGCACATGACATGACTTTTGATTTCGTCACCAGTGTTGACTTTCAAGTTGTTACCGCAATGCCTACATGGACAGTAGAACCTATCTCCAGGTTGTTTCCTATGTTCCTCGGCAAATCTAATCAACTAGTCAAGACCAGAAATAAACTATGGGGTGCAGCGATTGCGAATGGACATCCATGATCTATCCATTCGATGATCAAATAGAAAACAAGCTATATATTACAACAAGATTAGGGTCTAGGGTTAACAGATTAGAGTTTATGCATGGTTAAAACTTTAGGCCAACAAATATATGTGTTTTCATTCTTATATATAATAAATGTGTACCACCTATCCCATTCTTGAACACCTAATCTCACTAGTAAGTGTATAATGTCTATTGGGTTTTCAAGAAAATTTTGGTAGTATTTCCCCGCTGTTCTCCAAGTACATATGTACTTAGAGAACAAATGGGGAAATGCTACTGAAATTTTCTTGAAAACTCAATACACATTATACACTTACATCCTAAGTGAGATTAGGTGTTCAAGAATAGTCCCAAACCGGGGACTATCTAAGATTTACTCCTAATGAGTAAATCTTGGATGGGTTTCTAGGCCAACAAATACATGTATGTTGTCATCTTATACCTACAAACCTAATTTCGTCATTCATATCCTAAGTTTTGTGTAACATCATTAATCATGCTTGTTAGTAAATACTAAACAGTAAATAAACCTTGATTCCATATATCAAATATTTGAATCAAGGGTCAATCTTGAAGTTTTAACTAGAGCTTCACATATCAACATACATACTAGGTCATATTTCAAGTCAAGATTTAGGCATTTAATCACCTTATGGTGCATACATGATTCACAAGGTATTGGGGTGCACAAAGAATAATATATGTTACTGATTTAGGAGTTCACATAATCATTTAGAAGACCCACATGTGAGTTAATTTTGACATTCAACATCAATGTATATTTAACACGCATGTTTCAAGGGTTCAAAGCACATAATCAAATCAAATTAGGATGCTAGAATGGACAAGTTATGCATCAAAATTTATTGAATTAGGTCAAGCATGAGAATTAGACAAGTTAAAACAGTACATTATTACTAATCAGTAGATAAATAAATAAAAACCAATAGATAATAAATACAAATCAATAGATAAGTAAATACAAATCAGTAGATACAAATCAGTAGATAAGTAAATACTAATCAGTTGATGGAAATCAATAAAATCAAGATATGTAACCTACCTAACAGTAGGGGAAGCAGAAGCTAGCTCCGGTGACCTCAGGCTCAAGCTCCGATGGTGCAGTAGCTCCTCCAGCGACCTCAGGCTCGAGCTCTGACGGTGTGAGGAGCAGGGGTGGAGGCTTGATCGGGCGGCAGTGGCTTGACCACAGTCGTGCGGCAGGCGGGAGCAGGGCAGGAGCAGGACCGGCGGGAAAGGGTGCTGGGAGCAGGAGCACGATAGTATCGGGAGTAGGAGCAGGAGAAGGAGCAGCGGCGGTAGCAGGCGGAGGTGGTAGAAAGCGGCAATGGTGCACGCGGCAGCAGGCGATGGCGGCAGGACCACAGCAAGCAGGCGGTGGCGGTGCACGCGGCAGTAGGCGATGGCGGTAGGACCACAGCAAGAAGGTGACGACGACGGTGACAGGACAATCGCAAATCGCCCGCCCTATATTCTCGGCAATGAAATAGAGAGATAGGGGAGAGTCTGGCTTGAGCGGGTGGTGTTAAGTTAACAATGGGCGTCGGTTATTTAAAAAACTGACACCTAAATGGAATAGGCATCGGTTGCTACTAAAAACCAACGTTCAATTGGACAAACTTTACCCTAAAATTTTTGGCGGGAACCATTATCATCATCGGTTACACCAAGAAAACTGACGCCCATATTGGAACTTTGCATGCAATTTTTGGCTTCTTTAGGCGTCAGTTATTAGGTAAAACATCGACGCTGTATGTGACACTTTGGGGGCAATTTTTTCGCTCAAAAAATTGGATTTCGCGGGTTATTTTAGGCGTCGGTTTCTTTTCTTTAGCTGACGCTGAATTAAAAGTGATACTCGTGTCTATCTGGTCTTCAAACATAGATGTCAGATTTCTTAAATCGCCTACGTTGAAGGTGTACAACGTCAGTTTCGGTAAATAACCGACACCTCTTAAAGCGACGTTGATCGTTATTTCTGTAGTAGTGTGAACTAATGGTGTTGCTCTATTCATTACACATGTGAAATTCTTATTTTCCCTATCTCTCTCTATCTCTGTCATGAATTCTTTCTACTTACCTGACCCAGAACGACGCCATTGACGGGGATGGCACATGTTGTTTTTTGAATCTTATTGTTTGTGTATATTTAAGGTTTGTTCTTTTCATAAATTTTATTTTGGTTCTATTATGTTTATCTTATTTCATAATTTTAATCTAGTTTTATAATTTTTAGACTTGTTCCATACTTTTTTTTCTTCTTTCTAGTTTAATTTGTAATTTTAATTCCTTGAAATTATTTGTTTTGTAATTTGTTAGTCTTGTTCAATAATTTCTATCTTGTTTCATAATTTACTTGCCTAGATTTCTGTAATCTTTTCTATCTTCCGAGCATCATTCCAGAAGCGTAACTCCTCTTTCTATTGAGTTTCCTTTCCAATAGTACTACTTTCCTAGCTTATTTTTGTAACTTTTAGTTTTATTGATAAAAAAATGTTCTCCTTTTTTGTAAAAACCATTTGACTTGTTTTTTAGGAATCATATCAAATGAAATGGTCTTAACACTATGGTCCACAATTCAATTGGTGTGGTGATTATGACCATACATCCTTATACTGTTCTGATGTGCCCCCTCCTATGATAGTAGCACCTCATAGTCTCAAGGATCCTTATCTTTATGGTTAGAATACAAATTCGAAATTCTTTGAAGTCCATTCTGAGGAATCAGGCTACTCCATCTAATATCCTAACAAGGAGTATTATGACCAACAAGCTTTTGGTGGGTATGGTAAGGATGATCAAAACTTTGGGGGTATGAACCCGTTTGTGAGACCGAGTTCCCCCCTCAAATAGAAGAATGAACAAGGGCCCTAGAGAGATCAGTAGTGGAGAGACAGGATGCACTAGAAATAAGCTTTAATAGCCACTTTACTAAAATCCCAATCACAAAAACCCCTCGAGAAATAAAAACAACCCAAGATGGTTCTTCCTAGGGATTATGATGATGATGATCCCATTTTTGTGTCATATATGTCGGATCCTAAAGAAATAGCACATACCATGCATTCGTATTCTTTGTGTGATGAGGATGTTGACATTCCAACCCTTCCACTAGAAGCTTTATTACTCGAGTATTAAAAGTTGAAGTAGGAAAGTCATTCTGAAGATCCAAAAAAATCTTCCTATTAGCCACATAAATCCAGACGTATTCATTGACAAAACCCTCGTGGTCAAATCTATTCTCAATAATGAGCACCCAACCCCCAATTATGAAACAAAACCTCACATTTTGTCGCAGCCAATTCCCATTCCACACATTGTTGATCTAGAAGGGGAGACAACACCCTTAGAAGAAGTCCATATACCCCCTTTATTTTTTTGCAAGTAAGATGTCCCCATTTTTATCCCACCTGAATCCTTGGGGACACCCTTTCAAAGAAGAACTTGAAATACACGTTATATCAATTATCAAACCTACTAACCCCAATGTTGATTGCATGACATTTGAGGAGAATACAAATATTTGGGATACTGATTTTTATCCTTTTGTTCCTTTCATATGAGTACCAATTTTCCTATATGTAGATCAATATGATGGAGAGAAACCAGAGCCTGATCCTCCACCAAAATTTGTACATCCAACACTAAACATGTTACCCGCCAGAACCCACCAATGTCCCCCAATCCACATCCATCACCAACACTTCCTTTACTATCAAAAGAGGAATTGTGGATCATGTTGGAGGGACTACGAGGCAAAAAGAAATATGAGTGTTCCATTGAGATTCTACGATCCCCAAATCATTGGTTACACTATGATGCTCCAGCAATCAAGGTCCCATCTATCATACA
This sequence comes from Alisma plantago-aquatica, assembly GCA_963693085.1. Lineage (NCBI taxonomy): Eukaryota > Viridiplantae > Streptophyta > Magnoliopsida > Alismatales > Alismataceae > Alisma > Alisma plantago-aquatica. The sequence goes on from OY856412.1 coordinate 197,788,146, forward strand.
TATCTCATTCCCCTGGAGATTTTTTGAGCTACCAAGTCCCCCGAGTGACCCTCACTCTTCTCTTCCCTCCATCCTAGATTTAAATTTTTCTCACAATGAGCAAAATTTTATGTATGGAGTGGAGGTGGGTGGTATATAGTCATTCCCCCCACTCTATCTTAAAATTTTTGTAATTTTTATTATCATATGTGGTTTATTTTAATTCTTACACAAATTCTCTTTTTGTTTTAACCTTTATCTAGTTGGACAGATGAATATATTTGTATCATTTTACCGTTTGAATTTAGTATTCTTTGAAAAAAAATCACAAATCGCTATCACTGAAAACACCATGTCACATAGGACCCCAAAACTAGCGTCACTCCTTGGAAATGTTGGCAAGTCATATGGAATCGATAAGAACCAAACATAAATTTTTCTCTATTTTTAACTATTTATAAACTTGTCACAAATCTCATATTATGTGTTGATATGAAGAATCTATCTGATGCAATGACACTCCTTAAAAAAAAGTCTTAAGTTTTTAAGTATAGGAACAATTCCCCCTCCTTCTATCTCAAAGAAAAAGCAAAGAATCACCTCCAAACAAAAGTTCAAGTTTGGGGTGGCATGCTCCCCACCTCAAATTCTTTTGTACCCCTCAAAAGGGGTATACCATCAAAAGATGCCAAAGAGCACACAAAGAAAATTGTGGTCAATATAATCACAAGTCCATGAATTAATATATCCCAACTCAAATAGAGGAGGGATCTTCTTCTTCCACACCTTCATCCTGTTCTAGTGCAAAAACTCACAAAAAGAAAGAAAACTTAGGGGTGTCAAAGCAGAAGTGAAAAGAATCTTATTTCCTACAAAGTCTTAATTTTGAAACAATATATGAAATATTTTTTGATAGGGAATATCAAATCTTGTGTTACATGGTTCCAGGAAATTGGGCTGCTTGGCCAAATAAGGAGGTAAGGAACAATGTGACGTTAAGAGGGTGAGGATAGACATGTTGCTAGTACAAATTGGAATTATTAGTGATTTTATTTGCTTGAGGACATGCAAAAGCTCAAGTCTGGGGTATTCTGATGAATGTATATTCATGACCTTTTCTTGTACATTTTTTACCTTTAATTAAGAATAAATTATTATATATTAAATACTTTTAGCATAAATTATCTTAGTTTAGCTCTTCTTGCCCAAATTTGAGTTTTTACTTGAGTATTGTGTGTTTTGTAGGAAACTTTGCACTTATTTCAAAGTACGAAAATTCTCAATTTGAGCAAGAAGAGCTAAACTAAGATAATGTATGCTATAGCTATTTAATTGATAATAATTTATTCTTAATTAAAGGTAAGAATGTACAATAACAGGTGATGAATATACATTCATCATGTCACGTCATTTTTCTATCTAAAATGGACATAGAAATCCATCATCGTTATGTCATTTTCTCACTATACCAGCATAAGGTAAAGAAATCATATTTTGATCTGGTTACAATGTTCATATGTGACATTGAACTAATGATGTAGCTATGTTAATAACACATGTGAAATTCTTTCTTTACCTATCTATCTTTGTCTCTATCATGAATTCTTTCTACTTCTCTGAACCAGATGACTGTGCTGAATTTTTTTTCCATGACTCTGATGATGGTGACGCCCCTGACACTGTGGCTAATGTTGTCATAGCACCTCATTTTTTATGCTTCTGCATCATGCTTCCCTCTCTCTATCACTTGTTGTTCCACCTAAAGCTTCCTTCTAGCCACCGTCATTGCATGTTTCCCTTCCTCCACTTGCTTCACTTCCCTTCCCTCTCTCTCACCGTCGCCACCTTTTGTAAACGAGAAGGATTCCTTTTGTGCCATAAATAGCCACCACAAATAATATGGACAAGGAGTCCCTCTATCCCTGTTGGATGTTGCTGCTTTGCCCCTATTGTGCATCCTCTACCCCTACCATGGATGAATGTGCGTCTTCTCCTTACATAAATCATTCAACAACTGATATGCCCCTTTTGCCAAATGCATGTTTAGTTTTTTTATTATTAAACATACATTCCTTCCTATCTAATTTCAATTTCTTGTTGATTGCATTGTAATATAATTATTTTTTGAATTCATGGTTGCATAATGTTTGATTAACTTGATATCAATGGAACATTGATATAAATTTACCTAAATTAATATGAGTTCAACTCCACAGACATGAATCACACTTAGGATTGCATTTATCTTAAATAACTTGATATAGACTTGAATCAGAGATATATTAACCCAAACTATGATGGCCTAAAAACCAGTCACTACTTGTTCACATTATGTGTAAATCTTGTATACTCTTCCATTTGGGAGTGTTCTTGAACACTTAATATCACTTAAGGTGTGAAGGTATAATGTGTGTTTGGTTTTCAAGAATATTTTGATAATGATTTTCCCGTTTGTTCTCTAGGTATACATGTTGGTGGGTATTTACCCATCTAGATTGGTGTATTTGGAAAACTATGTAGAAATGATGCTAAAATATTCTTGAAAACCAAGCATGCATTATAAATTTACTAGTGAGATTAAGGGTTTAATAATGGGATAGGTGTTACACATTCTTCAATATGAATGTTGAACACATATATCTTGTTGGACCATAAACCCATCATATATTTTATCAATAGGAGTAGATATTGGATAGTCCCCGGTTTGGGACTATTCTTGAGCAATTAATCTCACTTAGGATGTGAGTGCACACTTATCTTGGATATTTCCCTATTTGTATTATGCGTACCTATATAGGTGGGTATTTACATATCTACATTGGTGTACTTAAAGAATAGTCGGGAATTATTACAAAAATAATCTTGAAAACCAAACACACATTATACACTTAATAGTGAGATTAAATGTTGTATAATGTAACATGTAGTAAAACTTCGTCAATATGAATGCTACATACTATTGTAAAAAACATTTTTATTTAAAAATTGATTGAGCTAACAATAATTGATACAATACTCAGTGCATCATCAAATAGGACCAAAATATATCGACGTTGGATGTCCACTCAAAATATTTACACTACAAAGTTTAAAAGTGGTATTGATGAGTTTATAATGTTTACAAAGGAACATAGGAGACGGCTTGGAGATTGTATTGCCACTATGGGAATTGTAGTCACAACTTGAAAGTCAACAATGTTGAGGAAATAAATATTCATGCCATGTGAAATGGATATATATAGGGTGAAACATAATCTTATTAGAATGGAGAGATTCCTACTATGAGATCAGTATATGTCAATAGTAGTACTTGTGTGAAAGAAGAAACTACCAATTATGTTAATGCAAACTAACCAATTCTAAACAACATGGTTGATGCGGTGCTAGATAGTTGTGGGGTAAATATTATTTATCCACCTTTATTCAAATAAGATAAATGATTCTGCAAAACCATTGTACTTAGGTTGTACTAAGTTTATGAGGCTAAGCATCATTTTGAGATTGTATACCCTAAAGGCTAATCATAGGTGGAGTTGTAAAAGTTTCACATCTCTATTGTCTTTGTCGATAGAAATCCTACCTTAAGGCAGTGATCTTCAAATCTATAAATGTATATAAAGAAAATATTGTGCCTCATGAAAATATAAGCTAACAAGACACATGTATGACCAAATAATGGTGAGCTATTTCAAAATGACTATATCAATTTATACGATAGTCCAAAAAGTGGGGCATCAAGGCTTATATTTATGTTTTCTTGTTACACCTTGTCTAGACATGAGAATGATCTTTTTGTGAGTACTTTCTTAATTTTAATATATATAGGGAAACTCTTTCGATATTAGTAAACTAGTATCATTGAAGAATATGAAGTTCGTAGTTATTAAATCTCATGATTGTTACATCATAATGCAACAATATTGCATGTGCTATTTGATGTATGTTGTTAAAGCATGTAACATTTGCAAAAACCAAGCTTTTCTTATTCTTCAACACTCTTTGTAGCAAAGTTACAGATCTTGAAATCTTGAGAAGTTGCAAAGAGAAGTGATAGCTACCTTTTCCCATCTTGAGATGTATTTCCTCCTTTATTTTTTAATGCAACAATACTTTTTGTTGTCCATTTGACCAGGGAGGTGAATATGTTGGGTTTAGTTTTCTTCCACTGGATGTATCCTTTTGAGCGATACATGACTATTTTTTAAGGTGATGTTCAAAGTTTTTATCGACTTGAAGGAAGTATTATTTAAGGTTATGTGGCTAAACAATGTAATGTACTTGTGTAATGATTTTTTGAATTGTAATGAAAGTCCTCCTATTACAAAGTCATGTCACATTGATGCATATTCTGGCAAAGGGACTTTAGGAGCACAAAGTGTAAAGAACTAGTAATGAGTCATGGGAACAAGCATAGTTGTAAGTTCTACATAATATAGATGAATTGGGTATTTATATCATTAAACACACCAATTTTGTCAAGAGTAAATATCCTCAAGCTAGTTCAATGTTTCTTTCTAGAGAGCTTAATTGAACATTTATCATGCGGATTGAGGATAAAGTATTTCTTCAACTATCTCAAAAACAAAATTATGTTGTTGAGAATATCAAATGGATGTTATATCATATGTAGGTATTGATATAAATGGATGTTTTTACTACACAAACTGTCATGATGATAAGAGTGTTGTCCAGAATAGTGGGGTCACCCTTCAAGAATCTTCATTGTATTTTTCTAATTAGAAGGATAGGAATCCATGACAAGGCCATATGTCTTATTGTAGTGTCATTGAAGACATCTGGGAATATGATTACATAGAGTTTGGAGTTCCCGTCATTAGGTATAATTTGGTTGATATCAACAAAGGATGTTAAGTGGATGAGTGGGGTTTCACACTAGTGAATTTTGAAAAGATTGGTGACAAGAATGAGCCATTCATCATGGAATCACAGGTGAATCCAGTATTTTATATTGATGTAATAATACCCCTAACCTGGTTTATGGCTTAAACCTAGGAGTTTTTCTTAAGTAAGATACTTACAAACTGATTCTAACTTTTTGAAAAGTAATTAAGACTTCTTGCGAAGTTTGTTTTCAAGTTTGAGCTTAATTGTAAACTATGTGTGCATTATATGAAAGTCGGAGTGAAAAGTGCAATTTACCCAAGATTATGGGTTACATTGCAAAATGTCACATGTGAAAGGTGTCCTAAGTGTTTTAGTATCACAAGAAAGAGAATTATTCTAAGTGATGGCTTGTGGAAAGCCTAAATCCCAAGTTATAACTTGTTTAAATAGTGCTAGTACTGTGTGCGCCAATTTTGGTACAATTTGTAGTTTACCCAATGTATAGGGTTGAAATGTAAATTACCACCTCTAGAGTGTCCCTACTCCCTCTGTGTATCTTTTACAGGAAATATAATAAAGGAGACACTATGTTTGAATCACCTTTGGGTGATGATGCTCTTGGTGATGGAAAGACCAAGAATGAGTTGAAGGCAAGAGCCTTATATATGTTGTATCGAGTTGTGGACTTGATATAAGGAGCCCTATCGGCCAAAGAGCCATAGTAGGAGCCTCCTATCGGTTTTTTGAGCCTTGGAAAAGGCCATGATAGGTAGATCACCTCAAGGAGGTGGCCCATGACGAGTTGCAAGTTCCTTACAAAAAGTGTATCGGGTTGCTTATTTAATGAAATAACAATGAGATAACTTGCCCAACAAGATAAGTAAGGGCCAAGATATTGTCTCTAGGTTATCCCCAAGACTCTTGCATGGAAAGATATACATGTGTACATGCATGTCCATGTGTCAACCATGCATGTCCATGTGTCATCTAGTAGCATGAGGGGAAGACACCTCTTATATTCTTTATCTCATGAAACCAAGTATATATACTTCACCTTTCACCAACTTGTGAAAGTTTATGATCCTCATAACCATTCCCATTGGAGATATCGTGCAAAGACCCCTTGTGTATCATGAAAAGAAACTCAAGGAGTTAGGAGAGCTTGAGCATCAAGCTTTAGGTAAGGCTTTGGTCACCTTCAACCTTGGTTGAAGTAGGATATCCGGTTATGGATATTCTTTTCTTTCCTTCTTCACCAAGTCCTTATCTATGGTGATTTCTTGTCCATGGAGGATTTTTGAACAAGCCCTGGACCTTGGAGAAGTTCTTATTAAACATTAGGACATGAAACTTTGGAGCTTGGAGCTTTGAAGCTGTTCACAAGGCGGGTTATATAACTTGAACTCTATCATGTTATTATTCATCACCTAAATTGCTATACTTAATGAACTATTTTAATTCCTAAATCTTCTAAAATAGTTGATGAAATTATGTGTTCTAGTAGTTTATTAGACCTATTTTCATAAACTATAATAGTTAGAATGAAGATCTAGAGCTTGAAGAAGATGGTATCACTTTATAAAGTGATATCAGGTACAAGCATACACACAAGTAGCTCTAACCCGATATGGGTATGTGCAAACATTACTTGCACGATATGTTCGTGAGATGATATCCCCTTGCACGATATGAAGTTGTAGATTATACTTTGAAACACGATATGGAGTTAACTATCAACCTATTGCACGATAGGAAGTCAGGTATAGATTCAATGCTCGATACAAGGTTTAATGTATACTTGTAAGCCGATATGAAACCCTAGTTTGGGTAACCCGATATGAGTAAGTTAACAAGTATTCCTTGCATGATATGATTATGAAATATAAACTTGTACACGATATCTTGAAGCATACATATTACGTACGATATGATGGATTGAGTATACATTTATGCACAATATAAGATATGGATTGAAATATAAGGTGTAACCTGATATGGTTGGAACACCTCAACCCGATATGAAACCTGAGATGGGGTGAATCCCATATGCAAATAGATGATAGATCATACACGATATTAGTCATGCCCTTGGCAATATATGGTAGATACCCATTTACCCATATACATGATACAAGTTTAAGACTACAACTCTTGCACGATAGAAAGTGAACACTCTAAACAATATAGAGTTGGATAACCCTAGGTGATGGGTAACCTGATAAAAGTGGTGAGTGATACCACTTGGACGGTATGAATGATGTCTCTTGATTAATAGGAATAGCACATACTCCTATCTTGTGAATGATATGAGGGTCAATTCATACTTCATGCACGATATGGCATATTGTATCCAATCTAGTGAAAAACCCTAGATGATGGATTGAAACTCGATATACCCCCTTTGCGTGTAATGGATTGTGGTATGAGATTTTAATAAAACATCTAGCTTGTCAAGTAACTATATGATAAGGTTGATCCTTGAAGTAATGGAGGGATTATGAATCTAAGGGTTTTCCTAACATGGTAAGCCGATAGGTAACCCGATATGTTACCTGATATGTTACCTAATATGGATACCTGATATGACAATCCTGAAGGGAAATAGATATGGTATCTTGGGTATAATATTCAAACGATATATGATGAGGCATATGCTCTATGCCCTATATGGTGCACACCTTGTGCATGATATGGTATCAAGCACATAGCTTATACCCGATATGGGGTCAAGTACCTAGCTCATACCCGATATGAAGTTGTCTTGAGATGATAAGAACTATGATAGTTAATTTGATATGGACATATGATATGATGATTAGGGGAACACCCTGAAACAAGACATGGTGATGTGATTATCTCACATACTCGATATGAGTACACAACATGAAGTAAAGAATGTAGCTTAAAGCATGATATGATAATATACACAAATTGTGATACCCAATAAGGTAGACACACTTCAATCATATGTGATTGATTGAGTGACATATATTGCACAATAAAATATAATGTGAATTGTTAATGATGAGCTATATTCCTCAAAGAGGAGGATTGGGCCAAAAGTATGGTGTAATCAATATCCTAGTAAGGATGAGAGAGAAACTCGTACTTTGTGTTAATAACCATTCAATGATAAATGATGAGAATATATAAGTATGGTTGCATACTTATGATAAGAATATATGCTCCTAGATGTGTGCAGCAATGAGTTAGGGTTTGGATAAATAATATGAACTTGAAACCCAAGTCATCTGTAAAGGGAAATCCTAACCCTAATAATGGGAAGGATGTATTTCCCTTATTGAATAAGCCTTATGGTTATGTGGTCTGATGACCTTTGTGAATATTTTTGCCTTGTGAGAGGTGAGAAGATGTTCAATAACCTATATGAATATTGTTGCCTAGTGAGAGGTGACAAGATGATCAATAGCCTATGTCAATATTGTTGCCTAGTGAGAGATGACAAGATGATCAATAACCTATGTGAATATTGTTTCCTAGTGAGAGGTGACAAGATGTTCAATAACCTGTGTGAATAATTGTTGCCCAGTCAGAGGTGACAAGATGATTAATCAAACTATGTGAGTTATGTAAAATTCTTGTACAACAAGTGAAATGAATACCTTGGTCTGAGGAACTGCTGGTAATAATTACCTATTACAAAGGTAACAATGTTATCTGATGATCTAGGGGTTTGAATACCCAAATATAGTAATCATGATGATAATGATATGAAGGGATAAGGATTCCCAGTAATGTGGTAAGGGATTGAGATCCCAAGTACCAAGTATCTAAATGTGTTTTAAAGACTTGAAAAGTACATGATAGTTGTATTACACTTTCTTTGAAGCATTTGTTGTGATTAATAGTGATAACTTGTTTGATGCTAAAAGAATGTTGTAATGCACGTAATATATCATTAGAAACTATAAAACATTGCACTGACCATAGATCCATCAGCGTCAGAATTTACTGAATGGTGAAACGGGATCCCCGCGGCATAACCCAGAATGCATATTTTTGAATATGTGGGGGCATGGTGCCTAAGTGACCATGACTCAGTAATTTCATAAGAATGTCTCAATAGAGCATGTTGAACTGACCCATGGCTTAGAGTATGGTGCCTATGTGACCATGACTTAAGGTATGGTGCCTAATTGACCATGACTCAGTAATTTCATAACTGGGGACGGTTGTTATAGATGTTCCCCTAAGAGAGCACAGTTGACGTTGTAGCTTTAAGCGAGGATGCCTTTGTACCCTAGCACAACTATATTACAGCTGACACAAGATGTCCTGCTAAGCCTAAGTGGTCTCATACTGACCGAGACAAGGGAGTTCATGGCAACCAGCTCTTGCATTGACCTTGTATGGTACCGACATGTTAGAATTTTTTGGTCGGTTGGAGATGAACAGGGTATACTTCATCTCCTCAGGGATTACTGTGATTGTAAAATATGTTCAGCCACATAGCATATTTGCTTAAGGATTTATTATGAAAAACATTGTTTGATGCACAATTCAATTATACATCTTAGTTGATAGATGTTATTATTATTTCCTTACATTCCTTGCAAAGCAGATAGATGATTAATAACTCTACCTTGGGTAGATGCATCATTTTCCTTAAGAAAAGAGATTACTTTGTTTTGTTCATACAATGATTAATACTGCCAGTTAATATAAAAGAATGCCTACTCACTTTTATAATGTTTATCTACAATAATAATAATATGGTCGGTGGAGAGTTATATCTCTCGCTGGGACAATTGTCTCACCCTGTGGGATCCACAATTTTTAGGTGGATGAGCACGAGGTGGTGGAGACCTTTCTGCGGAGGAGGAACAATAGTTGAGGCAGTAGTGATAGCTCAGGTTGAGTGTATTGTCTGTCGTGTCTTGTAGATAGAAGTCCTATGTGTCGTCTCTGAGCTCTCAAGTCCTTGGAGTCAGTTCGTAATGGTTTCATCAACGATCTGAGATTTTGTCTTGTAAGCCTCGAGGTTTTACATTGCTCCAGTATGTGTTAGACAGAGCAAGTTGTTGTATGTTGTTCCCGAGATGACATGAGGCAATGTTGTACAATATAAATCATGACATGTATGAGTTTTGAATCTTTCAGTAAAAGTTTTCTGATCAAGTATCTCCTTGCAAAATGGTTTTAAATTTTTGTGATTTTTTTTGTTAATCCGTTGTTTATGATAATTCTGCATTATTAGTAATGATTTGGTTGTCGGTTTGAGGCAGTCATTTCAAGTTTAGTATCAGAGCTTAAGGTTCACTGAGTCTAAGAAAACATAGGGCTAAGGTGTTGAGTCTGTTCTAGTGTCCTCTAGTATATCTTATAGTGACTTCTCCTTATGTAGAAGATAGAGTAAAGCTTACATATGTCTGGAGAACACAGCGTACATTGCTGAAAGCAATGTTGTTGCACCAGGAGAAGGTGCAAGGGACCAGGCGAGAGAAGAACGAATGCCTGAGAATCCCCAAGATGATCCACCTATGATAAGGGATCCTTCTTTTGATACTACTACTAGGCAGGTTAGGACAGTAGTGATGCATATAGTGGACTGGGTATTAGCAACACAACCCAGATTACCAGCCCCCAATGATGAAAGTTTGGGCACTAGTAGGATTACTTATCAACATCCATATGTTGGAGAGATTGAAAATGATGAAAGAAATAGGTTACAACCCAAAATCATGATTTGCTATAGGTGTAGGAAGCCTGGACATATCATAAAAGACTGTCTAGAAGAGAATAATGAGGTAGGAATTAAGAAAAGACCTATCCAAACTCGGGAATAGAGGCCTAGTAGTTCCAAAAAGGGAAAGTTTTTGGTACCACCAGTACAACCAATGTCTAGTGCACCAGGACAGTGGCTACCCAAAAAGGGTAAAAGACCTAATGTTCCAGCTGTTAGAACTCTTAGTTTGGCCTCTACATCGGTTGTAAGGCTGACAAGGCTAGAGAATGCTTATAAAATGTGTTATGAGTGTAAACAGATTGGGCATATCAGATCCTCTTGTCCTAAAAGGAAGGAGGAAATGACCCAACCACCGGGGTGTGGTCAATAAGACTCTCAAAGGCAATGGTCTAGTGGTAGCAAACAAGGACGTAGACAGACGTCCCGAGCAGGTCCATCAGCACCGAGCAATAGACCCTGATGTTGGAATTAGGCAACGACAAGATTCTGTGAAAGGAATCAGCCTGAGGCAGTAAACAAACCACAAGTTGAGATAGGTCAGATGAAATAGTGCCATTCTGATATGTAATTTCATGATTCTATGTGTTAAATATAAGAAAGTAGTTGTTGTTGAGCTTCCTTTGACTATTCCTATCAAGACACAAGGAAGATGACGACTTATATTTTGCTCAATATTCTTTTAAATGCTTTATAATTTCTCTTATATGTGTGAAAGAGGATAATGTATATATGTGATGCCTGAAGAAAATCCAGGGATGCTAAGTCCTATGTTTTTTATGATATGAAAAGTAAGGAATATGATAGTAAACAAAGTGCATACTACCTAATCTCAGTACTTGTATACCCTGGCCAGGTATTCAATTATTGAAGATAAGGTAAGTATGGAACTCTTAGATTGTTATCTTTCTGATTACTCTAATCAAGTAGTCATTCTGAGGCAATCTTATAAGTATAATGAAACTGGAAATATAGTATGGACATTTGTATCACATCCTAAGTGCAATAAAGTGGAATCTGAGATGATCTTAGATTAATTTGTGTGTATGAGGAAGTAAAGAGTATAATCCTCATGAGATAAGAAAGAGAACAAGGGAGATGATCCCTATTTGATAAAGTTTGTGTGAATAGTGAGAATCTTTTTTCCCTAATGTGAAAATGGGAAATGTGATAAAGCCATGAAATATTCATGAATATGATAGGCAATAATGAAGAAAGGGATGATGATATGTAATCATCAACATAATTCCTATGAAAATGGCAAGGAACCAGAGATGCAACAAGTGTAATTGACTTATGAACAATGAAAGTTCATGTAATGATCCTAGGAGATGATGAGGTCTCCTCTTTGATGAACAACCATGGGTAATGATGGGGTGATGAAAGGAATATGTTTCTTTGTTTTCTTTCCTTTCAGGAACATGGCAATTAAGTGAGTCTGAGGACACTTGATGTGCATAAGTTAGAAGTGATTTGTTGATGGATACCTAGATAAATATTAGTTTGTCTTGGACTTTGGTTTCAAGATAAATATATGATGTGTTTTCGACACATGTGAAGGATACCAAGGTAATGAATTCTGGTATCCAAGATGTGCCATAAGGTATGGGAGAATGAGAATATGACTCTTGATACGATTAATAATGTTTGGTTACCTATAAGGGCCAATCTTGAGATAACTCTAGTAGGGAAATCATATGTTAGGGGTTTATGCTCCGCATAAACATAACTTTGATAAAGATATATTAGTTGAAGGAATAATTGTAGAATCATTTTGAGAAGAATCTTATCAAAGATAAAAATAATTCCTTAATGTACCCCTATCTAGTTCTGTTGAGGAAGTCTATTCATAAAATCTAGAGGTACCTCTGAGAAAAGTTCTTCTTTAGTAAGTGACCTTTCCTCATGACAATAGAATGAATCATTAGGAAGATAGTTTTTACAATTCATAAGAAATTTTTGTGTTGTAATAACAAGTTAGAGTGGTACTAAAGATGTATAATAAGACATGTAGTCCCAAGTGGGTGACAAAACATAATTATGATCTCTCCTTGAAAGTAAAATGCTAAATTGAGTAAGCAGTATGGAAGATTCCCAAGAATCTTGTCACATAAAGGATGTGAATCCATAAGATTTGACACCTGAATTATTCATAGTGCTTTTCAAAGCTAGAGAATGTTACTTGACACGGAATTGACTTCATAGTCAGTAATAGATAGAACAGCTGAGTATGTATCATGTATAATAGATCTTGTGATGATCTTATATGAAAATGCTTTGTGTTGGTCAAAATTCTTTGACATCTCCATAACATCAAGATGTTATGTGAGACTTGATTATATGATGCCTGAACGACAATTGTCTTCCTTCATCTGGGATTTTGGGGACGAAATCCTTGTTAGGGGTTTATAATTGTAATACCCCTAACCTGGGTTATGGCTTAAAACTAGGATTTTTGCTTAAGTAAGATACTTACAAACTGATTCTAACTTATTTAAAAGTAATTAAGACTTCTTGTGAAGTTTGTTTTCAAGTTTGCGCTTAATTGTAAACTATGTGTGCATTATATGAAAGTCTGAGTGAAAAGTGCAATTTACCCAAGATGAGGGGTTACATTGCAAAATGTCACATGTGAAAGGTGTCCTAAGTGTTTTAGTATCACAAGAAAAAGAATTATGCTAAGTGATGTCTTGTGGAAAGCCTAAATCCCAAGTTATAACTTGTTTAAACAGTGTTAGTACTGTGTGCACCAATTTTGGTACAATTTGTAGTTTACCCAATGTATAGGGTTGAAATGTAAATTACCACCTCTAGAGTGTGCATCTTTTAGAGGAAATAGAATGAAGGAGACACTATGTTTGAATCACCTTTGAGTGATGATGCTCTTGGTGATGGAAAGACCAAGAATGAGTTGAAGGCAAGAGCATTATATTTGCTGTATCGAGTTGTAGACTTGATATAAGGAGCCCTATCGGCCTAAGAGCCATAGTCGGAGCTTCCTATTGGTTTATTGAGCCTTGGAAAAGACCATGACTATCAGAGCACCTCAATGAGGTGGCCCATGACGAGTTGCAAGTTCCTTACAAAAAGTGTATCGGGTTGCTTATTTAATGAGATAAAAATGAGATAACTTGCCGAACAAGATAAGTAAGGGCCAAGATATTGTCTCTAGGTTATCCCCAAGACTCTTGCATGGCAAGATATACATGTGTGCATGCATGGACACGTGTAAACCATACATGTCCACGTGTCATCTAGTATCATGAGGGGAAGACACCTCTTATATGATTTATCTCATGAAACTAAGTATATATACTTCACCTTTCACCAACTTATGAAATCCCTTAGAGATATCATGCAAAGACCCTTAGGTATCATGCAAAGTAGCTCAAGGAGTTAGGAGAGCTCGAGCATCAAGCTTTAGGTAAGGCTTTGGTCACCTTCAACCTTGGTTGAAGTGGGATATCGGGTAATGGATATTCTTTTATTTCCTTCTACATCAAGTGCTTATGTATGGTGATTTCTTGTCCATGGAGGAGTTGTGAACGATCCCTAGACCTTAGAGAAGTTCTTCTTCAACCTTAGGATGTGAAACTTTGGATCTTGGAGCTTTGAAGCTATTCACAAAGCGGGTTATATAACTTGAACTCTATCATGTTATTATTCATCACCTAAATTTTTGTTCTTAATGAACTACTTTTAATTCTAAAATCTTCTGAAATAGTTTATGAAATTATGAGTTCTAGTAGTTTCCTAGACTTTTTTTCATAAACTATAACAGTTAGAATGAAGGTCTAGAGCTTGAAGAAGATGGTATCACTTTATAAAGTGATATCGGGTTCAAGCATACACACAAGTAGCTCTAACCTGATATGGGTATGTGCAAACATTATTTGCACGATATGTTCGTGAGATGATATCCCTTTTCATGATATGAAGTTGCAGCTTATACTTTGAAACATGATATGGAGTTAACTATCAACCTATTGCACGATAGGAAGTCAAATATATATTCCATGCTCGATACAAGGTTTAATGTATACTTGTAAGCCGATATGAAACCTTAGTTTGGGTAACCCGATATGAGCAAGTTAGCAAGTATTCCTTGCATGATATGATTATATAATATACATTTGTACATGGTATCTTGAAGCATACATATGAAGCATGATATGTTGGATTGAGTATACATTTATGCACAATATAATATATGGATTGAAATATAAGGTGTAACCTGATATGATTGAAACACCTCAACCCGATATGAAACCCGAGATGGGGTTAAATCGATATGCAAATAGATGATAGCTCATACACGATATGAATCATGCCCTTTGCACAATATGGGAGATACCCATTTACCCTTATACATGTTACAAGTTTAAGACTACAACTCTTGCACGATAGAAAGTGAACACTCTAAACAATATAGAATTGGATAACCCTAGGTGATGGGTAAGCTGATACAAGTGGTGAGTGATACTGCTTGGATAGTATGAATGATGTTTCTTGATTGATAGGAATATCACATACTCCTATCTTGTGAACGATATGAGGGTCAATTCATACTTCATGCACGATATGGCATAGTGTACCCAATCTAGTGAAAAACCCTTGATGATGGATTGAAATCCGATATACCCCCTTTGCATGTAATGGATTGTGGTATGAGAATTTAATAGACATATAGCTTGTCAAGTATCTATATGATAAGCTTGATCCTTGAAGGAATGGAGGGATTATCAGTCTAAGGGTTTTCCTAACATGGTAACCCGATAGGTAACTCGATATGTTACCTGATATGGATACCTGATATGACAATCCTGAAGCAAAACAGATATGGTATTTTGGGTATACTATTCAAATGATATAGGATGAGGCATATGCTATATGCCCGATATGGTGCACACCTTGTGTACAATATGGTATCAAGCACATAGCTTATACCCCATTTGGGGTCAAGTACCTAACTCATACCTGATATGAAGTTGTCTTGAGATGATAAGAAATATGATAGTTAATTTCATATGGACATATGATATGATGATTAGGGGAAACACCATGAAACAAGACATGGTGATGAGATTATCTCACATGTTTGATATGAGTACACAACATGAAGTAAAGAATGTAGCTTAAAGCATGATATGATAATATACACACATCGTGATACCCAATTAGGAAGATACACTTCAATCATATGTGATTGATTGAGTAACATAAATTGCACAATAAAAGATGATGTGAATTGTTAATGATGAACTATATTCCTCAAAGAGGAGGATTGGACTAAGAGTATGGTGTAATCAATATCCTAGTAAGGATGACAGAGAAACTCATACTTTGTGTTAATAACCATTCAATGATAAATGATGATAATAGATAAGTATGGTTGCATACTTATGATGTCAATATATGCTCCTAGATGTGTGGAGCAATGAGTTAGGGTTTGGATTAATAATATGAACTTGAAACCCTAGTCGGCTATAAAGGGAAATACTAACCCTAATAATGGGAACGATGTATTTCCTTTATTGAATAAGCCTTATGGTTATGTGGTCTAATGACCTATGTGAATATTGTTGCCTAGTGATAGGTGACAAGATGTTAAATAACCTATGTGAATATTGTTGACTAGTGAGAGGTGACAAGATGATCAATAGCCTGTGTGAATATTGTTGCCTTGTGAGAGGTGACAAGATGATCAATAACCTATGTGAATATTGTTGCCTAGTGAGAGGTGACAAGATGTTCAATAACCTGTGTGAATAATTGTTGCCCAGTGAGAGGTGACAAGATGATTAATCAAACTATGTGAGCTATGTAAAATTCTTGTACAACAAGTGAAATGAATACCTTGGTCTGAGGACCTGGAGGTAATAATTACCTATTACAGAGGTAACAATGCTATGTGATGATCTAGGGGTTTGAATACCCAGATCCGATAATCATGATGATAATGATATGAAGGGATTAGGATTCTCAGTAATGAGGTAAGGGATCGAGATCCCAAGTATAAGGTATCTAAATGTGTTTTAAAGACTTGAAAAGTACATGATAGTTGTATTACACTTTCTTTGAAGCATTTGTTGTGATTAATAGTGATAACTTGTTTGGTGATAAAAGAATGTTGTAATGCATGTAATATATCATTAGAAACTATAAAACATTGCCCTGACCATAGATCCATCAGCGTCAGAATTTGCTGAATGGTGGAATGGGTTCCCCGTAGCATAACCTGGAATGCATATATTTGAATATGTGGGGGCATGGTGCCTAAGTGACCATGACTCAGTAATTTCATAAGAATGTCTCAATAGAGCATGGTGAAATGACCCGTGGCTTAGAGTATGGTTCCTATGTGACCATGACTCAGAGTATGGTGCCTAAGTGACCATGACCCAGTAATTTCATAACTAGGGACGGTTGTTGTAGATGATCCCCTAAGAGAGCACAGTTGACATTGTATCCCTAAGTGAGGATGCCTTTGTACCCTGGCCCATCTATATTGTAGCTAACACAAGATATCCTGCTAAGCCTAAGTGGTCTCATACTGACTGAGACAAGGGAGGTCATGGCAACCGGCTCTTCCATGGACCTTGTATGGTACTGACTTGTGAGAAGTTTGCAGTCGGTTGGAGATGAACGGGGTATAATTCATCTCCTCAGGGCATAAGTATGATTGTAAAATATGTTTAGCCACGTAGCATATTTTCTTAAGGATCGATTATGGAAAAAATTGTTTGATGCATAATTCAGTTATACATCTTAGTTGATACATGTTATTATTATTTCTTTACATTCCTTGCAAAGCAGATAGATGATTTATAACTCTACCTTGGGTAGATGCATCATTTTCCTTAAGAAAAGATATTACTTTAATATGTTCATACAATGATTAATATTTCCTGTTAATATAAAAGAACCCCTGCTCACTTTTATAATGTTTATCTGCAATAATAATATGGTCGTCGGATAGTTATATCTCTCGCTGGGATAATTGTCTCACCCCGTGGGATCTACAATTTTTAGGCGGACGAGAATGAGGCGGTGGAGACCTTTCTATGGAGGAGGAACAACAGATGAGGCAGTAGTGACAGCTCAAGTTGAGTGTATTATCTGTCGTATCTTGTAAATAGAAGTCCTATGTGTCATCTCTGTACTCTCAGATCCTTGGAGTCGGTTCGTATTGGTTTCATGAACAATCTGAGATTTGGGCTTGTAAGCCTCGAGGTTTTACGTTGCTCCAGTATGTGTTAGACAGAGCAAGTTGTTGTATGTTGTTCCTGAAATGAGATGAGGCAATGTTGTACAATATAAATCATGACATGTATGAGTTTTGAATCTTTTAGTAAAAGTTTTTTGATCAAGGATCTCCTTGCAAAATGGTTTTAAATTTTTTTGATTTTTTTGTTAATCCACTATTTATGATAATTCCGCATTATTAGTAATGATTTCGTTGTCGGTTTGATGGCGGTCATTTCAATCAATGACCCTATAAATGAAAAATGGTATATCATTATTCATGGAAAAAGGAAGTTCATAGAATATCTTATAGATGGAGAAGAGTAGTACAACAAGTATGATGACTTCAGTAAATTCTCATTTGGCTTGCTAAGTGTAAATGTTAGAGTTAACACTAGCGAATACTATATGTGTCAAGCTTACATAGAAGGAATATTAATTGTCAAGAAATCTAAAGAATACTAGAGGCATGGCTTTTATAATACAAACAATACATGTTTCTAGATGCTAACTATTGTGGATGTTTCCCTATCACCTATACATGTTTTATATCCTAGATTTGCATATTTCTAACAAATATTTTTATATGTTGTTTTTTAGATTGTTATACTATGATTTAGACCAGGAGGATGTTAAGAACCAAAAGGATGTTGAGCGCTGTGAGGAGGCTAAGCACGACGATGTTGAGGAGGATGCCACTAAGTCTATAGGCAAGGATACTGGTGATTTTTTCCTCAGGAAATAGAGGTGTCATGCTCATCAGTAGGTTAATGATGCTTAGGGCCAAAGGTGAGAAATTATCCATTAATTTTGATGATGAGGCAAATCCTGTAGGGAAAAATCATATGGGTTTATGGAACTACTTAGGGATTTTTGTTCACAACAATGTGCCAATAGTCATTGAATATTGGTATAAAGATGATGTTGCCCTAAAAGACCTCATCTGGAAGGACATAGCTTTGAGTCATATGCATTTATACTGAGTTTCTTAATTTCTTCTTATTATTTTGTATATCATTTCTAATAATATTATAACTAATTTTACCGGGTTTTTTCACTGTATAAAAAAGCTCAGCATAAAATGTTCTATAGCACCATTAGAATATGAGGATAAATTCTATGATGAATCTGACAAGAGAATATATAAATAGTGACAAGAGGAAAAATCTAGTCATTGAGCAATATAATTATCTCGATGCTAATGTGTGGGAGTAGTTTCTTCCTTCAAAATATTCTTAGGAGTTAGGTATTAAGTAATTCAATAAACATTTATAAGCAATTAGATAAATTTAAGGTATTAAGTAAGTAGATTGTGTTTTAGATTTCCCAAACTACACATGAGGCTCAGAAAGAAAGTAGTCAATGAGTGTTCACAACTATTGGTTAGATCCCACTGGTTTTACCTTTTATAGCCAAAATAGTGAAACTCTATAAGCTTCTAGGTTAGAATCAAGCAGAGGTCGAAGTTCACATCCATAGTCCAACATGAGGAGTTAATAAATGTTACTTTAAACAACTAGGGAGTAATTGCCAAGCCTACAACAACTAAGGTGGCTCAGAAATGGTAATGTTCATCTCTCACAATGCATGCTTATTTTCATTCTAATAGTTAGGTTTTACTATCTAGTTCCATTGATTATGATTACTAGGAGATCTATGAGAAAAGAAAAGAAGCCAAGTTCATCCCTGAGGTCCAAATGGATAAATTGTCTCTCACTCCTAGTACGCAAGAGCATGTTGGTCATGTTAGGGACGTAGGATCTGGTGTTGGGTTTTAAAGCACATTATGGCTCACTAGAATGGCTACATAGATTTTCCAAGAGTGGTATTTTTATAAGAGAAGATAGAAGAGTGGACACAACAGAGCATACAAGAAGTAATGAGAACCTTTCAGCCTTCTTAGTCTCAGTCTATTTAGACTATTATATTTTGCTCTTTTGATGAGGTACACGAAGAAATTGGGACTACTCCCATGGTCCCACAAAACATGTCCAACATAAGTTTCTTTATGATATAATAGTCTGTCAACTCAATATATATGTTGTCTTATTGGTATATATAATATTATAAAAAATTACAGATGGCACTAAAAAGTTGTCTTCCAATTTACAGCTGAAATTTTGTCAGGTGCTTATGGGACTGTTTGTTGTATTCCAATGGTCAATGGCATGCTTCATGTATTTCTCCAAATTATCTTTCCACCAATGAAAGACACACTTTTGCTAATACCACACTCTGAATACAATACTTTAGGAAAGGAAAAAAGGCAGTGTGGTTGGGTGCCTGAAAATTTGTATTGTCTATAATAAGGTGATAACGCTTTATTTTACGTAATTTTTGTATATATTTTATATCTCTTTTAGTATATATTTTACTAACGTTTCCCAAACTTTTACCATCTTTTTGCCTAAGACTTCACTTACACATCTTTTTTTGTTTTCAGGTACATTTATAGCCCAAGTCGCGGTCGTTACCTCGACCGTGACCCACTCATATAACAAGGACCATATCAACACGGTTAAGATCTTCAACCTTCCTTAAGCTCGTGGTTATTTTGCATTCAAACCAGACCATGATCAGCTTAAGGCCACGATCAGCATAAGGTCGTGATCATTGCAGAAGGCTTGATCGACCCAAAGGTAGCGAACCTTGGAGATCGTGAACCTCAAAGAAGCCCACGATCTAAATGGGGTCGCAATCCTTGCAGACTATGACATACCTATAGACCATGACCAAGTGAGGAGATCTCAACCTCAACCGCAATCCTCACCCATGAAGACACATCCAGATCATGACCAAGTTCGACCGCGATGAAAGGAGGAATAAAGAGCAGACTGCAACCGTGGTCTCACACCTCCCCAAACTGGACCACGACTGTGGTCTAGGCTTAGTTGGTGGAGTGTGCCTATAAATAGGCCACCCACCCGTCTTGTCAAGGGGATCAGATGATAGATCAGATCTAGAAGGCCACGAAGTGCTGCTGCATCCCAGACTCATTCCATTCCATCCCTTCCACCAGTCTTGGATCTCCAAAGGCAGAAGCTGAGGAGAGAGAAGACTGAAGACTCCTTCTTCGAGAGAAGAAGATCCTCTGCGCCATCGATGTGCTAGATCTAGATCTAAAGAAGTATCGTGTCCTATCACATTCCTTCCCTCTCTTTCTAGATATATCATACCATTCTACTACACTTCCCTCCTCATTTCCATGGGACTTCATGTATCTATCTTTCTGTAACGTCATTTTTCTGTCCGCAAGCATGAGCGACTAAATCACCTTAACTTGGGTTGGGAGTAGCCACCAAGGCTCTCCCAACATGTATATTGTCTCTTTTTGTTGAATATATATGCTCTTCTCAAGATTATCTCCATACAAATGTTTTAATGCTTCACTTGTATACTTAGCTACCATCTTGTGATGTTTGATAGTTGATATATCGAGAGAGTAATATTAGTTTTATCATGTGTTATGTAGTAGTACGAATGCACAAGAGTGTTGGAATGATAAGGCTTTAAATCATATGTTATGCTTTGTGGTTTACATGTGGTCATCTAGAGAGAGAGGCTACCCTTACACTTAGATCTATCCTCATCTCGAGAGAGAGTGGAATAGACACTATAGATGGTTGCTTGTAATCTTGATAGGAGTATATGAGAGAGAGAGAGAGAGACGATGTTGCATGTTAGAGGGATGTCTTAGTAGGTGAAACCCGATCTGAGTTTCCTTCCATATACTTGTTACATCTTATTTTTGTATTTATTTGTTCTTATTATCTTTGTTTTACTTGCTTTGAGTGCCAACGTTCCTTAGGGAACACCCCTTAAAATACCCTATTTATCTAGAATATAAGATTGTTAGATTCTGTGCACTTAACACTGCCAACCTTGTCCCTGTGTTCGACCCCAATCGCTACATCGGACCCTATTTATCGTTGCGGGGGCTGAGAGTCGGGTTATCCCTTTAAAAGTATGACTACTCTAAATCTGCTCCTTTTGGAGGGGTGATTTAGGCCGGTCAAATTTTTGGTATCGTAGTCGTGGACAAGGCAAAATGGCACTATTAAGAATGTGAGTCCACTCCTCTATACTCTCATGTCTCAAGCTTAGTAATAAGCTTGACTGTACTTAAATCTTTAACCCTGCTAACTTACGATTACTATAGTTCATTTTACATGTCCAGTTTTTCTGACCCGACCGTATGTTTTGTTTAGGTAACTGAAGAAGGCAAGTCTAATCTCCATCCGAGCTTTTATTCCTCCCATGAGACAAGATGCCTCGTCGAAGGGACGATCACTGCTTCAGTGAAGAACGTGCTAGGATCCCACATGATCTACATCCCTCTAGAGAAGAAAGAGAGGAGCCTGAACTAGAAGAGCGTGAAGAACGCGAGGAAGAACATGAAGAGCTACACCCAGATGGCCATTGTGAGGATGACTGTGGCAACGAAGATCGTTGCCATCACCGAAAACATAGAAGTAACAATGATGACCATGAGCGGGATGGTGAGAGAGATCGCAACCACGGGAATGGTGAAGAAGAAGACAAAGAAGACAAAACTCTCCGTGAATTGGCCGCTACCAGGGCCAATGAGTCTAGATGCCCCATCATAATCCCATGCTTTGATGAAGCAAACTTAAAATTGAAGCCTGCTGTAATCTCGATGATTCAAAACAACTCTTTTTGGGGAAATTCCAAAAATGAAAACTCGTACCACCACCTTGATGCCTTCAAAAATATTTGTGATACCATCAAGATTAGAGGAGTCCCCCAAGAGGTAATCTATTGCAAGGTATTTTTCTTCTCCCTAGAAGACAAAGCAATGTATTGGTACCTCAACCTACCTCATCTCTCTCTAGACGGCTGGAGGGATCTTGTTGATGCCTTTGTCACAAAGTTTTATTCGACTGAGAAAACAATTCAAAATAGGAAGAGGATAACATCATTCATGTAGAAGCCAGGTGAGAACCTTCATGAGGCTTGGGAGAGATTCCAAGAATATCTACATGATTGCCCTCACCATAACTATGGAAAAGGTTTCTTAGTTACAACTTTCTATAATGGGCTGACCCTAGCTGAGAGGACATCACTGAATGCCACGGCAGGAAGTGATATCCGAGGATAGAAACCAAGTGGGATGATCTAGATCATTGAGAACATGGTTGCGTTGCAATTAGGCATGGACTACGACAATAATGACAGAGGATATGCGAAGAAGGAGACCAATGAAGGATGGTATGCTGAAGCTAAGGCTCTAGAGGTGATCACTGGCTAGATTCAAAAGATAGCTACTGATGTACAACATTTAAAGGACTTAGGAAGCAAGGGTAAGAAACATGTGGAGAAAGTAATGAAGTGTGTTACCTGTGGCCAGGGTGGGCATGGAATTGACAACTGCATTCACACCAGGCCAGAGGAATCTAATGATAGTGAAAGTGAGGAAGAGGCTGAGAATGTCTCCTACACTAACTTCAAGAGGGCAGACCATCCTGGTTTCTATTATGGAAACAAGGATGCAACTAATAATTCACATCAACTGAACAAACAGCCAAAACCGTCGTCGGGTTTTGAAAAGAGAAGCAGACAAACTCAGTATACTCGAATGACCAACTATCAAACCAACAAGAACAGGTACTCAGGACAAGGTAAGAATCAGAATCATCAAGAAGCAAGATCGAGCCAAGGACTGAGCCAAGGCCAAGGATTAGGACAAGGAAATAACAGTCAACAAGACTTAGTCGCCCAAATATTTGATTTCGCCAAGAGGCAAGCCACAGTGAATGATCAACTAGCCCAAAGCGCTCTAGCTAATTCTGGATTCCTGACAACCATGCAAGTTTAGATGGTAGATATGCAGACACACCAATGCCAAATTGACCAACAGCTTGCACAGTTGGTAGAGTTGGTGAAGAATCCCTCAGGAAAAATTCCATCGAATATGGAGATTGCTAAAATTGCTACCCTCTGATCTGGGAGGACACTAAATAACTCTGGAACTGGGGGTGACAATGAGGAAGGAAAAGATGAGGAACTACAACTTGAGAAAGAAGTTACTTCTGAAAAGTCTGCCAATAGGGAAAAGTTTGTTGAAGAAAGCAAAAAGGAAAGTGAAGAAGTTAGGGATCCAGATCTTGTTGAGGAAATCTTCACGAAGAAAAATCTGTATGCACCTAAAGAAAAGATACAAAATATTTATGGAAGCAGTAAAGAAGTTGCACATAGATGTTCCATTTCTTGATGCCTTGGAGGAAATGCCTACGTATGCAAAGTTTTTCAAAGATCTCATCCCAAAGAGAAAAAGGGGAAACCATGTTGAAATAGTACATCTAGCGAACATGTCTAGCGCTTTTGTTCAAGCTGAATTGCCGACTAAGAAGAAAAATCTCGGAGCCTTTAACAACCCTTTTTGTGTTGGGGACAACATTGAAAGGAAAGGTCTAGTAGAATTGGGAGCGAGCATTAGCCTCATGCATCTAAGTTGATCTCAAAGACTAGGGTTGACTGACATTATCAAAATAAACATGAGGATTGAATTGGTGGACCACACGTTCAAGAGACTCGTTGGTATAGTAGAAGATGTCCTGATCTGTGTGGGACGATTCTTCATCCCTTGTGACATTGTTGTAATAGACACTATCAAAGACCTGAAGTGTCCTATGATATTCAGACAACCATTTTTGGCAACGGGTATGGCTTTGATAGATGTCGCCAAAGGCATCATAACTCTCCATGTTGGAAATGATCACATAGACTTCAAGGTGAAGGATGCAATGAAGGGACCGTCTCTTTTCGAGTCGGTTTACTTCTTACACAGCTACAACCAATACCGTGAGGAGATTCAAGAGGAAAATGTCATAGTAGATCCCCTGATGAGGGCCCTGAACAACCCAAATTCTCTGGTAGAAGACCCAGAAGTGGTTGAAATTATGGATTATCTTAACCAAGGAGAAGAAGATCTCAGTGAGGACAAAGAAGTAATTGAGACTATAAAATATGCTTCTCTAGAATAGTCGAGCGAAGAGCAAGAGGCTCCCAAGATGAAACTAGAACTGAAACCACTCTAATATGAATTCCTAGACAATGAGGAAAGGAATCCCATCATTATTAATGCAAACCTAACGGAAGAACAGATGGAAAGACTCCTAAAGAGCTGAGGGAACACAAAAAGGCAATTAGATACTCTGTCGAAGACATCAAAGGGCCTAACCCAACCCTTTGTATGCACCAAATAAAGAATAATCTATGAAACCAATGGTTCAGCCCCTGAGAAAATTGAACCAGATGCTAAAAGAAGTAGTCAAGAAAGAAATTTTAAAAGTACGAGATGCAGGGATTATATACATGATAAGCAACAGCAACTGGGTAAGTCCCATTCACATAGTACCTAAGCGGGGGGTGATTGTAGTAAAGGGAGATAATGATGACGAATTCGTCATGAGAACTGTTACGGGCTGGAGGATGTGCATATATTATAGAAAACTGAATTCAGCCACGAAGAAAGACCATTTTCCCCTACCATTCATTGACCAAATCTTGGAAGACTTGCCCACCACGACTACTTATGTTTCTTGGATGGATATTTTGGGTTTTATTAGGTTTTGATCTACCCTGATGATTAAGAGAAGATGAAATTTATGTGCATCTATGACACATATGCCTTTAGAAGAATGCCTTTCGGGCTATGCAATGCACCAACGACTTTCCAACAGTGCATGATCTCTATGTTTTCTAATTTTTTGGAGGATATAGTAGAGGTTTTTATGGATGACTTTTTAGTATATGGGATGGACTTTGATGCCTACCTAAGAAACTTATCCTTAGTATTACAGATATGCGAGGAGAAACACTTGGTCCTAAACTAGGAAAAGTGCCACTTTATGGTCCAGAGCGGTATTGTCTTAGGACATAAAATTTCCAAGAAGGGTATTGAAGTGGGTCTAAGAAAAATTGAAGCTATCTCCAAACTTCCACTGCCGAAGTCTGTGACTGGGGTAAGAATTTTTCTAGGCCATGCTGGATACTATAGAAGGTTCATCAAGGATTTCTCAAAAATCTTGAAACTCCTATCAAATTTGCTAATCAAGGATGCAGTTTTCGAATTCAATGACAAATCCTTAGAAGCTTTCGACACCCTAAAGAAAGCTTTGACTTTTGCACCTATCCTACAAGCCCCCGATTGGGAGTTGCCATTTGAGATAATGTGCGACGCTAGTGATTACACCATAGGCATAGTCTTAAGACAAAAGAAAGACAAAAAACATCATGTTATCTGTTATGTCAGTCGCACATTGGATGAAGCTCAAGTAAATTATACCACCACTAAAAAGGAAATGTTGATGATAGTTTTTGCATTTGATAAGTTCTGGTCATACCTTATAGGTTCCAAGGTGAAAGTGTATATTGACCACAGTGCTATATGTTACCTTATGCAAAACAAAGATACTAAGCCAAGGCTGCTACGATGGGCTCTGTTGTTGTAGGAATTCGATCATGAAATTATAGATAAGAAGGGAAAGGAGAATGTGGTAGCTGACCACTTATCCAGAATCATTTTTGATGTGGGAAATCAATTGTCTGTTAATGATAACTACATTGATGAAGCCTTACTGATGGCTCAATCAGAGGAATAGAGATTACCATGATTTGCTGATTTTTGTAACTATTTGGCCTGTGTCCAGCTGCCACCTGAGATCACGTATCACCAGAAGAAAAAGCTTTTCTCTAACATCAAGAACTATTATTGGTATGATTCATTGCTGTTTAAAAGGTGTTTTGATAATTTTTATCAGAGATGTATACCCGAGGAAGAAGTTTCGTCGATCCTGAAAGAATTTCACTCTTCGCCTTATGGAGGGCACCATAGTGGAGAGAGAATTGATGTGAAGGTACTCCAATATGGGTTTTACCGGCCCACCCTATTTAAAGATGTGATGTCTTTTATAAATGCATGTAAGGAATGCCAACTCACTAGCATTATCAGTAAAAGAAGTGAAATGCCTATGGCTGAATGGGTGGAAGTGGAGATCTTCTATGTATGGGGAATTGACTATATGCGCCCTTTCCCGTCATCGAAAGGATACCAGTACATCCTTGTAGCCGTCGACTGTGTGTCCAAGTGGGTCGAGGCAGTAGCAACTCATACTTGTGACTCTAAATCAGTGATCAAGCTATTTGAGAAGACCATATTCCCACGCTTTGGAGTGCCTCACAATGTTATAAGTGATGGAGGATCACACTTTGGAGAAAAACAATTTGAGGCTCTATTGAAGAAATATGGGGTAAAGCCCAAGGTCACTACACCCTATCATCCTCAAACCTCAGGACAAGTAGAAGTGTCCAATATGTAGATAAAAGAAATATTGGAAAAGACGGTCAGTTGTACTAGGAAAGATTGGTCTATGAAGCTCGACGACGCTATCTGGCTTACATGAATGCTTATAAGATGCTATAGGAACAACGTCGTACAGACCGATCTATGGTAAATCATGCCATCCACCCCTTGAGCTCGAGCATAAAGCCCTATGGGTGATCAAGTTCCTGAACATGGATCTGGAGAAAGTAGGCTAGAAGAGATTCCTACAACTTCAGGAACTCGAAGAACTGAGACTGCACACTTATGAAAATGCAAAAATTTATAAACAAAGGACTAAGGTGTGGCATGATGCCCACCTGAAGAACAAAGATTTCAGTGAGGGTGACAAGGTTCTTCTATTTAATTTGAGCATCTGACTTTTCCCATGAAAACTCAGAACAAGATGGTCAGGCCCCTATACTATAGTAAAGATATATCCATCAGGAATGATGGAGACTTCAGGTGAGAAAATAGGAACTTTCAAGGTTAATAGTCATAGAGTGGAAAGATTTTACAAAGACGAAGCTATTGTTCGAAGGTCTGAAATTAGTTTGGATGAACCAAATAAATCACCAGTGGAAAGGAATGAGGAAATGCAACACCCAACTGAGAGAACGAAGGAATGAATGATTATGAAGTCGAGCTAGAGACTTTAAAACAAGCACTTCTTGGGAGGCAACCCAAGTTTTTGCTATTTCTCTGAGCTTTTTCTTTTCCTAACTTTTTAGTTTGATTAGTTTCCTTCTCTATTAAGTTTTGTACTTATCCTATCCTCCCTTTGAAAAGATGATTTGATTCATGAATTGAGTTTCTCTTTAGTCAAGTGCTCTGGTCGCGGTCTAGACCGCAATCACGGTGTTAACTTAGCTTCAAGAAAGGTAATTACACCACAACTGGCGATACTACTACTTAGCCGCCTAGACCGCGACTTGAGAATTACCTTGAGGAGAAGATACCACGGGTCATGGTCATGTTTTGAACACCCCGCGGTCATGGTCACCCCTCCTATATATACTAAAACCTCAGTGTTACTAATTCCCTTTGCTTTTTACCTTCTCGAGCCTGAGTTAAACCCTCTGACTCCGACGAATTTCCTGATTGCAACCTACCTCCTCTGCCGCAGCTAACTCGACGTCGTGCCTTCGCCTCTGTTTTGTCATGTCGTCCATCAAGCAAGGTAACTACCTAACCCTATTTTAGTTTTTCCACCCATCGTTTTTGTAGTTTTTCACCGCCACCGCAATCATCGCCGATTTTGCCTCGTGCCCTTGCTCCTTTTTTATTCATTTTGCCTTTTGCCACCTTTTTCACCACCGCACCTCCACCCTTCCCTTTTTCCTCCCCACGTGCAACCGCCGACTGGTTCTCGCTGATCAAAACCCCAACCGCCCTAGGGCGGTGCTCTCAAACGACCCTTAAAAACTTTGAAACAAGGTCAGGCACACCCACCCACTGTCGAGCGCATCCACAGTCAAGGTCCTTTGACCTCCACCCTACCCACCTACCCCAGCTGCATAGGGACAAAAGAAAAGTGGAGTCATTGAACCAGATGGACCGCAGGTCGCAATATGCTTCAATAGTAACCACGACTGCGATCTACACATCAAACTAACCTGGTCGCGGTGTTCCCTCAACATATGACCATCAGGCTCATACTACGGGTCACGGTATTGAAGACCTTAGCCTGAAGACATGGTCCCCTAGATCGCTACCAACCTGGTTCACCACCGCATACCGCGACCGCGGTGCCCCTTAGATCACCAAAACAAACCACATGTCGCGCTCCCTATAAATAAACTTGAACTTAACAAATTTTCCTAGACAATTGTAAAAAAATATTAGTCACTGTTAAATCAAATATAAACTAATTGATTGTGAAAAAATTGTAGAGTGACTTCCTCCGTGACCAATGACTCCATCCATAGGAAGGTAACATCTTTGAACGAGGTAGAAAAGATAGTGGCAAGTCTGGTAGTAGAACTGAAGAAAAACACATCTCTGCCACTAGCCAAAAGGCTTGAGATGTAGCTACGACTTGAACTTACCAAAGGATCATGGGTCACCAAACACCAGAGGATTCTCTACAAGGCACAAAAAAATAGAACAAATAGAGACCTCCTAGTATCAACCAGGAGAATTAGAGACCCGAGTTCAGGGAAAGAAAAGAAAAGTTGCACCCAAGGATACCAAGGGCAGCAAGAAGGTGAAACCAGTGGTTGTTGAGAAGCCAAGGGGGAAGGAGATAGAAATAGCCAACCAAGAGAAAGAAGTCATGGGGGAGACATCACTACAATATGGCAAACCCCCATTCATGCCAAGGAACTCTGTACACCAGTCTACTTATAACTAGATGTATCAGAACAAGGTCTTCAACCCAACTAGGTACCTGGATGTAGAGGTTTCAAGAAAATGGGAGTCTACGATAGGGTATAAAATTCCTAAAAGGTGAGAATCTACACACCTTATGCACATCTGAGGCCAAGTCCTTCAAGAAGTTATCTGCAGAGTTCTTGTCTTCCCTAGATAAAAGCCCCATGGATAAGGAAGCAAGCACGTCACCGACGCACATAGAACAACAACCACACCAACAACAACAACATACACCCTCTTTTCGTAGTGTATTAGGTAATAGGTTTGATGTCATGTGGGAAGACATGCATCAAACCACTGCACTAAATACAAATATTACTTCTTCTTTATCTGCGCTAACAACGCAAGTACAAGTCCTCAACGACTGAACTGAAGCACTCGCAGACCTCATACAAGAAGCATTAAGCAACCAACGGATAATGATGGGAGTGTTGAAGGCAATGAAGGAAGAAATGGAGGAGTTAAAGAAGGAGAGGCATGCAACTCGAGCCGCCAACAAACACATGTTTCGTGTCTGTGATGTGGCGATGGCCAGCCTAAAAGAAGAACGCCAACACCTCGAAGAGAACCGCTGAAAATTTGAAAAAGAACTCAAAGAAATTGAGGACTGGCGGAGGAAGAAGAAAGCAAAGCGTTCGGCAAGCCAAACTCATTCCTCATCAAGTACCTCCATCCACGACGACAATGACGACAACAATGCAGAGGGGACCAGCACGGGGGTAGAGGCATCGAAAGAATAAAGTGCCTATGTAAAGACGGCACCAACGGCTGAGCAGAAGGAGAAGAAAACTCTACAACAATCAAGCTACCCCAGTGACAAAGATGCAATGAAAACTGCAACGTTGTCAAGGGGCTCAATCTCAATAGCAGCCCTAAAGAAGGAAAAGAAAAAAAACTAACAAAGGTAGTGGTAGAAAAGAAGAACAACAGACGACCCTACCTAGAAGTAAGATAACATAAGAAGAACAACAAGTTGTAGCTCATCGAGAAGAAGTCGTCGCATCAATGACATATTTCAGTGTGACTGGGACCGGCGAGCTCGAGAACATGCTAGATGAGAAGGGCGCCAGTCTCTAAGAGAGCAATGAGTTCCTCCTATTCCAAAGACACAATGAGCATAACGACTACCT
Organism: Alisma plantago-aquatica; assembly: GCA_963693085.1. Taxonomy (NCBI): domain Eukaryota; kingdom Viridiplantae; phylum Streptophyta; class Magnoliopsida; order Alismatales; family Alismataceae; genus Alisma; species Alisma plantago-aquatica. Next base: position 197,818,765 of record OY856412.1, read on the forward strand.
CTATGATGGAAAGATTGAGGCAACTCTGGCAATGCTGGTGGTTGCCAAGCTAGGCCAAACTTTTATGGAAAGCAATATCAGAGACAACATAGTTGTAGAAGCTTTCTCAGAAGTAGCAGATCAATTGGCCACAACCTTACTGACAATCAAAGAAGCAGAGCAAGCGGACACAACTATGCGGACTATCAAAGAAAGTTTGGCACCTTCGATACACGAAGGAACATCTGATGACGAGGAAGGTGGGCTATCCAATTTCTTTACAAACGAACCCGCCAGGGAATGGGGTACGCCAGCTAAAAAAGAAAGATTGGGAGTGGCTCCTCCCCTACCATACAAAATGAAGGATATGGACATGTCTGTAGTGTCACAGACTATGTGAGAGACATCCACATCTTGGCGGACATCTTTTACGACGATCTACTTGGGTCTGACATATTGTATCATAACAAGGGTAGACGTCTAACTAGGGATCACTTCTGGGGGATCTTCCTGAAAAAGGTGTGAGTACATAAAAGACTGTTTCAGGTGCTCTGTGATACCCTCCTAGAAGAATTCCTACACCCAGACAAGCCACAGCTAGTTTTCAATGGAACGACACATCTGGCTAGCCTCCTCTACAAAGAAGACTACAAGGCAGCAGATGTCACTGAGCTGAAGGCAGCCATATGTAGGAGAGAAACAAGATGTGTAGTGTTGCCCATAAGAAATGTAAGGCATTAGGCATTGATCGTCATAGAACTGTACGAGTAGAAGATGATGGTGCTCAACTGTTGTGCGGCCGAACTAGACAGCACCGTGCTCATCTACAAAAGGAAAGATGTCAGAGATGCCCTAAAGATACCACTGCGTTTGCAACGAGCAATCAAAGAAGCAGATGAAAAATTCTAGGGCTTTTGGAAGTTCTTCTCCATCAACAAGAAAGTCCCTCAAGAAGAGGTTGGCTCAGGGGATTGCTCCTTCATAGTGCTGAGAATGATGGATGCCATCAACAAGGGAATCCCCATGGAAGATCTAAATAATGAGGACATGCATGGACTGTGGGGTGTGTATGCCATGGAGGTCATCTATGATCGTTGCTTCTTCAGCGACCCAATGATGCCTTCAGAAGCTATACCTCAGAGACTTCACAAAGATATCCCTCGTCCTAAAAAGGTGACTTGGAGGGAACAACTGAGGACCATATGGGTCGATACAATAGAGCCAGTCAGGGCTGCGACTTGGAAAGAAGGATGGAATCAAAGCACTGGAGAAGATGTAAAGCACATGTCAGAAAATGAACCAGAGAAGCCTCCAGTAGAAGAAATCCCAAAAGAACATCCTGAAGAGGGAGAGGCTGAAGAAGAAGACCCGGTAGATGTAAAACCAGACGGACTGGTAGGAGAAGTTACATCTTCTTTTGAGGACTTCGATAGATGGAGATGCATTATCTTTCTTTAGAAGCGTTGAATACCATTATGAGGTCCTTGGAAGAAGATGATTTTTTCGAGAGATGTCATCTTCGAGAGAGACGACATTTGCATGCTAAAAGATGACCTCTGAGAAATGTTGAAAATAGGAGGATATCTTTTAGTAAGCACAATCTCAGCTTACCAGGTGCTCCTAGGTGACAACATGTTGAATGCTCACATGGCATGCTTCCTGCTGGTAGATGACATCTTGAAATACAAACAATCAGGTGAAAAGGAGAGCCTACAACAACACCTGGAGACGTCCCTACCAGACTATATCTTTCTGCCGATTCTTCACGAGAATCATTGGACTTTGTTGGTCGTCAATATCGTCAAAAGGACTACGATCCTTTACAATAGCTTAGATTCAGCCTTTGCACTTAATAAAAAGACTAACATGACGACAGCAAAGACCTCGAAAGAAGAAAAGGCCAATACATGTGCAAAGGCAATTGTTGATATGATAAAAAGCCATGGCAAAGGGTACATGCATACAGCGGGCAAAGACTTTAAGAAGACACAGTTCTGCCACAGGCTCCCCCAGCAGATGCCCCTATCAAATGACTACGGCCTCTTCTGTCTAGCCTATATGATGGCCCTAGATAATATGAACACTAAGTTGAAGGGCATGTAGTACAAACAATACCATGCACTATGAGGAGTATGTGCAAGCATGCTCCTTGAGTTCGAATGGGCCTCCAACAACAACAAGAAAGAATAAAGAAAGCCCATTTATACGTCTCACACAATTTTTGACACCCCAGGTCGAGGTGTAGGATACGTTTGGGGGAGGTGTCATAAATGGGCCAGAGAGGTACATTTACTATCTTTTTACCTCTAAACATTTTTCAAAAAATTTCATAAATTTTTTCATGTACATATTTAAGTTCCACAAACAGTCTTAGAATACAGAATCTAGCCTTCTTTCTTGCTAAAAGTTGTAGTACTTTTGTCTTCCTAGAGAGAAATAAATGAGAAACCAATATATATATATGAGTAAAGTGAGAAACATAGCAATACTGCTCTATCTCATTCTTGCAATAAGATGTTGTACATGTGACGAACTTAACTCATGAAACCCTCAGAGACCAGAGAACTTCACCTAGCCATACTCCTGACCAACCACCCTCACCTAACGTTTCTGACTAGAAAATCCTTATCTCCGTAGAGAGGGAAATAGCTACCCTTTTCAAAGCATATCTAAAAAGAGGCTTGGCCACCCAGAAGACCACTTAAAAATCCCTCTCACCCAATCCTGAAAGGAGATGTAAAAAGCCAAAAAGAAAGAAAAAAATAATCATGAGAGTTGTGCATAAAAAGATGCCAAATGTTTCCACATAGTTAGGGTGTTGTTGCACTCATGAATGCAGATATGTCGTGTCCGTAAGTGGAATCTTGAAGCCAAGCTTACCCACCTCCAATCCTGAATGAAACTCACAAAACCACCTGAGTTAAATACAGAAGCCCAAAAAGGGCAACACTATTCTTACGACAGTTGTGGGTGATGATTTTAGAAGGAAGAGGAAAATACTTGAAGCCTTAATCCTACCCGAACACATTAGCATAGGGCAAACAGAAATAAAGAAATGGTGTAAAAGCTACCCCTCAAAAAAGATCTTGTATGAGTATGGTTATTACCTAAGGGGAAGGGGTGATAAGTTAAGAAGGAGGAACCTTTTACAATTGAAGACAATGGAAAGTAAACAAAGTTATGCAACTCTAGTTGAGAGGGAGGAATGAGACTTCAAGGTTAGAAAACATACCACAACAGTCTTGATGCAAGAATGAGATAATTCAGTCATGTTAAGTTCTAAATATTTTTTTATCACATAAGTTTGCTCTTTCTCTCTCTAAGTTTTCAAACCTATACTTAGCCTGAGGACATGCTTGATTCTAAGTTTGGGGGAGTTGATAACACTTTATTTTACATACTTTTTGTATATATTTTATACCTCATTTAGTATATCTTTTACTATCTTTCCCTAAAATTTTACCATCTTTTTGCCTAAGACTTCACTTACACATCTTTCTTTGTTTCGAGGTACATTTATATCCCAAGTCACGGTCGTTACCTCAACTGTGACCCACTCATACAACAAGGATGACATCAACATGGTCGAGATCTTCAACTTCCTTAAGCTCGTAGTTATTTTGCATTCAAACTAGACCATGATCAGCTTAAGGTCATGATCAGCCTAAGTTCGTGGTCATTGCAGAAGGCTTGATCAACCTAGACGTCATGAACCTTGAAGACAACAAACCTCAAAGAAGCCCACGATCTAAATGGGTTCATGATCCTTGCAGACTGTGAGATACCTGCAGGCCGTAACCAAGTGAGGATATCTCAACCTCAACTAAAATCCTCGCCCACGAAGACACATCCATATCGTGACCAAGTTTGACCGTGACGAAAGGAGGAATAAAGAGCAGAACACGACCGTGGTCTCACACCTCCCCAAACCAGACCATGACCACGGTCTAGGCTTAAGTCAATGGAGTGTGCCTATAAATAGGCCACCCACTCGTCTTGTCAAGGGGATCAAATGATAGATCATATCTAGAAGGACACAAAGTGCTGCTGCATCCCACACTCATTCCATTCCAACCCATCCACTAGTCTTGGATCTCCAAAGGCAGAAGATGAGGAGAGAGAAGACTGAAGACTCCTTCTTCGAGAGAAGAAGATCGTCTGTGCCATCGACGTGCTAGATCTAGATCTGCATCCCCTGATCATCCTTGAAACCCTATGAATTAAAACTAGAACTTAGAGTGCCATAAATTTTCCTCCCCTGACTTCTTTAAAACTTAGGTACCTTCATGAGCTACTTGAATTTCTACCTAACATCATGTACTACTGCAAAAATCAGAGAGCACCATCATCTCATTGACTTGTCATGCTTTGTTCTTACAAATCCTATTTGTTTTTTAATTTCACAAGTAAACTCCCTAATTACCCTCACTACCCCATTATATAGAAAACCACTTAGACCAACCATACCATCAGGAAAATCTCAACAAGATCAACCGCCAAGGTTCCCACTGAGGTCCTCTAATGTTGGTACCTGATGGCACCTTATCTCTCAATGTCTGATGGAACCTTAGCTAGTCGATGCCCAATAGAGCCACAATCATTGGTGCCCAAAAGTATTCCAGCAAGCTTGTGCCATACAATTACTCAACCTCTGGTTCTTGATAGTTCCTCATCTACCGGTGTCGATGAACTTCAAGTAAGTCGCCACCCAACGAACATTATATATCAGTGCCTAGTGGTTCCTCAGATTGACGCTCGATGGGATATCTTCTCTACTTCAACCTATTAACTGAGAAAGAGGTGGACCAATGATGTTGTTTCTCTACACCCCATACCTATAAGTACTAGAACACCTCCATCATTTAGGGGGATTGCTTCTTCTTGAGTATGTTGATAGGATACTGCTTTGTGAAGAGGTTCATTGACCAACACTACATCATGTGCTTATGTTACACTATGGTGGTGTTCCATCCTTCTCCACCTTGACAAGTTCACCCCCACCCACAAAGGTGGCTGGATATACACCACCATTAGCATCCAACAATATGTTCACTCTTCCTTGACAATCTAAATGATGAGAAGAGAAGGAAAGAGAGAAGTCAGAGACCATTGACGCCTATCCTAGGTGTTCTCCTCTTCCTTCAATCGATTTAGCCTCTTTATTGGATAGAAGATCATTATTCCACCGAGTTGTAATCATCTTCTCCATTATGACTATGACTGAATCTTCCTTCTCCCGTGTTCTATTTTTTTATATTATGGAGGGCTGGTAGTCCCTCTCACTGAGTTGCGGGGACTATCCCTGCTCTCCATGCTTCAATGTCCATATTTTGACATTCTATGGCTTGTATATAACTTTACATTTCAACTTTAACCCTTTAATGCATGCTTTGTGGTTTGATCACCTTCCTGGCATGATATGTTATATTCCAATGTTGCGAGAACATCAATTCTTAGGATTCAAATATCAATTAATTTGGTTGATTCTAGGATGAGAACATCCAAAGGGATATCTCCAGAGCAGTAGATGCATGACCTATGAGTAACAAGACATCAAGCTCATGGGAATATCTACACGGGTCTCCAAACCTAATGTGTGGATATTATCTTACTCATTTTGGATGTCTTATCTAGCCTAGATGTATTTTGTACATGTGCATTCCATGGTGGTAAAACCCAATTCCACCCCAGTGACTTTCATCTTTAATGTAAACTCAATTTTAATCGCATAGTGTTACTTTATATGAAACTAGTTTTACTCAACCCAAGTCAACTCTTGGTTCTAAATATTAGCCTTAGTTTGACTGGATATGACTTGAAATAATTATTAAAAATATTGACCTTTGGGATTCAATCCTTAACTATATTGTGATAAGACCCATCTGATTGTGGCTGGTATTATTGCATACTATTTTCGTGATACCTTGGGCATTTCAACCCTTAGGTGAATTTGTTAGTGGAGTAAACGCCACGTCAAATTCTAGCACAGTAGTCGGGAATAGAAGAATGGTCTAGTTAAATCCAGTTCTATTAAGATTAATCTAGGATTTTACTTTCACCATTGATAATATTGCATATACTCTTGAATCTAGTTTTTCTCCATCCATCTAATTTGTGAAAGATATTTCCATCTTAGCTATCTGAAAACTAGTTCATGCACCACTCCAATAGAATTGAACTTGCATCAAAATTTGACCCTAAAATATAATGAACCTTATGTCATTAGAGTAGAGAGAACCAAACTAGAATGGCTAAAGAAGAACTCAACCAAAGGGTGAATCTGGACATCAAACCACATAGAGAGAGAGACCCGTATAAGAATTGTATGTTGTTGTTCAAGAAGAGATTCATATAGCCCAAGTTGTTGCACAAGATGTTGAGAGCAGATAGAGCTTAGGGAGTTCTCAATCTTGAAGGCTTCTGATGTCAAACACCCAAACAACCACCTCCTATCGATGCCCCTAATTTTGAAGTTAGGGCGCATTGGATCACCCTCCTACAAAATAGTCCCTTCATGGGAAAACAAGGGCATGACTATCAAGAAGACATCTTGAAGTCTGTTAATATATGCTCTATGACTAAACAAATATGAAGTTTAATGATTCCATTACACTCTGGCTCTTCAAGTACTCCCTTGTAGATAGAGCAAGAAGTTGGTACATCACTCTAAAGTATGATCGTATCACCACTTGGAATCAACTCCAAAACAAATTCCCTGAGAAATTTCACCCGCCTTCCCTCACATACACCATTAGAGGATAGATCACACACCACCAAAATCCCTAGTGAAACTCTAATAGAAACATGGGAATGGTACAATGAGTTCCTTTCCAAATTCCCACACCACAATATTTCTAAGAATCAACTCTTCTAGTTCTTCTATAGAGGTGTGGATGATGATGTCAAAAAGTTCCTAGATTCCTCATTTGGAGGAAACTTCATTCATCAAGGTTATGCCAATGCATGGAAAGTAGTCACCCTTGGAGCTGAAAATCAAGCCAACTAGGGTAGGTCTATAGGCAAAGGAGTGTTAAAGGTATCCATGGAAGAAACTAATTATGAATTTAAGTCTATTGATAAATCTCTAAAGTTATTGGTACTTAAGAAAGATAGTTTTGAGACATCATTCAATGCCTATAACAGAAGGAATGGAAATTTTCCACCATGAAAACAACAAGTCAAGGTGGTGACACAATTATGTGAAGCATGTAAGGGAACTGACCATTCTACCTTGGGATGAAATATTCTTTTTGATGTTGTGATGAGCAACATTGAAGCTCAAGGAGATGACAATCAAGTTGAAAATCTAAACCATATCAAAACTATTCCTGGTTAAAAAGGTACTATGATCACGATCAAAATAGGATTCATCTTGGTTTTTAGTATGGTAATCCCTCTGAAGTGGAGAACTCTCAATGCTCGTACAAGATATAAATCAACAACGAGGTCACTTAGGATTCCAAAACAACCAACAAAAAAATTTTGGGAATAAAGGAAACTATAGATGTAACTTCCAAAATAGGAACTACAATGAAATACAAAATCCCAACCAGGCCTCTCAAAAATAGCAACAATAGGGACAACAAGTCAATATCCCTTCTGACAGCACCAAACTCTCAGCCATTGATAAGATATTGTAGTTGCATCATAAATGATTATGAATCAACAAGTTGACAGAAGACTGTCGAATATCAACTGTCTCAACTTTCATCAAATCTTCATCCACCTACAAGACATTTGTGAGACAGCCCAAAGATAATCCAAAACATCAAGAACTATTAAAAGTTGTTGCTACTCGATCAAAAAAGATCTTTACAAAAATGCCCTCCAAGGATCATGTAGTCAACAAATACAAGGATGATTTGGTAATCATTCAAGACTCTAAAGTACCAAATCCAATTCTAGAAAAAGTAGTAATACCAAGTGCAAAGGTGCAAGACACTATCACTATCAATAAAATCGACAAACCAATCTCAGAAGAATTGGTCATTGTAGATATGGATGCAGTTGAAGTAGTTATACCAGTCTATAAACCTTGTCCTCCTTTCCAAGCTCATTTAAGGAAGACTAGGATTGACACATGCTTTATGAAGTTCAAGGAAGCGATGAAGAAATTGCATGTACATATTCCCTTCCTAGATGCTCTGGTAGAGATACTAGTAAGTCGTTGAAGTATTTGAAAATTATCCTCATAAGGAAGTACATAAATGAAGAGTATGAGGCAATCAATCTTTCCAAAACAACATCTAATATAATCCAAAGTATGATGTCAAAGAAGAATAAGGACCCAGGCTCCTTCAAAATTTCATGTCACATTGGTGATTGTACATACAAGAAGGGATTAGCTAACCTTGGAGATAGCATCTAATTTATTCCCTATAGCCTATTTAAAAGGTCGAGATTCACATAAGTACTCCCGACTAGCATGAAAATACAACTCACCAACTCTTCAATGACACTTCTAATGGGAATCATTGAAGATGTCCCAGTCAAAGAGGGTAAGGAATCCTATGTTCCATGTGATTTCATTGTCATGGACATAAAAGAATACCTCAAATATCCTCTTATTTTTTTCTAATGTTTCCTCACTATAACAAGATCAGTGATTGATATTGAGGCACAAACATTTCTTCTAAGATTGGGAAAGGAAATCCTTGAATTTCTAGTTTTTCACACCATGAAGAGACAAGCATGCAAGAAGAAGTTTTCTTGTTGGATTTTATAGAGCAAATGTCACTCCTCACTCAAGATGATCTTGAATCTGAATACCCTGTAGAGACTTCCTTCAGTAATCTGAATGCAGGTAAGTCTATTGATGAGAAAGTAAAGAAATGCACCTTGCACCTTGATTCAGCAAAAGTAGATCCAAAAGTTGAATTCGAAGAGCTTAAGGTAGTTTCATTATAGAGGAATCCAAAGAAACACCTAAATCCCCTAAGATGAAACAGTCTCCCATAGTGGATGAAATATGTTTCCTCGGATGACCTCAAAGTCTGCCATGTGATAATGAAGTCTGATCTGACATCTAAGTAAGAGAACAAACTGCGAATCAAACTAAGGAAAAGGTGAAAGGTCATAGGCTACAAGATGAGTGACTTCAACATTGTAAGTAAAATGATGTACATGCACAAAATCCCAATGGGAGAGGACCACAAGACATCATTAGAAAATTAGTGCAAAATGAACCCAAACATGAAGGAGGTGGCTCACCTAGAAGTGGTAAAACTATCACCTATGACATTATCTACCCTATCTCTGACTCACTATGGGTTATCCTAGTACAAGTTGTTCAAAAGAAAGGAGGTATCATATTGGTGCATAATGAAAGAAACAAACTCATCCCCACTCACACCATCACTGGGTGGAGGATGTGTATTGATTATAGGAATCTTAACAAAGCTATGTGCAAGGATCACTTTCCCCCACCCTTTATGGACTAGACCTAGAGTGCCTAGCTCATCAAGAATACTTTTGCTATCTCTATGGCTATTCTGAATTCTAAAAAAACAAAATCAATCTAGACGATAAGGAGAAGACGACTTTTACCAGTCCCTTTGGGACCTATGTTTTCATAAGAATGCCCTTTAGGCATTGTAATGTGCCAACCACTTTCCAACGATGCATGGAAGCCATCATTTCCAGTCTAACTGAAACTATTATGAAAGTCTTTATGGATGATTTATCTAAAGGGGATTATTTTGACTCATGCCTAACACACATGTCTCTAGTCCTCAAATGTCGTGAGGAAGCACACCTGGTGCTCAACTGGGAGAAATGTCATTTCCTGGTGAAAGAAGGCATACTGATAGGTCTTAGGGTTAGCAGTCTAGGAATTGAAGTGGAAAAAGTGAAGATCAAAGTGGTCACAAAACTTAGCCCATCAACCTTAGTAAGAGAAGTTTGAGTCATTTTAGGTCATGCAGGTTTCTATAGAAGATCTATTAACAATTTATCTAAGATAAATAAACCTATGATGGACCTATTGCTCAAGGATCTTGAATTCCACTTTGACAATGAATGCATAAAGGGCTTCAACAATCTAAAACCAGACCTCACAACAACCCCTATTATCTGAGCATTGTATGGGTCTCAACCATTTGAGATTATGTGTGACTCCAGTGATTACACAGTGGGGGTTGTTTTCGGCCAACACATAGATAAGAAACATTATGCTATCTACTTTGCATCTAAAACTAAGCCTAGATGAACTAAACAACTACTAAGAAGGGATTCTTAGAAGTTGTGTATGTCTTTGATAAAAATTGATCTTAACTAGTGGGTTCAAAGGTTATTGTTTATACCAATCATTGTACTATATGTTATCTGTTGGCAAAGAAGGTTGAAAAACCTAGAATGCTCAGATGGATCCTTCATCTTCAAGAATTTGACTTAGAAATATGAGATAAGAATGGTACAAAAAATATGGTTGTAGACCATCAGATTCAAATTCACATTCATGATATAGATATTTTCCCCATCAATGACTCCCAACTGGATGATCAACTAATGAAAGCCTCAAAAGCTTTTCCATGGTATGTGGATTTTGTCAACTACCTTGCTACTAGAATCATTGATCCAGAGTGAATAGGCATTACAAAGAAGAAATTCCAGCATGATGTAGACAATATAACTGGGATGACCTATCCCTATTTAAACTATGTGTTGACGACCTCTAGCGATGTTGTATCCTAGAGAAGGAAGCCCCTCAAATTTTAGAGAAATGCCATTTAGGCTCCATCAAATGCCACATGAATTCCAAAAAAACCATGCTATAAGTTTTAAAATGTGTATTTTTTTGAGCCAACAATATCCAAGGACGGGTATAAATTTTTCCCATTTTGTGATCAATGGCATAGGTCTGGTAACATTGCCAAAAGTAATGAAATACCTCTAAATTTCTGGAAAGAAATTGAGATCTTTGTTGTATGGAGTGTGGAATATATGGGCCCATTGCACTCTTTATATGGCTTTTTCTACATTTCGGTAGTCGTTGATTACATACCCAAATCGGTAGAGGCCATACGCAGTGTGACAAAGTGATTCATAGCTCGTTATCAAGTTGTTCTGGGACATTGTTTTCCCTCATTTTGGAGTCACCCACACTATAATATCTGATGAGGATCCCACTTTCTGGAGCTAAGCTTTGAAGCGCTTCTGAGGAAATAAAACATGTATCACAAGGTAGCCTCTCCCTATCACCCACAAAGGAGTGGGTAGGTAGAAGTGTCAAACTGCCAACGCAAAGCCATACATGAAAAACTATTGGCCGCAACTTGAAAGATTGGTCCAAGAAAATCAAAGATGCTTTATTGGGCTACATGATAGCCTTAAAGAACACCCTAGACACCACAACCTTCAGATTGATTTATGGAAAGTCATATCACTTTCATGTTGAGTTGGAACATAAATACTGGTGGACAAGAAAGTAGCTAAATTTTATTATGAAGAAAATTGGTGAAAATAGACTTCTATGGGTGCAAGAGCTAGAAGAACTCAGAATGAATGCATATGAGAATGCACATATCGACAAAGTGAGAACAAAGTTATGGCATGATGGTGTTATGAAAAGGAAAGACATACAAGTTGGAGATCATGTTCTACTTTTCAAATCGATAATAGGACTATTTATGGGTAAACTTCGGCCACACTATTTTGCCCCATATATTATCAGGTACATCTATCTACATGGTCTATTCTTTTATGGAGCAAAAATTCTAGAGAGTTTGTTGAAAATGGTCAATATTTGAAAAGCAAATTTTCATTGGATGACATGAGTGTGGAAACGCCTCTCAGTCTCTCCAAGCCTGTACCCCCATTGAATATTGAAATCAACCCATTGATCGAGAAACATAAAACACAGGATCTTATTGGGAGGCAACCTGATTCTTATTTGAAATTCTATTCTAATTCTTAGTTTAGGTAAATTGTCCTTCCATTAGAAAATGCATCGCAAGATGCAATCTTAAGTTTTGATGGTTCCACCCTATTTTGATATTTCACTTGGAGAGAAACAATGTTAATTGGAACACGACCACATTCAGTGGCCCAATAAGCATATTTTTCCCTCCATCTCAAATTTAGTATTTCCTCGGCCTGAGAAAATTTCTAAGTTCAGGGTGGATGATGGGTTATTTCCACTTCCTATCAATACCTACCTATTTCAGATTTCATCATTGAAATTCTGATATTTTTTTCAAAAAAATATATTATCATTCTATTTCTCCTTTCAAAGTAGTGTTATATAGAAATTTGATAACATTTTTCTAATATTCATACAAAATTTTTTGAAAATATTTTCATGAAACTTATGAATTTTAATATCATGTTCTCTAGAAGTGATGTGTACTTCAGAGACTGATTATTACTTTCACTAGGAATAGGACAATCTACAGCCTTCGAGAGGCCATCGGGAGATACACCAACCACTTGACTACTGACTGATCGATGGATCTTAAAAATATCATTGACCAACAAGATTCATAATACTCATCAGGCCAATGAAGAAGCCACCTTTTATTTAGGAATCACATCAATCACTAAGATATACAATTTTTGTCGAGGCTCCTAGATTCAGGAATTTGGTCAATCATTGAGAAGTAGGGATTCTTTTCAGGGTCTTTAAATCCAATTCTCCCCTCGACCACTGAAGTCACTGGCACAAGAAACCACCGTGACGTCTGGGTATATAAAACCCATTTTCAGGTCAATAGACATGTTGTTTCATCTCCACTCTCGCAAAACCCTAGTGTTGTGACTTTTGACTCCTGCTCTAGAGCAAGAAAGCCCAATTTCTTATATTGTCAATGACCTCTACATGTTGTCAGAGCTCACCGCCATCCACTGCCGCCAATTTATGTGCCCGCTACAATGCTAGAGTAGGCAATTATAGCTACTCAAACCCTTACTTGAATGAAAGGATGTCTGCATTGCAAAACCTCCAAGGACATACCACGAGATAGGCATTGGAAGCTCTAGACATGCATCACTATTTATGTGTACGCCTCCTCTACACCATTATTTAAGAAACCTTCTTTTATCACCCTTCTTCCTCTGCCAACCGCTCTCTCTCTCTCACTGGCTTTGTTCCCCTCTTTCTGGTTGTTAATTTTCACTACGAGTTTTCTCACTGACTCATCGCTACCATCGATCACCTTCCTCAAGTTTTCTCATCAACATCTCCCTCCCATTACTTTCACCGATCAACAAAAATTATGTTTAGAATTGCCTAAAGAAAATGCCATCTACCTACTCTCCCTATCCAGTTCAGTGCCAACCACTAAGCTTAATAGACACTTTGTTTGATCAGTTGGGTGTAGTTTGTCATTTACTACTAATAGACTATCTCTCCATCTAGCAAAAGGATGTCTTAGACTAGCTCAAACTCCCTACATCTTCTTGACAAATCAATACAAGGGATTGAAAGGGAAATCAAAGAGATCACAAGCATTCTTAATTCAAACAAAGTGGTGACTTCTATTAATCTACTTAAACTGCAACTAAGGAAAGAATAGTTACTCTACCTGTTGGAACATGAACCTACTGAGTCCAAGGAATACGAGCAAGTGTCAGCAACCATTTTCTCAGAATATGTTCCATCAAATGTGAATGGTAGGCAAAAGAAAAAAAGGAAAGAAATAATGAAACCGCTTAAGGTCCAAACACCAAAGAAAATTAGGATAAAGTAGAAGCCTAGATCAGAGGCAGAGGCCAGAGAACCAGAATTATTTTTAGTTATAACTATAGGAACAACTATTGAGATACCTGTGGAACCTTTAAATGCCAAAGAATTGCCTCTAGACCAACAATTAGAAGACATATTTAAGTCTAAAGATGACAAACATCAAGTAAAGTATGATTTGCTCCTCAATAGCAGACTTAATAGGCAACCCATATGCCTTTATAGAAACTCTAGGGAAGTTGGGAATCTAAAAATGAGTCAAGGAATTTCTAAGGGGGTCTAATCTCATTCACGCATGCTTATTAACTAGTGGTCCTATACGAATATTAGTGATGAATTCATGTCTTCTTTGTAGACGCTACTAGTAGAAGAAAGTGAGAAAGAGTTGTTACAGGATCCTTCAAGCTTTCCATTCATATGTGAATGATGAATACTATCTTTTGTGGGATAGAATAATAGCCTTGTGTCTCCATGAATACATGATATGATAGAGAGGTGAGAAGATTCAATATTAAAAAGATGTGGGAAAGTCTAAATGGAGTCCAAGCACCATCCCCACTCTTCAAAAGTAGACCAAGTACCTTTAAAATTCATCAAAGTGATCCAAAAGATCGTCACCAATGCCATATTTGTGAGATATAACACATGAAACATGAGAAGGGAAGATAGGTTCCTCAACTGGTCCATGCTAGAAAAGAAACCTATGAATATATTACATGGCCACTGATATACAAGTTGTCCACTGCCACCCCACTTGAAGGCCCAAAAGATTTCTATATGGGAGGCCCTATAATATTGATCATATTTTATATGAGGTACCCACTCTTATTAAAGAACTTCAAGGAGATCAAGGGGAGCAACCTCATAAACCTCAAATACCTCCTTATGATAGGGGTGATATAGTACATGGAGAGAAGTATTTCTACAAGTTTTCTAAGACCAACGACTTACTCCCTCTACCTGAGAAGAGCAACTATGACTACCAAAAGCTCATTTTCTCTAGAGATGACACCGACAAAATGAATTACATAACAGTTTGGGGACCAGTTGAGAATCCAACAACTACCACCCATTTGAGGTTACATGAAGGAGAGAGGTTCTTATAACCAACAACTAGGAAGAAACTGACCTTTAGGATTTGTAGGCTAGTGCCGAAGAAACCATATTCCATAAGGATTCCAATTTCCTCTCATGCATTAGAAGCAAAAGTAACCAAATAGAACCAAGGGAAACCACTGATATGAGAAGTCCAAGCAGATGTAGCATCCCAAGACACTGAGCAGAACATCGGTAGGGCCCCAGCTATAATGAAAAGTGACTATCCAATCAGAGCCAAAAAAGTTTAAACTTCCACTATCTAGCCCCTTATGGACAAAGATCAACTAGAGATCTTGTTGAAGAGAAGGAAAACCCGCTTGGGGAACCTCAAGTAAGTGTGGAAGAAGAAGAAGAATGAGAAATAGAGTTGGTAGATACATTGGTTCCAAACAAAATGGAAATGATTGAGCCAAGGGGCTCTGACACCTCTCAAATAGTGGAGGCATAACACCTTCACCCTAGGCTGGTGATGAGCCTGCACAACAAATGGTGAATGCAGCTACCAGATAGCACCAACTTTGTCATAGGAAATACAACATCTACAAGGTCTTGGGAAGGAGCTAGGACGTATCATGTGTGAGCAGAGTGATAACGTTTCCTCCAATTTCTCATTTATTTCTTCTAACTTACAAAATCTAACCATGTAGGTATAACATTTGGATAAGAGAGTTGTTGCATTTCCAAAATTCATGCAAGACATGACGACATGTCAACAGTATATGATGAAGAAAATAGTAACAATGGCAACTGAGATGGTAGAGTTATTACAGGAGTGGAATGAGATATGCAAAGAGAATGGAGAGTTCCTAAAAGTGATGGAGGATAACCAACCATAGAATGAAGAGAGGCACACTAAGAAAATGTTAAAACGCATTGCCAACCCATAATTGTCAGTCACTTCTTCAAACCCATCCAACCATCCTACTCAAGGGGAAGCAAACAAAGCACATTCAGCTCAAAAGAAGACAAATAATTTTGAAGCTCCCCAAAAAAATCAACAAGAAAATGTAGTGCCCCGATAGCAGATCTAGATCTAAGATCATCATCATTGGATGACGTACCTATACAAGAGGTAGAATAGGAAGAAGATATCCAATTCCAGCAGTTGGAGGAGAATCCTCGTCAGCAAGATGCGATGTCGCCTCTTGAAGTAACAGGTATAGACACAATGAGAATGCATGACACAATGATCAAACAACTACCTACTGACAATGCAACCACTACAGAGAATGTTAATGGGACAAATGATGACAAAATAGATCTGGCTTCTGAAGAGGTGTTTTGAGCCACAACTAGAGCTATGTATATAGATATGGATATCTACAACATTTATCTACAATTCAATTAACAAAATGAGGACGTCCTTGTCGATAATGTTGCATAAAATGGGGTGATTATTGATACAATGGTTGCAGTAGGAGTCACAATAATAGATTATGTGTTGTAAGAAGCCCCTACAATTGAAGAAAAAAAACATATACCATGTATACCAACAACTCAAACTCACAGAACTAAAGGTGTAAAATGGGATTTCTAATGAGGATGAAAATAGACTCAACTCTTTCTTCATGGATGTGACAACTTGAAAACCCTGACCCTCAACTCAGGAAATTATGCAACATGATCCCACGCCTTTACCCCTCCCTTGAAAAATGGCTGGAATGGAAATGGCATCTGTATCTAGGATTTTGTGAAGTGAAATCCATGTCCTTGCAGGCGTCCTGGATGAAAATCTACATTGGACAGTCATCTTGTACAACAATAAAGGGAGGACACTAATGATGGAACATTTTAGGGGGGGGGGGATTTTAGAAAGAAAACCATGGTCCGTCAACATTTTTTTAAATTATTGTGTGTGAATATGCTTGAAGAGTTCCTACACCATGATAAAGTCCATAATGTTTTCAATGAGAGTTCTATCTTTGGAAAAAAAGGCTATTTGAATATAAACTTGATACAACACATGTTAAGGAACTTCAAACTGTAGTGAACATGTGAGAAACAAAATTTGTCACCTTGCCTTTCAAAATAACCAAGCATTGGGTGCTAACAGATATTGACTTGTATGAACGACACACAACTATATACAATTGTTGTAGTGAGGAGCTATAGTGTAATGCAATGGTCTTCTGAAGTGTAGAAGCATGCAACAATAGAAGATCTCCATAAAGCTCCAACATGTTATTCAAATAGAAATCAATAGATACATCAGTAACTAGAAACATTTTGTGATAAGCACGAAGGTCCCCCAAGAAGAGGATAAATTAGGGGACTGTGCATTTGTCCTACTGCAGCTGATAAAGTAGTAAATAAAGGGATATCATTTGAAAATTTATTTCTTAAATACCTACATGGACTCCGTGTGTCTACACTATGGAGGTCATCTACGACAGTCGCTTATTCAATGATCTGGAGATACCTCTAGATGTAGTATTGCATAGACTCTTCACGGGCATCCCTCTTCTTATAAAACAATCATGGTGTGAGCAAAGAAAGGGTCTATGGTTGGATCCAACAAAGAAAGAATATGCCTTGGTATGGAAAAAGAGTTGGTCCATCCTAAAGAAGTAAGAAGAAGAGCAGCAAGCCCCAATAGATGCTCTACACAGAGAATAAGTAGATAGCAAAATCCCCTTCAACAATAGGAACTGAATTACTGATAGACACAACAAAAGAAACTGCTCAGTATGCAACAAAATACCAGTCAGATGAGGGGGAAATAGAATATGTCCTCCCAAACAAAAGTAAAGAAGAACCTCTTAAAGAAAGGCTTGAGGGGCCGATTTTTTGGGACTATTAGATCTAGTTTCTTGAACTTTGATAGATGGTCATGTGAGAGTGTTCTGTTGGATTTCCTAAACATGATCATGGATAGGTCAAAGGAGGACGATAACCTTAGAGAAGTGGTCAATTAATGAGAAGAATCTACGTTCTAAAAGATGATCTCCATGACATCCTAAAAGTAGAAGGATATATGTTAGAGTACATAATGACAGCCTACCAATGCCTACTCAGAGATGGTATGTGTAGCTCACATGGCATATTATCTACTATAGTAGAATATCATCAATAAGAAAAATATAGAAAGTCAAGGGGGTTGTAGCTTGGTCAAGAAGGCTCGGGCTCCCCAGAGTATGGACTCGGGTTTGAATCCCCGGTGGTGCAGCTTCAATGATCCTTGGTCCCGTCACACACCTCGGCCTCTGCATGAGTTTACCTTGATGACCCCGATGTGCGGGTAGTTGTGGAAAACCTGGGGTTTACACCGCCAGGGGGGTCACAATCGTGGAACTTCCTCAGGGGTGGTTCCCACGTCATCTAAAAATAAAAGAACAATATAGAAAAGAAAGAAAGATTGACTTATAATGTCTTCAAAACTCACTACCAAACTACATCTTATTACCAACTCTACATGACAATTATTGGACATTATTGGTAGTGAATGTGATGACAAAAACAATAGTATTGTACAATAGTTTTGATGCCACCTATGCATCAAACAAATATAAAAACATGAAAAATACGTAGTGTCACAAAGGAGAAAGATAAAGCTTGTTCTAAAGAAATAATAAAGTGATACACAAAAGTGGTCAGGGATATCAGACAATCCTTGGAAAAGACTACAAAAATGCATAGTTTTTTCATTGAAGCCCTCAACAACTTCGTCAATCCAATGACTATGGTTTTCACTACCTACATTGGATGCAAGCCTTATCTCATAGCAAAGTCAAGGTTGAAATTATGTAGTATGACTTCTACCACACTCCGCACAGCATTTATGTTTCTATGCTCTAACTGGGAAAATGAGGGATTGGTACAAAATGAGTAAACCTCGCCCATTTACATCTAACTCAATCTTTAACACTCTAGGATAGAGTGCATGATAAGTTTTTTGTGGGTGTAAATAGGTGAGGGAGGTACTATCCTTGCCCCTCTACTTACTATCTTCTATGTTGCTCCATCCTTCATATAATTTCCACTCCCTTATACATACACAAAAACTTAAAAATTTAAAACAAAATTTTAGGACTTTTTGTTAAATTAAAAGAAATTTTGTCACAAGAAAATTTTGAATTACAATTTTCCTGGATGTTATCCTAACCCTCACTTTTGGACCTATTGCGTTCAAGCTAATTCATAGTGTAATCATTTCAATAGTGAAAAATTAGGGATATCTAATTCACTTAAAATCGAGTATGATTATGTTTTTATGCCATCTTTATCTTAAGACATTGTAGAATGCTAAAGAATGCTCACTATCCCTAGATGAAATCTCAGAAATAAGAAGGAATTAGTCTATTGTGCTCCTGAATGATCACTTTAATCCCAAGTACATGTTGGAAAATGCATGTATCTTGCAAGAGGAAACAACTACCCCTTCTAGTGCTCAAATCCCCACCAGGAATCAAAAGAAGCTTGGCAATACAGAAAATCGTGAAAACCCTATCACTGTAAGTCATGTGAGAAAGAATAAAAGTTGAGTGTGAATAAAATCATGGGAGTGGTGCCCAATAAGATGATGAAGGTATCTACTTGTCCGGTGTAAGACTGCACCCACGAATGATAATATGTCATGCCCGGTATTAGAGTCTGGAAGCTAATTTTCTACCCTCCTGTCTTTCAAGGGAGATCACGCACAACCACCTGAGAGTACATTAGGACTAATAGTTGGGTAACAATGTCCCTACAACAGTACCCATGGGTTGGTGACCGCACGAAAGACAACATAACCCTATGTCCTTATCCCACCCCTTCACTGATAGCTAGGGCACCCAAAAAATAAAATTTGGGTGTGAAAGCTACCTCTTTCCAGAATCTTACATGAGTATGGTTAGGAAACAAGATCTCTAGTTTATTACAGTGGAAAAATCCTTCCTTAGAGAAGTCATAACAGGCAACAAAGAGTCACATAACTCTGAATCTATGAGTACAACTAAGGATTATAAGAGCAGACCAAGCATGACATAGATATCTTGACCTAAAGATGGCATAAGGACATACTTGATGCTCCAAAGATACTAAACAAATAATACCATTTGATGTCATTTGATACTTTTAGTTCTATTTTATAGATTGAGCCTGAATCTAAGTTTGTGGGGTTGATAACATCCTATTTTGTGGGTTAACTATCTATTTTGCCTTAATCTCATTGACTTCTCAGGCTTTATTCTTACAAAACCTCTTTTTTTACATGTCACGAATAAACTCCTTGATTACCCTCACCACCCCTTTTTATAAAAAACCCACTTAGCCCAACCCTACCATCCAGAAAAGCACGATGTGATCAACCACCAAGGTACCTACTGAGGTTTTATCATACCAGTGACCGATGGCACCTCAGCTCCAAGTGCCTATGGAACCTCAACTAGCCACTACGTGGTAGAGCCACAATCTTTGGTGCGCAATGGTACTCCAACAAGACAAAGCCATATCGTTCCTCAACCTCTGGGACCTGATGGTTCCTCATCTCTTATTTCTTAATGAACATCCCATAAGTCGTTGTTGGATGGAACTTCAGATCCTGGTGTCTAATGGCTCCTCTACTCCCGGCACCCAATGGGATCTCTCCTCTACTTCAACCCATCGACTAAAAAAGAGGTAGATTGACGAAGTTTCTGCTCCACGCCCCATAGCTATAAATACCTAACCATGTCCATCATTTGGGGGGTCACTTATTCTTGAGTATGATGATAGGTTGTTACTTTGTGAAGAGGTTTGTCAATCGGCACTCCATTAGTTTCTTTTGTGATTTTATGGTGGTGTTCCATCCTTCTCCACCTTGCCACGTTCACCTCATCCAGGAAGGTGGTAGAATCTGCACCACTATCACCATCCAGCCATATGTTTACTCTTCCTTGATGATCAAAAAGATGAGAAGAGAAGGAAAGAGAGAAGACATAGGCCATCGATGCATGTCCTAGGTGTTCTCCTCTTCCTTCAATCAAGTCAGCCTCTTCATCAAGTAAAAGATTGTTGTTCCATCGAGCTATGATCATCTTCTCCATCATGACCATAGTTGAATCTTCCTTCTCCCCTATTTGTCCGTTTATATTATGAAGAGAGAATAATCCCTCTCTATGAGGTAAAGGGAATATCCCCATTGATTGTGCTTTCAGGTCCATATTTTGACATTTTATGTCTTATATATAACTTTCCATTACAATTTTAATTATTCAATGCATGTTTTGTGGTTTGATCACTTGCCTTGCATTATGTATTATTTTCTTACATTGTGATAACTATAATGGTTAGTATTTGAATATAATTGATTTGGTTGATGCCCAGATGAGAACATCCAAATGGATATCTCTAGACTAGTACATGTGTGACCCGTGAGTAATGACACATTAAGCTCATGGGGATATGTACATGAATATTCACACCTAATGGGAGTAAATTGCCTTTCTCCTTTTGGATGGTCTTATCTAGCTTGGATGTGTTTTGGACATGTTTGTTCCTGTAGCGGTGGTGAAACCCGATTCCAATCCTATGACTTTCATCATTAATCAAATCCCCCTGTACTTTTACTTTACTTGGAACTAGTTAACTCAATCCAAATTGACTCTCGATTTTAAATATTAGCCTTCATTTGATAGGATATCACTAAAATATTATAAAAAAACATTATCTCTTATGTTTAGATCCTTAACTATACCGTGATAAGACTCATCCACTTGTGGGAGGTATTATTGCACGTTGTTTTGGTAAAACCTTAGGGATTTCATCCCTTAGGTGAATTTGTTATTGTAGTAAAAGACATGTCACCTCTCCACTCAACCCTACGATGTTTTCCCTATTGATAATTTGACCCTTCACACTACTATACTAAGAACCCCTTTTTCTCTTATCTTCAGCAGTGCTTGGTTGGTTTTCATGCCCCAGACTATTTCTAATCTTTTGGTATCCTTGTCTGTTGCACTGCAACTTCTTTTAATTGGAGCTTTATGATGTTTGGTAGGGTGTATAATATACATTGTTCTAAATTTCATAGTCAAGTAGTGATTCTATGTTTCAATCAACCAAATTTACTAAGTCAAGAGTCCTTGGATTCACCCTGATTCAGGGGACTTATTTCTACTATTAGCTGCTTGCGTTCTTCACCATTTGATTCTGAATCAAAAGATCATCATTTCAATGGCTTGCTTTTCTTATGCTAGCCTTTACTTTTTTTATCATTGGGAGACAGATCCTTTTTTACATCTGTCCTTCTCAGTGTCTACACACCTGACTATGTAGGGCCCATGTCATGTGGCCAACTAGTATAGGGCCATCTTAGTGTGAGGTCGCTTATGTGTATGGTCTCTAGAATTATGGCTATCACTTTTGAAATTTTCTAATTGGTTAGAATTTCTAAAATTATATATAATAAAATAAGTCAAAAATAAATTAAAGATGTTATTTAATTAGGAAAATATTATCTACAAGATTCATGGTTTTGATAAACTAATTCATTAATAATAAAATATATGATTTTAGGGGTTACAAATTTAATTTCAAATCCCTAATTTCATATATGCTTATATTAGGTGACTTGTAAACGTGATATGGAACTAGGTTTGACCCTAGATATATTTTGACTTGATCTGAATTATGTTGAACATGTGAATAATATATAGAAATTGATCTACTTTCTCTCACTTGATCTATGTTACATTCCTAGTGAGTCATATTGAGCAATTACTTTGAATTTTCTCTCTCTTGAATATCTATGTGGAATTAGTATATTGGCATTCCTCTTTCATGTTTTTATTGATCTATGTGGATCTAATTTACTAAACTAGATTGGTTATCTCATTAATACATTCAAATATGCTTGTTTGGTTCTAAAGGTATATGTTGATCATCACATTCGATGTGGTACCTGTAATTTGGGAGCTTTAACTAAATGAAACCCTAACCTTCAAATGATGGACCTTTCATGATCTTATGATGTATCTTATTTATGGATATTGATTAATACTTGTTTATTGGTCATATGACCCCACTTGATAATAGATGGATGTTCCGTTCTCTTGTTTAATATCAAATATATTTTATCTTGCTTGACCTATTTGCATGTGTGATTGATTAGTCATAACTTCATAACTATAAGTGACAAATCCATATTTAATTAATTAGGTTTTATTCCCTGATTATTTATGATTTTTAGGAACTTGGTTTTATCCCCCTTCCATACACTAGGTTTTATTCCCCTGCCACATATGATATTAGACATTGTATTATATTCCCATGCCATGCATTTAGGTTTTAGTCCTCCGACCAAATTCTATATTTGTTTGGGCTTGAGGTTTTATTCCTCCTACCCCTTGGCATGGGATTTATGGGATACAACCCTACATTTTAGTATAGGCTAGTCTATTTATTAATCATTATAGAATTGATTGCTTTTAGTAAATGAAATAATAGTATTGTGCCTCCTATATATAGGAGCCGAAGAGTACATGGGCTAAATAGAAACAAGGGGATAATACAATGATCCTAAGCCCAACTAATCAAATATACCAACACTCCCACTCAAGTTGGATAATTAACATTATGAAGTCTCACTTGATGCACATATACATGAATAAAGTAGGAGAAAGAGGTTTGGTAAGGATACTTGAAACTTGATCACTTGTCCTAATACAAGGAGTGATGACCTACTTGGCTTGGACTAGGTCCCACACAAAATTGTAGTCAACTTTGATTTGATTTGTGTGCTCCTAGAAGACTGGGTTATTATCTTTGTGTATGACTGCCTGGTTGTAAAGTATAAAGTAGCTACAGTTTGAAAATAATTCCAAACTCACTCAAAATGGAGCAGAACCATTTTAGATCACAATATGCATGAGTCAGAGCTAGATATTCTACAACACTGCTGGAGTAAGCTACCACCGCCTATTTTTTTACTTCTTCAAGAAATTGGGTGAGTGCCAACAGTGACACAATAGCTTAAATTGGACCATCAATCCTTAGAATCACTAGATCAATCTGTATTTGCATATCTAAAGATGGATATTACCTTGGACTTAGGACATTTGTAGAGAAATCCTCATCTTGGATCACTCTTGAGATAGCAAAGAATGCATTGAGTGATGGACCAGTGGATTTGGAGTGGTGCAACTCATGTGTTGACTGACTATCCCAATAACATTGGTAATAGTTGATCAAGAATAGTCAAGTAAATCAATTTTGTGACTGTACAATGATACTTATTTGGATTAGAAAAGAATTTTCCTTCATGCATAGACCTCGTATGATAGTCCACTGGGGTAGAGATCCGTTTTTCTTCTACCATGTTGGCCTCTTGAAGTAGATCCCAGACATCGCATCATTATTAAAGATGGATCCCCAAGGTTGAGCAGAGGACTTTGATCCCGAGGAAGTATCATAGGGTGCCCAAATTTTTAGTGTGGAAATGTGTCGATAGACACTGCTTGAGTGGGAATATTCCCATCATATCATCATCGGTGATGATGATGGAATCAGCATTGATGTCAACAAGAACATGGCCTTTGGAGGACTTAGAGAAGAACAAGGAGTGGTATGAGGTTGATCCTCAAAATTTAAGATGTGTATGGATGTCACTTTTCGAACCAGACATGTCGAGACTTCTTGAGTCCATAGAGAGATTTTTGGAGATGACACACTTTGTGAGAAGACAACCATCGGTAACAAACTTAGGTATTTGTTGCATGTAGACTTTCTTTAGGAGATCTCTGTGAAGAAATTCATTCTTGATGTTGAGCTAATAAATAGGCCAGTCAAGGTGAGACATAAGGGAGATAAGTATGTGAATAGAGTCACTCCTTTTACACTTGAGAGAATGTCTTAGAGTAGTACACACTAAAGGTTTGGGTGAATCTTTTGGCACTAGTCACTCCTTGAGCCATTCAACTGAGCCATCTGACTCAAGATTTATAAAGAAAATCCACCAAAAACCTACAATATTATTTCCTATTGGTGGCTTCACAAGAACCCATATCTTGTTGTCGTGGAGGGCCCACTTGTATTCCATTATAGAAGCTTTCCATCCAGGATGACATAGAGCATCTGTTGGATACTTAGGGACATATGTTATGTCCTAGATAGTATCAAAGGATGTTGTAGATGAAGAAAGATGTGCTAGATAACAAGTGTTGGAAATGGGATGCTTGATAGTTCAAGAGTGTATACCTTTACATAGTGCCACCAGTAGATTGGATTGGTAAAAAACTAAATATGATGATGTAGATATAGCCGATGACTCATCCTCCATGTGCTAGTTTGGTGTTGTGTTGGTGGAGATAGTGGTGGTATTCGTGGGATGAATAGATAAGGTAATGAGACCATAGTATCAATACGATCTATGTAGGGTGGGGATGATGAAAAGAACATTTCATCCTCATGAAAGGTGGCATCCACAGAGATAGAGATTCTTCCACAACTACATTTATGACATTTGTACCTTTTTTTTAAAAAAGGATAATCAAGAACATCGTTCGGATAGCTCGAGGGGAAAGCTTGTCAGCCTTGGATCAAAAGTATGAATGAAGGAAAGACAACAAAAAACATGAGGGGATTGAGTGAATGGTGTGTATTGAGGGTAAAAATGGAAAAAGGAGTGTGCTTCCTAAGAATAGAGGAAGGTTTGTGATTGACAAGAAAGCAAGCACTGAGAATCACATCAGACCAAAAAATCTTAGGCGAGTTGGCATGAATGAGAATAGAGAATGTATTGTCGAGTAAATTACTATTTTATGCTCAATGATGTTGTTTTGTTGTGGAGAGTGTGTGCTCCAGCATTAATGAATCATCCATGCATCATGATAAATAGATGTGAAAGCCTTTTGGGTATTCTCGATGGTGTTTTTGGTTTGAAGAATTATAATAGACGTTGAAAATTGAACTGATATCAACTTTTAAAACTTGTGAATTAATGTATAAACTTCATCATGAGTTTGAAGTAAGTAAAGCCATATCATTCTAGGAAAACCATCCACAAACATAAAAAATTTCTATAGCCATTGTAATTAGTAGTCTTGAATGGACCGCACGCATCGGTATGAGCTAAATAAAGCATACAAGATGATTAGACAATAATAAGCGCATGGGAAGGACACACAATGGTGTTTTGCAATCGGATAGGAATTACAAGGAATAGATGATCAGGAATATAAAAAACAATCTAATAGTTTAAGCTTGTCTAAAGGTAAATGGCCATGATTTAGATGCAGTTGAAGAGGCAGGGAGGCAAGAAGAGCTCATGGCAGGCTAGAGGGTGGAGCATAGAAGTAGTATAGATCATCAAAGCATACTCCCTACTCAATGATCATCAAATTCCTCCAATCTTAAAAAATGAAACCATATGGACCAAAAGTTACAAAGCATTAGAGAGAATCAACAAGTTTAACTGTAGACATGAAATTTTACAAAATGTTTGGAAAAAAGTGGAGAGCAGTCAACTTGATTTTGTAAGAGATAGGAACGGTGTCACACCGAGTTACTCATTTAAGAAACACATCCTCCATGGTGACAAATGAGTGAGGGATAAACAAATGGGATTCTGTTACAAGATGGGGCATATCGGTCATATTCTATGACGCACCTGAATCCATAATCTACTTAGAACTTACAACAAGCATGGAAGCCCCCAAGTTACATTTGAGAAGTGGTGTCTAGGTGGGTAGAAGAAACTATAGTAGGTAAATCCCCCACTTTTCAGTCATATGAAGTAGACACGGTCATGCTATTGTGCAGGGAGAGTCCCCATAATATTAAACATCTTGGCAAAGTTGTTTGTACTCATCATGGGATAATGGGACATGAGAACTTTGAGAAGATTATTATGGTGAAGGAGGTGCAAGACCAATTATTGGGGCAAATGCTTGACCAATGTGGGTAGGTGCTTGAGCAACATGAGAAGAGTCTCTTCCACGTCATGTCCCACCAGTGTGTTCGATAGCCATGATTTGAGTGGTAGACATCTTCAATGTTTCCCAAATTGACACAATAAGTGCATTTTGGATGTTGTCCTCACCCACGACCACAACTGTTGGCCATCACAACCATTGGTGGTGAAGGTTCAAATAAAGAATTAGGGGAGATGCAAGGAACAAGCATCACAGATTAGGCCAAACAGGCATATGTTTTGTCCATAGATGGGAGGATCACACCAACCACGAGTAGTTATCAGACTGCAACAAATATTAGATGAAGCCCATTGAGGAAGCATCCAGTAAGGAGAGTCTCCCTCTCTTTGTTGACCTCAACAGAGGTTGTTGGAGAGAAGAAATTCATCTAGTTTGAAAGGGCCTTGATTCCATCATAGTACTTTGACAAGAAACGATCCCCTTGCTTCTAAAAGAAGACTTTTGTCGATGGTGTTGTAGATGTGTAAACAGTTGTTCACAAGAGTAAAGAACTACTTCATTTTGTCCCACATGTTTTGGTGCACCTATGCTTGACTGCAACTTTAGGATCCAAGCACCCCAAAAGCTAGGAAAGAATATTGTTGTTTGTTGTAGTCCATGAGGTTTGGGCTCATTAAGGGCATCCTCAATGATAAACTTGAGTTTAACCTATGATTCTAGGAATGTTTTCACAATATTCATCCAAAGTAGAAAATTATCACCATTGAGTTTGATAACATTAATATGGGGTATATCATTATAGATAATGGTAGATGTTGGCTTGGCAACGTCACCCATGATATGACAATAAAAGTATCAAAATATGGAGCACAACATAGACAAAAGATAAAGGTATCAAAATATAGCATGGCACAAAAAGAAAGTAAATGTCCATAATGTAGCATGATGCAAAAAATAGAAATATTACCAGAACAAAAACTCTATATAAGGAGGACTAGCACTACCAGAATAGAACTTTGTAGAAAGAGAGAAATACTACAAGAATAAAACTTGGTAGAAATAGGAGATTTACAACTAGAATGGATCTCAGTAGGAAAATAGAAAGTACCTCTTAATTAATAGCATAGTAGGATAAAGAACACTAAATCCCCAATTTTTAAGAACCATGTGAATTAATGGAACCACATGGAGAGGAAGAAAAAATAAAGCTTTGCCCCTTTTTTTTTGGTGTTTTATAATTCAACACATGGTCTTTGGAAACTTCCTTTTGATATGTTTATAGCAACTTTCTATATCTAGAACATGCAAAATATAGAAGAGGAGGAATATCAGGGTCTTCCAAAACATCGACTGAATAGAGACCACGTCGAATGCTGACCTGAACTAGCGGTGGTCATATCTGACTAGATGAGCCTATAAATGTCAGGTTTCCATGTTTTTTGTGGCATGGGGACACTGGTGGAGACCATCCACATGGAGCGGATGCTGGCCACCGACGTTGTTGTGTGGCCCGACTACCTATTGTTGTAGCTTGGAGATGAGATGGGGTAGGGGGAGGGAGGTAGGCGGTGGGTGGAGGGTGGGGTGAAGGTGGTGGTTTTTGGAGGTCGTCAGGTAAGGGAGAGGGAGGTTTGGGTGGGGGTAATGGAGGAGAGGGGAGTTTTAGGGTTTCTCTCTTGATAACATGTGAATAGATTGATTTCCATAAGTCAAATAAGAGTATTTGGTCTCCAATGTATAGGATCCAGAGAGTACATGGGTTAAATATAAACTAGGGAAAATACAATGGTCCTAAGACCATGTAACGCCCCTCCAAGCACATATAGGACAGCGGAAGCAAACCCCATGTTTTCCATTACATGGGTCACTTGGTTCGGAGGAACATTACAAAACATGATAAACACTACAATAAGATAAATGAAACACCTTGCATTAACTCAAAATATAGATTCATACATTGTTCTTTGGAAGGAAAAAAAAACATAAACTATCTCATCTTATATCAAAACCTAATACATGTAGGCTAAGCAAATCTAAAACATGGAAAGATAAACTAGACTAAAGGATATACTGAGTGGTAGATGGCACCCCACCAAGCTAAAGTTGCCTTGATCAGCTACACTTGAAGGCTCGCTTCAATTCCCTCTTGCTCCTTGATCTAGGCACATCTCATCCCACGGCCATGCAAAACAAAGAAACAACATTAGTAAGTGGCATTATGCATGTTATAAGAACTGAAATAAGCATATACTTGAACTGAAATAACTTGACATGGCTTGACATTAAGAATTATCATTACACTTTATTACATCAATGAATTAAGAAACACTACTATATGTGTTCTCTCCATCACTTCCCACATGGGGCACATCATGCTCAGAAAGCCCATCATTTCTAGGAAGCCCATAACGACCATAAAGGTCCATCATTGAGAGAAACATATAATAAGTTACTTAATTCTCTTAACTTAATCATTAGCATCATTATTCTTATCTTGCCATCAATGTAAATTGTCCTCATCCAATAATTGCACCAAAGTGCTCATCAGGACGATTAAGGGTCATCTTAGTTTCACCAAAGTGCTCATCAATGCCATAAAGACAAAATAACATAAAGAGGTACAATTTACAACATAAGTGTATTACCTTAATCATCATGGAATTTCTCCCTCTTAATCTTGACATTAATATTACATGATTTATATGTCTTTATTCAATTTCTTAATCATTACATAAGCATAGCATTAGACTAATGAGCATCAGTGATAATAATAGGAATTTATGATTATATCAATCAACAAGCAAATATAAAAATTTGAGGCATCATCATTATCTTCATATCATTCATTAACTTGGAATTTAAAGCACAATCTTAAATCATACTTAACATGCAATTCATCCAAGATATATATGCATAATGGCATGACCCGCTTACCTGGAGCAAGATAGATCCTAATGTATTCTCTCTGTCCTTGAGTCAATCCTAGGTTTCCTAAAATTAACATGATTTATATCATTTATCACTTCAAACACCATCCTAAACCCTAATCTGAGTCTTCTAGGAAAAAATGGTTAGGAACTCTTGATTTAGGGTTTGAAAACCTAACAATCAGCTTCCTCTTTAAAAAAACATTCCAACAAATATATTTGGGTATTTTTATGATAAGTCATTGATTTACTGTGAATTTAAGAAAATATGGCCAGTCGGATATCAAAGAAAATCTAAATAGGAAAACAATTATCAAAAGAGTTGTGGGCCCTACCTAGCTGGCCCAATCAAGGGCTTCTAGCTAGAGAACAAACTCATCATTTGTGAAAAGGAGACAAGGGCACTCAAAACCTGAAAATACCCATAGTCGCACAATAGATGAATTAGATTTGCAGGGGAAAAATTGTTAAAACCCTACCTGGAATCTTCATCTTCAAATCAAAGATGGCATAGCGCACTGCAGTTCAAATTCAAGAACCAAAATCAAAAACACGATGGATTTGTTGTGAACTAACTAGAGGAACCAGTTCTTGGGATCATTGCAATCTCAAAGAGCATTGACTCGAGGCCTGCGGTGCCAAGAACACCATTGTTCCTAACTCCAGACCATGAGAAATAGAGCATCATGTTACTATTTCAAGACCACAAAGAAACAAGACATCCCAATTCCAAACAAAAATGGGGAGACAACTACCAGAGGAAGGCGAAGTCACAGCCACTACTTCCTTGGCTAAAGCATAACTGAATGACCGAGGCGAGGAACTCCAGTGGAAAGATTGAATTGGGCTACAGGCTATCGAGTTTGGGGCACTTGCGAGACAAACTAGAAAAAGGAAAAACAAGTTGAAGGCCCGGAGATGCTTACTTGGTTGCCAATTTGGTCAGAGATGGCAGAGGATGTTGAGCGTTCAAGGTGTGCGCCGAATATAAGGATCGAATTTGTCAGCATGACTCAGAGCACAAGAGATCAAATTGAAAGGAGAGGGGAGAATTTTGGGGTTCGGCAGTTACTTTTAGCCTTATATATATATATATATATATATATATATATATATATATATATATATATATATATATATATATATTTATTTATTTATTTATTTATTTATTTATATTTATATTTATATATATATATATATATATTTATATATATATATATATATATATATATATGTTTGGGGAGTCGAGACGATAACTTGTAAGTCCTTGTGGCGAGAGGAGTTTTATCCCTAAAGAGTATTTTGTCGTTATGGCACAAAGTCCCTTCGAACCCAGGCTCATTTGATTCAGGTTGACGTTGTGATCTCAACCGTGAAGAAATCAATTGAAATGCGACACTGGGGGGGCAAGCGGGGTCAGATAAGGAGTCAGGCCATGGTTGCCTGATTTCGGTCTCCTACTTAAGGTAGGAGGTGATCCTGCATCCCTACGATAAAAAATGAATGGCTGCAAGTAACTCCCCTCAATACGGGCGTGCGTGACATTTAAATAAATAGAAACTTAGGCGGATAAATCAAATTATCAAAGAATAATTAACCCAAACTATATGTTAACTTCCCTAATGGATTTGAAGGGTCAAATGAAGCCCTATTGACTGCAAATTTGAACCACAAGCTAAATAGGACCTCTAGAATCTCCCTATCCAATTAGATTTAGGTTTTCATTGACTTTTGTTCATCAACCTCATATAAGTTGATATTTAATGCATATATTATCAAAAGGTGACATGGATGAAATTATCCTTTATTTAATGAGTTGTTTGAAACAAAATTTGATGTTAGGATAATATTCCATCATATCTGGGACTTAGAGGTCGCATTACATTCTATTTGTTAGCTAAAATCTTAAACTTGCAAATTAGGGTTTCAGATTAAGATACATTAATCGGTTTAAGATTTTGAGGATGTTACAATTCTACCCACCTTAAATAAATTTCGTCCTCAAAATTTTCTTATATCAATACCCACCTTAGGGTTTTCCATATTCCCATAACATCATAACTTATTATTTAAAAACTCAAGACTATACACATATATGGTCTAAGGATAAAGTCAAAATCTAAAAGTGATGATCTAAACCATACCTTGATCACTTTCCTCCTCCATTTCCATAGTAAAGACTCTGGCCTATCTCTTAGGGTTTGGGTTCTGGTTCCTTGCTTCCTTCCTCTGTATCTTACGGTAGTCTGGCTTTATGTGTCCATGTTCTCCACAATAATAGCATAAACCAGTACCTAACCTGCACAACCCTCCATGGACCCTCTTACAAGTCGGGCACTGTGTTTTCTCTTGGGAAGAAGGGGCTTCAACCTCAGGAGCCTTCCTCTTATTGTCGGGAGGTTGATGTTGGTTGTTCTTCTAAGTATCATCCTTCTTGTAGGACCTTCTGGGGTGGTCTTCTAGCTCTAGGGCACCATCTAACGCAGCTTGAAGGGTTTTGTGGCCTCTTCCTGGTAGAGCAAAGCTTAAGTCGGGCTTGAGTCCTTGAATGAACTTCTTTGTCATACATCACTTATCATAATCATAACTGTACTTCTACAGGATCCTAAACTTCAAGGCATACTATGTCACCGTCATGTCACCGACCTGAGCTAGATTGGAAAACTCTAGCTCCTTCTTCTCTATCATGGCTTCAGACACATAGTGCTCCTGGAAGGCTTCAACAAATGCTTCCCATGTGAGTGTAGGTGCATCGTCCGCTCTTGAGTTGAGGAAGTTCTCCCACCATGTACGGGCTTCTTCCTTCAGCATGTGGGTGGCAAAGCAAACCCTAGACTATTGAGGGCAGTCCAGGTCATAAAAACAATGCTCCATGCTCATAATCCATTCTTCTCCCTTGGTAACGACATCATCCTCTCCTTCTCTAGCAAAGGATTCAGGCATGATCTTCAAGAAGTCCACCAAGGTCAGCTCATGGTGTCTGGGTTGACATTGTCCTTGTCCTAGGGCATTGGTGAGTAGTTGCACTAAGTCTTCCAAGGTTGCCTTAGGGTTCCTTCTTGATCCATTTCCCTCACTAGAAGATCTAGCAACATCTTCCTTATCCTTTCCCTTGTCAGACTTCTTAGGAGCCATCTAGAAAAACAAGGTATACCTAAGGTTAGAACATGTGAATCTTTAGCTTAGTAGCCATCTACTCATTGCTATGATACCATATTGTAACACCCCTCCAAGCACATATAGTTCAACAGAAGCAAACCCCATGTTTTCCATAACATGGGTCACTTGGCTCGGAGGAACATTACAAAACATGATAAACATTGTAATAAGATAAATGAAACACTTTGTATTAACTCAAAATACAGATTCATACATTGTTCTTTAGAGGGAAAAAAACATAAACTATCTCATCTTATATCAAAACCTAATACATGTAGCCTAAGAAAATCTAAAACATGGAAAGATAAACTAGACTAAAGGATCTACTGAGTGGTAGATGGCACCCCACCAAGCTAAAGTCTCCTTGATCAGCTACACTTGAAGCTTCACTTCAATTCCCTCTTGCTCCTTGATCTAAGGACATATCATCCCACAACCATGCAAAACAAGGCAACAACATCAGTAAGCGGCATTATGCATGTTATAAGAACTGAAATAATCATATACTTGAATTGAAATAACTTGACATGGCTTAACATTAAGTATTATCATTACATTTTATTACATCAATGAATTAAGAAACACAAATATATGTGTTTCTCCATCACTGCTCACATGGGGCACATCATGCTTAGAAAGCCCATCATTGCTAGGAAGCCCATAATGACCATAAAGGTCCATCATTGTGAGAAACATATAATAAGTTACTTAATTCTCTCAACTTAATCATTAACATCATTGTTCTTATCTTGCCATCAATGTAAATTTTCCTCATCTAATAATTGCACCAAAGTGCTCAACAGGCCGGTTAAGGCCCATCTTAGTTTCACCAAAGTGCTCATCAATGCCATAAAGACAAAATAACTTAAATAGGAACAATTTACAACTTAAGTGTATTACCTTTATCATCATGGAATTTCTCCCTCTTAATCTTGACATTAACATTACATGATTTATATAAGTCTTTCTTTAATTTCTTAATCATTACATAAGTGTAGCATTAGACTAATGAGCATCAGTGATAAGCATAGGACTTTATGATTATATCAATAAACAAGCAAATAATCAAATTTGAGGCATCATCATTATCTTAATCTCATTCATTAACTAAGAATTTAAAGCATAATCTTAAATCATATTTTACATGCAATTCATCCAAGATATATATGCCTAATGGCATGACCCACTTACCTGGAGAATGGTAGATCCTAACTTATTCTCTCTGTCCTTGAGTCAATCCTAGGTTTCCTGAAATTAACATGATTTATATTATTTATTACTTTGAACACCATCCTAAACCCTAATCGGAGTCTTCTAGGAAAACATGGTCAGGAACTCTCGATTTAGGGTTTGAAAACCTAAAAATCAGCTTCCTCTTTGAAAAATCTTTTCAATGAATATTTTTGTGTATTTTTCTGATAAGCCGTTGATTTACTATAAATTTAGGAAAAGTTGGCTAATCAGACATCAAAGAAAATCCAAATAGGAAAATCAATTACCCAAAGAGTTGCGGGCCCTACCTAGCTGGCCGAATCGGGGGCCGCTAGCTAGAGAACAAACTCATCATTTGCGAAAAGGAGATAAGGGCACTCAAAAACCAAAAATACCCACGGTCACACAATAGATGAATTATATTTGCAGGGGCAAAATGGTAAAACCCTACCTAGCATCTTCATCTTCAAATCAAAGATGACACAGTGCACTATAGTTCGAATCCAAGAACCAAAATTGAAAATGTGATGGAGTCATTGCAAAATAACTAGAGGAACCAGTTCCTGGGATCATTGCGGTCTCAAAGAGCATTGACTCGAGGCCTGTGGTGCCAGGAACGCCTTTGTTCCTAACTCCATACCACGAGAAATAGAGCATCCGGTTCCATTTTCAAGACCATCGAGAAACAAGGCATCCCAATTCCAAACAAAAATGGGGACACAGCTACCCGAGGAAGGCGAAGTCAAAGCCACCACTTCCTTGGCTAAAGCACAACTGAACGACTGAGGCAAGGAACATTGGTGGAAAGCTTGAACTAGGCTACAGGTTATGGAATTTGGGGCACTTGTTAGAGAAACTAGAAAATGGAAATACATGTTGAAGGTCCATAGATATTTACTTGGTTGTCAATTTAGTCGGAGATGGTGGAGGAGGTTGAGCATTCAAGGTGTGCACCAAATATAAGGATCAAATCCGTTAGCATGACTCATAGCACAAAAGATCAAATTGAAAGGAGAGGGGAGAATTCTGGGGTTCGACGGTCGTTTTAAGCCTATATATATATATATATATATATATATATATATATATATATATATATATATATATATATATGTGTGTGTGTGTGTGTGTGTGTTTGGGGAGTCGGGAAGATAACTTGTAAATCCTAGCGGCGAGAGGATTTTCTGTCCTAAAGGGAATTTCGTCGTTAGGGCATAGAGTCCCTTCAAACCCAGGCTCATTTAATTTGGGTCGACATTGTGATCTCAATCGTGAAGAAATCAACTAAAATGGGACACTGGGTGGGGGGGCAAGCGGGGTCGGATAAGGAGTCTGGCCCTGGTTGCCTGATTCTGATCTTCTACTGAAGGTAGGAGATGATCATGCATTCCTACGATAAAAAAAGAACGGTTGGGAGCGACCCCCCTTAATACAAGTGCACGTGACATTTAAATAAATGGAAAGTTAGGCGTAAAATCAAATTATCAAAGAATAATTAACCCAAACTATATGTTAACTTCCCTAATGGATTTGAAGGGTCAAATGAAGCCCTATTAACCAACCACAAGCTAATTCGGACCTCTAGAATCTCCCTATCCAATTAGATTTAGGTTTTCATTGGCTTTTGTTCGTCAACCTCATATAAGTTTCTATTTAATGCATATATTATAAATAGTGACATGGATGAAATTATCCTTTATTTAATGAGTTGTTTGAGACAAAATTTGATGTTTGGAGAATATTTCAGCATATCTGGGACTTATAGGTCACATTACATTCTATTTGTTAGCTAAAATTTTAACCTTGCAAATCAGGGTTTCAGATTAAGTTAAATTAATCAGTTTAAGATTTTTACGATGTTACAATTCTACCCACCTTAAATAAATTTCATCCTCAAAATTTTCTTATACCACTGCCCACCTTAGGGTTTTCCATATTCCCATAACATCATAACTTATTATTCAAAAACTCATGACTATACACATATATGGTCTACGGATAAAGTCAAAATCTAATTAGGTTTTTGGTTTAAGATACATTAATCAGTTTAGGATTTTGAGGATGTTACAGACCAACTAATCAAATACATCAACACTCACCTTGGAAAAGTTTATGTTTGTGGTGTTAAAGATGACACTATTTAAAAGGAAAGAAACTCTCTCACTGATAATTTCTTTAAATGAAACATCTTTTTCTTCTTTGTTCTTTTGATCGTCCACTTGGATGCTTTGATAACCTCCTTTTGAAAATTATGGGGCATGGTTCAAGCAATTAATTTTGATCCATCTTGTTTTATATTGTATGGTTGTCATTGCCAAAAACTATTATAGAATTTTAATGGTCTCATGAATTATGTCAAAATGGAAAAGTATATGAGTTCTTGGAAGAGAAACCCTAGAACTAGTTAGGATAGAAATCATAAATCATAGTTTTGACAATGATGAATAGGATGATTTGGCTTATCTAAACTTTTAGCGAACCTACACTCTTTACTCATTTAGATTGTGGGTTTGTTTTACCTAATACTAACTAGACACTAGGGTTGTTTCGTGACATGACAACTTTTCTAGCTACGATCCTCTTGTTGGTGGCATGACCTATGTACATTGAAAACACACCTGGTAAACACAAATAAAATAATTACATGCAACTTTTCATTTGTTACAATGAATTCTTGCCAATAACCACGTAACACTTATATCTTTAAGAGTTGTTTTCACTTATTAGGTTAAACATTTTTAAGGGGTGGAGAGTAGTCATACGGTAATGTAAGGATGGTGATAGTTTGACGAAAAAATCCTTTTATGGGGTGGATTGTTGTAAAATGTTGAAACCACCCTTCCTTTTCCCATAATTTATAATTTCTCTAAATTAGGATTCAATGGTATAGTTCTTGTGTTAACCCCAAACATAATACAAAAATACCCTGACATGGGCATATGATGGGTTTACATGACTTGGATATTATTGACTTAATAGACACATTGGATATGTTATAATGTAAAAGATAGGTCCTTTGTCACTCTTAACCTTAACTGGGTGTGAATCATGACCAAGCAGTGCTTAATTTGATCATATAAATGAATACAACATGATTGGACATCTGCATAATAAACTTTAGCTCTTCTAAACTAAAAAAACTAATACACATAATCTTGATAATGAATTAATAAAGTGTGAAATGTAATGTGGATATCCATATAATTATATTAATCATACAAGTTTCTTACAATAAGTGGTACAATAATATCACCACTTATGCCACTCATTCAACTATAAGTTTAATGGCATATAAATAGAAGGAACATCTTCTCTTAATATAATGTTAGGGACCACACTAATAGTCACAAAAAGATATATTGAATAATGGAGAACCGTTTTTGGGAGATAAAATATCACAATATCTCTTTAATAAGGAAACTTGCATCAAATAGTGGAAGTGGTTGCATGTAATGGTTAAGGAACATCATTAATTTATGATAAAACTAAAAATAATTAATCTCAATATAATATTCATAAATATATTAATTTGGTGAATAAATATGGATATAACCTCTTCCAACCTTAATCAATTGGATAACCTAATAGATGGGAAAAAAGTTAAGTAATGTAAGAATCAGAATCCTAATGTTTTTATTGGCTTAGAGGCCAAGTTCCACATTAATTGAATTACACTAGATTCCTTATTTCATTTAGGAAATAAAATATATGATAAACTCTAAAAAATAAAAAAATACATAATCGATATCCCAAAAACTTGGCAAAATCGTATTCCACATGCCTTAATGAGCCGATATTTGAATTTGACTTTATTTGAACCTTGTTTCAGCCCTAAACTAATTTTAGAAAGAAAAAATATCATCAAAAACACAAGAAATTAATTATTTGATATATTTAATTGAATTCCTAAAGTTTCTATTTAAACTGTTTGCCATGCCTATTTTTCTCTGCTTTCTGCACTTTTACTATTCAGTAATTATTTGTTGCCTTTGTTTCATGATTCGACAATGCACACATAATCTCCTTCCTCTCTCCTTTCCTTATTTTCTCCCACAAAATATATCTCCTCTATCAATCTCTCTCCTTCCCTCTCCTTTCCTCCTTTTTCTTCATAAATATATATCCCCGGATCATCCCTAGAACCTAATAAATATCTATCCCATGATCATCCCTAGAACCATAGGAATCAAATTTAGAATTTGTAGTGTAATGAATTTGCCTCCCCCACACTCCAAATCTCAAGTACCTTCATTGGCTACCTATATTTCTACCCAGCGTCCAATATTGTTATGACCACTGGAGATTATACAAACCTCTCCACTCGGAAAAAAGGCTATTTGAATATAAACTTGATACAACACATGTTAAGGAACTTCAAACTGTAGTGAACAGGTGAGAAACAAAATTTGTCACCTTGCCTTTCCAAATGACCAAGCATTGGGTGCTGACAGATATTGACTTGTATGAATGACACACAACTATATACAATTGTTGTAGTGAGGAGCTACGTTGTAATGCAATGGTCTTCTGAAGTGTGGAAGCATGCAGCGTCAGAAGATCTCCATAAAGCCCCAACATGCTATTCAAATAGAAATCAATAGATACATCAGTAACTAGAAATATTTTGTGATAACCGCAAAGGTCCCCCAAGAAGAGGATAAATCAGGGGACTGTGCATTTGTCCTACTGCAACTGATAAAGCAGTAAATAAAGGGATATCATTTGAAAATTTATTTCCTGAATACCTACATGGACTTCGTGTGTCTACACTATGGAGTTCATCTACGACAGCCGCTTATTCAACGATCTGGAGATGCCTCTAGATGTAGTATTGCATAGACTCTTCACGGGCATCCCTCTTCTTGTAAAACAATCATGGTGTGAGCAAAGAAAGGGTCTATGGTTGGATCCAACAAAGAAAGAATATGCCTTGGCATGGAAAAAGAGTTGGTCCATCATAAAGAAGCAAGAAGAAGAGGAGCAAGCCCCAATAGATGCTCCACACAGAGAATAAGTAGATAGAAAAATCCCCTTCAACAATAGGAACTGAATTACTGACAAACACAACAAAAGAAACTGCTCAGTCTGCAACAAAATACCAGTCAGAGTAAGGGGAAATAGAATACGTCCTCCCAAACAAAAGTGAAGAAGAACCTCTTAAAGAAAGGCTTGAGGGGCCGATTTTTTGGGACTATCAGATCTAGTTTCTTGAACTTCGATAGATGGTCATTAGAGAGTGCTTTGCTGGAATTCCTAAACATGGTCGAGGATAGGTCAAAGGAGGATGATAACCTTAGAGAAGTGGTCAATTAATGAGAAGAATCTACATTCTAAAAGATGATCTCCATGACACCCTAAAAGTAGATGGATATATGTTAGAGAAAATGCTAATACTTCAGATATGGTATTTAATGAAATACCAATATGAATATCTTAAAATGTTCAAGAATATCATAAATGAAGAACAAACTTGGTAAAAGTACTAATTCTTTGATATGATCAATGAACGAGACATTTAAACCAAATGTTTGAGGACCTTGTGAGTAACTATGATAGTGTATCATCAATAAGAATAATATAGAAAGCCGAGGGGTTTGTAGCTCGGTCGAGAATGCTCGGGCTCAGGTTTGAATCCCTAGTTGTGCAGCTTCAGTGATCCTTGGTCCCGTCACGCAGCTTGGCCTCTGCATGAGTTTACCTTGTTGACCTCGATGTGCGGGTAGTTGGGGAAAGCCGAGGGTTTACACTGCCAGGGGGGTCACAATCGTGGTACTTCCTCGGGGGTGGTTCCCACGTCATCCAAAAATAAAAGAATAATATAGAAAAGAAATAAAAATTGACTTATAATGTCTGCAAAACTCACTACCAAACTACATCTTCTTACCAACTCTACATGACAATTATTGGACATTATTGGTAGTGAATGTGATGACAAAAACAATAGTATTGTACAATAGTTTTGATGCCACCTATGCATCAAACAAATATAAAAAACATGAAAAATATGTAGTGTCACGAAGGAGAAAGATAAATCTTGTGATAAAGAAATAATAAAGTTGATACACAAAAGTGGTCAGGGATATCAGATAATCCTTGGAAAAGACTACAAAAAGGCATATTTTTTCATTGAAGTCCTCAGCAACTTCGTCAATCCAATGACTATGGTTTTCATTACCTACATTGGATGCAAGCCTTAGCTCATAGCAGACTCAAGGTTGAAATTATGTAGTATGACTGCTACCACACTCCGCACGGCATTTATGTTTCTATGCTCTGACTGGGAAAATGAGGGACTGGTACAAAATGAGTAAACCTCGCCCATTTACATCTAACTCAG
Organism: Alisma plantago-aquatica; assembly: GCA_963693085.1. Classification (NCBI taxonomy): domain Eukaryota; kingdom Viridiplantae; phylum Streptophyta; class Magnoliopsida; order Alismatales; family Alismataceae; genus Alisma; species Alisma plantago-aquatica. The sequence goes on from OY856412.1 coordinate 197,858,986, forward strand.
TCTTTAACACTCTAGGACAGAGTGCATGATAAGTTTTTTGTGGGTGTAAATAGGTGAGGGAGGTACTATCCTTTCCCCTCCACTTACTATCTTCTATGTTGCTCCATCCTTCATATAATTTCCACTCCCTTGTACATACACAAAAACATAAATTTTCAAACAAAATTTTAGGACTTTTTTTTAAATTAAAGGAAAAATTTAAAATTTTGAATTACAATTTTCCTGGATGTTATCCTAACCCTCACTTTTGGACCTATTGTGTTCAAGCTAATTCTTAGTGTAATCATTTCAATAGTGACAAATTAGGGATATCTAATTCACTTAAAATCAAGTATGATTATGTTTTTATGCCATCTTTATCTTAAGACATTGTTTTTTTTTTGAAAAGTCTTAAGACATTGTAGAATGCTAAAGAATGCTCACTATCCCTAGATGAACTCTCAGAAATAAGAAGGAATTAGTCTATTGTGCTCTTGAATGATCACTTTAATCCCAAGTACATGTTGGAAAATGCATGCATCTTGCAAGAGGAAACAACTACCCCTTCTAGTGCTCAAATCCCCACTAGGAATCAAAAGAGGCTTGGAAATCCAGAAAATCTTGAAAATCCTATCACTATAAGTCTTGTGAGAAAGAATAAAAGTTTAGTGTGAATAAAATCATGGGAGTGGTGCCCAATAAGATGATGAAGGTATCTACTTGGTTGGTGTAAGACTGCACCCACGAATGCAAATATGTCATGCCCGGTATTAGAGTCTGGAAGCTAATTTTCTACCCACCTGTCTTTCAAGGGAGATCACGCACAACCCCCTGAGAGTACATCATGACTAATAGTTGGGTAACAATGTCCCTACAACAGTACCCATGGGTTGGTGACCGCAATAAAGACAACATAACCTTATGTCCTTATCCCACCCCTTCACTGATAGCTAGGGCACCCAAAAAATAAAATTTGGGTGTGAAAGCTACCTCTTGCCAGAATCTTACATGAGTATTGTTAGGAAACAAGATCTTGAGTTTATTACAGTGGAAAAATCCTTCCTTAGAGAAGTCATAACAGGCAACAAAGAATCACGTAACTCTGAATCTATGAGTACAACTAAGGATTACCAGAGCAGACCAAGCATGACATAGATATCTTGACTTAAAGATGGCATAAGGACATACGTGATGCTCCAAAGATACTAAACTAATAATACCATTTGATGTCATTTGATACTTTTAGTTCTATTTTATAGATTGAGCCTGACTCTAAGTTTGTGGGGTTGATAACATCCAATTTTGTGGGTTAGCTACCTATTTTTCCTTAATCTCATTGACTTCTCAGGCTTTATTCTTACAAAACATCTCTTTTTTACATATCACGAATAAACTCGTTGATTACCCTCACCATCCCTTTTTTATAAACAAAACCACTTATACCAACCCTACCATCAAGAAAAGCACGATGTGATCAACCACCAAGGTACCTGTTGAGGTTTTGTCATACCAGTGACTGATGGCACCTCAGCTCTTGGTGCCTATGGCACCTCAACTAGACACTACCTGGTAGAGCCACAATCTTTGGTGCACAATGGTACTACAACAAGACAAAGCCAGATGGTTCCTCAACCTCTGGTGCTCGATGGTTCCTCAGCCTCTAGGACCTGATGGTTCCTCATCTCTTATTTCTTGATGAACATTCCATAAGTCATTGTTGGATGGAACTTCAGATCCTGACGCCCAATGGCTCCTCTACTTCTGGTGCCCAATGGGATCTCTCCTCTACTTCAACCCATCGACTGAAAAAGAGGTAGATCAACGAAGTTTATGCTCCACACCCCATAGCTATAAATACCTAACCACGCCCATCATTTGGGGGGTCAATTATTCATGAGTATGATGATAGGTTGTTACTTTGTGAAGAGGTTTGTCAATCGGAACTCCATTAGTTTCTTTTGTGATGTTGTGGTGGTGTTCCATCCTTCTCCACCTTGCCACGTTCACCTCATCCAGGAAGGTGGCGGGATCTGCACCACTATCACCGTCCAGCCATATGTTTACTCTTCCTTGATGATCAAAAAGATGAAAAGAGAAGGAAAGAGAGGACATAGGCCATCGATGCATGTCCTAGGTGTTCTCCTCTTCCTTCAATCAAGTCAGCCTCTTCATCAAGTAAAAGATTGTTGTTCCATCAAGCTTTGATCATCTTCTCCATCATGACCATAGTTGAATCTTCCTTCTCCCCTATTTTTTAGTTTATATTATGAAGAGAGAATAGTCCCTCCCTCTGGGGTACGGGGAATATCCCCACTGACTGTTCTTTCAGGTCCATATTTTGACATTTTATGTCTTATATATAACTTTCCATTGCAATTTTAATTATTTAATGCATGTTTTGTGGTTTGATCACTTGTCTTGCATTATGTATTATGTTCATACATTGTGATAACTATAATGGTTACTATTTGAATATAATTGATTTGGTTGATGCCCAGATGAGAACATCCAAATGGATATCTATAGACTAGTACATGTTTGACCAGTGAGTAATGGCACATTAAACTCATGGGGATATGTACATGAATATCCACACCTAATGGGAGGAAATTGCCTTTCTCCTTTTGGATGGTCTTATCTACCATGGATGTAGACATGTTTGTTCTTGTAGTGGTGGTGAAACCTGATTCCATTCCTATGACTTTCATCATTAATCAAATCCCCCTGTACTTTTACTTTACTTGCAACTAGTTAACTCAATCCAAATCGACTCTCGATTTTAAATATTAGCCTTCATTCGATAGGATATCACTAAAATATTATAAAAAACATTATCTCTTAGGGTTATATTGTGGGCTCTGATTTCCAAACCATGACATAAATACGATTAAAACTTAGCGGAAGCGAATCGGTAATCAGCGGAAGACAAAAATCATGGGAAATTAAAACTTTTCGTGACAAGAACTTGAATCCATAGAAGCCTCTTTCATAAAGTGAGGTAAACTGTTTACATCTCAGGATAATTACTTCTTGAGTAATTATATACATCAGGATACAAAATCTCAAGATCACTTATACAAAAAGACTCCAAGACCTGAGAGTACAGAGGACACATAGGACTGACTCTAACTACACCATAGGGCAGGACAATCTCCACCTGAGATTACTGCTGCCATTGATGCTGCTGCTGAGACTGATCACCTGTAGGCTGGTTCCTTCGTCTCCGACGTCCACCTAAAAAGTTGAAGCCTACGGGGTGAGACAATTATACATAATTGTCCCAGCGAGAGTTATAACTCTTCGCCAGAAGCTTTATTATAACATCAAAGATTATTTTAAACAGTAAAGCCTTCAAAGCATTCTGTAACAGTTGCAGGTATAACAAGATCTCAACCATTTAGGAGATATGGAGAATATAAACACTATTGCAATGTAACATCAATCAACTAACTTGGAGTTATCTCTAACAAGTTATACTACATGGTTGATTATGTTTTACAAACAACATTATGCCCTGTGGAGATGAGGCTTACCACTCATACTCCAACTGATCGCTGAGAAGCCACATCAGTATCATACATAGGTCATTAAGAGAGCCGGATTCTCATGACCTTCACCTTCCTCAGTCAGTAAGAGGATCACTTGTAGGACATCTCGTGTCTCTACTACTATAGCTCACCAGGGTAAACTGGTCCTTCGCTATTCTAGAGTCACAATGGCGTTCTGTACTCTCTTCGTCATCAGGAGGTTTCATATTTACCTACCACTGATACGGATATCTGTGCTTTCTTCGTCATCAGGAGGTTTCATGTTTACCTACCACTGATACGGTATGGAGCTATAGTGAAGGATGGATGGATTCCACATCTACATCACTTTCCTACACTAGGATGTAAGGTTCTACACATCCATGTACCCCACATACTCAAAAGTATGTGCTCCAGGAGTTCCCTGAGGAAAAGCTGTTTCACCATCACTTAATATCTAACAATGATGGATCTATGATCAGGGCTCTACATTATACTTGATTAGTTAGGTACATTTAGTATTCTTTAACAGCATACATTGTTCTGCAAACAATAACAATAGCATAGCAGCTATAAAAGAAGAATACTAAATGTAACAGGCCTAACTCATATCAATCATCATTTCTCATTATCCTCATCACAAGTCATCTCTAAGGCATGATGATGGTATTTATGGCTCTCATAGCCCAATATCAGCATAGGATGCCACTGGCAAGGCATCAGATTACTTTACTTATTCATAAGGCTAACAACATGCCTTTAATGAATATAACATCAACATCCATACCTGGATATGATTACCTTCATATCAGAACCTGCACGGTTAATACATCTGATAAAGGTAATGCAACAATAAGGAATGTACTTCCTACTCTTGCCATAAGAGTTAAATCTTTAATTCAATCAAATAGAGTTTATTTCTCAAAAGCATGCCATTACCCTTGAATTAGGGTTTACTATTCACATTACATGTCATCACCCTTGAATTAGGGTTTACTATTCACATCAAGGTGAATTAAACTCATAACATCATCATGTATGAGTAACATCTTCATTGATACTCTTGGATTAGTTAAAGTTTCATCATTTATCATAATTAGGGTTTCTATGATCTCACACAGGTGGATCATACCCTAATTATACTCATTTATGTGTATTGGAGATACTTTACTCGGGTTTCCACTTAAAAAGGGTACTTTCTCTTTCTAGAAGTACTTTCTCTCTCTAGAAGTACTTTCTCTCTCATCATAATGTTAGGTGATGTCAACATCACTCTAAAACAGGTTAGATTGAGTCATCATAGGCTAACATAGCCAAAAGCATCACCATTATGTGATTAGAGTTACTTTCTCTCTCTAGGGTACTTTCTCTCTCTAGAGTACTCTCTCTTTCATCATACTAATGGTTGATGGTAACATTAGATTAGATCAAGTTGGATAGAGTCATTATGACTAAAAACATCATTCTCATGTAATTAGGGTTTGAATTGAGCAAGGTATAACTTAATTGACCCTTCAGGGGTATTTTGGTAATTCACCCCATTGATCATCATCATAGTCAAAAACCTTAGTCAAATAACCCCTTACTATCCTAGATTATCATTAGGGTTTGATTTGGGCAACATTGAACCATTTACATCATCAAATGATTGAATGAAGTCAATCTTGAATCACATTGATTGATTTCAATCATTAATCATCAATTGGGTTGAGATTGGTTGAAAGTGTTGACCGTTTGCCCACTTTGACCCTCCAAGACCGCGAGCCTCCTTCTAGCTCCAAGACCGCGAGCCCCCTTAGGCTTCAAGACCGCGAGCCTCTTTAAGGGTTCAAGACCGCGAAGCCTTCCATTGGTTCAAGTTAAAGTTGAGACCGCGAAGACCAATTCGAGTTGAGACCGCGAGGGTCATGAAGACTGTTTGCCCTTCTTTGACCTCAGGACCGCGAGGCCCTTCGCGGTCTTGAGACCGCGAGCCTCCTCTCGGTCTTTAGACCATGAGCCCCCTCACGGTCTTGAGACCGTGAGCCCCCTCACGGTCTTGAGACCGCGAGCCCTCTCACGGTCTTGAGACCGCGAGGCTCTCATGGTCTCAGCCGCTTGGTCCTTCAACAAGGCTCAAAGATGCAACCGATAATGTCAACCCATATTGAAGCCCTCAAGTGGTCAAAGATATGTTGACCACTTATGGATTTAGTCAATTAAGATTATGCTTGATCACTTGGTCATTCATTTGACCCATAATGGTTAACCAATTATGGTTGAAATCGATTCAATTAGGGTCCATCAATGTTCACCCATCAATACTCAACAATGTGCATCAACACAAGGTTGGACCCTTCAATTGAGCTCCAATTGGGCCCAAACTTGGCCCAAACGGTCTTGAGGTCATGTGGGTGGACCCCACATGGTCTGAAGACCGTTTGCCCAAGATTTCATCAAAGTCTAAGGTGATTTGATAGGGGTTGAACCATGATTGAACCACAAAACAGAATTTTGATTAAATTAATAACTTATTTGCAATTGGGTCCTCAATTGGTCAAATTTCTCAACCCTAGACCTTCAAACGGTCTTGGGTGATTGTCCTCTCGGTCTTGAGACCGTTTGGATGAGTTCCAAACGGTCTTGAGACCGTTTGCCCATCCAAATTTTGGATTCTAGTGTAGATTCATCAAGGTCTGACCCATTGAGTTGATGATCATGTCAATATTTAATTGCAATGTAATTTGGTGTAATTGTACCTTCAATTGGTCAACTATCCTTGACCCCAGACCTCCAAAAGGTCTTGGTTGATTGCCCTCGCGGTCTTGAGACCGTTTGGGGGACCCCTAAACGGTCTTGAGACCGTTTAGGTCAATCAACCCTAAAAACCCTAATTAGGTCACCATAATTTCAGTGCTGATTTCATCTAGGGTTAGCCCTAGTATTCACCCTTCAACTCTTAGCCCGTTTGGAATTAGACCATAAAACTTGGTGAGTTGTTAATTAACATAATTTTTAACAGTAATCTCATACGTTCAACGCTTAGTCAACGACCTTACACGGTCTTGAGACCGTTTTCCCAAAAAGGCAATTTCAGACCGTTTGAAAATCAGCAATTAATTCATTTAAAGTTGTGACTTAAAAAGGTCATATCTCCCGATTCCTTTGGAGTTAGTCTCCCAAATTTTGAGGGTAATTAGCCTATATAATTAGGAACAGATTTCTTATACGGTCCACGCTCGGTCAACGGGGCCAAACGGTCTTGAGACCGTTTGACCTGTCGCGGTCTCGAGACCGTTTGCTCACCTCGCAGTCTTGAGTCCGAGAGAGCAAACTGTTAGGACCGTTTAAGGAAAAGAAAAGCGGTGGGTTTTTCTTGGAAATCACGCCTTCATCTTCTAGCTCAAGAACAGTACAGATATCCCACGGGTTTGCTTGCAAAATAGCAGGGAAAAGTAGGGAAACACTAAGAGCTATCATTAAAACGCATATAAAGATGCACATAGTAAAGCATAGGTTTAGAGTTATAAAACCCGCCTAAAGCTTGCTTCTTGAGCTCCAAGCTTTCAAGCTCCAAGCTTTAATGGCGTCCTTGAGTTCCCACAGGTTGGCTAAGGTGAAAACTCCAAGGAAGGATGAAAAGAGACGGCTAGAAAGGTAGGGTTTCAAGAGTTAACCATGAAGATGACCTTGAATTCGAGTTCTAACCATGGAATTAGGCAAGAAGAGGGGTTTAGACCTACCTTGCACCCCTTGGTCGTCCCCCTTAGCTCCAAGGCAGTCCTTGATCGTCTTTGGTGAAATGAAACAGTAAGGGAACGAAGGGTAAGTTCCCTTGCAACTAAGGGAAGGAGAGCTTATATACATGGGGTAGGATTTTCAACATTAGTTCATAAGTTGTCCATAATTCCAACTAGGTCCCTCCTTCTTTACTTGATCGTCCCTTCCTCTTTATTCTAAGGACAAACCTTCTCTTAAGGTCTTAGGAAAAGAAGGTAAAGGAGAGCAAGCTAATAATGAGGTACATACATAAAGAGATATTACACATATACCCTGATTATTCAATCACAAGGCATATTTCATAACTTGATAACTCAATTGAGGTGACTTCCTCATCATTTCTTCTCTAAATGATGGCAAAAGTCTAAAAAGATACACTAGATGACATATTTCACAATTTGTATCCCTTAATTTGGGTAAATTGCATTTTACCCCAAATTAAGGTTTCAAGCACTGGGATTGCTTCCACAGCTGCACCTTGGTGCCTTAGCTTGGGAAATCCCTCAAACTTTGCTAAACAGATTTCTCATGATGTCTCAACATCAGAGAAACATCTCATCATGTGCAAATTGCAAGCTAACCCTTTTAACTGGGTAAATTGCACATAGGTCCCTGTATATCAAAACAATGCTACAACTTTAAATAAAAAGGAGCAAATACTGAACTATACGTTTCTGGGAATTTAATTACATGCTCAGAGTTAATCACAAAGATTTAATCACATATTTAGGCAAAATACCTAGGGTTAACTCATAACCCAGGTCAGGGATGTTACAAATTATCCACCCCTTACAAGGATTTCGTCCCCGAAATCGATAAAACATACTAAGAGAAAAGGGCAGGATACTTCCTTCTCATCTCATCCTCTAACTCCCAGGTGGCTTCTTCAATACCACGATGGTTCCAGAGGACTTTCACAAGACTTATATCTTTCTTCTTTAACTTTTTAATTCGTTTATCAAGGATTGACACTGGTCCCTCCTCATAGGATATGTCATCATTCAATTCTACCTCCATAGGTTGTAGAACTGACTCGGTGTCTGGGTGACATTTCTTCAACATAGAAATGTGAAACACAGGATGTAACCTCTGTAATTCTGGGGGAAGCTCTAGTTTATATGCTACCTTTCCAATCCGTTCAATGATTGGATAAGGCCCCATATATCTAGGAGCTAACTTCCCCTTCCTTCCAAAACGAAGGACCCCTTTCCAAGGTGAGACCTTAAGATACACTCTGTCTCCAACCTGGAACTCTGAGGGTCTACGACGTTTGTCAGCATAAGATTTATGCCTATCCTGAGCAGTCTTAATCTTATGTTGTATTATTTTAATCTTTTCTGTGGTTTGCTACACCAGGTCAGGACCTAACAACTGGTGCTCACCAGACTCAAACCAACACAAGGGTGATCTACAACGTCTACCATATAAGGCTTCATAAGGTGCCATATCAATACTATACTGATAGCTATTGTTATAGGCAAACTCTATCAAGCTTAGGTGTAGATCCCAACTTCCGGTGAACTGGAGAATACATGCTCGCAACAGGTCTTCTAAGGTTTGTATGGTCCTTTCTGACTGTTCATCAGTCTGTGGATGAAAGGCCGTACTAAACCTCAGCTTAGTGCCTAAGGCTTTGTGCAACTGTTCCCAAAAATGACTTGTAAACTGAGGACCTCTGTCCGAAACTATTGTAACAGGAACTCCGTGCAAACGCACTATCTCTTGAACATACAACTCTGATAACCTTTCAGCAGAATAGGTTGTTTTGACAGGTAAGAAATGTGTTGTCTTAGTCAACCTATCAACAATTACCCAAATGGAATCATGTCCTTTACTTGTCCTGGGTAGGCCAACAACAAAGTCCATGGTCACATGGTCCCACTTCCACTGTGATATGGGTAAAGGTTGCATTGTTCCTGCAGGCTTCTGGTGTTCAGCTTTAACTTGCTGACACACAGGGCACCTCAGAACAAATTCTGCAACGTCCTTCTTCATTCCAGGCCACCAATACAGATCCTTCAAATTCCGATACATCTTGGTGCTCCCTGGATGCATAGCATACATGGAAGAATGGGCTTCTTCCAGGACTAACTTCCTCAAGTTATCCACATCCGGAACTATCATTCTTCCATTATAACAAGCTACTTGATCTTCTGAGTCATGAAAACCATCTTGCTTCTCATTTCCATACTCAGATCTTATATGTTGAACTGCAGCATCATCTAGCTGTGCCTCTTTAATCTGCTCCCTTAGAGTAGGTTTAATATGCATCTCAGCTAACAAACCGGCTAGCAATGACACCTTCAACTGTACATTGTCTTGCCTTAAAGAGATAAGCATATCTCTCCTAGAGCATACTAAAGAGTTTAGTTGTGCTATATTCATGGTTGATGTTGCTGATTTCCTACTCAAGGCATCTGCAACAACATTGGCCTTACCTGGATGGTAATCAATTGTACAGTCGTAGTCCTTGATTAACTCCATCCAGCGACGTTGCCTCATGTTGAGCTCATGCTGAGAGAAGATATACTTAAGGTTTTTGTGGTCTGTGAAAATCTGGAATGTCTCTCCGTAGAGATAATGTCTCCAGATCTTCAAAGCATGAACCACAGCTGCTAACTCCAGATCGTGTGTTGGATAATTCTCCTCGTTTTTCTTAAGCTGTCGGGAAGCAAAAGAAATCACTTGTTTATCCTGCATCAACACACATCCTAGTCCATTTTTGGAAGCATCACAGAAAACTACATATCCTTTTCCTTGTTCAGGTAGCACTAATACAGGTGCACTTGTCAACTTCTCCTTCAGCAACTGGAAAGATTGTTGACACTTATCACTCCAAGAAAAAGGAACATCTTTCCGGGTTAACTTGGTCAAAGGTAAAGCTATAGAACTAAAGTTCTTTATGAACCTTCGATAATAGCCAGCTAACCCCAAGAAACTTTGAATCTCCGTCGGTGTTTTCGGTTGTTCCCATTGTAGAACAGATTCTACCTTTGTAGGGTCAACACGAATTCCCGAGGCGGATATTACATGTCCAAGAAAAGATACCTCTGGCAGCCAGAACTCACACTTGCTAAACTTAGCATACAACTTATGTTCTCTTAGCAAGGTCAAAGCTTGGCGAAGATGCTGCTCATGCTGCTGAGCATCCTTACTATAAATCAGTATGTCATCTATGAAGACGACAACACACTGATCAAGGAAAGGTCGAAAAACTCTATTCATGAGTTCCATGAATGCAGTTGGTGCATTGGTTAGTCCAAACGACATAACCGTGAACTCATAGTGACCATATCTTGTCCTAAAGGCAGACTTGGATATGTCACTATCCTTAATACAGAGTTGATGATATCCAGACCTCAAGTCTATTTTTGAAAAGACTGTTGCACCACACAACTGGTCAAAGAGATCATCAATCCTTGGCAGAGGATACTTATTCTTTATTGTTACTTTATTAAGTTGTCTGTAGTCGATGCACAACCGCATTGACCCATATTTCTTTTTAACAAACAAGACCGGAGTGCCCCAAGGTGAAGTACTCGGTCGGATAAAACCTCTCTCAAGTAGCTCTTGAAGCTGTTTCTTGAGTTTTGCCATCTCGGCAGGAGCCATTCTATACGGAGTTTGAGCTATGGGTTTCGTATCTGGAAACAGATTGATTTCAAAGTCAATCTCCCGAGGTGGTGGTATACCAGGAAGTTCTTCAGGAAACACATCCTCAAATTCCCTGACTATGGGAACTTCAGCAGGATTGGTCCTTTCCTTGGTAACATCTACCACATGGGCTAAGAATGCATAACATCCTTGCCTCAACAGCTTATCAGCAACCATAGCTGATACAAGACAGGTGGGCAGAATCTTTCTTTCTCCTTGAAAGATCCATGTGCTGTTTTCATCAGCAAACACAGCCAACTTGGACTCACAATCCAAGACAACTCTATACCTTTCTAAGGTATCCATCCCGAGGATTATATCAAATCCCTGCATATCAAGTGGTATAAGATCCACTTGAATGCGATGGTCAGAAAAGAAAAGGATGCAGGGAGAACATACCTCCTGCAAAATGGCAGACCCACTCAACGGAGTCTCTAACAACAAACTATCTGCTCTATGACTAACAGTCACATTACAGTTACGAATCACTTCACGAGTGATGAAAGAGTGCATAGCACCCGGATCAATCAGAACAGATACATCACAGGATATAGACATATCAGAATATAAAAGTTTTATCTGACCTGCCACTACCCGTGGACTGACCACTGCCTCAGGTGGGTTCATAGCATAGAACCTCGCAGTCGCCTGGTGTTGAGGTGGTGCTGATGATCCAGCTTGAGACGCTTGTCCACATCCTCGAGCTGCTCCTTGATGTTGTCTCTTCTGAGATCCCTGTTGATTCTGTCTCGGAGGTTGTTGTGTCACACCGACAGGCCTAGAACGGCAATCCTTCATCAAGTGTCCCACCTTACCACAGTTGTAGCAACTCTTCTCCTGTTGCTGTGGTCTGGGTGGTCCAGTAACTGACACTGATGCAGAACTATGCGTCCCTTGAAGCGGTTGACTCCGCCCTCTACCTCTGCTTGGTGTCCATTAAGTTTGAAAACTTGATCTGGGTGGTGGAGGGTTAGGTGCAGAGAATCTAGGTTTCTTGGAATCCCTAGATGAAGAACCCTGGAACTGTGGATATCTTTTATGGGTTTGTCTTTTCTCAACCACAGATCTCTCTATCCTTCAGACTGACTCAACGAAGGTAGAGAATCTCTCTCTGTTTTCTAAGGCAGACACAGGGGTTGACATATCAGAATTCAAACCCTTTTCGAATCTTCTGATTCTTTCCTCATCCGTAGCAGCCATGTGCGGACAGAACCGCAACAACTCCATGAACTTAGCTTCATACTCACTAATGTTCATCATACCCTGCCTTAGTTTCTCAAACTGAGAGATCTTCTCATCTAGGAAGGTCTTTGGAAAATATCTATTGATAAATTCCCGACGAAACTCTTCCCATGAGAACTCTACTCTAGGTCTCTTCTGCTCTTCCATGTTCCACCAGTGACCATCACTGCCTTTGAGAAGATAGACGGCATGTCTAACCTTCTCAGCTTCCGGAATCATAAGAATCCTGAAAGCCTTCTCCAACTCTGTCAACCATAAGTCAGCATCTGCAGGGTCGGCAGTTCCGAAGTACTCGGTAGCTCCGACACGACGAAGTCGTTCGAATGTCTTACCGATACCTTGTGCTTCAGGCTGGGCAGGTGCTCTAGGTGCAGGAATGGGCATCCTATCAGTTATATGTGCCATGGCAGTCATAAACTGCCCGAACATCGTCTGTACAGCTGGATCACTCATGTCATCTGGGTCGAACTGGGGTGGCTCTCTTGGCGACTCAGGTGCAGGTTGTTCTATTCTCGGAACTCTTGCACCTCCTCGAGGTGCACTAGCACTACTCTCTGCCACGTGCTCATCACGATGTTCTGACATTCTTATGTATCTTCTTCTCCTGAGGAGCAGAAGATTCTATTAGATGAGGAAGGAGTACTAAAGGTAGACTCGACATCCTAAGTCCTATGCCTCTATAGACTCAACTGAACCTGGAGCTCTGATACCACTAGTTGTGGGCTCTGATCTCCAAACCATGACATAAACACGATTAAAACTTAGCGGAAGCGAATCGGTAATCAGCGGAAGACAAAAATCACGGGAAATTAAAACTTTTCGTGACAAGAACTTGAATCCATAGAAGCCTCTTTCATAAAGTGAGGCAAATTGTTTACATCTCAGGATAATTACTTCTTGAGTAATTATATACATCAGGATACAAAATCTCAAGATCACTTATACAAAAAGACTCCAAGACTTGAGAGTACAGAGGACACATAGGACTGACTCTAACTACACCATAGGGCAGGACAATCTCCACCTAAGATTACTGCTGCCCCTGATGCTGCTGCTGAGACTGATCACCTGTAGGCTGGTTCCTTCGTCTCCGACGTCCACCTAAAAAGTTGAAGCCTATGGGGTGAGACAATTATACATAATTGTCCCAGCAAGAGTTATAACTCTTCGCCAGAAGCTTTATTATAACATCAAAGATTATTTTAAATAGTAAAGCCTTCAAAGCATTCTGTAACAGTTGCAGGTATAACAAGATCTCAACCATTTAGGAGATATGGAGAATATAAACACTATTGCAATGTAACATCAATCAACTAACTTGGAGTTATCTCTAACAAGTTATACTACATGGTTGATTATGTTTTACAAACAACATTATGCCCTATGGAGATGAGGCTTACCACTCATACTCCAACTGATCGCTGAGAAGCCACATCAGTATCATACATAGGTCATTAAGAGAGCCGGATTCTCATGACCTTCACCTTCCTCAGTCAGTAAGAGGATCACTTGTAGGACATCTCGTGTCTCTACTACTATAGCTCACCAGGGTAAACTGGTCCTTCGCTATTCTAGAGTCACAGTGGCGTTCTGTACTCTCTTCGTCATCAGGAGGTTTCATATTTACCTACCACTGATACGGATATCTGTGCTTTCTTCGTCATCAGGAGGTTTCATGTTTACCTACCACTGATACGGTATGGAGCTATAGTGAAGGATGGATGGATTCCACATCTACATCACTTTCCTACACTAGGATGTAAGGTTCTACACATCCATGTACCCCACATACTCAAAAGTATGTGCTCCAGGAGTTCCCTGAGGAAAAGCTGTTTCACCATCACTTAATATCTGACAATGATGGATCTATGATCAGGGCTCTACATTATACTTGATTAGTTAGGTACATTTAGTATTCTTTAACAGCATACATTGTTCTGCAAACAATAACAATAGCATAGCAGCTATAAAAGAAGAATACTAAATGTAACAGGCCTAACTCATATCAATCATCATTTCTCATTATCCTCATCACAAGTCATCTCTAAGGCATGATGATGGTATTTATGGCTCTCATAGCCCAATATCAGCATAGGATGCCACTGGCAAGGCATCAGATTACTTTACTTATTCATAAGGCTAACAACATGCCTTTAATGAATATAACATCAACATCCATACCTGGATATGATTACCTTCATATCAAAACCTGCATGGTTAATACATCTGATAAAGGTAATGCAACAATAAGGAATGTACTTCCTACTCTTGCAATAAGAGTTAAATCTTTAATTCAATCAAATAGAGTTTATTGCTCAAAAGCATGCCATTACCCTTGAATTAGGGTTTACTATTCACATTACATGTCATCACCCTTGAATTAGGGTTTACTATTCACATCAAGGTCAATTAAACTCATAACATCATCATGTATGAGTAACATCTTCATTGATACTCTTGGATTAGTTAAAGGTTCATCATTTATCATAATTAGGGTTTCTATGATCTCACACAGGTGGATCATACCCTAATTATACTCATTTATGTGTATTGGAGATACTTTACTCGGGTTTCCACTTAAAAAGGGTACTTTCTCTTTCTAGAAGTACTTTCTCTCTCATCATAATGTTAGGTGATGTCAACATCACTCTAAAACAGGTTAGATTGAGTCATCATAGGCTAACATAGCCAAAAGCATCACCATTATGTGATTAGAGTTACTTTCTCTCTCTAGGGTACTTTCTCTCTCTAGAGTACTCTCTCTTTCATCATACTAATGGTTGATGGTAACATTAGATTAGATCAAGTTGGATAGAGTCATTATGACTAAAAACATCATTCTCATGTAATTAGGGTTTGAATTGAGCAAGGTATAACTTAATTGACCCTTCAGGGGTATTTTGGTAATTCACCCCATTGATCATCATCATAGTCAAAAACCTTAGTCAAATAACCCCTTACTATCCTAGATTATCATTAGGGTTTGATTTGGGCAACATTGAACCATTTACATCATCAAATGATTGAATGAAGTCAACCTTGAATCACATTGATTGATTTCAATCATTAATCATCAATTGGGTTGAGATTGGTTGAAAGTGTTGACCGTTTGCCCACTTTGACCCTCCAAGACCGCGAGCCTCCTTCTAGCTCCAAGACCGCGAGCCCCCTTAGGCTTCAAGACCGCGAGCCTCTTTAAGGGTTCAAGACCGCGAAGCCTTCCATTGGTTCAAGTTAAAGTTGAGACCGCGAAGACCAATTCGAGTTGAGACCGCGAGGGTCATGAAGACTGTTTGCCCTTCTTTGACCTCAGGACCGCGAGGCCCTTCGTGGTCTTGAGACCGCGAGCCTCCTCTCGGTCTTGAGACTGTAAGCCCCCTCACGGTCTTGAGACCGTGAGCCCCCTCACGTTCTTGAGACCGCGAGCCCTCTCACGGTCTTGAGACCGCGAGGCTCTCATGGTCTCAGCCGCTTGGTCCTTCAACAAGGCTCAAAGATGCAACTGATAATGTCAACCCATATTGAAGCCCTCAAGTGGTCAAAGCTATGTTGACCACTTATGGATTTAGTCAATTAAGATTATGCTTGATCACTTGGTCATTCATTTGACCCATAATGGTTAACCAATTATGGTTGAAATCGATTCAATTAGGGTCCATCAATGTTCACCCATCAATACTCAACAGTGTGCATCAACACAAGGTTGGACCCTTCAATTGAGCTCCAATTGGGCCCAAACTTGGCCCAAACGGTCTTGAGGTCATGTGGGTGGACCCCACATGGTCTGAAGACCGTTTTCCCAAGATTTCATCAAAGTCTAAGGTGATTTGATAGGGGTTGAACCATGATTGAACCACAAAACAGAATTTTGATTAAATTAATAACTTATTTGCAATTGGGTCCTCAATTGGTCAAATTTCTCAACCCTAGACCTTCAAACGGTCTTGGGTGATTGTCCTCTCGGTCTTTAGACCGTTTGGATGAGTTCCAAACGGTCTTGAGACCGTTTGCCCATCCAAATTTTGGATTCTAGTGCAGATTCATCAAGGTCTGACCCATTGAGTTGATGATCATGTCAATATTTAATTGCAATGTAATTTGGTGTAATTGTACCTTCAATTGGTCAACTATCCTTGACCCCAGACCTCCAAACGGTCTTGGTTGATTGCCCTCGTGGTCTTGAGACCGTTTGGGGGACCCCTAAATGGTCTTGAGACCGTTTAGGTCAATCAACCCTAAAAACCCTAATTAGGTCACCATAATTTCAGTGCTGATTTCATCTAGGGTTAGCCCTAGTATTCACCCTTCAACTCTTAGCCCGTTTGGAATTAGACCATCAAACTTGGTGAGTTGTTAATTAACATAATTTTGAACAGTAATCTCATACGGTCAACGCTTAGTCAACGACCTTACACGGTCTTGAGACCGTTTTCCCAAAAAGGCAATTTCAGACCGTTTGAAAATCAGCAATTAATTCATTTAAAGTTGTGACTTAAAAAGGTCATATCTCCCGATTCCTTTGGAGTTAGTCTCCCAAATTTTGAGGGTAATTAGCCTATATAATTAGGAACAGATTTCTTATACGGTCCACGCTCGGTCAACGGGGCCAAACGGTCTTGAGACCGTTTGCCCTGTCGCGGTCTCGAGACCGTTTGCTCACCTCGCGGTCTTGAGTCCGAGAGAGCAAACTGTTAGGACCGTTTAAGGAAAAGAAAAGCGGTGGGTTTTTCTTGGAAATCACGCCTTCATCTTTTAGCTCAAGAACAGTACAGATATCCCACGGGTTTGCTTGCAAAATAGCAGGGAAAAGTAGGGAAACACTAAGAGCTATCATTAAAACGCATATAAAGATGCACATAGTAAAGCATAGGTTTAGAGTTATAAAACCCGCCTAAAGCTTGCTTCTTGAGCTCCAAGCTTTCAAGCTCCAAGCTTTAATGGCGTCCTTGAGTTCCCACAGGTTGGCCAAGGTGAAAACTCCAAGGAAGGATGAAAAGAGACGGCTAGAAAGGTAGGGTTTCAAGAGTTAACCATGAAGATGACCTTGAATTCGAGTTCTAACCATGGAATTAGGCAAGAAGAGGGGTTTAGACCTACCTTGCACCCCTTGGTCGTCCCCCTTAGCTCCAAGGCAGTCCTTGATCGTCTTTGGTGAAATGAAACAGTAAGGGAACGAAGGGTAAGTTCCCTTGCAACTAAGGGAAGGAGAGCTTATATACATGGGGTAGGATTTTCAACATTAGTTCATAAGTTGTCCATAATTCCAACTAGGTCCCTCCTTCTTTACTTGATCGTCCCTTCCTCTTTATTCTAAGGACAAACCTTCTCTTAAGGTCTTAGGAAAAGAAGGTAAAGGAGAGCAAGCTAATAATGAGGTACATACATAAAGAGATATTACACATATACCCTGATTATTCAATCACAAGGCATATTTCATAACTTGATAACTCAATTGAGGTGACTTCCTCATCATTTCTTCTCTAAATGATGGCAAAAGTCTAAAAAGATACACTAGATGACATATTTCACAATTTGTATCCCTTAATTTGGGTAAATTGCATTTTACCCCAAATTAAGGTTTCAAGCACTGGGATTGCTTCCACAGCTGCACCTTGGTGCCTTAGCTTGGGAAATCCCTCAAACTTTGCTAAACAGATTTCTCATGATGTCTCAACATCAGAGAAACATCTCATCATGTGCAAATTGCAAGCTAACCCTTTTAACTGGGTAAATTGCACATAGGTCCCTGTATATCAAAACAATGCTACAACTTTAAATAAAAAGGAGCAAATACTGAACTATACGTTTCTGGGAATTTAATTACATGCTCAGAGTTAATCACAAAGATTTAATCACATATTTAGGCAAAATACCTAGGGTTAACTCATAACCCAGGTCAGGGATGTTACAAATTATCCACCCCTTACAAGGATTTCGTCCCCGAAATCGATAAAACATACTAAGAGAAAAGGGCAGGATACTTCCTTCTCATCTCATCCTCTAACTCCCAGGTGGCTTCTTCAATACCACGATGGTTCCAGAGGACTTTCACAAGACTTATATCTTTCTTCTTTAACTTTTTAATTCGTTTATCAAGGATTGACACTGGTCCCTCCTCATAGGATATGTCATCATTCAATTCTACCTCCATAGGTTGTAGAACTGACTCGGTGTCTGGGTGACATTTCTTCAACATAGAAATGTGAAACACAGGATGTAACCTCTGTAATTCTGGGGGAAGCTCTAGTTTATATGCTACCTTTCCAATCCGTTCAATGATTGGATAAGGCCCCATATATCTAGGAGCTAACTTCCCCTTCCTTCCAAAACGAAGGACCCCTTTCCAAGGTGAGACCTTAAGATACACTTTGTCTCCAACCTGGAACTCGGAGGGTCTACGACGTTTGTCAGCATAAGATTTCTGCCTATCCTGAGCAGTCTTAATCTTATGTTGTATTATTTTAATCTTTTCTGTGGTTTGCTGCACCAGGTCAGGACCTAACAACTGGTGCTCACCAGTCTCAAACCAACACAAGGGTGATCTACAACGTCTACCATATAAGGCTTCATAAGGTGCCATATCAATACTATGCTGATAGCTATTGTTATAGGCAAACTCTATCAAGCTTAGGTGTAGATCCCAACTTCCGGTGAACTGGAGAACACATGCTCGCAATAGGTCTTCTAAGGTTTGTATGGTCCTTTCTGACTGTCCATCAGTCTGTGGATGAAAGGCCGTACTAAACCTCAGCTTAGTGCCTAAGGCTTTGTGCAACTGTTCCCAAAAATGACTTGTAAACTGAGGACCTCTGTCCGAAACTATTGTAACAGGAACTCCGTGCAAACGCACTATCTCTTGAACATACAACTCTGATAACCTTTCAGCAGAATAGGTTGTTTTGACAGGTAAGAAATGTGTTGTCTTAGTCAACCTATCAACAATTACCCAAATGGAATCATGTCCTTTACTTGTCCTGGGTAGGCCAACAACAAAGTCCAGGGTCACATGGTCCCACTTCCACTGTGATATGGGTAAACGTTGCATTGTTCCTGCAGGCTTCTGGTGTTCAGCTTTAACTTGCTGACACACAGGGCACCTCAGAACAAATTCTGCAACGTCCTTCTTCATTCCAGGCCACCAATACAGATCCTTCAAATTCTGATACATCTTGGTGCTCCCTGGATGCATAGCATACATGGAAGAATGGGCTTCTTCCAGGACTAACTTCCTCAAGTTATCCACATCCGGAACTATCATTCTTCCATTATAACAAGCTACTTGATCTTCTGAGTCATGAAAACCATCTTGCTTCTCATTTCCATACTCAGATCTTATATGTTGAACTGCAGCATCATCTAGCTGTGCCTCTTTAATCTGCTCCCTTAGAGTAGGTTTAATATGCATCTCAGCTAACAAACCGGCTAGCAATGACACCTTCAACTGTACATTGTCTTGCCTTAAAGAGATAAGCATATCTCTCCTAGAGCATACTAAAGAGTTTAGTTGTGCTCTATTCATGGTTGATGTTGCTGATTTCCTACTCAAGGCATCTGCAACAACATTGGCCTTACCTGGATGGTAATCAATTGTACAGTCGTAGTCCTTGATTAACTCCATCCAGCGACGTTGCCTCATGTTGAGCTCATGCTGAGAGAAGATATACTTAAGGTTTTTGTGGTCTGTGAAAATCTGGAATGTCTCTCCGTAGAGATAATGTCTCCAGATCTTCAAAGCATGAACCACAGCTGCTAACTCCAGATCGTGTGTTGGATAATTCTCCTCGTGTTTCTTAAGGTGTCGGGAAGCAAAAGAAATCACTTGTTTATCCTGCATCAACACACATCCTAGTCCATTTTTGGAAGCATCACAGAAAACTACATATCCTTTTCCTTGTTCAGGTAGCACTAATACAGGTGCACTTGTCAACTTCTCCTTCAGCAACTGGAAAGATTGTTGACACTTATCACTCCAAGAAAAAGGAACATCTTTCCGGGTTAACTTGGTCAAAGGTAAAGCTATAGAACTAAAGTTCTTTATGAACCTTCGATAATAGCCAGCTAACCCCAAGAAACTTCGAATCTCCATCGGTGTTTTCGGTTGTTCCCATTGTAGAACAGATTCTACCTTTGTAGGGTCAACACGAATTCCCGAGGCGGATATTACATGTCCAAGAAAAGATACCTCCGGCAGCCAGAACTCGCACTTGCTAAACTTAGCATACAACTTATGTTCTCTTAGCAAGGTCAAAGCTTGGCGAAGATGCTGCTCATGCTGCTGAGCATCCTTACTATAAATCAGTATGTCATCTATGAAGACGACAACACACTGATCAAGGAAAGGTCGAAAAACTCTATTCATGAGTTCCATGAATGCAGCTGGTGCATTGGTTAGTCCAAATGACATAACCGTGAACTCATAGTGACCATATCTTGTCCTAAAGGCAGACTTGGATATGTCACTATCCTTAATACAGAGTTGATGATATCCAGACCTCAAGTCTATTTTTGAAAAGACTGTTGCACCACGCAACTGGTCAAAGAGATCATCAATCCTTGGCAGAGGATACTTATTCTTTATTGTTACTTTATTAAGTTGTCTGTAGTCGATGCACAACCGCATTGACCCATCTTTCTTTTTAACAAACAAGACCGAAGCGCCCCAAGGTGAAGTACTCGGTCGGATAAAACCTCTCTCAAGTAGCTCTTGAAGCTGTTTCTTGAGTTCTGCCATCTCGGCAGGAGCCATTCTATACGGAGTTTGAGCTATGGGTTTCGTATCTGGAAACAGATTGATTTCAAAGTCAATCTCCCGAGGTGGTGGTATACCAGGAAGTTCTTCAGGAAACACATCCTCAAATTCCCTGACTATGGGAACTTCAGCAGGATTGGTCCTTTCCTTGGTAACATCTACCACATGGGCTAAGAATGCATAACATCCTTGCCTCAACAGCTTATCAGCAACCATAGCTGATACAAGACAGGTGGGCAGAATCTTTCTTTCTCCTTGAAAGATCCATGTGCTGTTTTCATCAGCAAACACAGCCAACTTGGACTCACAATCCAAGACAACTCTATACCTTTCTAAGGTATCCATCCCGAGGATTATATCAAATCCCTGCATATCAAGTGGTATAAGATCCACTTGAATGCGATGGTCAGAAAAGAAAAGGATGCAAGGAGAACATACCTCCTGCAAAATGGCAGACCCACTCAACGGAGTCTCTAACAACAAACTATCTGCTCTATGACTAACAGTCACATTACAGTTACGAATCACTTCACGAGTGATGAAAGAGTGCGTAGAACCCGGATCAATCAGAACAGATACATCACAGGATATAGACATATCAGAATATAAAAGTTTCATCTGACCTGCCACTACCCGTGGACTGACCACTGCCTCAGGTGGGTTCATAGCATAGAACCTCACAGTCGCCTGGTGTTGAGGTGGTGCTGATGATCCAGCTTGAGACGCTTGTCCACGTCCTCGAGCTGCTCCTTGATGTTGTCTCTTCTGAGATCCCTGTTGATTCTGTCTCGGAGGTTGTTGTGTCACACCGACAGGCCTAGAACGGCAATCCTTCATCAAGTGTCCCACCTTACCACAGTTGTAGAAACTCTTCTCCTGTTGCTGTGGTCTGGGTGGTCCAGTAACTGACACTGATGCAGAACTGTGCGTCCCTTGAAGCGGTTGACTCCGCCCTCTACCTCTGCTTGGTGTCCATTAAGTTTGAAAACTTGATCTGGGTGGTGGAGGGTTAGGTGCAGAGAATCTAGGTTTCTTGGAATCCCTAGATGAAGAACCCTGGAACTGTGGATATCTTTTATGGGTTTGTCTTTTCTCAACCACAGATCTCTCTATCCTTCGGACTGACTCAACGAAGGTAGAGAATCTCTCTCTGTTTTCAAGGGCTATGTTTATATTGTTCAAGGGCTATGTTTATCTCATATACATGCATGATATTGATTATGGGGTGTGTGCCCTACTTGTTCTTTGTTTCCCACCATGATAGTGGATTTATTTATGGCACAATCCTTTTATATGTTATTTTATTGCAAGTATCCCTTTTGTCATGTTACTTTTCTCTTGATACCTGTTTGGGTGGTACTTATCTCTTGCATGGGAAGCCTTTTATTTTGATGCCCCTTGTTCTTTATAAATTGCTCAATTTGATTTTTAATATGCACATACCAGCCTTTGCTGATGTATTTCCTTTCTTCTTCTCTTTTGTTGGGGTATGCTTCCAACCCTAGGTGGAGGACATTGATGGTTTGACATGTGGACCCGAACTTAGATTGTGAAGTTAAAGCTTGGAGACAATCTTGAGGTGGTTTAGATTTCCTCTACATGGATCCTTGTTATGTAAGTTTGTAACCCTTAGTTTTCTAATTGAATATAGTCATGTTTTTATTCCGCTGCTATACTTTGGTCTTTTGTTACCATTATATAAAGACTTGAAAATTTTACACCCACTCCATCATACCTTATGAGTGTGTTTGGACTGGAGGTTTTATTGTTCAAATTTTTAGTAGAGAAGTGGTTTCACTTCTTTACAGCATGGTATCAGAGCCCATGGTAGTCGGAATCGACTATTTCAATTTTTTCTCCTTTTAGAACCCTTGACTTAGTTAGTTACCTATAAATAAGATGTTGACCCTATATTTGATCAATGATGATCTTTTATGCAATAAGGTTTGTTGAGGATAAAATTAGGTTATGAGAAGACCCTAATATGAAAAAGTTGTGACTTGGTTTTCGCATTGAGTTTTGGCCAACTATTTTTTTTCACCTCGCAATGATTCTTATATCCAAAAATTATTTTCATTATTACTACTATACGTACAAACGTTTTCTCAGGTTTGTCGATGTTTTCTCAAACTAAGTCACAATGTAGATGAAACTCTAGTTGAGTAGAATCTAACCCTAATTTTATGACTAGGATTGAAATAAAGGTGTAGTTGACCTACCCTATGACTTTTTGGATGTTCATGTAGGGTTGATAGGTTAGAGACACGAGGACCTAAAATCTCAACCCTAGATGGTGACTTTAGTTGGATACATGAGAAATATAAATCTCTAAAACATTCACAACTAAATAATATGTGGGTAGTCTTGATACCTTGATGATGATTAGTTTGACTTATTAGGTTGAACCCTTTAAAGGGTGGAGAATAGTTGTTTGTTTGATGTTTGGATTAATAGATTTCGAGGACAAAATCCTTTTTAAGGGGTGAAGTGTTATAACATATTGGATCTTGGACCCTAGCTTAAAACTTTGACCTTTTGGGTTTGACCAAGCAAGGTTGGGGTTAGTATGATCCTAATAATCAAATACAGGAATAAGGTAATCTAATAAGTCATATAATTCATTGGATGGTAATAAGATGATAAAGAACTTAATTGAATGAGTAATTGATCTAATGGGCCTCTAATGGGCCTAATGGCATAACCCATGTAATAAAGCCTCAAAATAAAGAATATACTTCAAATTTGTAATCTACACATTAAAATAAACCTACATGTCAATTTTCATTTAATTTGGACCACCTCAAATAATATGGTAAGTTAGGAGAGAGAAATTGCCTAAAAGGTGTAATTGATAAATAAATATAATGCATGACACCAAAAGTTGGAAATAAAGGTAAATTCGTGTTCAATACGCTTAAGTTAACTTATGGATGAAATTTCACCTAATTTGGATAATCTATGTGTCATTAAATGCATCAAGAAAGAGAAATAAAGAATATATAAAATAATGCATCTAAGGTTGCCAAAACTGAAATCTAATTAGAAAATCGGAATCTACATGCCTAATTTAACCTATGTGCAAAATTTGTCTTAATTTAGATAATGATAAAACCCTATATCGAAGAGAGAAAAAAAGGTGTTTTAATGTGGTCCCACTTTAGTTTTTTGTCATATTAAATGTCACGATTTAAGTTGATTTTCCACCTAAAGTATTGTTGTCACACATTTTACTTATGCATCGATCGATCATGACCGTTGGTTTCATTTTGAGCGGCATTCGGTCATCTCCTACCTCGGGTAGGAGTCTGACTCGCGAGTGAGTTGTACCCAAAATTTTCCTTGGTCCGTTCTCTCTCCCCTCTCGGCGGAATTCCTAGTTTTTTTCCCAGTGTGATCGGGAGTTCTTGGCGAACAAGTTAATCCTAACTTTCCTGTACTTTTTCTTTCCCAATCGAAAACCCCCCAAATTCCCTCGTTCGCCCAGTTTCCTATCTTCTTCCACCCTTCATCTCCTCTATAAATACATCAACTTGAGGCTCCTCCAACATCACCCAAACGTGTTCCAGGGTTCAATTGCTCGCTCGCTCTGCCGTGAAGCTTTCCCCTAGAGGGTTTTGGTTCAGCAACGACCTTGGCTTCGTTGGAGCTGTCTGCTCCTTCTCCGTTCCAATTGTGGCGCTGGTAAGAACCATGGCACCCTCTCCCTTCCTTTTTGGTCTTTAAACCCTTGCTTCCTTCCCTGTTTCACGATTTCCATTTTTGAGTTGGTTGTTCGAGCTTCCGCCCCTCACGCGTCGTGCTTGGTTTTGTGTCGGCCTTGTCAGAGTGCTCACTTGAATTTGTCTCAACTTTGAGAACCTTTTTGTGGCTTTAGTTTGGTGTATGGCTTACTCCTTTGCGGTTTTCTTCCTCCGTTCCTCCCTCTGCTTTTGGGGTCCTTTCTCGGCCATGTAGTCGTCGTTTTCTCTGGCTTTTAGCTCTCTGAGTTCGGCGGGTGACAATGAAGCTGGTGGCGGCGTTCTCTGCTGGTGCGGGGGTTTTACCTCTTGGCTTTGGGTCTTGGTCTCACACCTTGAGCAGACTGAAGCCATGGCTTCATCTATCAGGGAGGCAAGACTGGGATAGTTCCCCTGCTATGAATTCTCGTCTATACCCCCTGCTTTTTACCTCTTTGTTTTGTTTTTCGGTTAGGGGTAAAATCATCTTTGTGCCTCATGTTTCCTTTGTTATGGGGTGAGTAAAATGAGCCTTTGACCCGCTGACGTGGCCATTCATGATTGGGCCATGTCAGTTGGACCCGGTATCTTCTCTCTCGCACCTCTGATTTGCTAAGTTGGCTTTCCTTATTTTTTCTATTGGTGGATTTTGTAAAATTAATAACTAATTCTACACTGATCAGAAAAATATGCATAAATAGTCGTTGGATACAGAAAATTATGAAGTATCCAATGGTATTATTTTTGTTTCTCGAATCGAATCTCAAAAATATGTGATTTTAATGGATTAACCTAAATAAGTAATAACTTGTATAAATCATAACTAATTATATATAAGTCAGAAAAACATAATAAAATATGTTATGAACTCCTAAAAATATAACCTAAAACATTGAATGGTTTTGATGACCTAATTCACATAATAATAAAAAGGTAGTTTTTTAGGGTTTTGTATATTAATGGAAACCTAACCCTAATTCCACATATATGTTTAATAGGTTCCTTGGCTACCTAGGCTTGGACCTAGATGTGACTTTGGATCGTTTGAACCTGATTTGAGGTATGTTGTATCCCCTATTCATCCATATTGAGCAATTCACCTACTTTATTATTCTTTTGACTTTTGCCTACACATATGTCTATTCTCTTGATATCATGGTTCGTGTGAACTATCTTACTTGTTATGTACTTGGATATTTTCTTGATATCTCTCTTGTGCCTTGGTGCATGTTGGTCTCTTATATTAATATGTGTCACTTTGAAATGGATGTTATATGTTGTGTTGTCCGTTGTGTGATGGCAACATTGTTTATTCTGACTATACTTTTTATTTGCTTCTACATTAAACAAGCTATGTGATTCAATAGCACTAGAGTAGTGTAATTGCATTGGTTTTATCTCATTATCCAACATGGCAACATTGTGATATCTTTGGGATGGCGGATGTGTGATTCCCCATACCCGGGCAGGATGTGTGATTCCTGGCCCATGTTATATATATTTGGGTGGTGGATGTGTGATTCCCCATGCCATGGAAAGATGTGTGATTCTTGGCCCATGTCTCACCAGGTTCAAGATGTGTGATTCTTGGCCGCCAATTGTGTTTATATTGTTCTAGGGCTATGTTTATCAGACATACATGTAGGATATTGATTATGGGGTGTGTGCCCTACTTGTGCTTTGTTTCCCACCATGGCAGTGGATTTATTTATGGCACAATCTTTTTATATGTTATTTTATGGCAAGTATACCTTTTGTCATGTTACTTTTCTCTTGATACCCATTTGGGTGGTACTTATCTCTTGCATGGGAAGCATTTTATTTTGATTCCCCTCATTCTTTATAAATTGCTCAATTTTCTTTTTAGTATGCACATACCAGCCTTTGCTGATGTATTTCCTTTCTTCTTCGCTTTTGTTGGGGTATGCTTCCAACCCTAAGTTTGTAACCCTTAGTTTTCTAACTGAATATAGTCATGTTTTTATTCCGCTGCTATACTTTGGTCTTTTGTTACCATTATATAAAGATTTGAAAATTTTACACCCACTCCATCATACCTTCTGAGTGTGTTTGGACTGGAGGTTTTATTGTTCAAATTTTTAGTAGAGAAGTGGTTTCACTTCTTTACAATTTGGGTGAATATTTTTGCACTAGTCACTACTTGATCCATTCAACTGAGCCATCTGACTCAAGATTTATAAAGAAAATACACCAAAAACCTACAATATTATTTCCTATTGGTGGGTTCATAAGACCCCATGTCTTGTTGTCATGGAGGGCCCACATTTATTCCATTATAGAAGCTTTCCATCCAGGATGATGCAGAGCATATGTTGGATACTTAGGGACACATGTTATGTCCTAGACAGTAGCAAAGGATGTGGCAGATGAAGAAAGATGTGCTAGATGACAAGTGTTGGAAATGGGATGCTTGATAGTTCAAGAGTGTATACCTTTGCATAGTGCCACCAGAAGATTGGATTGGTCAAAAACTAAAGATGATGATGTAGATATAGCTGATGACTCATCCTCCATGTTCTAGTTCGGTTTTATGATGGTGGAGATAGTAGTGGTATTGGTGGGATGAATAGATCAAGTAATGAGACAATAGTATCAATACGATCTATGTAGGGTGGGGATGATGAAAAGAATATTTCATCCTCATGAAAGGTGGCATCCATAGAGATAGAGATTCTTCCACAACTACATTTATGACATTTGTACCCTTTTTTATAAAAAGGATAATCAAGAACATCATTCGGATAGCTTGGGGGGAAGCTTGTCAGCCTTGGATAAAAAGTATAAATGAAGGAAACACAACAAAAAACATGACGGGATTGAGTGAATGGTGTGGATTGAGGGTAAAAATGGAAAAAGGAGTGTGCTTCCTAAGAATAGAGGAAGGTATGTGATTGACAAGAAAGCAAGCACTGAGAATCACATCAGACCAAAAAAATCTTAGGCGAGTTTCCATGAATGAGAATAGAGCATGTATTGTCGAGTAAATTACTATTTTATGCTTAATGATATTTTTTTATTGTGGAGAGTATGTGCACCAACATTAATGAATCATCCATGCATCATGATAAATAGAGGTGAAAGCCTTTTGGGTATTCTCGAGGGTGTTTTTGGTTTGAAGAATTGTAATAGACGTTGAAAATAGAACTGATACCAACTTTTAAAACTTGTGAATTAATGTATAAACTTCATCATGAGTTTGAAGTAAGTAAAGCCAAATCATTCTAGGAAAACCATCCACAAACATTAAAAATATCTATAGCCACTGTAATTAGTAGTCTTGAATGGACCACACGCATCGGTATGAGCTAAATAAATCATACAAGATGCTTGGACAATAATAAGTGCTTGGGAAGGACACACAATGGTGTTTTGCAATCAGATAGGAATTACAAGGAATAGATGATCAGGAATATAAGAAACAATCTAATAGTTCAAGCTTGTCTAAAGGTAAATGGCCATGATTTAGATGCAGTTGAAGTGGCAAGGAGGCAAGAAGAGCTCATGGCAGGCTAGAGGGTGGAGCATAAAAGTAGTATAGATCATCAAACCATACTCCCTACTCAATCATCCTCAAATTCCCCCAATCTTAAAAAATGAAACCAGATGGACCAAAAGTTACAAAGCATCAGAGAGGATCAACAAGTTTTACTGCAGACATGAAATTTTACAAAATTTTTGGAAAAAAGTGGAGAGCAGACAACTTGATATTGGAAGAGATAGGAACAGTGTCACACTGAGTTACTCATTTAAGAAACCCATGCTCCATGGTGAAAAATGAGTGAGGGATAAACAAATGGGATTTTGTTACAAGATGGGGCATATCGTTCATATTCTATTATGCACCTTAATCCATAATCTAGTTAGAACTTACAACAATAATGGAAGCCCCAAAGTTACATTTGAGAAGTGGTGTCTAGGTGGGAAGAAGAAACTACAATAGGTAAATCCTCCACTTTTCAGTCATATGAAGTAGACACGGTCATGCTATTGTGCAGGGAGAGTCCCCATAATATTAAACATCTTGGAAAAGTTGTTTTTACTTGTCATGGGAGAATGGGACATGAAAACTTTGAGAAAATTATTATGGTGAAGGAGTTGAAAGACCAGTTATTGGGGAAAATTCTTGACCAATGTGGGTAGGTGCGTGATCAACATGAGAAGAGTCATTGCCATGTCTTGTCCCACCAATGTGTTAGATAGCCATGATTTGAGTGGTAGACATCTTCAATGTTTCCCAAATTTACACAATAAGTGCATTTTGGACGTTGTCCTCACCCACGACTACAACTACTGGCCGCCACAACAAGTGGTGGTGAAGGTTCAAATGAAGAATTGGGGGAGATGCAAGGAACAAGCATCATAGATTGGGCTAACCAGGCATATGTTTTGTCCATAGATGGGAGGATCGCACCAACCAAGAGTAGCTATCAGACCACCACAAATCTTAGATGAAGCCCGTTGAGGAAGCATCCAGTAAGGAGATTTTCCCTCTCTTTGTTGACCTCAGCAGAGGTTGTTGGAGAGAAGAAATTCAGCTAGTTTGACAGGGCCTTGATTCCATCATAGTACTTTGACAAGAAACGATCCCCTTGCTTCTCAAAGAAGACTTTTGTCAATGGTGTTGTAGATGTGTAAACAGTTGTTCACAAGAGTAAAGAACTACTTCATTTTGTCCCACAAGTTTCGGTGCACCTATGCTTGAGTGCAACTTTAGGATCCAAGCACCCCAAAAGCTAGGAAAGAATCTTGTTGTTTGTTGTAGTCCATGAGGTTTGGGCTCATTAAGGGCATCCTCAATGATAAACTTGAGTTTAACCTATGATTCTAGGAATGTTTTCACAATATTCATCCAAAGTAGAAAATTATCACCATTGAGTTTGATAACATTAATATGGGGTATATCATTACATATCATGGTAGATGTTGGCTTGGCAACGTCACCCATGATATGACAGTAAAAGTATCAAAATATGGAGCACAACATAGACAGAAGATAAAGGTATTGAAATATAGCATGGTACAAAAAGAAAGTAAATGTCCATAATGTAGCATGATGCAAAAAATAGAAATATTACCAGAACAAAAACTCTATAGAAGGAGGACTAGTACTACTAGAATAGAACTTTGTAGAAAGAGAGAAATGCTACAAGAACAAAACTTGGTAGAAATAGGAGTGGTACTACTAGAATGGATCTCGGTAGGAAAATAGAAAGTAACTCCTAATTAATAGCACAGTAGGATAAAGAACACTAAATCCCCAATTTTTAAGAACCATGTGAATTAATGGAACCACATGGAGAGGAAGAAAAAATAAAGCTTTGCCCCTTTTTGTTTTGGTGTTTAATAATTCAACACATGGTCTTTCGAAACTTCCTTTTGATATGTTTATAGCAACTTTCGATATCTAGAACATTAATGTAAATTGCCCTCATCCAATAATTGCACCAAAGTGCTCATCAGGCCGGTTAAGGATCATCTTAGTTTCACCAAAGTGCTCATCAATGCCATAAAGACAAAATAACATAAAGAGGAACAATTTACAACTTAAGTGTATTACCTTAATCATCATGGAATTTCTCCCTTAATCTTGATAATAACATTACATGATTTATATAAGTCTTTCTTCAATTTCTTAATCATTACATAAGCATAGCATTAGACTAATGAGCATTAGTGATAAGCACAGGACTTTATGATTATATCAATCAACAAGCAAACAATAAAATTTGAGGCATCATCATTATCTTCATCTCATTCATTAACTTGGAATTTAAAGCATAATCTTAAATCATACTTAACATGCAATTCAACCAAGATATATATGCATAATGTCATGACCCGCTTAACTGGAGCAAGGTAGATCCTAACTTATTCTCTTTGTCCTTGAGTCAATCCTAGGTTTCCAGAAATTAACATGATTTATATCATTTATCACTTTAAACACCATCCTAAACCCTAATCTGAGTCTTGTAGGAAAACATGGTTAGGAACTCTTGATTTAGGGTTTGAAAACCTAAAAATCAGCTTCCTCTTTGAAAAAACATTCCAACAAATATGTTTGGGTATTTTTCTGATAAGTCATTGATTTACTGTGAATTTAAGAAAATATGGCCAATCGGATATCAAAGAAAATCCAAATAGGAAAATCAATTATCCAGAGAGTTGTGGGGCCTACCTAGCTGGCCCAATCGAGGGCCGCCAGCTAGGGAACAAACTCATCATTTGTGAAAAGGAGACAAGGGCACTCAAAACCTGAAAATACCCATAGTCGCATAATAGATGAATTAGATTCGTAGGGGAAAAATTGTTAAAACTGTACTTGGAATCTTCATCTTCAAATCAAAGATGACACAGCACATTGTAGTTCAAATTCAAGAACCAAAATCAAAAACACGATGGATTTGTTGCAAACTAACTAGAGGAACCAGTTCTTGGGATCATTGTGGTCTCAAAAAGCGTTGACTCGAGGACTGCGGTGCCACGAACGCCATTGTTCCTAACTCTAGACTATGAGAAATAGAGCATCAGGTCACGGTTTCAATACCATCGAGAAACAAGACATCCCAATTCCAAACAAAAATGGGGAGACAGCTACCGGAGGAAGGCGAAGTCACAACCACTACTTCCTTAGCTAAAGCGTAACTGAACGACCAAGGTGAGGAACTCCAGTGGAAAGCTTGAACTTGGCTATTGGTTATGGAGTTTGGGGCACTTGTGAGACAAACTAGAAAAAGGAAAAACAAGCTGAAGGCCCAGAGATGCTTACTTGGTTGCCAATTTGGTCAGAGACGGCAGAGGAGGCTGAGCTCTCGGTCGACAAACTTCTCGACCGAGACACACTTGGTCAACAATCTCCTCGATCAAGAATGACCCAAGTAGCCATTAGACACAGCAGACAAGGTAGTTGGGAGTTGGAATAGAATGTTATACACTCTTGTTCCAGACAGTCCCTCGGTCGACAAAGACCTCGACCAACTGGGATCTCGGTCGACAATTCCTCGATCGAGACTGTCTCTGTCTGCACTCTTCAGGATAAATTAACTTGTCGTTGCTAAAGCAATTAGTGGATACCTAATGGCTAGTTAAACAGTAAGAACCCCCTAGAAAGTGTCTAGAATGTTCTTAAGCACTCATAGGCCATTCCTATAAATAGGACATGCCTTAGGACACCCAAAATACACTTGTGCAATACTTGAGCATACTACTTGCAATTGGAAATCCGTTTGTGTGAGCAATTGAGCAACTCTAGTACTTGCTAGTCATTTCCTTTGTTCCAAATTTGTTTCCTATAGGCTAGCATCTCCTACCCACTGCACTCACATTTCCATATACATTGGTTAGGAGATCAAAATGCTTGATATAGGAAATCAAGCCTTGTGCTACAAAGGTATTGTAATTTCTATTTTTCCTTCTTGTTCCTTTATATTGTTTGTACTCTCCTTGCTACTCCTAGGGTTGGAGGTTGCGGATTGGAGAGGGTTTGACTTCTTAGGTGGAGAAGGGTCTTCTCATTGGAGAAGGTGGACTTTGGACTACTTCAAGAAGGATGTCTCAACGGGAAGCTACTTCAAGAGGAAGGCTACTTCAAGGGGGAGCTTGAGGTTACTTCAAAGAAGGCTGCTTCAAGGTTGGTGAGACTACTTCTAGGTGGAGGTTGTCCAAAGGGTTTGGTGAAAGTATTTGTAATTTTATGTAACATCCTTGCGAGGTAATAAAATTTAAATACTTTCAAAATCACGGTTGGGTAAGTAACCGGGTAGTGGATTGAATGCCTTAGTATTTGCTAAGGTTGGAACCACTCTAAATCCTTGTCCCCTTATCCAATATCTTTTTGGTTTCTTGTTTGAGTTTAATTATCATTTAAAATATCTATATAACCCTATTCACCCCCCCTAGTGTTTTTCATTTGGTATCAGAGCAGGCTTCAAGGAGCTCTAATCGAGTCTTGAAGAATGAAGGGTGGTGGTGTCTACAACCGCAAGCAAAGGAGAAGCATGGACCAAGCTTCAACAAGTTGTAATTGGTTCTTAGGAACAAAACACACAACATCTAGATGTCCATGGAGGTCAAAGAAGAAAGATGTGCATAAAGAATGCCTTATTGCTATAATAAGTGAAGAATAAGAAGAGGTAAGCCTTTTTTATTTACCTTTTTTTTTGGAAAATTGGGTAAATATATTCCAAAAACCGCCTAAAAGGGGACAAAGTTACAAATCACACCCTCATGTGTGACTACAACCTACTAAGAACTGGTTACAATAGCTCCCAGTTCCTAGCAATAATAGGAGGAATATTAAGATATGATTTAAAAGCAAAATACGTTATCTTGATCTCTAAAGCTAGATGGTTGAAGATGACCACAAAGTCGGAAGCACCACCATTATGCAGCCGTTTATTACGTTCCTCCCAAATGAAGTGGACAGCACCAGTAATGGCCCAAAGCTCCATAGTTCTTGATCGTTTGGACCTGTTTCTGAGGTCCATAAGGCAGCCATGTAAAGAATAAGAAGATCTGATATTGAGTTTGAGTTGAGCACGACCCCATATGTATTTCCAGAATTTATAGCCCTCAAATAAGTGTGCAGTGGAATCATTGTGTTGGCCACAAAGTAAACAAGCAGGAATAGGAGTCCCTGACCAAGAGTTAATCTTTTCGAAGGTAGGAAGAACGTTGGCAAGATCTCTAAAAGAAGTAAGGCTCTATCTAGGATAGTGCTTAGGGATCCAAAGATTCTCAAAGGCCTTTTCAGTAGGACGTTTTTGCCTTGTATTATCCCATAGATCACTGCCTGCCCACATGGAGAAGGAGGGCCAAAGAGAGACTAAATGCCTATGATAAGTAGAGGCGTTATTGAGAGCAGCAACTACGGAAGACCCATATCTTTGAGACATCCAAGTGCTCCATATGCATTGTTGCCGATTGAACTTCTCAATACGACGTAGAGTATGATAGTCAGCAAGTTCATCTAATCTTTTGAGACCAAGACCACCTTCACCACAAGGGTAGGCCAGCCGGGACCAGCAGGAGGGGTGCACCGAACTGCCCCACAAGAAGTCAGAGAGAAGCAGTTCCATACGACGTACGACATCTGGAGGTATGTCTCCCATACGTAACCAGTAGCTAATCAAACTCATGGCACAATGTTTGATAAGGACGAGGCATTCTGCCATTGATATTTTAGATCCAGGCCATCTCTGTATCATGTCTCTAAGTTTGTCAAGGCATTCATGAAAATGACGTCTCCTGAGGTTGCCGCCAGCCAAAGGAAATCCAAGATATTTCGTGGGCCAAGTGCCTTGTTGAATACCCAAGCAATTGAGTAGTGCATCCTTATTACGACAAGAAGTAGATAGGAAGATATGTGTTTTATTAGGATTGCACTTCATACCAGAAACAATACTAAACTCAAGAAGAAGCTTTTTGAGATTGGTAAGACTACGTAGCCGACCCTCGGTGAAGATAAGAACATCATCTGCAAACAGGAGATGGCTAAGCACCCTGGTCCCACTTATAGGATAGCTCTGTATGAGTTTGTTGTCATATGACACCTCAAGACATCTGCTGAATCCTTCCATAGCAAGAGCAAATAGAAGGGGTGATAAGGGATCACCTTGCCGTAAACCATTGGAACTTTTGAAGAAGCCAACCGAAGATCCATTAAGCAAGAGGGAGAAGGATGGAGTCTCCACGCATTGTTTGAGGATGGAGATAAACTTCACACTAAACCCAAAGACAGAAAGACAATCCCATAAATAGGACCAACGAACAGAATCAAAAGCCTTAGTG
The DNA here is from genome assembly GCA_963693085.1 of Alisma plantago-aquatica. NCBI lineage: Eukaryota > Viridiplantae > Streptophyta > Magnoliopsida > Alismatales > Alismataceae > Alisma > Alisma plantago-aquatica. Next base: position 197,893,419 of record OY856412.1, read on the forward strand.
ATATCCAGTTTAATGCAGGCTGCCGAAGGACTGGATTTCCGATTAAATTTAAGTGTGAATTCAGCCGCTAGGAGAGAGCAATCCTAAATTTTCCTGCCTTTGACAAAAGCACCTTGGTAGGGAGAAATGATGTTCAGCAGAAGAGTAGCTAGCCTCCTTGAGATGACTTTAGTAATAATTTTATAAAGCATCAAGCAACAAGATATAGGCCTAAAGTCAGTTGGGGACGAAACAATGTCCTTCTTTGGAATAAGAGCACGAAACACATGGTTGACCTGTCTAACCATGTTACCCCCTTCAAAGATCCGTTGGACAGCCTTAAGAAGATCGTAACATATAAGATTCCAATTTTCCCTGAAAAAATAACCATTGAAGCCATCCGGACCCGGGCTTTTGTGAGGCTCTATGCTCCAAACAGCATCACGGACCTCCAACAAACTCGGAGAAGAGCATAGAATAGTGTTATCATTCCCAGATACAATAGGAGTCCATTCTAGAATACAGGAGGAGCTAGGTGTAACATGAGGCTGATTATATAGTTGCTCAAAGAATTGCACAGTGTCATTTGCAATAGCATCGTTATCCTGCAGAAGATTGTCATTAGAATCAAAATGTTCAGTGATGGAATTAATAGCATCCCTTCTCTTAACAATGGTGTGGTAGACTTTAGTATTTCTGTCACCATTGGAAAGCCAATCCATCCTACTACATTTCCAGAAATAAACTTCCTCATCCTTAAGAAGCCTGTCCAAACTCTCAAGAGTTTGTTTCTCAGCATGGATGAGTTCAGTATCAAGAGGGCATCGTCATAAAATAGTAGAGATGTCGTCAAGCTCCATTCTTTCTCTAGCAATGAGGTTCTTTAGATTAACATAGCATTTTGACCAGGCCTTCAACTTGTCCTTGACATTCTTGAGTTTGTGACAAAATTGAAAGAGAGGATTACCAATAATCTCAGTGTCCCAAGATTCTTTTATAATATCATGGCAGCCTTCCCATTCCAACCAGAAATTGAGAAATCTGAACGGCTTCTTCTTAAAAGAGATAGGTCGCATATTGATGTTTAAAGCACAATGATCAGAATAGTTGCAAGTGATGAACTTAGTCTTTGAATCAGGAAATAAGGATAGCCAATCATCATTAACAAAAGCTCTGTCAAGTTTACAAGCAACCCTTTTAGCAACACCTTGTTTATTATGCCAAGTATAAACCTCCTTACCAATGACAGGTAGTTCGGTGAGACCAGCATTATCTAGAGCAGCATTGAAGGAGCTAAGGATGGAAGAAGGAACCTCCCGACCACCCACCTTTTCTTCTTGCTTCCTAATATTGTTGAAGTCACCAGTGATGAGCCAAGCACTGTCAATGCTAGTAGAAATCCGCTCCAAGGTTGTCCATAGCATAGAGCGTTCAGTCACAGAATTCCTTGCATAGACACCTGTAATATGAGTGATAAGACCACCTTTATTGATGCATTTCATTGTTATTTGTTGATCATCCATGTCCATTACCGTAGTAGTCCAACAAATAGGACTCCATCCAATGAAAACATGCCCATTAGGATCATGAAGATGATTAGAAACCCAAAGCCATCCTTTAGGAAACATACAATCAGCAGTAAGAGACATATAGGATTTGATTTTGGATTTGACAAGAATAGCCATAGTTGCTTTATTCTCAAGAATGGTTCTCCTCACTTCCTTCTTTTTACATGGCTTCCCCGAGCCACGAATGTTGGTCATGAGAAAGGTCATTAATGACCTCAAAAAGCAGATCGGGTCTTGCGAGACCCCTCTCCTTTGGACGTGTTAGAGGTCTTTGTCGACGATGAAGAAGAAATTCCAGTGGAGCGCCTAGCAGCAGCAGAGTCGACAGCATTATCATGCAAGTCAGCAACGTTGGTCATGTATTCTGGTCTGTTAGGAGACATAGCAGTAGATTCTATATTGTTCACTGGACGCTGCTGCGAAGCAGCACTCATGCAGCCTTCAACTCATGAATTAGCAGCCGCTCCATTGGTGTCTACCGTGTCCGCGATCGTCTCATGTCCACCTACTATCGAGGCAGCAACAGGATCAGTCATGTTCTTAGTTGCACCATCAGTAGTCGTGCCAAGGGCACTGCCCGTCGCGGCAACACCGACAGAAGGAGTAGCAGCCCTAGCAGCCGTTTCATCACAGCCAACCCCTGAACCAGAGGCGCCACCACCATCCGCAACGCCATGAAATGCATTAGTACCAGCTGGACTGCCACCTATGCAAATTTCACCATCTTCCAAGGAGGTTGTTTCATCAACAGCCACCGCTTTTCCTTTCTTCCCCACAACTTTCCAAGCTTGCTTAGGTTGAGGAGCAGGTTCATCTGTTATAACAATCGGATTATTTGGGCAATCAGAACCATCGTGACCAAAGATCTTGCAGTCGGAGCATCTTTTTGGTATGTAATCATATTGGATCTTCACCGCCATCGGGTCACACTTTGGCATGTTGACCCAGACCTCCTGAGGTGGTTCCTCATCAGCTTCAAGCTCCACCAGAGCACAAGCTTCACCAAGGGATTTTTTTCCTAGCGATTTGTAATCAATCCTGAGAAGCTTCCCAACGCCACTAGCAACAATACCAACAGCCCTAGGGGACCAGTTACGACCCATGCTAGGGATGTTGATCCAGACCGGTATATTGCTGAAGAGATCTTTCTTTAGGTCATCGCCGATCTTGTAATCTTTAACGATCACCAAGCGATTATCGAACCAGCGGGGGCCACTATTGATGATGTTTCTCTTATCCTCAGCCGAGTTGAAGCGGAGAAGAAAGAACTTGTTTGGTTTAGAGAATAGGTCAAAGCCGCCTTTAGGTTTCCATACACGACGAATCCAGGCAAGAAGATGAAAGTAATATGGGCACTTGCCCATCACGTACAAGATAGTTGTGTGTTCCCAGCATCTCTCCATGGCCTCGTAGGTAGGATCGTCAATGGTGACGAACCTTTTGCCATCAATCTTCTCTGGAGGATCAAACTGGAGTTTTTTGGTTCCTGTCTTGCCAGCCAGAACCTGGTTCCAGGCCTTCCTCAGTTGGTCACACGTTGTCACAGAGCTCAGCGTCGGCGCCCCAATGGCAGGATCAGTCGTCGTCGTAGAAGAAGAAGAGGACCCAGGAGGATCCTTAGTGTCCATGGTGCCAGAACGAGGGGGGAGGACGCCCCTCGCCAGGGGGAGGGAGGGCGCACCTCGGATCGTCCTGGCATCACAGACGGTGCTAGCCCTAGGTGCAATGCAGCGTTACAGTGCAACACAGCATTACGGTGCAACGCAGCGTCTCCGCACGCAGCGCTTCTTTTTTTTTCTTTTTGGGGTCACCTTTTTTTATTTACTTAAAGAAGAGTTAATTGCTAGTCTTCGACAAACACATGAAAAATATATTGAGTGCAAGAAGAAATTAAAGAAATCAAATAAAGTAAATGATGAGTTACATGTTAAACTTCTTGATCTCACATCTAAAAATGAAGATCTCAAAAAGGCTATTGAAGATCATGATATTAAGCTGAAATTAGTAGAAGCAAATTGCAATCTTCTCTCCCTATAAAAGATAAACTTGCAAACTCAAGTAACTGATCTTCAAAAACAACCTATTTTGTGTACACATCTAGATTATGATACTATCGTGAAAGAAATAGATTACTTATTATCTAATCTAGATCAAGCAAAGTTAGATATCAAGAAGAGAATGGATAAGATTGCTAAGTTACAACAAGAAGTTAGTAGCTTAAGTAACAATGGTATTCTTGATAAAATCTTAAATGATTCTTACCTTCAAATTGGAAGGAGAGGACTAGGTTACAAGCCTAAAGGAAAATCTTATCGAAAACCTAGTAGGGTAAGGACACAAGTACCAAAGACCCAATCTATGTATGTACCTAGAGGCAAATATACATATGTATCCAAGAACAATCTAGATCAAACTCATAAAAAGAGAAATGAGATTGATTCTATATGTTGTCATTATTGTTTGCGTCTTGCACATTATTCCTTCTCATGTCCTTACAAGAAAAAGGATGTGGAGTTGGTATGGGTTCCAAAACCCCAAAATAAATGAATGAAATTAAGTTGAGATATGACCAAAGACTCTAAGTTGTATATCTTTATGTCTATCTCAACTTAACATAGTAACAAATTGATTCAAATTTCTAATTTGAAAATACACATTTTATATAAACCTGCAGAGACACATCCTTAATAAACTTGTTTGGGTTATCAAAACCTAGAGATTCGAATATGATTAGTTGAGATTTGACCTAAATATTACTTTGATATTTAATGTTTTATCTCAACTAAACTGAACTTTTAAATTGCATAATTGAATTGGAAGTCATCTATGTTTTACTTGGAAACAAATTACTGAAAACAATTCAGAAACAGTACAGAAACAATCTCGGTCGACAAAATCTTCGACCGAGACTATGTCGGTTGAGAAATTAGTCGACCGATAAGGCTTCTGCTTTAAATCTATATTTTTCTGGAGAAACAGTAACATTTTTGGTTGACTAAGTTGTTGACTGAGACAATGTCGGTCGAGAACTTTGTCGACCGAGTAAAACTTTGGCAGAACTGTTTAAATAAAAATAAGACACTTAAAATACAATCAACTTAAGCATGTAATGAAATTTAGATATTCTTGTGCTTTAAATATTTGAATGACCCAAATCAAAAGGAATAATATATGAGCATCAAAACTTAATACATCTCATGATTAAATTGTATCTATCAAGAAGAAGATTGATTCTACTTAAGTTGCTGCAAATAATGTTGCTTATAAAGAAAAATGATGCTAATTGAAAATATATACTCTTACTGTAAGTAGACGCACTTGATTGCAAAAATAAGTCATAGATCTTGAAAACAAACCTCTCGAGCATATTAATAGTTTGCATCATTACAATGACATCCCTATTGAACTTTATGTGAACTACAACTTGTGAAATTCTGATTTTTATGCAAATTGAAATTGATTACGTTGAGAATTCAAATGTTATCAAATTTCAATTACTACTATCTTGAAAAAAGAAGATTAAGCATAAATGGTCTATCGTAAAATTTTCATTAAAATGATAAATATAACTTGAAAATCAAAAAGAATAAATATCATTGTGACACCTAAATGGATATGCACTAACCAAGTTAAGATGTGATCAACAATCTTGATTTGAACAACTTTATATCTATCTCAACTTCACACAATAGATTAACAAATGAATGAAAGTAATTCAACACATAAACTAGAACATACAGATTGCTGAATAAAATCTACAGAAACATTCTCGGTCGAGAAATAGTTCGATCGAAAATAATTCGGTCGATAAATTGTTCGACCGAACAAGAGTCTGGAAAACATATTCAACTATTTCTTATTTGCTATCAATTCAGCAATAATAAAAATCGATTTAATCAAGAATAACAATTCTTGGAGACCATCTTTTAATCAAGACATATTGATCTTTTGCATCATAAATTGTTGAATGAAGGTATAACCTTATGAATATGAAATCCTTAAACTTATTGCAAAAGTGATATTGAACATACTTTCTTCATTGATTGAAAAAGTTTATTAAGCATGTTCATTTAGATAGTTTGTCTTAAATTTGAACATTATGAACCATGTTGATTTTACTATTCTATCATTCACATGGTTTATCCTAAGTATTCCTTGGTCTATCTATATAGGAACCATGTGTATTGAAACTTAGTTTAAATGATCATGATCATTGTATTTCATGAAATTATATGCTTCTATCTTGATCATTGTATTGTGGATATGCTTCTACTGTTCTATCATAATCATTGTACCATGATCATTGTGTTTCATTTTTACTTGGTTTGTCTAAAATAATCTTTGATCTATATATACAAACCATAAATGGATGATCATTGTGATTCAACACATTACAAATATAGATGATGCTATCATTGAAAATGCCATTTTGCATAACAGTAAAACTCTATGGCATAAATGCATCTTGACATAATAGATAATGATTATTTTGTGAATGGCTTGTGATAAATGAATGATGATGCTATGACAAGCCAAACAAGAACAAGAATATTAGTGTTTTATCTATTTGTTTTTTCTAAGAAATCAAAAGCAAAATCTTGACTTTAAGATATTAATCTTGCTTTCAAGGATATATGTTTCTAAAGAATATTATGATTAATCTGGAAATAAGGGTACAAGAAGAAATGGGATTTGATATTTATGTACCCATAGCAAAGCTTAGGAGACATCATTCAAAATGACTGTAAAACATACATTCTAGGAAAATCAAGGACAAAGACTTCATTGTGATGCCTATATTAAGTTATTTAATTGATAAAAGGTCTTCATAATAGATATCACTCAAAGTGCTTCAAATTGATATTCATTTAATCAAGTTACCTGCAGAGATTATACTTCACATATGAGTGTTTAAACTGTAAATCTGCAGGAAATGCCTCTTCGTCGAAATAAAATTCGACCAAGGGGCGCTATGGTCAAAGTCAAGGTCGACCTAAAATAAGCTTGACAAAATGCTCAAGTGTAAATCATTTCCTTGCACTAATCTTAATATATTGAAAACAAGATTTTAGTGCATAGCTCTCATAAAAGGTTAACTTATTATGATCAAATACTTATTGTGACCTTAGAATCCTTAAAATATCTTGATTATAAGATTAAGGGGGAGCTCAGAAAAACTATCTTGATTATAAAATTAAGAAGGAGCTTACAAAACTTTGTAAACACCATAAAGAAAATTTGAAACAAGTTATGACCTTAGTATTTTTAAGGTAATCTTGGCTATGAAAAGGAGCCTACAATATTCATGAATGTGATATATATCTTGTTCTTAATGGAATTCTCTAAACAAATTGGGGCTTAACATCATGTGTATTTGGTTAGCGATATATTCATGAAATCTAAGCTTAAAGGATTCTCATGTCATTCATGTATGAATATAAGCTTAACATCCCTTGTAAAATGATTGAGAAATAAATTGTGGCTAAATTTGACAATAAGGGGTTTTGCATCCCTTGCTTTTAAAACTAAATATCTTATTAAGGGGGAGCATCTAATTATCAAATTTAGGGGGAGTAGTATAAGTCATACTTAATGATTATCTTGGTCATCTTTTTGAAATGACATAGGGGGAGAAATAATATAAAATCAAAAATATAAAATACAATGAGTTTCATAATCATTCGTCCAGCACACACTTGCAAACAAGAGAATGGATACAAAAGGTAAACTTCAGGTATGAAACTCATATGATTTACATTTCCTTATTTTATATTTTGGAAATGTTTGTCATCTTCAAAAAGGGGGAGATTGTTGACTAAATTGGACATTATTATAATCCCTTTGTTTTAATGATGACAAACATTTCATCCTTGTGGATCTAACGTGCTACTTGAGTGTTGCAGGAACTAGGTGGATGACACAACTTGGAAGATCTATATGCTCAAAATGCTTTAATTCGTGATTGTAATCAAATGTAAAAACTTGTACAAGTATATAATGTACAAGTACTTAGATATCATGTAAATCAAGTGTTTAGATCTTCCCTAGCCAATCACAACACTTAGATAAGTCATCCCCTACAATAGTGTCACAACTGCACACTGATACACACACTTAGTACATAGTTTAAAACATTGAAACAGAGTCATTCTCGGTCGACAAACTTCTCGACCGAGACACACTCAGTCGACAATCTCCTCGACCGAGAATGACCCAAGTAGTCATTAGATACAACAGACAAGGTAGTTGGTAGTTGGAATAGAACATTATACACTCTTGCTCCAGACAGTCCCTCGGTCGACAAAGACCTCGACCGACTGGGATCTCAGTCGACAATTCCTTGACCGAGACTATCTCTGTTAGCACTTTTCAGGATAAATTAACTAGTCATTGCTAAAGCAATTAGTGGATACCTAACAGCTAGTTAAGCACTAAGAACCCCCTAGAAAGTGTCTAGAACGTCCTTAAGCACTCATAGGCCATTCCTATAAATAGGACATGCCTTAGGACACTCAAAATACACTTGTGCAATACTTGAGCATACTACTTGCAATTGGAAATCCATTTCTGTGAGCAATTGAGCAACTCTAGTACTTGCTACTCATTTCCTTTGCTCCAAATTCGTGTCCTACATGCTAGCATCTCCTACCCACTGCACTCACATTTCCATATACATTGGTTAGGAGATCAAAACGCTTGATGTAGGAAATCAAGCCTTGTGCTACAACGGTATTGTAATTTCTATTTTTCCTTCTTGTTCCTTTATATTGTTTGTACTCTCCTTGCTACTCCTAGGGTTGGAGGTTGCAGATTGGAGAGGGCTTGATTTCACAGGTGGAGAAGGGTCTTCTCGGTGGAGAAGGTGGACTTTGGACTACTTCAAGAAGGTTGTCTCAACGGGAAGCTACTTCAAGAGGAAGGCTACTTCAAGGGGGAGCTTGAGGTTACTTCAAGGAAGGCTGCTTCGAGGTTGGTGAGACTACTTATAGGTGAAGGATGTCCAAAGGGTTTGGTGAAAGTATTTGTAATTTTATGTAACATCCTTGCGAGGTAATAAAATTTAAATACTTTTCAAATCTTGGTTGGATAAGCAACCGGGTAGTGGATTGACTGCCTTAGTATTTGCTAAGGTTGGAACCACTCTAAATCCTTGTCCCCTTATCCAATATCTTTTTGGTTGCTTTCTTGAGTTTAATTATCATTTAAAATCTCTATAAAACCCTATTCACCCCCCCTCTAGTGTTTTTTCACTTCTCTGTCATGTGTCGCTTATCATAATCATAACCATACTTATGTAGGATCCTAAACTTCATTGCATATTATGTCACCGACCTGAGCTAGATTGGAAAACTCTAGCTCCTTCTTCTCTATCATGGCTTCAGACACATAGTGCTCCTAGAAGGGTTCAACAAATGCTTCCCATTTGAGTGCAGGTGCATCATCCGCTCTTGAGTTGAGGAAGTTCTCCCACCATGTACGGGCTTCTTCCTTCAGCATGTGGGTGGGAAAGCGAACCCTAGACTTTTGAGGGAAGTCCAGGTCATAAAAATAATGCTCCATGCTCATAATCCATTCTTCTCCCTTGGTGACGACATCATCCTCTCCTTCTCTAGCAAAGGAGTCAGGCATGATCTTCAAGAAGTCCACCAAGGTCAGCTCATGGTGTCTGGGTTGACATTGTCCTTGTCCTAGGGCATTGGTGAGCAGTTGCACTAAGTCTTCCAAGGTTGCCTTAGGGTTCCTTCTTGATCCACTTCCCTTACTAGAAGAGCTAGCACCATCTTCCTTATCCTTTCCCTTGTCAGACTTCTTAGGAGACATCTAGAAAAACAAGGTATACCTAAGGTTAGAACATGTGAATCTTTAGCTTAGTGGCCATGTACTCATTGCTATGATACTATATTGTAACGCCCCTCCAAGCACATATAGGACAGTGGAAGCAAACCCCATGTTTTCCATAACATGGGTCACTTGGCTCGGAGGAACACTACAAAATATGATAAACATTGCAATAAGATTAATGAAACACTTTGCATTAACTCAAAATATAGATTCATACATTGCTCTTTAGAAGGAAAAAAAACATAAACTATCTCATCTTATATCAAAACCTAATACATGTAGGCTAAGCAAATCTAAAGCACGGAAAGATAAACTAGACTAAAGGATCTACTGAGTGGTAGATGGCACCCCACCAAGCTAAAGTCTCCTTGATCAGCTACACTTGAAGCCTCACTTCAATTCCCTCTTGCTCCTTGATCTAGGTACATCTCATCCCATGTCCATGCAAAATAAAGCAACAACATCAGTAAGCGGCATTATGCATGCTATAAGAATTGAAATAAGCATATACTTGAACTGAAATAACTTGACATGGCTTAACATTAAGAATTATCATTACACTTTATTACATCAATGAATTAAGAAACACTACTATATGTGTTCTCTCCATCATTGCTCACATGGGGCACATCATGCTCAGAAATCCCATCATTGCTAGGAAGCCCATAACGACCATAAAGGTCCATCATTGCGAGAAACATATAATAAGTTACTTAATTCTCTCAACTTAATCATTAACATCATTGTTCTTATCTTGCCATAAATGCAAATTGTCCTCATCCAATAATTCCACCAAAGTGCTCATCAGGCCGGTTTAGGCCCATCTTAGTTTCACCAAAGTGCTCATCAATGCCATAAAAACAAAATAACTTAAAGAGGAACAATTTACAACTTAAGTGTTTTACCTTTATCATCATGGATTTCTCCCTCTTAATCTTGACATTAACATTACATGATTTATATAAGTCGTTCTTTAATTTATTAATCATTACATAAGCATAGCATTAGACTAATGAGCATCAGTGATAAGCATAGGACTTTATGATTATTTCAATAAACAAGCAAATAATCAAATTTGAGGCATCATCATTATCTTAATCTCATTCATTAACTAGGATTTTAAAGCATAATCTTAAATCATACTTAACATGCAATTCATCCAAGATGTATATGCCTAATGGAATGACCCACTTACCTGGAGAATGGTAGATCCTAACTTATTCTATATGTCCTTGAGTCAATCCTAGGTTTCTTGAAATTAACATGATTTATATCATTTATCACTTTGAACACCATCCTAAACCCTAATCAGAGTCTTCTAGGAAACATGGTCAGGAACTCTCGATTTAGGGTTTGAAAACCTGAAAACCAGCTTCCTCTTTGAAAAATCTTTCCAACGAATATTTTTGGGTATTTTTCTGATAAGCTGTTGATTTACTGTGAATTTAGGAAAATTTGGCTAATCAGATATCAAAGAAAATCCAAATAGGAAAATCAATTATCCAAAGAGTTGTGGGCCCTTCCTAGCTGGCCCAATCGGGGGCCGCCAACTAGAGAACAAACTCATCGTTTGTAAAAGGGAGACAAGGGTGCTTAAAAACCAAAAATACCCACGGTCACGCAATAGATGAATTAGATTTGCAGGGGCAAAACCAGTAAAACCCTACCTGGCATCTTCATCTTCAAATAGAAGATGACACAATGCACTATAGTTCGAATCCAAAAACCAAAATCGAAAACGTGATGGAGTCATTGTGAAATAACTAGAGGAACCAGTTCTTGGGGTCATTGCGGTCTCAAAGAGCATTGACTCGAGGCCTGCAGTGCCAGGAACGCCATTGTTCCTAACTCTAGACCATGAGAAATAGAGCATCTGGTTTCAGTTTCAAGACCATCGAGAAATAAGGCATCCCAATTCCAAACAAGAATGGGGAGACAGCTACCAGAGGACGGCGAAGTCAAAGCCACCACTTCCTTGGCTAAAGTGTAACTAAACGACTAAGGTGAGGAACGTCAGTGGAAAGCTTGAACTGGGCTATAGGTTATGGAGTTTGGGGCACTTGCGAGACAAACTAGAAAAAGGAAACACATGTTGAAGGTCCAGAGATGCTTACTTGGTTGCCAATTTTGTTGGATATGGTAGAGGAGGCTGATCATTCAAGGTGTGTGCCAAATATAAGGATCGAATCCGTCAGCATGACTCATAGCACAAAAGATCAAATTGAAAGGAGAGGGGAGAATTCTGGGGTTCGACGGTCGCTTTTAGCCTTATGTGTATATGTTTGGGGAGTCAGGAAGATAACTTGTAAGTCCTGGAGGCGAGAGGAGTTTTCTCCCTAAAGGGCATTTCATCATTAGGGCACAGAGTCCCTTCGAACCCAGGCTCATTTGATTCGGGTCGACGTTGCGATCTCAACCGTGAAGAAATCAACTAAAATGGGACACTGGGTGGGGGGCAAGTGGGGTCGGATAAGGAGTCAGGCCCTGGTTGCCTGATTTCGGTCTCCTACTGAAGGTAGGAGATGATCATGCATCCCTACGATAAAAAAATAATGGTTGGGAGTGACTCCCCTTAATACAGTCGCACGTGACATTTAAATAAATGGAAACTTAGGCGGATAAATCAAATTATCAAAACATAATTAACCCAAACTATATGTTAACTTCCCTAATGGATTTGAAGGGTCAAATGAAGCCCTATTGACTCCAAATTTGAACCACAAGCTAATTAGGACCTCTAGAATATCCCTATCCAATTAGATTTAGGTTTTCATTAACTTTTGTTTATTAACCTCATATAAGTTGCTATTTAATGCATATATTATTAAACAGTGACATGGATGAAATTATCCTTTATTTAATGAGTTGTTTAAGACAAAATTTGATGTTAGGAGAATATTTCAGCATATCTGGGACTTATAGGTCACATTACATTCTATTTTTTAGCTAAAATCTTAACCTTGCAAATTAGGGTTTCAGATTAAGATACATTAATCGGTTTAAGATTTTGAGGATGTTACAATTCTACCCACCTTAAATAATTTTTTTCTTATACCACTACCCACCTTAGGGTTTTCCATATTCCCATAACATCATAACTTATTATTCAAAAACTCATGACTATACACATATATGGTCTACAGATAAAGTCAAAATCTAATTAGAGTTTCGGATTAAGATACATTAATCGGTTTAGGATTTTGAGGATGTTACAGACCAACTAATCAAATACATCAACACTCACCTTGGAACAGTTTATGTTTGTGGTGTTAAATATGACACACTATTTAAAAGGAAAGAAACTCTCTCACTGATAATTTCTTTAAATGAAACATATTTTTCTTCTTTGTTCTTTTGATCATCCACTTGGATGCTTTGATAACCTCCTTTTGAAAATTATGGGGCATGGTTCAAGCAATTAATTTTGATCCATCTTGTTTTATATTGTATGGTTTTCATTGCCAAAAACTATTCTAGAATTTTAATGGTCTCATGAACTAAGTCAAAATGGAAAAGTATATGAGTTCTTGGAAGAGAAACCCTAGAACTAGTTAGGATAGAAATCATAAATCATAGTTTTGACAATGATGAATAGGATGATTTGGCTTATCTAAACTTTTAGCGGACCTACACTCTTTACTCATTTAGATTGTGGGTTTGTTTTACCTAATACTAACTAGACGCTAGGGTTGTTTCGTGACATGACAACTTTTCTAGCTACGTTCCTCTTGTTGGTGGCATGACCTATGTACATTGAAAACACACCTGGTAAACACAAATAAAATAATTACATGCAACTTTTCATTTGTTACAATGAGTTCTTGCCAATAACCATGTAACACTTATATCTTTAAGAGTTGTTTTCACTTATTAGGATAAACATTTTTAAGGGGTGGAGAGTAGTCATATGGTAGTGTAAGGATGGTGATAGTTTGACGAAAAAAATCCTTTTATGGGGTGGATTGTTGTAAAATGTTGAAACCACCCTTCCTTTTCCCATAATTTCTAATTTATCTAAATTAGGATTCAATGGTATAGTTCTTGTGTTAACCCCAAACATAATACAAAAATACCCTGACACGGGCATATGATGGGTTTAGATGACTTGGATATTTTTGACTTAATAGACACATTGGATATGTTATAATGTAAAAGATAGGTCCTTTGTCACTCTTAACCTTAACTGGGTGTGAATCACGACCAGGAAGTGCTTAATTGGATCATATAAATGAATACAACATGATTGGACATCTGCATAATAAACTTTCGTTCTTCTAAATTAAAAAACTAATACACAAAATCTTGATAATGAATTAATAAAGTGTGAAATGTAATGTGGATATCCATATAATTATATTAATCATACAAGTTTCTTACAATAAGTGGTACAATAATATCACCACTTATGCCACTCTCAACTATAAGTTTAATGGCATATAAATAGAAGGAACATCTTCTCCTAATATAATGTTAGGAACCACACTAATAGTCACAAAAAGATATATTGAATAATGGAGAACCGTTTTTGGGAGATAAAATATCACGATATCTCTTTAATAGGGAAATTTGCATGAAACAGTGGAAGTGGTTGCATGTAATGGTTAAGGAACATCATTAATTTATGATAAACCTAAAAATAAGTAATCTCAATATAATATTCATAAATATATTAATTTGGTGATCAAATATGGATATAACCTCTTCCAACCTTAATCAATTAGATAACCTAATAGATGAGAAAAAAGTTAAGTAATGTAAGAATCAGAATCCTAATGTTTTTATTGACTTAGAGGCTAAGTTCCACATTAATTGAATTACACTAGATTCCTTATTTCATTTAGGAAATAAAATATATGATAAACTCTAAAAAATAAAAAAATACATAATCGATATCCCAAAAACTTGGCAAAATCGTATTCTACATGCCTTAATGAGCCTATATTTGAATTTCACTTTATTTGAACCTTGTTTCAGCCCTAAACTTATTTTTGAAAGAAAAATATCATCAAATACACAAGAAATTAATTATTTGATATATTTAATTTAATTCCTAAAGTTTCTATTTAAACTGCTTGCCATGCCTATTTTTCTTTGCTTTCTGCACTTTTACTATTCAGTAATTATTTGTTGCCTTTGTTTCCTGATTCAACAATGCACACATCATCTCCTTCCTCCCACCTTTCCTTATTTTCTCCCACAAAATATATCTCCTCTATCAATCTCTCTCTTTCCCTCTCCTTTCTTCCTTTTTCTTCTCCAACATTCCCTTTGTAATCCCCTCACTTTTCTGCATCCTTTGATCCTAGGTTTTTTAGGGTTTGGTAACCCATATTATCTTATTGGCTTCCAACCTATTCCCTTCCCCTATTTCTCTTCCCATCTCATCTCTTTCCATGCCCATAACCCTTAAACCTCATAAATATCTATCCCCTGATCATCCCTAGAACCATAGGAATCAAATTTAGAATTTTTAGTGCAATGAATTTGCCTCCCCCACACTCCAAATATCAAGTACCTTCATTGGCTACCTATATTTCTACCCAGTGTCCAATATTGTTACGACCACTGGAGATTATGCAAACCTCTCCACTCGGTCCCATGATGCTTCCCCTATTGCTAAATTTGACCCTTCTTGTTGTAATGTAAAAAAAACATTTTTCTCTTATCTCCTACAGTTTATGGCCTTTGGTTTTCTCTAATGTTGCACCACATCCAATTTTCTTTGAAGCTTCACTTTGTTCAGCATGTTTTCGATCTCTATTGCGCCTGCTTCCATGGTGAAGCAAAGACTTTATGGTTCTGTCGACCAAGTAGCCTGAGCCAAGAGATGTTGGATTCAACCCGACTCAAGGAACTTGTTTCATCTATCGACTGCTCACGAGCTTCACCATGACTTGATTCCAAATCGAAAGATCATCATTTGAATGGCTCGCAATCATAATGGGTAGATACGTCTTTTTTTACGATGTCCTTCTAAGTGGCTCACACCTAACTGTGTAGGGCCTGTGCCATGTGGCCGACTATTATAGGTACATCTCAGTGTGTGGTGGTTGATGTGTAAGGTGTTTAGATTTTTGGTTTATCGCTTTTGAAATTTTTGATTGGTTAGTATTTCTGAAATTCATATGTAATAACGAGTACATCATAAAAATAAAAAATGCTATTAAATTGAGAAAATACAACCTACAACATTGTATGATTTTGATGACCACATTTATTAATAATAAAAAGATGATTTTTAGAGTTTATGAATTTAGTAGTATGATATAAAATTTCAACATTATTTGGGGCGTAGATCTACCAAGTGATGCAGTTAATAATGAATCTGCACACGGCCTACCAAAATGGGTATGAATGGTTTGATCCTCATGACAAAGCAAGCATGAAGTCTAAGAAGATGTTATCCATTACGGATGTGGTTATGCTACTAATGGAGTTAACCCCTTGGGTCTATTTTTGAGTGACAACCAATTATGTGCATATCTATCTTTTTATACCCTTAAACTTATTACCTGGCATATGTATCATCACAACATTGTGAAAATGTTTATTATGTTATTAGTAATAAAAAATAAATATCGATATCTTAGTTAGATGTTCGTCTAAAGTAAATTACAAAGAAACTAAAAATTACAATATGATCTGGAAACTTCATGTTCATATGTTCTTGAATAAGTGAATTGTACTGATTTATGCATAGTAATTTAATAAATCCAATAAAAGACACTTCAAATGACAAAGAACTGGAGACTTTATTTCAAGAGATATACATTTCTTAATGTGTTTTAAATAGATTGTTGGTTAATATAGTTATATATGTAATAATATGAGTACTAAAATTTTAAGTCTAAGTTTACCTCATAGAAAAATTATGTCAACTTTCTTGGTCCGACCCATTCTATACAAATAATATGATCAATTTTCAGGTAAAGTATTTGGGTTGAGACATGCAAGAATCAATGTAGTCTAGTTTGATGCTCAAATTATATACATAAACCCGTACGAATCTTCGCATTTAGTAATTGAAAATAAGGGTCAATATGTAATTATCATATAATATCATAAATTACATCCCCTTCCTCTATAACATTCTCATATAGTACATCATATGATGGAATATCTGTGAATGTACGTGTTATTATCATAAATTGCATCCCACCCCCTATTATAGAAGGACCTATATGTAATTATAAAAAATAACATGACATATTTTGTGCCATAGCCTCAATGGCTCTTGTTGTTGATATGGATAGAATAGAATGGTATAATCCATAATTATAAAATAAATATCATGAATTACATCCTAGCCTCTCCACAACTTTTCATATATAGTATGAACACCTAAAGTTATCTATAATTATAAAAGTTGTTACCACAATTGTATCCCACTCTCTCATAACATATTTAGAGGCATATCTATCATCAAAAAAATAACATTATAGATTGCATGCCACTCCCCCCTACGGCTCTTCTTCAACAACATAGATATCAAGTGTCATGTCAGCTATAGACCCTGATTAGTTTGTATTGACTATCTCTATATATAGTTCCAAATGTTCTTTTTGACCACTTAATGATTGGTTTTATGTTAGCAAAAACCGCGAGTTGCAGTTAATTATGTGGAGTTCTGCAAGTGTATGTAAAATGTAATTCCGGAGTATTGAAACGTTTAAAAAAGAGTATAGATTTTTACTAACGACATAGTCAACATATCTTTTCTCAACGTCAACAATGAATATACATGTGTATTGCCACATTTCCTAATAATATAAAAGATAGTAATGGACAATATGTAGGAACGTTTACATCCACACCTGCAATGAATTTGTCCATATAAAAAGTCACAAAGCTTAAATTCTTAAAAATGAACTCAATTTCTTTTGAGTTAGAAGAGACATTAGTCTCCCCCTCCCTCAAAGAACATGTCAGAACCCGGATGACTACAAGGGTGGTAAATATTGTGCACAACGGGACTCAATTTCTCATAAATGGGTTTGTTATAAATTATTGCTTACGACAAACTACTCGTTAGTCGGAATCCAAGGAACGTGCTTAGGTCAACAAGTGGAACTGTGGTAGACAATTTTCCAAAAATCAAAATAGAAAATTGGAAATAGTCGTATTTCCATTTATGATATGTCGAAGTTGGCAAAAACTGTATCAAATGATAGATCAACAACAGGTGGATTCGCTTAGGAGCAGTCATATCTTCATTTTTCATACATCAAAGTTAACATGTGATAGGATGTGTCATTGTCAGTGCTCTACTAATCTAGGACTGCCATTGGTCCAAATGGCTTCACTGTGTTACCAAGCACCAAGCCAAGGGTATGGCGAAAACAGTTAAAAACCGGCGTCTCTAACGTACATGCGCCCCTATTTCCCAAACGAACAGGACAAATAGATCCCGGACATGAAAACAAATTGGATTGGTGGCAAAAACACACATGCAAGGCTGGCTGTCTCGGCTTCAAATCCTGCCGTGCAATTATTGGCTACCCACCATGATTGCTGATCGTTCGAGTTTTCATTTCTTGTTGTTGAAGAGAATGACGTTGGAAGCAAAAGTGACGGCTTGAGACTCTTATTCGCTTCTATCATTCAAACTCTCCTCCATCACATCCGGACAACGAGTATGCCCACTAGCATAATTTGTAAAAAAAATTCCTGGAAAACTCCATGGCTTTAGAGGAAATCTCAGATAACTCCCTGTGTTATTGGAAATCTTAGGAAACCCCCTCCACCCATTCCTAATGATACGCCTCCGTTCAACTTGACGGCATCCTCTTTTCTTGTTCTTTGGTTCTTTCTAATATTCGTGTAGTTTATTCAGTGATTTGCTTGTAGTTTCTTGTTGTGTTTTTTTATTTTCATAAAATATTAAAACTTTATTTTTACAAAAAAACAAACTTTTGGACAACAAGAAAAGGAAATTTAGCCCGTTGAGGTCAGAAACATATCATGCATTATGGTCGAATTTAGATGGACCTGTAAACCCAAATTGTCTATAAAATATTTGACATGGACCTAATCCCGACTTGATAATATATAATTTTATAATGGGTTTTAATTTAAGTTTTATTTTCTTATAGAATGGCTACCTCGCCTTTGGCATGCTTAGTCCTGCAGTGGTCCAGAGATTGAGTGTCATATGATGATTTGTATTTATGCAACCCCAACGGTATTATTGTTCCTCATTTCTTGAAGCATTCTTGTATGCTCTAACAAACACCCATTGGTCCTTAAATTTGCTATTTTTTTGTATGTATGCAATACTAGGGTCTTGTTTGTAGATGATAGCAGCTACAATAAGTACAAAAAAACAATATAAAAAAAATAAAATTTGGCCCAAACTTTTACAACTGATATTTGATATATAAAATTAGAATTGAATATCACTTTTTCCTAAAATTCAAATATGAATCTCAAGCAGATGCTTTACATTTAATCTCTATTAACAATTACTTGGACCAATACAAAATATGACATCTTCTTAAATAATGTATTAGTGCCGGATTTTAATAATGTGTATAACTCAGAGTAATGCATTTTAAGCTAAGGCTTGGTATATGTTAAATATTTTACAAACAACATTGGTTCATTGGTCCGGATTGGGCTGCTTACATAATCTGGATATTTTCTTTATCGAAATCGAGTAGTTTTTTTGTAATGTAGGACAATTCCTGAGAAAAATCCATCTTGGTGACCCTATGCCGACAGTGTAAATGTCGCCGCTCTTCAGCTACTCGCACACAGGGGTACATTTACACTCACATGGTGGACCACCTCACATGACAAGGTCATCTTTATTCTCAGACATGTCGTCGAGTGTTGGTCCTAGTTCTTTCACTATGGAGCTCGTTAGTCCACAATGCAAGCTGATGTGTCACTGAAAGTTTTTCCCCATAGTGATATTTAATGAGAATTAAAAGAAAAACATAAATCAAAATCTAAAAAAATACTAAATAAATTAAATAAATGATGTAGAGGGATATTGAAAAAAAAATAAAAATAAACAGAGGAAGCCATCAAATTGAACGGTGGGTACCTGGCAGGAATTGGTAGAGGGATTTTCCAAGGATTTGTGAATATACAAGGGATTATTTGAGATTTTCCCAAAATAGAAAAAAAATCTAATTTGTAACCATACTTTACATGCTAACTTAGTTTTGCACCTTCTTCTCCCCTTTGCTTCATGACATTTATCCAAAACCCAATTGTATTCAAAATGAACAAGTTCCCTAAACAAAATAACAGAAGGACAATCAAAAGTCATTCGAACTCATGAACTCAGATTTATTTGATCCAAAAATCTGGTCTATTTAGTTTTACATTCTAAGTTTGTTCCAAATTTAATATTGTATGTCTGAATTTAAAGCAAGTCTGTTTATAACCATCGTTTATTAACCAGATTTGATTTTTTGAGACCGCTAGACAATTCAAAATAATGATTTACCTTGCACTCATCCAGACAATAATCACGATGATTACACAATGAACTTTGATTCTTTTGTTGGTATTATATTTCCTCTAGTAAAAGCAAATAATATTAGGTTTTGTAATTGATTTGTCTTTACATGATAGTCATACTTGAATTGGTTTTCATATAATAAAAATTGTGACAAACATATGTGGCATTTCATCATAATTTTTATAAAAATCCATAAGTCCAAATCCAAGTTTGGTCTGGATTTAGAACTTTAAAACTGGGTCATTTCCACGTTTAAAGGTTTGAATAAAATTTGTGTTTGGGTCCAAGTCTGGGTTTGACAAACTAGGTTTCCATTTCGAACCCTGAACTGACCCGAACTTGATATTTTGACACCCTAACCATTGGCCACTGATCAAGTACTTGATAAAACCACATAGAGCGTAGGTTATGTTTTGTAGTTTATATAAATACACATGTCTGACTAAAAAGGATATCACAATTGGATAACTCTAATGCTCTCCATGGACATGGATTCAAACTACATAGACAAACATTTTTTGAATCATCGCCCTCCCAGGAGGTTGGCCTCCATCACAAGCTTGGGAGATAGGGAGAAATCTCTCACTTAATCTAGAAAAAAACACACCTCACCCCCTCATGAGAAAGAACATTTTAAAATATTTTTTCTATTTTTCTTTTTAATATGTATTTGTCATTATAATTTCAACAAAGCATAACAATGTTTACCCTAATTGCATTCATTTGTTATTGTGATTATTTACTATCATTCTCAATTTTCTTTGAAGACTTTAAATTCTTTGATATATCAAAAACGTGTACCTTATATTCAATGGTAAGTATCAAATCATGTACTCTTTAAGTGAATTACACAAAATATATTTAGTCAAGTATACTATGTGTCTAATCAAACATGAGAGTTATTCCACAAAATATGCTATTACAACATATACTCGAGTATAACCATTCTATCAAAAAGTACTTCTTACCTAATATTATACCTTTGATACTCAATGGATTGCTTCATAACAAAATATATTCTTTGTATTCACATATTTATCTTTAGATATTTAGCTGATTAAAGATGTCTCTTCAATTCCCTTACAGGAGTCCAATGAAATTATTCAACATGAATATGATTGTCTAAACATTCATATTCATCCTTTAGCTTGGAAGAATTTCTCTACCTATTGTCCTAGTATATGATGCCTCATAATCACATCTAAGAAATAAAGCCATTATGTTCAATTATTGTGTTTGATTTTAATGTTATCTTGTGATCTACATATTGTGCTTGTGTTGTTGTTGCTATTTGATCACCACCATGAGTAATTACATATGTTCTTCATTTATTCATACACATTGTTGGGCCTATTAGTGGTTGGTGATCTCATCAATTTATTTCTCGAGCGATGTATAAAATCCACAGCCTTCTCGACCATGACCACTTGCTAACACTAGGAGATAAGTATTGATCCTTGAGAGGTGATCAGATATGGCAGGCAGAATGTCAGCTAGTGTAATATACTGAAAGTTGGGTACCGAATAATCTATGTCAATATATAATTTTAATTTTCCTCAGCTTGAGATCAATTGCAAAGTGATCCTTCATCCCAACTCTCAATTGGATATTTTGATCAAATTATCATGTTTTGTTGGACTAGGTAGTCTCAACTTGTCTAGTATATATATGAGTTCATCCTCACTTTAAAAATATTTACTAACTAGTCCCTTATTCCAATATTCATTATATTGTTTCATTCTCTATTAGTCTACTTAGATAACATTTAGCTGTGCTTTAAATATCTTGGTAAGATCTTGTACTGACCTAAGAATTTGATTTTAAAGACTACTAGCTTTTGAACCAGTTATATATAACAATTAATTTAAAATTGATCATTGGTTAATTCTTTTAAACAAATTAGTCAATTATATTATAGTTTAATTTTAGAAACCAAATGTTTTAAATTTAATTTAAGTAACAGTAATCACATGTTAAGATTTCAAAGAAATTGTGTTTTTCATTTATAAAATAGAAACATTGGAAGCAATTAACAAATATGGAGTTTAGATATATTTAGGTTAGTAGCTAAGAAGATCCCACATCTTCCTCCTCATGTCATAATCTCTAAAGGTTATGCTAGAGGTATGGCAAGGCCATTCTCCATAACCACACCATCTCGGGTCATGAAACAAAGTTGACCCTCTTTACATTAATCACATATACCCCATCAGACACCTCAAACACCCTCATAAACCCTAGTTTCATTTATCATCAATAATCTTATAAATTTGATAGTAACTGATGAAAAGGATACCAATGGCCATCATACATCTTTGTGATAGTTCAAAATTTCTATTACATCCCTGAAAACCCCTCAGCGCCTCCTCTAATCCCTAGCATTGCAACCTAGTACTATATAACTTACTGAATTCTGACTACAAATTGGCATTGTAGACTTGCAAATTAACTCCAACCACCACCAGTCAACTATTACACCTCCACCTCTACTATCTATGTTTGGATAAAACCATCTTCCATTCATCCCTTGATCACACTACAACCAACATGGCAATTCCAGTTCACAGAATACAATACACAAAGCTCATCTAAACCATGTGCCCTTCATCTTGGCCTCTTTTCCATCCAGCTCTACCTAAACTCAATTTCCAATAGCTCGACCATAAACACATATTCAAGTAACTACACCCCTACTTACTCACAACCACCATACTTGCTACATCTGAACACCAGTGGCGTTTGTCTAACCATCTAAGAACCATATGTGTTGGCTGAATTGGATATTATCTTATCCTCTATTTTGATTATCACAAACATTTCATTATTATGGATCTAACATGCTACTTAAGTGTTTCAGGGTCCAAAGAGATCACACTCAATGGATAAATGAAGTTAACATGTTTAAATGCTTGTATTTACATATTTGTACAACTTGTAATAGCTTGTACAAGTGTATAATGTGCAAGTACCTTAAATTAAGTGTTAGATTTTCCCTATCCACCCAGAACCCTTAGTTAGGACCCCCTGGAGTCTAGAGCCATTAGAAAAACCAATTGATAGGTTTTCTATAATTTTGCACACCTATTAAAGGGATTTTTTGATCAAGAAAATTGTCAATCTAGAATCCTTCCATCAAGAAAATTGTCGATCATGACACCCCTCAATCAAAGACTGAGTGTACCAGAAAAATATTTATGATGCACTTGCTCTGAGTCATTCCCCAAGTAGGTTGTAGACTGAGACACATCCGATCAAATATTTTGTTGAATGAGATTAGACCATTAAATCAGTTAACTAATAAAGCTTAAATAATAGGTATCCACTAAGAGATAACTTGTACACTCAAACCACATTGATCGAAAAAATTGTCGACCGAGAGACTTTTGGTCAAAAAAGTTGTCGAACGAACTAGGTTCTAGACTGATTTCTAGAAACAACTAAATTTTTCATTGTACCTAACATTAACTTATCTAAAACAGCTAATTCTCTACTAAGAACCATCTAGACACTTTCCTAAGATACCCTACTCACTTGCAACACACTCTTATATATAGAAGTGACCTTAGGACACCAAAGACACATGAGCCACACTTAAACAATCCTTCTAGAGAGAAAAAGAGCTAAATTACACTTGCCATCTTCTTCCTTGAGCTCTAATTAGTGTCTTATAGGTACAATCTCCTAGACATCACCTAGCAATGTCCATCCTAAGTGGTTAGGAGGTATAACGCTTGATATTGGATCAAAGAGTTGTACTACATTGGTGTAGTCTTCTTTCTTAGAATCTACTTCTCCTAGTTGATGTAATTGTGCTCATTGACTATTTCAAGTGTGGGAGGTTGTCTTAGGGAGCTTGCTTGGAGCTACTTCATGATGTGAAGGATGCTCCAAACTATTTGGAGCTACTTCAAGGAGGTGAAGGTTGCATTAAGGTGGTGGAGGTGGATCATCATCCTCTCCTTGGTTTCTCTTCTACGTCTCGGTAAAGAAAAGGTGTAGGTGAAGTGATTGTATTTTATTATAATATCTTGAGAGGTAATAAAATTAATCATATGAAAATCCCAATTGGAAATAATTAGATAGTAGACTAACATCCTTCAATTTGAAGGGTGGAACCACTCTAAATTGTGAGTCTCCTCCTTGTGTCCCTCTCTTTCTTACAATTTAAGTTTTTAAATTAATTTTACAAATAATCAAAAGCTCTATTCACCCCCCCTCTAGATCTTTCAATTTATATCAGAGCAAGTCTTCAAGGATCTCACACGAGTCTTGAAACATGGGGAAAAACTTGCTTAGCAACCTCAACCTCAAAGGGAAGTATGTGAGATGGCCACAACCATTTGATGGATCCATCTATAATTACTGAGATGCAATTATACTTCCAAGGAATAAGCTTAAATCTGTAGAGAATGGTAACTCATACATATGAGCTTCAAACTACAGAGTATGATAAATGGGATCCGCAGACGGTAAGAAAAGTTCAACACAATGCCAAATCTGTAAGCATTTTATATTGTTCAATGTCCGTTGGTGATTTTAATCACATATTTTCTTGTAAACCGCTTATGAAATTTGGCATAAACTTTCAGTTACACATGAAGGTATTGTTCAAGTAAAG
This sequence comes from Alisma plantago-aquatica, assembly GCA_963693085.1. Lineage (NCBI taxonomy): Eukaryota > Viridiplantae > Streptophyta > Magnoliopsida > Alismatales > Alismataceae > Alisma > Alisma plantago-aquatica. The sequence goes on from OY856412.1 coordinate 197,917,898, forward strand.
AATACGAAAATCAATATTCTTAAGTAAAAGTTTGACAATTTTGTATGATGCCTAATGAATCTATATGAGAGATGTATGCTAGGTTTTCTTCTATCATCATCAGCTTAAATGATTTGGGCAAGTACATTAGTGAAGAGGATCAAGTATCCCAATTACTAAGATCATTGCCTCTAAAGTACAATCCCAAGGTGACAGCCATTGAAGAAGCTAATGACCTCACCAAATTGATGATGGATAAACTCATTGGCAACCTTGAGATACATGAGGTCACCCTTGAAGAAGAAGAAGAAAGAGTGGGGGCTAAACTCCAAAAGGGGAGAAGAAAGGATATTGCATTGAAGGCTACAACTAAATCTCAATCAAAAGTCATCACTCAAGAAAGTGATGAGACAAGTGAAGGAGATGACAAAGAGGATGCACTCATTGTAAATGGTAAGAAATATAGAAGTTATAAATCTAATAAAAATTCTAGTGCTTATTCCTCTTCTTCCCTTAGGTTCTTTGAATGCGGCAAGAAGGGGTATGTGAATAATGAGAGTCATAAAATCAAGGAGGGTAAGAAATCTTCTTTTAAGAAGAAGGACAAGGTAGACAAAGCCTACCAAGTAGAATGGGATGAGTCAAGTGATGACAGAGAGAGTGGAGAGGAAGAAGTGGAGTGTACATGGCTAAGGAAGATGAAGATGAAGATGAAGACTCACATGAGGTAGACATTTTTGAATTATCCAAAATTGATCTAGTTAATTGTAAGGACCCTGACCTAGGTTTTGGGATAATCCTATTTGTTTTGCCTAAGTAAGATGATTAGATATTTTAATCTAATCCTTTGATATGTTTTTTTATCATGTGACACACTTATGTTTCCAGTTTGGTCTTGTTTGGATAATGGTTGAGCAATGTTTGCTTATTTTGGACCATAGTGTAATTTACCTAAGATGAGGGATTATCTTGCAATTATCCATCTCTATAGTGTTCCTTCTCTTGTTTGACATCATAAAAAAGATATAGAAAGAGGTGGCCACCTAGATTGGATCTTGGGCAAGGAGTGGCATCATCGTTGAAATAATGATCTATGGACAATGTGTGTTTTGACCTTGGAATGTAGTGTATCGGTTTGGTGTAGCGTAGTATATCGGTTTGGAGAAGTGGTTCCCTAGGTAGGATTCCAAGAGGTCAATACTCTACCTAGAGTATATCACCATAATCTTGCATGTTAAGCTAAAGATCGGATAGTTGAGGATATAATATGAAGAGGAACTACACATGGTTGATCATGGTATATAGATAATGTCTAGTAATAGAGTCCTATTTGTCATCCTTGTACACTCAGGTCCTTGGGGGTGTTCTCCATGTGTTTTGTAGACATGATGATCGATACATGGTTTTTGGCTTGTGTGCCTTTGGTGGTATGTACATACATGTGGAACTGTTATCTTATGTAACCGATTGATTGCAAAATAATAATGTAGCTCCTTGAATATATATAATGAGATGCAAATGTTGACTTATGTGTGATAAATCTCAACTCATGGTGTTATTGCAAATCGGTTTTAATTTCCTTTGATTTTCAGTAATCCATTGTTAATGGTTGATCGCGGTTTTAAGGTTTCAGTAATCTCACTTTTTGTGGCAAAGTGTGTCACATTTGGTGGTATAAGAGCTATAGGTTCACTGAGTCTATAGGGACACTAGGACTAGGATTAGGATGATGTCTAAGATAAGAACATGATATAAAAACATGGTGCATACTGCATAATCTCAGTACTTGAGTTCCCTAGCCAGATATTCAAATATTGAAGAAAAGGTAAGTATGGAACTCTTAGACTAAGACCAAGTAGTCATTTTGGAATAGTCTAAAGAGCATAAAAAATCAAGAATCATGATGCTAATACCTCCATCATACTATAAAAAGACATAAGAACTGCACCATAACTTACTAAAACTTGAATGGTTGGTTATTAAAAGAGAAAGGTATAACTCAATAAAACCTAAATCTAAGTATGAATATGATAAGAGACATTCTTGAAGCTGTAATTTTAAGAAATGTATGAAGAAAAAGATAGATGAATATGTGCTAATAAAGTAAGTCAAGGTCTAAAATCCATATAAGATGAAGATAATACCTGAAAAAAGAATGAAGTGAGAGGACAAATGAGAATGAATAATGAATAAATAAGATGGAACCTGAGTTAATCTCAGAACAACCTATGAGTATAAGAAAGTATAAAGTGTAATCAACATGATATGTGAAAGGGAACAAGGATGATGATCCCTTCTCAATAAAGAATATGTAAAGAATAATTATCCTTTTCATAATGTAAAGAAGAAAAATGTGGTAAAACAAGGACATGTTTATGAACATGAAGAGAAATAATCAAAGAAAGAGTAATGACATGAAATCATCTTTACAATTCCTATGCCAATGGGAAGGAAACCAAGATGAAACTAGATTGAATGACACATGAACAGTTGAAAACTCGTATAATAACCAAAGCAAGTTGGTAATTCCTTCTTCTTGATAAGAAATCCCTAGGTGACGTCATGGTGATAAGAGGAGTATGTTCCCTTAGTGTTCTTTCTTTCCCAGGATGTTGCATTCAAGTGAGTTATATGTTACTTAATGTGCATGGTTTAGAAGTGATCTTAAGATGGATACTTTGAAAAATATCAGTTGAACTTGGATTTTAGTTCCAAGATGGTGACATTTATCAACGACAATGTTTTATATAAGATGTTGGAAAGACTCTTTTGATATGTTTCAGTTTAGTAGTAGTAGCAGAGGGTGGATGTGATGAGGATGTGATGTGCTTTTGGCACGTGTGATGGGTACTAAGGTGAGGAATCCTAGTATCCAAGAAGTGTCAGTTGTGTGTGGACCCAAGGATATGTCTCCTAATAAGATGATTAAGTGTTTGGCTACCTAGAAAGGTTGATTGTGGGATCAATTTGGTTACAGGTGATCAACCTATGGTATCGATGTCGCATGTTAGGGGTTTATGCACCTCATAAGATGAAATCGGAAAGGATGCATAGTTGAAGAGACAGTTGTGTGATCTGCTTGGGTAAAGTTCATCAAGTTGAGTACAATCCCTTGGAGTACACCTATCAGGTTTGCAAGTAAGCAGGGTTCCAAGAGGGTTGTATATTGATGAGCAGGATTTCCAATCCCTATCTAGATTAGCTGAGGTGACATGTGACATCTTGATTTGCCTCTGAGATAGTTTTTCCCTGGATAAATGACATCTTCTTATGACAAGATAAAGTACAACTGGGAGTATACATAATAGTAGGCCAGTTGGTATAAGTCATAAGTGAGCTTTGTGTTGAGACAGCAGATAAGAGTAGAGCAGTGGAAGCATGGTAGGTCTCACAGTCCCAAGTGGATGAAAAAATGTATCTCTAATCTTTCTTTGAAAGAGATATGTTGAGGTTTGAGAAGGGTATGGTAAACTTCTAGGTTTGAGAATCTTATCATATGATGTTGTAATTTGAGAAGGTGATACATAAGAAAGAGTTGAGACTTAAGTTGGATAAGTATGTATAGTGCTTCTATGTCTAAGAAAGTATCATGTGGCATAGGGCTGCCTCTGCAGTCAATAATGGAAAGGATAAGTTGAGTATATGTCATGTGTAATAGATCTTGTGCTGACCTTGGATGAAAGAACAGTATGTTGTTCAAGTCTTATTACATCACCCTGACATCAAAGATCTATGTGAAAGTTTGAAGGTGTGTTGCAAGAGTAATATCCATCTCCTTTCGCCTGGGATTTTGGGGGTGAAATCCTTGTTAGGGGTTTATGACTTGTAAGGACCCTGACCTGGGTTTTGGGATAACCATGTTTTTTTCCTAAGTAAGTTGGTTATAACTTTAATCTAATCCTTTGAGGTGTTTTTTTATCATGTGACACACTTATGTTTCAAGTTTGGTTCTATTTGGATAATGTTTGAGAAATATTTGCTTGTTTTGGACCAAAGTGCAATTTACCCAAGATGAGGGGTTATCTTGCAATTTACCATCTCTAGAGTGGTCCTTCTCTTATTTGACATCATCTGGAAGATAGATAAAGAGGTGGGCTCCTAGTTTGGATGTCAGGCAAGGAGTGGCATCGTCGTAGTAATAATGATCTATGGACAATGTGTGTTTTGACCTTGGAATGTAGTGTATCAATTTGGTGTAGCGTAGTATATCGATTTGGAGAAGTGGTTCCCTTGGTAGGAGGTTTATACTCTACCTAGATTATATCACCATAATCTTGCATGTTAAGCTAAAGATCGGATAGTTGAGGATATAATATGAAGAGGAACTACACCTGATGGATCATGGTATTCAAATAACATCTAGTAATAGAGTCCTATGTGTTGTCCCTATACACTCAGATCCTTAGGGGTGTTCTCAATTTGTTTTGTAGACATGATGATAGATACATTGTTTTTGGATTGTGTGCCTTTAGTGGTATGTACATACATGTGGAACTGTTATCTTATATAACAGGTTCATTGGAAAACAATGATATAGCTCCTTGAATATATATTATGAGATGCAAATGTTGACTTATGTGTGATAAATCTCTTCTCATAACATTATTGCAAATTATTTTTAATTTCCTATGATTTTTGGTAATCCATTTTTAAATTTTAATCGTGGTTTAAGTTTTTAGTAATCTCACTCTGTGTGGCAAAGGGTGTCACATTAATAGTCTTGAATAAACTCATACTAAATATGTTGATTGCAAAAGAAAATTAAAAAATCTCTCTAAAATTAATGATAGTTGCATGCTAAAATTTATGATATTGCTTCAGAAGATGAAAGTGTTACTTCTTAAAATGATAATTTGAAAGTTTCTATTGATGACTATAATGCCAAGTTGCTTGTCTTAGAAAGTAATAATGATCTTATTTCTCAAGAAAAGGTTGAATTGCTTGCTAATATAAATGACTACCAAACTCAACCTATTTCGTGCACTCGTTTGGATTATGATATAATTGTTAGAGAAAGAGACACCTTACTTTCAAATTTAGATCAAGTCAATCTAGGTACTAAAGAAAACTTGCTAAAATTGTTGAATTACAAAAATAAGTTGATAGTTTAAAGCATGGTCCTTGATAGAGTCTTGCAAAGCACTTCTGGACACGTTGGGAGAAGTAGCCTAGGCTATGTACCCAAAAAAAAATCTTATCAAAAGCACAGAGCTAGAAAAACACAAGCCCCTAGAACCAAGACAATCTATGTGCCTAAGAACAATATAGCACATACCCAAAATGCTAAGAAGAGAAACTAAATTGATTTTGTTTCTTGTTTCTACTCCCAACGTCTTGGACATAAATCATTCTCTTATGGTTACAAGAAGAAGAAGGATGTTTTTGGGTTCCAACACCCCAAACTTAGAGTTTTAGATACTTTGTTGAGATTTGACCTAAACTTCATTTTGGAATTCATATGTGTCTTATATCAACTGAAATGAACTTTAAAATGAATATCTTTATGTACTTGATTGTTTACTTGTCTCAATCATGATTAAATAATTTAAAGTGATACATCTTGTTCACAAGAGAAATTCTATAATTTTTGGAAATCTATAGAATTGCCTCTCAGTCGACCAATACCTTGATCGAGGGGCCTTCCGGCCGAAGTCAAGGTTGACCCAAAACAAGTGTGACAAAATCGTTTTCTTGCAAATCAAATCATTTACTTGTGATTAACATTGATATTTTAAATCTATAAAATGCTCATTATATTCATTCATTTCAAACACTCAAAATTCTAAAATCTTAAAGGCATGTGTATTAATGTTATTAACCAAAAGGGCCACCACAGGAGTACCATAATCTTCATATCTTGTAGGATCAGATATTTCATAGTGGATTCTCCAAGATTATGACTGGAAACAAGAAATCTTTTCACACACCTGAAGAAAAGAAGAGTGGAACAGTCACACTTGGAGATAATACCAAAGGTAAAATCATTGGGATAGGTAATGTAGGTACAAATATTCAAATAAAAAAATTGCTACTTGTGATGGATTGAATCACAACCTAATTTGTGTTAGTCAATTGTGTGACAGTGGCTATGACGTTCTTTTTAACAAATCGTGTTGCAAGTTGCTCATAGAAAACAATAATGATGTTGTTTATGAAGGAAAAAGAGTAGGAAATCTTTACATACTTATACCTAACTCTAGGCAAGCAGATTAAAACTTCTTTTAAATCTAAATATTTACTTAGTACTACTAGATCATTAGAACTTATTCACATGCATTTTTATGATCCCATGATGACTCAATCTATTGGTGGTAAAAAGTATTGTTTTGTCACTATTTATGATTATAGTAGATATACTTGGATGTATTTTCTTTCAACAAAATATGACACTATTAGAATATCAATTCAACTTTTCTCTAAGATTGAAAATGAACTACAAAACAAAATATGTACCATTAGGAGTGATCATGGGGGAGAGTTTGAAAACCATCTCTTTGAAGAATTTTGTACATCTAAAGGGTATACACATAATTTTTCAGCTCCAATCACCCAAAAACAAAATGGGATAGTTGAGAGGAAAAAATAGTCCTTACAAGAAATGGCTAGAACAATGCTACTTGAACATAACACACCTAAAACATTTGGGCCAAAGTATACAACATGATATGTCTTAAACTGTGTTTCAATTCACTCTCATTTTAAGAAAACTCCTTATCAAATCAGCTTTAACAAGAAACCTAGAGTTGACTACTTTTATACTTTTGGTACACCTTGCTATACCTTGAACACAAAAGATGATAGAGACAAATTCGACCCTAAGTCACAAAAAGGATTTTTCTTGGGATATACAACATCTATTAAGGCATTTAGGATATATAATTCTATTTATAAGAAAATTGAGGATTCAATTCATATCACATTTCATGAAATTACAACACAAAGTGCTGAAAATGAAAATGAAAACTTGAATGATATTACATACCAAATTGAGGACTTAACCATATCAACAAAAGATGATAAAATTTTGAAACTGAACAAAATAATGATAAAAATTATGAGTCACATCCGCCTATTCCTAGGATAATCAAAGATCATCCACAACACTTAATCATAGGAAATCATTTTGATAGAGTAAAAACTCGATCATCATTTAGAGATATCACAAACATCACTTTTGTATCCATAATTGAACCTAAAAAGGTTGATGAAGCTTTAAAAGATGATTATTGAATAGTTTCTATGCAAGAAGAGATAAATTAATTCACTAAGAATAATGTATGGGATTTAGTTCTGAGATCTCAAGGCAAAACCATTATTGGAACTAAATGGGCTTTTTACAATAAACTTAATGAAGTTGGGGTAGTGGTCAGAAATAAAGCTAGGTTGTTTCTTAATAGTACAATCAACAATAAGGGATAGACTTTGATGAAACCTATGAACCCATAGCTAGACTTGAGGCTATTTATATGTTATTAGCTCTAGCAGCCCATGAAAACATCAAACTTTTCCAAATGGATGTAAACAGTGCTTTCTTAAATGGGATCATAGAAAAAGAAGTTTATGTTTCCCAAACACCTAGTTTTGAAATTCCAAACAAGCTTGATCATTCCTATAAACTTAAGAAAGCTCTTCATGGTTTGAAATAAGCACCCTGAAATTGATATGAAAGACTTAAGAACTACCTTTCTCAAAATGGTTTTTCTATCAGAAAATCGGATTCCACACTATTTTATAAATCATGCGAGTAAGATTTGCTAGTTGTTCAAATATATGTTGATGACATTATTTTTGGTGCTTCAAATGATTCCTTATGTACTCGATTCAGTGATATTATTCAAAAGGAATTTAAAATGGGTCATATGGGTGAATTGACATTCTTTCTTGATTTTCAAATAAAACAAACGCATGATGGAATTTTCCTAAGCCAAGAGAAATATACTAAGGAACTATAAAATAGTTCAACATGGAAAATTACAAGATAATGGTATCCAAAGGGTTACTCATTGGATTTGAAAGATTATACTGATGCTGACTATGATGGTTGTCATTTTGATCAAAAGAGCACAAGTGGTGGTTGTTTCTTGCTAAGAAGAGCCTTAGTTTCTTGGTTTAGTAAAAAATAAAGTATAGTTGCTTTATCTACCACTGAAGTTGAATACATGGTTGTGGGATCATGTTGTGCTCAAGTACTTTATATGCAACAAGTCTTGAATGATTATGGGTTTGTATTTTCTTCTACGTCGATTTTCTGTGATAATAATAGTGCAATAAACTTGGCTCATAATCCCATTCTAAACAAATGATCCAAGCACATTGAGATTAGACATCATTTTTTGAGAGATCATATTGTTAAGAATAACATCTCTCTTCATCATGTTGATATGGAGGAACAATTGGTTGATATTCTTACCAAACTTCTTCCTTTGGATCAGTTGTGATATATTAGACGGAAGTTACTCAATACTCTATTAGAATATGTTTACTTTGATATATTTGCTGAAGATTCTTGATTATACATGTGTATTATCATTATTCTCAGTTTCTAGTATGCATCTTGAAATTGTGGCTTTCACTGGACATTTTGTACTTACTTTGGTTTCTATACCTTAAAACATGGGTATTCTATTAAGGGGGAGCCGTCTTAATTTACATATTTGACTATCTTTTTGAGATGACAAAAGGGGAGAAATAAACTTAAAAGAAAAATATTTTCATTCCTTGAGCTTCACAACAGTTTCATGACCGTACTCTCTTTGCAAATTTAAATTTGATGCTAAATTACTTTACGATATGGATATCATGTTCCATATCTCACTAAGCATACTAGCACACATTTTTATGCCGCTCAAGGATTTGTTCTTCTCAAGTATGACACTCATCTTTATAATATTTTTCTTATATTTTAGAAATATTTTCTATCTTCAAAAAGGGGGAGATTGTTGGATAAATTGGACATTAGTTATCGTCTATTTTGATGATGGCAAACATTTCATTCTTGTGGATCTAACTTGATACTTAAGTGTTTCAAGGTCCAAGGAGATCACACTCAATGAATAGATTAAGTTAACATGTTTAAATGCTTGTATTTATATATTTGTACAGCTTGTAATATCTTGTACAAGTGTATAATGTACAAGTACCTAGAAGTCATATAAAACCAAGTGCTAGATTTTCTCTATCCACCCAGAACCCTTATTTAGGATCCTCCCTAGAGTCTAGAGCCATTAGAAAAATCATTCATAGGTTTTCTATAATCCTACACACCTATTAACATGGATTTTTCGGTCGAGAAAATTGTCAGCCGAGAAACCCTCAGTTGAGAAATTTGTCGATGAAAACATCCCTCGATAGAAGACTCAGTGTACCGGAAAAAATTTTATAATGCACTTTCTTTGAGTCACTCCCCGTCGAGTAGGTTGTGGACTGAGACACATCTGGTCGAATTTTTTTTTACTAAAATTACACTGTTAAACCAATTAACTAATGAATTTCAAATAATATCTAATTGTAAAGAGAACTTGTACACTCGAACCACACCTGATCGAAGAAAGTGTCGACCGAGAGACTTCCGATCAAAAAAGTTGTCGATTGAACTAGGTTCTGAACTGATTTTTAGAAACAACTAAATTAGTCATTGCACCTAACATTAACTCATCTAAAATGGCTAATTCTCTACTAAGAACCCTCTACACACTTTTCTAAGATACCCTAGTCACTTGCAATCTACTCCTACAAATAGAAGTGATCTTAGGACACCAAAGACGCACAAGCCACACTCGAGAAATCCTTCTAGAGAGCAAAAGAACTATATTATACTTTCCATCTCTTCCTTGAGCAATAAGTTAGTATCCTATAGCTACAATCTCCTAGCCACCACCTAGAAATGTCCATCCTATGTGGTTAGGAGGTTAACGCTTGATATAGGATCAAAGTGTTGTACTACATTGGTGTAATCTTCTTTCTTCCAATCTACTTCTCTAAGTTGATGTAATTGTGCTCCTTGACTACTCCAAGCGTTGGAGGCTGTCTGAGGGAGCTTTCTCAAAGCTACTTCAAGGTGTGAAGGCTGCTCCAAGGTGTTTGGTGCTACTTCAAGGAGGTGAAGGTTGCATCAAGGTTATGGAGGTAGATCGTCATCCTCTCCTTGGGTTCTCTTCCACGTCTCGATAAAGAAGAGGTGTAGGTAAAGTGATTGTATTTTATTGTAATTCCTTGAGAGATAATAGAATTGATCACTTGCAAATACCAATTGGAAACAATTGGGTAGTGGACTGACATCCTTCGATTCAAAGGGTGGAACCACTCTAAATTGTGAGTCTCCTCCTTGTGTCCATCTCTTTCTTACAATTTAAGTTTTTAAATTAAACTTAAAATTATCAAAAGCTCTATTCACCCCCCCCCCGCTAGATCTTTCAATATGATATCAGATGGATACCTGGCTCAGGAAAATCTAGAGTAGGTGGGATCACATATCCCCATTGTAGCACCTACCTCTACATCTCCTCTAGGTTATCTTGCCATATGCTAGATTAGTCACATAGTCTATAATTTCATCACCACCAGCCAAAATATTTTGTCCATGTCTTCCTGCTAGACAAGATACTAAATGGAGATTAAACTTCATGAATATCTACATTGTGATGAAGAGAAGTGGGATACCTGGTACCTTCTCCTTCCTTGACCCTATTGCTACCTATTTCCATTGCCACCATAATTGTTACCATCAGGTTTATTTATGTCCATATTAGGGAGAATAAAATGTAACGATGGAGAACTCCTCCACTAGGGATCAAAAAACAAATATCTAACCCCTCAAGGATCAATAGAAACTAATTCATTGTGTATATCCAAACAATTCTACAATTGATGTAGCTTTGTTTGATCATATCCTAGACACCAGTATCATTTTTGTTATGTAGTGAATCCATGTAGTTATACATTTTATGGTAACTAGAGCTACGATAAGAATGTAAGGGTGTATCTACCTATAGTCAACTTACCTTGAATTACATGTTATATGGGAGAAAGAGTATATAGTGTGTGAGACTAAACTCTAGATTTTTGCATAGCATTCCACTAAAAATACTTTGTGTGGGGTATATATTTGAACCAAGTTGACTAAACATGTAATATATGACATACAAAGCAAGAGAGAGTAAAACTACAAGACTTAAATTAGAATAATACATACTATTGCCCACATATTAGTCGTCTAGACATATTCATACTGATATGACTAAATATGGTTCTTAAAACTAAATTTGATATAAATTCTAAATTTTGAGATGATATATTAGTAACACAAAGTAATAACCCTAGATGAAACTTGAATACAAATAGCAAAGAGTTGAAAAACACGTAGTTCCAAGCCATATGTTAACCACTACTATTTTGTAGATCTCTCCCAGTTAGAGCCATCTTGTGATTGTGCGACCTTTTGAATCTTGAAAGATTATATGTTCCATTATTGTGTTATTGCTTTCCTTCTTTATTTGCATGCGTGAGGTTCTGGAATGTGGTGAGCCAACAATTATTTAAAACCTTTATTCCTCTCAAAGATCACGTGTGTTCACAACAATACTTCTTCTTTTTTCTTCAACACTTTTATCACCCTTAAGACTACATATGTTTTGGTTTGGACTAAAAGACTTGACCAAGATATCTCTTACCCATTCACATATCATTAACATTGTGCGATAACATTATAGAAGTAATTAATGAATAAAATAATTAGATAGAGAACACATCCATCCAAGGTATAATAAAAGTGACCATCAATAGTTAAGGTAAGAGGGAGGACAGATCGACTAGAATAAAAAATGTATGTTATTTATTTGATCAAAGTTGATACGTTCACAATGAGTTTCCATGAATAAACAAATATATAAACATATGAAACAATATGTGGTCTATTTATATCCTCGTTTTGACAAAATAAAAGGGAAAAATTAGACACAAGCTCTAGATTCTAAAAAATTTCATACTTTGTTTGTTGTTTGTTTTTCTTTTTGTTGTGATTGCTTTTCGGGCTCGACTGACTCAATGTAACTCGCATGAAAAATACTGTTTCATAAAGTTCTCATGACTTTTTCTATATTTCTAACGATATCTATGCATTTTGAGGCTAGAGTTTAATGAGATATCAATTAAATTATGCTTTATTTTGATCACACTCCACCATATTCTCTCTCACACACATTCAAAGGTAATTGCACCAATTGCAGCCATCAAAGAAGATTTGATGTTCCTTTTAGATGAATCAAACCATGCTTATCGGTGGATGCGGGTATTAGTCATTTGTGTTGATCATATTTCAATGAATATTATGTCTATATACCAATGACTAGTTGAACGTTGTATGTGATTAAAAACATGTGACAATAAGATTAAAAGGGATTGCTAGAGATGGCATGATTGAAATAGAATTGTGTGACAATATAAGTGACGTGGTTGAGATAATTAATGGCACGTTAGGCTGACCAGAATTATTTACAAAAGTTGGTACTGGAAAAACAATTACTACTTCTAAAAATCATGTTATACAAACCAACAATTTATTTATTGTTAATAATATGATTCATTTGTAATTATTAGTTATATTGCCTTCCTTATAAGTAATATTATGCTCTAATTAGTTTTGTCTCTAACATTGTTGTCTGAATAAGAATCAACCCAATAACAGTCAAAAACTTGTCCAACCCAGCATCTCCTCCCCTTCTGGTTTTGTACATCCGCCATTACTTGTGGATCATGTTTCATTCACCGTTATAATTCCAAATCTTCAGCATCGTTTCGTATTACTCAAATTAAGCTTGATGTTTGCATGGTTCGTTGCTCTGAATTGATGGAAACCAGTCAGATTTTCGACATGATGTGCCATAGATATCAGTAACAACCTCATTCTTCATAGTAATGTTGTGGCGGTTTGATTTTCTGCCCACCCCACTCTCTTGCACCACCTTGGTATTAGGTATCTCTTCTAGGGTTAGCTAGTGTTTTCAACAACCTCTTAAAGGTGTCACGGGGTTTCAAGATCATGGTAAAAAATATCACTCGAGAATCCTATTTTGAAACCGATACTTCCTACCGACAGCATTGTCACAAGTCTCTATAATCTTGAATGATGGGAACAATCCGTGAATTAGTGCATGGTATCTTGAGGGGCCATCTCTTGTTAATGATGATATGTGCATTCAATTGAAACTACTGGATTTCGCAGGCTCCCTATCAGCGGATTTCTTTGTAGTTTGATAATAGGTATCATCATGCCATAGTAGGAGCTTATTTCATCATCTTCTAAGTTCAGGCTCTAAAGGAAAAACGGTAACTGAATACAAAATCACTGGAGCTTTCCAGATATCTATCCTTTATGTCTACCGTTCACTGTTTTACAATTCCTACGTCAAATAGAGCTTTTTCTTACATTATGGCTTGTTGGGGAATATGATCCGTTGGGGCTTTGTAACCCTGTAGGTGCACGCACAGGCTGTTCTGACATATCATTAATAAGCAAAGTAGATGCTGGAATAAAAGTTATTTGCTGAAAGTAAGACGAATCCCGCAGAGTCTACCACACACAAGGGAAGTCCAGATAGAGGTGACCGCTCCTGTCAAAGTGTAAAGCGAGCACGTATTCTTTGCCGATGCATGGATTTTGCAAGAGGGCGAAGAAAGCACATGTTCCATCTCAAAGAAGAACTTAAAGAACAGCTTGTAAAGTCTGTTCAGGAATATGTGCCGTAGACTTAGGACCCAATTCGGGGCAACGGTCCTTTACCATCGATTTTGTAGTGGACTGCTATAGATATGGATCCGTGATCAACATGCCCGTCTCCTATAAATTGGGATGTCATGTCACAACAAACAGCACCAACAGCAGCTCATCCTCAGCGCCTCTCAGTCTCATAGCAATTCACTACACGGATTTGTTGTTGCTCGTGAAATTCTATAGCAATGGCAGGCATGGGGTGGAGATACAGCATCGTGCTCTCTCTTCTGCTGGCGCCTGCATTGGTAGCTGCTGCTCAGTTCCGCGTGGGAGGACAATCTGGATGGACAGTGCCCGCCAACCCCAACACAATGCCGTACAACGACTGGGCGCAGAAGATGAGATTGAAGATTGGAGATTCTATTGGTACGTACGCGAGTTTCGACTGATTTGGTCGTCTGCTTCCAGTACTGAAACACAATTATTATAAAGATCATCGTCTATTGATCTACCACTAAGATATACGTGTTCTGTGTTCTACAGTGTTCGTGTACCAATCCAACAGCGACTCGGTGCTCCAAGTAAGCAAAGAAGACTACGACTCATGCAACACCAAGAACCCAATCGCGAGGTTCAACGACGGCAACACGGTGTTCACGTTCACCCAGTCCGGCCCTTACTACTTCATCAGCGGGTCAGGGGACAACTGCTCCAAGAACGAGAAGGTGGTGGTTGTCGTCATGGCCGACCGGAGCGGGAGCAACTCCGGGCAACCCGCAGCTGGAACCACCCCTTCTGCGCCTGCGCAGCAGGGACAGTCTTCACCTACGACGCAGCCGCCATCCAATGTTGCGCACCGTGACGCCGCTGGAGTCATCGTCGCGGGGGCCTTTCTTGGGGCGTCCGCCTTGTTCTTGATTTGATTTCTGAAATCAACTTCATCAAACATCTTGATCGTCCGCAGTGTGTGTTTGCTTTTTTTCTTTTCCACAGCGGTCTTTCTCACGTGTGCATGTATCCAGTGTGATTTTTTTCCCGATCGTGTTGCGTTTCAGATGGGACAGTATTCCGCATGGAATGACCAAATGAATAATTGATATGTATGCAGACTTTTTTTCCTTCATTATTTTGCAGTCATCAAATGTTGTAATAATGATTTATGATTTTCAAGAGGTTGCATCAGGGGTGTTGTTCTTTATCGACGTTGATTTTCCGTCAGTCACGAATAAAGAATAATTTAGAGTGAATTCCATAATGCCCCCTCAGTTTTCTGAATATTCCAGAAAACCCCCCAAGCTTTCACAAATTCCAGCCACCCCCTCTAAGCACCTCTCCGTCAGCTACCGTGACGGAAGTTTGAGGGAGGCTTTTCTTTTCTTTCGCCTAATTTATGTAAACTTCTTTATATTGTTATATTTGTAACGTCATTTATATTATTAAATAATTTTTTTTAATTCAAATGTAATATGTATAACACCACAATTTGAGCAATCTCGTATGGGCTACTTATGGGCCCGCTCCATAGGTGTGCATTGGCCCAAAAAATTAAAGAATCTGACCAAGCATACTGTAAAATGAATGATATAGGTCAATTTTTTTTTCAAGTACAATTGAATTGGACATGACCAATGACTGAATTAAAAAGAATAGATTGTAGATTGCACAGTTCAAAAACAAGAAAAAATTAGACCAGGCTATTTTAGTGTCATACCCAATCAACGTAGAACATGTTATTTATTGTTTCTAGTGATCGGGTCGAGTCTGGTATTAGAGTGTTATAGACTCAGTCCAATTTGTAATTCATTTTTTTTTAAAACAACTTTTCGTCAAATTTGGCGTAAGACTGGTTAGACAATGGACCAAGTTGATGACCAACTTGCATATAACTATTTTATAGTATATTTATTTTTAAGTTAATGAAATGTATATTCTAAAAGGGACAGACAGTGTAGGTTGTTGCCTGCCTCCCGTCTCTTTAATTGAATTTTTCATTTTAAGTCATTACATTTGTTAATTCTTTGTATTAATTCTCTATAAGATATGTGTCCTAACTGAACAATATTAAAAGAGATTTAAAACTTTTCAACAAATAAATTAATCCAGAAAAGTAAAATAACTCACATATATAAACGACACCGTGAAGATATTTGATATTGATTGTATATTAGTGTTCGAAAAAAAGTGAGATGTATGATCTTACATTGAAATGATCTTGGTTTAATATAGTCTTATATTAGATGTCCATAAATTTTTACTAATTCAATTATTGGTCACATTCAATTCAAGCCTAATTTGAAAAGAATTACAATTATTTATTTGGTCTGATTTGTCTCTATTCTGGATAGGCTTGGCAATGAGTTGGGTTTTGTTGGACCCGACCCGAATTGAACCCGAACGCAAATATACCAAATCCAAAATGGATCCTAACAAAAAATGACCCGACTGGACCCAGACCTGAAGATATCCGACCCAAAATCAACCGAACACGAGTTGAGCCCAAAAAATACTCTATTATAAAAAAATGAAAAAAATATAACAAACCTGAAATCCAACCAGACCGCAACTGACCCGACCCGAGCTAAAATGGATCTGAATAGACCCAATCCAAAATTAAACAGACCCGGAAAACACCTAAACTTGTTGGTCGGAACAAGGAAGATAGAGTATAGTCGGGTACAGATTTTTTTACTACTCCTAATTCTGGACCAATGACCACACATATGGAGTGGGCCATTCAGAGCTCCATTCGAAACGAAATCTTCCATTCTTCTAGAAAATATAGCGCTACATAATTTACATCTACATTATAATATATTATTTAATAATATAAATCATGTTATAAGTACAAGTTAATGGAGATTAGAGAACGAAGGCGGAGAAAAAAACAACCCCCTCAAACTTCCGTCACGGCAGCTAACGGAAAGTTGTTTAGAGGGGGTTAGATAGAATTTGTGAAAAGAGGGGGGGCTATTAGGAATTTTCAGATAAACGAGGGGGTATTTGGGAATAAACTCAATAATTTATCTTGTTGCGATAATGCAAAGCACCATACATACAGCCCAATATTCAAAAAGAACACATTGACTTTTAATTTAACAGAGACGGGTTAAGTTTGTCTCAAATTGATTACAAACTTGGCAAAAAAAATCGTATAGTTTCTGAACAATAAAGGCTACACACAAAAAAAAGTTGGAATTTAGTTCTCTGGACAGATATATAAATGATGCAATATGTCCAGGTCGGCAACGATACCCATAAGCGGTAAGCAAGTAACCAAGGCAGCTCATGTTATAAAAGGAAGCATCTTTCTTCGGAGGAACCTAGAACGGTCGGATGCTAGTGAAAGAAGAAAGCGAATCGTTGATAACTATGTTTATGATGATTAATGATTCTACAAGTTACTTATTTTAGCTGGTTTCTGCGTTCACACCTATAATGCCGCCCACAAACAGGTTTCAAGTGGTCTGCATCTCCGACAAGTCTGGTTTTAGGGTGATTGTTCCTATTCCTTTGAGTAGGAAGGATAAGTTTTGGGTGCATTCTATTTCCAAACAAGGTCGTTTTCTCATGCGTGTCTCTATGCTGGCTTGTGATAGAAAACGTCTCACCTTCACTATTACCTTTTCAATTCAGTTTTGTGAATGTTGGGGCTTTCTTATATACCTTATCCTCTCCATTCAGGCAAAAGTCAAAAGGTTAATCCACTAATTATAGAGAAAGAGTACACATAACCACTAGCAAAGAGACTCCAAGAGGTCCCTCCTTATGAAACTCTATACCCGTTATATATAATCGTGGGTCATAGTGATTCTTGAAGTCCCAAAGGGCTCACTAAACTGTTCTTAGGCAAGCCATCAACCGCGAGCACTCTCCATGTAGATATGATATTAAAAGATTTTTGAGATATTCCCTAGATAGCCTCATATATGCGCAATTGAAAAATAACAATCAAGATCTCTTTACACATAAAATCGCCTCAATTACTTTTGTAGAATTAGTTAACATCCATATTTTACTAAAGTAGTGTTAATCTTTTAGTTTATTCAGTTTGCATAGTTACATCTCACTCAAATACATCCAACATTGATTTCAAAGATAAGAAATTCATTATCTTAATGATTCTTAAAAAAATTGAGTATCATGTTATGCAATCAAGTGCATTTCCTTCAAAGTTCTTTATGCCTTTTTGGCAAAGGGGCCATCCCACAAATAATGTAACTCTATAAACTATCACATAAGTTATACAATATAATGGACGGTAACTCCTTTTGCACCTTGTAAAATTAATAAAAAATAGAGTATGTGTCATAAACCACAAAAAGGACTTATTCCTTTCTAGTATATACCATTTCCCACTTTAGTTTTTAGACCTTTTTTAGTGTAAATGTGATCATTGATGTGTGCTACGTTGCGAATTGATTTACCAGCTGATATGCAATGTCCTAACCTCTTCATTTTTTCCAAATAAAGACATTTGATCTCCAACTGTAGATCAAAAGATTGGTTGTTTCCTTGATCAAGAAAAAGAGAGTTGATTTGCATCCATCAAAGACACATCTAATTATAATTTATAATATTGATATGGAAAAGGTAATAACTTACACTTTGAGAAATCTTAGTTGGCAACAACTCGATAGTGAACCTATGACATTTCAAGTTTAAACCACTATAAATCTTTGTATTTTTATGGTTGCTTCATTATTTTTATTTCTTACTTTACTTTCTACTACATGATTTCTTTTAAGGAGTTGTGATTAACCATTTATGTGTTTTAAGTTGCATAAATCAAATTAGCTCTATTCACTCACACCCCTCTGTAGAACTCGTATGCTATGTTTGGTGCACGATGAATAAAGGGGAAGGGAAGGGAGGGGAGGTGAAGGGACACTTACGTTAGTTTGTTTGGTTAGCATGGGGAGGAGAAGGGAAGGAGAACATGATAACCAATGTGAATATAAATATTGTCTAGTGACGTGGAAAGTTGGTGTTATAAAAATAGAACTACCAAATCATTTTTTATATTTATTATGATTATAGAAGTAGTTCCATTCATAATTATGTATTTTTAACAAGCTTTCCATCCACGTATTTAAGTATTTTTTTGCCACAGTCTATTACATTTTCTCCAATTATGTGTGTTTAATTTATTTTTTATTTTTTGTATAATAATCTCAAACTTTTTAAGTTTCCAAAAAAAATCTAAGCTTTCTAAGTTTCCTTCTAAATTATGTACAAAATTTATTTTCATTTTTTTGTTTTCTTTTTGTTTTTCTACCTTTATTTTACTTTTATATGTTTGTATAATAATCTCAAATTTTTTTAATTTTCTTCTAAAATCCTAACCTTTTAAGTTTCTTTCCAAAATAATGTACCAAAGATCATTTTTATTCTAAATGTTTCCTCGAAATTTGTTAAAATAATCCTCCAACATTATGTATTTCCATCAAAGTGACGCATACTACCACTTCTTTATTCTCATTGGTTGTTGTCTAATTTTTTTCCCACCGTATTTGTTCATATTTTTCCTTCTTCATTTTATAATTTTCTTTAACCATTTTAATATATTTCCAATCAAGTGTTTCCCCCTCCCCTTGTTTCCACTTTCAATTCGATGGGAATAGAATATGAGAGAAGTAGTTAAAAACGCACTTGATTCTTTCCCCTCCATTCCCCTCCCTTTCTCATCACTTTGTCCAACCAAGCAGCCCAAACATTTTCCCTCCCTCCCCCCTTCTATTCACTGCGTACCAAATAGGCCCTTAGAGGCAAGAATAAAAATCCATGGTTAATGTGTGTTTGTACAAAGATAGAAGAGGTCTTCACTCATGATTGACCCCACATCTAGGATTCCTATCCTGATATACCATGTCTATTCATATATATCTTCTATCTATAGTCGAATAGGTATCCTACCTTGACTTACTTCGTCCCAAGGTACTTTATACCATCTTACCTTGGGCATGTTTATACAACAACTTACCAAAAGATAGAAAACATTGTAAATGACCCTATACTAGAAGGATTCCCACATTAAATTTCATCACAATCTACTAAAACATTTACTTTGTCAAGATTTCCATATCATATACTCATCAACATGAATATATATATATATGGGCATTCATTTAATACCCGCACGGGTAACCTGGAGTTCGCTACCCGACAGCCAAAAAAGTAACTCTTCTAGTCAGAAAAGTAATAATGCTGTCAAAAAAGTAACTATTTTGATACTAAAAAGGTAAATCCGTGAAAAATACACAGCAGATATGTATATAACTATGTTTTTAAATTTGCTATTGTAAACCTAACTATCTATGCATGAAACTTTACAGTTTGTAAGGTAAAGTAACCCTCTACATGACAAAAGTAAGAAACTCAAAAAAAAAGTAACCAAAATAGGGGGCGGGTAGCTACCCACGTGGGTATTAAAGATGGACCATATATATATATATATATATATATATATATATATATATATATAGAGAGAGAGAGAGAGAGAGAGAGAGAGAGAGAGAGAGACCGCGTGGGTAACAAGTGAAGCTACCCGTTCTAAAGAAGCGGTGGCATCTTTGTAAATATTTACAGAATCCTTTCTTCTTGTGTTCTGTTTGCCGACAAATTCAGAACCAGCCCCCCATGAAATTGCCCCCGTGCAGGCACTTGAAGGAGCCGAAGCAGGCATCAACGCCGACCAAAAAGTCCCTGCGCCGGCGTTCTTGGTCGACCCCATCTGTTTGGCGGATTTGATCCGGCACAGCTCCTTGACAGTCGACGCGCTGACCTCCGAGAAAAGCGACGACCTCCAATAGAGAGTATCGGAGATGTCGTCCAAGTGGAGCCGGTTGCTGGAAGACATGCACAATACTTTTGACCTGCCATCCTCGGACACGAGTATGTTGCCGCTGTTCGTCACCATGCCGTTGGCTCCCCCTGACGTCCCACAGTAGCAAGGCTGCAAGGGCGCCACTCCGACTCTATGGTGTAGTCTGCCACCCTGTATGCCAGGCAAAGTAACGAGTCGAGCAGGTCCAGGAGTGTGAAGACCATGAAGCTCAGCACGCGGTTCAGGAAACCACCGGCAGATGCTGCCAGGAATCTCATCGCGGCCCTCGTGGTAGTGAGGGCCAGGACGGCCGCGCGCCACCAGTAGTGGAGCAGTGGAAGCAGTAAGGAGCAGATGGAGGAAATGGGGAGTCACAGGAGGCGACTCATCGTAAGACTCATGAGCACGGTGGAGAAGAGACGGTGGTGGTGGTGGTGATCATCATGAGCACGACCTCTAACTGTTGAGCCACTCATACGTTGGAGTTGGTGGGCGACTGCAACGGCCCCTCCACCACCTGCTCCTCCTCGTCGTCGAGTTGCTAAGTCGTGCTCGCCTCTTCTTCTCTGGTGTTGGTCCCTCTTCATCGTGATCAACCTCTCTCTGTACCATGATATACCCCAGCGCACGCTCGGCCACCGGGTATCAATCGCCGGTGGCGGAGTTCTCGATATGGAACAACACATCAGCAGAGACGAGAACAGAGGGAAGGCGATCACGTGATCCTAAAAGGACCATCTTGTCCTATACAGCTGTGCTCTATCTCTCCTTCCCACTCTGTGCGCGCTTTGCCAAAAGAGAAAGCAGAGAGATAAAAGTTGTGTTGGCGCCGAGTGGAAGAGGAAAAAAGGCAAAGCGGAGCTCCGTCGTGAAAATTTAATGGATATGGGTGGATCTGTCACCCAGGAATAAATAAATGCGGTGGCAACGTGCACCCTAACTAATTTTGTTACTCCCACCACTAGTTTTACTGGTTGGGTTACCTAATGAGAGCTTACCGCCTCCATTGTAAACATTTTGCATGTCACTAGGAAAGCTATTGCCGCTCCCTCTCCTGCCAAAAACCATTCCAGAAGTGGTCCGCTTTCGAGATCCACAGCCACCACACCATTCTGTCCTACATACCATGATATAGGCAATTATCCGACATAAAAGATAACATCATGACACAAAAAGTAACTATCTTACATCAAAAATAACAATAGGATACAAAAATAACTATATGGTATGGAAAGTAACTACATGATACAAAATGTAAATATAGGACAAAAAAATAACTATACGGTATTGACATGTTTATTTGTGATCAAGTGTAACGCTAAAAGCATGGATTGTAATACTAAAGTGGCGTAGTTATAGTGAGCTATACATCGGGATAACAACATAGCGAGGTTTGGGTGATAAAAAAGTAACCTTGTGGAGGAAGGTAAGTCAAATAGACGAAACCAGTGCATGTGAATCACATAGTAACAAATTGTTCTAATCCAAAAATGTAAGTATTTCAGAAGAAAGAGTATTTAAAAAGAGATAATCCAAAATTGTAAGAGCACTACGAGTAATTGTTATACTTTGTAAAGTAACTGAATGTACAGCTTATCTTGAATGTTTCAAATACATTTATGGTTTGAATGTTTATGTTCTTGAATGCTTTAAATACCTTTATGCTTTGAATGTTGTAAGAGTAATTTTGAAACCACTACGAGTAACTGATACAACCATGCGAGTAACTGAACTGAAAGTAACAGAATGCTTGAGTAACTGAAAAGTAATGCTTGAGTAACTGAGAGTAATGGTTGAGTAACTGAGAGTAATGGTTGAGTTACTCGCAGGTTTTTTTAGTTACTCACAGGGTTTTTTCAGTTACTCGCAGTGTTTGTTCAGTTACTCGTAGGGTTGTGACAGTTACTCGCAGTGTTTGTTCAGTTACTCGTAGGTTTGTGACAGTTACTCGCAGGGTTTTTTAGTTACTCGTAGTGTTTTTTCAGTTACTCACATGGTTTTTTCAGTTACTCACAGTGTTTGTTCAGTTACTCGTAGGGTTGTGACAATTACTCGCAGTGTTTGTTCAGTTACTCGCAGGTTTGAGACAGTTACTCGCAGTGTTTGTTCAGTTACTCAACCATTACTTGCAGTGTTCAGTTACTCACAGGCTTGTTTCAGTTACTCATAGGCTTTTTTCAGTAACTCGCATTATTTGTTCAGTTACTCGCAGGGTTGTGACAGTTACTCACAGTGTTTTTGCAGTTACTCGAACTGCTATTACAGTTACTCGCAGGGTTTTTTCAGTTACTCGCATTATTGTCACAGTTACTCGCAGTATTATCACAGTTACTCGCAATGTTTTTTTAGTTACTCGTAGTCCTTTTTCAGTTACTCGCAGTGTTTGTTCAGTTACTCGTAGGGTTGTGACAATTGCTCACAGTATTTTTTCAGTTACTCGCTAATTTGTGACAGTTACTCGCAGTATTTGTTCAGTTACTCAACCATTACTTGCAGTGTTTAGTTACTCGCATGCTTGTTTCAGTTACTCGCAGGCTTTTTTCAGTTACTCGCATTATTTGTTCAGTTACTCGCAGGGTTGTGGCAGTTACTCGCAGTGTTTTCGCAGTTACTCTAACTGCTATTACGGTTACTCGAAGGGTTTTTTCAGTTACTCGCATGGTTTTTTCAGTTACTCCCAGTGTTTGTTCAGTTACTCGCAGGGTTGTGACAGTTACTCGCAGTGTTTGTTCAGTTACTTGCAGGTTTGTGACAGTTACTCACAGTGTTTGTTCAGTTACTCAACCATTACTTGTAGTGTTTAGTTACTCACATGCTTGTTTCAGTTACTCGCATGCTTTTTTCAGTTACTCATATTGTTTGTTCAGTTACTTGCAGGGTTGTGACCGTTACTCGCAGTGTTTGTTCAGTTACTCGCAAGTTTGTGGCCGTTACTCGCAGTGTTTGTTCAGTTACTCAACCATTACTTGCAGTGTTTAGTTACTCACAGGCTTGTTTCAGTTACTCACAGGCTTTTTCAGTTACTCGCATTGTTTGTTCAGTTACTCGTAGGGTTGTGACAGTTACTCGTTGTGTTTTCAGATTGCCAACAGATGATATTGTCTTTTCAATTTATCAAGATCGGATCAAACAAGCATTCTACAAATAGAAGAAGCATAAACAACAAAATAAAGAGGATATTTAGAAAGGGGTCCGGCCATAGTAGCCCGGGTGGTAAGAGCTCAGTAAGTCTCAATGAAGGACTCGGGTTCGAACCTCACCGAAGGCACTTTGCAAATGGCAATCCACGCTGATTAGGCACGGGAGGGGGTGACCGGACCACACCCTCTCATGCCTCGAGAGTTTACCATGTCGGCTTCGCCCGGGTGGGTTCTCTTGGTCATCAAAAAAAAATAAAAAAAAATATTTAGAAAGGGGGGAAAGATGATGAAGAGGACATTTAGAAAGGGGGGAAGATGATGAACGTGTGTGTTAAAGGATCAAGCTCCAAACAAGTCAATAGGCTGGAACGAAACCAATGACGTATCTTTCAGGAAAGGAAACCCAAGGGACATGAAAGCCGACCTAACAATCATGACCTTAGGCCTAGCTTGGCCTCCAGCTTCATAAATCCCAATAATTAATATAGTAACTGATAGTCCATCGCATTATATGTGGAACTAGTAACTACCGTTCAAGAATCGGTATAATGGTTACAGACAGTTTGTTTCAGTCACGCAAGTACCGAAAGTATTGAGAACGCCAGCATCTTCTGTCAGATTTCGCCTTTCTTCCCTACGGATTAACAGTGCAGTCAGCAAATTCTGTACAACTAGCTCCCGCAATACCTTAAAACAATTGTGCCATCCATCAAACTACTAGGATTTAACAAGTTAGCAGCCAAACTAGGCCTTAAACTCCTAGAAGTTGGTAATCCCATCACCATCCGTATCCACCTCCCTCATCATGGTCGTAAGGTCTCGGAACATGAGTGGTGTATCCATGGTGGTGGTGGCTCTCACGAGCTCTAGTACGAATTCCGTCCCACTCAAAGGCATGGATCACGCTCATTAGCTATTGTTATTTCGGGAGGGACTGCTCCGTGATGAGAGGGGATATGGCATCCACAAGCTTGTCAAAATCCTTCAAATTGCTCTTAATCCAATTGGCAATGGTTTGATAATGTGTCTTGGATTGCGGCAGAGTCCAGTCTCTGATTGCGGTAGATTCGAGTGTCTGGTTGAGGCAGAGTCCACGCAGCACCAATCACCACTAGGAGAAGATGAGTCCAGCCATCTTGACAGTCGCTCGTGTTGACTACTCCAATCACGACTGTATATAGCCGCTGCCGCTATTCTCAGCGAAATAGAAATGCTTCTGGTTCCGTTAAAGGTCCTATGGGAACATGTCATGCCGTCGGGTTCTAGCGTAGAAGGTAGCTATGGGGAGAAGAACACCGGTCGGCCCCCGCCCAGGGCGCCGTCGGGGCGTCAACTTCACATTTTTTCTGGCGGCAGCAGAAATCTCTGTCCTCCTCCACCTCATCGTACTATGTCTCTGCGCCACACTGTCGACCTCCGGTGCTACGCTCAGCGAGCGCCGGCCCCGGCATCTGCCCCGTCTCTGGCTCCTGTACCAGCCCTGATGGTGACCAGGCCCCTCCCGCCTCCGACGCTGCTGAAATCCAAACTTACGTTTCCGTTTCTTTTACCCCTCCTCCCCGTTCATTCCAATACCCCGCTCATTTTTCGATGGTGCTTGCTGTCAGTGTTCATCCTCCACTTCGGGCGCGCCGGTTGCCGACACTACTCCCACCCACATGCTGGCCCGCCTATCCGGTGCCAGGCAGGAACATCGGGAAGAAGGAAGGCGGTCTAGCGGGGAGGATCCAACAGACAATAGTGGATGTCGATGGAAAGAAGCGAACAGGCAGGCGAAGGGGACAATTGACGGGGCTTCATGAGGTAAAGCGGACGAAAAAAGTCAGACGAGTATCGAGCGCAGACGGGTAGAGAAAAGTAAGTACCCGCGCGGGCAACCAATAAACAGCCATATATATATATATATATATATATATATATATATATATATATATATATATATATATATATATGTGTATATATATATATATGTATATATATACATATATATGTATATATATATTTGTATATATGTATATATATGTATATATATATGTATATATATATATGTATATTTGAAAACACAAATCCATATCTACAAGTATAAGTCATGATCTTATAAAGCATCTAATCTGACACCAATGGAGTTCAACTAACCATCATGCTCACATTGATTCTAACAAAAGGGTGTGGCAATCAACACACCTTTTGTTCCAAATTTATTCATTATTGATCGTCACTTCTCCTTCTCTCAAGGCTTTATCGGCCTAAAATTAAGACAAGTAAGGATCTTATCTTTAAGTTCATGTTCGAATTATGTATGGTTATTAGTTTATTATCCACAAATGTCTATTTATGACGTAAAAATTATTATTATTACTATTATTATTATTATTATTATTATATATATACATATACATATATATAGATATATAGATAGATAGATAGATAGATAGATAGATAGATAGATAGATAGATAGATAGATAGATAGATAGATATACATAGATATATGAATGTAAATATATATACATGTATATGTAAATATATATACATTTATAACTATACATATATATACATATAATGTGTATATTATATATGTGTATATATATTAAAAAAATTGCTACATATCATTGATTGAAATTGTGCACTTTATGGATTAGAGTAATAAATTAGTAAATGATAATTCACAGATGAACTTTTATTTATATAAAAATAGTAACAATAGTTTTTTCCATTTTCTCTTTTGTCAAGAGTTGTGATCAGTTTTGGATCAGGAAACCCTATTTCACTCGAGTGTTAGGATCCTCTCCCTATAAAACAACTAACTATGATTCCTTTTATTCAATATTGTGATCAAAACTTGAATCAGGGATCCTCTCACACATAGCGTACTATTTCATATTTCTTTTAAGTTGTAATAGTTCTTTCCCCCAGATGCATTGGATATTTGTTGTTTTCACATGATATTTTATATTTAATTTTTAGCACTATTTGTTCACTTTCATATTAATTTGTGCATGATTTACTCTCATTAGCCTGTGATACTCAATTGCGTTCAATAAATATAATTTTAATGTTTCCGAATGATTTATTATATTTCAAGAGCTTATGTTCAATTTTTTTTTTAATTTCAAGAAGTTTTATAAGAAACTACACAGTTCAGTACTACTGACTTTGGAGTCAGTGGTACTGACACATGCTCAGCTTGAAAAAGAAAGAAACTGAGAAAGTTCGTAAGTACAGACAACGAGTCGATACTACCGACAACATCACAACGTAAGATTCATGATTAATAGAAGCAATTCATTACTATCGACACCCATCGGTAGTACTGGCAACTTGCCAGGTGGTTGCAACTATCGAAGGAGTCGATAGTATTGACATCTAGTCAGTAGTACCGACATGTCGCGATCAGGCATATCTAAAGATAGCATCTAATCTGACAGTTGAGGATTTATTTCACCCTAAGTCACTTGTATGACTTAGGGGGATTCGGCAAAACCTAAGATAACGCTCTAATTCCATTGGACGACAGTCAAAAGAAAGGAGAGGATAAACAAGAGAAGAAGAACACATTCCGGATGATCCATGTACTTTCAGCAGATGGACTTGCAGCCAGAAGGTAGTAAATCGGCATGTGCACAAGAAGGGATCTTTTGGACTGTCTTCTTTAGGGGTTCTTTAGTTTTTCTAATGTTCTCCTCATTTTTCTTCTTCTCTCCTATATTTTTTTCATGAAAATCATGCGAGGCTAAACCCGTTATTACTTAGGACCTGAGAGTAGCCCGGTGATACATTATATTTGACTCTTATGCAGTAATATATCAATTTCTCTCAATTTCTAGACTTATTTCTATGTGATTGTCATGAACTATCCATGCTTGATCACCATGGGTAGTTAATTAGACCTTTAATTGCTTTGAAAGAGGAAATTAACAGTTAAAAAATCATGAGAAATATATTTTTTATATCACCCTTTGAGAAAGGTGGCTTATGAACATGAAGAGACTACCCAGAGTTATCGATAAAACAACTAACTAATAACATAATTGATATGAGGGTGAGATTGGAAGAAGATTAGGTATTGAATTATGCCATGAGAGTGGATAATTCTTGCTATAGGATCTTAGTCTAGGGTTAGGAGAGATAAGTATTACTATAATAACTGTTAAATGCAATGTTAAACTAGGTGCAACTGTAATCCTAATGAATTTTGTCCAACTACGACCAATCACCAGTAATTTTAAATTGACTTTCTGCTTTCTTAGTTAATAAACCTCCAATCAGAGTTTTCTACAGTCTATCTCATCATATTATAATTAGTAATAGTTTTTCAATTTATGTTCCCCATGTTCAATATCTCGGCCTCATTGGCTTATATTACTCTGATAGTGTACACTTACGTTTTAGGACGTATAGAAAATACCTATCAAGTTTTTGGTGTCATTTTTGGGGAAATGGAAAATCCAGCATTACGAGTGATGAGATCGGCCACTCTAGGTCAATTTTTATATTTTCTTTACTCAATAGCATAATTATAAAAAAAATTGTTGTCAATTCACTAGTTTTCTGTTAAGTTTCAGGTACTAGTGCATGGTTCACACATGAGCCGCTGATTATGGAGAGTCTACTCCATCCATTATATATCAAGAGGAGATCCTTCATAGTTCTTGCGAGCTTGGAGCCTCAGTTCAAAAGCTCATCCCAACTCCACCCAAGGAACCACAACAACTAGAGATGGCAGAAGAAGAGCATACTATTTGGGAAGAAATCAAGGCATGTTCCTCAACAGCCCAGCTAGGGCCCATAAAGAGGTAGGCTATAAATGTGGGTAGTTACAAGATAGATCCAGGCTTGGTGACACTAGTAAAGTCACAAGCGTTCCATGGTCATAGTACTGAAGATCCAATCACATAAGAAATTTCTTGGAGAGCTATGATATGGTCAAGATAGATAGGGTACCATCTATTGTGATCTATTTGAAGTTGTTTGTATCGTCATTGGAGGATAATTCCAAATCTTGGTTCTACACCCTCCCACCTGAATCAATAAAGACATGGCAGGGGATGATAGATGTGTTCTTCGAACGTTACTTTCTACCTCAGAAGACAAATGAGCTAGTGTAAAAAATTTATAACTTCAAGCAGTAGGTAGAGGAATCATACTCTAAAGCTTGGGAGAGGTACCAGAATATGTCGAGGAAGGTCCTCATCATGGGATCGATCTATATGTCCAAACAAAGATATTTTATTATAGGCTGCATCAAGGGGAAAGGACCACTCTAGACAGTGCAGGGATGGGCATCTTCCTCAACAATAAGTTGTCCAAGTGTCATGAGATTCTGAAGAATATGGCTAAGAACCAGTCATAGGGTGAAGCAAGAGAACGCCTAGAGACCATTAAAAGTGTTAGGGAATCTAAATTTATCATGGAATTGAATGAGAATCTTGACCTCATAGTAAGGAAACTATGTCAGAAGGATGAAAACCCATATGGGGGACAAGAGGAAGAGTGCATGTACGTGCATCAGCAATATCAGTAGGACAGGGGCCCCAACAAGATAGATAAAATTGAAAAAATGTTAGGCAAGTTGGTCAATCAAAATGAGGCAATTATTAACCAGACACAGAGGGAATCGCAGACCCAAGGTGCCCAAATCTACAGTATTGAATACCAAATTTCTCAGCTAGAAGCAGAAGTGGCTTCCTTAAAAAAAAACCATTCAGCAAGGATTGCCTGGGAATACAGCTGCAACTCGTCACCATCACCAAGCAAAGTTTATCTTTTCTGTTGAGGACCCAGAACATCATATAGAGGATTCACCCAAGCAACAATCTCTAGAGTCTGATTGGGTGTATGCATCAAAAGCCCTATTTTCATGTAGTCTATATGGATTACCAGGAGGATGCAACACGCTAGCAGACAACAAACTTCAAGGTTCCACCACTTCAATGTCACCGCCTACAGTTCTAGAGAGGATGCCTATGCAACATGAATAGGTGAAGGTTCTACTCCATAGTGGAATAGTCAGAGTTGATAAGGGGACACCCATACTTTAGAAGGAGTCGCCAATTATCACTCCATCCCTAGGAAATGTGCCAAATCTTGTCCAAGAAGATGGTGTTGAAGCAAGCTTAGGGGAGGAGAACCCTAATGTTCCTTATGTTCCTCCACACAATTGTACAGAGAAATTGCATGTTCCATTCTTAGATAGTATGAAGCTGAGAAAGGTGGAGAAGTAGTTTAAGAAATTCCCTGACATCTTTCAAAAGCTCCACATCAACATTCTACCTGTGGAAGTGATAGAGAAAATTCATGCATACGTAACATTTTTTAAGGATATCATCAACGAGAAGAGGAAGATAAAAGATACAATTGTCTAGCATGTTGATGAAGTGGTGAGTTCCATAATCCATGAAAGGTTTCCAAGGAAGAGAAAAGATCCAGGATGTTTCTACATCCCTTATTCTATAGGAAATCAGCATTCCAACAAGCATAGTGTGACTCTGGGGCAAGCATAAAGCTCATGCCTCTTGCTACTTTTCAAGAGTTGGGATTGAAGAAGCCGAAAAAAATCCATGACAATCTATTTGGCGAACAAATGAGGTTATATGGGATATGCGAGGATGTTCTAGTCAAAATCAAAGAAATCCATCTTTCTTATTGACTCTATGGTTATGGATATGTCTGACATTTGAGGAGCAGAGTTGCTATTAAAAAGGTTGTTCCAATCTACGACTGACATGATCACTGTCATTGGTAGAGGTTACTTGACACTCGGGATAGATGATGATAGAGTGGAGTTCAGACTTTCAGATGAACCTTCACACCATAACGTGGCAACCCAGGTTAAAGAAAATGCATCTTGTCGAGCCTATGATGTAAAATAAGGGTGTTTGTTGGGAGGCAACCCAACCATTATTTTTTTTGTTCTTTACATTCAATTTTGTAGTTTTATAGATTTAGTTTTTGTTTTATTTATTTTTATGTAAAAAGGGTGCCTTGATCATTTTTGCCAGGTGTGCAGGTTGGACAAAAGTTGGTACTACTGACATCCAACCTGGTACTACCGACGGCATCATAGGGATGACAAAGTCAATTTTCACATAATCTCGGTGGTACTGACTACAAAGTCGGTAGTACCAACTTTTTGTAGAGAAAGGATCGAGTTAACTGATAAGGACTTGGTACTACTGAAATCCTACTCAGTAATACCGATGGCCCAGGATGTTCCAGTTTTGAAATATCAAGAAAAAGCTCAGAAGTATCGAGATGTTTAAAGACTCGGTACTACTGACACCAAGTCAGTAGTACCGACATTAGAATAGAAAGAATCCATAGGAGCATCGATCAATCTACCATGCCATAGCCCCACCACTGCCTATGTGATCGATAACATTGTTCCACCTCTTAAGTTAGAATTATGACTATGTGGACATAGTCAAGTTCAAGCTTGGGGGGTAGTAGGAATAGTCTCTATCCTTATTTTTATTTTTCTTTAGTCTTTATTTTCTTTATTTGTTTTTATTTTTTACCTTTCCAAGTTGTAGGATCCACGATCTATCTAGTGTAAAAGTGGATCTTAATTTATGGTTCATGTCAATGTCATGTGCTCTCATTTGTGTTGCAATGGAAAATAAAAAATAAAAAATTTAGCTTAGTTGCAAATTTCTTGAGTTATACCACTTAGAGGAAGTGTATGGGCTAGTCATCTTAAGGAAATTTGATTTGAATGGACATCTTAATTATTCATGAAATGTGGATGAATATGGGGTTTGAGCCTAAATTGATCGAACAGTTAATGAGATTTTAAATTGAAATTTAAGAAAGAAACCCTAAGGTTGCCCTGTTCACAGGTCATTAGAGAGGGACATATCATAATTCATGAAAGACATTATTTCTTAATTATGGGATTCCATCCATTTTCCATTCATTTTGACTCACCACCGTAAGACAATCAAGTAATACAAATTATTTTCTCTTGTTTGCATTGCATGGCATTGTAGGAAACATGATAGTTAGTTTCTCTTTTAATTGCATTAGTTACAAAATGAAAAAAAATGTGTTATTATGCACAAATAATCCATGTGCATATCATTTAGTTGCATAATAATTGCATGTAGATAGCGTGCATCATTCATCTTTCATTTTCATGTCACATGGTTACTTTGTTTTCCTCTAAAATAAGAGTGAAGGAATATACATTCATACCCTCAAAAGAAAAACAAGAGAAAAAAATAAAATGAATGATGTTTGTTAGTAAAGCCCAAGCATAACGTCTATCATGCTTAAATAGTGGACCAATGAAAAAAAATGAAAATAAAAATTGTTTAATGTTTTAAAGAGGGGGAAAGGATGACCTAAAATATTCACAAAATATGGAAACATTCACATGATGCACTCCTTTCCTTACTTCATTCTCGTCTAATTTGATGAGATTGTTCGATTCATGCATCATTTCACCCAGAATATTAGGCATTAGGATTCATACATTTTTCATTCTCTTCACCATATAGGTTCGTCATGTTTTATTTTTCCATAAATAATTTGGATGTTACTTGTGAATGTTCATAGCCACCTATTTTGTACCATCCATTGTTCTTATCAGTAAGCCACTTAAATGATTATACTCCTCATTCATTCTCATAAGGAGAATTGCTTCCACGTGGTTGGTATTTAGGAAAGAGCAATGCGGAATAGGGAATCACATGATGTACCAAGTGAATGCTCGATTTATTATGATATTTATAGCACTCTTGATAATGTACAATAATCTACGGGTGGACAACTTTAATGGATACTTTTGGTCGTTATAGAGCAGATGGTTGTTCAATGGTCAGTAAAGGCCAGTTTGGGACCACCAGCTGGGGATGGTTGACAAATGAAATTCATAGTTTATGTCTTTTGCTGACTTGTTTCAAATAGATATTTTTGAGCAACATATAAGATTAGGGGAGTTTGATGCACTGGATATTTTTATTTTCACAGGCTATTTTATATTAATTTTTATGCACTGTTTGTTCATTTTCATATTAATTTATGCATGATTTACTCTCATTAGTTTGTGATACTCAATTGCATCAAATAAATGTAATTTTAATGTTTCTTATTTATTTAATATATTTCAAGAGCTTATGTTCAATTTTTTGTGATTTTGAGGAACTTTTACAAGAAACTACACAGCTTGGTACTACCGACGTCTGAGTCAGTGGTACCGACACATGATCAATTTGGAAAAGAAAGAAATTGAGAAAGCTTGATAGTACTGACCACTAGAGTTCATACCACCGACAACATCACAGTGTTGGATTCAAGATTAATTGAAGCAACTCGGTATTGTCGACACCCAATTGGTAATATCGACAACTTCCCAGGTGGCCACAACTATCAAAAAAGTCAGTAGTACTAACACCTAGTAGGTAATACTAACATGTCGAGATTAGGCAGATCTGAAGATAGAGTTTAATCCAATGGTTGAGGATTTATTTTTCCCTAAGTCACTTTTACAATTTAAGAGGAATTTGTTCAGACCTAAGATAACATTCTAATTCTATTAGACGGTAGATGAGAGCAAGGAGAGGAGAGAGCAGAGAAGAAGACCACATTTTGGATAATTTGGGAATTTCTAGTGGACAGATTTGTAACCAGAAGTTAGCAAAGCAGCACGTGCACAAGAAGGCATCTTTTGGACCATCGCCTTCTTCAGGGGTTCTTTAGCTTTTCTAATGTTCTCCATGCTTTTCTTCTTCTTTCCTATGTTTTTTATCATGAAAATCATGTGGGGCAAAACCCCTTATTTCTTAGGACCTGGGAGTAGCCTGGTGATACATTGTATTTGGCTCTTATGCAGTAATATATCAATTTCTCTCAATTTTTGAACTTATTTCTATGTGATTCTCATGAACTATCCATGCTTTATCAGCATAGGTAGTTAATTAGACCTTTAATTGCTTTGAAAGAGGAAATTAAATGATTAGAAAATTATAATAAATACATGTTTTATATCTCCCTTTGAGAAAGGTGGCTTAGGAACATGAAGAGATTACCCAGAGTTATTGATAAAGTACCTAACTAATAACACCATCCATACGAGAGTAGGATTGATATTAACTTAGGTAGTAAATTACGTACTGAGAGTGGGTAATTCTTGCTATAGTTGCTTAGTCTAGGGTTAGGAGAGATAATTATTACTTTGTAACTATTAATTGCAATGTTAATTGAGGTGAAACTGTAATCCTAAGTAATTTTATTCAATTGCGATCAATCACCAGTAATTTTTGATTCACTTTATGCATTCTTAATTAATAAACCCCCAATCAAAGTTTTCTTTGATCTAGCTGATAGTATTACAGTTAGTAGTAGTTTTTGAGTTAACATTTTCTCGTGTTTGATATTCGGGTCTCATTGGCCTATATTACTCTGATAGCGTACACTTGCATTTTAGGGCGTATAGAAAATACCTATCAGCCCCCATGTCTTATCATATTCTTCTTTCCATGCTCCATTGCTCCTATTCTTGCCCTTCTACTCAACATCTCCTTTCATAAGGCTCCCTTGGTGGATTACATATTTGATCTATGTTGTTAGAGAGAAAGGGTTTCCCTTTAATTTCCTTTTGAGTGATCACCTCAATAAGAGCAAAGTGGTTCATTACTACTTCACACCACTGGTCAACGTTTTTTGTACCTACGCGTTATTGTGTACCACCTTAACCTATTGGGGATGTCATTTTTAATATGTAAATTGTTGATAAGAGAATGAAAGACAATGTATATCATGCTTAAATAACTCCATTTAATATGAATCTAGTGAACTATATGAAATGCCTTTTTACTATTGGAATATACATTTCATGTAAACACAAAATTAGCTACATTTATGGACAATTCATTGAATCTAGGTTTTTAGTCATTTAATGCGTGTAAATAACCAAAAGATATAATCAAATTTTACTCTTATTTATGTTATGGACTTTATGCTCAGCTTATGATTATTTGGAAGATAATTTCCCTTAGATGTGGTTAATTCTTAAGGAAATGTATGGACAAAAAAAGATAGAATGTGTGACAACCCATCTCTAGAATAGTGAGATTACTCATAAGAATGTCTAATGAAAAGAAATGATGATTGTTATACACATAATCCACATAGAGGTCACGAGCTAAAACATTTCATCCAACATCACATATATTATAAACAAAACCATGTAATCCTTACATATTTTATGATATACAAGGCTTTAATACACAGTGTACATAAACCATTTATACAAGATCTCACCAAAATACATATTGCTTATGCATTACATAAGGGATATTAATATATAATATGTATGTAAAACCTTATAACTCATATAACTACAACTATAGAGGTCGTGCATGCCTATCAAAAGCTCAAATTGGGAAACACGTATAACAAGACAGTCTCGCTCACACCCCTATATGCTTTATCTTTAGAGGAAGTCACACAAGCATCATCTTCTCTAACATCCCCTCACACAAACATCATATACCTCCTTAACTGTGACCACCTCCCTCCTTGTTGAGCTTCTCTACCACTATTAGGAAAACTTTGTCGCTCATCTAAAAGATGTGGAGAAACTACAGGGTGAGACCCCAAGTCCCAACAATATGATATAAAGTCTAAGACTTCTATCCTGTACTATATAATAAACATTTTAAAGGAGATCGAAAACACTAGATATATGATTACTATCAGTGCACTTAAAGATACATGTTTACCCAACCATACCTACATCCTTTACAAAACATGCAAGATATGTTAGACAAAATATACATATTCAATTATATAGATATTTTTGATATCAAGAACACATCCATATTTAGAGAAAAATAAACCTACATAGATATTCTACTTGTCTAGAATATATTTTATACTTTTTTGGGTAATTTGGGGTGTACCACTTAATTAGCTAGCTAAATGATATTAAGACATCCAACAATTTTGTATAAGATCTAAGGATATTTGGATTCCATAGATATCTCCACGCAACCTTCGGTTGAAGTGAGATAACTAGAAAATAGAGAGCCCATTGGCTGAGTTCGTTGAGGATATTTTCTTAAGAGTGTATCCACCCATCTCAAGCCCGGCTTGGGCACACTTGTCACATATTCAAATTTAGAGTAATAACCCTTCATATCATAATCCATCTTATCATCACATTTCATATGCCATTCCTCATTTAACCATCTGTCCCTGCCAAGTCTCAACACATTTTAAAGATGATAGTGTGTATATCGACCCCAAGTGACCCCATATATTCACTAATATATGGCTCATAGTATCTTCTCACACCTTTTGATTTCTACAAGATCTTCTCATTTCACTACTCCCTCTGACGACCTTAGGGAATAGATCTAAGGACTTAGGTCTCTAATACTTACATTTCTCTTTTTGTTAGATTCATTACTCTACAACTATATAAATGAAGATATAAATAGAGCCATTGATGGAAGACAAATAGGCATGTTACTGGTAAATTTAGAAGATATCAAATGAATGGTTATTTGAATCTAATTTCTGATTGTTGAGTCTTACTAGGTAATAAATTCCTCAAAGACCAATGGAAGTTAAGATATCCTTCCCAGAAGTGTTTACAAAGTCATTATTGAGTACCGCATTACTAGCCACTAAAATTGGGCAGTACAATATATGATTAGAACTGTCACTTTATCTATAAAGGAACCATATTTTTACAAATTTCAGTAGTATAATGGTAAGGGAGATGATTTTGAAGAACTTTTAAGAATTTCCTCATGAACAGTCAGTGTGTACTAACTTTCTAAAGGCATACAAGTCACTACCATGCACAAAAGTGGCATTCTTTAAACTTATTCAATAAAGTTTAATATATACATGGAAGTACTAAACAATCATGTATTATTGTCAAGAGACTACTTTAGGAAACGTAACTACAATATACAATTCATATCCTTGACATACTGGGTTCATGATGCCTAAAGAAATCACCTTTTAACTTTCTTAGGGAAAATTATAGCAAGTTCCCAGTTTCTATGTATCTGGCAGGTAATATATGAGTTAGAGGGAATATCACTCATGTAATGAGAGTGGAGACAAGTCCACTTTCAAAGAATAGAGGTGAAGCCTTGAGCTTCATAAAAACTCTAAAACAATATCAAACCCTTCAAAATATGAACTCCTCCTAACCTGCTCTGCAACTAATCCAAAGCCTAAAATCAAGTAGAGAAAGAATGGAGAAGGGAAGGCTTAGTGTAAGACTTAATATTCTTTACACTAGAGAAAAACCACCTATAAAATACCCATGAAAGGAATAATGTGGTAGGTTGTCAAGAGTTAGGGATCAAGGTTCTAGTTACACGAACCTATGCTTGGTAGTCACCTAGAAGCTTGTTACGCATCATTAGAGAAGAAAACAAAGGCAAACAACAATGATGATGATGACTAATGAAAGTTGGACTCTCATCGATAGACATCAACCTATGGCATCTCACTCAGCTACATCACTTTGGCATTCATAATACAAGTTAGGTGAAAAGGAAGGATAAGGGTGGTATATATATCCCTAAAGGAGAGAGAAAAGGTGGTCAAAGATATCTTGCTATTGTTTAAATCACTCATACCTCCATTGGTATATTTCCTCATTGATAGACAAACCTTAATGTCACATCATTACATGAGATCATAAGTTCCATTGATTTCCAGGTCATCAATTGAAGCAAGTAGAGATCCTATCAGTGGTTGTCATCAATACAAGCTCTCTAGAAAGCCATCAGAAGACACACACTAGGGTTATCATCAGTAGAGCATAACATGAAACCATCAACTCAGAGTGCAATATTTCCATCGGTACTCAAACAACGAAAACTCACTGCCTAGCCAATCCACTGCTTCATCGGTAGTCAACTAAGGTAAACATAGAAGGGCTCAAGACGGGCCATTTCCACCAGTCCACAACTGATGGGAAGTCAAAACAAACTTGTTGGTCCTCAACTGATGAAAATACAAACATACATCTACTTAAGGAAAAGAAGAGGAACCTCATAAATACTCAACCAAAGAAGAACCAGACGCACTTCCATTAGTCTCCTACTGATGAAAAGGAAGGCCACTTCCATTGGTACTTCAATTGATGGAAAAGAAAAAGGCTTGGATAGATCATCTAAGGGCATCCAACCGAGTCCAAGAAATTGGGAGAGAGAGAGATAGGAGAGGAAACATGATATGTGCAAAATTCAAGGAAACCTTCAAATGAGGGTAATTTGCACATAAAACCTAAAAATGTTAACTGGAAAATACTAAAGCATGCATCATGAAGCATCAAGATATGTGATTACTATAGCAAAATAGGATTTGGAAGATAAGACAAGTCATGGGACTTACAGCTATAAACACCTTAACAGGATGTTGCCCGAAAATACAAGGAGAAAAGAGTTGGGTATTTCCTTTGTATTTCCTCCTTGAGTTTCCATGTACTTTCTTCTACTTCATGGTGATGCCATATCACCTTTACTAGCACAATATCTTTCTTACTTAGTTTCTACACCTTCTTGTCTATGATCAACATTGGACCCTCCACATATGATATGTCATCATCGAGCAACATTGGACCCTATACAATGCAAGTTTTATAGGCCACCTTACCAACACAAGTGGCAGTAGGGTGAGGTCCAACAAATTTAGATGCCAACTTACCTCATTTTCCAAATATTACAACTCCTTTCTAAGGTGATACCTTGAGGTACACTCCTATCACCCACTTGGAACTTCAACAACATGCAACGATCATTCTAATATGACTTTTGTTAGTCATGTTTTTCCTTTAAATTTTGTCTAATCATCTTGATCTTCTTTTTCATTTGGTGGATTAATTTTGGACCCTATAGTTTAGATCCTCCAAAGTTTGTATAATCCTTTTTGATTGATGATCTATATCCATGTGAAAAGTTGTGTTGATCTTTACCTATCTTCCCAATGTTGTGTGTAGACTATCCCAAAACCTACAAGTAAACTACAATCCTCTATTAGATATTATAGTTGGTGGCACTTCAAGTAAATGTACAATCTCATCAACATAAGCATGTGCCAACTACTCAATTGAGTAGGTTGTTTTTATTGGAAATAAGTGTGCGACCTTTCTCAATCCATCCAACACTGCCCAAATGGAATCGTGTCCTTTGGCTATTCTGGGAAGACCAAAAACACATTCCATGATCACGTGATTTCACTTTCATTATAGAATTATTAAGTTTGTAGAGTTCCTATTTGATTCTAATGTTCCACCTTCACTTGTTGATAGACTGGAAACCTGAGAACAAACTCCATCATATCCTTCTTCAATCTATGCCACATGTAGAAATATTTGAGACTATGATACATCTTTGTGTTGTTGGGTTATATTGTCTACATAAAAGTGTTTGGTTCTTCTAACATTGTCCCTCTCAACCTGTCTACATAGGGAACCAACAACCTGCTATGGTAACATAGAGTCCCATTCTAACTCATGAGGTCCATTATTCTTTCCATTTTCAAGTTCTAACTAGATGTTTCGAATCATGGTATAATTATGTTGTGCATCCTTGATCATGTGTATCAATGTGGGCTTGATGTGTAATTGAGCTAGTAATCCCCCAAGCTTGGAGACTTCCAATTGCACATTTATCTGAAATAGAGACACCAACATGTACCTCCTTGGATAGGTTATGGAATGTAACTGTGTGACATCAAGATAAAATGATGGCCTTCTGTTTGATGCATAAAATATTTTGCTTTCTTGGGTGGTACTCTACTATGCAATTGTAGTCTGTTATCAACTCGAGCCATCTTCTTTGCCTCACATTCTACTCATACTTCAAGAATAGATTCTTATGATCTATGAAAATTTGAAACTTCTCCCTATACAGGTAATGCATATAGTTCTTCAATGCTAGGATGGCTTGGATAACTCCTAGTCGTGTAGGATAATTCTCCTTGTGCTTCTTAAGTTTCTTTAAAGAAAAAGAATCACATGTTTGTATTTCATCAACAAACATCTAAGATCCTCATTTGAAGCATCACATAAGACTATGTAACCCTTTCCATTCTCTAGCAGTATTGGCATTGGTGCAGACATTGTTTCCCCTTAACAACTTAAAACTCTGTTGCCATTTCTTAGTCCAAACAAAGGGTGCATCTTTCTTTGTCAGACTCATTAGATGTAAAGACATTGAGATGAAATCCTTACTGAACTACCTATAATATCCTAATAACCCAAGGAAACTCCACATTTCCATTTGTTTCTTTGTTTAACCCACAATAGCATTGACTCCACCTTCTTTGGATCCACACAAATCCCTCTGCTAGATATGATGTGGCCAAGAAAAGAAAACTTTGTCAACTACAACTCACACTTGGTGAATTTGCATACAATGGGTGCCGCCTCAAAAGTTCCAAGATGAACTGAAGATGTTACTCATATTGATTATTGGAGTAGATTAAAATATCATCTATGAAGACTACAACAAATTAGTCCAGATATTGTTTGAACACCTAGTTCATCAAGTCTAACTT
The DNA here is from genome assembly GCA_963693085.1 of Alisma plantago-aquatica. Classification (NCBI taxonomy): domain Eukaryota; kingdom Viridiplantae; phylum Streptophyta; class Magnoliopsida; order Alismatales; family Alismataceae; genus Alisma; species Alisma plantago-aquatica. The sequence continues at coordinate 197,958,076 of OY856412.1, forward strand.
GTAGGTGTGTTGGTTAGTCCATATTAAAATCAATAAACTTGTAGTGTCCATACCTAGTCCTAAAGGTTTTTTTAGTATGTCTTTTGCACCGATACAAAAATATGTGATGACCAATCGTCGGGATAGCCAGATTACCGAAAATAGAACCCCATTAAATGTAGTGATCATCATTATCCGCATAAGCCATATAAAATGCACATGTTAAAAAAATCATCCAAAATCAAGATAATATAAACATAACCATGCAATCCGTACATTAGTTAGCCATATGACATATTCCACAAGATACAATTCTTTAATATGTCAATCCACTTACACAATATCTCATCAAAATGCATATTGTTTAGACATTATAATGGACATTACTATAGTGAATGCACATAAATCCTTATCACTTATAGTGCACGCATATCAAAATCTAAATATAGTACACACATATGACAAAACTTGTTTCCCTTACCTAAGTATACAAGGCAAATCATTTAAAATTACCCTTATGCACTTTATCTCTAAAGGAGGTCATGCAAACTCCACCTATCTCTAGGATCAACTCATGCATACATCATACACCTCCTTAACTAGGTCCAACTCCCTCCTTGTTGATATACTCCACTAGTGCAATTACCCAAAAGAAGTGAAGAAGCCACAAGGATAGACCTAAATTCCCAATAATGTGATATAATATCTGAGACATCTATTGCTCACCAAACAATAAACATTTAAAAGAAAAAGTAAACATTGAGTTATTATGAAGACTATCAGTGTACTTGAAGGTACACTTTACCCAACCATACATGTATCCTTGACAATAGCTGCAAGAAATGTTATACATCATACATATATTCAATTCTACAAAAAAATTCCATATAGAGAGTGCATACATGCTTAGTGCCAAATAATACTAAATAGATATGCTACTTGAAAGGGATATATTTCATAATTCCCTAGTCAAATTATGTGCACCACTCAATCATCTAGATAGATGATACTAAGCCATTCTAATAAATTGTACAATATCTAGACTCCCTATATCACTCTACACAATCTCCAATTAAAGTAACAAAACCAAAAGGTATAGATCCCATTAGTTGAGACCACTAGTGATATTTGCTTAAGAGTGGATCCTCCACTCTTAGGCCCACCCTAGGTACACAAGTCAAGGATTCTAACCATGGGTAACAATTATTCAGATAATAATTCAACATATCCTCAAATCTCATATGTTGTTGCTCATTGGACCATTGTCCCTTGCCAAGTCATGAACAAAGTTTAAAGAAGATAGGGTATCACAACCCGAGCATCCCCATATATTCACTAGTATGTGGCTCCAAGCATATTGTCACAATTTTAGATTGCTACAAGATTTACCCATTACACTACTCCCCCTAACAACCCAGGAGAATAGATGTACATACTTAGGCATATACAACTTATATTTCTCTTTGTAAGTTATATGCATTATTATACATCTATATCATAAATACATCCATCAATGCAAGACAAATATTTATGTTACTACCGACTTCAAAAGATATAAAATTGTATAGTTTTCCAAATATAACTTCTCAATGTCGAGGCTTGCCATGTAACATGCCCCTTAAAAGGTAACAGAGGTTGGGATATACTTCCAAGAAGTATTTACATAATCCTAATTGAGTACCACATTACTAGCCATTCACAGTAGGATATTATAATATATGATCAGAACTGTCATTTTGTCCATTAATAAATGGTTTGTTTACAAATTTTAGTAGCATATTAGTAAGGTAAATTCTTTTGAAAGGTTTTTAAGAATGTCCTCATGTAATGTACCGATGCTATGCATGCATGCAAGTCATCACCATGCACAAATTTTGTTTGGTTAAAACTTAAATATTCATTACAAGTTGAATCTATACAAGGAAGTACTAAACAATAATGTTTTACCACCAAGATACTACTTTAGGAAACATAACTACAACATAAATTGCATATCCTTGGCATAATAGGTTCAAGATGCATAAAGATACTGTCTTTTAACATTTTTAGAGAATATTACAACAAGGTCTTCATTTGCATGTGCATATTAGGTAATAAATGAGTTAAGGGTTATATGACTTTCCTGATGATAGCGAATTCATGTCCACTCACAAAAATGGAGGTGAAGCCTCGAGTTTCATGACAAACTCTAAATCCAATGGAAAAATCTCCTATATATGAGCTCCTCCATCTAAATTGCTCTACTATTATTGAATTACTTGGCCTAAAAGCAACTAGAACATGAACAAAGAAGGGAAAGCATGGGGTTAGACTTATTAGTCAAAACCCCAGAGAAAACCCACCTAGTAAAACATCCATGAAAGGAAGAAGGTGGTAGACATTCAAGAGAATGAGGGATCGAGGTCCTAATTACATAGATCTAACCTTGATAGTCATGTGGAAGCTCGTTGTGCTACAGTAGAGAAGAGAACAAAGTAAACAACAACAAAGTACAAGGATGATAAGAGTATGATTTTCATCAAGCGATGGCATCTTGCACCGCTGCAACATTTTGGGGTTTAGCCCACACAAGTGAGGAGAGAAGGAAGGACAATGATATATATATATACAACCCCAAAGAAGAGAAAAAGCATTGTCAAATTTTTTTTGCCTATCAGTCAAAGCATTAGTACCTTTTTTGGTTTGTCACCTAATTTATAGACAAACCTCAATGTCACATTAGTAAATGAGATCACAAGTTCCATCAATGACATGTCATTGATAGATGCAAGGAAAGACCCCATCAATTGTCATGAATACAAGATCTTAGGAAAACCATCAGAAGACGCACTCCAAGGTTATCATCAATGGAGCATAACAACAAATGATCAGTTCACAACACTAAGTTTCCATCATACTCAACCAACTAAAACTCACTACCCAGCTAAGGTACCTTCTTCATCGGTAGTCAAGTAATGGAAGCATAGAAGGTCACAACACCAACAATTTGCATCTGTACTCAACTGATGGAAGACATAACAGCCTTATTGATCCTCAACCAACAAAAATCCAAACATACCTTTATAGAAGGAAAATAAAAGGAACTTCATAAATCCTCAACTAGCAAAGTACAAGGTGTAGTTTCATTGTTATCCTATTGATGGAAAGGAAGACCACTTACATTGGTACTCCAACCAATGGAAAAGTGGAAAGCTTGGTTAGATCATCTAAGTGCATCTAAATAAGATAAAGCAAGAGGGAGAGAGAGGAATAAATGTGATAAACTTCTAGGAATCCTTCAAACAGTGGTAATTCCAACACTAACCCTCAAACAAAATGCAAGTTGAAAAAACACCAAAGCATGCATCATAAAGCATCAAGACATGTGATTAAGATAGAAAAACATTATTAGGAATATAAACGACATTAGGGGTCTTACAGATACAAACACTAATAGGGAGATGTACCCCACCAAATTATAGGAGAAAAGAGTTGGATATTTCCTGCACTTTTCCTCCTCGAGTTAATATGTAGTTTATTCCAATCCATGGTGATGCCAGAGCACCTTTTCCAGTGCAATACCTTTCTTACTTAGTTTATACTCCCACTTGTTCATGATCAATGTGATACCCTCCACATTTTAATATGTCATCATATAGTTTCACTACAACTAGATATATTGTTTTCTCTATCCATGGATAACACTTCCTGTCATAGAGTCAGAATCCCAACCGCATGAACCAAATGAATACCAAATACAACATGCATAATCATGAAATTCTTAGCATAATTGGACAAATAACAAGATGAAATAACCAATACAATCACAACATTCAAAAATATTATTAACCAACATTGTTATTACATAGATTCAATTACAAATTGAGAGTCAAATTATACAAGTAAGATCATGTACACTATCTAGGATCTTACAAAAAGTACAACCTACAAACTTTCTCACAGTCCAACTTCTACCAAGCTATCTCTAAATCTAAAACATACGAGAAACAATCAGGTCAACACAAAAGATTTTTATATATAACTATAAGGTTTGTATACTTTGAAAAAAGATTTGCAGAAATAAATGAAGAAGAATAAAAAAGTTAAGTACTTAGGATAATGAGAACCCATATTTTTAGTCAACTTAATCCAATTATACGTACAATATCATGTATTATAAGGCCTTTAACAAACACCCCAATGCGAAGGGTTTGTGAGGGTTCTTAGGACTCAAAGTCATTAGGTAGCCCTATTTATATAAATGGTCCACCCTATCTTGACAACTCAAGTAGGATGCCCAGCCATGTATCCTTATCCTAAGAATATAGATGGGTGAATAAAGTTTGTATAAAGGAGATTTACTTTATGTGTGCAAGTTATAAAATCGAGGAGGTAAGCATTGAGTACAATACTACAATACTACATGATAGTACTTGAGAAATTAAACAAGTATACATACATATCAACATTCAAGCAAGAAAACAATAATCATATAAATATTTAAAGTTTGTACCTGATTTAGAGGTTCTTAAATTAACTTATCCTTGATCAAAAGGTCATCATCCACACCTTATTAATAACAAGATTAAATTAATGTGTTAGATTCTCATCATTAATGCTAATTAGCTCCATTTTAGGGTTTTGATCAAATTAGGTTCTGATTACTAGTATTTTTTATGATCTTTCACTGATTGAGGGTTCATCACGAAAGTGTGGTTCAATTTTTATTCCATGTTGATGTTCCATCTATTTATATGATTAGTTCAAGGTTTAAGTCACTTACTTCATTTTAGGGTCAAAGTACCCATAATTGAAAAAGCAAGAGTATATATCACTAAGTCATGAGATTCCCACATGAAAGAGAGTGTAAATCAGAAAATATTATGAGATAAGAAGCACATTCAAATATAGTTGGATGTCCCCTAGGGTCTAGGCATCATTATCAAACATTGGGTGCAACACTCCCACAAACATGCAAATATAAACATAGTGCCTATGGCATCAAGGTTAAACTCATGGATCATGTGGGACATCCACATGTAGAGAAACACTAAGGCAGAGTATTCCATAATTTAAGAGGGGAGTACATAACAATAGGACATGTATTAAGGTTAGGGTATAAGAAGGAAAGCCAACCTATCCATGTCACATTATGTCATCACTAGTGGACTTAGAGCCACAAACACCAACTGTTGGATCAATGGGCTCTAGAAGGGGGGGTTGAATAGAGCTTCACAAACTTCACAAAAGTGATTAGACCACCAAATTATATTAAGTGCAGAACTTAATTCAAAGCAGCAATTTGATGTCCTAAACTAGCATACAAAGCAAGGATAAGAGACAAGGAAAGCATGCACTTGGACAGGTGGTTTAGAGTGGTTCCATGTCCTAAACTTAGGAGCAATGTCAGTCCACTACCTAGAGTTGGTTAGGCTCTAGGATTTGTAACTTGGTTCTCTTATATATATATCACACAATAAGATTATAAGCTACAACAACCAACCATCCAAGGACTTATATATCAAGCCAAGATCTTCTACCTCACCAAGGACTTACCCACCAAGCAAGTAGTCTTCAGCCTTCTTCAAAGGACTTACCTACTCTTGCTCTAGTCTTCGGCCTTGCAGGAATTACCCATCTTGCTTGAGCTTTGCCTTGCACCTCTCCTTCACTTGGAGAGCTTTAGCACCTTCCTCCTTCACTCGGAGGCCTGGAGCAGCTAGCCTTCTTCTCCTTCACTTGGGGAAGAACAGCAACCTTCTTCTCTTTCACTCGGAGAAGAAACTTCAATCAATCTTCATAGAGAATGGAGATGGGAGAGGTGGAAAGGAGAGCTTTACAAGATTACAAATGATAGCTCTCATACATGGGATCCTAACTCACTCATACTCACGAATTTGCTTTGAAGGTAGAGAGAGAAAGGGGCTCAAAGGATTAGAAACCACTCAACTAAGGCTAGGACCAAGCATATGTGAATGAGCAACCTTGGAATGAAGTCCAAGAGGTCCTATTTATAGTTGAGGGTGTCCCTTTGAGGTTGGGTGAGTTGAGTGGCACAAACTAGCCGTTTTACAACTTGCAACGGATCTATTTTGAGTCCCACCAACTCCTCCAACGGTTGGAATTGCTTTTTCTGCATTCCAGTACAGTTCGATCGGCCGAGTTTCATTAAAGGCAACTCGGCCGACACACTAGGCGACAAGTCTGAGAGGCAGACTGTCGGCCGAGTTTCCATGGGGAAACTCGACCGATCGGTCGACCTTCAGTCTTGACCAACCAGTGGATCGGCCGAGTTTCCTACCATTGAAACTCGACCGAACAGGGGTCGGCTGAGTTGGAAACTCGGCCGACAGCCCAGAAAATTCCAGAATATATGGATCGGCCGAGTTTGTAATTCGGCCGACAAAATCCCTGTTAAGGGTATTTTGGAATTTTCATAAACTGTACAAACGATGGATTTTTGAGTCCCAATCATTTTATCCATCTTAGATACAATGCAAAACATGATTATGAGTGATTACATAAAATGTTCTAAGCCTCTAAGGGCTATATTACAAAGCGGTTAAAAGTCACATGTTTTGCATGTGCCGGAAGAGTAGCTATGGAGATAAAAGTGATTCTTTTCTTGTATCTAATATCTGCAATGATCTCAAATAGATTTGTTAGATACATATGAATGGAATGGTTAAGTCATTATCAAAATATGGGCAATGTGTGACACCTAGGTCAACATTCTCCCCCTTTTTGACAATGACAAACCATTCCTCAACATATTGAAAAGAATGTGAAAATTATACCTTTCCTTTAGGGAATTGCAAGGGGATGCAAATATGCTCAATTTGTAATGCTCCCCCTCAATTCATGCTTACTCGTTCCTGCATAGTTAGTTAACACACAAGCAGACATAGCATATATAGACACTATATGATTCTAAACAAGTCTAGATGCATTTCAGTTTATAGACAAGAAAAGAACCATACAAGCAATAAAAACAATATGATTGAGATCTTTCTCCCCCTTTGTCATCTCAAAAAGGCAGGGGGGTAGAAGAGCATAAAAGCAAGGTCTTCTCCAAACACTCAATCAACCAAAACATAGAGAAACAGATAAATATCAAGATAAAGCACGAAAGCAAAAACCTGTCATTCATCAAAATATGGAACACACTATAAGATAAGCCATACAAAGTGTTTCCAAAAACAAACATAAGACAAAAACTACACGGACAAACGGAGTAGCAATAGTACAACTCAGATGATGTGCCTAATGTAAATAATACAATCATAGTCCAAAAAAGATATATCATGGTCATCCGAGACTAAACTAGACACATCAACTCTAAGCTACACTAATCTATGTCAACATCATCAACGGCAGCCTCCATGTCCTCGTCGGGCTGGTAGTCCTCATCTCCATCATCTGAAGGAGGAGCAGCAGCTGGTGTAGCCTCGTCTTCAGCATCGGCATCGTCATCGTCGTCTTCGGCATCCATCGCAGTAGCCTCATCAGCGTCAGTCTCAGCATCGTCCTGGTCAGCCATATCCTCGTCGGGAGGACCAAAAGCACGCCCGGGCCACCTCGCACTCTGCTCGGCCCAAGACATGCCTAGAGCATGTAACTCATAGGCAACCTCAATAGGGGGAGCAGAAGAAGTGTACTGGGCCAGAAGCTCAGACAAACGGCCACCTGGGAGCGCCAGAACCGGAGAAGAGTATCCACCTGTAGAGTGATCAGCGGAAGCAGAAGGGGGTGGAGGAGGATAAAACTGACTATACGCAAAAGATGCGTAGTCACCACCGGGGTAGGGCTCGTAGGTGGGGTAGGGCTGAGGGCAGGACAAAGACATGGACGACATGATGTGGCACAGATCCTGATGGTGATGGTGCTGGACCTGCATGTTGTAGGCTTGCTGATGCATGAGGTACCCCATGAGGGCCTCATTGGAGACATGGAAGTCAGCAAAAGCCGGCTGCGGAGGAGGTCGGAAAGATGGCTCAGGAGGAGGTGGTGCAGCTGTGGAGGGTGGAGGAGGAGGTGCAGCAGATGATGATGGAGGTGGAGGTGGAGCAGAAGAAGATGATGCACCAGAGGTAGGGACACTCTTCTGAAGAGTGGTCTCACTGATATAAACCCCTTTACGATCGGGGCGGTAGAGAAAATCGGAAAAGAGAGATTTTCCAGTAGCATGCTGGAAAAGACCACAAATTAGGGCAGGATATGGAAGATGTGTGCCCTTGGTGTTCTTTCCCGAGTCAAAACAAGTCATATGGTGAAGGATGTAACGAGCCCATTTGACTCCTTGGTTGTTCAAAAGCAGATACATCATCATAGCTGTGTTCTCAGCGATGTCCGTTTGGTTTTTCTTTGGATGGACATTGCAACTGAGAACGAACGCCAAAACACGGCGAGGAGAGGACAGGGCAGAAGATGGCAGAGTGCCCTTCTTTCTATAAGGAAAATCGGGTTGCTTGAGAAACTTATGAATATCGGTCAAGTCAACCTCGATGGTCTTATAGACGTCCTCGGGATACAAGAGATCAAGATAAGCAGGGTAATCGGTAATCCACGACGCCGTGCCAACATTGCCATTGAGATAGAGATTGAACGATCATTCAGTAATATGGAAAGGTTGGCCGGCAATCATAGACGTCAAAACGATTGAGGTGTCCGAAGGGGGAACCAAAGAGTCGTAGTTCCACCGCAAGTTAGCGTAGAATTGACGTACAGCTTTGGTGCTGTATTTTAGGTTATAAAAACGGGCATCCTCAATACAAAGAGCTTCAAGATGATGTGTGCGAAAGAGTTGACAAGCTTCGAAAAGGTCGGCATGATAGCTATGGGGCTGATAAAGAGCTCGAAAAGGAAAGGGAGAGCGAGGAAGGAGCTCTTTGTAGCGAGCAATAGCAGCATTGTCAACAAAAGAAAGATTATCAAACACCATATACCTAGGTGCAAGAGGCACCGCAGGAGCAGGGGCGGGAACGGCACGTTTCCGGCGTTGGGACCTCATTGGAGAGGAGAACGGAGAGAAAAGAGCCGATCCACGCGGAGAGAGAGAGCAGGCAGCACGCCAAGAGCAGCAAGAACACACGAACAGGTCGATTTGGGAAGAAAATCGGCCGGAGAGAGAGAGAGGAGCACCAGGGGAGGAAGGGTCGGGCTGGGCGACTAGGGTTCGGTCGACTTTGCTCTAGTTGAGAGGGAGCAAGTCGGCCGATTCCTATATATATTAAACCAGACTGCCGCCGATCGGCCGAGTTCCAGGGAGAGGAAACTCGGCCGACAGAACACACAGGTGCCCTGTCCCCGACCGATCGGCCGAGTTTCCAACTCGGCCGACAGAATCCCTGATGTGGGAAAAACCTAGATTCTAGCCCTAGCCTCAAATGACCTAAAGCAATTTTTCTGGTTGGACTAGATTGTATATTAAGCATATTTAGGCACATTCCCATCATCATAGGGTACTATTTGTCGATTAAAACCCGATTTGCGAGAAAAGCCCGAAGAAGAGATAGAAACAAGATAAATTTATCAAAAACAAGCATTTTGAGCAATCAAAGCATTTATAAGCAAGAGCAACACACATAAGATGTAACCAACTAATTAGAGAGCAATTCAACATCATCAAGAGAGGTTATAAGCAATTTTGATCTAATAAAATTAAATTGTTCTCTAGCAAGCGGTTTAGTGAAAATGTCCGCCAACTGATTTTCCGTATCCACATGTGTGATATAAATATCCTTTTTGACAATGTGATCACGGAGAAAATGATGGCGAACTTCTATGTGTTTAGCTCTACTATGCAATATTGGATTATAAGAAAGATTTATTGCACTAGTATTATCACAGTAAATAGGAGAAGCATCAAAATGAATGTTAAAGTCTTGGAGCATTTGCTTCATCCATAGGACCTGGGCACAACAACTTCCGGCTGCAATGTATTCAGCTTCGGTAGTTGATAATGCCACTGTGCTCTGTTTCTTGGAGAACCAAGACACCAAGCATGGTCCCAAGAGGAAGCAAGTGCCACTTGTGCACTTTCTATCAATCAAGCAACCTGCGTAGTCAGCATCACTATATGCTACAAGAGTAAAGTCCCTTGACTTAGGGTACCATAGTCCAAAATTTGGAGTTTTGGCTAAGTACCTCAAAATCCTCTTTACAGCAATAAGATGTGATTTCCTAGGGCTTGATTGAAAGCGAGCACACAAGCCAACACTAAACATTATATCAGGTCTAGAGGCAGTTAAGTAAAGTAAACTTCCGATCATACCTCTATAGAGCTTCTCATCTACCTTCTCACCTTCTTCATCCTTGTCAAGTTTTGCAGTGTTTGACATGGGTGTATCCATTGGCTTCATGTTCTCCATCCCAAAGCGTTTAAGAAGTTCAAGTGTGTATTTGCCTTGGTTGATGAAGTTACCCTCCTTGGTTTGTTTGATTTGGAAGCCTAGGAAGAAGGTCAGCTCACCCATCATACTCATCTCGAATTCACTCTGCATAAGAGAACCGAACTCTTTGCAAAGATCAAGGTCAGTTCCGCCAAATATAATATCATCAACATATATTTGAATTATGAGAAAATGGGTAGAAGTGTGCTTTAGAAACAAAGTACAATCAACTTTGCCCATGATATACCCGTTATCTAACAAAAAGTTCTTTAGTTTCTCATACCAAGCTCGAGGTGCTTGTTTGAGTCCGTAGAGAGCTTTTTGCAAGAAATAGACATGATTGGGTAACTTATCATTTTCAAAGCCTGGAGGTTGAGCAACATATACTTCCTCCTCGATTGTACCATTTAAAAACGCACTTTTAACATCCATTTGATAAAGCAAGAAATTTTTATAACTAGCAAAGGCAAGTAGCATACGAATAGATTCTAATCTAGCAATAGGAGCATAGGTTTCATCAAAATCAATACCTTCTTGTTGATTGTAACCTTGTGCTACTAACCTTGCTTTGTTCCTTACCACTTTTCCTTGCTCATCAAGCTTGTTGCGGTAGACCCATTTGGTACCAATGATCTTTCTATCATTTGGTCTTGGCACTAAGGTCCACACACGGTTCTTCTCGAACTGCTCAAGCTCTTCTTGCATGGCAAGGATCCACTCATCATCGCCAAGGGCCTCTTTGATGTTCTTTGGCTCCAGTTGAGAGATGAAGGCACTGTCTGCTTGTTCTTTGTTGTGTGCAGCTCGTGTCCTCACTCTTTCAAACGGGTTGCCAATGATCAATTCCTTGGGGTGATTCTTTGCAAAGCGGGGAGTGGGATCCTTCCTTTCTTCTTCCTTTTATTCTTCTTCAACCTGCTTGCCTTTGTCTTTGATGTTGAGCTCTTTTAAGATAGGAATGATTTCATCTGCAACATCATCATCACCCAAATGCTTGCCAATACCAGGGTTAGTTTCAATAAATTTAACATTTATAGATTCTTCTATTTTAGATAGTTCAATGTTAAACACTCTAAAAGCCCTGCTAGTAGTGCTATAGCCTAGGAAGAAAGCCTTGTAGGATTTCGGATCAAACTTGTCAAGAGAGTCCTTGGTGTTCAAAACAAAACATGGACATCCAAACACATGAAAGAAATCAATTGACGGCTTCCTACCACGCCATAGTTCATAGGGGGTTTTCTTAAAAGTCGGATGAGTGAAAACTCGGTTTTGCACAAAACATGAGGTGCTAACGGCTTCAGCCCAAAACTTCTTAGGAGTGTCATACTCAAGAAGCATGGTCCTAGCCATCTCTTGTAGCGATCTATTCTTCCTCTCAACAACTCCATTTTGTTGGGGTGTGCGAGGAGAAGAGAAATTGTGCGAATAACCCGATTTTTCACAAAAACGTTCAAAAAGATCATTTTCAAACTCTCCCCCATGATCACTACGGATGGAAACAACATGACAAGAAGCTTCGTTTTCAACTCGTTTACAAAAGCTCGAGAAAACATCGAGTGTGTCGCTTTTGGAAACAAGAAAGAAAGTCCAAGTAAATCTAGAAATATCATCGACAATAACAAGACAATACTTGGAGCCGCGAAGCGTTTGTGTTCTCATAGGTCCGAAGAGATCAATATGAAGAAGCTCTAGAACTCTCTTGGTACTCATGACTCCTTTGGATTTGAAGGAGGATTTGGTTTGTTTCCCTTGAGTACAAGGTTGACATTCCTCATCCTTTTCAAAATCCAATTTGGGAAGTCCTCGAACCAAGTCCTTTTTGTTCAGTTTCTTCATTTGATGCAAGTTCACATGACCCAAACGTCGATGCCAAAGCGAAAGATCGTTTTTATCCATGACTAAGCATCTATTTAGTATGGGCTTTAAAGCATCAAGAACAATCACATATAGATTACCATTTCTAGTTCCCTTATATATGACATTATAGGACAGGGAATCTAGAAGCAAGCATTCTAAGGAAGTAAAGAGCACAAGATAACCATTATCACATAATTGGTTAACACTAATTAAGTTGTGATGTAGGCCATCAACAAGCAAAACATTTTTAATGCACAAATCATTACCTACATCACCCTCACCTATAACCTTACCCTTTTTGTTGTCCCCAAAGGTTACCGATCCTCCTTTCTTCTTCACAATTTTGTTGAAATGGCTGATTTCTCCAGTCATGTGCTTAGAGCAGCCACTATCAACAATCCATTTCTTTGTGACCTGCAAGAAAAGAGGATGTCGGAACCCAACTCAAACTTTGGGGTCCGGGGTTAGCTTGGGGACCCATTTCATATTTGGGTTGGTCCCCTTAGGCTTGTAAGGACAATAGGTAGAATAATGATCATCACATTTGCAATGCATACATACCATGGGATTTTTAGAGCCGGAAGACTCTCCATTGAAAATTGGAGTTTCCACACTCTTTTTCTTACCCTTTTTCTTCTTCTTACCTTTTGGAGTAGTCGCATTGTATCCTAGACCACTAGTACCAACTTGTTTGGTAGAGTGCTCTAGAACATCATTTAGAGACTTCTTACCCGAAAGAAACCTTTGCAAAGTAGATCTTAATTTAGCATTATCATCACTAAGATTTGTAATGGTAGTAGATAAACTAGCAAGATCTTCTCTAGCATGCAACAGGTCGGCCTCAAGACAGAGGGCTTTAGTAAGAAGAGAGTCTTTTTCAAGAGTTAAGTTTGCAACTTCATTTCTAGGCAAGATAGGTCTAGAAGATAAATCATTTGTTTGTGCAAGAAGTTTAGCATTTTCAGATTTAAGGACTACAATTTCCCTTTGATAAGCATACACTTCATCTCTCCTAGCATCATCAATAAGCTTAAGTTCAACATTTTCAGTTTTTAGAACATCTAGCTCATCTAGGCAATTTTGGTTCTCTATCTTAAGATTTTCAATAGTTTTAAGATAAGTACCATTCTCAACCTCTACTCCATTATATTGAAGTTCAAGGTCTAGAAATTGCCCTTGTAAAGAATCTATGCTATCAAGATGTAATTTCTCATTTTGATCTAGAATGTCAATCTTGGCATAGAGATCATCAACTATCTTTCCTAATCTTTTTCTTTTAGCTTTACATTTAGCAAAAGATGATTGACAATCATTAAGCATTTCAATGAGGGTTTCCTTAGATAAATCAAGTAAACTTTCGTCACTTACCTTACTTACCTCACTTACCTCAATTACTTCTTCACTAGTAGAAGCCATAAGTGCAAGGTGACATTCACCATCCTCGGAGCTTGAGGAACTTGAAGTAGAGGACTCCTCCCATGCCGCATGAGCTGCATCTTTGGGTCTTCTCTCCTTCTTGTTCTTCTTCTTGTACTTGGCTTCTCTTTTGTATTTGTCATCCTTCTTGTGGCTGCTCTTATGATAGCCCTTCTTGGCTTTTGGGCAGTCATTCTTGTAGTGGCCCTTTTGACCACACTCGTAGCATCTAGGAGTGGAGGATGATGGTTTGCCCTTGAAGTGTCTTCCTTTTGAATAGTTGGCTTCATGATCATTTGCACCTTCATCTTCGCTTGAGGAAGGGCAGGGAGACTTCATGGCAAGTTGTTGTTGCCGCATCATTTCTTCAACTTGAGCTTTGAAGGCTGTGTCCTTCATCTTCTTGGACTCCTTCTCTTCTCTTTTCTCCTCTTCCTCTTGCTTGTCGAGCCTTGGTTCATGTGCTTGGAGATTACCAACCAGCTCCTCGGTTGACAACTCGCTCAGCTTGTAGACTTCTTCAATTGAAGTGACCTTTGGCTCCCATCTCTTTGGAAGAGATCTCAAGATCTTTGCATTGATGGTACCTCTATCCATGACACTTCCAAGGGCTGCAAGACTGTTCAAGATGACATTCAACCTTGTATACATGTCCGCAACTCTTTCATTCTTCCCCATCTTGAAGTTCTCAAGTAGGCCGCCGAGCATATAGACCTTGGCCTCCTTGACTTGCTCCGTCCCTTCATAGGTGACACACAACTTATGCCAAATCTCATGCGCCGTGTCCCAAGAAGAGATGTGGTTGAACTCTGATGGTGAAAGGGCGGCGTAGATGATGCTCACAGCTTTAGCATTGAGTTGAGCACGCTTCATCTCATCTTCCGTCCACGTGGTGATGTTCCCCTTCGGCTCTTCATACTTGAGATGGACTATCTTCCACATCTCGTAGCTCACGCCTTGGATGTAGAATTGCATCCTTCTCTTCCAATATAGGAAGTTTGTGCCGTCGAAGACCGGGGGTCTCGTGGAGTAGCTTCCCTCAAGATTGAGTGACCCAAGAGCTGAATCGCCCATCTTCTCCTACTTGTTGAAGTAGCTTGGAGAAGACCCGCTCTGATACCACTTGTTGGATCAATGGGCTCTAGAAGGGGGGGTTGAATAGAGCTTCACAAACTTCACAAAAGTGATTAGACCACCAAATTATATTAAGTGCAGAACTTAATTCAAAGCAGCAATTTGATGTCCTAAACTAGCATACAAAGCAAGGATAAGAGACAAGGAAAGCATGCACTTGGACAGGTGGTTTAGAGTGGTTCCATGTCCTAAACTTAGGAGCAATGTCAGTCCACTACCTAGAGTTGGTTAGGCTCTAGGATTTGTAACTTGGTTCTCTTATATATATATCACACAATAAGATTACAAGCTACAACAACCAACCATCCAAGGACTTATATATCAAGCCAAGATCTTCTACCTCACCAAGGACTTACCCACCAAGCAAGTAGTCTTCAGCCTTCTTCAAAGGACTTACCTACTCTTGCTCTAGTCTTCGGCCTTGCAGGAATTACCCATCTTGCTTGAGCTTTGCCTTGCACCTCTCCTTCACTTGGAGAGCTTTAGCACCTTCCTCCTTCACTCGGAGGCCTGGAGCAGCTAGCCTTCTTCTCCTTCACTTGGGGAAGAACAGCAACCTTCTTCTCTTTCACTCGGAGAAGAAACTTCAATCAATCTTCATAGAGAATGGAGATGGGAGAGGTGGAAAGGAGAGCTTTACAAGATTACAAATGATAGCTCTCATACATGGGATCCTAACTCACTCATACTCACGAATTTGCTTTGAAGGTAGAGAGAGAAAGGGGCTCAAAGGATTAGAAACCACTCAACTAAGGCTAGGACCAAGCATATGTGAATGAGCAACCTTGGAATGAAGTCCAAGAGGTCCTATTTATAGTTGAGGGTGTCCCTTTGAGGTTGGGTGAGTTGAGTGGCACAAACTAGCCGTTTTACAACTTGCAACGGATCTATTTTGAGTCCCACCAACTCCTCCAACGGTTGGAATTGCTTTTTCTGCATTCCAGTACAGTTCGATCGGCCGAGTTTCATTAAAGGCAACTCGGCCGACACACTAGGCGACAAGTCTGAGAGGCAGACTGTCGGCCGAGTTTCCATGGGGAAACTCGACCGATCGGTCGACCTTCAGTCTTGACCAACCAGTGGATCGGCCGAGTTTCCTACCATTGAAACTCGACCGAACAGGGGTCGGCTGAGTTGGAAACTCGGCCGACAGCCCAGAAAATTCCAGAATATATGGATCGGCCGAGTTTGTAATTCGGCCGACAAAATCCCTGTTAAGGGTATTTTGGAATTTTCATAAACTGTACAAACGATGGATTTTTGAGTCCCAATCATTTTATCCATCTTAGATACAATGCAAAACATGATTATGAGTGATTACATAAAATGTTCTAAGCCTCTAAGGGCTATATTACAAAGCGGTTAAAAGTCACATGTTTTGCATGTGCCGGAAGAGTAGCTATGGAGATAAAAGTGATTCTTTTCTTGTATCTAATATCTGCAATGATCTCAAATAGATTTGTTAGATACATATGAATGGAATGGTTAAGTCATTATCAAAATATGGGCAATGTGCAACACCTAGGTCAACACCAACCACGGAGTCAACTTGGACATTAGGGTCTAACCATCATGGTGCTACTTGTTTCAAGAATAGAAAGGAGTTTGGTACAAAAATTAGGTCAAATGCCACACTTCATTAAAGTATCATGATGTATCATCAAAAGGTGTCACATTCAAGCACGCTTTGTGTCGTATGGAACAACCATAGAAAAAGAGGATTGTCAGATGATCCTTGTATCATGGATGGTTATTAGTTACATATTTCAAGGTTGATTTAGCCTTTGGTGTCAATAGGAATCAAGAATAGCATTAATAGGGAAAAGTATATCGTCAAGGTCCAAACAAGTCACATACATACAATTAGAGCCATTCATGAGCAGTAGGGGTGATTAGGACCCTCATATAGTTCAAGAGTGAACAAAAGGTATTGATTAGATGAGAAATATTGTAAAAGTTCATTAAATATTCAAGAATTACCATGATCAATCATTAGATATGGTCAAACCTAATCAAAGTTCATCTTTTTAACAAAATAGGAAATCTATAATAGGTTTTATGGTATGAGACATGCCTAAGTTGTAGATCTTTTCAAGTCGACCATAATGGTATATAGGTACATTACAATTTGGCCAAGGGAGTAGAGAGTTATGGATTTTCTAAAGTTTTCATTATAAACTATAGAAACAAAGATTAGGGCATTACCATGACTATCATCTGTCGACATGAGTCATCAATCATTGATCACACGGTCATGCCCACAACATTACCTAAACATGTGCTAATAGCGACTTGGCCACGGTCCATCCATGGCCCTTGACCAGCCAACATGATAGAGGGGATACATTAGGTAGTTTGCGTGATTTGATCCCTTGTCCCATGATCCTGCAGTGTGCAAGGTGTCATCAGTATAGAGCCCTCCCTACCACCTACAGCACGGTCGTAGTGGTGTGGTTAGATGGTGCCAAGCAAATAGGGAGAGTGGAGTGAATTTTGCACCGAGGAATGGCCGCCCAACTCCAGTAGTGGTTTCTGAGGTTGATTGTAGGATTGGGAGTGGTTGATTGTGTCCCAAATGGCCTCCACCTACGACACGGTCATAGTGGTGTGGTTAGCTAGTGCCAATAAAACAGGGAGAGTGGAGGGGATTTTGCACTGGGGAATAGCCCCCCAACTCCAATAGTGGTTTCTGAGGTTGATTATAGGATTGGGAGTGGTTGATTGTTCCCCAAACGGCCTCCACGAGCTTTGTAGGAACATTGTTAGCTTGAAACTTGAGCTTCTTGTGGGTGGATCTACATGCCTTGAAAATATATGAAAAGGCAGAAAGAGAAGAGGGGAATAAGAAACAGGGCATTGGATAGGGTTATATGTGGAGAAGGGGGATGGAAAAGTGTTTTTGTTTTGGGTCATGGTGGTGGTAGGTGGCAGTGGTGCCACCTCCATTGACCCCATGTATGGATGTAGGAGAGATAGATATGGACACTGGATCAGGGAGGGTCCATCCATGGACATGGATCTAAGGGCCTAAATTGTTGACATAAAGGGGGTGGATCAAAGTGGAAAGAGGGGAGGTAGAAGGGCACTTACCACATGGTCGGTCCAAGTGCCCACGTTTGGGTCCAACTAGAACTTAACCAGCCCAAAGGAAAAAAGGGTAAAACAAGTTAAAATCAAGATTAAAAAGAAAGTCTTCCAAAGATGATAACTTAATCTGTTTAGGTCTGATTGAGATGATTCTTGTGTCATTGGAAAATATTCGTGTGTATACCAGATCAAACCTAGATCTACAATGGACTCCCACATTCAAAGGAAAAAGTAAGCATACTTGAGCTATACCTAGACCTTGGAATGAGCTTACTAGATTTTTGACATACCTTATAGAGTCAAGATCACATTTTGATGAGGGCTAAAAATATTTACATGACTGGGATATATGAAAAGTTTGAAACCTAGGTCAATAATGAAAAATAGTGTCACACATTGGATCAGATCTAATAAAAGTGCTTAAAATATGAAATTGGCATCCAATAGAGATAGAGAGAGTACAATAGACTAGATAAAAAGTTAGGTTTTCACATCCTTCCCTCCTTAAAAGAAATTTCTTCCTCAAATTTTGTTTAAAATCAAAACTCAAGAGTCAAGTTTGATATTCATCATGTTTAGGTTACTAAACCTAGATACCAAGGCCTCCCCATATGTGTGTGCATACTTAGGTTGTTCCTACTAAGGGTGTACCCATCCCAGTAATATACATGTTACTCGGTGTTGCTTCATTTTATTACATCATCTTGAAATTATGATTTTCACATCCCTTACCTCCTTGAAATTAGGGTTTTGGTTCATATAATCATCAAGATAAAGGTGTGCTATCAAGACACAGGCCATCATGTTCATTATCATGACTTTAAATAAATATTAGTATCACCCCTCTATTTCTTCACTAGTTTTAAAATTACATGCATGGTTTAGGTTACCCCAAGGTTCTACCACTTTCATAATTAGGTTCATTACTTTTAATTTTGGGTTTTTAATCAAGAATTTATATTTCATGATTGTTCAAGATAAGATCTCAAGGCATCATCATATCAAGCTCATAATTTCAAACTTACATCTTTCATGTATGGTATGGTTTCATATTAGGACTAGACTATGAGAGTGACTTATTGCTCATATGTCAAATTTTGAACATAAGTGAGATTATTTCATGTATCAAGAATTATTTGAGGAAAAACATTTTCATCAACATGGAGGTTTCATAATTATCTCACTTATAGTTAGAAGATATTCGCAAGCTGAGGCCACTCAAGCTAAGACCTATCTATGTTGAGACAAAATGTTATAACCACCCCCATATACCCATATCAAACCATTACCCAACTTTCAAAAACAAAGGGCAACCCTTAGATTACTTCACATAAAACCACTAACCTGATTATAAGGCTCATCATGGAGGTCAAATGTCATATACATCATCTTAGGGTTTGGGAACATCTCCCTCGCCTATATGGCAAACATGCATGCATCCATATGCCTCCTTCTCTAGGGATATATCTTTTCATAGGAAATCTAGGGTTCAACATCACCGTTAGAACCACACACTAGGTGACAAATAATATACTCAGAATTATACTAGCTAGGGAATCATTGTGATGTATTTCATCATGCACAAATTTTAACATTTCACATATATTTTGGAGATTAGGTACTTTATCCTTATCCCATTTTGGGTTAGTCCTTAACAAGATTTCACCCTTATTGTATGTCCCATGCTATAGGTCCTCCTTTGTGAAGATATTGAAAGCCATGTTGGTACTAAACCATATGTTATTAACCAGATTTCAACATATACGAGTCTAGGCACATTGCAAGCATACCAATCCACTAGCTATGTGTAGCACATCACACGAGTCATATATACCATCCATAGTTCAAGGATATCTAGCATTGGATGGTCAAACTCGTTTCATGTTATCAAAAAGTATTTGAAACTTCCTAAAACAAGCTTAGGTCATCACGAAGCAAACTCAACATCCATCATCAACTTGGATCATCTAGGCTACCTCCAACCCTAATCTTTATCATTGCTCTAGACATCTCTAGAGACTGCAACTATCATCTAAACACTCTCGTATAGACTTATATTACATTTTTTTCTTAGGTTACATGGACACTCACTACCTTTGTGCATGTAGTAACATTTTTCATATGTACATATATACTAATACTTAAAATATATTTTATCCATCATCAAAATATACAATGGAAACCACCATAATCCATTAAATTAAAACCAAAACCAAAAGTGTGTTGCCACACTCATTAGGCAGTCTATTACCATGACATGTAGATAAATAGAAAGAACATAGTGCACACTTGTGTATCTACCCTATGAGCATGACATGTGCATATGTCTCGGGTTTTCAATTATGAGATATCCATTTTCTTACCCTCTTAAACCTATTTCCCATACTACATGATAGAAGAAGGATAAAAGAAATATTTTAGAGATTACACAAGTCTACACCTAGTTCTAGAA
The DNA here is from genome assembly GCA_963693085.1 of Alisma plantago-aquatica. Taxonomy (NCBI): domain Eukaryota; kingdom Viridiplantae; phylum Streptophyta; class Magnoliopsida; order Alismatales; family Alismataceae; genus Alisma; species Alisma plantago-aquatica. The sequence continues at coordinate 197,978,371 of OY856412.1, forward strand.
CATCTAGGTTTTAACCTAGAGGCTAGGTCAACTTAGTACACAAAGGGAAACTTATTAATTTTATAGATTTGAATGGTAATGTTGAGTTTATTTTGTGTTTCATGTGAGAAAATGTTTGGTCTAGTTATTGTTCATGCTATGATACCATCTATCACATATACAAGATCCCAAACTCATGAACCAAATGAATACCAAAACAACATGTGGAAGCATGAAATACATAGCGTATATGAACATGTAACACAATGAAATCACCAACATAATCTCAATATCCAACAAATATTATTAAGCAACATGAATTATTACATAGATTCAATTACAAATTGAGAGTCAAACTATATAAGTATGATCATGTACACTGGCTAGGATCTTACAACAAGTACAACCTAAACACATACTCACAAGCCAACAACTCCCAAGTTATCTCTGAAGCTAAAACATATAAGAAACAAGTGGGTCAAGACACAGTGTATTGAGTATAGGGTAGAAACATACATATCTAAAGTTTGCATAATGTGAAAATATTTGTAGAAGTAAACAAACAAGAATAAACAAGTTAAGTACTTATAAAATATGAACGTGTGTTTTAGTCAATTTACTCCAATTATACCAAAAATATAATGTATTACAAGGCCTTTCACCAGCTCCCCACTTGAAGAGTCTGTGAGGGTACTTAGGACTCAAATCCATTAGCTAACCCATTATATCAACATGGTTCATCCTTTCTTGATAACTCAAGTAGGATTCTGATCCATGTGTCCTTATCCTAATAATGCATGTTGGTGGACAAGGTTTGTATATTGGAGATCTAATTTATGGGTGCAAGTTATAAAATCAATGAGACGAAGCATCGACTACATTACTACTATACTACATGATGATATTTGAGCAAGTAATCAAGAATCCATACATATCATTGTCCAAGCAAGAAAACCATGATCATATAATTTTTCAAATCCTTTACCTAATTCAAAGATTCTTAACTTGATTTATCCATGATCATCTAGTCGTAAGCCACACCTGGTTAAGAACCAGATTACATGCATGTATAAAGATTCTTATCATTAACCCTAGCTAGATCCATTTTTTGGTGAAATTAGGTTCCAAGTTGATTATTAGTACCTTTGACGATCTTATTTATTTACAGTGCGTTGTGAAGGTGACCTTCAAGTTTCATTCAATTTTTATGTTCCATCTATTTACATGTCTAATTCAAGGCTTAAATCACTTATATGCATTTTAGGGTCAAAAGACTCATAATAGGGAAGGAAACACTAGAGATCACCAAGTCATGAGATTCACAAATGAAGAGAGTGTAGATCAAAAAAGGTTATATCATAAGAAGCACATTGTAAAATAGTTGGATGTTTCCTAGGGTCTAGGAATATTTATCCAACATTGGGTTCAACACTCCCACAAACATGCAAATATCAACTTGGTGTCTATGTCATTAGGTTTTAACAAATGGATCAGGTAGGATGTCCAATCAACAGAAACATTAGTTTAGAGTATTCCCTGGTTTAGGAGGGAAGGAGATAACAACATGAATTGTATTGATCGGGACATAAGAAGGAGAAACAAGCTATCTATGTCACACTAGGTCATCACTAATGGATTTAGATCCACAAACACCAACCATACAATGAACTTGGACATTAGGGTCTATCATCTCATGCTATTATTAATATCTATAATATAAAGGAGTTTGGTGCATGAATTAGGTCAAACACCACCTTTGATTAAAGAATCGTCATGTATTATAGAAAGGTGTCGTATTCAAGCATACTTAGTGTCATATGGAACAAGCATAGAAAGGGGATTAGAGGATGGTCCTTATATCATGGAAGGGTATTAGTTATTGATTTCATGGTTGATTAAGCATATGGTGTCATTCAGAAGCTAGATTAGCATTAATATGACATAGTACATCATTAAGTTCCAAAAAAGTCACATATCTACAATTAGTGTTATTCATGAGTAATAGAAGTAATTAGGGCCCTTATATAGTTCACGAGTGAAGAAAAGTTACTGATTAGATGAGCAAGAGTGTAAAAGTGCATTAAAAATTTGATATTTACCATGATAAGTCATGAAACATGGTTAAACCTAGTCAATTTTTGTCTTTGCAATAAAATTGTAAGATAGAAGAGTTTTTAAGGTCTAACTCCATGCCTAAGTTGTAGATCCTTTTGAGATAATCAAAATGGTATATAGGTCCATTACATTTGGCTAAGGGATAGAGAGTTATGTAAATAGAAAGTTTTCATTGATGGGGTGTTATCATGATAAACATGTGTTTGAGATGTTCATCCACCGATCGCACGGTCCCACCCCACACACAAACTATGCATGAAACTGTTGACCGGAGGTCAAACCAGAGCCCTTGACCACACATGTGAGAGAGGGGAGTTGGGAGGTGGATTGGAGTGATTTAATCCCTTTCTCCATGATCATGTGGTGTGCTAGTCATCATCTCACCTAGGGTGCGGCCAAAGCGGCATGGTTGGCTGGTGCCAAGCCAATAGTGATGAGTGAGGGGCTTCTCGCACCGGGAGTGGTTTCCCAACTCCACCCATGGTCTTTGAGGTCGACCGCAACCTCAGGAGCAACAGACTGTGTCCCAAATTTCCTCCATTACCTTCATTAGAGCTTTGTAAGCTTGGAGTTCAAGCTCCTTGTGAGTGGATATACAAGTCAAAAAACTATCCAAAAGGGGGGCAAGAGAAGAGGGGAAGAAGAAATGAGACAAATGATTAAGGATAGATGTCGAAAATAGTGCTAGAAAGAGGTGCTTTCTTGAGGTCGTAGTGGTGGTGTTGGGTGGTGGTAGAACCAACCCCACCGATGCCCTGTATGAAGGTAGGTGAAATAGACATTGTTGTTGCATCAGAGAGGGGCCATCCATGGACACAGATCTAAGGGCCAAAAATTGTCGATCTAAAGGGGGTAGATTCAAGTCAAAAAAATAGGGGTAGAAGGGAACATACCACGTGGTGGGCTGCACACCAACTAGACCTTATTCGGCCCAAAGGTAAATAAAAAGAGGGCAAAACAAGTAAAATCAAGATTAAAAAACCTATCTTCCAAAGATCATAACTTGAGATATATAGATCCAATTGAGATGATTTTTACACCATTAGAACCATATTTCTAGTCTATACAGCTAGGTATACCTTAGAGAGTCAAGAGAGAATCTTAATGAAGTTCAAAAATATTTACATGATTGAGATACATTATGAGCTTGAAACCTTGGTCAATACTACAAAATAGTGTCATGCACTAGAGCATAAGGTCAAATTGTATCATCAAAGTACGTAAATCATGCAATTGGAATCCAATATAATACAAGGGTCATTAGAAGAGAGATAAAGAGTAATAGAGGAGAGATAAAGGAAGATTGTCACACTTCCTTAGCATGGATACATGGAACACATTGTGTAGTCTCTACAGTTCAGGTGGTAGCTCCATTTTGTAGGTCATCTTCCCAAAATGAATGACATCATAGTAAGGCCCCATAAGCTAGGTGCCATCTCACCTCCTTTGCCAAAATTGAGAAATCCTTTCCAAGGTGACACCTTGAGGTAGACTTTATCCCCCATTTGGAACTCCATAGGCCTATGATGATTATTTGCATGTGACTTTTTTCAGTCATGTTTTGCCTTCACTTGTTATCTAATTATCTTTTTATTCTTTGTCTTTTGCTGGACTAATTATTGACACAATAGTTGATAGTCACCTGCTTCTATCATAAAGGTGATCTACAACATTTCCTATACAGAGCCTTGTACAGTGTCATGTCCAAACTCATGTGGTAACTATTATGATAAGAAAATTCAATCAAATTGAGATTAACATCCAACTTCAATAGAAAATGAAGAACACATGACATCAATTGATCCTCTAAAGATTGGATCCTTCTTTCTAATTGACTATCTATTGTGTTTGAAAAGTTGTGTTTAACTTTCATTGTGTTCCCAATGTTGTGTGTAGACAATCCTTAAAATCTACTAGTAAACTATGGTCCTCTATCAAAAACTAGAGTCGGTAGAACTTTGTGTAATCACACAATGTTATAAGCATAAACTTATGCCAACTTATTTGCTGAGTAGGTAATTTTGTTGGCAAGAAGTGTGCTAACTTGGTCAACATGTCAACATGTTGTTGGTTGTTCTAGGAAGACAAATAAAAAATTTGTGGTTACATGATTCCACTTTCATTCTAGAATTGGTAGGGATTGTAGAGTTACTTCTTATTTTTGATGTTCCTCCTTGACTTGTTGATAGAGTGGACAATTGAGTGCAAACTCCATCACATATTTCTTCAATCTAGGCCACCATTATAAATATTTGGGAATGTGATATATCTTAGTTCTTTCGGGATGCATTTTGTACATGAAAGTATGGGATTCTTCTAATGTTGTCTCTCTTTTCACATCTACAACAAGAGCCACCATCCTATTATGGTAACACAAAGTCTCATTCTCTAACTCATGAAATCTATCATGATTCCCATTGTCAAGTATGGGTTAGATGTATGAATCATGGTATCATTCTATTGTGCATCCATGATACGTTGTATCAATTTGTGTTTAGCCTATAATTTAGCTAATAGTCCCCCAAGCATGAAGATTTCCATCTACACATTCATCTGACGTAGAGACACCAGCATGTCCCTCCTTTCATAGGCTATGAAGAGACATTGTGTAGGTCTTTATGTAGGTGATGATGACCGTCATCTACGTAATGCATTTTCTACCGTGTTCTCCTATCATTGGTGGTACACTTTTTTGGAATGACAGTCCTTTATCGAATTAGGCAATCTTCTTTGCCTCATTTTCATATTTTGCTTTGAGAATAGATACTAAACATACTTGTCATCAATGAAAGTATGGTACTTCTCCATGTGCAAGTAATGTCTCCAAATCTTCAATGTTAGGACCATTGCTTCTAATTCGAAGTCATTTGTAGGATAATTCCCCTTATGCTTCTTAAGATGTCTTGAAGTGAAAGAGATCATGTGTTTTTCTTGCATCAACATGCATCCGAGACCCTCATTTGAAGAATCAAGATGACTATGTAGCACTTTCGAGGATCTGGCACCACTAACACCATTGTAGAGATTAGTTTCTACTTTTATATCTACAAAATGGATTTGTGTTTTATAGTCCAAACAAATGGTACATCTTTATTTGTCAGACTTGTCGATGGTAAATATATTGCACTAAAATCCTTAATGAACCAGATGTAATATCCTGCCATCCCATGTAAACACTACACTTCTATTGGTATCTTTGGATGCTCCCAGTATAAAACTAACTCCACCTTACTTTTATTTATCAAAATATCTTCCCTAGATATGGTGTCACCAAGAAAAGAAATGTCTTTCAACCAGAATTCACACTTGCTGAATTTTGCGTGCAATTGGTTTTGCCTCAAAAGTTCCAAGTTCAACTGAAGATGTTGTTCATATTGATCGTGGTCCTTGGAGTAGATTATAATATCTTCTTTCAATACTATCACACACTCATCCATATACTACTTGAAACACTCAGTTCATCAATTCTGAGGAAGTTGTAGGTGTGTTGGTTAGTCCAATTGACATAACTATGAACTCATAGTGCCCACTCCTAGTCTTCAAGGTTGTCTTAGGTATGTCTTTTGCATTAACACCAAACATTTATAATCACCCATTTCCAAGAGAGAGATTAGTCAAAACAAAACTTGGTTACTAAAAAATATCAATTATCCATATGAGCCACATAGAGTTCACAGGTTAAAAAAAATTCATCCAACATCACTGATAATATAAATAGAATCATGTACAAGAGTTTGCCGCAACATATTACATATTCCAAAATATACTAGTCTTTGATACAAAGTGTGCTTATAAATCACTTGCACAATATCTTATCAAAATGCATACAATTTAGACATTACATATGGCACATTATTATAGAAAATGCACATAAAACCTTACAACTCATACAGCTCTCAAGGTCATGTAGGCATGTAAAATCTCGAGTGAGAAAATGCATATGACAAAACTTGCCTACATTCACTTGAGTGTATAAGGACAATTATCGACCACTACCCTTATAAGATTTATCTCTGGAAGAAGTCAAGAAAACACCACCTACCTCTGATCCCCTCACATAGACATTAATATGATTTTATCTTCTCCACTAGGTCTGGTGTAACTCTAATTCTTTCGCCTTAAAGATGTGGATAAACCATAAACTTAGACCACATGTCCCAATAATATGATTTAAAGTCTGAGACATTTATTACTTACCAGTTAATAAACATGTAAAGGAAATAATACACACACACATATGTATATATATATATGGGTGTGTGTGTGTGTATATATATACATATATATATGTATGTATGTGTGTGTGTATATATATATATATATATATATATATATATGGAGTCAGGCTAGAATACACTCGAGTGTACGTATCGCACGAATACACTCAAGTGTGTTTGCATATCAAGACTATTTTTTGCAAAATGTAAATCATTGATCTTCACCGTTATACTATAACTAGGCTACATATAAATTTTGAGCTCATTTGGATGAGTGTAAGTCACTCATCCAAGGGCAACAAAATTGACGCGCGAAACTAGTTTGAAATGTATAATTTTTGCAGTCTTCATAACATGAGCTATACATATCCAAATGTGCTCAAATTTTGCGTATGAGTTATTCACGAGATGTTTAAGAAGATAAATGGATTAGATTTTCAAAAAAAATATTGCATCATGAAAAACTACTTGAGTGTATTCTGCTCCGGATACACTCGAGTGTATTCTAGCCTGACTCTATATATATGTATGTGTGTATATATATATATATAAGTTAGGAGGCTATCTTATTCATCCTGTCCTCCTCTTGTGAGCTAAAAAAACACTTGAATTACACTGATATTTATCATGAACTGAATTAAACATGGCAGTACTACTGCCATTACAATCCTTCAGAAGTAATTGTCCTAACAAATCAGGAGGTCTCACATAGTGAGTAATAGACTAATTTTGCTTTTGGTGGTGCTTAGCCAACTTGTCCGCAACAATATTCTTCTCCCTTGCAATATGTGATAAAAACCAATTGTTCTTCCATAAGCTTCTAATTCTCAGGATTTCTTTGGCAAACCGAGGGTAGTTATCTACTTCACCAGTGACTATCGTAACAGCATTCTTACAGTCAATTTCAATCCATAGATTGGTGATGGACTTTTCATTGGCAATTTCAGTTGCTTCTAGGATGGAAAGGATCTCCCCTTCTAAAGCATCTTTGACCCCAATTTTTTAGCATTTTCCAAACACCCAATTGCAATTCTCATCTCTAGAAACCACGGCACAAGTGCCCACCTTTTCCTTAACTGCTACATCAACATTCATTTTGATCTGACCTTCATGGGGGCGAGTCCACCCATTGTTCCTATCCAGTCTATTGTTCTTCATTTTGGCTTTCCAAGTGAGCTTACAATGTTCCATGGTCTTCTTGATATAGGTAGCTTGGTGCTGAAGCGACCTTTCCACACCATTGAACATAAATGAATTTCTATTAGTCCAAATGTAGTGACACTCGATCATAAAAACCTCCTTGCTCTTGCTATTTTTCAAATTGGTGTTCACCCATGTAGCCGTTGAGTTGATGGTCAGAAAATTGGGAGGGAATTTGTTATCAAACACCACATTCCAAATTCCTCTAACGTGAGGACAATCCCGAAGTGCATGAATGTTGCTTTCAGTAGTAGCTTTGCAGTGCGGGCAGGTATCCTCGACAGTCATATGTCTCTCTATTCTACGTAGATTGGTAAGGATGGCATTATGGCTTAGAAGCCAGGTAAAAATCTTAGTTTTAGCTGGTACCTTGGCATTCCATATGGATTTCCATTCTCCTTGTTGTCTATTCTCTGTATCATTTTTTAAAATTTTATACGCTGATTTGGTCGAGAAGATTCCAGTATCTGTATGTGACCAGGCTTTGATATCTTCAATCTCAGTATTAATAGGAAGGTCATGTTGTCAAATAGCTGTGACAGTGTCCCCATCGAACCAGTCGTTAAGAAAATGTGTATCCCACTCTCTATTTTCCAGCACAAGGTTGTTGACCAGTAGGTCATCCAGATCAGGTGGAATGGGCTTAATCACTTTGTCTATAATGCTCATCAAACACTGTGCAATGGGGCTGATCTGTTATTGGATGTGAATGGGCGAGATTCCCTCTGCCGTTCTAAGTAGAATGGAAATTCTCTTATCGGACTTTCTCTGGGGCAGCTCTACACACCCATCTAGCTGGACTAAGCTAGCTTTTCCTACAGATGAAGGTGGACTGGGTCTCAAAAATCTGCATGAACTAGCTGATTACTACACGTTGAAAAGGGTTAAAAAGCTTCTTGACTCACAAAGCATATGGACGTCTTGGATGACCAGAAGGTACGGTGCTCATTTTGCTACTGTTGTGCGATATAATATGGGTTCTACTAGTTATAGGTGGATGTCTCTCCTTAGGCCCTCCCTCTATAGCGTGGATGACTCGGCTGTTTGGGATAATATTTGACAAAAACAACTCATTGATATTGCTTATAGTAATTTATGGCAATGGAAGTACTACCCTAGATGGAGTCTCACCTCCTTCAGAGCTCTTAATAATATTCTACCCACACATGAGAGGATCAGCTCATGGTCTGGAATTCCAGTACCACCATGTTTGCTTTGTCATCAAGAATCAGACTCAGTTCAACATCTGTTTGAGAAATGCAAGTTTTGGCGTTATATTTGGGGTCGAGCTCAATTAAAACTTAACATCAGGTATTCGTATTCACTTCATGCATGTCTTGCGGACATTGGTTCCAGATCTAAACATAATGGAGCATTGGAGCTTTGGGCTATTACTGGTGCAGTATATCTGATTTGGATGGAAAGAAATAAAAGACTACACAATGGAGGCTCGTCAGATTTCATTATGATTTTCTCGCAGCTTGCTAGGGAGATTAAATACCACTATCAAATTCATAGTTCAAAGCTTAATATTACTCCTGTAGTAGCTAGGAATTTGGATTTGTTGTAATTCCTTTCCTTTTATGTTTCTTAGTCACATGTTGGATGTGATTTGTAACTTTGTCCCCGTTTAGGGGTTTGGAATATATTTACCCAAATTTTCCACAAAAAAAAAGTCTGTCTCCATTCTTCAACCAACGGTCATGCCAGAAGTTAGTGCTTTTACCATTCATGATTATAGAGTTGCAATTGTTGTTCATAATTGTCTTTCCCTCCAGCATAGCTCTACATAAGTGGGATCCAAATAGTGGTTTTGACTGCGTGCAAGAGTCATATTTCTTTTTCATCAACTTGCACCAATAGGTCTTTCTTCGAGTAGCCACTTCCCAAGTATTTTTTAAAAATAAGGCTTTATTCCAGGTTCTCATCGTTTTCACTCCCAGGCCCCCATTTTCTGGTTCACTGGTCACTTTATCCCAAGATACCAAGGATATTGGTATTTTGTTATGGCCACCCCCCAGATGAATTGCCTTATAGTAGCATCAATACGGTCACATAGACCAACCGGCAGCTTGGATGTTTGCATACATACGTAGGAATGGTTGAAAGTGTCGCCTTAGCCAGGCACACTCTTCCAGCCATAGACAGACATCTCGCCGACCATGAGTTGATTTTATTGGACACTCTTCTGAGCACATCTGCATAGGTATATTTATCCACTCTTTTATGAAGAAGAGGTACCCCCAAATACCTCCCTAGATCATCAGTTTCAGTGAATTTACCGATCCTACAGATTCCCCTTCTTTCACTTCTACTGACGGTACTAGCAAAGAATATGTAGGTTTTTTGAATGGATATAGTTTGACCCGAGGTAGCCTTGAATTTGTTAAAGCATTTTAAGATAGTCTTCACGTTTCCTTGTGTAGCTTTAGAAAACAGGATTAGATCATCTATAAAGCACATATGTGCTACTTTAGGACCCTCTATCGATAGCTTAATAGGCTTCTAGCTTCCTTCATTCACGTTATCTTGGATTATCTGACTTAACCTTTCAATGCAAAGTACAAATAGGTAAGGTGATAGAGGGTCTCCTTGTCATAGTCCCCTCGTCGCCTTGAAAGTAGGGAGAGTTTTGCCTTTCCATAATATAGAAGTAGTGCAAGAAGTAATAGAGTTCGTGATGTACTTAGTAATGTTTCTGGGTATGTCCGTTTTAGATAAAGTATCTTCAATGAAAGACCATGACATCATGTCATAGGCTTTAGATAAATCGATCTTAATAGCCATGAACTTAGCCACATTTCTCTTCCTCATATTATGGATAACTTCTTGCACCACCGCAATGTTATCCGTTATCCGACGACCAGGTATGAAGCTACTTTGTTCTGGGGATATCCAAGTAGAGATGTTACTCTTTAATCTCTCTATTATAACTTTGGAGCACAGTTTGAGACATATATTGTTCAAAGATATCGGTCTCAATTGATCGCATCTCTCAGGGTTTGGGATTTTTGGGATGAGGACAATTAAAGCATTACACATCTCTGTGGGAAGGGCCTCACCTTTGATATCATTCGCAATGGTATTCATTAATGATGCCTTAACCGTGTCCCAGTTCTTTAACAGAAAAAGTCCAGTGATGCCATCCGGACCTACCACTTTGTAAGGGTCTATTTTCTTTAACTGAACCAGCACCTCTTCGACAGTTGACTCAGCTCCTAGCTTGAGCTTATCAATAGTTTGTATTTTGTTGAATCTCACTGGGATATTAGTGGTATTAGAAGAGCTTTGATTACATGGTGCTGCAAAGATGTTTTTGAAGTAATCCAGTACCATGTTTTCTACTTCTTTCTCATTAATGACCCATTCATCTGAGCTATTCTTTAGGGTGTCAATAGAAAGACCCCTTCTCCTTTGCTTAACGTAAGTTTGATAAAACTTTGTATTATCATCCCCATATTTTAGCCAATTAACATGGCTTTTGAGTTTCCACTCCTATTCCTCTTTCTTAAGGACTTCCACAAGCTCCAGTTGCATAGAGATACACATATCGTCTGAGATATTGTCATACTGTTCAGCAAGACTGGTCTATAGCATATTAATATTATTAAGAAGCTTGTCTTTGTTTCTTCTCAGCTTTCGCGTATACTCTGACTCCCACTTATTAATGTGCCTTTTGACCTATAGTAGAGCTTCAGGGAAATCCAAATTCTGGTTCCAGTGAGTGTTTAGCATATTTTGAAAATATTCATTTATATAAATGAATACTATCACTTTACTTGAAGGTACACCTTTACCCAACCATACAGTTATCCTTGACAAAACATGCATGAGATGTTATACAACATATATATTTTTAATTCTATATATATATATATTTGTCATATAAAGAGAAAAACCATGTCTAGATCCAAATCAACCTAAATAGATGTGCTCCTTAGTGGGACATATTATATAGTTCACTACACACATTGATGTGTACCAATCAATCAACTAGCTAGATGTTGTTCAGACATTCTATCAATTCGTACAAGATCTAAGAATATCTAGATTTCCTAGATCTCTCATGCAATCTCAGGTTGAAGGAATGTAATCAAAAGGTAGACAACCCACTAGCTATATTTTCTTTAGATAGAATCCACCAATCTTAGGCATGCTATGGGTAGATAGGTTACGACACCAAACTTAGGTAACAACCCTTCATATCATAATCCAAATTATCATCACATCGCATATGCCATTCCTCATTGGATAATCAGCCCTTGTAATGTCCCAAATATAGTTTAAAGGTGATCATGTATGATTACCCCAAGTGTCCACATATATTCACCAATATATGGCTCGAGCATCTTCTCACAACTTTGGGTTGCTACAAAGATTCATTCATTTCACTAATCCCCCAAAGATCAACGTGACTCAACGCTCTACAACTTGCATTTATCTTCATTATTCAGATTCATTATTCTATAATTATATCAAGAAATATATAAATATAGCCATAAATGAAAGACAAATAGTCATGTTACTAGCAACATCATAAGATAAAGTATGTATGGTTATCTAAATCTAACCTCTCAAAATAGGTCATATAACCACACCTTTATCCACATCAAGGACTTCCATATAACACAACCCTCAAAGAGTAATGGAGGTTAACATATCCTTCTTAGAAGTATTTATAAAACCATTAACAAGTGTCGCATTCATAGACACTAAAAACACAGTAGTACAATAGATGATTAGAAGCATCACTTTTTTAATAAAGGAACCATTTTTTACAATTCAGTAGCATAACAATAAGGGAAATGATTTTGAAACATTTTTAAGGATGTCCTCATAGAATATTTGTGTATATTGACGCCCTAAAGGCATGTAAGTCATCACCATGCAAAAAAGCATCATTCTATAAATTTTCTCAATCATCAAAGGTTGAAGCTATATAGGTAAGTACTAAACAATCATGTTTTACAATCAAGGGAATGCTTTAGGATACAGAACTTCAACATATAGTTCATATCCTTAACATACTAGGCCGAGGACACCTAAAGATACTGTCTTTAAACATTTTCAGGTAATATTGTAGCAAGCTCTCAATTTGCATGTACATAGTTAATAAATGATTCAAATGTTATATCACACGTGATGAAATTGGAGACAAGTTCACTCATGATGAATGGTAGAGAAGCCTCTAGCTTCATGTTAATCACTGAAATCAATAACAAACCATCCAAGACATGAGCACATTTTCGTAACACACTCTATAGTTGTTTATCCACATCCTAAAAGCAATTAGAGCATGGATGGAGAACAGAAAGAATGGTGTTGGACTTAACAGTCCAAACCCTAGAGAGAAACTACCTACAAAACTTTCACAAAAGGAAGAAGGTGGTAGATTGTCAAGAGAATGAGGAATCAAGGTTCTACTTACACATATTGAAGCTTGGCAGTCACCTGGAAGCTTGTCATGCATCAGTTGAGAAGAGAAAGAAGGAAAACATCGACAAATTTGAAGACTAGTGAAAGTAAGATTATCATATGTAGATATCAACTAATGTTGTCTCACTCTAACACAACACTTCAAGATTTATCTCACATAAGTGAGGTAAGAAAGAAGGAGAATGAGGGAATATAAAGCCCCAGAGGAGAGAGGAAAGGTGGTCAAAGTTGTCCTTTTATCAGTCAAAGCACTTGTACCTTTATCAATATGCCACCTGATCGATAGACAAAACCTAGATGTCCCATTAGTACATGAGATCAGAGTTCCATTGATAAACCTCATTTCCATGTCATCAATAGATTCTAGTAGAGATCCCCTCAGTGGTTGTCATCAATACTATATCTCAGGAAGCCATCAGAACACACACTCTAGGGTTATCATCGACAGAGCATAAAAATGAAACCATTAGTTCACAATGCCTGATTTCTATTGCTACTCAACTGACAAAAACTCATTTTCCATCCAAGCTATCTTCTTATTAGGTGGTAAACCAATGAAAGCACACAAGTCGATAGTACTGGCAATTTTCTTCGGTTCTCAACTGATGGTGATGTATAACCACCCCCATCGGTCTTCAATTGACAAAAATCCAAATATTCTTCTATCAACTAAAAAGCAGATGAACCTCTTTGGTCCTCAACTGACCAAGAAGTAGGCATACTTCCATATGTCTCCTATCGATGGATGATATACCACTTCCATCAGTACTCCAAGTGATAAAAAGCATTAAGCTTAGTTAGACCATCTAAGTGCATCCAACCAAGTTCAAGAAATAGGGAGAGAGAGATAGGAAGTAAAACATGATATGTGAGAACTTCAAGGAAACTTTCTAATGGGGGTAATTTACGCATAGCCTTCAGAAAAATGCTAATAACAAAACACCAAATCATACATCATCAAGCATCAAGACATATGATTAAGATAGAAAATTAGGATTAGTAAGCTAAACTAGGTCAATAGTCTGACAAAATACATGTCTATTAGTACAAGTTTCAACTTCTATTACCACTTACTTTAGATCTTTGAAATCCAAGTTAATGGACTTAAACTACTAGCTCATACAAAATTGGGTGTGAACATATAAGTGTTAATAATTTAAGTAGTTACTATGTTGTAGATTCTAGAAATTAGTCTTGGTCTATCTCAAATCAAAAACAATATTTATAGATTATTAACTTGATATACATCTGACATTATCGTACTCAAAATCATATTTCATAATTAGGATCTAACTCTAGTTAAATCATGCACTCTTATGTCATATACCAACTACTTCTAGTTCATTGAATAGTCAATTCCTTATTGTTCAACTAAAAAACTAATTTATATATATGTAGGGGTAATAAATCTCAAGGTGAGACAATATAGCTATAACCTAAAAATATAACAACAACTTAACCATGAAATTAGATAGAATAACCAATAAACATGTTTTTTCGGTGACCTGGTACAAGAAAACCAACTTTTATCCTTATTTTATGAATATTTATAAAGAAATTATGGATGAGTTGATATTTCTACATTGCATAAACCATTAGAAAAGAATAAAAATCAAAAGGAATAAGTTTTGAAGAATATGAAGAAGAAAAAAGATTTAGAAGGAGATATTGTTGTCGGGTTTCTAGTATATAGAAAACTTATGTGTGTTGTATATTTGCTTTCTTTGTTCTATTCTTCTTCTTACGTATTTGCATCTGTATCCTTCTTTTCCCTTTCCTTCTAATTTTAGGGATGGGAAAGTTGTTCACAAAGTTCAAGTCACCTGATAAATTTTGGCACGCGATAGAAGTATCATATTGAAGTTGCAAACATATCTACATTTTTTTGTTGAGAAACTATTTGACATGCCATGTATTAGGGTAGACACAGTGTGCCATAAATGCTCTAAATTCTCTTTTTATAGAAAATTTGCCTACAATGGCATGTCAGAGGATAGGTATGATATGTCTGAATGAGTTGATGCTAACAAAAAATGCTCAACCATGTCCTAAAGAGTGACACAACATTTCACTCAGGTGACACATTTTAAAACCTACCGCAAGGGAACAATGGATCCCATGTATTTGGGACGTCATGTTGAGTCATTGACACACCATCTCTCTAAAATTTTGGAAAATTCTACTTTTACTCTCCTTCCAACTCTATCTATTCATGGTTTTGGTCTTTGATATATATAATGCATGTTTATTTATCTTTTGCATGATTTTATCTCATAGTAAATCAATCTAAATTGATATAACAATGAAATACAAGATAATACATATATAACTTCAATAAACAGAATGATAAGAACATATATTATAGTGTGAATTTATAAATTAAGTGCACTTATCAAAACACCAAAAAATAATTCATATGAAGTGTTCAATGAATGAAATAACCCAATGCAACACATTCTCAACAACAATAGCATGCATCACAATTCGTATAGTGTTAGATCAAATACACAAGGGAATAATGGGACTTTAAGATTTTGTTTAAATATGGTAAATAAGAAAATGACCACAAAAATGTAATTGACCGGGATGATATTTTGACTTGATTTATAGAAAATAAATTCAAATTTTAAAATAAAGTGACAATGGAGTAAGAGATATAGTTAGTAAAAACTAGTTTATCTATCTTTGAAATCACTATTTAACACATCATACTTAATTATCCAAACATTTTAATAACTTAAATAGTTACTATCTTGTAAATTTCATCAACTAGTCTCAGTGTTTCTCAACTGAACAATAGCATATTTGTAAGACTAGTATTTCTCAACTTAACAATAGCATATTTGTAACGTCCCAGGATTTGAGGTCTCGGATGAAATGATCTTATAACGAATGATTGGACTACCCATATAACCAAGGTTCACCTCCTTTTTTGGGAGCCTGTAACTAAACAACTCCATAGTTAAGCGTGCTCAGCTTGGAGTAGTACTAGGATGGGTGACCAGTTGGGAAGTTTATCCTAGCTTGTGCGTGAGTGAGGACAAAGCACGCAGATAAGGCTAGTGGTGGTCTGTGGAGTCAATCGTCATTCCTGAAACTCTACTAGAGCCTTGGGCAGTGGGCCCAGATGTTACAAATGATATTAGAGCCAAAACCCCTCTAGTAGGTGGGGCCCACATGGGCATATGGCAAGCCATTCTTGAGTTGTGCGGTCCAGACATGTTGGAAAGGGATGTCCATGGTGGCGTAACCACCCTTGTGCTAGGTATCCGTGATCGAGAGTTGGGTGACCATGGGCCATCATGGGTCTGCACTGAAATGGGGTCGGATTATGAAGCCATATAGTTAAGCATTGATGAGGACATCAAGAGCCTTAGTGGGGGAGATTGTAGCGTCCCAGGATTTGAGGCCTCAGATGAAATGATCTTATAAGGATGATTTGACTACCCATATCACCAAGGTGCACCTCTTTTTCTGGGAGCCCATCACTAAAGAACTCCATTGTTAAGTGTTTTCTTATTGGAGTGGTACTAAGATGGGTGACCAATCGGGAAGTTTATCCTGGCTTATGCGTGAGTAAGGACAAAGTGTGCAGATAAGGCTAGTGGTGGTCTATGGGGCCAGTCGTCATTCCTGAAACTCTACAAGAGCCTTGGGCATTGGGCCCGGGTGTTACAATATTAGAGAAGAAAAACTTGATTTACAACCATCAATATCCTACTCTAAATTATACTTTTAAAATAGGAATATAACTCTAATAAATTCATGCAGTTTCATGCCATAAACCAACTGGTTCTAGCTCATTATAAGTTTCATTAGTGTTTCTAAATCAAGAAAATTATATATATATATATATATATGTGTGTGTGTGTGTGTGTGTGTGTGTGTGTGTGTGTGTATGTATGTATGTATGTATATATATGTATATATAGGGGCTATTAGTCTCAATAAAAGATAATATAACCATGAATTTGAATGATAACAACAGTTTAACCTTGAAATAAGATACAGTCATAAGAGGAAAACCATGTTTTTGGGTAACATGGTACAATGAAAATCGTTGTCTATCCGTGTTACATGAAATAATAATTGAGATGAATTTTATACCACACATAAACCATTAGAACGAAATAACATGAAGAAGGAAGAAGTTTTGAAGAAGAATAAGGAGGAGGAGAACGAATTTATCTAGGGATACGACTGTTGGGTCATCCTTCTATCGAGAAATTCTACCTATTGCATATTTCTTTATTTTTCCTCTGCTTCTTCTTCTTATTTCTCGTTGGACTCAATCTAGGAAAGTCATTCTTCATAACCCTAACATATGTTTTGGCATCAAATGAAAGTGTCATGTCCAAGGTCTAAATGCTACTATATATGTTTTTGTCTAGAAACTGTATGACATAGTGTGTTTCTTGGTAGTCATGGTGAGTCGTGCACATCCCAAATGTTCCATGTTGAAAGATGACTATCTTCACGGAATTTTTTAGCATGGACAAGATGTGTTAATCTTCAAAAAGTTCAATTTTCAAGATACACAGACTGACACAACATGTTGGAAGATAGACACCTGATGTCTCAATGAGTTGTTGCTATAGAAAAATTATTGGTAAAGTCTTATCAAGTGGCATAGAATGTAACTGAGGTGACACATCATGTCACTTATGTAAGGCCACGGTAGATGTACTATATTCAGACATGTTGTATTGGGTGATGCACAAATTTTTTCTTATAAGTGCATTTCTCATTTACTTTTGCATTGATTTCCATCATTTTAGTCTAGAATTACCTTGCATTTAGGTTTTCTTTATTGTGTGATAATTTATAAGGTTTTGGTCAAAATTCCTTATTTCCATGGAAAACCTGAGCATTATAGCATGGTCAGTATGTAGAAAGTAATGGTCTCGCTAACTAACTAGTAGGCCCAAGAGACTTTTAAAGAAACTGACCATATTTTTAATGACATGTTCCTCCACCAGTTGTTGAAACCATCGGTTTGCAATACTTATGTCATGCCGCCAATTTTCATGTATCTGCCCTTCCATCCATTTCCTTTCTTTTGATTGATCCCCACTAACACAGGCTTTCAACCCTATGCCTACAACCCCATCTGCCCTAGGGGTGGGCTTGCATCCGTCTGCCCAGCCATCGGTTGACAACCGATGGATGTCCATAGTTTCTCTTATGATGTGTGATCAGACTTGCTCTTTTGATGGTTCTCTTCATCCACCTTCCAATGGTTATCCTGGTAACCTCTTACAATGGTCAGATTGACCCCACCTGTAACACCCCTGACCTGGGTTATGACCTAACCCTGGAAGTTTTGCCTAAATATGTAATTAATATACTTGTGAACACTCCCTGGCATGTAATTAAGCTCCTCAGGAACATTTACTTTCAATTTTGCTCCTTTTTGTATAAAGTTGTAGCATTGTGTTGTATGCAGGGACCTATGTGAAAATTACCCAGTTTAAGGGTTGAACTTGCAAAATTCACAAGTTAAGATGTTCCTTTGATGTTGAAACATCATGAGAATGGTTATGGTAAAGTTTGAGGGATTTCCCAAGCTTGAGCACCAAGGTGCAGCTGTGGAAGCAATTCCCATGCTTAGAAACCCTAATTTGGGGTAAAGTGCAATTTACCCAAATTGAGGGGTCCAACTTGTAATTTTCACCATCTAGAACATCTTTTATGACTCTTGTCATCATTTAGAGTAAAAATGATGAAAGGGATACATCATTTAATAATCAGATGGGAAAAATGATCTTTGTGAAAGAAATCACCTAAAATGGGCCTAAAACCCTTTCATGAGTGTACCCTAGTTGAAGGTTGGATTCCTTTACCCTTAGATCTTGAGATTTCATGAGATTTGCATAAGGATAGGTAGGTTTGGTCGTGCCCTTGAGCAAGGAGGGACCTAGATGTGATTTCCAATCTTGAGAGGTCCTTAGGGTGTAAAAGAGGCTAAAGTATATAAGCCCTTTTCCCTTGTAATTAAGTGAACGAATTTTCTTTCCTTCACTTCTTTTCCTTTCTTTCTCAAACGACCAAGGACAGCTCTGGAGCTCAGGGGGGACGACCAACCTGTTCTAGGTAAGAGAACCCCACCTTCTAAGCTCAAATTCATGGAGGAATTCACTTTCTAAGGTTGGTTTTATGGTTAGCTTACTTAGTCTTCTTGTTCTAGCCGACCAAAGCAACGTTTCCTTGGAGAATTCACCTCTGACCAAGTTGTGGAAGCTCAAGGACGCCATTAAAGCTTGGATCTTGAAGGCTTGGAGCTCTAAGATCAACCTTTAGGCGGGTTTTATAACTCTAAACTTCATGCTTGATTATACATCCTTTTCTATGCATATAGTTGCTAGTCCTTCTTCTTCCCTATCTTTCCTTGCATCCTTGCAAGCAAAATCGTGAAGAACTGCTACTGTTCTCAAGGTAGAAGATAAGGGCGTTAATTTCTATGCTTATCCACGGTTTTTCACTTTATCAAACGACCTCCACCTATTGCTCAAAACGGTTTCAAACCGTTTGGTGGGCAAACGGTTTCAGGGTCGTTTGAGGGCAAACGGTCTTCAAGACCGTTTGGTCCCGTTGACCACGCAAAGACCGTTTGGGAATCTTGTTCATAATTATGTAGGTTAATCACCCACAAAATTTGAGAGGTTAACTCCAAAAGAATCGTGAGTTATGAGCAAATCAATTAGCAAAACCAATTGAATTCTGTGCTGATTTTCAACCTGATTAACTTGACCTGGTTGAGCAAACGGTTTCAAGACCGTTTGAGATGGTTGACCAAGTGTTGACCGTTTGGTATTACTGTTCATAATTATGTTTATTAATAACCCTCCAAATTTTAGGGATTAACTCCAAAGGAATCGTGAGTTGAAGCCTAATCAATTAGGGAAACCTAATTGGATTAAGTGCTGATTTTCAATCTAATTTAATTGAACTTTTTGGGCAAACGGTCTCAAGACCCTTTGAGTGCGTTGACCAAGCGTTGACCGTTTGGGATTACTGTTCCTAATGATGTGATATAATGACTCACCGAATTTGAGGGATTAACTCCCAAGGAATCATGAGTTGAAGGCTATTCAATTAGGCAAACCCTAATTGAAAACAGTGCTGAAATTCCAATGAGTTAAGTTGAGATTTTGGGTTGATTAGCCCAAACGGTTTCAAGACCGTTTGGGAATCACCCAAACGGTCTCAAGACCGTTTGGGGGTCACCCCAAGACCGTTTGGAGGTCTGGGGTCAAGTATAGTTGATCAATTGAAGGTCCAAAGGCACCAAACCATATTGCAATTAAGTATTGATGTGATGATCAACTCTATAGATCAAACCTTGATGAATTTTCACTAGAGTCCAAAGGATGGATGGGAAAACGGTCTCAAGACCGTTTGGGCACAACCCAAGACCGTTTGGAGGTCTAGGGTTGAGATAATCTAATGGTTTGAAGGTCCAATCGCAATAAGTTGATGAATTGATACAAATACTGATTTTTGACCTAATTGGAGTTCAACCCTAGTCCAAACGACTTGGTTTTTGGTCAAACTTTGGGCAAACGGTCTCAAGACCGTTTGGAGGATATCCAAACGACCTCAAGACCGTTTGGTCCAAGTTTGAGCCCAATTGGAGGTCAATTGATAGGTTCAACCTTGAATTGATTCACATTGTTGAATATTGATGACCATCCGATTTGAAACCCTAATTGAGAAGGATTCAACCCTAATTGGCTTTCAATTGAGGGTCAACTTGGTGTCCAAGTGATTAAGGTTCGTCCTAATTAACTCAATTTATAAGTGTTTATCATGGATTTGGTTAATTGAGGGGTTCAACATACATATCCATGACCAATTGTAACTTTTGAACCACTTTGGAGGTCCAAACGGTTTGAGCCCATTTGGACCAAACGGTCTCAAGACCGTTTGGATCCAAACGGTCTCAAGACCGTTTGAGGCCAAACGGTCTCAAGACCGTTTGAGGCCAAATGGTCTCAAGACCGTTTGGGCTCAAACGATCTCAGGGTCGTTTGGTCCAATCGATCTCAAGTTGATTTGATCAAACGGTTTCAAACCGATTGAGCTCCAAACGGTTTGGAAGGTCAACTCTTCCAAACGGTCAACACATCCAAACGGTCTCAAGACCGTTTGGAGCAAACGGTCTCAAGACCGTTTGAGACCAAACGGTCTCAAGACCGTTTGGTGGTTGAAACCGTTTGAAGGTTGAAACCGTTTGAAGGTGTACATGGTGGTTTGTACTTAATCAATTGATGGTGTAATTAGTTCAATGGTGATCTAATCTAAACCCTAATGGTAACCTAGGTCATTAAGGGACTAAGTGATTAGTGAGTTGACCCATGATGGTGATCATGAGGCAAATTACCAAAATACCCTTGAGGGGTCTAAAGAGGTAAAACCTTGTTCTAATCAAACCCTAATCACATGATGATGATGTTTTGGCTTATGTAAGTCAATGAGGATTTAACCCAACCTAATCTAGAGTGGTGTCATCACCATATACTAGTGAGTGGAGAGAGAAAGTATCCTAGAGAGAGAAAGTACCCTTTTTAAGGTGGAAACTCAAGTGAGATACTTCAAATACACATGAGTGTGCATGATTAGGGAATGACCCACCTATGTGAGGTCATGGAAACCCTAAATATGATATCTAATGGATCTTAATCTTAATTAAGAGTCTTAATGATGATGTTTCTCTTACATGATGATGTAATGAGTACCATTCACCATGGTGTGAATAGTAAACCCTAATTTTAGGGTGATGACTTGAAAGATGAATAGTAAACCCTAATTTTAGGGTGATGACTTGAAAGATGAATAGTAAACCCTAATTTTAGGGTGATGACTTGAAAGATGAATAGTAAACCCTAAATTGTTGAATTGTTTACTATTATCTGTTGAACTAACTATGCAGGTTATTATGAGATAATGGTCATACCCAGGTATGAAATACCATGTTATATTCATTGAAAGCATGTCTTAAGCTTTATGAATAGTGAATCATCTTGATGCACTGCTAAGTGACATCTTTTGTGATTTATGGGCTGTAAGAGCCATAAACACCATCAAGGTCATGCTTGACAGATGACTTGTGATGAGATAATTGAGAACTGGTAATTGAAATGAGTTAGGCCTGCTACATTTTAGTATTCTCATATATAGCTGTGATGCTAATGTTTTTGTATGATGATATGAATACTGAATGTACCTAACTAATCAAGTGAAATGTAGAGCCCTGATCATAGATCCATCATTGTCAGAGTCTAAATGATGGTGAAACAGGTTTTCCTCAGGGAACTCCTGGATCACATACTTTTGAGTATGTGGGGTACATGGATGTGTAGAACCTTACATCCTAGTGTTGGTATTTGATGTAGATTCTTGTAGTCCGTCATACCTTCACTATAAAAGAAAAGGTGAGAGGATGATGTAGATTCTAGTAGTCCATCAGACCCCACCATAAAGTCCTAAAGGTGAGATGTATATCTACACTCCCTTAAAGACACAAATACCGTATCGGTGAAAGATAAACAAGAAATCTTCCGATAGTGAAGAGAGTACAGAATGCCACTGTAACTCTAAAAATAGCGAAGGACCAGAGTACCCTGGTGAGCTATTATAAAGACATCCCGCCAGATGTCAAACAATCAATCCTCTAACTGACTGAGGAAGATGAGGTCATAAGAATCCGGCTCTCTTAATGACCTATGTATGATACTGATGTGACTTCTTAGCGATCAGTTGGAGTATGAGTGGTATGCCTCATCTTCACAGGGCATAATAATGTTTGAAAAACATAAAAAATGGCGTAGTATATCTGTTAGAGTTAATTACGAGTTATTTGATTGATGTTACCTTGAATAGCATAGATGTTCTCATATTTTAATATTGATTGAACTCTTGCTTATCATCAGAACTGCCAGTGAATATCTTGAAGGCTCTTATTGCTTTAGTTATTCCTTGCTTTGCTTATAAAGCCTAGTGGAGAGTTATAACTCTCGCTGGGGCAATTATGTATAATTGTCTCACCCCGTAGACTTCTACTTTTTAGGTGGTCGTCGAAGACGAAGGAACAAGAACTCAGGTGAACAATCCCAGCAACAGCAGCATCAGGAGCAGTAAATATCTCAGGTGGAGATCTAGCCTGCTTCATGGTGTAGTTAGAGTCAAGTCCTATGTGTCCTCTGTACTCTCAGGTCCTGGAGTGTTTTGGAGTATGAATTCTTGAGAGTTTTGGTATCATGTTGTATATAATTACTCAAGAAGTAATTGTCAGTGATGTAAACAGTTAAATCCTTTTTCTATGGAAAAGGTTTGTGGTTTCAGGCTCTTGTCTCGAAAAGTTTTAATTTCCCGTGATTTTTGTCTTCCGCTGTTTACCGATTGCTTCCGCACATGATTAAATCGGGATTAATTCGTGGTTTGGAGATCGGAGCCAACAATTAAGTGGTATCAGAGCTCCAGGTTCATTCGAGTCTACAGAGGCATAGGACTTAGGAAGTCGAGTCTATCTTTAGTATTCCTTCCTTATCTAATAGAATCTTCTACTCCTCAGGAGAAGAAGATACTTAAGATGTCAGAGCCACATAATGAGAATGTGGAAGAAAGTAGTGCTAGTGCACCTCAAGGTGGTGCAGGAGTACCAGGATTGGAACAGCCTGTACCAGAACAACCTAGAGAGCCACCCCAGTTTGATCCAGATGACATGGGTAACCCAGCAGTCCAGACAATGTTTGGGCAGTTTATGACTGCCATGACACACATAACCGACAGGTTGCCTATGCCTGCACCTAGGGTACCTGCCCAGCCTGAGGGGCAAGGTATCGGGAAGACGTTCGAGCGACTACGTCGTGTCGGAGCTACCGAGTACCATGGGACTGCTGACCCCGCAGATGCTGATCTATGGTTGACAGAGCTGGAGAAGGCCTTCAGGATCCTCAACATCCCTGAAGCTGAGAAGGTTAGACATGCTGTTTATCTTCTCAAAGGAAGTGCTGGTCACTGGTGGAACATGGAAGAGCAGAAGAGACCTGGGGTAGAGTTCTCATGGGAAGAGTTTCGTCAGGAATTTATCAATAGATATTTTCCCAAGACCTTCCTAGACGAGAAGATCTCTCAGTTTGAGAGACTGAGACAGGGTATTATGAACATTAGCGAGTACGAAGCTAAGTTCATGGAGCTGTTGCGATTTTGTCCGCACATGGCTGCCACAGAAGAAGAAAGAATCAGAAGGTTTGAGAAGGGGTTGAATGCTGACATGTCTACCCCAGTGTCTGCCTTAGAGAACCGAGAGAGATTCTCTACCTTCGTTGAGTCAGTCCGAAGGATAGAGAGATCTGTAGTTGAGAAAAGACAAACCCATAAAAGATATCCACAGTTCCAGGGTTCTTCATCTAGGGATTCCAAGAAACCTAGATTCTCTGCACCTAACCCTCCGCCACCCAGATCGAGTTTTCAAACTCAATGGACACCAAGCAGAGGTAGAGGACGAAGTCAACCGCTTCAAGGGACGCACGGTTCTGCATCTGTGTCAGTTACTGGACCACCCAGACCACAGCAACAGGAAAAGAGTTGTTACAACTGTGGTAAGGTGGGACACTTGATGAAGGATTGTCGTTCTAGGGCTGTCGGTGTGACACAACAAACCCCGAGACAGAATCGACAGGGATCTCAGAATAGACAACATCAAGGAGCAGCTCGAGGATGTGGACAAGCGTCTCAAGCTGGATCATCAGCACCACCTCAACAGCAGGCTACAGCAAGGTTCTATGCTATGAACCCACCAGAAGCAGTGGTCAATCCACAAGTGGTGACAGGTCAGATGGAACTTTTATATTCTGATATGTCTAAATCTTGTGTAGTATCTGTTCTGATTGACCCGGGTGCTACGCACTCTTTCATCACTCGAAGAGTGATTCGTAACTGCAATATGACAACTAGTCATAGGGCAGATAAGTTGTTGTTGGAGACTCCGTTGAGTGGGTCTGCTGTTCTGCAAGAAGTATGCTCTCCTTGCGTACTTTTCTTTTCTAAGCATCGCATTCAAGTGGATCTCATACCGCTTGATATGCAAGGATTTGATATAATCCTAGGGATGGATAACTTGGAAAAGTATCGAGTTGTCTTGGATTGTGAATCCAAGCTGGCAGTGTTTGCTGATGAAAGCAACACATGGATCTTTCAAGGTGAAAGAAAGATTCTGCCCACCTGTCTTGTATCAGCTATGGTTGCTGATAAGTTGATGAGGCAAGGATGCTACGCATTCTTAGCCCATGTGGTAGATGTTACCAAGGAGAGTTCCAACCCTGCTGAAGTTCCGATAGTCAGGGAATTCGAGGATGTGTTTTCCGAAGAACTTCCTGGTATACCACCACCCCGGGAAATTGATTTTGAGATCAATTTGGTCCCAGATACGAAACCCATAGCCCAGACTCCGTATAGGATGGCGCTTGCTGAGATGGCAGAACTCAAGAAACAGCTTCAAGAGTTACTTGAGAAGGGTTTCATCCGACCGAGTACCTCACCTTGGGGTGCTCCGGTTTTGTTTGTTAAAAAGAAAGATGGATCGATGCGGTTGTGCATTGATTATAGACAACTCAATAAAGTAACGATAAAGAATAAATATCCTTTGCCGAGGATTGATGATCTTTTCGACCAGTTGCGTGGTGCAACAGTCTTTTCTAAGATAGACTTAAGGTCTGGATATCATCAACTCCGCATTAAGGACAGTGACATATCTAAGTCTGCCTTTAGGACAAGATATGGTCACTATGAGTTCACGGTCATGTCGTTTGGACTAACCAATGCACCGGCTGCATTCATGGAACTCATGAATAGAGTCTTTTGACCTTTCCTTGATCACTGTGTTGTCGTCTTCATAGATGACATACTGATTTATAGTAAGAATGCTCAGCAGCATGAGCAACACCTTCGCCAGACTTTGACCTTGCTAAGAGAGCATAAGCTATACGCTAAGTTTAGCAAGTGTGAGTTTTGGTTATCTGAAGTATCCTTCCTTGGACATGTGGTATCTGCCTCGGGAATTCGTGTTGACCCTGCAAAGATAGAGTCTGTTCTGCAGTGGGAACAACTGAAGACACCGACGGAGATTAGAAGTTTCTTGGGGTTAGCTGGTTATTATCGAAGGTTTATTAAAAATTTCAGTTCTATAGCCTTACCTTTGACCAAGTTAACCCGGAAGGATGTTCCTTTTGCTTGGAGTGATAAGTGTCAACAGTCTTTTCAGCTGTTGAAGGAGAGGTTGACAAGTGCACCTGTGCTTGTGTTACCTGAGCAAGGAAAGGAATATATAATCTTTTGTGATGCCTCCAAGAATGGACTTGGATGTGTGTTGATGCAGGATAACCAAGTGATTTCTTTTGCTTCCCGACAGCTTAAGAAACACGAAGAGAATTATCCGACACACGATCTGGAGTTAGCTGCTGTGGTCCATGCTTTGAAAATCTGGAGACATTATCTCTACGGAGAAACTTTCCAGATTTTCACAGACCACAAGAACCTTAAGTACATCTTCACTCAGCATGAGCTTAATATGAGGCAACGTCGCTGGATGGAGTTAATCAAGGACTACGATTGTACGATTGATTACCATCCGGGCAAGGCCAATGTGGTTGCAGATGCCTTGAGTAGGAAATCAGCAACATCAACCATGGATAGGGCACAACTAAGTTCCTTAGTATGCTCTAGAAGAGATATGCTTATCTCTTTAAGGCATGACAATGTGCAGTTGAAGGCATCATTGTTAGCTGGTCTGTTAGCTGAGATGCAGATTAAACCTACCTTAAGAGAGCAGATAAAGGAGGCACAACAAGTAGATGTTTCTGTACAGCAGATTAGATTTGAGTTTGGAAATGAGAAGCGAGAAGGTTTTCATGAGTCAGATGACCAGGTGGCATGCTATCATGGAAGGATGATAGTGCCAGATGTGGACGACCTGAGGAAGTTAGTCCTGGAAGAAGCTCATTCTTCGATGTATGCTATGCATCCAGGGAGCACCAAGATGTATCGAAACTTGAAAGACATGTATTGGTGGCCTGGGATGAAGAAGGATGTAGCTGAGTTTGTTCTGAGGTGTCCTGTGTGTCAGCAGGTCAAGGCTGAACACCAGAAACCTGCAGGGACAATGCAACCCTTACCCATACCACAGTGGAAGTGGGACCATGTAACCATGGACTTTGTTGTTGGCCTACCCAGGACAAACAAAGTACATGATTCCATTTGGGTAGTTGTTGATAGGTTGACAAAGACAGCGCATTTCTTACCTGTCAAAACAACCTATACTGCTGAAAGGTTATCCCAGATATATGTCCAAGAGATAGTGCGTTTGCACGGAGTTCCTGTCACTATAGTTTCTGCCAGAGGTCCCCAGTTTACAAGTCGCTTTTGGGAACAGTTACACAGAGCCCTAGGCACCAAGTTAAGGTTTAGTACAGCCTTTCATCCTCAAACTGATGGACAGTCAGAAAGGACTATACAGACCTTAGAAGATCTGTTGAGAGCATGTGTTCTCCAGTTTACCGGGAGTTGGGATTTACATCTAAGCTTGATAGAGTTTGCCTATAACAATAGCTATCAACATAGCATTGATATGGCACCATATGAAGCCTTATATGGCAGACGTTGTAGATCACCCTTGTGTTGGTATGAAACTGGTGAGCACCAGTTATTAGGCCCTGATCTTGTGCAGCAAACTACAGAAAAGATTAAAGTTATACAACAACAGCTTAAGACTGCACAAGATAGACAGAAATCATATGCCGATAAACGTCGTAGACCCCTAGAATTCCAGGATGGAGACAGAGTGTATCTCAAGGTCTCACCTTGGAAAGGAGTCCTTCGTTTTGGGAAGAAAGGAAAGTTAGCTCCTAGATTTTTGGGACCTTATCCAATTGTTGAAAAAGTTGGAAAGGTGGCCTATAGACTAGAGTTACCTCTAGAGTTGCAGAAGCTGCACCCTGTGTTTCACATTTCCATGCTGAGGAAATGTCATCCAGATACCGAGTCAGTTCTACAACCTATGGAGGTAGAATTGAATGAAGATATAACGTATGAAGAGGGACCAGTGTCAATCCTCGATAACAGAACTAAAAAGTTAAAGAAGAAGGATATAAGCCTTGTAAAAGTCCTCTGGAACCATCGTGGTGTTGAAGAAGCCACCTGGGAACTAGAAGGTGAAATGAGAAGAAAATATCCTGCTCTTTTCTTATAATATGCTTTATCGATTTCGGGGACGAAATCCTTTTGAAGGGGTAAAGAATTTGTAACACCCCTGACCTGGGTTATGACCTAACCCTGGAAGTTTTGCCTAAATATGTAATTAATATACTTGTGAACACTCCCTGGCATGTAATTAAGCTCCTCAGGAACATTTACTTTCAATTTTGCTCCTTTTTGTATAAAGTTGTAGCATTGTGTTGTATGCAGGGACCTATGTGCAAATTACCCAGTTTAAGGGTTGAACTTGCAAAATTCACAAGTTAAGATGTTCCTTTGATGTTGAAACATCATGAGAATGGTTATGGTAAAGTTTGAGGGATTTCCCAAGCTTGAGCACCAAGGTGCAGCTGTGGAAGCAATTCCCATGCTTAGAAACCCTAATTTGGGGTAAAGTGCAATTTACCCAAATTGAGGGGTCCAACTTGTAATTTTCACCATCTAGAACATCTTTTATGACTCTTGTCATCATTTAGAGTAAAAATGATGAAAGGGATACATCATTTAATAATCAGATGGGAAAAATGATCTTTGTGAAAGAAATCACCTAAAATGGGCCTAAAACCCTTTCATGAGTGTACCCTAGTTGAAGGTTGGATTCCTTTACCCTTAGATCTTGAGATTTCATGAGATTTGCATAAGGATAGGTAGGTTTGGTCGTGCCCTTGAGCAAGGAGGGACCTAGATGTGATTTCCAATCTTGAGAGGTCCTTAGGGTGTAAAAGAGGCTAAAGTATATAAGCCCTTTTCCCTTGTAATTAAGTGAACGAATTTTCTTTCCTTCACTTCTTTTCCTTTCTTTCTCAAACGACCAAGGACAGCTCTGGAGCTCAGGGGGGACGACCAACCTGTTCTAGGTAAGAGAACCCCACCTTCTAAGCTTGAATTCATGGAGGAATTCACTTTCTAAGGTTGGTTTTATGGTTAGCTTACTTAGTCTTCTTGTTCTAGCCGACCAAAGCAACGTTTCCTTGGAGAATTCACCTCTGACCAAGTTGTGGAAGCTCAAGGACGCCATTAAAGCTTGGAGCTTGAAGGCTTGGAGCTCTAAGATCAACCTTTAGGCGGGTTTTATAACTCTAAACTTCATGCTTGATTATACATCCTTTTCTATGCATATAGTTGCTAGTCCTTCTTCTTCCCTATCTTTCCTTGCATCCTTGCAATCAAAATCGTGAAGAACTGCTACTGTTCTCAAGGTAGAAGATAAGGGCGTTAATTTCTATGCTTATCCACGGTTTTTCACTTTATCAAACGACCTCCACCTATTGCTCAAAACGGTTTCAAACCGTTTGGTGGGCAAACGGTTTCAGGGTCGTTTGAGGGCAAACGGTCTTCAAGACCGTTTGGTCCCGTTGACCACGCAAAGACCGTTTGGGAATCTTGTTCATAATTATGTAGGTTAATCACCCACAAAATTTGAGAGGTTAACTCCAAAAGAATCGTGAGTTATGAGCAAATCAATTAGCAAAACCAATTGAATTCTGTGCTGATTTTCAACCTGATTAACTTGACCTGGTTGAGCAAACGGTTTCAAGACCGTTTGAGATGGTTGACCAAGTGTTGACCGTTTGGTATTACTGTTCATAATTATGTTTATTAATAACCCTCCAAATTTTAGGGATTAACTCCAAAGGAATCGTGAGTTGAAGCCTAATCAATTAGGGAAACCTAATTGGATTAAGTGCTGATTTTCAATCTAATTTAATTGAACTTTTTGGGCAAACGGTCTCAAGACCCTTTGAGTGCGTTGACCAAGCGTTGACCGTTTGGGATTACTGTTCCTAATGATGTGATATAATGACTCACCGAATTTGAGGGATTAACTCCCAAGGAATCATGAGTTGAAGGCTATTCAATTAGGCAAACCCTAATTGAAAACAGTGCTGAAATTCCAATGAGTTAAGTTGAGATTTTGGGTTGATTAGCCCAAACGGTTTCAAGACCGTTTGGGAATCACCCAAACGGTCTCAAGACCGTTTGGGGGTCACCCCAAGACCGTTTGGAGGTCTGGTGTCAAGTATAGTTGATCAATTGAAGGTCCAAAGGCACCAAACCATATTGCAATTAAGTATTGATGTGATGATCAACTCTATAGATCAAACCTTGATGAATTTTCACTAGAGTCCAAAGGATGGATGGGCAAACGGTCTCAAGACCATTTGGAACTCATCCAAACGGTCTCAAGACCGTTTGGGCACAACCCAAGACCGTTTGGAGGTCTAGGGTTGAGATAATCTAATGGTTTGAAGGTCCAATCGCAATAAGTTGATGAATTGATACAAATACTGATTTTTGACCTAATTGGAGTTCAACCCTAGTCCAAACGACTTGGTTTTTGGTCAAACTTTGGGCAAACGGTCTCAAGACCGTTTGGAGGATATCCAAACGACCTCAAGACCGTTTGGTCCAAGTTTGAGCCCAATTGGAGGTCAATTGATAGGTTCAACCTTGAATTGATTCACATTGTTGAATATTGATGACCATCCGATTTGAAACCCTAATTGAGAAGGATTCAACCCTAATTGGCTTTCAATTGAGGGTCAACTTGGTGTCCAAGTGATTAAGGTTCATCCTAATTAACTCAATTTATAAGTGGTTATCATGGATTTGGTTAATTGAGGGGTTCAACATACATATCCATGACCAATTGTAACTTTTGAACCACTTTGGAGGTCCAAACGGTTTGAGCCCATTTGGACCAAACGGTCTCAAGACCGTTTGGATCCAAACGGTCTCAAGACCGTTTGAGGCCAAACGGTCTCAAGACCATTTGAGGCCAAACGGTCTCAAGACCGTTTGGGCTCAAACGATCTCAGGGTCGTTTGGTCCAATCGATCTCAAGTTGATTTGATCAAACGGTTTCAAACCGATTGAGCTCCAAACGGTTTGGAAGGTCAACTCTTCCAAACGGTCAACACATCCAAACGGTCTCAAGACCGTTTGGAGCAAACGGTCTCAAGACCGTTTGAGACCAAACGGTCTCAAGACCGTTTGGTGGTTGAAACCGTTTGAAGGTTGAAACCGTTTGAAGGTGTACATGGTGGTTTGTACTTAATCAATTGATGGTGTAATTAGTTCAATGGTGATCTAATCTAAACCCTAATGGTAACCTAGGTCATTAAGGGACTAAGTGATTAGTGAGTTGACCCATGATGGTGATCATGAGGCAAATTACCAAAATACCCTTGAGGGGTCTAAAGAGGTAAAACCTTGTTCTAATCAAACCCTAATCACATGATGATGATGTTTTGGCTTATGTAAGTCAATGAGGATTTAACCCAACCTAATCTAGAGTGGTGTCATCACCATCTACTAGTGAGTGGAGAGAGAAAGTATCCTAGAGAGAGAAAGTACCCTTTTTAAGGTGGAAACTCAAGTGAGATACTTCAAATACACATGAGTGTGCATGATTAGGGAATGACCCACCTATGTGAGGTCATGGAAACCCTAAATATGATATCTAATGGATCTTAATCTTAATTAAGAGTCTTAATGATGATGTTTCTCTTACATGATGATGTAATGAGTACCATTCACCATGGTGTGAATAGTAAACCCTAATTTTAGGGTGATGACTTGAAAGATGAATAGTAAACCCTAATTTTAGGGTGATGACTTGAAAGATGAATAGTAAACCCTAATTTTAGGGTGATGACTTGAAAGATGAATAGTAAACCCTAAATTGTTGAATTGTTTACTATTATCTGTTGAACTAACTATGCAGGTTATTATGAGATAATGGTCATACCCAGGTATGAAATACCATGTTATATTCATTGAAAGCATGTCTTAAGCTTTATGAATAGTGAATCATCTTGATGCACTGCTCAGTGACATATTTTGTGATTTATGGGCTGTAAGAGCCATAAACACCATCAAGGTCATGCTTGACAGATGACTTGTGATGAGATAATTGAGAACTGGTAATTGAAATGAGTTAGGCCTGCTACATTTTAGTATTCTCATATATAGCTGTGATGCTAATGTTTTTGTATGATGATATGAATACTGAATGTACCTAACTAATCAAGTGAAATGTAGAGCCCTGATCACAGATCCATCATTGTCAGAGTCTAAATGATGGTGAAACAGGTTTTCCTCAGGGAACTCCTGGATCACATACTTTTGAGTATGTGGGGTACATGGATGTGTAGAACCTTACATCCTAGTGTTGGTATTTGATGTAGATTCTTGTAGTCTGTCATACCTTCACTATAAAAGAAAAGGTGAGAGGATGATGTAGATTCTAGTAGTCCATCAGACCCCACCATAAAGTCCTAAAGGTGAGATGTATATCTACACTCCCTTAAAGACACAAATACCGTATCGGTGAAAGATAAACAAGAAATCTTCCGATAGTGAAGAGAGTACAGAATGCCACTGTAACTCTAAAAATAGCGAAGGACCAGAGTACCCTGGTGAGCTATTATAAAGACATCCCGCCAGATGTCAAACAATCAATCCTCTAACTGACTGAGGAAGATGAGGTCATAAGAATCCGGCTCTCTTAATGACCTATGTATGATACTGATGTGACTTCTTAGCAATCAGTTGGAGTATGAGTGGTATGCCTCATCTTCACAGGGCATAATAATGTTTGAAAAACATAAACAATGGCGTAGTATATCTGTTAGAGTTAATTACGAGTTATTTGATTGATGTTACCTTGAATAGCATAGATGTTCTCATATTTTAATATTGATTGAACTCTTGCTTATCATCAGAACTGCCAGTGAATATCTTGAAGGCTCTTATTGCTTTAGTTATTCCTTGCTTTGCTTATAAAGCCTAGTGGAGAGTTATAACTCTCGCTGGGGCAATTATGTATAATTGTCTCACCCCGTAGACTTCTACTTTTTAGGTGGTCGTCGAAGACGAAGGAACAAGAACTCAGGTGAACAATCCCAGCAACAGCAGCATCAGGAGCAGTAAATATCTCAGGTGGAGATCTAGCCTGCTTCATGGTGTAGTTAGAGTCAAGTCCTATGTGTCCTCTGTACTCTCAGGTCCTGGAGTGTTTTGGAGTATGAATTCTTGAGAGTTTTGGTATCATGTTGTATATAATTACTCAAGAAGTAATTGTCAGTGATGTAAACAGTTAAATCCTTTTTCTATGGAAAAGGTTTGTGGTTTCAGGCTCTTGTCTCGAAAAGTTTTAATTTCCCGTGATTTTTGTCTTCCGCTGTTTACCGATTGCTTCCGCACATGATTAAATCGGGATTAATTCGTGGTTTGGAGATCGGAGCCAACACCACCTTCCAATGGTCACCCAGCTCACGCCTCTCAATGGACGTTCTAAGTCTGCCTTATGAAGGTTT
Organism: Alisma plantago-aquatica; assembly: GCA_963693085.1. Classification (NCBI taxonomy): domain Eukaryota; kingdom Viridiplantae; phylum Streptophyta; class Magnoliopsida; order Alismatales; family Alismataceae; genus Alisma; species Alisma plantago-aquatica. The sequence goes on from OY856412.1 coordinate 198,011,891, forward strand.
TCCTGCATGCACCTACTGATGCATCTTCAGTGCACCTACCATCTAATGGTCACCATGTCTCTTGCCCTCTGAGAGACCTCATTTTCAGCCTTTTGAAGGTGGTTTTGTAGATAGCTATTGATGGTCCTTCAACCCCTACATCTACCAATGGGAGGTTGAACATCGGTAGACCTTTCATCTAACTTTGATTGCTACCTCTTTGCATCCATAGCTACCAAGAATTAGTTACAAGTTGGTTGGGGGGTTCCAAACCCTAGTGGCTTCCTATAAATACAATGCATCAGCCTCCATTAGGTGGCATCTATTTCTCTAGCTTCTAGGTTGTCGGATTCACAACCCATCCATCAGAAGATGATATCTATGGGTGGCTTCCATCATTTGATGACCATACCAACTGAAGGCACCACTCTGCCAAGGCTCAACCTCTTGCCCTTTAAGGAGGAAGGTCAAAGGTGCCTCAGCACCATCCATTCACATACTCTTTTTCTTAAGAAAATCAGATCCAAGTAATGAGAATGACAAAGAAGAAGGGTTTCCTAGTGATAGTCTTGGGCAGACTCTATTGTTACATCTCTTCTACCCATTGAGATGTTAGTGATCTCCTTCCTTTTCATTGTTGTTTCTTCAGATATCACTATGAGTTGTGAAAAGTTTCTTACACTAGGGAATGAGGAGTAGCCCTATAGGGGAATAGGGAGGGCAGAGAAGGAAGTGGAAACAAAAATTTTGTCCCTATTTCTTGATCTTAGAATCACGTCAACAATGATGATATGTAAGAAAGAAGGTAGAAAGAGATATACTTGGTCCTGGAGTAAGTCCAGTGACAACTCTTGTGAGGTGATGTGCACTTTTTGCATGATACACACAGACAACTGGTGACAACAACCTCTTGGTGCAGCACCACGGGCGATGGTGGTTGTTGTCCTCCTAGTGTGGCGGAAACAACATCCATACCTCTACGTAGTCCACAACGACCACTGGGACCTCAACATTGCTCTACTAGACCCAACAGGAAGGTGTTTTCCCTTTGAATGTCAACGTGATGGCGTTGACTTGCTCTTGGTTACAACCTGGTTTTTCCTCATATAAAATTGAAATACAATTTTTGAAATAAATGAGACATATTAGAAATTTTGTGGGCTTTTTTTTTAAATCATGGTTTTCCCTTACAATTTTCCCTTTGTTGTAAAATTTGTGATTGCTAATATTTTATTAAACCAATAATGAATAAAAAGGGAAAAAGGAGAAAAGAAAATCCCATAATAAGCATAAAGTAAAAGAAAATGGACGATAACTATGTGTACTTGAGAAAATTGTGTAGAATTCTCTAGAAAGTGGTTGGATGGCCAAAATTAACTATTTTTCAATTTCACATGATTCTTAATGGGGAAAATCTTTAAAATAAATAAATTAAAAGAACAAAATCAAGAAAAGGATGTGTTGATGCTTAAAGTATGCTTTATAAATAGAATTCAAGAATTAAGAGGAAAAGGGTGATTCATAAAGGGTAATTGCTCTAATGGTATGATGAAAGAGAAAATTTTGAATATAAAAAGATATTTGAATAATCCCCCCAATGTAAATATAGCTGGGCAAAACATTAATGAACTCCTATAATTTTTTTTATTGGGAAAGGAAGAAAATAAGAGAGTACTCTAGAATCCATGATCATATTACCAACAAAGTACTAAGTAATTATGTAATTTATCTTAATTGTTTTTGGTTGCTAAATCTAAAATAAAAAGGAGTGGTTATCCTTTTGGTAACTTTACACTAAGTACTGTGAGGATAAAGTTCAGAGCAAGTCGGTGGGTAATAACTCATCTTCCATATTGGTGATCATAGTCTATCTCTTTCCTGCATGTGTATAAGGAAACCTACACATTCTCTTGAGGTGGATACCACCCTCGTAGTACCCTTTAGGGTTACTCCTAGATGTGTATATATACTTGGAGCCTTCGGCCTCCATATGATATCCATGAGAAGCCATGAATAGATAGAACTTGAACACCCCATCCCCTTTGTGGACTCCAGATCATCTCCCCTATACTGATGATGTTCTTCTCTTCCAATTCGGTTTGGAGGGTCTTTCCATGGCAGATGGTCATCGATGCAGTGGTCCCAAAAAGGCTAGGGAACCCAACAACACTGACCTGCTATCCTCCTTCAAGTGCAAGGGATGCATTAGCTTCAAGAAAGGCCAACAACCTCGACACCATAGCCTAGGTACAAGCTCCCTCACTAAGGAAGATTGGGCATTGGGGCGACATTGTTTCGGCGTGAAGCTAGCTTGAGTATGTCAGCATCGGTAGCATCATACACGATGATGAAGATGGTTGTCACTAGTGACTAGAACATCGATAGTCTGGGGTCCTCACCACCAGGGTGATGGTGGAGGACCAGCCCTAAAGGAGGGAGATGGTGAGGGAAATAGAGGGTGCAGTAGGGGTGCGCAGGACTCGAGAGCCGAGCATGGCGATGTTGACTTCGAGCCCCATCGGACAGCGGGTGCATGAGTTGTTGGGAAAAGTCACCCTGCATGAGGAGAAAGGAGAGAAAGGGTCGAATGACCCAGATGCCCAGGGCAGGTACTTTAAGTGCAAGGCGCACACACATATTTTCCTCCTAGTTACACGCCAAATTTTGGTAAGTTAATTTAAGATTTAATCATTGACGTGTCACTTCGTAATTGTATCATATTTGATAATCTTAAATAATTCATAACTACATATCGGTAGATCAGATCATGACAAGTTATATATGGTTTTTATCATAAAAATATGTAAAACCCATTAAAAATGTATCCAATGCCTCAATATGCTTACAACTTGAAAAGTGAGTAAAGATGCCAACTTTAATTGTTTTAATTAATTTGAAAACCTAAGTTCTAAAGATAAATAGATTTAATGATGTTCCCTGGATGTTATGAGCAAAGTTTAACCTTTTGACATGAAAAGGATAGATTAAATCTAATGGGATGCTAATTGTTCATAATTTGCTTAATTAGGGTTCCATAATGATAAATGGGCATTAATGGGCTTAAAAGCCCTAATTTTGATAATTCTGAGGTTTAATGGTTTTTATTGTGGAAATCAATTAAGAAGGCATGAAAATGATGTTTTGAACTTATGTGTGAATCAAGACCCTTAATTTGGGTAATTTGGGTAATTTAAGTAATTAGGGTTTTTATGAGTGGAAAAGTGCTTTTTGGGTTTGTTGACCTAAAAAGGGTAAAATTGGAAAGTGAAACCAAGAAACCCTAATAAGGCTTAGAAATCCTAGAATGGAATCCCGAGTCAATAAAAGGTGTTTGAATGTGATTATAACAATTAGGTGTTATAAACACTTTTCAGGGTCAAGTTGCTTAATCTATTGCTTAGCTTGGTTGATTGGACTTCTTGATTGGATTAGCTACCTTGATTGATTTTGAGACTACGAAATTAGGTATTTGGTTATGCTTCTGGCTAATTGCTCTAGTTTCATGATTATTTCTGAGATTTTATCAATTTCTTAAAATTAAATGCTTGGATGAGTTTTATTTCTTGCAATCTATAAAGTGACTATGACTATGACAAAGTATGCTTATAACCTCCTCGAACTCAACATACCACCTCTGGATGTTTGAATGAAAGGAAATGAAGAGTCATGGCTAGGACCAAAGACCAAGCCCTAGATTGGGAAGGTCAGACCAGGCCCCAGATTGGGAAGGTCATATCAGGTCAGACCAAGTCCCAGAATTGGGAAGGTCCCATGAGATCATACCAGGCCCCAGATTGGGAAGGACATCTAGGTCAGGCCCCAGATTGGGAAGACCAACATGGCACCTGTGCTCTATATTGAGAAGGTGGCCTTTTTGTCCACTGCAAGGATAAGACCCTAGAAGGGTATACCAGAGGTTGAGTAAAAATGGTTGAGAGGTTTATAAGAAAATGTAAATTTTGTTTTGTAACAAATAATTATTGTGGTTATGTTGTTACCAATATGTGCAAACTTTTGTTTTTCCCACATACTAGTATAACTTGTTTTACTGATTGAAGGTTTGTTTGTCGGCATTTTAGGGAAATATGTAGTTACGTCTATGGAGAGAGAATGTTCAATAAAAGGTGACATTGAAAAATAACAAGGCAAAATAATGTTTGGAGGATTTTAGTTAGTTCTTTCTATGGGTAAAGTTTTGTATTCCGATTGTTGAAAGGTATGTGAAAAAAATAAATTTATACCCTGCATTAAGCTTAGTTGTGGTCTAATTTATTAATTATTATTTATAATTTGCAAAACCATATGACCCTATTTGGGATAACGTCTCTAGCTCTTAGCCTTCCTTAATTGGGGGTTGTCGGGAGGTGAGGTCGTTACATTTGGTATCAGAGTGTAGTTTTCCATATAATCTCTAATAATTATTAATTTTTACAAATTCTTTAGATCCTAAGGGATTTATTAGAGAATTTTCCAAAGATGGAGATGTCTAGAAAAGGATCATGATATGAGGGCTGGCAAGATTTTCCTTCGCCCCACTAGTCGACTTACAAGGACTCCCAGAATTAGTGTGACTTCCTGGCCAAAATCTGATGATTTGACTCGAAATAAGATACCTCCAGGATTTTTTGTCTACTTTCATCCCTTCTATATCCTCTTTCACTGGATAAAATTTAAGTGCTTAAGGTTTTCTCTCTCTCCACCTCCTTCAAAGTTTTACGATAAGAGTGTTAAGGATTAAGGCATCCTCCTGCAAATAATAAAAGTGGACATAATGATAAAGAGAAAATGTTTGATGGGTTTCTCCCCTATAAAGGTAAACCCTAGATGGAACTAGGGCTGGTAAATGAAAACAGCCTCAGTGAGTCACAAGAATCCCAAAACCTAAAGTGCAAGTTGAAAACCCTAACCTCAACCAAAAACCTTAAGTAGTGAATAGAGAACGAGAGAACCCAATAAGTTGGATACCTTAGTTTGTCCATGCATGAGAATATGTAGGTTAAGGCATGCATGAAACACATGAAGGACTTGGAGATATAGGTGAAATGTAGATATTTGGTGGTTGCTCGACCCCTAGTGCAAACCTTTGGTTTTGGGTGGCCTGACCTAGGGTGGGTCGTCCCTAAAAACGAGAGAACATCTAAGAGAGAGATAACACCCTAAATCGGAAGGTTAGTAGTGACCAAAAGGTTTGAATTTCTCCAAGTAGGAACCTTAACAAGTGTGTTCTCACTCGGATACGGGTAAGGGATAGGCTTGCACCTATATGAAAGTGAGCAACATCAAGACTGGCAATGGGACTAGTTCCAAGCCAGAGGTTTGATGCCTATTGGACTATGAGACATGCATACTGGAGGAAATGAATGAGGAGCTTTGTGTTACACAATGAGGTGGTATGGTTTATGATGAACTCAGTTGGATTTGAGAATTTGACTATAGTTTTGAAGTTGGACCTAAGATTTGATAATACAAATATATGTGCTTCATCATATGAGGTAGGCTAGTGAGAATAAGAGGTGTATCTTTAGGAGCCTCAACCTCATCTACAAGGAGGGAACATCTAGTGCTAGGACTAGTTATAGGGTTAACTCAGGAGAGAGTGAGACCCAGAAGGAGAAGGTTAGGAACCTAGACTCCAAGACATGAGGCATCATGAGAAAGATTTGTATGATGTATCCTAGACTAGACTACCCTGAGTGGATGAGCTGAGTTGCTTTGTGTAAAATCTCTAGGGGCTTTTCGTACCCTAGATGTCCTTGGAGGGACCAAACCCTAGAAAATAGAAAGAGGCTTCTTATACAGATGTATAGATGATATGAGTGCCTACCATCTAGGCATGGGAAAGAGAGTTCCAAGATCTTGGATAGGTAAGGAGTTGTAATGTGATGTGAAGCCTTAGCCTCAGATTGGTAGTCCTTATGTAGGACTCTATGGGCTATTTACGTGGAAGAGAAAGTTGGGAATAATATGCCATATCATGTTTTGGTTTGGTACGTGCTTGAGCGGCTAAGTCTTGCAGTTTAGATATCTAATGCAAAGGAGGCAAATATGAGGTTCCTAGACCAAAGAGGGGAAGTAGTGATATCTGGTGCATACAATGCTCATAATGTTGAGTGAGTTCAGAAGGATTAAGCATGGCACCCCCTTAGGTTTTGGGTTAAAGGAAACCCCACCTAGACTGAGGTATATGTTTGATGAGACACTCGCACAAGTTGGTGTCATATGTATGTATTGAATTGGTCCAGCCTTGAGAAATGATGAACCAAGTACGACATTAAAAAAAACTTAGAAATGGTTTAATAAGTTGTCTACTTGCTAGCCAAATGCATGGGTGGAATGATAGGATATATTCCTACATGCAATGATGTAAACTTTGATTCAAGAAAAGTTTTTATGACCCTTAGTGCTATTAAGTGATAGTTTTCTCCAATCCTTAGAGAGGACCCTTCCTAAACGAGTGAGTAACAAATTTTGTTTAAGAATTGAGGTCACTTTAAAGGTCACTTAAAATAACTTGGGAAGTTAAGTGCATGAAACTCAAAAGCACATAGTTTGAGTATGAATCACTTGACCCAAGTATAATCATCTCTAAGGGACATAAAGAAAAGCCACTGTGGAAGTGACCGGTAGAATGGAGCCAGGCCTAGATGGGTAGGTCTCCATGTTTCCCATGAAGGGACATAAGGAAAACTATGAGTTCCCAGAGAGATGGTGGAAATTTAGGTGAGGATTCTAAAGGATTCAATGTGCTTGAATATCATAAAGGAACCACAACTAAATGTGAGATGAAATAAAATAATGTTACAATAGAACCCTAAGTCAATGTTGAGGTCAAGTAGGGATGAGATCGATGGGAGTAGGACTTGATTGTTCCCTGAATGAAAAAGACAATAGGGTGGGGAGGTAACGACTATGTTTGCCCGAGGCCCATGGGTTAGGAGGTTGTCCACCTTCATGAGTTCAAGGGGCTTGAGTGGTGAATGTGAGAGGCACTCCCTAGATGCATAAGGGTAAGATCATCCCAAAAGTACCGACACCCCATAGACCTTGAGGAAGTGGTTAAGGATCGTAAATATGAGTTATGATAAGGTTTGAAGGTTATTTGGAAAGTTTTTCCTACAAGTCAGCATGGAATGGTAGTATGAGGAGAATGACTCAACCTAAATTTGGAATTAGTGCCATGATGTGTGATGCACCTTCTCTACTCTTGGAACAAGATGAGCTTTGTATTTGGATTGTAGCCAAATGCTTATTTCATCTTGTTATGAGTGTGAGAGATGGGATAGATGCATGCCATACTAGGAAAAGAAGTGATATGAGGAACAAAAACTTAAGTTGAAATCTTATTATTGAGAATTGGATGAATTACCACATCGTTAGGTGAGAATATTGGATAAATGGTTTAGGAGATGAGTTGAGAAAGGCAATCACCAAATTAAGATTTTTGATGAGGATATAATTATTAAGTGTAGTTTAAATTCTGAGTTAGGATTGGATCTGGTGACCAAAATAATGGATGCAAAAGCTTGAAGTATCCCCTGACTCAGATGGACCTAAACCTGAGATGGAGATGATGGGTGGAGTATATGAAGGTTTATGATTTCACCATCACCTATCACCCTGGGAAGACTAATGTAGTAGAAAATGCACTTAGTCAGAAACAACTCAGGTGTGTAGTTGTCTTGTCTAGCCAATGAAGAGAACTGGAAGAGTTATCTAGATGGACTCTACAGCCATTAGAAGATTGTATATGTGTGGTTAACATCCAGATAAAACCAGACCTATTGACTGAGTTGGTAGTTTCCCAGAGCTTGACAAGATGAAAGGCTTGTTAGAGAAACCTCAAGCCCATCTCTCGGTGGGAGTAGATGGTGGAATCTGCTACAAGAGTTGTATTTGGGTTCTTAGATATTTTCCCTTGAAGAATTGTATTTTGCAAGAAGCTCATAGTTCTAAGTATACAGTACACCCCAACACTACCAATACATTTAAAGACTTGCAGCAATGCTTTTGGCTTGGAATGTAGAGAGACGTAGCGACATATGTGGCCAGCATGCCTACCCTTAGTTGACTTTGCTTATGATAAAAACTACCATGCCAGTATTGGGATGCCTACAAAGCTCTTTATGGGAGATCGTGTCGGTTATCTCTTCACTGGGATGATGTTGGTGAGAAGACCTTACTGAGGTCATAGGAACTATAGTTGAATGATGATAAAATCGCTTTGATCAAGCAAAGGCTAAAGAGATCCCAAGATCAATAGAAGTCATATGTTGATGCGAAGCGGACTGACTTGCACCTCACTGTGGGTGAGTATGTGTTTCTGAAAATCTGGCCCCTCCAAGACATAGTTAAGAATAGAGGAAGGTTGAGTCCCCAATACATGGATCCATTTGAGATTTAGGAATGAATTGGTGAAGTTGGTTATCATTTAGCCTTACCCCCTCAATATAGTATGATGCATGATGTGTTCCATGTGTCCAATCTAAAGAACTATGTGAAGGACCTGAATCATGTGTTGAGGCATTGAACCTATTGAACTCCAAGGGAGGTTGACTTACCCTAAGTCACCTGTGAGGGTACTGGATACCAAGGTAAAGGAGCTCAGGAGTAAAAAGATAGAGATGGAAAAGGTTCTCTAGAAGCACCATGCAGGGAATGAAATCGCATGGGAGCTATAGACAAACATGGAAGAGGCTTACCCTGAATTTTTTGTTAGTTCGTTAAATTTTGAGGGAGAAGTTCCTATAAGAGGGGAAGGATGTTATAACCTAGTTTTTCCTCATATATAATTGAAATACAATTATTGAAATAAATGAGACATATTAGAAATTTTATGTGCTTTATTTTAGAAGCATGGTTTTCCCTTGCAATTTTCCCTTTGTTATAAATTTTGTGATTGCTATTGTTTTATTGAACCAATAATGATAAAAAGGGAAAATGGAGAAAAGAAAATCCCATAATAAGAATATAATAAAATAAAATGGACGATAATTATGTGTACTTGAGAAAATTGTGTAGAATTCTCTAGAAAGTGGCTTGTATAGCCACAATTAAGTCGTTTTTTTATTTCACATTATTCCTAGTGGGGAAAATCATTAAAATAAAGAAATTAGAAAATAAAGAGAGAGAAAATGATGTGTTTATGCTTGAAGTATGCTTTATAAAGAGAATTCTAGAATTAAGAGGAAAATGGTGATTCATAAAGCAATGATAATTGCTTTAGTGAGATGATTAAAAGAGAAAATTTTGAATACAAAAAGATATTTCAATAAATCCCCCCAATGTAAATATAGGTGGGAAAAACATTAATGAGATCCTATAATTTATTTATTGGGAAAGAAAAAATAAGAGAGTGCTCTAGAATCCATGATCACATTACCAATAAAGTACTAAGTAATTATGTATTTTATCTTAATGTCTTTGGTTGCTAAATCTAAAATAAAAAGGAGTGGTTATCCTTTTGGTGACTTTACATTAAGTAGTGTGAGGATAAAGTTAAGGGGAAGTTGGTGGGTAATAACTCATATTCCATACTAGTGATCATAGTCTATCTCTTTCCCGCATGTCTATAAGGAAACCTACACTTTCTCTTGAGGCGACTACCTCCCTCGTAGTACCCTTTAGGGTTCCTCCTGGATGTACATATATACCTGAAGCCCTCAGCCTCCATATGTTGTCCATGAGAAGCCTTGAAGACATAGAACCTAAACACCACGTCCCCTCTGTGGACCCCCAATCATATCCCTTGTCTTAATTTTGTTCTTCTCTTCCAATTCAGTTTGGAGGGTCTCGCCATGGCAGATGGTCACCGATGCAGTGGTCCCGACAAGGCAAGGGAACCAGACAACGCTGACCTGCTATCCTCCTTCAAGGATAAGGGACACAGTAATTACAAGAAGGGCCATTAGTCATGACTCCATAGCCTAGGTACAAGCTCCCTCACTAAGAAAGAATGGGCATTGGGGTGGCACTGTTTCAACATGAAGCTGGCTTGAGTTCTTCGACATCGGTAGCATCATACATGATGACGAAGAGGGTTGTCACTAATGACTGGAACATTGACAGCCTAGGGTCCTCACCGCCAGGGTGATGGTGGAGGATGACCCCTGAAGGAGGGTGATGGTGAGGGAAGTAGAAGGTGCAGTAGGGGCGCGCAACCCTCGAGAGGCAAGCATGGCGACGTAGGCACTGAGCCCTGTCAGACGACGGGTGTGTGAGTCGTTGGGCAAGAGTCGCCCTCTACTGGTAGAAAGGAGAGAAAGGGTCAAATGACCCGGCTACCCAGGGTGGGTATTTAAGTGCAAGGGGCACACACGTCTTTTCCTCCTAATTACACGCCAAATTTTGATAAGTTAATTTAAGATTTAATTGTTGACGTGTCGCTTCGTGATTGGATCATATTTGAAAATTTTAAGTATATCATAACTACATATCGGTAGATCGTCTCATGACAAGTTACATATGGTTTTTTATCAGAAAAATACGTAGAATCCATTAAAAATGAATTCAAATCCTGAGTCTACTTGAAACTCGAAAAGTGAGTAAAGATGCCAACTTTAATGGTTTTGATTAATTTGAAAACCTTAGTTCTAAAGATAAATAGATGTAATGATATTTTATGGATGTTATGAGCAGAGTTTAACCTTTTGACACAAAAAGGATAGATTAGATCTAATGGGATGCTAATTGTTCATAATTTGCTTAATTAGGGTTCCATAATGATAAATGTGCATTAATGGGCTTAAAAACCTTAATTTTGATAATTGTGAGGCTTAATAGTTTTAATTGTGGAAATCAATTACAAAGGCATGAAAATGATGTTTTGAACTAATTTGTGAATAAAGACCTTTAGTTTGGTTAATTTGAGTCATTAGGGTTTTTATGAGTGGAAAAGTGCTTTTAGGGTTTGTTGACCTAAAAAGAGTAAAATTACAAAGTGAAACCAAGAAACCCTAATAAGGCTTAGAAACCCTAGAATGGAATCCTAAGTCAATAAAAGGTGTTTGAATGTGATTATAAAAATTAGGTGTTATTAACACTTTTCAGGGTCAAGTTGCTTGATCTATTACTTGGCTTGGTTGATTGGACTTCTTGATTGGATTAGCTACCTTGATTGATTTTGAGACTACCAAATCAGGTATTTGGTTATGCTTATGGCTAATTGTTCTAGTTTTATGGCAAATTCTGAGGTTTTACCAATTTCTTGAAATTAAATACTTAGATGAATTTTATTTCCTGCAATCTATAAAGTGACTATGACTATGATAAAGTATGTTGATAACATGCTTGAACCTGACATACCACCTCTGCATGTTTGAATGGAAGGAAATGATGAGTCATGGCTAGGACCAAAGACTAGGCCCCAGATTGGGAAGGTTAGACTAGGCCCCAGATTGGTAAGGTCATATGAGGTCAGGCCAGGCCCCAGATTGGGAATGACATCTAGGTCAGGCCCCAGATTGGGAAGACCAACGTGGCACTTGGGATCCAGATTGAGAAGGTCGCCTTTTTGTCCACTACAAGGACAAGACCCTCAAAAGGTATCCCAGAGGGTTAGTAAAAATGGTTGAGAGGTTAATATTAAAACATAAATTTTGTTTTGTAACAAATAATTGATGTGGTTATGTTGTTACCAATATGTGCAAACTTTTGGTTTCCCCCACATACCAATATAATTTGTTATATTAACTGACATTTTGTTTGTCTGTGTTTTAGGGAAATATGTCGTTACATCTATGGAAAGAGAATGTTCAATAAAATGTGACATTGAAAAAGAACAAGGCAAAATAATTTTCAGAAGATTTTAGTTAGTTCTTTCTATGGGTAAAGTTCTATATTCCTATTTTTGAAAGGTATGTGAAAAGAAGTTTTTATACCCTACATTAAGATTAGTTGTGGTAGAATTTATTAATTATTTTTTATTATTTACAAAAACATATGATCTTGTTTGGGATAACGGCTCTAGCTTCTTGGCCTTTCTTAATTGGGGGTTGTTGGGAGGTGGGGTTGTTACACTCTCCCTTGTTGTTTCTCCCTTTTAAGGGTAACACTTACTTGGGCTCTCACATTACCACAACTGTGAGAGGAAAACAAATATCTAAGCTTATTGGTGTGTTTGTGAAAGCCTTGACAATCCCTATATTTATCGGAGGGTCATGGGCAAGGTTCCTAGATAAATCAGTAGTTCATGAATTTTATAGAAGCTACAAACCATGAAATGATTGGTTCCCTATTGAATTGGTCGGATCACATGTGAAATGGTCGGTTCAACACTTGAACTGATCGGTTCACTATGTTTCCTATTCACATACATATAGGATTGCAAAGTGACCATTAATGCACAACATAACGTTAGCATCAATCCTTAATCCAATCTTATTGATCATTGAACCGAGCGATTCACAAGTTGAATTGGTCATTTCAGAATTTGAATGGGTCGATTCACTAACTAAACCATTCGACTCATGTACCAGTCCAGATAGTGTTCAACCAATGTTGTTTAAATTGATCTGACACTTGAATCGATCGGTGCAATACTTGAACTAGTCAGTTCATAGTCTAGTATAGCCATTGTTCTTTAAATTGAATACCGAAACACTTTAGTAATCAAGTCAAACATCTTTCATGAGTAAACTCCTATTTCAGGTGCATCATATGTGTGTGACCCTATAGGTCCCAAATTACCTTAGCAGGGAATGTCCATAATTGATTTATGACATCACAAGCAATGAGAGGTATCTAGTAACACGTGATTGCTACCCAAGTATACGAAAAGTTGGAGAACAACTTCAGCCTACAATCTGTGACTAGTGTTGTAGTGATCGTATAGTTCCTTTGTCTTTGATATCTAGATTGAACTCATGGCATGGAATCATCATCCTCTCAATGATCAATCATGTTACTTGAACTAGAGAAGACGGTATGAGATGCATGTGTGTTCACACATCATATATTGAGTCACATGAGTATGGCCATACATTTCTCAGCCTCACTTATCAAGTCACCTGGATATCAATCTCTTGTTAGAGGGAAAAATTCCGTCTACATCACTCACACTCAATCCCCATGTGCCACAACGTACCCAAGCACCACCTTTTTGGAAACCCTTATTCAAGGTCATGTTGGATGATGTCAAAATACATCAAACAACAAGTGATGAGTGTCGTGACTTTAGTTCTAAGAAATAGTACCACCACTATCACTATCAAACTTGATTCTTACTACCATTCCATGGTATCCTATCACTCTCAAGGTGGGTCTGTCTGATACATTTTTCTCTAACATGCACCTATGTGCTTGGTTTGATATGACATGTCATGACTAATTAGATTTTGTCATCAACCAACACACACTCTAGTCTTATGTATTACTATTATCTTTTGCTCCCATAGTAACATCTGACTAGGGAAATAACAAGAAGGTATGTACTCTTATCATATATATGATCTCATTGTTTAGGTCCTCAACCTAAAGACATATATCATCGAGCAACATCACTCTTTAGAAATCTACCATTTTTGTGTCATCATATCATGATTGAGATAAACATATTAGATGGAATTACCTTCATAAGTATCAAATCAAGTATATGATGCCCGATTACAATCACCGCATGATTGTCTCTATGGGCATACATACCAACAAACTCCCTTTTGCACTTAGATCCAATCACTTAGGAATCTTATTCCAAGTAATTGTCAACATGTCCATCATATTTCTGCGGTGCAAGCACTTCTATAGTGAGTTAGCAACGTTTGCTTGTAGTCGGTATTTTCCAAGTTTTCACATCTCCTCATTGCATAACTTCTCGCATGATATGGAGTTGCCATAATACGCCATCTAAGATTACCTACCTATCTAGTAGATCCATTTTTGTCATAGTATTTCCACTATATCATCAATGGTTGGAACCTCCCACAAGTTCATCAGCATGAAATTCTCGATCCATACAATATCCTTTTCTATTCTCAAAATAGTAAGGTACTTAGCTTCTATTTGTAGAATTAGCATTTGTCTCTTACTCAAAACTCTTCTAGCTTACAGTTCTATTTTAAGGTCAAACACAATCATAGCCCGCGACCATTAAATTTTTTGTCATGTTTGAAACTTGCATTGGTGTAAGCTTTTACACCAAACTTTTTCTTATTACCATAATTAAGGAAATTGATCCTTTTAGTGCTTGTTAAGTACTTAAGGATGTTCTTTATGGCAGTCTAGTGATATTTACATGGATTTGACTGATATACATCGTCATGTCTGATACATACGAGACAACGGGATGAGTGCATAAAATTTAATACATGATAGATCAAATTACAAATTCATATGAAATATTACACATGTTTTCTCATTCTTTATGAGAACTAGGATATTGGACTCTTAAGAGACTAATCCCATGGAACATGGACAAATTTTCTCTCACTGAGTCCTGCATGTTGAACCCCTTCAGCATCTTGCCAATGTGTGCGCTTTTACTTAGGTCAAGAATCTCTCTAGATCTTTCTCTACATATCTTGATTCCTATCATATAGTATGCTTTGCCTAAACCCTTCATAGTGAAGGTACTTCCGTGCCAGGTTTTAAAATATGTAGGATAAGGATGTCATTCCCCATCATTATGTAGAACATAAATATATGCTCCCACTAAATTCTTGTAATCGGTTTTCATCTTCATTCTGACTAAAGTCAAACTCTTTGACTATGTTGTCATGTAGAAGATTCCAGCTCTAAGATGCTTACTTCAATCCATAGATTGGCCTTTGTATATTATAGACATTATTTATAATAATTGGATTTATAAAACCTTCAAGTTGTATCAAGTACACGCCCTCTACATTATTCTTGTTAAGGAATATGGTTTTCACATCCATTTTGCCAAATCTCTTAGTCATACTAAGATGCAATTGCAAGCATAATCCTAATAGATTTAACCATAGAAACTAGTGAAAATATGTCATCACGTTTCAATAATTTTCAACACGTTTGAAATACTTTGCATCGACTCCGCCCTTATAGGCTTGTACATTACCATCCATGTTTGTCTCCTTTTGAAGTCCCAATTGCAACCTATGGATATTACCCCTTTAGGTGGATCCACCTAGATCATACCGTGTTGGTGTACATGGAGTCCATCTTGGATCTCATGGCCTTAAGCCATTTCCCAAAATCTGATCTCTCAATAGCTTCTAGGTAGGTTGTTGGCTCATCATATATGACGAACCCACCACCTTCTTGAGTTATAATATATTTTAATATTTCAAACTAAAGGTGTGTTTTACAAGATCTATGAGGCTTTGTGTTACATAAGGAACTTGAGATTCCAGAACAATTTGTGATTATCCTTTTTCACTGTACCTCCTTAGGTTTAATGTTTTCTTGTTGGTATTAAATTTTTTATGTTCTACTTTTATCGCATTGATTCCTTTGGAATTAAATCCCCTTTATGAATACAACAATCTTGGCAACAAACATTTTGTTTTCAGATTGGAATATAAAAGTAGTATTCAACAAAATAACGTGTATGTGATTTGTGGACAAAGCTTTTAAAGAAACTATTTTCTTATATAAGATTTCAATCCTAATCTTTATAACTACATATTGAGACACCTCCAATGCCATATCTCATATGGTGTCTTTTGAACCATTTTAGATGGTACATTGTTTTAGTGTAAAACATGCCATAAAAAGGAAATTGTAAGATTAGCCAAATTTATTGATAATCGCACCATGGCACACACTATGTGATTCCTTCTTTTTGATACACTATTGTGATACACTATCATTGTGTTTCATGGGAACTTCATCATGATGCACTATCACGATATCCCAAAAGGTCCTCAAACTCATGGTTAAAATATTTCCACATCGATCATATCTGAGCATTTTAATACTTATACCAAGCTGGTTATGTACTTCATTCATGATCTCCTTGAACACTTTAAGAGAATTAGACTTTGTATTTCATTAAGTACAAATTAGCATATATATTGAGATCATTCATAAATATAATGAGGTACTAGAAACCACATTTAACATTTCTTCTAAAATGTCTATATACATCAATATGTATAAGTCCTAATAGAATACTAACTCTCCCACTATATCTAGTAAAAGGTGCTTTTGTCATATTGTCCAATAAATAAGACTTTCATCTATATATTGATTAAATAACCAAAAGAGCCTAGACAAACATCTACGTGGATTCTAGAAATACATTTCTCATTTGTGTTCTCTAGATGACAATGCTATCAATATTCATTGTTTGAGTCATGAAGTCATTCAATGTATGTGTAATATATATTTGTCTCTACAACTATCAAGTATAGATTTTGAGACATAGGCACTATCATATAAGATCTTATCTTTTAAAATGAAACATCAATTTATTCATTATATCTGTGTCCATATGAGATACATGATGTTTCCATTAATGGAAGATACATAATAGCAATGCACTAATTCTATTACATGTCCATCAGGCTGAATGACAGATTCCATTTGTACTGGAAGCAACTTTTTCCCCTCATGATTCTAGCATACTTCTTGGTTCCTGAAGTGGAGATCTATATCTTCTTCTTCCTGAGATCCTCTCTATAAAGAGGATAGTACATTTTCTAGTGTCCAGGCTGGTGACAGTGGTGGCACTTTCCTTCCTTATTCACTCCTCCCTTAGCTTTTAGTGTAGAAGACTTTGAATTTGGCTAGATTTAAAACTCTTCTTGTCTTTGCCTTTGACCTTAGACTTCCCTCTACTGATCATAATCAAAGATTTGGATTTGTCCTTATTCATCTATGCTTCACATGTCCTCAACATGCCAAGTAATTCTAACAATGACTTGTCAAAATCATTCATGGTGTAGTTCATGACAAACTGGATATATGATTCTATAAGTGATTGCAGAATCACATCTATGGCCAACTCTTGACCCAAGGAAAATCCCAGTCTAGCAAGGTGGTCCACATATCCAATCAACTCAAGTGTATGGGGGGTTACTGGATCACCTTCAGCCATATTGCACTTGAAAAATGCCTTAGAAACATCATTTTTCTCTTGTCTTGCCTGATCTCAGTACATGCTCTTTAGATGTGTTACCATCTCAATAACATCCATGTTCTCATGTTGTCTATGGAACTCATAGTTCCTTGAGCACAACATTAGGAACTTGACATCCAAAGCATATTCAGAGTCCTTCCAGTAAGCATCCCTATCATAAATATATTGATGTAATACCAAAAAGAGGAGGGGAGTAGGAAAAAGAGAGAAGGAAAGTAGACAAGAGAGGACATAAGTAAACATTAGTACAATCCTAAATGATATGGTTACGATACTAAAAAATATTAGGGAAACACAAAATAAAGGAGGAAAGTATACAAGAGAGAGGAGATAAATAAATATTGGTGCAATACTAAAAAATATTAGCACAATGCAAAAGAAGGGGAAAGTACACAAGAGATGAGAGAAGTAACCATTAGTGCAATACTAAAAATACGAGCGAAGTAAACAGAGAGTATAGAAGTAACCACTAGTACAATGCCGCTTGCTAATATATATGTAATTAAATAATATTATAGTAATATATACAAATAAATACAATAATATGTCCATCACTTATACTTCCTACCTCTTTCCTATTTTCTACTTTTTCTCTCTATTGGTGCATTACCAAGAAAGATGAGTAAAACAAAAAATGGAGGAGAGAAATAGACAAGAGAGAGGAGAGAAGTAAACCTTAGTACAATACAAAAATAGGAGAGAGGTGAACAAATCAGTACCATACCAAAAGAGAGAGAAGTAAACAAGAGAGAGGTGAGAAGTATACATTAGTAAGTATGAAAACATGATTTGCACAATGCCAAAAAAGATGAGGGAAGTATAAACTTTTAGTACTTTGCACATTTAAAAGGTTGATATTGTGCACATATAGATGTATATAGATAATATAAAAAGAAGATGGAAATAAGGAAAATTGTAGGGAAGTAGTTTGTAGTATTTATATACTAATAAATATAATATATATATATATATATATATATATATATATATATCCTTGTGCACCTCTTTATTTACGTATCTCTCTTTTCTCTATCTCCCTCCTTATTAATCTTCTCTTTTCTTATAACTCCCTCTTGTTTATCTACGCTTTTTTCTACATCCCTCCTTATTAGTTTCCTCATAATTATCTACCTCACTCTTTATTTGTATCTCTCTTTTTACTCATTTTTTTTATCTTCCCATAAGTACTCTCATTAAGGTAGTGTCAAGTGAGTTTTTCTGTACAAAATAGTCAGTCCTGATGAGTGAGTGGACCAACAAGGATGTAGGTGGATGAATGTAATGTAACTCAAAAGATTGAGAGAAAGAACTGACAATTTGGATAGGAGAGGAGGAGACAAGACAATTGGAAAGAGGGAATTAGATGAAACCCTAGATCGGGGTGAGGAAGACGATATAAGAGGAGAAGTTGGAAAAGAAAATAAAAGGCTAAGAAGCACAGAGCGATAGAAGTGCAATATGAAAAAAAAAATTGGGAATTGGTTCTCCTTAGTTTAGAATGTCTAGGTACAGACCATTTTATAGATAGTAGGGACAAGTCAAATTGGGCTTGTCTTCAAAAGGACCACTAGCCAATATACAAATTACAAGAAAATGACATTAGTGAACATTATAAAAATTGTGACACTGATGCATATTGATTTGAGGAAATATGTGATGTTAGAATATGTCCAAGAGACACTTATTCACAAATTGAATGATAATCAATCTCAATGGGTTTGGTTCTAGTATGGAAAAAATGATTCATTGTAAGGTGCAATGCACTAGTTTTATCACAAAATAGAGTTCCAAGCTTATGTAGGGCAAGCCCAAGATCTCGAATTAGGAAGGAAATCCATGTTAACTCAATCGTTATAGTTGCTAAGGCTCTATATTCAGCTTCCCAGTTGGATTTGGCAACTATGCTCTACTACTTGGCACTCTAGGAAATACATTTAGTACTAAGAAGACACAAAATCTTGTTGTAGAATGTTTGGTAGAGGGACAACCTGCCTAAATTTGATTCCCTAAATGTATGAAGGCATAGCGATGAGGATGGAACAATCTGTAAACCAACAGTTATGGTTCCATTTTGATAAAGGAGTATATGTTTGAGTATAACCAAATGAGCTTCGGTGGGTGAAGTAAGAAATTGCATGTTGTTTTAACAAAATAGGCAATGCTTGGGAGAGTATTGGTTGCATACTGAAGACATCCAACAATTCTTCTATAGAAGTGACTATAACTCAAAGGGGTACTTCTTGAGGATACTAACACTTTATTGAAGTTGATAGCAATAAGTGTATACGTTGCCTTATATTCAAGCAATTCGATGGAGATACATTATTTTTAAAATGAAATTACTTTTCGTTGAATATAACATGTCAAGAGAAGTATATCCTTCCTAATGAGATATGTAGACAACTACATCCTTTATATGAGTTATTGTACCACGTAAAAACACACAGTGAAGCTCTTGGCGCAAGTTTATGTTTGTTATAGTCTCATAAGTAAGAAAAACACAGGAAACCAAAACTTCTAAGAGATGAGTAATCAGGTGACTTACTATTTGATTTGTTCAAGGTGGCTTATAGTCACGAGGTTTGGATGTCAAATGATTTATAATATGAACAACTAATGCAAATGCTTCAACCCATAACGTAGTGGGTACACATGCACCAATGAACATTTAAGCCAATTTCAACTATATGACAATGCTTCCTTACAACTACTCCAACTTGTTCATGCATATGGGGACATGCTAGTTGATGTACTATTCCTTCAGCCAATGTAAACCTCTTAATAGCTTGGTTAACAAACTCACCTCCTCCATATGTAACAAGGACATGAACTTTGGTATTGAAATGACTAGTTACCAATTTGCAAAAGAAAACAAAATAGTCATAGTAATCAGATTTCCTTTACAAGGATAAACTGGTCAGATCCTAAACATTGATCAACAAATAGAGCATAGTAAAGAATTCTTTTTTTTAGAGAATACATGAGATTTACCCCACAAATCACATATACTAGTCTAAGGGAAACTTTACATTCAACAAGTTTATCGGAATATGGCGGTCTGTGACTTTTTCCAAGAGCATAGCTACCAAAAATGTCTAAAGCTATACTAGAAGAGAAAATTACACTAATGTTCTCCATACACTTTTGTGTGTCATGATTGAACATGGGTTAGAAAATGCAGAACAAATAGTGGAGGGCTCCTTTGTTCAAGAGGCTTGTGAAATACCCACCAACCAGACGACAACTAGCATTCATCAGGCAATGATTTCTATAGACCAAACCAAAGTAGGAAAAGGCAAATCTGAAACAAACAAGGTTGAGCATAGTTCCATCATGATAGGAAAGGAACAAACCACGGAAGGGGAACCAAATATTAAACACAAAAGTTTTAGGATACAGGAGTTGAGAAGAAGCAATAGATCTATTGATAAGCCGCTACCAGACAATACAAAACCTTATCAAGAAAGAGAAACACAATATTGACAATATAATTAGGGAATTGGAGACTGAACCACCATGCAGAAGGAAACCTTAAACTGA
This sequence comes from Alisma plantago-aquatica, assembly GCA_963693085.1. Taxonomy (NCBI): domain Eukaryota; kingdom Viridiplantae; phylum Streptophyta; class Magnoliopsida; order Alismatales; family Alismataceae; genus Alisma; species Alisma plantago-aquatica. The sequence goes on from OY856412.1 coordinate 198,032,463, forward strand.
GTAGGGAAGAAGGAACAAGTATGATTTGGGAGGCCTACTCTCAAGTAGTGACGTCTAGAAAAGACCAACACCACGAATAAAAATGGAAATATAAGATAGAACTATCACGGCATGGGCAACCTTGGCACAAATCAAACTCTTCAAATATATGTATAGAGAGATCACCCTGAGATAGGATTCTTGATGGAAAAAAAAATAGTGGAACAAAGCTTGAGAACAATGAGAAGCTCTGGTTTTGTGTTAGGTATTTGTCTAAACAACATTGGTAAATCTGGCAAAATGGATTTTTGGCAGTGAGAAGTAGATGGGGCTATCATATCTTAATCTAACCATCATATTCTCACAGAGATCATACACATTAATGATAGAAAATGTCTCTTTGTTGGTATTCATGTATGGGCTGGTAATCACAACAAATTTAGAAATTGGAATCTCACGGATTCCATTAGTTTTTACAACAACTGACATATCCTTTTCATAGGTGATTTTAATTAGATGTTGGGTTTCTCAAAAATAGAAGGTGGTTCTCTAAACAATGCTAGACAAATTGATGAGTTTCAAAAAGTTCTAGATAGATGCAACCTATTAGAACTATGTTTTTCTGGAAACAAATTGACATGGATAAAGGGTACTAACGAATCAACAAATAGGAGGAAAGGCTTGATAGGGTTGTGATATCACATGAGTGGTCAACATTTTATCCCAACGCTTGGGTAAAACATCTCCCCATATTGAAATCAGGTCATGATCCCATCCTTTTAAGCTCTGACATCAGTAACCCGCTTTACTTTAGCATCATCAATGGACTTACCCGAGTCCTTAAACAATTTATAGAGATTTTGGTAAAACTTTTCATTTTGATTCCTTCCAGCTAGAAGATACAGAATCCAAAGAGGTTGTGAATGAGTCTGGGAACAACATGTCTCATGATTCCATTATAGACAAGTTAAATAGTTGTGCTAATATTTTATGCACTTGGGCCAAGCAAAGGTTCAAAAAATTACAAAGAAGACTAAGGAAACTTGAAGAGGATTTAATTAAAACACAAAGAAAGCATATGACAAACAAGAACGTGATTAACTATTAAAGCTGAGTGAAGAGGTTGAAAAGCTCCAAAATCTGAATGAAATTTATTGATAATTGAGGGCGAAGGCAAATGAGATGCATGATATGGATAGGAACACCAATTTTTCCCACAAAAAAGCATCCCAATGCAAAAAGAAAAATGAAATTAGCATCCTAAAAGATGATAATGGAATTGTAAAATATGAGGAAGTGGATATAGAAGATATCATCGCCAATTATTATGCTAATAATTGGCATTGTATCAATGAGGCAACTGCTAATATTAAGTGTTATATCAATGATGTGATGAATTACTATTTCTAGAAAGAACTAAACAAAGAAGAGACCTAGTTGGCTCTCAGTCAAATGCATCCAACTAAATCTCTACAGCCATATTGTCTTCATGTTGGCTTCTTTCAAGCATTCGAAGACATTGTGGGAGAAGATATATCATGTTTCATAACAAGATGGTGGAGAGGAGATGATAACTTGTACAACATCAAGAAAACAAATATCATCTTAATTCCTAAATAGAGGGATCCATGCAATATGAAGGAGTTTCAACTAATCAACTTATGTAATACAATGTACAAGATTATTCAAAGCTACTTGAGAACATGCTCAAAACATACATGAATGACATCATTTATATAAACAAAAAATTTATTCTTGGTTGCCTTATCAGAGACAACACATTCATTGTTTTTGAGATGTTCCATACTATGAAGAGAAAGACAAAAGGCAAGAAAGCCTACATTGGGCTCAAACTTGATATGAGTAAGGCCTACGACCATGTGGAATTAAGTTTTATTGACAAAGTTCTGCATAATGTGGGATTTGGATAGCTTTGGTGCAAGAAAGTAGGTGAAAACTACAAATATGTGACTTTGTCTTTTACTATCAATCGGAAGGGAAAAGGTAGTCTCATCCTGGAGAGATGTTTGTGCCAATGGGATCCAATATCAACATATCTAATTTGGATATACATTGATGTATTCTCAAGTTTGATAAGTAAGGCTTTGGATAATGGTGACATACATGGTATCAAAGCTAGCATAGGAGGTCTTTGTATTTCCCACTTATTTTTTTAAGACAATATTCTTTTTGTCTCATATGCCAAATGGTGAAGGATGAACACCAGTGACCCAGTGGATTACTATAGTAAATTGAGATTCTTGAGTGGAAATGGGAATAGATCACCAATGGACTTTGTGGTGGGTCTCCCCAAGATAAAGAAAGGTCACCATGCAGTATGGGTTGTGGTAGATTGCCTTTCTAAGTCAGCACATTTCCTAGACTTAAAGATCCCTACCAAGATGACAGACCTAGATGAACTCTATATTAGAGAGATATTTCAACCACATGATGTTCCGAGTTCGATTATTTTTTATTGTGATCCTAAAGTTTGCTTCCAAGTTGTGGAAGGAAGTGCATGAATAACTCAGCACTAGACTAAAGTTTAGCGTAGCTTATCACCCCCAAACTCATGTACGGTTGGAAAGGATGATCCAGACTTTTGAGGATATGTTGAGAGCATGTGTGCTTGATTGGGGTGGATCATGATAATGATGTTTGTAACATTCGTAAAGCAGATACTAAACACATCATCCAGTGCCTTTCTAGTTGTAGTTTTGCTATCAAAATCTGAAGTAAAAGCCAATTGTTCCATGTGATGAAATCTATGTCAAGATCATCTTTGCTAAATGATATGGCTTGGGTAAAGAGAAACCTGCAGGCTGATGAATTTGTTAGTTTCACTATTAATTTCCTTGTTGTTTGGAAATCCCACAATGAAGACTCGTGCAGGGAAGGGCGTTTGAATACAACTATTATAGCTGGAAGTCTTCAATAATGGGTCTCTCTCTACTCAGTCTTTAAAAACCAAGAGATAAAATAGTAGGTTGTTTCAACCTCTAGACGAACAACAAGATGGTCATATAGCCCTATTTTAGGGATCCATCTTATGTTTTTTTGCATCTTAATCACAACTAGACATTGTTAGAATGCAAGTTAATCCCCTAATGTGCAATATCATATCAAATGCACTTATGGTTGCTTTTTATGTGTTTTTCAGGTTTTATACATGCATTAGATGCAAAGGAGAGAGAAGGAGATGATCCTTATGTTTCCACATCCTGGCATTGAACCCAAATCATGCATGAGCATCCCTTGATTAGACAAAAATTGCTCCAAAGTAATTAGCACCATTTGAAGGAATTTGAAGCAAAGTCAAGCAGTTGGACACTCACTACGGGTCGTGATACTCTACCACGACTGTGACGAGATGGTCTAAAAATCAATAGGGAGACCAGTATTTTTTAGCGTCAAGTACCACGATTGTGGCTCCCAAAATTATCATGGTATACTGAGTCCCCCACGACCATGGTCAATAGAATGGTCATGGTCAAAGTTTGGTATCACCCCTGTGGCGCAATGCCTCAACCATGGTGAAGATGCAAAAATATCCATGTGAAATGCATGAAGTAGAAAGGACCAACCACAGTCATGGCCACCACAATGAATGTGGCATATGAAGATCGCCACGACCATGGTATCTTCCATGATCTTAGCATGTATAAGACATAACGTGCAGAAAAGTCAAATGACCGAGGCACCTCCCATCCAACACAGCCATACTCTACAGCATGAGCATGATGCCATCCACCCATCACGATCATGGCACCAGCCACAGCTATGGCCACCCACTTCATTAACCTCCAATCCGCATCATACATCCACCATGCCCATACCAATCCACCACGACCTAACCACCCTCATCCACCATGCCCATGGTGATCACCCAAACCCTACTGCTTTTTGCACTAAATTTCCAATACTATCCTCACTTGCCCTAGTGCTTCCCCACAACCTATATATACTATAGTGGTGGCCAAAACATGAGGTTATATACCTCTAGCATTTATTTTCACCCCCCCTTGCATTCAAGAGCTCCAACTACCTCCCTTCCTCCATTACTCCATATCCACCTCATTTCCACACAAAAACCTAGTTTTCTAGGGTTTTCACCACCAAACCTCACCCATTCATCAACCTTAGAGGGAGGTTCTTTGTCTTCTATAGTAAGGAGGTGAAGAATGAGGGTCTTTTCCACGAGCTACCATGTCCTTTTACCTCTTTATTCTTTCCTTTTTGCTCTTTTGTTTGATTATTAGTAGCTAAGCCCCCTTGGTGGCCTGTTTAGGGGATAAATTCATACTTTGATACCATGTTGGGGGAAATAACTTTTATTGAACATATTTTCATTCTAGGATGATTGTCTCTTGCTTATATCTAATTTCGCATTATATTACTTGTGATTTGTGCTTATAAACATGGATTGCTTGTTGTATGATGCTTGTAAACACTTAGACTCTAGGGGAAAATGAATTATATGTGGATATTTTAGGAATTGCTCCTAGGTCCAACTAGTGGATCCCTAGCTAGCACCCTATCTTGCTACATACAAATCTCTTCTCCTACAACTAAGCATGAGATCTAAGTAGCTAGTGTAAGAGTGAATAGTGCAATTGCCTAGAGTATTCTAAAGGCTAGATGGGGAGTACCATGAGGTGAAACACCCTCATCTCTACTCTCCCTTCCTACCCTTGGCTCTCCATTTCCCTAATAACCCTTACCGTAGAAACCTAGATTAGCATGTTATATCAACCCTCAACTTGGATTCTTGTGACATTCCCCCAAACAGCCCACTCTCACCATAACTTGCTAAAACTCATTGCTTAGATTGCGTATGCTAGTTTAGTTAATTGATTTCACTACCTTTTAGTCAATTACTTAGATTTGGATAGTTAGACCTTACTTGAGTATTTAGTGCTCTCTTGAGCTTGCTAGTGTTAATTGTATTCATTAGTGATAACCTAGGTCATTAATTTCTCTAGTGCTAAACTTTTCTCTTTAGTATTAATTTGCATTGCTAGTGTAACTTAGTTGTGGTGTCTTGCTCTTGCTTAGTCAGTTTCCTTCTTTGCTAATTAGAATTTCTTGTTTAGGGTTAACTTAGGGTTTCTTGTAATCTAGTTTTCTTTCTTGCTTTCAATTGCTTGCATCATTAGTGTAATCAATCAATCTAACCAACAAACCCTAAAAACCCTACTCTCCGCATTAGGAATGTAGCTCACCCTAACATAGCTCTAGTGTCCCCTCTCTCCCTGTGGATCGACACTTACCTTGCCACTTGCCTATACTACGAAACGACCTTGTGCGCTTGTGGGTGAAGTGTGGATAGTCTGAGTGAGTGTGTTAGACTAGGTCCATTATAATTTTGAAAAATTTGTGTGTGTTTGCCTAAGTTGCTTCTAATAAAATCCAATTGGCTAGTTGTAACCTAAGGCATGTAAAAACGCACCAGATGGCATCCCTTGGAGGTTAGGGTTGTTAAAATTGACATTGATGCAATTCTTATTAATAGTATAATGGTTAGGTTTGGTATCATTATCAGAAACCATCTGGGGTTTTCTATTGCCATTGTTGCTTGCTCTATTGATGGAACCTGGTCTTCCGTGTTGGATGAAGTGTATGATATCATACTTGCGGTGGAGCTGGTAGTGGTGATGGGGATATCTAAAATCTATGTTGTTTGATGCATTGAGGGTGGTGCAACTTCTTGGCAGTGGAAGGGATGGTGGCAGCCCAAATTCAATCCAGGAATTGGACAAATAATTTACTTATAGAAAAGAAAATTATGTAAGTTGATTTCATACATGTAATCAGAGAAGGGAACGATGCATCCCACTATCTTGCCAAGTTGGAGTTCCGATATGGTGATGATATGGTGCGGGTACATGACTTTCATGTTCAATGTAAGGAATCTTACTATAATAATGTTTTACATTAAATGAAATCGATTTTCTATCAAAAGAAGAGGAGAGAATTAAACAAGAGAGAGGAGAGAAGTATACATTGGTAAGTACAAAAAGAGACTTGTCAGAGTGCCAAAAAAATGAGAGAAGTATAAACTTTTTATATTGTGCAAATTTAGAAAGTTGATACAGTACGCATATAGATTTTTATATATAATATAAAAAGAGGAGAAAAATAACAAAAATAGGAGGTGAGTAACTTGTAGTATTTATATACTAATAAATATAATATATATACCTATCTCCTTGTCTTCCTCTTTCTTTATTTATATCTCTTTTCTCTATCTCCCTTCTTATTTATCTTCTCTTTTTTCTACCTCCTTCCTTGTTTATCTCCTCTTTTTTCTCTACCTCTCTCTTTATTTATTTCCTCATAATTATTTACATCATTGTTTATTTATCTCCCTCTTTTTTACTCATTTTTCTTTATCTTCCCATGATTACTCTCATTAGGTAGTTTTTTTATACATAAATAGTAGGTCTTGGTGAATGGGTGGACTAACAAGGATGTAGGTATATGCATGTAATTTAACTAAAAAAAAAGAGAAAGAACTGACAATTTGGACATGAAAGGAGTAGACGAGACAATCAAAAAGAGGGAATTGGATGAAACCCTAGACTAGGGTGGGGAAGATGATAGAATAGGAGAAGTCAGGAAATAAATTGAAAGGTGAGAAGCATGAAGCCTTAGAAAGCATTATTTAAAAACAAAGAATTTGGCAATGGTTCTCGTTAGTTTAGAATGTCTGAGTAGAAACCATTTTATACATAGCAGGGTAAACCAAATTGGGCTTGCCTCCAAAAGGTCCACTAGCCAATATACAATGTGGTGCACCGCCATGCAAAATGACATTACTCAAGATATAAAACACGATTAACTACTAACAAATCACATAATCAGAGAAGTAGAAGAATTAAAACTAATTTCAACATCATGCACAAGTTCTAAAATATTTACATAAAGGTCCATCTTTTCCAATTTTTATATACCATAACAGGTAATTATATTTGTGCCCAGTGGCCTCAGCCACATCCTGTATACAAAACATTTTCCACATGTACATGCTATATATTTACAACACTAGCATACTACCAAAAACTCGTGTCGGTACAAGTATATCATCTTGAAAACAAATCCCATACCCAGACCTGAGAGTACAGGGATGACACTATGACCCTACTATTTACATCTACAACTGACCAACCTTCTGATTCTATTGATCACCAGACTGGTCCTCTTCAACAGCACGACCTCGACCATGTTGCCCATGACCACCTAAAAAGATGTGGTGACCCACGGGTGAGACCCATGTCCTAGCGAGAGATATAACTCTCTCCAACAAATATTGATTACAACAGATTAATTAACAATGTTAGATTGAGCAGATTGAGTATTGAATGAGCAATTGAGCAAATTGAATAGTTTAAGCATATTAAACAAGACAAACAGATAAGCTTAGCAATAGGTATAATTACTAAGATTTCATAAGACTTTATCATATAAGAATGGTGTAATGAAAATACAAGGCAAGGGCTAACATTCAAGGTGAAGCGCATTTAACCCAAGAATATACTACACGGCTTGTATTACATCTTTTATTATGCCCTAGGGAATTTGAGTCGTATCACTCAAAGTCCAACTAACCACTGTGAAGTCAAAATCAGTTCCATACAAGATCTAGGAAGAGTCAGACTCCACGATCTTCTTCATACTTGGTCAGTATGAGTTTGCACTGTAGTGACATATCAGTCAACTGCCAACAGTGACGTATAGTCAAGATGATAACAACTACTCTGCCCTTGATACAGGTCATGGCACTAGACAACAAGATATGAAAAGCAAAACCTTATTCACATTATACATATAGTCACTGAGACACGACCACAGCCATTCTAAAAAAGAGGGCTAGGTATGGCTGTAGCCATCCTCCCTAAACACTTAGGGTTAGCATAATAAGTACCCCGCATATTCAAAAAATTGTGCTTCGATTTTCCCTTAGGAATAATCGTTTTACCATCTAGCAAGTTCTAACATTGAAATGGATCTATGGCTCATGGCTTTACATGATAAGGGTTTCACTTGAATAATTATTGTCAATTGAGTGAATTAAGGCTTCATCATACAATTGGACATACAAACCCGAATTCATTTCTATTAAGAGTATAAGTATTACAACTTCAAAATATATAAAATGTTTGAGGTAATCAAATTACCACCTACTATCATTCATTACAATCAATGAACCACATTCATCATCATACCATTACAAGATACCAATTGGTTATCACAGAGTCCAGGGTTCCAACCCTTAATGTATCACGAAGAGGATTATACCTCCATCAGGGATCAACCATGCCCAATAGGTCATAAAGACCATCATATCAAACCATGCAAGATAATCATTTATCTTTCAATGCCTTAGGATAAGGCTCAACAGGTCATCAATCACACATGTGACATATAAGATTAACTTAGCAAGAACTATGATGTTCAATTATCACCATATTAAGCTTTTAACACAAGAAGAGAGTATTTCGTTGTCAAGGTTAATCATTTAAGAAGGTTGATTACAATCAATCACTACCACTTAGTCACATTAGAGTTGGTGTAACAAGCCATGTTTCATTAGGGATACACATCCAATTGTTACGGTGATTTATTAAGTATATTCATATGGGGGGAAAGGTAAGATTACAAATTAAAGCATTAAACCACCAAATTCTCATTATTATAACTGAAATGTTATACTATGGGATTCATTCTAATCCATTGGATGTAGAAGCATCCAATCTTATTCAATAGGTCGGGTTCATTATTAAAATCAATTAAAGTGTAGGTCTAACCATTGAAGCAATTGAACTGGGAAACCATTGGTTTAGGGCTTAATTGAAGCTATATATAAAGCCTTGACTCACCATCGGTTGTGGTGACCTGATCCACCATTGGTTACAACATATTATATCACCATCAGTTGATAGGGTCAGCTTTAGGTGTGACCATTAGTTTTCACCATGGATCATCACCATCAGTTGATAGGGTCAGCTTTAGGTGTGACCATTAGTTTTCACCATGTATCATCACCATCAGTTGTCAAGAAGACAACACCATCACTTGTCACAAGGATACAACCATTGGTTCATGTGTAAAGTGGAAAACAACAATTTTTACCATGGAAAAGTAGAGTTTCATCCATGAAGAAGGTAGGAGTAAGAAGAACAGTAGAAGAAACAAAGGGGAGAAGGAGATAGTTACTCGTTTAGTCTAATATCACCAAAAGATTGCAAAATGAAGCCCTAGAAGCTCTAGCAAGAAGGTTGGCCACCTTCTTCTTCCTTGGACAGCTAATTTTCCACCAAGAAGGATAAAGACAAATGATGGAAACAAGAAGAAGATATAGGATACCAAAGGTTTCATTTGGGTGCTTAAGGATAGGTATATAAAGCTTAAGGATAAGGGAGAGAAGAAGCTTGAGGTGTCCTAGTAGCTCTCCATGTGTCCATGGCTTAGAGCTTCCATGGACATGCAACAGTAGGTCCACCAGTTGTCCTGCTACCTAACCATTGGTCCTTGGTTTCTAGAAGGACCATCGGTCATCCATAATAGGGTATCCGTCGGTCTCCACCCCTAAAAGAACCATCGGCCATCACATACTACCACAAAAGGGCAAAAAGGTACATTATGCCCCACCATCGGTTGAGAGACTTCACCCACCACAAACATCAATCGCACCACTTCTAGGGTGAACCATAAGCCTCCCTACATCTATTAAAACCATTGTTTGGCACCCCGCACCAGGAAAAACCTTCGGTCTCCTTGGTTGCACACTTAGCAACTCCTCCATCCATGAAGGGGTAAAACCCTAATTCACCATAGAAGTGAATCACCACCAAACAAAGGTTCAAGCAAGTTCCCCATGGCTATAAAATATCAATAATGATAAGATAATATCTAAGGAACATAATTCATGTGATAAATTTCAAGAAAAACCTCTCATGTGGGTAAACTATAGAAAAATCCAACATGTGCATAAAATTGCATAACTTGCTCAAACAATGTCCAAATTGGACCAAATTTGAAATTTAAGCTTGTGTTATGATTCCAAAGCATATCACAAGGTTATATTAAGGTTTTAAGAATTATATATGGTAATTAAGCATGTTAAACACTTTAATCAAGGTCAGGGGTATTACAACTACAAACCCCTAACAAGGATTTCGCCCCCAAAATCCTACGCAAAGAGAGATGGGTACTTCCTACACATCTCATCCTCTAGCTCCCATGTGGATTCTTCTATGCCATGATTATTCCACAAAACCTTCACTAACACTATATCCTTATTCTTCAATTTTTTCAACCTTCTATCTAGGATCAACAAGACCTTCAATGTAACATCCCTGAACTGGGTTATGCCTTATCCCTAGATGTTTTGTATAATAAAGATAATTATATGCTTGCTCTTATCTTTTGAAAAGTAATTAAGGCTCAAGAGGAACTTATGTTTCAATTTTAGTCCTTTTTGAATAATGTTGAAAACAATGTTTTGCCTATTTTGGACTAAAGTGCAAATTACCCAAGTTGAGGGGTTAACTTGCAAATGTTACATGATAAAATGTTCCTCAAGTGTTTAAGAATCATAAGAATGAAAATGATGCAGAGGTATGGCTTGTGGCAGCCTGAGCACCAAGAAAGAGCTTATTAAACAATGTTTGTGCATTAAAACCTAGTTTTGGTGTAATGTGCAATTTACCCAAAACCTAGGGTTCAATATGCAAAATACCACTTATATAGAGTCCCCAATGTTACTTGGTGTCAATTAGAGACAATAAAATCAGAGGTGCGTTTCAATTGAATCTCTTTGGAAGAGAGAGAATCTTGATATTAAAATAATCAAGATTTAAGCATAATTGAAACCCTAATTCAATTTAATTCAAAAATAAATATATTAATGGAAGTACCTTTCAACCAAAAATGTGATGGTTGAATTTGTACAAGTAGGGACGTCCTTGTGCCTTTCAATGGCACCGAAATATCTAAAGTGAGTGGAGAGCCCACTCACATTAGTTAAAGAAAAAGTAATATTCACTCATTTTTTGATATTATTATTATATTGATTAAGGTGCTTAATTTGTTTTCTTTAATTCATGGATAAGAAGAGGATTTTGAAGGAAATGATGATGGATTTGTATGCAAGGAAGTGAGGGGGATAAGTGGCACCAATATTGGGAATTAAAGGATTTTTATAACACTTTCTCTCTCTCTTGAATTTCCCATACATACACTCCATTTTTAACCCGCATGAAAGGCTTTTTTGACTCTTCTTTCTTTCATTTATTTGGATGTGCACAAGGGAGCTTAGGAAAAACATGAGGACGTACCCCAACCTGTAGGTGAGCTCCTTAATCATCTTCAACCTTTATTTCATGGTGCAAATCGAAATTCAATACTTATTTTCTTCTTTTCTCCATTCAATCTTCAACCTTAGCCATTCTTTTCACTCAAAGACTTGAGAACGGACCTTGGAAAGTTGAGAAAGCTTCATTCACCATTGAGGACGTAAAGCTTGAAGGTTGGATTCAACTTTGAAGGCAGGTTATATAACTTGAACCCTTAAATATCATTATTGATTTCATTTCTTCATCATATGTTGATTCATTTTTCATTCCCGAACTTTCCTTTGATTAATTGATGAAATCACCACAAAGATCACAGAAAATTTCGAAAGTTTGTAGCTTGAAGATGATGATGTCATCTTAGAACACACCTCAATAAATATCATGAGCAAATGATCTATAACTTTGATGACCAAACGGTCTCAATACCGTTTGGTGATCAAACGGTCTCAAGACCGTTTGAGGTTAAACGGTCTCAAGACCGTTTGGGGTTAATTGCTGATGTGGATGAATGAAGATCCAATGGTTCAAATTGATTTAATTACAATGGATTCAATAATGGATGATCCATTGATTACAAACCCTAATCGGATTGATTGGTTGAAACCCTAATTTGATTGAGTCAATTTCTATGTTGAATGGCTCAAATAGTCTCAAGACCATTTGAGGTCAAGTGGTGTCATGGTTGGCTAGAGATCCAATGGTTCCAATTGATCTAGTACCAAATGTTTCAGCATTTTATGGTCCCTTGATTACAAATCCTAGATCGATTGAGGATAAAATCCTAATTTAAGTTCAATCGGTTTCATTGCTAATTTGACCAAACGGTCTTAGACCGTTTGAGTACCATTCAGTCTCAGACCGTTTAAGGACTAAATGGTCTCAAACCATTTAGGATTTATAATATTTCATTCAAACGGTCTCAAATTGTTTAGGGATTTTGAGATCAAGACTGTTTGATGGTCTAACGGTCTTAAGACCAATTGAAGGTGTAGATCAAGACCATTTGGAGGTCAAGCACCTCAAGACCGTTTGGAGGTCAAGCACCTCAAGACTGTTTGGAGGTCAAGCACCTCAAGACCATTTGGAGGTCAAACACCTCACGACCGTTTGAAGGTCAAGGAGGTCAAAACCGTTTGAAGGTTCAAAAGTATCAAAACTGTTTGGAGACCTAATAGTCTCAAAGCTATGAAAGTTCAATTAATCCTATGATTGTTAATGATGTTTATCAAAGATAATAACAATGGTTGTACTTTTAAGGTACTAGGGTGATTAGTACCCTTTGAGGGGTTAACCTTTGATGCTTATGGAAGCAATTTCTCAACACATTATGCTAACCCTAAATGTATGTACTTGAATGAAGGGTTGACCTAATCAGATCAAGTTTGAAGTAATCAACATCCTAGAGAGGATGAGAGAGATTGGAATTCATACATGTATAATAATCATGTAGTGATTAAGCCTCAACACTTTCAACATGAATAAAATATGTAATTAGGGTATGATCCTTGATAAAGAGACCATGAAACCCTAATTGAGAAGGTTGATGAGCCCTAACCCTAATTTAGGGCAATGCTAGGTGTAACCCTAATCTAGGGTAATGATGTAACCCTAATCTAGGGTGATGATATGAGAAATCCCAATTTAGGGTAATATAATGAAAAATCCTAATTTAAGAGGATGCTTCATGAAACCCTAATTTCAGGTAAAGTTACATGAAACCCTAATTTGGGGAAAAGTTATAAGGAACCTTAATTCAAGATAATGATGTGTGAAACCCTAATCAAGGGTGATGTCATGTAAAACCCTAATCAAGGGTGATGTCATGTGAAACCCTAATTAAGGGTGATGTCATGTGAAACTCTAATGCAGTGATGTGATGTGAAACCCTAATCAAAGATGATGCCATGTGAAACCCTAATTTTGGGTTATAGTGCATATAACCCTTATCTTGGGTAATATGATGATAAACCATAACCCTAATTTTGGGTAATGGGATGAGTATCCCTAATTGACATGAATTTAGGAAACCCTAACCCTAATGAGTGAATAGTGATGCTGCCATTACATTACATAGTATTGATATGTAATTGATATAACTGTTATCATGTGTACTAATCATGCAGGTATCATGAGATGTTGGACATATCCAGGTATGAGCTATGATGTTTTATTATTGAAACTGTTTTATGGGCCTTGTAAGCCATAATATGCTTAGTTTCCGAATAAGAGGTAATAAGAGATTAATGGGCTTTAAGATCCATGTGAGATGTCTGTATTGCAAGTATCATGTTTACCTTAGTCAGATGACTTGAAGGTATTAGCTATCTGATAAGTGGTAACAAGTGTTCTTTGATGAATTGAGGGTTTGAATACCCATATTCCATAATCATGATGATGATATTTTAAGGGATGAGAATGCTCCTGATGTCACAAGGGATTGAGATCCCAATGTTTTATAAAGCTTTGAAAAGTATGATTAATGAACAAAATATTACAGAATCCAAAGTAGCTCTAGTCTATGGTCAGATGAACAAGCCACTGGGAGCTCGTATAAGAGTTGGTTTGACTGCCCTTGATAGAAGTATTACTCATTCTATGTAGCATTTGTTATAATGATTTATGTTTGAAAACCTGACTGATGCTAAAAGAATATGGTAATGTACTTAATTAATCAAGTGAAATTTTATCATGTAGAGCCCTAGCCATAGATCCATCATCATCAGTAGTTTGTGATGGTGAAACAAGTTTTCCTACGGGATCTCTTGGAAGGCATACTGTTGAGTATGTGGGGGTTATGGGCGTGAATATCCTTACGCCCTAATGGAGGAATTGATGTGAGATAAACATTAAATCTCTCAATCCTTCATTATATATGTCGGGATGAATGTATCACTAATCTCCCGATGCCAGGATGGATGTATCACAAATCTCCCGATAATGTTAATACTGGATCAATGTGAGATAAACATGAAATCTCTCGATTGCGAAGAGAGTACAGCCGCCATTGTAACTCTATAGAGAAGTTGCTAGTGTGTAAGGAAATTCTACACATAATGAGTAATACTTCTATCAAGGGCAGTCAAACCAACTCTCATACGAGCTCCCGATGGCTCGTTCATCTGACCATAGACTAGAGCTACTTTGGATTCTGCAATATTTTATTCATTAATCATACTTTTCAAAGCTTTATAAAACATTGGGATCTCAATCCCTTGTCACATCAGGAGCATTCTCATCCCTTAACATCTCATCATCATGATTATGTAATATGGGTATTCAAACCCTCAATTCATCAAAGAACACTTGTTACCACTTATCAGATAACTAATACCTTCGGGTCATCTGACCAAGGTAAACATGATATTTGCAATACAGGCATCTCACATGGCTCTTAAAGCCCATTAATCTCTTATTACCTCTTATTCGGAAACTAAGCATATTATGGCTTACAAGGCCCATAAAATAGTTTCAATAATAAAACATCATAGCTCATACCTGGCTATGTCCAACATCTCATGATACCTGCATGATTAGTACACATGATAACAGTTATATCAATTACATATCAATATTATGTAATGTAATGGTAGCATCACTATTCACTCATTAGGGTTAGGGTTTCCCAAATTCATGTCAATTAGGGATACTCATCCCATTACCCAAAATTAGGGTTATGGTTTATCATCATATTACCCAAGATAAGGGTTATATGCACTATAACCCAAAATTACGGTTTCACATGGCATCATCCTTGATTAGGGTTTCACATCACATCACTGCATTAGAGTTTCACATGACATCACTCTTAATTAGGGTTTCACATCACATCACCCTTGATTAGGGTTTCACATGACATCACCCTTGATTAGGGTTTCACACATCATTATCTTGAATTAAGGTTCCTTATAACTTTTCTCCAAATTAGGGTTTCATGTAACTTTACCTAAAATTAGGGTTTCATGAAGCATCCTCTTAAATTAGGGTTTTTCATTATATTACCCTAAATTGGGATTTCTCATATCATCACCCTAGATTAGGGTTACACCATTACCCTAGATTAGGGTTACACCTAGCATTGCCATAAATTAGGGTTAGGGATCATCAACCTTCTCAATTAGGGTTTCATGATCTCTTTATCAAGGATCATACCCTAATTACATATTTTATTCATGTTGAAAATGTTTAGGCTTAATCACTACATGATTATTATACATGTATGAATTCCTCTCTCTCTCTCTCATCCTCTCTAGGATGTTGATTACTTCAAACTTGATCTGATTAGGTCAACCCTTCATTCAAGTACATACATTTAGGGTTAGCATAATGTGTTGAGAAATTGCTTCCATAAGCATCAAAGGTTAACCCCTCAAAGGGTACTAATCACTCTAGTACCTTAAAGGTACAACCATTGTTATTATCTTTGATAAACATCATTAACAATCATAGGATTAATTGATCTTTCATAGCTTTGAGACTATTAGGTCTCCAAACGGTTTTGATACTTTTGAATCTTCAAACGGTTTTGACCTCCTTGACCTTCAAATGGTCTTGAGGTGTTTGACCTCCAAACGGTATTGAGGTGCTTGACCTCCAAATGGTCTTGAGGTGCTTGACCTCCAAACGGTCTTGATCTACACCTTCAATCGGTCTTAAGACCGTTAGACCATCAAACGGTCTTGATCTCAAAATCCCTAAACGGTTTGAGACCATTTGAATTAAATATTATTAAATCCTAAACGGTTTGAGACCGTTTAGTCATCAAATGGTCTGAGAATGAATGGTCCTCAAACGGTCTAAGACCGTTTGGTCAAATCAGCAATGAAACTGATTGAACTTAAATTAGGGTTTTATCCTCAATCGATCTAGGATTTGTAATCAAGGGACCATCAAATGCTGAAACCTTTGGTACTGGATCAATTGTAACCATTGGATCTCTATCCAACCATGACACCACTTGACCTCAAATGGTCTTGAGACCGTTTGGTCTCAAACAGTCTTGAGACCGTTTGCCCTCAAACGGTCTTGAGACCATTTGAGCCATTTAACATAGAAATTGACTCAATCAAATTAGGGTTTCAACCAATCAATCTGATTAGGGTTTATAATCAATGGATCATCCATTATTGAATCCATTGTAATTAAATCAATTTGAACCATTGGATCTTCATTCGTCCACATCAACAATTAACCGCAAATGGTCTTGAGATTGTTTTCCCTCAAACGGTCTTGAGACTGTTTGATCACCAAACGGTCTTGAGACCGTTTGGTCATCAAAGTTAAAGATCGTTTGCTCATGATATTTATTGAGGTGTGTGCTAAGATGACATCATCATCTTCAAGCTACAAACCTTCGAAATTTGCTATGATCTTTGTGGTGATTTCATCAATTAATCAAAGGAAAGTTCGGGAATGAAAAAGGAATCAACATATGATGAAGAAATGAAATCAATAATGATATTTAAGGGTTCAAGTTATATAACCCGCCATCAAAGTTGAATCCAAGCTTCAAGCTTAACGTCCTCAATGGTGGCCCTATAAATGTTACTATTCTGGAGGATGCTGCAGGTCAGTCATACGATAACAATCTATTTATACAATTTTTGCATACATATTAATGCATACGTAATACAAGTTTTGCATACGCATTAATGCATACGTATTAATGCAGGTCAATCATACGATAACAAGCTATTTATACAAGATATTTTGGAGTTGTTTCGTTATGATTGGCTGAACACATCTATGATAGAGCTGTGGATATGGTGAGATCTTGTTTATACATCCATATACCTTATTTTATATACGGTGATCTGGTTTCTTATATATTAATGCATATGTAATACATGTTTTGCAGCCACTTACACACGATATGTATAGATTTTGCATTTTCCGATGCGGAATTTTTGGTTCCATCTTTGATTAGTCTTGTAGATACAGACCCTTCTTGAGTTACTTCATACTGTTATGCTACTTTTGAATATTTTGGTAAAAATAAGAAGACGGTGATAATAGCTCCATTCAATGTCGAGTAAACTTACTTTGTTTATAATTTAGACTTAAGAAAATTACATTTTTATTGTGGATTTTGAGGTATTAATTTTTAACTTTCTTGCCTATAGTGGTAGGCATTGGGAGTTACTAGTTATTGTCCCCAAGATGTTCATTGTCTATTATCTAGATCTTGCGGGGAAGGAATTGAATACATTATATGGACACACAATGAAAAGGCCATTATTCCCGTGATAAATATTTTATATTTTCATATATGTTAACATCTGTTATTACATTACTATTTAATTATGCAATTTAATGTGTTACATTAACATGTAGGTCTTTACAAGAGTTCAAAAAAGCTGGAGGAAAGGTCCCCAGGAAAAAGAATCAGCCACTAATTTGGGAGAAAATGAAAGTAATTTCCTGACTCCAATGTATATATTATTTATGTGAACTGTGCTTATTTGTATTTTTGAATATTTTGTATGTTTCAACTTATAGTGTGCTACACAAGACAATGGTTGGGCATGTGCCTACTATGTGATGTGATTTATGGACCTAATCATCAAACATGCCGCAATGGAAATCGATACTATACATAAGGTATTATATATAGTCTCATTAGATAATATGAAATATATCAATCTTATTATTTATTATTAATTATATATACGTCATTCTCTTTGCAAGTTTTTAAAACTGACTTCAGTATAGGTGGAAAGTTATTAGATGTACATACTCCCTATACGAGGGAGGAATTAGATGTTGTAAGAGAAGAATGGGCAAAAGCCCTACAAGTAGTGGGAATTTTTAAATATAATTGGGATTCTGATGACAATGATGAATGAAAAAATGATATATCTAAACTTTGTTCTCATAATTATTTTTGTGTGAATGTGAATGACTTTTTTTGAATTGTCATTTGTGTGAATGTGAATGACTTTTTCTGATCAATACATGAATGTTTCTACATGTGTCTGAATGTGAAAAGAGATGAAATGAATGGAACTGAATGTGAATGTAAATGACTTTGCAGGTTTCTACACGTATCTGATCAATACATGTGTCTAAATGAGAATGACTTTGCAGTTTGTGGCCTGTTATTGGCTAATATCAATGGATGATGTAAACCTGGAGTTCAGAACTGAACTGTAGGTTCTACATCTTGCTGACCAGCCATACAATAGGCCTGCAAACTATTAAGAAAAAAAATCAGAACATAGGTGTCGGTTATTTGTATAAAATTGACACCAAAGACATACGGTGTCGGTTATTAGCAAAAAATCGACGTCTTTGTGCCCTCACTGGCTTGATGGCGGGAAGGGTAATGGCGTCGGTTTTTGTCTAATTACCAACGTATTTAACCATGATATAGTGTCAGTTTTCGTTAATAACCGACGTCTATAGTTCCCTTGCTGGCGCATTTTCGGTGGCGGGAGGGTTATGGCGTCAGTTTTTATTTAATACCCGACGTCTTTAACCATGATATAGTGTCGGTTTTCTTTAATAACTGACGCCTATAGTTCTCTTGCTGGCGTGTTTTCGGTGGCGGGAAGGGTTATGGGGTTGGTTAGAAACTGACGTTGAAGGTGTCGACTTTTAGCGGCGCCCACTTGGGTGTCGCTTGGAAATCGACGCTAAAGGCTCTAAATAACCGACGCCAAAGGCCTTTTCTGTAGTAGTGGTTTTTCTAATTAGATGTCGACGATGTCAAAACATGGTGTGTGTACTTCTCCTAGTCTTGCTTGGATGGTTGCTCCTCCTTCACCATTGCTTATATAGTTGTAGTGAACATAGCAATCTCAATTTAAATAATAATAATAATAATAATAATTCCTACATGTTAGATGCACTTTATACTTGATGAAGACATCCATAAATTGGCCACTTATGATCCTTCTAATTCTATTTACATAAAATATCATGTGCCCCTCTTTAGGGTTTGAGGGGTCTCATTGTGTGTGATTTGGATGGTCTTTGATGACCACTTATGAGTTAATCATTGATTATAAGAAGACACCATTCTTAGTGTCCACCTAATTTGGTTAGCCGTCACTTTTAGTATTATTGATAGCATCAAGATGGATCACATACATGTGAAAAAACTACATAGCTAGTCCTTTGTTGATGATAAAACCAATCATTCGAAATACTACTTTCACATGTTTTGGGGTCATAAATGTGTTACATTTCTTGGTGACCTTTTTGGCAAGCTCCATAGTCTTTGGTGCCGAAGACTGAAAAGTACAAACCTAAAAGGTATAAAAACATGTTGATTGTCGACACATGTCCGACCACATTGGTCGATGCATCTTTGAGGGCGACATATCCCCATGTATAAATCCCACTCCTCAATCTAGATGTCGATCTCTCCTCTAACGGATCAGTTGACTTTTGATCTCTAGATTTGCTAAGAAGCCATTGGCAAAGCACACAACCATTATTAATATTGAAATTAAATGACTAAGAACACCCATATTTTCCAACTTTAACTTTCTAATATAAGTTGGCCACCCCACTTTAGATTTCTAAATCCGCCACTATTCACTATCCATACTTTACAAAAAGGCGGGAGTCACAACACCCAACTCGCATAAGGCACTGCTAGTTCCAAGCTTTACAAAATTGAAAAGCCCATCTTGTCCTCAAATAAGGCAAGGGCAATACAACAAAGAATATGGCTTGTGCCTACTTATATCTTTATTCTCGCTTTGAAATTGCCTCTGGTACGTCCTTTTCTTCCCTTTAATTGATAGATTTACACATCCTCTAATAAACCACAACTTTTTCTCCTAGGAATGAAAATAAAAATCTCTACCGCAAGTAGGGATGCAATCTTCTTCGTTCTGTCCTTACAAGTTACAATATTATTAGTTATTACCTACGGAAGATGACACCGACAACATTGACTTATAATCCAGGGCATTTTAGATCAAGGTTACAATCTTATTAGTTATTACCTACGGAGGAAAGGGAGTTTTAGATCAAAGTTGGGATTTCTTTACGACGCCAACCCGGGCAGACACAATCAACAAAGAGACTCTGGCCACTGAGGTGCATCCTCAGGTCAACTACGTGCCATCCTGTCAGATATGATAATGTATGGAGCGATTCATCATAGAAGAGTTCACTGCGGCTCGCTTCAAGTAATATTGCCAACGAATGTTTCTTAGATTAACAAAATATATCTATTGCAGGAAAAATATATAGAAGAGAGAACAATAATTAATAATTAGAAAAGCAGAAGCAGCTGCGAAATCGATGTTATCTTACTTAGCATATCCTAGAAGGATAAATATTATACATGTTCTTCAATTCCTTATTAGTTAAATGACATGATGCTTTATTAAGACATTGTTGAAATGCTTTGAATAAGAATATTGCTCTAACATGTTTAGACATTGATTTATATGTTGTTGAATACTTATGATTCTTCTGCTCAGTTTTATTCTATTAAGTTGCAATAATAATATTTCTGGCGGAGAGTTATATCTCTCTCTGGGACAATTTCAATTGTCTCACCCCCGTGGGATCCAACTTTTTAGGTAGATGCGGAAGAAGTGGCAGAAACCCTATAGCAGGGGAAGAACATCAGCGGCGGCGGCGGCAACAGGGACAGCAGTGATATTCCAGGTGGAGGCATTGGCTGTCATGTTTTGTATAGAGAGTCCTATGTGTCGTCTCTGTACTCTTAGGCCCTCGGAGTTAGTAGTTAGTACCTTTAATGAATCGATCTGAGATTTTGGCTTAATACCTCGAGGTTCTTATGCTGCCTGTGTACAGTTTTAACAAGGCAGTTGATGCTTGTAATCCTTGAGAAGGGACGGTACAGGATATGTACTTATGAACCAGGATGTAAATAAAATACATTGGTTCTTGATAAAAGAGTTTTCCTGTGTTTGGATCTCTTTGTAAATGATTTTAATTTTTAGTGATTTTCAGTAATTTGCTGCTTATGTTTAATTCCACAATTAATTACACGGTAACGGTCTGATTTGGTTTCGGGTCGTCTCATTCAACATAAGAAACATCCTCATTTAACTCAACCTCCACTGGCTGGATTGTCTACTCTGTGTTTGGATGACATTTTCTCAACATAGAGATATGAAAGAAATAATGCAACTTGTGCAGTTTTGGAGGTAGCTCCAACTTGTATGCCACCTTTCCAATACGAGATAAAATAGGGTATGGTCCCATAAATCTAGGAGCCAACTTACCCTTCTTCCCAAATCTCAACACACCTTTCCAAGGATAAAGCTTGAGATACACTCTATCTCCTAGTTGGAACTCTGGCGGTCTATGACGGTTATCTGCGTAAGACTTTTGTTTATCCTCAGTTGCTTTCAACTATTATTGTATTACTTTAATCTTCTTTGTAGTCTGCTATACTAACTCAGGACCCAAAAGTTGATACTCACCAGTTTCATACTAGAAAAATGAAGGCCGACAACATCTCCCATACAAAGCCTCATAAGGAGTCATATCTATGCTCTTCTGGTAACTGTTATTGTAAGAAAAATATATTAGACTCAAGTGTATATCCCAACTCCCAAGAAATTGCAACACACAAGCCCTCAAAAGATCTTCTAAAGTCTAAATAGTCCTTTCAGATTGGCCATCTATTTTGCAGATGAAAAGTTGTGTTGAATCTCAGTTGTGTTCCCATCGTTGAATGCAGACATTCCCAAAATCTACTTGTAAATTGTGATCCTCTATCAGAAACTATAGTCACTGGAATGCCATGCAAATGGACTATCTCATCAGCATATACATGTGCCAACTTCTCTATTGTAAATGTCATCTTAACTGGAAGGAAGTGGGCTGAGTTAGTCAATTTGTCCACTATCACCCATATGGAATCATGACCTTTGGTTGTACTAGGAAGACCAACCACAAAGTCCGTAGTAATATGATCCCATTTCATTGTGGTATTGATAAAGGTTGTAATGTCCGTATAGGTTTCTGGTGCTCAGCCTTCACCTACTGACAAACCGGACATCTGGCAATGAACTCTGCCATGTCACGCTTTAGACATGGCCACCAATGCATGCCTTTCAGATTATGATACATCTTGGTTCTTTTCGGATGAATCGCATACATCGAGGAGTGAGTCTCCTCAAGTACCATGTTCCTCAACCTATCAACATCGGGAACTATTGTCCTATTATGGAATCAAACTGTGTCATCATCTGACTCATGAAATCCATCAAACTTTTCACTATCAATCCCTGATCAGATATTCTATATTATAGTATCATTTTGCTATGCATCATGGATATGATGTCTCAAGGTAGGTTTATCCTGTAATTGTGCCAAAAACCCTACCAACAAGGAAACTTCTAGTTGTACATTCATTTGTCAAAGAGACACTAGCATATCTCTCTTATGACACACCAAGAAATACAATTGTGCATTGTCTGTTGTTGATGATGAAGATGACTTTCTGCTCAAAGCGTCAGCTACCACATTCACCTTGCCTGGATGGTAGTCTATTATGCAATCATAATCCTTGATTAACTCCATCCATCTCATTTGTCTCATATTTAACTCTTGCTTCTAAAAGATATATTGTAGATTCTCATGGTCGGTAAAGATTTGGAACTTTTATCCATAGAGATAGTGTCTCTAGATCTTTAAAGCATGGACCATAGATGCAAGCTCTAGATCATGTGTTGGGTAGTTCTCCTCAAATTTCTTAAGCTGTTGCAAAGCACAAGAAATCACATTCTCGTCGTGCATCAATACGCATCCCAACCCATTCTTCAAAGCATCAAAAAAGAAAATTTAGCTTTTCCTTGATCTGCTAGTACTAACATTGGTGCACTTGTCAACTTCTCCTTCAACTGCTAAAAAGAATGTTGATATTTGTCATCCCAAGAAAAAGGAACATCCTTCCTAGTTAACCTAGTTAGGGATAATGCTACAGAACTGAAGTTCTTTATAAACCTCCTATAGTAGCCTACCAGACCTAGGAAACTGTGAATCTCTATCGGTGTCTTAGGTTGTTCTAATTTCCGAATGAACTAAACCTTCTTAGAGTATACACAAACACCGTTAGTAGATATGACATGACCCAGAAAAGACACTTCAGGCAACCAAAATTTGCACTTGCAATACTTAGCATATAGTTGGTGTTGTCTCAACAAAGTCAGTGCCAGTCGAAGGTGTTTCTCATGTTAGTGGCTATCCTTAGAGTATATTAGGATGTCATTTATGAACATGACCACACACTGATCCAAATATTGTTTGAACACCTGGTCCATTGGATCCATGAATATTTTTGGTGCATTAGTTATCCCAAATGGCATAACCACAAACTCGTAGTGACCATACCTAGTCCTAAAGGCTGACTTAGATATGTCATCTGCCTTGATCCTCAACTGATGTTATCCTGACCTAAGGTCTATCTTTGAAAACACAGTGGAACCTCTCAGCTGATCAAAAAGTTCATAAATCATTGACAACAGATACTTATTCTTTATTGTCACCTTATTCAACTGTCAGTAGTCTATACACAACCTCATTGATCCATCCTTCTTCTTGACAAACAACATGATAGCACCCAAGGAGAAGTTCTTGGTTTGATAAAACCCTTCTCTAATAGTTCCTACAAGTGTTACTTTAATTCCTGCATCTCTGCTAGCGTCATTCTGTACGGTGATTGTGCATGGGTTGTGTTCTAAAAACCAGATTGAAATCAATCTCTCTAAGAGGGGGAACACCAGGAAACTCTTTAGGAAAAACATCCTCAAACTCTCGAACATCTGGAACCTCTGGGATACTAGGACTCTTCCTCTTTGGATCTACAACATGGGCTAAGAAAGCTCACACCCTTATCTCATCCACTGCTCTATTGTCATAGCTGATATCAAACACTTAGGAAGAATCTTCCTATCACCTTTAAAATTCCACTGTACATCTCCATCATGGAAACTCGCTACCTTAGTACTATAGTCCAACATTACCTTGTATTTTTCCAAGATATACATTCCTAGGATCACATCAAATCAATGTATGCCGAGTGGTAAAAGATCCACTTGAATGTTGCATCATGAAAAAAAAGAACGTAAGAGAAACGCACCTCCCACAACTCGACAAAACCAACCAAAGGAGCCTCTAGTTGAAGACTATCAGATCTATGATTAATAGGCAGATAACAACTGTCTATCACCTCTCTAGTGATAAAAGAGTGTGTCACACCCGGGTCAACTAGTACAAATATGAAACAAGAAGCAAAAAAATCAAAATGAAATAACTCCATCTGACATGTCACGACCTGTGGGTTGACTACTGCTTCTGGATGGATCAAAGAATAGAACCTAGCCATAGCCTACTACCATCCATGTCCTCTGTTGTCTTGTCTAGAGGATCCTATCTGTGATGCTTGACCATGTCCTTTGCCACCACCACTGTTAAATTGTTGTTGTTGTGAACCTTGCTGGTTGTGCCTTGGTTGTTGAGTCACCTCCTCGTATTTCACAGGACAATACCACTTTGCATGCTCCATTTGTCCACACTTATGACATGTCTTACTTTCATACCATGGCCTAGACGTCCCTATCATTGAAACTGATGATGTGATGTGGGATCCTGCCGGTGGAAAACTATGACGTTTGCCCCTACTCGATGTCCACTGTGATGGTGTAAAAGACCTCTGTTCACTAAAGGTAAACCTCTTTTGTGACTATGGTGAATAAAACCTCTAGAAGATTGCCCTTAGAACTAAGTTAGTCGCTTCTTAGCATTAGCTTCACACTTCTCTATGGCAGACCTCTCAATCCCCCTTACCGACTCCACAAAAGTGGAAAACCTCTCTCTATTCTCCAAATTGGCGCTATAGTAGTCAACTCTGTACTCTGACACTTTTCAAATATAGGAATCATTTCCTTATCTGTAGGTGCCATATGAGGGAAGAACCTCAAAATCTCCATAAAATTTAAGTCATACTCATTAATAGTCATTGCTCCTTGTTAAATATTCTCAAACTGAGAGATCTTCTCATCTAAGTATGTCTCTGGGAAGTATCGACTGACATACTCTCGCCGAAATTCCTCCCATCCTATCACAACTCCTGGATTTTTCTCATCTTCTATGACCCACCAGTGGCCAGCACTACCCTTCAACAAGTACACATCATGTTTTACTTTTTCCTCTTCTGGAATGTTCAGAATCTTGAACATTTTCTCCAACTCCATTAGCCACACGTCGACGTCTGTTGGGTCAGAAGTACCATCATGTTCGATCGCCCCGACACATCTAAGATGTTCAAACATCTTCCCAACTCTTTGGGATTCCACATTAGGGACGGCTGCCCTAGCTTGAGGTGTTGGTGTTCTATTTGCTATATGTGTAATGGTGGTCATCATCTGTCTAAACATAGACTAAAACTCATGATTGGCCATTGTTGTCGAGTCTATCTGAGGCATTATGAGCTGCTCTGGCCCTGCCTCTGGCACTCTTTCATCACATGCATGCCTCCTAGCACCACCTCCTGGTGCAACATAACTACTCTCGGCGTGTTCTTCATGTCTTCCAAACATATCTACAAAAGCATAAGCTAAGATCAGATATGTTGGATACATAAGAACAGACTCAAACCTAAGTCATGTGTCCCTATAGACTCATCAAACCTAGAGCTCTGATACCAACTTAATTGTGGTCCACCTCCACACTAAACGAGATTACTCAAATCATAAAACATGATTAACTACTAACAAATCACATGGACAGAAAAGTGGGAGAATTAAAACTGATTTCAAAATCATGCAGAAGTTTTAAAATTTACATAAAGGTCCATCTTTTCCAATTTTCACATACCATAACAGGTAATTATATCTGTGCCCAATGGCCTCAGCCACATCCTGTATACAAAACATTTTCTACATGTACATGCCATATATTTACAACACTGGTGTACTTCCAAAAACTCATGTTGATACAAGTATATCATCTAAAAACACATCACATACATGGACTTGAGAGTATAGGGATGACATTAGGACCCTACTACTAACATCTACAACTGACCAACCTTCTGAGTCTATTGATCACCATACTACTCCTCTTCAGCAACACGACCTCGACCATGTTGTCTGCGACTACCTAAAAAGATGTGGTGACTCACGAGTGAGACCCATGTCCCAGCGAGAGATATAAGTCTCTCCAACAGATATTGATTACAACAGATTAATTAACATTATTAGACTGAGCAGATTGAGTAGTGAATAAGAAATTGAGCAGATTGAACAGTTTAAGAATATTAAACAAAATAAAGAGATAAACTTAGCAACATGTATAATTTCTTAGATTTCATAAGACTTTATCATTTAAGAATGGTGCAATGAAAAGACAAGGCAAGGGTGTATGTGAAGTGCATTAAACCCTAGAAGATATGCTACATGGCTTGTATTACATCTTTTATTATGCCCTGGGGAGTTTGAGTCATATCACTCAAAGTCCAACTGACCATTGTGAAGTCGAAATCAGTTCCATACAAGATCTATGAAGATTTGGACTCCACGATCTTCCTCATACTCAGTCAGTACGAGTCTGCACTACAATGACATATCAGTCAACTGTCAACAATGACATATAGTCAAGTTGATAACAACTAGTCTGCCCTTGATATAGGTCACGACACTAGACATCAAGGTACAAAGCAAAACCTTATTCACATTATACATATAATCACCGAGACACGACTGTAGTTGTTCTAAAAAAAGAGGGCTAGGTATGACCGCAACCATACTCCCTAAACACTTGGTGTTGGGATAATAAGTACCCCGCATATTAAAAAATATGTGCTCCGAGTTTCCCTTAGGAATACTCATTTTACCATCCAGTAAGTTCTGACGTTAAAATGGCTCTATGGCTCAAGGCTCTACATGATTAGGGTTTCACTTCAATAATTATTGCCAATTGAGTGAATTAAGGCCTCATCATACAATTGGACATACAAATCCTAATTCATTTCTATCAAGTGTATACATATTGCAACTTTAAAAGATATAAAACGTTTGAGGTATAAATCTTAATCACATTACCACCTACTATCATTCATTATAATCAATGAACCACATTTGTCAGCATACCATTACAAGATACCAATTGCTTATCACAAAGTTCCAGGGTTCTAACCCTTAATGTATCATGAAGAGGATTATACCTCCAACAGGTCTTAACCATTCTCAATAGGTAATAAAGAACACCATATCAAAACCCTACAAGATCACCATTTATCTTTCAATGCCTTAGGACAAGGCTCAACAGGTCATCAATCACACATGCGACATATAAGTTTAACATGGCAATAACTACGATGTTCAATTATCATCATATTAAGGTTTAAACACAAGAATAAAGTATTTCATTGTCACATTTAATCATTTAAGAAGGTTTATTACAATCAATCACTATCACTTTTTCACATTATAGTTGGTGTAACAAGCCATGTTTCATTAGGGATACACATCCACTTGTTATGGTGATTTATTAAATATATTCATACGAGGGGAAAGGTAAGACTACAAATTAAGGCATTAAACCACCAAATTCTCATTATTATAACCAACATATTATACTATGGGATTCATTTTAATCCACTGGATGTATAAGAATCCAATCTTATTCATTAGATTGGGTTCATTACTCAAAACCATCAATTGGAGTGTAGGTCTATCCATTGAATCAATTGAACCTAGAAACCATTGGTTTAGGGTTTAATTAAATCTATATATAAAGCCTTGACTCACCATCGGTGGTGGTGACCTAATCTAGGAAGAATGTGCACATAGTTTTAGGTTCATCTAGACCTGGAAACCAAGCAAGAAACAACATTAAAAAAATCGAAACCCTAGACAAGCATAGTTTCTAAGTGCTTGGATCTTCGTTTTAGAGCAAGTAAGAGAGCAAGCAAGCTTGTAGTAAGCAATAAAAGTGAAGATGCTATAAAAATCGCCTCTAGGAAGAATAAAAGGCTATTAGAAGCAAGGAACTTGAGCAAAGAAGGTAGAAAAACCCTATCTTTAGGTCTAAACTCAGCCAAGTAGCACTTCCTCCACAAGAGAAGCAAGCCTTAGGTAGAAGTAGCAAGAAAGGTAGGTTCTTTGAGCTTTAAAGAAAGTTTTACCATGGAACAATAGGGTTACATCCATGAAGAAGGTAGGAGGAAGAATAAAAGCATAAGAAACGAAGGGGAGAAGGAGATACTTACACATTTAGCTCAAGATCACCGAAAGAGAGCAAAACCAAGCCCTAGAAACTCCAACACGACCACCTTCTTCTTCCTTGGACATATCCTCCGCTATCAAGCAGGAGAAAGACAATATATGGAGATATAAAAAGAGATAGGGAACCAAAGGTTTCATTTGGGTGCTTAAGGATAGGTATATAAAGGTTAAGGATAAGGGAGAGAAGAAGCTTGAGTTGTCCTAGTAGCTCTCCATGTGTCCATGGCTTAGAGCTTCCATGGACATGCAACAACATGTCCATTGGTTGTCTTTCTGCCTAATTATTGGTCCTTGATGCCCATCATAGGGTATCCATCGGTCTTCACCCCTAAAAGAACCATCGGCCATCACATACTACCACAAAAGGGTAAAAAGGTACATTCTACCCCACCATCAATTGAGAGCCTTCACCCACCTTAACCATCAGTTGAATCACTTTTAGGGTGAACCATAGGCCTCCCTACATCTAGGGGAACCATCGGTTGGCACCCCCCACTAGGAAAAACTTTTGGTCTCCTTGGTGCACACTTAGCAACTCCACCATCCATGATAAGGGGTAAAACCCTAATTCACCATAGAAGTGAATCACCACCAAACCAAGGTTCAAATTAGTACCCCATGGATCTACAAGCTAAATAATGATAATATAACATCTAAGGAACATAATGCATGTGAAGTGCAAGAAAAACCTCTCATGTGGGTAAACTGCTGAAAAGTCCAAAATGTGCATAAAATTGCATAACTTTCTCAAACAGTGCCCAAATTAGACCAAATTTGCAACTTAAGCTTGTCTTATGATTCCAAAGCATATAACAAGGTTATATTAAGGTTTTAAGCACTAAATTATGTTAATTAAGCATGTTCAACACTTTAAGAAAGGTCAGGGGTCTTACATACAAATTGTAAGCAAATGCCACTAGTGAACATTATACAAATTGTAACACCAATGCATATAATCTAATACACCCCCCCTACAAACACATACAATTTTGGATGGGATTCCTCGGACCATGTTTATTCCTTAAAAACCTATAGTAGTGGTTTGGGAGAGCGTTTGTAACAAAGTATGTTGATTGTTCATCTGAGGGAATATGTGATGTTAGGATATGTCCAAGAGACACTTCTTCACAATTAGAATGATAATCAACCTAAATGTTTTTTATTCTTGCATGGAAAACAAGATTCAATATAAGGTGCAATGAACTATTGTTATCAAAAAATAGAGTTGCATGTTGATGTAGTGCATGCCCAAGATCTTGAAGTAGGAAGCAAATTAATGTTACCTTAGTAGTTGTAGTTGCTAAGGCTCTGTATTCAACTTCATAGCTGGATCTGGCAACTATGCTCTGCTTCTTGGCACTCAAGGAAATACATTTAGTACCCCCACAAGACACAAAATCTTGTTCTAGAACGTATAGTAGAGGGACAACATGCCTAGTTTGAGTCACTAAATGCATGAAGACATAGATATGAGTATAGAACAATATGTAGACCAATAATTATGGTAAAGGAGTATATGTTGGATTGTAACCAAATGAGCTTTAGTGGGTGAAGTAAGAAATTGGCATGTTGTATTAACAACGTAGGCAATGTCTAGCTAAGTAATGGTTGCATACTAAAGACATTCAACAATCCTTATATAGAAGTGACTATCACTCAGAGGGGTACTGGTTGAGGATAATCACACTTTATTGAAGTTGGTAGCAATAGGGTAGATGTTGGCTTACAGTCAAGCATTTTGGATTGAGAGAGAATTTCCATTATATATTTTTCTCGGATCAGAATGATTCCTATTTGATGAGGAAGAACCTAAATACCAAGAAAGTAACTGAGAGTACCTAAGACATGTAGGTTGAACTTAGCATTAGCCTTTATCAAAATTGACTGAGAGCATGAATATAGTTTTCAATAAGAATAATATCATCCATGTACAATAATAGATAAAGTGAATTTGACCAGTGAAAAGACTAACTACGATGGGTCAAGAGAGTTGCATACAAAACTTGATGTAGTAAGAAAGACACTTAACTTGTTAAAACAGGCTTGTCGGGCCTATTTTAAACCACACAAGGCCATATTCAGTTTAAAAACCATATGAGCACAAGTTTTGTGAACAAAGTTGGTGGTTGATCCATGTAGATAGACTATGTTAGCTCATCATTTAAGGAAAGTATTACAAATGTTAATATGAACTAACTTCCATTTGAGAGATACAACAAGAGTAAAAACTACGCAATATTCATAGTCCTGACCACTAGGCGAAATGTTTCTAAGTACTCTACACCCTCTTTTGATTGAACCCTTTTGCTATGGGTCTGGATTTCAACCTATCTAAAGAGCTATCAACCTTAATATTTGTCTTGTAAACCCATTTACACACACAAATGTTTGTATCAGGGGACCTGATAACTAGTCCAAATATTTTTGGAGTAAAGGGCATGTAGTTCAGTAGTCATATCATCAAACCACCCAGGATGTTGAAGAGTTGCTTTAATAGAATTTGGAGGTACAAGTAAAGTTTGAACAATTAAGGCATACTTGGGATTAGGCTTCACAATACAAACTTTGCCTCGAGTAACCATATTGTGATTATTTAGTTCCAACAACATTATCAAACCTTGCAATATGATTTTGTGAGGAAGTATCTGATTGATCAATTAAATCTGAGGAATTTGATTCTAGATGTATATGTTCATATGTCTTACCGACGTCATTCACAACATACTCTGGTGTTACAAAACTATCATCACTAGTATTTGTAAAAGAACAATCATAAAAAATAATTGCATAATTATTGTTGTCATGAGAGTGATAGCACTCAAACATGTTATTCAGAACATGACTACTTGAATTGTCATCAACTAAGCATATATCTCCAGATTCAATGGCAACTTGCACATGATGTACTCCATCAATAGGAGAATTTTCAATAGAAGAGTCAATACAATTGTACTGAGTAGTGATATCATTAAGCATCAAAGTATTTGAATTAGTACATTGATATTGTATATCCACATTATAATTATTAGTGCCTTTTTCATAGCAAATAGAAGTCTCAGAATCAAAAGCAGTTATAAATTCTAGACAATTGAATTATATCTCCAACAGCAAACTGAGAAGAGTGTTTATGTTTAAGAGGGAATACTTCTTCATTGAAAATAACCTGACAAGAGAAGTATATCCTTCCTAATGAGATATGTAGAAAACAATATCCTTTATATGAGTCATTGCACCCCAAAAAAACACATAGTACATCTCTTGGCTCTATTTTATGTTTGTTATAGTCACTTAAGTACAGAAAACACACACAACCAAAATTTCTAAGAGATGAGTAATCATAAAACTTATTGTATGATTTGGTCAAAGGTGACTTATAGTCATGAACTTTGGATGAAAAACTTTACAATATGAATATTTGATGCAAATGCTTCAACCCATAACAAAGTGGGTACACATGCATCAAAGAGCATTGAAGCCAAATCCAACTTTACGACGATGCTTCCTTTCAATTGCTCCAACATCTACATGTGTATGGGGACATGCTAGTTTATGTACTATTCCTTCAACCAACATAAACTTCTCCATAACTTGATTAACAAACTCACCTCCTCTTTATATAACAAGGAGTTGAACTTGGTATTGAAATGACCAGATACTATTTTACAAAAGAAAACAAAATAGTCATAATTATCATATTTCCTTTATGAGGGTAAAACCAAATGGATCTTGAACACTCATCAATAAATAGAGCATAGTAAAGAAATCTTTTTTTATAACATGCAATGAGATTTATCCCACAAATCATAATATACTAGTCCAAAGGGAACTTTACATTTAACATGTTAATTGGAATATGGTAGTCTGTGAATTTTGCAGGAGCATATCTACTACAAAAATCTAAAGATTTATTAGAAGAGAAAATTAGACTAATGTTCTCCATGTACTTTTTTTGTGTCATGATTGACATGCTCCAATGCTGAGGTTTCCTTATTCATTCCTATTGCAACAAATACTATGTGTGTTGATGACTGCAACACGTACATCCCTTGTTTAAGAGCTTTTTTGGCCATGATTTTGTTGCTCTATAAGTGCACAATTAGATATATATCTTTGAAGAAGAGAAAATAACATGGATAGTCATTTGTCAACTGAGCAACATGAAATAAGTTCTTCTTCATGTCTGGAGTAATCAAAACTCTCTTTAGACAAACATACTTATCATTGATAGTGCAAGCAATGCCACCATGTGTTATATGTATAAAAGTCCCATCTCCAATCATTATAGAATTGAACCTTATGAAAGAACTAGTAAATCCACATGCGCACATGCATGTGTCCTATCAAATTAGTTCAAAATTTTTAGTTTATAAAATTCAAAACGTGTTAACTAATCATGTTAGGACCATACAATGCATCCATATATAGGTTTAGAAACAAATATTTTGTTATTATAACTTTTAATTGTTTCAAAAAAAATATGTAAAATTTAGGGGTTTAAATTTTGAGAATAACATGGAACTTACCTATTTTTTAGTTTATTTTATCTGGTAGTTCTTTCCATAAATGGATACAAATGGTTCTTAGTAATTTATTTTTTTAGAAAATATCTTTAAGTCATGTACTACATCATAGAGCACTTATATGCAACAAAAGTTTAAGTTTTAAGTAAAGTCTAAACACAATGATGTTGACTTGATTTATGAGAAGAAAAAGGGGAAAGAGAAATACATATTAAATATGGCAAAGAATGTATCAATTCAATTGACTTTTAATTTTCATTTGCACCACATTTTGTCTCTATATTTTGTTGATTATTCTACTCCATGTATTTCCCATTCATTCCTCTTTACCTTTCAAATTAGCGTACTCCCTCTCTTTCCTCACTTGATCTTCTATATGCCTACAATTTAATACATTATTTATCTCCCTCGCTCATTTGTTCCTCCATTTCCAAATATCTCTCTTTCCTAGATTTTCTTGTACAAGACAAAGTCTATTTTGAATTTTTATCTCCATAAGTCTTATATGGAATTCTCCACCAATAAAATAGTAATATAAAGTTTATTCATACATAGAAGCAAGTTGCATTATTGGCTGAGGCAAAAAGATAGTATTATAGTGTAAAGAATGACTTCATAACAAAAGAGAACAAATTATTATTGGGTTTTCACAGTTTTATGGTTCGAAGCATGCAGTTTTATTTCAACACATACTTAAATTTTGAATTGTTGATCCATATTTGATTTATTAATTGGGATATTAACATTTGATGTTGTAAATTGAGACCACTAATTGGTTAAAGTTGTTAAAATAAATCATTTTGTATGTATCTTGTCTCTGGATTGAGCCAAGAGTTTTAAAAAAATAAAAGAGCAAAAATCTAACATGAAAAAAATCATTCTCTTACAACATATACATTCTGAAAGCAAAGGCAAGAGTGGCATATCATATATGACACTTCATTCAAAAAATGCAAGTAAAAGGCAATATAGATGAAGTTTAGAAATTTGTTGAGAATAAAAGCTTGCATCTTTAATGCATATACTTAATCTTCTTGCTCAAGTTGTACTAAAATATATAAAAGATACAAATACAAAACACCACATTTTTTAAATGAAACAAAGAAAAAGCACTACATTGTAATCCAAATGTGCATTCATATCTAAGGGTTCAACTCCTAACGTATGCACTTCAAGCTATAAGGGAGCCTTGCAATTCAAGAGATAATAAGATATACCCCTTGTAGGAGGCTCCATATCATATGGGATAAAATAAATACTCTCCCATATAAGATGTGAGGCCCTATTTGTGACTCTCTTACTTTTTCAAAGATCACACAAAATGCCATGTTGAGTGCAATAAATGGTTCTCCGTATTATAAATATTGCATACACATGTTTTCATTACTTTCTATGATCGATCATTGACATCTTGGTTGTGCTATTATTGCATTGTGATGCATTGACAAAAATCAAACTTCGTTGTACGTCACCTTAAATGTGACTCCTAATGCCAAAATGATGTGATTATTGTAATTGCGTTTCCAAGCACTATGAATGGGATACCTCCCTACTTCTTTACTATCATGGTTCAACACATCAAAAGAATTTGTAGAGGCCCATAGATATGTCAAGTGTTGAGATGATCTCATACATAAGGTTGGGTTTTGTAAGGACGTGCACAATATTATGGACAAAGAGGTTGGTCGTAAAAATTAAAATGCTACTGAGAAACAATCACAAACCTAATTTCCTCTCAGTATCTTATGATTAGTTTACATAAAGGCCTCGTAATGAAAGAGTCACTCTTGCACAAAGAGGGGAGGCGGTCTTGAACCCATTAGCAGCAATTGGGCCAAGGTTCTTTTTGTTTGAGTTGTAATCAATATTATTGATATGTAGTATTCTGCTTAGAGCTAGAGAAAGAACCAATGTGCTACTAAATTCTACGGCACTCCTAAATATGGAGCATGGGGTCTTGATGTTACATGTATGACGTGTTTGAATGAGAAGGAAAGCGGAATTAGAAAGAAAGAAGAAATGAAAGGAGGTGATTTTTGCTCATTTCCCAATTGTAGTACTCCGCATAGGGCTGGAGAAAGAACCATTATGTTATTAATTTCTATAGTGTTTCTAGAGATGGAGCAGGGGTCTTGAATGCATCTATTTGACGTGTTTGAAAAAAAGATGAGCAGGAAAGCAACATTAGAAAGGAAAATGAAATGAAAGGAAGTGATTTGTGCTCGTTAGCCAACTGTAGTACTCCACTCGGGGTTGGAGAAAGAACCGTTGTGTTATTAATTTATGTGATGTTCCTAGAGCATGGAGTCTTGACGACACCTGTTCGACATGTTTAAAATGAAGATGAGTAGGAAAGCAACATTAGAAAGAAAAATGAAATGGAAGGAGGTGATTTTTGCTCATTACCTAATTGGCTTACAATACCCCTCCACAAACTGGATGTTTTCCTTTCTTGATTGAATGAACGAACATACGCCTTCTCTGAGTTCTCTTGCTACATTAATACCACACAACATAGTGGCATAGGTGCATACTTGAGGATAGTGAGGAAATTAAATAAAAAAGGTCAGCAGGGACGACTGCTTGCGTGATTGTTATTTATGGATTCAGTTGCTACTCCAAGAGCAAGGGGGGTCGACGGTGTTGAGACAACAACATGCCTTCCGCAAATGAAATAAGATGACCAAGCTATGTTGGATGTTTGGTTCTGTGGAGTAAACTAAGAAGAATGGAACCAAGATTGTGATCCTCACTGACAGATGCTTATGCCTTCATGGTCTTGTAGCTGGTAGAGGCCATGATTTGGTGCTTGAAGATGTGACTGTTGGTGGAGGAGACAATGGAAGTTATATGGGAATAGGAGGATGAAACAAAGTGAGAATAGAAACGAATATGTTGGAGAGAAATACGGGTTGAGGAGTGTTAGTTTTTTAAATATTGTAACATGCTCGACACCGTTTTATATTTTCAATAGAAGTGAGAAAACCGAGGGATCATGCGATTATTTTGAATAACTAATTCTGAGATACCTTTTTCTAACTCAAAAATAAGATAAATGTGAATTGTTTTAAATAATGCCTTAGAAATTGTTGGTCCCCAGAACATATTTCTATTTTAGAAGAGATTGATTAAATTCACTTCGGAGTTGAGGTGTCTAAAAATTGTGGGTTCATGAAGGGAATAAAGTTAAGTTGTGATGCAAGAAGTAATAAGAAAAGACAAACTCTTTAAATTATGAAAGAAGAGAGGGAGTTAAAGAAAGGAGAGATAAAGATCAGTGTGGATTTAAGAGTTGGTTTAGACTTGGTATTTAATTGAGGATCGCAGTGGGTGAGAGAAAGAGGGTGAAACATATAGAATATGGAGAGTCGTGGAAAGGACAAAAGTGGGGTCGTTGGAAAAAAAGAACGTAATTGCAATGAAATGGCGACAAGAAAATATAGAAACTCCTTGAAACAAGGAGAGAACAGAGGAAGTTAATGACAACAAAAATGGTTTTACCATAAAAACCAAAATACAATGACTTTTTCATTCACGAAGTGGGGAAAGTAATAAAGGATAATTAAGAATGATGAGTTAGATATAGTGGGGAATGGTTGAGTTTATTGAGGATTAGTCGGAGGGAGGGAGAGTTTATTGAGGGAATAGAAGAGGGAAGAAAGCTAACATTGTCTTTTATAAGAACATGTTGGGAAATTGAAAGTGGGCATTTGGTGTGGAAGGTGAGAGAAAAAAGAAAATAAAAATAAGAAAAAAAATGAAAAAAAATGTGAGAAGAGGATGAGTGAAGGAGAGAGCAACACTTCAAAATGATGCGTTCTGATTGGCCAAGGAGTATTAAAATGGTAGGTGTGTAATTAGTTGAAAAGGCTCCCTCTTTTTATAGTAGTATAGATAATACTGTGAAGAGTGCCTAGTTCCTGAGCAACATGATTTGTTGCCCCAGAGTCAACATGCCATTTATTAGGTTGAAATTATGTTCCTCACCAATGTGCATTGCTATAAGAACCATAGCTTAATCAGTCGCTTTGGAATCTTAATAGACCGATAGTTGTTGTCAAATCTATGCCAGCACTTCAAAACCTCACGGCCTCGCCTATCACGTATTTGGCAAAAGACAAGTACTCGTCCCTGATATAGAGGCCAAGAGGGACGTATGCTAGGATTGAATCCTCTTCCCTGAGGGGTGAAGTACTGGTCAAGATGTGCATTGAGTAATCCAGAGGATTGAGGTGTGAGAACTCATTACATAAATGATATTACTCAAAACATAAAATATAACCGATCACTAATTAATCACTCTCCCAAAAACATGGATAAATTAAAAAATTTATTTGATGTAACCAACATGCTCTGAAATGTTACACAAAAGCCCAATAACTTGCTTGTATTCATATTATGCCAGAAATCTCTTACAATTGTTCTATGGCCTCAACCACCACATATACAGGAAACATTTCCACATTTATCACCTGAATAGACATATAACGTGCTACTAAAAACCCGATTCTATTGAAATATCATTTACAAACTTTCCCGCCCGGACATGAGAGTACATGGATGACTCTAGGACACACTAGACTACTAACAACCTTCTCAAGGGTTCAATGCCAAAGCTCCTTATTGATGCCATGGGTCTGCTTTCACTGCTACCGATCACCTAAAAAGAAGTGGTAACCCACTGAGTGAGACCCATGTCCCAGTAAGAGAAATAACCCCCAACAGTGCTTATTGATTACAACAATTTAAGCAATTAAACCATTTAAGCATATTAAACAAGTATGACAGATAGGCTTAGCAGCAGTGATGATTAATAAGATATGTAGAGGAGCAGATAACAATTATCATCATTAGCCATACTATTATCATTTACCTTGTTATCAATATAAGTAGTTTAGTAGCACGTGCATAGCAAACATCATAAGCAAATCTATTATCATAACATCTCTATTATTATAAATAAGTCTAGCAACATAGGCATAGATAACCACATTATCATGCCTAGCGAGTTGAACAAATCTACATTATAAGTAGAGCTAACAGCAAAAGCACATCTGTTTGCATAAGCATAATTAGCAGTATAGACATATCTAATTATTGAGGCATAACTAGCAATTTTAGCATAGCTAACAACATGTGATAATGAATGTCACAAGCATAGCCAACGGTAGCAGTATACCTATCAATCACAAGCATAGCTATTGTATGTTCACATGTTCAACATGAGCATATCTACTTTCTTTTAATGCACTAAACATCATTTCTATGTACAGAGAACAAACAAGGGTTATCATTCAATTTGAAGTATTGTGTATAACCCTAAACATATATGCTACATGATTGTATTACATCTTTTATTACGCCCTGGAGAGTTTGAGTCATACCACTCAAAGTCTAGTTGACCATAGCTTGGTCGCAATCAGTTCCGTATAAGATCCAGGAGAGCCGACATCCGAAGATCTCTTCCCTTCAGTCAGTACGAGTAAAAAGGTAGTGACATATCAGTCAATGTTGCCACTACATTGACATATATCCAAGTTGTTGACAACTAGTTTGCCCTTGGTATAGGTCATGACACTATAGAACAAGCTCATGCATGGTTGTTCTACAAGAGGCATCTTGCAGTTATACTGCTACCTTTCACATTTCATAATATAGACCACAGTCATCCTCCATAACCTGCAATTAAGGATGTCAATGACGTACACTCACTTGCATCCCACATACTCAACATGTTATGTATGCGCTTTGAGTTTCCCTTAGGGAAACTAGTTTCACCATCCAGCTAGTTATGACACTAAATATGGTTCTACAACACAGGGCACTACATGATTAAGATTTCACTTGACTAGTCATTACCAATTGGGTGAATTAATGCTTCATCAAACAAGTGGGCTTACAAACCCTAATTCATCTCCAGCGGGCGTTAACATATAACAACTTCAGAAGATATAAAATGTATGAGACTTATTGTTCCTCATCTTATCATCACATGGTACTATTCATTTACCATTCATGAGACTACACTTGTCATCATACTATCACAAGATATAAATCATTATCACAATATCACAGGGTATCAACCCTTGTCAACATAAGAGGATTACACCTCATTCAGGGCTCAACCATGCCCAAAGGTCATTAATACCATCATATCATTTCCTGTGAGTTCATCATTATCTTTCTATGCCTTATAATAAGGCTCAACAAACATCACCACACATGTGATACGCATGCTCAACATAATTATGCATTAAAGACCTAAAAGATGTTTACAGGATAACATTGCAAGAGTATCTTAGCAATTAAGAGCATTCCTTTATTATCTCAACATATAAGGAAGCTAGGTATGATTGGCCAACATCACACTTATAGTGTGTAAGTTTAGTGTAAGAAAACATAGATCATGAATCTATGATTACCACCAGTTAAACACATTAGAGTTTCAATCAACCATTAGGAAGGATATTCCATCATTATATTAATCATTCAAGAAAAGATATCATGATTCACCACCATTATATACTTGCATTAGGTTTAGGTTTAGCAAGGTAGGTTACGTTAAAGTTATAGTTCAACATTCATCCACAAACCTTAACCCATAGCATCCCTATATAATCTTAGGTGCATAAGGCACACCATCACCATCACATTCCATACCATTCTCAAGTATGGATCCATGCATAACTTATGATGTTACCATTATATTATAGTATACTAGTGCTCCACAGCAATAAGAGAGTACTCCATTGTTCTATTGTTCCACTAAGGAAGGGTGATCATAGTTACCCATTATCATATGAGTTCATTAGGATTAAGTGTAACAAACTATATCCCATTAGGGTTACATATCAACATGATATGGTCATTATCCATTCTATTAACATTAGGGCAAAGGTAAGGCTACCTTATTAAATCAAACTTCCATTGGTTCCATCATTATTCAACCCATATCACCATACCACAACATCATCCAGAACCATTGGATGTTGAAAAGGTAAGACCATTGGTTATTTACATATGTAAACACCTTAATCATATCACATGTAAAGCCGTCAAGTTGTGATCTGGAAAAAGTCACCATTAAACCCTAAACATCCTTTATTTAATAACTTAAAGGGGCACAATAGGTTGTGGGGTTAAAACCCATCATCGGTTGTAAATTTTAAGCAAGCATCATATCAACCATCAAGCTCCTTAAATTAATCACGTGAAGGAAACCATCAAATTCAAATTATTAGAACTCACATGTAATATTATAGGTTTCAATCCAAACCATTTGGATGTTGAAGCATCCAATCTCAACCATTGGATTAAGTCCATTGTTCAAAACTATTAGATGAAGAAGTTTCAGATCCTAACCATTAGATCAGGTTCATTTTCGAAACCATCAATTGGAGTATAGGTCTAACCCTTGAATCATTTGACCCAATAAACTATTGGGTTAGGGCTTAATTGAAGCTACATTTGAAACCTTGACTCTCCTTTGGTTGTGGTGACCTAATCCACCATCATTTGTGATCATTAAGTTATCATCAGTTGTTAGATCATGACTATATTTGTGACGACCCGACAGCAAATCAAGCTGTCTCTAGTGATAAAATTGCAGAATAATCATAAGCAGCAGATAAAAAAATTCACTAAAAATTAAAACCATTTTGCAAAGAGATCCATTTCCAAGAAACTCTTAAGAAGAGAACCAAAGTACTATATACATCATGGTTCATATTGTGCATACACTGTATCATCTCATCTCGAGAATAACATATAACAGTTGCTATGACAAAACTATACATAAGCAACATAAAACCTTGAGGCATACAAGCCAAAATCTCATATCGTTCATAAAACGTACGGTTACATATTGACTCCAAGGATCTGAGAGAACAGAGACGACACATAGGACTTCTATGTACAAGACATGATAGACAGTACACTCAACCTGAAATGCTACTGTTGCCCCTGATGTTATTGTCCTCCCTCTGCAGTATGGTCTCTACCTCCTCGTCCGCGTCCACCTAAAATGTTGGTGACCAACGGGGTGAGACCCATGTCCCAGCGAGAGATATAACTCTCTGCCAACAATATTATTATCACAGATAAACAATATAAGACTCAGTAGATGATTCTTTTAAATTAATAAGCAGGATTTGATCACTATTTAAGAAGAGTAGAGCAATATCACCTTCTGAAACATTGCAGCTATATATATGATAAAGTATTAAACCATCTATTCATTTTATAAGGAATATGAAGAAAATGTATAAAATCTATCTATTTAAGATGCATAAAAGAAATGTAACATCAACCAATGTTTTCTGTATTCAATCCTTAAGCAAATACGCTACACGATTGATTACATATTTACAATCACACGTATACCCTGAGGAGATGAGGTATACCGCTCATCCTCCAACCGACCACTGCAAAGTCAAAATCAGTACCATACAAGGTCAATGGAAGAGTCAGCT
Organism: Alisma plantago-aquatica; assembly: GCA_963693085.1. Classification (NCBI taxonomy): domain Eukaryota; kingdom Viridiplantae; phylum Streptophyta; class Magnoliopsida; order Alismatales; family Alismataceae; genus Alisma; species Alisma plantago-aquatica. The sequence continues at coordinate 198,074,012 of OY856412.1, forward strand.
ACCAAGACCTCCTACATCTCAGTCAGTGCGAGACCACTAGTAGGACATCTCATGTCAGCTGCAATTAGCTTACCAGGGTATACTAGTATCTTCTCTATAGAGCTACAGTCGCAGCATGCACTCTCTTCAGGGAGATTTCAGTTATCCATCACTGACATTCATCTTCATCGGGAGATTATACATCCATCCCAGATAATAATGAAGGAGATCTCACATCAATCCCTCATTAGGACGTAAGGATATTGGCACCCATCGCCCCCACGTATTCAAAAATATGTGCTCTAGGTAATCCAGTGGGAAAACCCGTTTCACCATTCAGCAGCTCCTGACGATGATGGATCTATAGATAGGTCACTACATGATGAGATTCCACTTGATTAATTAGGTGCATTACAGTATCTTTTAGCATAAACCAAGTTTCAAACATGAATAATATAAAAGATGCTACAAAGAAAGGTGTAATACATCTATCAAATACTTTTCTAATCTTTGGAACACATATAACATTCAGGATCTCAATCCCTTATCTCATTACTGGGAATTCTCATCCCTTAGCATTATCATCATCATGATCACTAGATCTGGGTATTCAAACCCTTAGTTCATCACTGAACATTGTTACCACTTATCAGGTAATTATTACCTCTAGGTCCTCATACCAAGGTATCCATGATACTTGTTGCACAAGCATCTCTCATGGCTCACAAAGCTCATTTAAATTTGTATCACATAAAACACCATAGCTCATACCTAGCTATGCTCATCATCTCATAATACCTGCATGGTTAGTATTTTATGATAACAGCCATATCAAATACATATCAACACCATGCTATACAAGGGTAATACCATGATTCCAATATTAGGGTTAGGGTTTCCCTTTCTTATTGATTAGGGTTTCACAATCATATCATCACCCTTCATTAGGGTTAGGGTTTCCCATTATTAACCATTTAGGGTTTCAAGATCATATTATCAAGGATCAAACCCTAATTCATACTCTACACATATTAGGAATATTAATGTATTCTCATTACATGATTATCACAAAAGTATGAGTTTCTCTCTCGTCCTCACTAGGATGTTGATTACTTCATGCATTATTAAGTTGTCTCAACCTTTCCTTCAAGGTACATTGGCCTACTTAATCAATATTCATTAAACTCCTTACATCTTAATGTATGACTTGATATAAGACACTTCATGTATTTCTCCATCAAGTACATTACATTTGAGGTGCTTTCCTTCATATGGGTTTTGAGGTGCTTCCACCATATCGGGAAAAGAGGTGTGTGCTTGCTACCCATATCACTTTAAGAGGTGTATGTGTGCTTACCATATCGGGCAAGAGGTGTATGCTTTCTTACCATATCACCTTAGAGGTGTATGTGTGCTTACCATATCGGGCAAGAGGTGTATGTGTGCTCCACACCATATCGTGTAGAGAGGTGTGTTTATGCTTCACACTAGATCAGGTAGAGAAGTGTGTGTGTGTGCTTCACGCCATATCGGGAAGAGAGGTGTGTGTATGCTTCACACCATATCATGTTAGACCCTTATGCTCATGCCTCTTCAAACCTTCATGGTATCGGCCTACCCTTCACCATGGGTTAAGTGACAGGCTAGACAATTGGTTAAACCTTTGACAACCCATTGTACAAACTGATAGGGGTGTGGGGTTCCAAGGTATATTGGTTTTCATATCATATAGGGTTCCATCACCATATCGGGTTGGAGGTTTGTGCTTCAACCCGATATCAATTTACCCTTGATGATGTCATCACCATCAAACTCTATACTCTTGTTCTTTCTATTCTAAGTCATGGATAACAGTCCAATGAAACTTTTAGAACTCAAAGGATCATCAATTATTCAAGATAAATTGAAATTGCAAGTAGATCAACAAGTATGACATAATTGAAAGTGCATAATAACATAATTGGGTTCAAGTTATATAACCCACCTCAAGAACAACTTCAAATATCCAAGATCCAAAGATTCACGTTCCTAAGGTTGAAGATGATCTTCAAAACTCCTCTATATGCAAAGAATCACCATGGATAAGCATTTGGTGAGGAAGTAAAGAAAGGAAGATCATAACCCTAGATTCATGCTTCAATCCAAGGTTGAAGATGATCATGGCCTCACCTTAGGGTTAATACTTGAGATCCTTCTTGCTCCTTATCACCTTGTATGATATCTCACTACTCATGCACGATATGCCCTCACTTGTGGCCGATATCCCCTTCACTTGTAGCCAAAATCACTCCACTATGGCCGATATCACCTTGCTAGGCCGATATCACCTTACTAGGCCGATATCAACTTGATATGGCCGATATCCAAGCCCTATGCACGATACCACTTCACCTATGCACAAAACAAAGGCTCTATGCACGATATCTTAGAGAAATAGGATGATAAGATTTGAAAATTTTCACTAGTGGGTGAAAAGAAGGGTATATATACTTGAGGTTCATGAAAAAGTGTGTAAATGAGGTGTCATCATTTTAAGCTACTAGGTGCCACGTGTCCATGCATGGTTGACACGTGTACATGCATGCATTTATATTTAATTTGACATGCAAAACACTTGAGGATAATCTAGAGATGAAATTTCGTCCATCACTTATCTCTTTGGATAAGATATATCAACTAAATCACCACTTTATTCACAACCCGATACAACTTTTCTAAGGAAGATGTAAATCGATGCACTTCACCTCATTGAGGTGCTTTTGCCCATCATGGACTTTGAGAAGAGTCCACAAACTGATATGAGAATACCCCTATGGCTCCTTGGCCGATAGGCACTCATATATATATGTTTTTCAACTTGATACAACTCAAGTTAGGGTTTCACATTCAACCCTTTCTTGGTCTTTTCATCACCAAGAGTACCATTACTCATAATTGATTCAAACATGGTGTCTCATTTCTATACATTCTATATGATACTAGGAGGGAGTAGGGACACTCTAGAGGTTGTAATTTGCATATCAGCCCTGCATTTTGGGTAAATTACAATTTGTACCAAAATTGGTGCACAAGGCACTAACATTATTTAAACAAGTTTCAATTTGAAATTTAGGCTTTCCACAAGCCACCCCTTAGCATCATTCTATCTCTTATGATGCTAAACACATGAGGTACATTCAACATGTGACATTTTGCCATTTAGCCTCTCATCTTGGGTAAATTGCACTTTATACCCAAACTATCAAAAAATGCACAAATAGTTTGCAAAAAAGCTCAAACTTGAAAATTAAACTCTAGAAGAGTCTTAATTACTTTTCAAAATATTAAAACAAGTTTGTAAATAATTTTACTTAAGCAAAACTTATAGGGTTAAGCCATAACCCAGGTTAGGGATGTTACAATTATCAACCCCTAACAGGGATTTAGTCCCCAAAATCTCAAGAGAAAAGAGAAAGGTACTTCCTCCTCATCTCTTCCTCTAGCTCCCATGTGGCTTCTTCAATGCCACGGTGATGCCATAGAACTTTCACAAGATCTATGTCTTTCTTTTTCAACTTCTTGATTCTTCTGTCAAGAATCATCATTGGACCTTCCACATAGGATATATCCTCATTTAATTCTACCTCTACAAGTTGCAACACCAACTCTATATCAGGATGACACTTTCTCAACATAGATACATGGAACACTGGATGTAGTTTATGCAGCTCAAGTGGCAACTCCAACCTATAAGCTACCTTTCCAATCTGTGTTGTCACTGGGTAAGGTCCCATAAATCTAGGAGCTAACTTACCCTTTTTCCCAAATCTGAGAACACCTTTCCAAGGAGAGACTTTGAGATACACCATGTCTCCAACTTGGAATTCTAAAGGTCTATGACACTTATCAGCATAAGACTTCTGTCTATCCTGTGTAGCTTTCAATTGTTGTTGTATTACTTTAATCTTCTTAGTTGTCTATTGCACTAACTCAGGACCCAGAAGTTCGTATTCTCCTATTTCATACCAACATAACGGAGATCTACACCGTCTACCATATAATGCTTCATATGGTGCCATATCAATACTATTATGGTAATTGTTGTTGTAGGCAAACTCTATCAAGCTCAAGTGTATGTCTCAACTTCCTACAAATTGAAGAACACAAGCTTTAGGCAAGTCTTCCAAAGTTTGTATAGTTCTTTCGGATTGCCCATCTGTCTGAGGATGGAAAGTTGTGCTAAACTTCAACTGAGTACCCAAGGCTTTATGTAGTCGTTCCCAAAAACGACTTGTAAACTGGGGACCTCTATCACATACAATTGTAGTTGGAACCTCGTGTAATCACACTATCTCATCTATATAGATTTGTGCAAGTTTCTCAGCAATATAGGTTGTTTTGACAGGAAGAAAATGTGCTGACTTAGTCAATCTATCAACTATCACCCAAATGGAATCATGAACTTTGGCTGTTCTAGGTAAACCAACCACAAAGTCTATGGTCACATGATCCCATTTCCACTGTGGTATAGGTAAAGGTTACAATGTTCCTGCAGGCTTCTCATGTTCAGCTTTAACCTGCTGCACACTGGACACCGCATAACAAACTCAGCTACATCCTTCTTCAAATCAGGTCACCAATACATATATTTTAAGTTATGATACATTTTGGTACTCCCTGGATGCATTGCATACATGGATGAATGAGCTTCCTCCATGACTAGCTTCCTTAAGTCATTGGCATCAGGTACTACCATACTACCATGGTAACAAACTACCTCATTGTAACGACCGCCACCAAACCGATAGCCAAACTGTTACTACTTATTGTGAAATAATCATAAGCAGCGGATCAACAAAAATCACTAAAATTTAAAACCATATTGCAAAGAGATCCATTTCCTAGAAAACTTTTAATGAAAGAATCAAAACTTTATATACATTACGGTTCACATTGTACATACACTGTACCATCTCATCTCGAGGATAACATATAACAGTTTCTTTGTCAAAACATATATTGAAGCAACATAAAACCTCGAGGCATACTAGCCAAAACCTCATATTGTTCATAAAACCATCAAATACTAAATCCAAGGACCTGAGAGTACAGAGACGACACATAGGACTTCTATCTACAAGACACGACAGACTATACACTCAACCTGAGCTATCATTATTGTCCCTGCTGCTATTGTTGTCCTTCTGCAGTACGATTTCAACCCCCTCGTGCACGTCAACCTAAAAAAATGTGGATCCCATGGGGTGAGACAATTGTCCCAGCGAGACATATAACTCTCCGCCAACAATGTTATTATCACAGGTAAATAGTATTAAACTGAGCAGAGGCTCTTCTATATTACTAAACAAGGTTAATCACTATGGATATGCAAATTAAAATATCTCTCATCTTTTCAAAGCATTTAAACTGTATATAATAGAGAAGTAAATCATCTATTCACTTTATAAGGAATATGAAAGAACATGTATATCATTTACCCATCATATCATGCCAACATCTCAAGCTTATCCTGTGATAATATTATCATGGTATGATGACCATGAATCATTCTCATTTCTATCTGTTAGCCTCAGCCAATTTGCTAACCAGGTATTGATTTTATAAGAGTTTAGCCAGGTATTGGATTGTACCATTCCAGAGATCACAACTATGTATTGGACAATGCCAATCCTGATATCACAACCAGGTATTGGACTATACCAATCCTAATAGAGTTCAACCAGGCATTGGACTATGCCAACCCTGTGAGATAAATTTCAGAGTGCAACCCGGCATTGGATTATACCAACCTTGTGAGATCACAACCAGGTATTAGATTGTACCAATCATGTGAGTTCAACCAGGCATTGGGCTATGCCAACCCTATGAGATCATTTTGAGAGTACAGCCAGGCATTGGATTATACCAACCATGTGAGATCACAACCAGGTATTGGATTGTACCAATCCTATGAGTTCAGCCATGCATTGGGCTATGCCAACCCTGTAAGATCATTTTGAGAGTACAGCCAGGCATTGGATTATACCAACCCTGTGAGATCACAGTCAGGTATTGGATTGTACCAACCCTGTGAGTTCAGCCAGGCATTGGGCTATGACAACCCTGTGAGATCATTTTGAGAGTACAGCCAGGCATTGGATTATACCAGCCCTGTGAGATCACAGCCAGGTATTGGACTGTACCAATCCTGTAAGTTCAGCTAGGCATTGGGCTATGCCAACCCTATGAGATCATTTTGAGAGTACAGCCAGGCATTAGATTATACCAACCCTGTGAGATCACAGCCAGGTATTGGATTGTACCAATCATGTGAGTTCAGCCAGGCATTGAGCTATGCCAACCCTGTGAGATCATTTTGAGAGTACAGCCAGGCATTGGATTATACCAACCCTGTGAGATCACAGCCATGTATTGGATTGTACCAATCCTGTGAATTCAGCCAGTCATTGGGTTATGCCAACCCTGTGAGATCATTTTGAGAGTATAGCTAGGCATTGGATTATACCAACCCTGTGAGATCACAGCCATGTACTGAATTGTACCAATCATGTGAGTTCAGCCAGACATGGGGCTATGCCAACCCTGTGAGATCATTTTGAGAGTACAACTAGGCATTGGATTATACCAACCCTATGAGAACATGGCCATATTGCTAAGGATTCCATAAGAGTTGGAATACCTTTATGTTTCTCTTTCACTTTCATCATGGGATATCAATCCCTTAAACTCATCAATTGAACACCACATCACCTTTGCTAGGCATTATCCCTAAATCGAACCATCATACACATTCACATCCTTTATGTGATACAAGTATTCCTCATATCTCATTATAACATATTCAAAGCACTATAGCCCTTATTTGTCTATGACCATAATGTATGTATGACCAAGATTTCATTATTATCTTTGTAATCATTTATTATTATAATTATGTTATGGGGTTCCTGTTTTCTTAGTTTATTTTAAACATTACCATCTCTTACATCAATCTCTAGATCAACATCTTGTCACCTCTCACTAGGAAACAACTAATCATATGGCTCACAAGGCCATTAAACTTCTTGTCACCTCTCACTAGGCAAAAACTATTCACATGGCTCACAAGGCCATTAAACATCTTGTCACCTCTCATTAGGCAACAACTAATCACATGTCTTACAAGGCCATTGAACACCTTGTCACCTCTCACTAGGCAACAACTATCTCTAGGTCATAAGGCCTATATAAACATTATACTTGTTGTACAAGTATTTCACATATCTCACAAGTCTTATGCAATAAGAGAAATACAACCTTCCCATTATTAGGGTTAGGGTTTCCCTTTATAGCTGAATAGGGTTTCAAGTTCATATTATCAATCCACCTAATTCATTGCTCCACACATCTAGGAGCATACAATGATATCATAAGTATTCAATCATACTTATTTATTCTCATCATTTATCATTAAATGATTATCAATGCAAAGTATGAGTTTCTCTCTCATCCTCACTAGGGTATTGATTACATCATACTTTATTAACTTGGCTTAACCCTTTCTCAAAGGTATGTTAGCCTACACTTATCAAAGTGCATTAAACTCTATATGTCTTAATGTATCATTTGACATAACACACTACATGTGTCACTCAATCAAGTATATTGAATTGAGGTGCTTCCACCCTATCGGGCAAAGAGGTGTGTGCTTGCTTCCATATCGGGTAAAGAGGTGTGTGTGTGCTTCACACCATATCGGGCAAAGAGGTGTGTGTATGCTTCATACCATATCGGACAAAGAGGTATGTGTTTGCTTCACACCATATCGGGCAAAGAGGTGTGTGTGTGCTTCACATCATATCGGGCAAAGAGGTGTGTGTGTGTGCTTCACACCATATCGGGCAAAGAGGTGTGTGTATGCTTCACACCATATCAGGAAAAGAGGTGTGTGTATGATTCACACCATATCGGGAAAAGAGGTGTGTGTGCACTTCACAACATATCGGGCAAAGAAGTATATACTCATATCCATATCATTTTAGTAGTGTAGGTGCATCACCATATTGGGTTAGAGGTGCTTGCTTATGTGCTTGAACCTGATATCACTTTATAAGGTGATACCATCATCTTCAAGCTCTATACCTTCATTATACTTGTTCTAGTTCATGGACAACAGTCCTAGGTTACTACTAAAGCTCATGGATTCATCAATTATGCAAGAAAATTCTATTTGAAAGTAAATCATTTAACTAAGGCAAGATTGATGATAAATAATAACATAATTGAGTTCAAGTTATATAACATGCCTCAAAAGCAACTTTAAAGCTCCAAGTTCCAAAGCTTCACGTTCCCAAGGTTGAAGGTGAGCTTCTCAAAGGTCCAAGACTTGAGCTCCTCAGCCGTATGCACAATACCTCACCACTTGTTGCTGATATCCCTCACTTATGGCCGATATCCCTCACTTGGCCGATATCACTTTGCAATGGGTGATATCACTTTACTATGGGTGATACCAAGGCTCTATGCATGATACTTCTTCACCCTTGCATGATAGCAAGACTCTATGCACGATATCTAAGAGCAAGGGGGTGATAGATTTTGAAAATTTCCACTTATGGGTGAAAGGAAGGGTATATATACTTGAGGTTTATGAAAAAGTGTGTATATGAGGTGTCATCTTTTTAAGCTACTAGGTGCCACGTGTACATGCATGGTTGACACTTGTACTTGAATGCACTCATATTTATCTTGACATGCAAAACACTTGAGTATAATCTGGAGATGATATTTTAGCCATTAGTTATCTTGTTTTATAAGATATCTTATCTTTATCTTCATAAATTATGCAAACTGATACAACTTTTGCAAGGAGCACCTAACTTGTCATGGATCACCTCCTTGAGGTGCTCAGCTCGTCATGGACAAGTCCAAGAGTTCAAAAATCGATATGGGATCCCCTCTATGGCTCCTTGTCCGATAGGCACTCCCATATGGACTCTACAACCCAATACAAGCTCAAATTAGGATTTCACATTCAACCCTTTCTTGGTCTTTTCATCACCAAGAGTACCATTACTCATAAATGATTCAAACATGATGCCTCCTTCTTTCTCTCTCCTCTATATGATACTAGGAGGGATTATGGACACTCTAGAGGTGGTAATTTTCATATCAACCCTACATTTTGGGTAAATTACAACTTGTACCAAAATTAGTACACAAGGCACTAGCATTATTCAAACAAGTTCAAACTTGGATTTTAGGCTTTACACAAGCCACCACTTAGCATCATTCTCTTTCTTATAATTCTAAAACACTTAGGGCACGTTCAACATGTGACATATTGCAATATAACCCCTCATTTTTGGAAATTTGCACTTTGGTCCAAAACAAAGGAACATTGCTCAAACGGCATTCAATCAGGACCAAACTTGGAACATAAGTGTGTCATATGATAACAAAACACCTTATAGGATTATATTAAATTTCTAAGTAACTTACTTAGACAAAACAAATAAGGTTACCTCATAACCTAGATCAAGGTCATTACAAGTTATAAACCCCTAACAAGGATTTTGTCCCCGAAATCCCAGATGAAGAAAGACAATTGTCATTCATGCATCATATCATCAAGTCTCCACATAACATCTTGATGTCATGGAGATGCCATAGAACTTTGACCAGCACAAGGTCCTTCCATTCAGAGTCATCATAGAATCTGTCAGGACACATACCCAACTGTCTTTTTCATTAATGACTGCAGTGTCAATTCTATGTCATGTAACACTTTCTAAATCAGAGAAGTACTATTCATACTTTGAATAATTCAGGTGTCAAACCTTATTGACTTACATCCTTTATGTGATAATATTCTTGACCTTAGGAGTCTTCCATACTCCTCACTTATTTTGTATTTCACCTCCAAGGAAAAACCAGAGTTACATTATGTCACCCACTTGGGACTACAAGTCTTAACATGTATTTGTTGTGTCATCTACTCTGCTAACACAACACTAAACTTTCTTATGACTTGTACCGACTATCTTCCTAGTTGTACATTCTCTTGTCATAAGGAGAGTCCACTTATTAAAGAATAACTTATCTTAGAGGTATCTCTAGATGTTATGTATAAGTTGCCTTAACAGATCTAGATAGGGATATTCTAAGGAATTATTTTTAGCTTGGTAAGCTTTTCACACAATGATTTTACAATTGTTCCCTCAATTAGTACATCCTTATCTCTGTCATGTTTATGCAGAGCATAAACCCCTAACATATGATGTTCATATTATCGTATGTAACCAAACCAATCTCAAAATTGGCCTTTCTAGGTAACCAAGCATTAATCATCTTATTAGGAGTCATGTCCTCACCATCTCATGCCTTTAAAACTTCTTGGATACTAGAATTCCTTACCTTGGTATTAGTTACATGTGTCAAAAACATATTACATCCTTATCATTTCCATCCTTTGTAGTTATTTACCAAAACCAAACGTATTACTTATCACATATAGTTTTGTCTTGGAACCAAAATCCAGAACTAGCTGATACTTTTCAAAGTATCTGAATTATAGATTACTTCAAATCTATGCATATCAAGTGTCATAAGACTTACTTGTTTGTCATGTTCCTGAAAGGAAGGAATATAAGGAAACATAGTCCTTCTTATCACCTCATCATTATTCAGGGTTGTTTATTAAAAAAAAAGAGGTTATCACCTTCTTTGAGTATTGCATGAACTTTCAATTGTTCATGTGTCACTCAATCTTGTTTCCTCTTAGGTTCCTTGCCATCAGCATAAGAATTATAGAGATGATTGCATGCCATCATCCCTTAGCATTATCATCATCATGATTATTAGATCTGGGTATTCAAACCCTTAGTTCATCACTAAACATTGTCACCTCTTATCAGGTGACTGATACCTCAAGGTCCTCAGACCAAGGTATTCATTATACTAAACATTTCCTTTTGTTTATAAGTTGATCTATGATTAACTCGGATTCCTTCATATATCAATTAGGATGTGGTAGAAATATTCGTGCCACATCTCCTACTTCATTATGCTCTTTAGATTGTCTCAAAATGACTACTTGATCAGAGTAATCAGAAAGATATCAATCTAAGAGTTCCATACTTACCTTGCCTTCAATAGATGAATACCTGGCCAGGGTATTCAAGAACTGAAATTAGGTAGTATGCATTTGTTTATATTATGTTTCATCTCTTTAAGTTTTACTACTTAGTATCTCAAATTTTCTCTGGGTGTTTCTTTTACATCTCTTCCTTTCATCATGAAGAGAGAAATTTCAAAACATATAAGAGAATATTGGACTGAATATAGGTTCTCATCCTTCTTATGTCTTCCTCATGTCCTCATAGGACTAATTTAAGGAAGCTCAACAACAACTACCTTCTTATGATTATTAGATAGAATCGAGAGAAGACATATCAAAATGAAAAAACTATGTCTGACTGTCACCCCTTACGGTCATTTACCACTTTAGGTTGACTCAAACATAGAGTCAGGCTATTTCATGTTGTTACTTTTATCTTTTTACACTATTGGGTTGTAACTTTCGTAAGCCCTGCAGAGTCTGCCTCAGTTGTTGGGTCATTTCCTCCCTTCTTTTTGAACAAAAGGGTTTAGTATGCTCAACATGTATATGTATGACATATCTTATCCTCGTACCCTAGTCTTATTGGTCTTATTATCGATGTAGAAGCTAAGTCAGGAGTTCTTACAGGTGGAAAGTTAGAACTTTTGCCTTTACTTAGTGACTACTGCCCTGATGCACTAGGCATTTATTACACTGGTGGTACCAAAAACATTGGCTTTTTAGAACAACTAGGCAAATGTATCTAAAATTATAGAGACCTTTCCTAAATTCTCAGCTTATTTCCCCTCCTTGGGCATTGCCATCACAAAGTATTATATGTCTATACTTATGGCAGAGTCTATTTTCTTGCCATATGTTAATCCTTCCCACATTTTCCACTGTTCTGACATGACTATGTCATTCAGGAACCCTTTCAGAACCCAACGTTTCTGCATTGAGGGCTAGTAACCTAGGTTGTATTGCTAGTATCTAGTCCACTATTGTAAGGACCCTGACCTTCATTTTGGTCTTACCCTGTTTGCTTTGCCTAAACCTTGTGTTTAGAGGCTTGCCTAACCACCTGAGGTGTGATTAGGGTTGTTGTGATTTGTTGAGGATCTTTTGGTGCAACTTGCAATTTACCCAAGTTCTAGGGTTTATGTGCAAGTTTGTCACCTTGAGAGATCTCTTTCTCTCTCTTTGCATCCTCTAGGGTTGAGAGGATGGGTTGGGTGCCTTGCTTGAGTTGTTTTGGGCCTCGTTTGAGCTTGTTTAAGCTTGGGCTTGTTGTGGGCTTGATGCCCTTCCTCCTTGCCTGAGTGTGTCGGGCAAGGGAGTGTTGGTGCCTTGTGTCAGCCATGGTGTATCGGCTAGGGAGGTGTATCGGCCAAAGGTGCTGGTGGGTGTGTCGGGTTGCCATGTTGGGCGACACACACACACCTCCACCTAGCATCGTTTGTGTCACCCTCTCTTAGACACATAGTGCATGTTGCTAGCAAGTGGCGAGACCTTGGACAAGTGGTATGTGGGGTGTTAGCATGTGGCATGGCCCTTGGAGAAGTGTACCTAGGCCGGGTGCCACCTTGCTTTGGTCTCCCCTTTACCCTTTTCTATATATGTCTCTCTTTTCTCTTGCTTGGGATCTCTTTGCCCCTTAGCCGTTTGCTCTCCCTTGGTGGCTGAGAAGAAGGAAAGGAGGTGGCCGATATAGCAGTTGTTGCTGCTTTCTTCTCTAAGTTGGTGGCCGAAGCTTGGATCTTGGAGCTTGGAGTTTGTGCTTAAGGCGGGTTACATAAATCTTAACCCTAACTATACTATTTCCTTTACATGTTGTTTTGCTATGTTATCTTGATCGGCCTTACATACCTTGCTAGTAATGCTTCTTGCTTTATTTGGTTATGTTGTTGCCCTACATGTGCCCTAGATCATGTTAGACATTATGTGGTGTATTGGTTTCCCTTTGTGTCGGCCTACCCTTTAGATTAGGGGATCTTGAGCAAAACCCCTCTCTCGCTTTAGTTGAGAGGTGAGATTAGGGTTCCTTAGTTCAAAGGTGTGTGTAGTGTTCCTGTGAGGCAATAGAAATACCCCTCTCTCTCCTTGGACTTGAGAGGTGAGCCTATGGGGTTGGGTGACATAGTGGTTGGCTTGATCGATAGAGGGTTGTCCTACCCTAGTTGCACGGTATGCGTTTAGGGTTTTACCTTTGGTTGGTGCCTTGGGCGATAGGGGGCGACCATACCTTTGTTGGTGTGTTCTTGGGAAAAACCCCTTTCTCTTCTTGGACTTGAGAGGTGACCTTATGCAAGACCCCTCTCTCTCCTTGGTCTTGAAAGGTGAGCATGTGGCCTAGATGTTGGATGATATGTTGAGTTGGTTGGCCGATAGGGTGTTGTTCTACCCTTGTTGCCCAATATGCTTGAGGTTGTACAAAATCCCTCTCTCTTGGTTGTTGAGAGGTGAGTCAACACTCTTGGTATCCTTGGGTGATATGGTGTGGATGGTTGTGATGAGGTTGAGACCTTCTAACCCTAGTCACCTGATATGGTTTGTAGGTGTGGTGACCGATATCCCTTTCCTACCCTAGGGTTAGGGTTTGGACAAAGTGGTTGGTTGACACCTAGTTGGTCCATTGGCCGAGATATGTATTCTGGAGGAGTTGAGCTCTTGGGTGATATCTCCCTTTTATGTTGACCTCTTGGGTGTCATGGCCTTACCTTGCACGATACCCATGATGGGTAGTGCTGTCCGATATCCCTCTCTTATCCTCGAGCTAGGGTTGGGCGATACAATAGGTGGTTTCCTTGGCAATCCCTTGGGTGATACAGTAGGTGGCTGATCTGTTGTTCCCTTGGACGGTAGGGCTGATCTTTTGTTGATGTGGTGCCTACTGTGTGGCATTGCCCGTCACGGCCTTAAGGCGTTGCCTGATATGGCATGTTGTGTTGCCTGCTGTGACGCGTTGTTGTGGGGCGTTGCCCGGCACGATGTTGCCCGTCATGGGGTGTTGCACGTTGCCTGGCATAGCGTCGCCCCAACACAGCGTTGCACATTGTGGTGCTTGCCCTGTATGTTGTTGTGTCTCTTGGGTGATACAAGTTGCACGCTTTGGTGTTGCACGATACGACTTGAGGAGGTTCTGCACGTTACAGCTTGCTAGGTGCCTTGCCCGATATGAAGTGATGGCCGGTACAGGTGTTGGCCAACATAGCTAGATAGGTCTGGTTGTGACCGCCGCACCTTTAGTGAGGGTTTTGGTATCCTTTGGTGAGGGCCACTACACCTTTGGTGAGGGTCGATGCACCTGTGGTGAGGGTCGTTGTGCCTTTTGGTGAGGGTTGTTCCTTACCCTATGTGTTTTTGTGAGGGTTATGCTCTATGTTTGCTTGAAACCCTAATATTGTTTGGTATACTTATATGAGAATGCTATGTATATGCATGATCATCTAATGTGGCACAACTACACCTCGATGATGAAGTGTTTATCTACTCTTGAGCATACTAACCATGCATGTTTCATCAATTGAGATGTGTACTCAGGTATGAGTTGTAATGATGTCTTTGGTGACATTCTCTTGATATTGAGATAATGAGGAACATTATGTGTTATATTGACTATGATGGAACATGATGAGTGTTGCTTATGTGATTGGTAACATGTGCTTAATGATGGGATGGAATCCCTGTGATGTTGGATCCTTGGGATGGATCATGATGATTGGCAAGAGGCCAAGTGCCAATATGTGATGTTAGATCCTTGAGATGGATCATGATGATGTTAATGGCATTGAGAATAGAAGTAACAGCGTAACACCTGTTAATGAAATCTATGTTGTTACTCTTATTTATGGTTTGCATATTATAACTTGGTTGACCCCAACAATCCACTTAAAATGCATTAATTAATTACAAGTGAACCTTTCATGTAGTTTTCCCTGGCCATAGATCCATCATCGTCAGGAGCTGGTGATGGTGAAATAGGTTCTCCTACGGGTTAACCTGGAGCGTATATTGTTGAGTATGCGGGGTTTCTCCTAGCCAAAAATAGGAGGATTAGAGTGCAACTGTGGTTGTAGACTCAGATGTGTATAAGAGCATGGTGAACAGGCCCATGGCTCAGTGTGATAGAGCATGAATGTGTTCATGGCTTAGGAGCACGGTGAACAGGCCCGTGGCTCAAGATATACTAGCGGCGTGACCTATACCAAGGTGGGCTAGAGGAAAGGGTAACATGTGGAGGTGACCTGTGACTGAGGTCACTTAAGTAAGAGATTGTGGTCCTATTTTGGATATCGTGTACTGACCCCGAGGAGATGAGGTCGTGGAGTCCGACTCTTCCATTGACCTTGTATGGCATTGGCTTTGGGTTTCACAACCGAAGGTTGGAATTGAGCGGTACGGCTCACTTCCTCAGGGCATAATAAATGATAATCCAGTCGTATCGTATATCTGCTTAGGGCAAACACGAAACATTAGTTGAGTCCTTGAATAATGTATGATTGTTTTATATACATGCCCTAAGTATTCCTTGCAGCTAGTTATATGCTTCTTAGGTATCATGGTAAGCTATTACATATATATAATCATGCTCTTCATATTTCATATATGACCTAGTTATCTGCTATATGCTTTATCTGCTCTAGCTTTTCTGAGGTTTTATAGTTCATCGGGGAGTTATGTTTCTCGTTGGGATTGTGTGTCTCACCCCACTGGTTTCAACCTTTTTAGGTGATTGAGCTAGACGTGGTGGTGGTCGTGAGGTTGCGACCGAGTAGCAAGAAGATCAGTAGAAGGCTTGAGGTTGGATATGATGTTGTGGTCATTTTGTAGTAGAGTCTTAGAGTCTTCCTGTACTCTCAGGTCCTTGGAGGTGTTTTGACGAGGTTTCACGATGTATGATCTTAGTATGACTTTTTGTAACCTGTTGTTGGCATGGTTAGGTCTGTTATGTACATAAATAGGTGATGCATCCTTGGTGGATAAGGAATAGACAGATCCAATGTGTTGATGGACAAATATCATGCTTATGTATATATAACATGTTTCCTTGCAGGATGTGGATCTGGTTGTAATAGTTTTGTTCTTATGATGTTTTCCGCAATCAGTTTTAATTAACCTGTGTTTTTGATAATATGTGGTTTATGGTGGTTCCATGCATTTTCACGTGGCATTTCATTGTCTATGTGATAGCAAGATGTCACAACTATATTCATCACTATTGTCCTAACCTGCCCAACAAGAGCATAAAAAGCAGGATTCTCTATCCTGATTGGGTCAAGATGGGAATTCTCAGGCACTCATTATTCTATTGCCTGATCCCTTGCACCTTCTCCTGGTGCAACAACATTGCTCTTAGCAACATATTCTCTCCAGTCAATTTTTAAACTTCACCCTTTCTTCTGCATAAGCAGAAGTCATTATAGGATATATTGAAGGATACTAGAACAAACTCAATACCTTAGTCCTATGTCTATGTAGACTCAACGAACCTTAAGCTCTGATACCAAAGTTGTAACAACCGCCACCAAACCGATATCCAAATCGTTACTAATTATTGTGAAATCATCATAAGCAGCGGATTAACAAAAATCACTAGAATTTAAAACCATTTTTGAAAGAGATCCATTTCCTGGAAAACTCTTAATGAAAGAATCAAAACTTTATATACATTAGGGTTCACATTGTGCATACACTGTACCATCTCATTTCGAGGATAACATATAACAGTTGCTTTATCAAAACATATATTGAAGCAACATAAAACCTTGAGGCATACTAGCCAAAACCTCAGATTGTTCATAAAACCATCAAATACTAAATCCAAGGACGTAAGAGTACAGAGACGACACATAGGACTTCTATCTACAAGACACGACAGACAGTACACTCAACCTGAGCTATCACTGTTGTCCCTACTGTTGTTGTTGTCCTTCTACAGTACGGTCTCAACCCCCTCATGCACGTCCACCTAAAAAAATGTGGATCCCACGGGGTGAGACAATTGTCCCAACGAGAGATATAACTCTCCGCCAACAATGTTATTATCACAAGTAAATAGTATTAAACTAAGCAGAGGTTCTTCTATATTACTAAACAAGGTTAATCATTGTGGATAAGAAAATTAAAATATATCTCATCTTTTCAAAGCATTGTAACTGTCTATAATAGAGTAGTAAACCATCTAGTCACTTTATAAGGAATATGAAAGAACATGTATATCATTTACCCATCATATCATGCCAACATCTCAAGCTTATCATGTGATAATATTATCATGGTATGATGACCATGAATCATTCTCATTTCTATCTATTGGCCTCAGCCAATTTGCTAACCAGGTATTGATTTTATAAGAGTTCAGCCAGGTATTGGATTGTATTATTCCAGAGATCACAACTAGGTATTGGACTATGCCAATCCTAATATCACAGCCAGGTATTGGACTATACCAATCCTAATAGAGTTCATCCAAGCATTGAACTATGCCAACCCTGTGAGATCATTTTGAGAGTACATCCAGGCATTGGATTATACCAACCCTGTGAGATCACAGCCAGGTATTGGATTGTACCAATCCTGTGAGTTTAGTTAGGCATTGGGCTATGCCAACCCTGTGACATCATTTTGAGAGTACAGCCAGGCATTAGATTATACCAACCCCGTGAGATCACAACCAGGTATTGAATTGTACCAATCCTGTGAGTTCAGCCAGGCATTGGGCTATGCCAACCCTGTGAGATCATTTTGAGAGTACATCCAAGCATTGGATTATACCAACCCTATGAGATCACAGCCAGGTATTGGATTGTACCAATCATGTGAGTTCAGCCAGGCATTGGGTTGTGCCAACCATGTGAGATCATTTTGAGAGTACAACCAGGCATTGGATTATACCAACCCTATGAGATCACAGTCAGGTATTGGATTGTACCAATCCTATGAGTTCAGCCATGCATTGGGCTATGCCAACCCTATGAGATCATTTTGAGACTACATCCATGCATTGGATTATACCAACCCTATGAGATCACAACCATGTATTGGATTGTACCAACCCTGTTAGTTCAGCCAGGCATTGGGCTTTGCCAACCCTGTAAGATCATTTTGAGAGTACAGCCATGCATTGAATTATACCAACCCTCTGAGATCACATATGTGGCATACACCTCATAAAAACATAATTAACTAATGCAGAAGCGTTCATCAAGCAGCGGATTAGCGAAAATCACTAAAAATTAAAACCTATTTATAAATAGTTCCATCAAAGGAAAACTTTCTCACATAGAACCAAAGTAACACATTTACATTCTTGTTTGAAGGTACATATTCTGTATCATCTCTTTCTGAGAATTACAAGCATTAACTATCCTGTCAGACTAAACACAGGTAGTATAAGATCTCGAGGCATTGAGCAAAAATCTCGAAAGCACTAACTACTACTCCGAGGACCTGAGAGTACAGAGACTACACATAGGACTCTATCTACATCTATACAAGGCATAACAGCCAGTGTCTCCACCTGAGACTTCATTGTTGTCTCTGTTGCTGCTGTTGTCCTTCACCTACTGAAGGATTCCTGTATCCTCGTCCGCGTCCACCTAAAAATGTGGTTCCCACGGGGATGAGACAATTATAAATTTCCCCAGCGAGAGATATAACTCTCTGCCAGTAACATTATTATTGCATCTTAAGAAGATAAATATGAACAGAGGAATCATATTTATTTGACAGCAGATATTTTAATGTCTAACATATTAGAACATTATTCTATATCAGAAGCAATGCAATTATAACTTGATAGAATCAACATGTCACTTATCCTTTAATGAGTATGAAGAACATGTATAACATCTATTCAAACTACAGAATCATTACCACTACATTAATTCTCTTTAGGCTTAGATCATATATCTAAAGCCTGGCATTATCATTGTGGAGTCATGGCCCGTAGCCATACTCTTTTCACAAGGTGTTGGGATCTTAATCCCTCAATTCACCACTGGGAATTTCTCATCTTTTCACAATTTCAATACCATAACCATGTGATTCTAGGTATTTAAACCCTTAGCTCATCACCTGAGCATTGTTACCACATTCTCAAGTAACTAACACCTTTAGGTCATCTGACCAAGATAAGTATGATACTTGTTACACAAGCATCCATCATGACACTTGAGTCCCATTAAACTCTCTAGCTACCTCTTACCAGACACAAGGTATATTATGGCACACAAGGCCCAATAAACAATTTCAAATTAATAACACATCATAGCTCATACCTGGCTATGCCCATCATCTCATGATACCTGCATGGTTAGCACATATGATAGCAGCACATCAATTATCTATCAACACCATGCAAAAACAATGTATTGATAATTCAAGGGTATTACCCTTAATCCTTTACTAGGATTAGGATTTCCATCACACATCTCTTGTATCATTCATCCAATTATATTGGATTTATAACACAAAAAGGTATACCAGTATTTGGGGTGTTGGATATGATATCTATCATATCTTGATGTATCACTTCCCTCAACACCATTAACTTTCTTGAGTTCATATACTTAGCTTGTATTAGGGTATTACCCATCCTAATACTTTATGCACCAGTTCATCACATTCATCATGTAAAGTAGTGATCATTAGTCACTCACTTGGAATATACAACTATTGCCAATACTATGGATTCATCCATAAGTCAGGAATTAACAAAAAGACCATGTTAGGTCCTTTTCAAAACAACTCTAAATCAAGCATAGAGTACCACGGCCGTGCAACCAAGAACGGTCGTGCAAAGGGAAGCCACCACGGCCGTGCTACCTTGCACGGTCGTGCAAAGTGAATCCACCACAGCCGTGCTACCTTGCACGGTCGTGCAAAGGGAAGATACCACGGTCGTGCTACCTTACACGGTCGTGCTATAGGAGTTCACCTCTTGAATCATATTCAAGTATGACTTCTATTCTTTTATTAGGGATTAGGGTTTCTCATACCATCTCCCTTCTTTAGAAAAGGGATTACATATAGCATCACCCTTCATTAGGGTTTCATATCACGTTGCCCATATTCAAGGTTTGCTAATCATTCCCAATTAGGGTTTCTCATGAAATCACCCTCAATTAGGGTTTCATATGGATACACCCTCAACTAGGGTTTCATATGGATACACCCTCAACTAGGGTTTGAGTTCAATAACCATGTCAATTAGGGTTTATGTTCATGTATAGGGTTTCATGATCTCTTTATATAAGGATCATAACCCTCAACCACCACATGAATCATATTCATGTATGAATTCATGATATTCACTTCTCAACTTGATTAGGTCATATCAACCCTTCAGTCGAGTACATACAACTATGATTAACATAGTGTATCAAGTCATTGATCCTATAAGCAATTAGGGATTCATCCCTTAATTGGCACTAATCTCTTAGGTACTATTAGGGTTTCAACCTTTGTACCTTCATTGATTATCATTACTAATGATCATTGGATCAATGGATCATTCATCATCTTAAATCTCAAGAGATTCAATCACATTGGACCTCCATTACATAAGATACCCAATTGAATTAGGGTTTTCAATGTTGATTCCTTCAATCATTGAATTCATGGAACCAATCATCAATTGGACATATCCTCATACTTCAATTGAGTTTAATAGGTCAACCTTCAATTAATTTGACCCTCAATTGACCCTCAATTGGTCATCAATTAGGGTTTGATTCAATTGAATACGGGTTTGGAATCGATGATTCAACAACACCAATCAATGTAAGATTAGTTACTTTGAAACCATTGAACCATCATCCAAATTGGGTATGACCTGACCCCAAACGGTCTTGAGGTCGTTTGGATGACCTCCAAACATTCTTGAGACCGTTTGTCCATCATATCATCAAAATCCAAGTCAACCAATCAAAGTTTGGATCATTGGGATGATCACCAAATCAGCATTTGATTGCAAATCAACTTGGTACCTTTAGACCTTCAAACACCTAACCATACTCAACCCTAGACCTCCAAACAGTCTTGGGTGACCACCAAACGGTTTTGAAACAGTTTGGATGAGCCCCAAACGATTTTGAAACCGTTTGTCTCATCCAACCTTTGGATTCTAGTGAAATTTCATCAAGGATTGGTCTACCGAGTTGATCAACAAATCAGCACTTAATTGCAATATGATTTGGTACCTTTGGACCTTCAATTGGTCAACTATACTTAACCCCAGACCTCCAAACGGTCTTGGGTGATCCCCAAACGGTCTTGAAACCGTTTGGGTGATCCCCAAACGGTTTTGAAACCGTTTGGGCTAATCAACCCAAAATCTCAAATCAACTCATTGAAATTTCAGCACTAATTTCAATTAGGGTTTGCCCAATTGATTAGCCTTCAACTCATGATTCATTGGTAATTAACCCCTAAAATTTGGTGAGTCATTAACCAACATAATTAGGAACAGTAATATCAAACGGTCAACCCTTGGTCAACGCACTCAAACGGTTTTGAAACCGTTTGCCCAAAAAGGTCAAGTTAATCAGGTTGAAAATCAGCACTTAATCCAATTAGGTTTACCTAATTGATTTGCCTTCCACTCACGATTCCTAGGAATTTAACCCATAAAAGTTGGTGAGTCATTAAAAAAAATCATTAGGAACAATAATCCCAAACGGTAAACCCTTTGTCAACGCACTCAAACGGTTTTTAAACCGTTTGCCCAAAAAGGTCAAGTTAATCAGGTTGAAACTCAGCACTTAATCCAATTAGGTTTACCTAATTGATTTGCCTTCAACTCACGATTACTTGGGAGTTAACCCATAAAATTTGGTCAGTAATTAACCAACATCATTAGGAACAATAATACCAAACGGTAAATCCTTGGTCAACGCACTCAAACGGTTTTGAAACCGTTTTCCCAAAAAGGTCAAGTTAATCAGGTTGAAAATCAGCACTTAATCCAATTAGGTTTACCTAATTGATTTGCCTTCAACTCACGATTCCTTTGGAGTTAATCCCTCAAATTTGTAGGGTTATCAACCAACATAATTATTAACAGTAATCCCAAACGTTCAACCCTTGGTCAACCATATCAAATGGTTTTGAAACCGTTTTCTCCCAAATAGTTTGCAAACCGTTTGGTGACCCAAACGGTTTGGTGAAACCGTTTGGTCCAACCAAACTTTGAAACCGTTTGCCCAAGATATTTGGGGAGGTGTGTGCTTATGATGATGTCATCATCATAAAGCTCCAAAATCACGAAATCTACTGTGATTTCTATGGAAATTTCATCAATCAACCAAAGTTAATTTCAGAAATGTAGAAATGTTCACCAATTGATAAAGAATTGATTGCAATAATAAGATTAAGGGTTCAAGTTATAAAACCCGCCTCCAATTGATCTCCAAAGCTCCAAGATCACGCCATCATTGGTGGATGAAGCTTTTTAAACTCCCATTAGGCTCGTCCTCAAGCTTTTGGATGAAAAAGTTGGCTAGGGTTGAAGAGGAGATCGAAATAAGAAGAAATCAATTATTTATTTTTGATTCCCACCATGGAATCAAGGAGAACGAAGGTCAAGGCTTACCAACAGGTTGGGGGTCGTCATCCTGCTCCTCCATAGCTCCTTGGTCGGTTTTTCAAGCAAGGGGAAGAAAGAAATCCGAAAAAGCCTTTGTTTGGGCTTGGAAATGGAACTTTTATAAGGAAATTGATGAGAGAGAAAATGCCTTATTAAAATGCATTTCATCCCAAAAATAGTACCACCTCTTCCTCCTTGGTTTTCTTGCATACAAAGGCAACTCAAATCCACCGAACTCTCTTCCATTATCCATGGATTAAGGGAAAAGAAAATAAGCACCTTAATCCATTATAATACTAATATATCTTTTTGAGTGGGAATTCTTTAACTTATAATAAGGTGAGTGGAATTTCACCTCCTTAGGATATTTTCGTTCCTTATCTTGGAAAAAGAACGTCCATCCTTATTCAAAATCAACCAATAACACTTTGGTTGAAGGCTCTTTAATTAATACATTCATTTTTTGCCCTAAATTGAATTAGGGTTTCACTTAAGATTAAATCTTGATTATTTTAATATCAAGATTCTCTCTCCTCCAACTTAATTCAAATGAGATGCCCCTCTCATTTTCTTTGCTCTAAATGATGCCAAGAAACATTAAGAACCTTATTGAAGTGATAATTTGCATATTGAACCCTAGGTTTTGGGTAAATTACACATTACACCAAAACTAGGTTTTAATGCACAAGGATTGCTTTACAAGCTTAATCTTGGTGCCCAAGCTTGTGAGAACCATTCCACTACATCATATTCATTCTTTTGATGTCTCAACATAAGAGGAACATCTTATCATGCATCATTTGCAAATTAACCCCTCAACTTGGGTAATTTGCACTTTAGTCCAAAATAAGCAAACATTGCTTCAACATTGTTCAAACATGACCAAAATTGAGACATAAGTTTCTCATGAGCTCTAATTACTCTTCCCAAGATAAGATTAAGAATCTACTCAACCTTATTAAGAAAAACATCTAGGGTTAATTCATAACCCATGTCAGGGATGTTACAAATTATAAACCCCTAACAAGGATTTCGTCCTCGAAATCCCAGGAAAAGGAGGGACAGATTGTTCATTAATCATGCCCTCAAGTCTCCACATCTCATCTTAATGTTATGGAGATACCATGGGTTTGTAGCTCACACAAAGTTCCTTCCATTAATTCAACCTTATCATTGTTTATGTTTATGCAGAGCATAAACCCCTAACATATGATGTCCATATTATTGAAAAGAAGAAGCATAAAAGAACATACTTCAGTCATCACTCAAAAATATATACCAAAAGAGAAATACATATATCTAACAGAGATAATTTACTCAGCAATCCTTTATTCATTTAGGAAAGTTCACTTAGCAAACTCTATGTTGGGAATGTTCACATAGCTTTTCCTTTTTAGTTGGGAATGTTCACATAGCTTTTCCTTTTTAGTTGGGAATGTTCACATAGCTTTTCCTTTTGGTTGGGAATGTTCACATAGCTTTTCCTTTTAGTTGGGAATGTTCACATAGCTTTTCCTTTTAGTTGAGAATGTTCACATAGCTCTTCTTTTTGGTTGGTAATGTTCACATAGCTTTTCCTTTTGGTTGGGAATGTTCACATAGCTTTTCCTTTTAGTTGAGAATGTTCACATAGCTCTTCTTTTTGGTTGGGAATGTTCACATAACTTTTCCTTTTGGTTGGGAATGTTCATATAGCTTTTCCTTTTTGTTGGGAATGTTCACATAGCTTTTCCTTTTAGTTGGGAATGTTCACATAGCTTTTCCTTTTAGTTGAGAATGTTCACATAGCTCTTCTTTTTGGTTGGGAATGTTCACATAGCTTTTCCTTTTTGTTGGGAATGTTCACATAGCTTTTCCTTTTTAGTTGGGAATGTTCACATAGCTTTTCCTTTTTAGTTTCATTATACTCTCTAGATTGTTTCAGTATGACTACTTGATCAGAGTAATCAAAAAGATAACAATCTAAGAGTTTCATACTTGCCTTATCTTCAATAATCATATACCTAGCCAGGGTATATAAGTATTGAGATTAGGTAGTATGCACTTTACTTACTATCATATTTCTCACTTTTCATATCATTATACACACCTGATTTTCCATTCTTGAATTTTTCTTCAGACTTCACTTCTAAATCTCATCTTTCAACACACAGATAAGGAAAATTATAAAGCATTTTAAGGAATACTAAGTAAGATATAAGTTCTCATATCCTTTGTGTCCTTATAGGACTAGTCAAAAGAAGTTCAAAGACAACTACTTTTATATTTTTAACACGTAGAATTAGAAAATGAAATATCATATTGACTTTATTTCATCTGACATGTCTGGGACATCTGTCCACGTCCTCTATTGTTACTAGGAAACTGCCTCCTTTGTGATTCTTGCTGACTCTGCCCCTGAGGTTGAGTCATCATTGGATTCCCGCCTGGACAATCCTTTACTAGATGTCCCGGTTGTCTACATTGATAACAGATCCTAGGTGCAAAATAGGGTATGTGAGGTCCAGATATTGATGTTGATGCTATGTTGGAGGCTCTTTTTGGAACATTACTATGATCCCTATCCCTACTTGACATCCATTGTGTCTGGGTATGGAATCTCGATGATGCTGCCGATGTAGAAAATCTCGGCTTCTTAAAACTTCCAGACCTTTGTTTTTTAGTCTGAGTGTACACTTTCTTGCCACTAGTCTGTCATTTCTCGATTTCAGACCTCTCTATCCTCCTTACTGATTCCACAAAGGTGGCAAACCTTTCCCTATTCTCTAAAGCAGACACAGGAGTGGTCAGTTCAGCGTTCAATCCCTTTTTAAAACGCCGAATTCTTTCCTCATCATTAACTGCCATTTGCGGACAAAACCGCAACAACTCCATGAACTTAGCTTCATACTTGCTAACATTCATCTGTCCTTGTTTGATTATCTCAAATTGAGAAATCTTCTCATCTAGATATGTCTTAGGGAAGTATGTACTGACGAATTCTCATCAGAATATCTCTCATCCAATTTCTTCACCTGGTCTCTTATCTTCCTCTATCATCCACCAATGATCAGCACTCCCTTTTAGGAGGTACACAACATGTCTTACCTTTTCAGCTTCAGGAATATCAAGGATCCTGAAAGCCTTTTCCAGTTCTCTCAGCCACAGATCAACATCTGCTCGATCAAATGTACCAGCATAGTCTATGGCTCCAACCCGAAGAAGTCTCTCAAAAGTTTTGCCGGCTCCATAACCCTCATAATGGGTTGATACCCTAGGTGCATGTGGTGGCATCCTGTCTTCCATATGTGTTATGGCTGTCAGGAACTTCTCAAATAAAGCATGGAGAGCTGGATTTTCTATCACAGCTGGGTCAATCTGGGGCTGTTCAGGTACAGGCCCTTCCCTGTTCTGGTCTCTTGCACCTCCTCCTGGTGCAGCAGTGCTGCCCTCAGCAGCATGTTCTTCATGTTGTCCAGACATCTTCAAGTTCTTCTCCTCCCATGTGAGCAGAAGATACTATCAGATAAATTGGAAGACACTTAGAACAGACTCTACAACCTTATTCCTATGTCTCTGTAGACTCAGCGAACCTAGATCTCTGATACCACTAAATTGTGGCATACAACTCATAAAAACATAATTAACTAATGCGGAAGCATTCATCAAGAAGTGGATTAGCGAAAATCACTAAAAATTAAAATTTTTTTATTAAGAGATCCATCAAAGGAAAACTTTCTCACATAGAACCAAAGTAACACATTTACATTCTTGTTTGAAGGTACATATTTTGTATCATCTCTTTCTGAGAATTACAAGCATTAACTATCCTGTCAGACTAAACACAGGAAGTATAAGATCTCGAGGCATTGAGCCAAAATCTCGAAAGCACTAACTACTACTCCGAGGACCTGAGAGTACAGAGACGACACATAGGACTCTATCTACATCTATACAAGGCATAACAGCCAGTGTCTCCACCTGAGATGTGGGCTCTGATCTCCAAAACATGATATAAACACGATTTAAACGTAGCGGAAATGGTTCGATTAACAGCGGAAGACAAAAATCACAGAAAATTAAAACTTTTCGAGATAAGAGCTTGAATCCATAAAAACTTCTTTCATAAAAGGAGATAAACTGTTTACATCTTTGATAATTACTTCTTGAGTAATTATATACAACATGATACAAAATCTCAAGAACTCAGAATCAAAATCTCAGACCAAAAGACTCCAACACCTGAGAGTACAGAGGACACATAGGACTGACTCTAACTACACCACATGGCAGGCTAAATCTCCACCTAAGATTTTACTGCTGCCCCTGGTGCTGCTGCTGCTGCGACTGGTCACCTGTAGACCTGTTCCTCCGTCCTCGACGTCCACCTAAAAAGTTGAAGTCTACGGGGTGAGACAATTTTACATAATTGTCCCAGCGAGAGTTATACCTCTCCGCCAGAAGCTTTATTATAGCACCTCAAAGAATAACTTAAGCAGTAAAAGCTTCAAAGTATACAACATCATATTTAATAGTAAGCATGAGTTCAACAGTTATGAAACATGAAGACATTTGCACTATACAGTGTAACATCAATCAATCAACTCGTAGTTATCTCTAACAGGTATGCTACGCTGTGGATTATGTTTTTTTTTAAACATTACTTTTATGCCCTGTGGAGATGAGGTTTACCACTCATACTCCAACCAATCACTGCTAAGTGCCTTGGTATCATACTAGGTCATCGAAAGAGCCGGATTCTCATGACCTTCACCTTCCTCAGTCACTAAGAGGATTACTTGTAGGACATCTCGTGCCTCTACTATAATAGCTTACCAGGGTAATCTGGTCCTTCGTTATTTTAGAGTTACAGTGGCGTTCTGTACTCTCTTCGTCATCAGGAGATTTCATGTTTATCTTCCACTGATACGGATATCTGTGCTTTCTTCGTCATCAGGAGGTTTCATGTTTACCATCCACTGATACGGTATGGGATTGTAGTGAAGGATTGACGGATTACACATCTACATCAAACACCTACACTAGGATGTAAGGTTCTACACATCCATATACCCCTCATACTCAAAAGTATGTGATCCAGGAGTTCCCTTAGGAAAACTTGTTTCACCATCATTTGATCTCTGACAATGATGGATCTATGATCAGGGCTCTACATTACAATTGATTAGTTAGGTACATTCAGTATTCTTTTAACATCATACATTGTTCTTCAAATAATAACATTAGCATAACAACTATGAAATGAGAATACTAAATGTAACAAGCCTAACTCTCATCAATCATCATTTCTCAATACATTCATCACAAGTCATCTCTAAAGCATGACCTTGATGGTATTTATGGCTCTCACAGCCCATTTAATTCATAGGTTGCCATAGACAAGGCATCAAGATATTTTACTATTCATAAAGCTAACAACATGCTTTCAATGAATATAGCATCATCATCCATACCTGGATATGATCATCTTCATATCAGAACCTGCAAGGTTAATTCAACTGATAAAAGCAATTCAAATCAAGAATTATACTTTCCACTCTTGCCATAAGAGCTAAGTTCCCTGATTCTCATCAATTAGGGTTTACTATTCACATTACATGCCATCACCCTAGAATTAGGGTTTATTATTCACATTACGATAAAAATGAACTCATAACATCATCATGTATGAGGAGTATCATCAATGATGCTCTCAGATAAGATTAAGATTCATCAATTATCATAAATAGGGTTTTCATGATCTCACATAGGTGGATCATACCCTAATCATGTACATTCATATATATTGAAGGTATTTTACTTGGATTTCAACCATAATTGGGATTTTCTCTCTCCTCTTGCTCATAGGTGATGATTACATCCCTCTAGATTGGGTTAGGTCTAATCAACATTGATAAGCCTAGCCAAGTCATCACCATTGTAACCATTGGGGTTTGTATGATAAAAAGGGGTTACCTACTTGAATCCATAAAGGGTATTTTGGTAAAGTTCACCATTGATCATAACATGGGTTAATATACTAACCACTTGACCCTTAATGTCCCTAGGTATCATTAGGGTTTAGGTTGAACAACCATCAAACCATCTAAGCCTTCAAGGCATTAGGCAGACTTATCCTTAAAAGTCCTCAATAGGTTTCACATCTTCAACCTTCAAACAATCCTGAGATCGTTTAAGGTTGTAGACCGTTTAGCTTTGGTTGACTTCAAGACCGCATGACACTCAAGACCGTTTACCCTTAAACGATCTTGAGGTCGTTTGCCCAAGATGGGGTGAAGACCGTTTAGTCATAGTTTGACTTCTGAAGTCGTTTGAGCTCATTCGGACCTGAAGTCGTTTGAACTCATTCGGTCCTGAAGTCGTATGAACTCATTCGGTCCTGAAGTCGTATGAAATCATTCGGTCCTGAAGTCGTATGAACTCATTCGGTCCTGAAGTCGTATGAACTCATTCGGTCCTGAAG
Source organism: Alisma plantago-aquatica (assembly GCA_963693085.1). Taxonomy (NCBI): domain Eukaryota; kingdom Viridiplantae; phylum Streptophyta; class Magnoliopsida; order Alismatales; family Alismataceae; genus Alisma; species Alisma plantago-aquatica. The sequence continues at coordinate 198,103,121 of OY856412.1, forward strand.
TCGTATGAACTCATTCGGTCCTGAAGCCGTATGAACTCATTCGGTCTTGAAGTCGTATGGTCCTAAAAGCTCAAGATCGCATGGACCTCCAAGGTGATTCAAAGGGTAAACTCGATTAGGGTTTCCTATGTTGAAGCCTTCAATTGGTCTCAAGCTTGCTAACCACTTATCAATTGAGACAATTAGGGTTAGCCTTAAACAATTGGTCACTCAATTGATCCTAAATTGATATCCAATTAGGGTTGGAGTTGGTTCAATTAAGGTCTATAAACATTCAACCATCAACACTCAACAATGTGAATCAAATCGAAGTTGATCCCATCAATTGACCTCCAATCGGGCTCAAACTTGGCCCAAACGGTCTTGGGATCATTTGGATAACCTCCAAACGGTCTTGAGACCGTTTGCCCAAGAATTCGTCAAAATCTAAGTTGATTTGATAGGGGTTGAACCTTAATTAAGTCACAAATCAGCAATTTGATTATTTCAATAACCCACTGTAATTGGGCCCTCAATTGATCAAATTACCTTAACCCTAGACCTCCAAACGGTCTTGGGTTGACACCAAACGGTCTTGAGACCGTTTGGATGAGTTCCAAATGATCTTGAGACCGTTTTCCCATCCATCCTTTGGACTCTAGTGAAAATTCATCAAGGTTTGATCTATTGAGTTGATCATCACATCAATACTTAATTGCAATATGATTTCGTACCTTTGGACCTTCAATTGGTCAACTATACTTGACCCCAGACCTATAAACGGTCTTGGGTGATCCCCAAACGTTCTTGAGACCGTTTGGATGATTCCCCAAATGGTCTTGAGACCGTTTGGGCTAATCAACCCAAAATCACTAATTAACTCATTGGAATTTCAGCACTGATTTCAATTAGGATTTGCCCTATTAATCAACCTTCAACTCATAACTCGTTTGGAATTAATCCATCAAATTTGGTGAGTCATTAATAAACATCATTATGAACAGTAATCCCAAACGGTCAACGCTTGGTCAACCATCTTAAACGGTCTTGAGACCGTTTGCCCAAAAAGGGCAAATTAAACAGATTGAAAATCAGAACTTAATTCAATTGGATTTGCTAATTGATTTGCTTATATCTCACGATTCCTTTGGAGTTAACCACTCAAATTTTGTGGGTGATTAACCTACATAATTATAAACAAGATTCCCATACGGTCGTCGCTTGTTCAATGCGACCAAACGGTCTTGAAGGCCGTTTGCCTTCATACGACCCTGAAACCGTTTGCCCACCAAATGGTTGTGTAAACCGTATGGGCAATTGGTGGAGGTCGTTTGGTAAAGTGGAAATCCGTGGATAAGCATAGGAATTAACGCCCTTATCTTCTACCTCAAGAACAGTAGCAGTTCTTCACGATTTTGCTTGCAAGGATGCAAGGGAAGATAGGGAAGAAGAAGAACTAGCAACTATATGCATAGAAAAAGATGTATAATCAAAGCATAAGGTTTAGAGTTATAAAACCCGCCTAAAGGTTGTTCCTTGAGCTCCAAGCTTCCAAGCTTCAGGTCTTTAATGGCGTCTTTGAGCTCCATAGGTCAGCCAAGGTGAATTCTCCAAGGAAAAGTTGGAAAGGAATGGCTAGAAAGATAAAGCTAGGTGAGTTAGCCATGAATTCAACCTTGAAATCGAGTTTCCTCCATGAATTCAAGCAAAAGGGATGATCCAAACTTACCTTGTACTCCATGGTAGTTCTCCTATGCTCTAGAGCTCTGTCTTGGTCGGTTTGAGCAAGGGGGATAAGTGAGGGAATGAAAGAAACGTTCCTTTGCTTGCAAAGGAAGTGGTATATATATTGGGTGAAATTTCTCCATAAAGCTTCTACTTTATCCAATTCCTCATCTAAGTCCTTCCTTTCTTATTTGATCGTCCCTACCCCTTATTTCTAAGGACAAACTCCTTCTAAGGTCAAGAATTGAAGGCAAAGAAGATCAACCCATTACTAAAGTATACATATAAAAGAGCTATTATACTTATTCCTTGATTATTTAATCACAAAGGTGTTCTTTATTATATGATTATTCAAATGAAGTGCCCTCTTCATCATTTCTACTCTAAATGATGACAAAAGTTATAAAAGATATTTTAGAAGATGAAATTTACAAGTTGCACTCCAAATTTTGGGTAAATTGCATTTTACCCCAAAACCAGGGTTTCAAGCACAGGGATTGCTTCCACAGCTGCACCTTGGTGCTCAAGCTTGGGAAATCCTTCAAACTTTACCATAATCATTCTTATGATGCCTCAACATCAGAGGAACATCTCAACATGTGCAATTTGCAAGTTAATCCCTTAACTGGGTAATTTGCACATAGATCCCTGTATTACAAAACAATGCTACAACTTTATATATAAAGGAGCAAAATTGAAATATATGTTTCTGAGGAACTTAATTACATGCCCAAAGTTAATCACAAGGATTTAATTACATATTTAGGCAAAACACCTAGGGTTAGTTCATAACCCAGGTCAGGGATGTTACAAATTATCCACCCCTTACAAGGATTTCGTCCCCGAAATCGATAAAACGTATTAAGAGAAAAGGGCAGGGTATTTCCTTCTCATATCATCCTCTAGTTCCCAAGTGGCTTCTTCAACACCACGGTGGTTCCAGAGGACTTTCACAAGGCTTAAATCTTTCTTCTTTAACTTTTTAATTCTGCTATCAAGGATTGACATTGGTCCTTCCTCATAAGATATATCATCATTCAATTCTACCTCCATAGGTTGTAGAACTGACTCAGTGTCTGGGTGACATTTCTTTAGCATAGAAATGTGAAACACAAGATGTAACCTATGTAACTCTGGTGGCAGCTCTAGTTTATAGGCTACTTTTCCAATCTGTTCAATGATTGGATAAGGCCCCATAAATCTAGGAGCTAACTTCCCTTTCTTTCCAAAACGAAGGACTCCTTTCCAAGGCGAGACCTTGAGATACACTTTGTCTCCAACCTCGAACTCTAAGGGTCTACGACGCTTGTCAGCATAAGATTTCTGCCTATCTTATGCAGTCTTAATCTGTTGTTGTATTACCTTAATCTTTTCTGTAGTTTGCTGTACAAGATCAGGTCCTAACAACTGATGCTCACCAGTCTCATACCAACACAAGGGTGATCTACAACGTCTACCATACAAGGCTTCATAAGGTGCCATATCAATACTATGCTGATAGCTATTGTTATAGGCAAACTCTATCAAGCTTAGGTGTAGATCCCAACTTCCAGTAAACTAGAAAACACATGTTCTCAACAGGTCTTCCAAGGTCTGTATGGTCCTTTCCGACTGTCCATCAGTCTATGGATGAAAGGTCATACTAAACCTTAACTGGGTGCCTAAAGCATTATGAAGTCGTTCCCAAAAACGACTTGTAAACTGGGGACCTCTGTCAGAAACTATAGTGACAGGAACTCCGTGCAAACGCACTATCTCTTGAACATACAACTGTGATAACCTTTCAGCAGAATAGGTTGTTTTGACAGGTAAGAAATGTGATGTCTTAGTCAACCTATCTACAACTACCCAAATGGAATCATGTCCTTTGCTTGTCCTGGGTAGGCCAACAACAAAGTCCATGGTCACATGGTCCCACTTCCACTGTGGTATGGGTAAAGGTTGCATTGTTCCTGCAGGCTTCTGGTGTTCAGCTTTAACTTGCTGACACACAGGACACCTTAGAACAAATTCGGCAACGTCCTTCTTCATTCCAGGCCACCAATATAGATCTTTTAAATTACAATACATCTTGGTGCTCCCTGGATGCATAGCGTACATTGAAGAATGAGCTTCTTCCAGGACTAACTTCCTCAAGTTATCCACATCTGGCACTATCATCCTCCCATGATAACATGCTACATGATCATCTGAATCATGGAAACTATCTCACTTCTCATTTCCATACTCTGATCTAATCTACTGAACTACAGCATCAACATGTTGTGCCTCCTTAATCTGCTCTCTTAGGGTAGGTTTAATATGCATCTCAACCATCAACCCAGCTAACAATGACACCTTCAACTGTACATTGTCTTGCCTTAAAGAGATAAGCATATCTCTCTTAGAGCATACTAAAGAGTTTAGTTGTGCTCTATCCATGGTTGATGTTGCTGATTTCCTACTCAAGGCATCTGCAACAACATTGGCCTTCCCTGGATGGTAATCAATTGTACAATCGTAGTCCTTGATTAACTCCATCCAGCGACGTTGCCTCATGTTAAGCTCATGCTGAGAGAAGATATACTTAAGGTTCTTGTGATCTGTGAAAATCTGGAATGTCTCTCCGTAGAGATAATGCCTCCAGATTTTCAATGCATGAACCACGGTAGCTAACTCTAGATCGTGTGTTGGATAATTCTCCTCGTGCTTCTTAAGCTGTCGGGAAGCAAAAGAAATCACTTGTTTATCCTGCATCAACACACATCCAAGTCCATTCTTGGAGGCATCACAGAAGACTACATATCCTTTTCCTTGCTCAGGTAGCACAAGCACAGGTGCACATGTCAACCTCTCCTTCAACAACTGAAAGGACTATTGACACTTATCACTCCAAGAAAAAGGAGCATCTTTCCGGGTTAACTTGGTCAAAGGTAAGGCTATAGAGCTAAAGTTTTTAATAAACCTTCGATAGTAACCAGCTAACACCAAGAAGCTTCGAATCTCCGTCGGTGTCTTCGGCTGTTCCCATTGTAGAACAGATTCTGCCTTTACAGGGTCAACACGAATTCCCGAGGTACATATCACATGTCCAAGAAAAGATACCTCCGGCAGCCAGAACTCACCCTTGCTAAACTTAGCATACAGCTTATGTTCTCTTAGCAAGGTCAAAGCTTGGCGAAGATGCTGCTCATGTTGTTGAGCATCCTTACTATAGATCAGAATGTCATCTATGAAGACGACAACACACTGATCAAGGAAGGGTCGAAAAACTCTATTCATGAGTTCCATAAATGCAGCTGGTGCATTGGTTAGTCCAAACGACATAACCGTGAACTCATAGTGACCATATCTTGTCCTAAAAGCAGACTTGGATATGTCACTATCCTTAATGCGGAGTTGATGATATCCAGATCTCAAATATATCTTTGAGAAGACTGTTTCACCACGCAACTGGTCAAAAAGATCATCAATCCTCGGCAAAGGGTACTTGTTCTTTATTGTTACAATATTAAGTTGTCTGTAGTCAATGCACAACCGCATTGACCCATCTTTCTTTTTAACAAACAAGACCGGAGCACCCCAAGGTGAAGTGCTCGGTCGGATAAAACCCTTCTCAAGTAACTCTTGAAGCTGTTTCTTGAGTTCTGCCATCTCGGCAGGCGCCATCCTATATGGTGTCTGGGCTATGGGTTTCGTATCTGGGACCAAATTGATCTCAAAATCAATCTCCCGAGGTGGTGGTATACCAAGAAGTTCTTCAAGAAACACATCCTCAAATTCCCTGACTATGGGAACTTCAGCAGGATTGGAACTTTCCTTGGTAACATCTACCACATGGGCCAAGAATGCATAACATCCTTGCCTCAACAGCTTATCAGCAACCATAGCTGATACAAGACAGGTGGGCAGAATCTTTCTTTCACCTTGAAAGATCCATGTGTTGCCTTCATCAGCAAACACAGCCAACTTGGATTCACAATCCAAGACAACTCTATACCTTTCTAAGGTATCCATCCCGAGGATTATATCAAATCCTTGCATATCAAGTGGTATAAGGTCCACTTGAATGCGATGATCAGAAAAGAAGAGAATGCAGGGAGAACATACCTCCTGCAAAACGGCAGACCCACTCAATGGAGTCTCCAACAACAAACTATCTGCCCTATGACTAACCGTCATATTGCAGTTACGAATCACTCTCCGAGTGATAAAAGAGTGCGTAGCACCCGGGTCAATCAGAACAGATACAATATAGGATGTAGACTTATCAGAATATAAAAGTTCCATCTGACCTGCCACTACCCGTGGATTGACCACTGCTTCAGGTGGGTTCATAGCATAAAACCTCGCTATCGCCTGGGGTTGAGGTGGTGTTGATGATCCAGCTTGAGACGCTTGCCCGCGTCCTCGAGCTGCTCCTTGATGTTGTCTTCTCTGTGATCCCTGTTGACTCTGTCTCTGAGGTTGTGTCATACTGACAGGTTTAGATCGGCAGTCCTTCATCAAGTGTCCCACCTTCCCACAGTTGTAGCAACATCTTTCCAGTTGTTGTGGTCTTGGTGGTCCGGTAACTGACATTGATGCAGAACTGTGAGTCTCTTGTTGAGGTAGGCTTCGTCCCCTGCCTCTACTTGGTGACCACTGAGTTTGGGAACTTGATCTGGGTGGTGGAGGGTTAGGTGCAGAGAATCTCAGTTTCTTGGAATCCCTAGATGAAGAACCCTGGAACTATGGATATCTTTTCTGGGTTTGCCTCTTCTCAACCACAGATCTCTCTATCCTTCAGACTGACTCAACAAAGGTAGAGAATCTCTCTCGGTTTTCTATGGCAGACACAGGGGTTGATATATCAGCATTCAAACCCTTCTCGAATCTCCTGATTCTTTCCTCTTCTGTGGCAGCCATGTGCGGACAGAACCGCAGCAACTCCATGAACTTAGCTTCATACTCGCTAATGTTCATCATGCCCTGCCTCAATCTCTCAAACTGAGAGATCTTCTCATCTAGGAAGGTCTTTGGAAAATATCTATTGATAAATTCCCAACGAAACTCTTCCCACGAGAACTCTATCCCAGGTCTCTTCTGCTCTTCCATGTTCCACCAGTGACCAACACTGCCTTTGAGAAGATAGACAGCATGTCTAACCTTCTCAGCCTCCGGGATATTAAGAATCCTGAAAGCCTTCTCCAACTCTGTTAACCACAGATCAGCATCTGCGGGGTCGGCAGTCCCAAAGTACTCGGTAGCTCCGACACAACGAAGTCACTCGAACGTCTTATCGATACCTTGTCCTTCAGGCTGGGCAGGTGCCCTAGGTGCAGGCATGGGCATCTTGTCAGTTATGTGTGTCATGGCAGTCATAAACTGCCCAAACATCGTCTGAACTGCTGGGTTACCCATATCAGCTGGGTCAAACTGGGGTGGTTCAGGTGCAGGTTGTTCTATTTTTAGAACCCTTGCACCGCCTCGAGGTGCACTAGCACTACTCTCTGCCACGTACTCATCATGTGGCTCTGCCATCCTTATGTATCTTCTTCTCCTGAGGAGCAGAAGATTCTATTAGATAAGGAAGAGATACTAAGGATAGACTCGACATCCTAAGTCCTATGCCTCTGTAGACTCAGCGAACCTAGAGCTCTGATACCACTTAATTGTGGGCTCTGATCTCCAAACCACGATATAAACACGATTTAAACGTAGCGGAAACGGTTCGATTAATAGCAGAAGACAAAAATCACGGAAAATTAAAACTTTTCGAGATAAGAGCTTGAATCCATAAAAACTTCTTTCATAAAAGGAGATAAAGTGTTTACATCTTTGATAATTACTTCTTGAGTAATTATATACAACATGATACAAAATCTCAAGAACTCAGAATCAAAATCTCAGACCAAAAGACTCCAAGACCTGAGAGTACAGAGGACACATAGGACTGACTATAACTACACCACATGGCAGGCTAAATCTCCACCTGAGATTTTACTGCTGCCCCTGGTGCTGCTGCTGCTGGGACTGGTCACCTGTAGACCTGTTCCTTCATCCTCGACGTCCACCTAAAAAGTTGAAGTCTACAGGGTGAGACAATTTTACATAATTGTCCCAGCGAGAGTTATAACTCTCCGCCAGAAGCTTTATTATAGCACCTCAAAGAATAACTTAAGCAGTAAAAGCTTCAAAGTATACAACATCAGATTTAATAGTAAACATGAGTTCAACAGTTATGAAACATGAAGACATTTTCACTATACAGTGTAACATCAATCAATCAACTCGTAGTTATCTCTAACAGGTATGCTATGCTGTGGATTATGTTTTTTTTAAAACATTACTTTTATGCCCTGTGGAGATGAGGTTTACCACTCATACTCCAACCAATCACTGCTAAGTGCCTTGGTATCATACTAGGTAATCGAAAGAGTCGGATTCTAATGACCTTCACCTTCCTCAGTCAGTAAGAGGATTACTTGTAGGACATCTCGTGCCTCTACTATAATAGCTTACCAGGGTAATCTGGTCATTCGCTATTTTAGAGTTACAGTGGCGTTCTGTACTCTCTTCGTCATCAGGAGATTTCATGTTTATCTTCCACTGATATGGATATCTATGCTTTCTTCATCATCAGGAGGTTTCATGTTTACCATCCACTGATACGGTATGGGATTGTAGTGAAGGATTGATGGATTACACATCTACATCAAACACCTACACTAGGATGTAAGGTTCTACACATCCATATACCCCACATACTCAAAAGTATGTGATCCAGGAGTTCCCTTAGGAAAACCTGTTTCACCATCATTTGATCTCTGACAATGATGGATCTATGATCAGGGCTCTACATTACACTTGATTAGTTAGGTACATTCAGTATTCTTTTAACATCATACATTGTTCTTCAAACAATAACATTAGCATAACAGCTATGAAATGAGAATACTAAATGTAACAAGCCTAACTCTCATCAATCATCATTTCTCAATACATTCATCACAAGTCATCTCTAAAGCATGACCTTGATGGTATTTATGGCTCTCACAGCCCATTTAATTCATAGGTTGCCATTGACAAGGCATCAAGATATTTTACTATTCATAAAGCTAACAACATGCTTTCAATGAATATAGCATCATCATCCATACCTGGATATGATCATCTTCATATCAAAACCTGCAAGGTTAATTCAACTGATAAAAGCAATTCAAATCAAGAATTATACTTTCCACTCTTGCCATAAGAGCTAAGTTCCTTGATTCTCATCAATTAGGGTTTACTATTCACATTACATGCCATCACCCTAGAATTAGGGTTTATTATTCACATTACGATAAAAATGAACTCATAACATCATCATGTATGAGGAGTATCATCAATGATGCTCTCAGATAAGATTAAGATTCATCAATTATCATAAATAGGGTTTTCATGATGTCACATAGGTGGATCATACCCTAATCATGTACATTCATATATATTGAAGGTATTTTACTTGGATTTCAACCATAATTGGGATTTTCTCTCTCCTCTTGCTCATAGGTGATGATTACATCCCTCTAGATTGGGTTAGGTCTAATCAACATTGATAAGCCTAGCCAAGTCATCACCATTGTAACCATTGGGGTTTGTATGATAAAAAGGGGTTACCTACTTGAATCCATAAAGGGTATTTTGGTAAAGTTCACCATTGATCATAACATGGGTTAATATACTAACCACTTGACCCTTAATGTCCCTAGGTATCATTAGGGTTTAGGTTGAACAACCATCAAACCATCTAAGCCTTCAAGGCATTAGGCAGACTTATCCTTAAAAGTCCCCAATAGGTTTCACACCTTCAACCTTCAAACGATCCTGAGATCGTTTAAGGTTGTAGACCGTTTAGCTTTGGTTGACTTCAAGACCGCATGACACTCAAGACCGTTTACCCTTAAACGATCTTGAGGTCGTTTGCCCAAGATGGGGTGAAGATCGTTTAGTCATAGTTTGACTTCTGAAGTCGTTTGAGCTCATTCGGACCTGAAGTCGTTTGAGCACATTCGGTCCTGAAGTCATATGAACTCATTCGGTCCTGAAGTCGTATGAACTCATTCGGTCCTGAAGTTGTATGAACTCATTCGGTCCTGAAGTCGTATGAACTCATTCGGTCCTAAAGTCGTATGAACTCATTCGGTCCTGAAGTCGTATGAACTCATTCGGTCTTGAAGTCGTATGGTCCTAAAAGCTCAAGATCGCATGGACCTCCAAGGTGATTCAAAGGGTAAACTCGATTAGGGTTTCCTATGTTGAAGCCTTCAATTGTTCTCAAGATTGCTAACCACTTATCAATTGAGACAATTAGGGTTAGCCTTAACCAATTGGTCACTCAATTGATCCTCAATTGATATCCAATTAGGGTTGGAGTTGGTTCAATTAAGGTCTATAAACATTCAACCATCAACACTCAACAATGTGAATCAAATCGAAGTTGATCCCATCAATTGACCTCCAATCGGGCTCAAACTTGGCCCAAACGGTCTTGGGATCATTTGGATAACCTCCAAACGGTCTTGAGACCGTTTTCCCAAGAATTTATCAAAAGCTAAGTTGATTTGATAGGGGTTGAACCTTAATTAAGTCACAAATCAGCAATTTGATTATTTCAATAATCCACTGTAATTGGGCCCTCAATTGATCAAATTACCTTAACCCTAGACCTCCAAACGGTCTTGGGTTGACACCAAACGGTCTTGAGACCGTTTGGATGAGTTCCAAACGATCTTGAGACCGTTTGCCCATCCATCCTTTGGACTCTAGTGAAAATTCATCAAGGTTTGATCTATTGAGTTGATCATCACATCAATACTTAATTGCAATATGATTTGGTACCTTTGGACCTTCAATTGGTCAACTATACTTGACCCCAGACCTCTAAACGGTCTTGGGTGATCCCCAAACGGTCTTGAGACCGTTTGGATGATTCCCCAAACGGTCTTGAGACCGTTTGGGCTAATCAACCCAAAATCACTAATTAACTCATTGGAATTTCAGCACTGATTTCAATTAGGATTTGCCCTATTAATCAACCTTCAACTCATAACTCGTTTGGAATTAATCCATCAAATTTGGTGAGTCATTAATCAACATCATTATGAACAGTAATCCCAAACGGTCAACGCTTGGTCAACCATCTTAAACGGTCTTGAGACCGTTTGCCCAAAAAGGGCAAATTAAATAGATTGAAAATCAGAACTTAATTCAATTGGATTTGCTAATTGATTTGCTTATATCTCACGATTCCTTTGGATTTAACCCCTCAAATTTTGTGGGTGATTAACATACATAATTATAAATAATATTCCCATACGGTCGTCACTTGGTCAACGCGACAAAACGGTCTTGAAGGCCGTTTTCCTTCATACGACCCTGAAACCGTTTGCCCACCAAATGGTTGTGTAAACCGTATGGGCAATTGGTGGAGGTCGTTTGGTAAAGTGGAAATCCGTGGATAAGCATAGGAATTAACGACCTTATCTTCTACCTCAAGAACAGTAGCAGTTCTTCACGATTTTGCTTGCAAGGATGCAAGGGAAGATAGGGAAGAAGAAGAACTAGCAACTGTATGCATAGAAAAAGATGTATAATCAAAGCATAAGGTTTAGAGTTATAAAACCCGCCTAAAGGTTGTTCCTTGAGCTCCAAGCTTCCAAGCTTCAGGTCTTTAATGGAGTCTTTGAGCTCCACAGGTCGGCCAAGGTGAATTCTCCAAGGAAAAGTTGGAAAGGAATGGCTAGAAAGATAAAGCTAGGTGAGCTAGCCATGAATTCAACCTTGAAATCGAGTTTCCTCCATGAATTCAAGCAAAAGGGATGATCCAAACTTACCTTGAACTCCCTGGTCATTCTCCTATGCTCCAGAGCTCTGCCTTAGTCGGTTTGAGCAAGGGGGGTAAGTGAGGGAATGAAAGAAACGTTCCTTTGCTTGCAAAGGAAGTGGTATATATATTGGGTGAAATTTCTCCATAAAGCTTCTACTTTATCCCATTCCTCATCTAAGTCCTTCCTTTCTTCTTTGCTCGTCCCTACCCCTTATTTCTAAGGACAAACTCCTTATAAGGTCAAGAATTGAAGGCAAAGAAGATCAACCCATTACTAAAGTATACATATAAAAGAGCTATTATACTTATTCCTTGATTATTTAATCACAAAGGTGTTCTTTATTATATGATTATTCAAATGAAGTGCCCTCTTCATCATTTCTACTTTAAATGATGACAAAAGTTATAAAAGATATTTTATAAGATGAAATTTACAAGTTGCACTCCAAATTTTGGGTAAATTGCATTTTACCCCAAAACCAGGGTTTCAAGCACAGGGATTGCTTCCACAGCTGCACCTTGGTGCTCAAGCTTGGGAAATCCTTCAAACTTTACCATAATCATTCTTATGATGTCTCAACATCATAGGAACATCTCAACATGTGCAAATTGCAAGTTAATCCCTTAACTGGGTAATTTTCACATAGATCCCTGTATTATAAAACAATGCTACAACTTTATATATAAAGGAGCAAAATTGAAATATATGTTTCTGAGGAACTTAATTACATGCCCAAAGTTAATCACAAGGATTTAATTACATATTTAGGCAAAACACCTAGGGTTAGTTCATAACCAGGTCAGGGATGTTACATGAGACTTCATTGTTGTCTCTACTGCTGATGTTGTCCTTCACCTACTGAAGGATTCCTGTCTCCTCATCCGCGTCCACCTAAAAATGTGGTTCCCACGGGGGTGAGACAATTGTAAATTGCCCCAGTAAGAGATATAACTCTCCGCCAGTAATATTATTATTGCATCTTAAGAAGATAAATATGAATAGAGGAATCATATTTATTTGACAGCAGATATTTTAATGTCTAACAGATTAGAACATTATTCTATATCAGAAGCAATGCAATTATAACTTGATAGAATCAACATGTCACTTATCCTTTAATGAGTATGAAGAACATGTATAACATCTATTCAAACTACAGAATCATTACCACTACATTAATTCTCTTCAGTCTTAGATCATATATCTAAAGCCTGGAATTATCATTGTGGAGTCATGGCCCATAGTCATACTCTTTTTACAAGGTGTTGGGATCTTAATCCCTCAATTCACCACTGGGAATTTCTCATCTTTTCACAATTTCAATACCATAACCATGTGATTCTGGGTATTTAAACCCTTAGCTCATCACCTGAGCATTGTTACCACATTCTCAAGTAACTAACACCTTTAGGTCATCTGACCAAGATAAGTATGATACTTGTTACACAAGCATCCATCATGACACTTGAGGCCCATTAAACTCTCTAGCTACCTCTTACCAGACACAAGGTATATTATGGCACACAAGGCCCAATAAACAATTTCAAATTAATAACACATCATAGCTCATACCTGGCTATGCCCATCATCTCATGATACCTGCATGGTTAGCACATATGATAGCAGCACATCAATTATCTATCAACACCATGCAAAAACAATGTATTGATAATTCAAGGGTATTACCCTTAATCCTTTACTAGGATTAGGATTTCCATCACACATCTCTTGTATCATTCATCCAATTATATTGGATTTATAACACAACAAGGTATACCAGTATTTGGGGTGTTGGATATGATATCTATCATATCTTGATGTATCACTTCCCTCAACACCATTAACTTTCTTGAGTTCATATACTTAGCTTGTATTAGGGTATTACCCATCCTAATACATTATGCACCAGTTCATCACATTCATCATGTAAAGTAGTGATCATTAGTCACTCACTTGGAATATACAACTATTTCCAATACTATGGATTCATCCATAAGTCAGGAATTAACAAAAAGACCATGTTAGGTCCTTTTCAAAACAACTCTAAATCAAACATAGAGTACCACGGCCGTGCAACCAAGAACGTCCGTGCAAAGGGAAGCCACCACGGCCGTGCTACCTTGCACGGTCGTGCAAAGTGAATCCACCACGGCCGTGCTACCTTGCACAGTCGTGCAAAGGGAAGATACCACGGCCGTGCTACCTTACACGGTCGTGCTATAGGAGTTCACCTCTTGAATCATATTCACGTATGACTTCTATTCTTTTATTAGGGATTAGGGTTTCACATACCATCTCCCTTCTTTAGAAAAGGGATTACATATAGCATCACCCTTCATTAGGGTTTCATATCACGTTGCCCATATTCAAGATTTGCTAATCATTCCCAATCAGGGTTTCTCATGAAATCACCCTCAATTAGGGTTTCATATGGATACACCCTCAACTAGGGTTTCATATGGATACACCCTCAACTAGGATTTGAGTTCAATAACCCTGTCAATTAGGGTTTATGTTCATGTTTAGGGTTTCATGATCTCTTTACATAAGGATCATAACCCTCAACCACCACATGAATCATATTCATGTATGAATTCATGCTATCTATTTCTCAACTTGATTAGGTCATATCAACCCTTCAGTCGAGTACATACAACTATGATTAACATAGTGTATCAAGTCATTGATCCTATAAGCAATTAGGGATTCATCCCTTAATTGGCACTAATCTCTTAGGTACTATTAGGGTTTCAACCTTTGTACCTTCATTGATTATCATTACTAATGATCATTGGATCAATGGATCATTCATCATCTTAAATCTCAAGAGATTCAATCACATTGGACCTCCATTACATAAGATACCCAATTGAATTAGGATTTTCAATGTTGATTCCTTCAATCATTGAATTCATGGAACCAATCATCAATTGGACCTATCCTCATACTTCAATTGAGTTTAATAGGTCAACCTTCAACTAATTTGACCCTCAATTGGTCATCAATTAGGGTTTGATTCAATTGAATAAGGGTTTGGAATCGATGATTCAACAACACTAATCAATGTAAGATTAGTTACTTTGAAACCATTGAGCCATCATCCAAATTGGGTATGACCTGACCCCAAACGGTCTTGAGGTCGTTTGGATGACCTCCAAACAGTCTTGAGACCGTTTTCCCATCATATCATCAAAATCCAAGTCAACCAATCAAAGTTTGGATCATTGGGATGATCACCAAATCAGCATTTGATTGCAAATCAACTTGGTACCTTTAGACCTTCAAACACCTAACCATACTCAACCCTAGACCTCCAAACGGTCTTGGGTGACCACCAAACGGTTTTGAAACCGTTTGGATGATCCCCAAATAGTTTTGAAACCGTTTGGCTCATCCAACCTTTGGATTCTAGTGAAATTTCATCAAGGATTGGTCTATCGAGTTGATCAACAAATCAGCACTTAATTGCAATATGATTTGGTACCTTTTGACCTTCAATTGGTCAACTATACTTAACCCCAGACCTCCAAACGGTCTTGGGTGATCCCCAAACGGTCTTTAAACCGTTTGGGTGATCCCCAAACGGTTTTGAAACCGTTTGGGCTAATCAACCCAAAATCTCAAATCAACTCATTGAAATTTCAGCACTAATTTCAATTAGGGTTTTCCCAATTGATTAGCCTTCAACTCATGATTCATTGGGAATTAACCCCTAAAATTTGGTGAGTCATTAACCAACATAATTAGGAACAGTAATATAAAACGGTCAACCCTTTGTCAACGCACTCAAACGGTTTTGAAACCGTTTGCCCAAAAAGGTCAAGTTAATCAGGTTGAAAATCAGCACTTAATCCAATTAGGTTTACCTAATTGATTTGCCTTCAAATCAAAATTCCTTGGGATTTAACCCATAAAATTTGGTGAGTCATTAACAAATATCATTAGGAACAATAATACCAAACTTTCAACCCTTGGTCAACGCACTCAAACGGTTTTGAAACCGTTTGCCCAAAAAGGTCAAGTTAATCAGGTTGAAAATCAGCACTTAATCCAATTAGGTTTACCTAATTGATTTGCCTTCAACTCACGATTCCTTGGGAGTTAACCCATAAAATTTGGTGAGTCATTAAAAAACATCATTAGGAACAATAATACCAAATGGTCGACGCACTCAAATGGTTTTGAAACCGTTTTCCAAAAAAGGTCAAGTTAATCAGGTTGAAAATCAGCACTTAATCCAATTAGGTTTACCTAATTGATTTGCCTTCAACTCACGATTCCTTTAGATTTAATCCCTAAAATGTGGAGGGTTATCAACCAACATAATTATGAACAGTAATACCAAACGGTCAACCCTTGGTCAACCATCTCAAACGGTTTTGAAACCGTTTGCTCCCAAACAGTTTGCAAACCGTTTGGTCCAACCAAACTTTGAAACCGTTTGCCCAAGATATTTGGGGAGGTGTGTGCTTATGATGATGTCATCATCATCAAGCTCCAAAATCACGAAATCTACTGTGATTTCCATGGAAATTGCATTAATCAACCAAAGTTAATTTCGGAAATGTAGAAATGTTCACCAATTGATAAAGAATTGATTGCAATAATAAGATTAAGGGTTCAAGTTATAAAACCCACCTCCAATTGAGCTCCAAAGCTCCAAGATCACGCCATCAGTGGTGGATGAAGCTTTTTCAACTCCCCTTAGGCTCGTCCTCAAGCTTTTGGATGAAAAAGTTGGCTAGGGTTGAAGAGGAGATCGAAATAAGAAGAAATCAATGATTTATTTTCGATTTCCACCATGGAATCAAGGAGAACGAAGGTCAAGGCTTACCAACAGGTTGGGGGTCGTCCTCCTGCTCCTCCCTAGCTCCTTGGTCGGTTTTGCAAGCAAGGGGAAGAAAGAAATCCGAAAAAGCCTTTGTTTGGGCTTGGAAATGGCACTTTTATAAGGAAATTGATGAGAGAGAAAAGGCCTTATTAAAATGCATTTCATCCCAAAAATAGTACCACCTCTTCCTCCTTGGTTTGCTTGCATACAAAGGCAACTCAAATCCACCGAACTCCCTTCCATTATCCATGGATTAAGGGAAAATAAAATAAGCACCTTAATCCATTATAATACTAATATATCTTTTTGAGTGGGAATTCTTTAACTTATAATAAGGTGAGTGGAATTTCACCTCCTTAGGATATTTTCGTTCCTTATCTTGGAAAAAGAACGTCCATACTTATTCAAAATCAACCAATAACATTTTGGTTGAAGGCCCTTTAATTAATACATTCATTTTTTTGCCCTAAATTGAATTAGGGTTTCATTTAAGATTAAATCTTGATTATTTTAATATCAAGATTCTCTCTCCTCCAACTTAATTCAAATGAGATTCCCCTCTCATTTTCTTTGCTCTAAATGATGCCAAGAAACATTAAGGACCTTATTGAAGTGGTAATTTGCATATTGAACCCTAGGTTTTGGGTAAATTACACATTACACCAAAACTAGGTTTTAATGCACAAGGATTGCTTTACAAGCTTAATCTTGGTGCTCAAGCTTGTGAGAACCATTCCGCTACATCATATTCATTCTTATGATGTCTCAACATAAGAGGAACATCTTATCATGCATCATTTGCAAATTAACCCCTCAATCTGGGTAATTTGCACTTTAGTCCAAAATAAGCAAACATTGCTTCTACATTGTTCAAACAGGACCAAAATTGAAACATAAGTTTCTCATCAGCTCTAATTACTCTTCCCAAGATAAGATTAAGAATCTACTCAAACTTATTAAGCAAAAAATCTAGGGTTAATTCATAACCCAGGTCAGGGATGTTACAACATCCATGTATTGGATTGTACCAATCTTGTGAGTTCATAGAGGCATTGAGCTATGCCAACCCTGTGAGATCATTTTGAGAGTACAGCCAAGCATTGGATTATACCAACCATGGGAGCTCACAACCATGTATTGGATTGTACCAATCCTATGAGTTCAGTCAGGCATTGGGCTATGCCAACTCTGTGAGATCATTTTGAGAGTACAACTAGGCATTGGATTATACCAACCCTGTGAGATCATGGACATATTGCTAAGGATTCCATAAGAGTTGGAATACCTTTATGTTTCTCTTTCACTTTCATCATGGGATATCAATCCCTTAAACTCATCATTAAACACCACATCACCTTTGCTAGGCATTATCCCTTAATTGAACCATCATACACATTCACATCCTTTTTGTGATACAAGTATTCCTCATATCTCATTTTAACATATTCAAAGCACTATAGCCCTTATTTGTCTATGACCATAATGTATGTATGACCAATATTTCATTATTATCTTTGTAATCATTTATTATTATTACTATGTTACGGGGTTCCTGTTTTCCTGGTTTATTTTAAACATTACCATCTCTTACATCAATCTCTAGATCAATATCTTGTCACCTCTCACTAGGCAACAACTAATCACATGGCTCACAAGGCCATTAAACATCTTGTCACCTCTCACTAGGCAATAACTATTCACATGGCTCACAAGGCCATTAAACATCTAGTCACCTCTCACTAGGCAACAACTATTGACATGGCTTACAAGGCCATTAAACACCTTGTCACCTCTCACTAGGCAACAACTATCTCTAGGTCATAAGACCTATATAAACATTATACTTGTTGTACAAGTATTTCACATATCTCACAAGGCTTATGCAATAAGAGAAATACAACCTTCCCATTATTAGGGTTAGGGTTTCCCTTTATAGCCGAATAGAGTTTCAAGTTCATATTATCAATCCACCTAATTCATTGCTCCACACATCTAGGAGCATACATTGATATCATAAGTATTCAATCATACTTATTTATTCTCACCATTTATCATTAAATGATTATCAATGCAAAGTATGAGTTTCTCTCTCATCCTTACTTGGATATTGATTACATCATACTTTATTAATTTGGCTTAACCCTTTCTCAAAGGTATGTTAGCCTACACGTATCAAAGTGCATTAAACTCTGTATGTCTTAATGTATCATTTGACAAAACACACTACATGTGTCACTCAATCAAGTATATTGA
Source organism: Alisma plantago-aquatica (assembly GCA_963693085.1). NCBI lineage: Eukaryota > Viridiplantae > Streptophyta > Magnoliopsida > Alismatales > Alismataceae > Alisma > Alisma plantago-aquatica. The sequence goes on from OY856412.1 coordinate 198,121,742, forward strand.
ATTGAGGTGCTTCCACCCTATCGGGCAAAGAGGTGTGTGCTTGCTTCCATATCGGGTAAAGAGGTGTGTGTGTGCTTCACACCATATCGGACAAAGAGGTGTGTGTATGCTTCACACCATATTGGGCAAAGAGGTGTGTATGTGCTTCACACCATATCGGGCAAAGAGGTGTGTGTGTGCTTCACACCATATTGGGCAAAGAGGTGTGTGTGTGCTTCGCACCATATCGGGCAAAGAGGTGTGTGTATTTTTCACACCATATCAGGAAAAGAGGTGTTTGTGTGCTTCACACCATATCGGGCAAAGAAGTATAAACTCATATCCATATCGTTTTAGTAGTGTAGGTGCATCACCATATCGGGTTAGAGGTGCTTGCTTATGTGCTTGAACCTGATATCACTTTATAAGGTGATACCATCATCTTCAAGCTCTAGACCTTCATTTTACTTGTTCTAGTTCATGGACAACAGTCCTAGGTTACTACTAGAGCTCATGTATTCATCAATTATGCAAGAAAATTCTATTTGAAAGTAAATCATTTAACTAAAGCAAGATTGATGATAAATAATAACATAATTGAGTTCAAGTAATATTACCCCCCCCTCAAGAGAAAATTCAAAGCTCCAAGATCCAAATCTTCACATTCCCAAGGTTTAAGGTGAGCTTCTCAAAGGTCCAAGACTTAATCTCCTCCGCCCTATGCACGATACCTCACCACTTGTGGTCGATATCCCTCACTTATGGTCGATATCCCTCACTTGGCCGATATCACTTTGCAATGGGTGAAATCACTTTGCTATGGGTGATACCAATGCTCTATGCACGATAATCCTTCACCCTTGCATGATATCAAGGCTCTATTCATGATATCTAATAGCAAGGGGGTGATATATTTCGAAAAAATGCACTTATGGGTGAAAGGAAGGGTATATATACTTGAGGTTCATGAAAAAAGTGTGTATATGAGGTGTCATCTTTTTAAGCTACTAGGTACCACTTGTCCATACATGTTTGACACGTGTCCTTTCATGCAATAATATTTATATTGACATGCAAAACACTTGAGGATAATCTATAGATGATATTTTTCCCATTAGTTATCTTGTTTGATAAGATATCTTATCTTTATCTTCATAAATTATGCAAACCAATACAACTTTTGCTAGGAGCACCTAACTCGTCATGGATCACCTCCTTGAGGTGCTTAGATCGTCATGGACAAGGCCAAGAGTTCAAAACCCGATATGGGATCCCTCTATGGCTCCTTGGCCGATAGACACTCCCATATGGACTCTACAACCCGATACAAGCTCAAATTAGGGTTTCACATTCAACCCTTTCTTGGTCTTTTCATCACTAAGAGTACTATTACTCATAAATGATTCAAACATGATGCCTCCTTCTTTATATCTCCTCTAGATGATACTAGGAGGGATTAGGGACACTTTAGAGGTGGTAATTTTCATATCAACCCTACATTTTGGGTAAATTACAACTTATACCAAAATTGGTACACAAGGCACTAACATTATTCAAACAAGTTCAAACTTGGATTTTAGGCTTTCCACAAACCACCACTTAGCATAATTCTCTTTCTTATAATGGTAAAACACTTAGGGAACGTTCAACATGTGACATATTGCAATATAACCCCTCATTTTGGGTAAATTTCTCTTTGGTCCAAAACAAAGGAACATTGCTCAAACGACATTCAATCAGGACCAAACTTGGAACATAAGTGTGTCATATGATACCAAAACACCTTAGAGGATTATATTAAATTTTTAAGAAACTTACTTAGCCAAAACAAATAGGGTTACCTCATAACCCAGATCAAGGTCATTACACTCATCCTCTGACTCTTGAAAACCGTCTCGTTTCTCACTACCATACTCTGACCTGATCTGCTAAATTACATTATCATCCTTTTGTGCCTCTTTGATCTGTTGTTTCAGAGTAGGTTTCACATGCATCTCATCTAACAATCCAACTAATATGGATACTTCTAGATGTACATTGTTTTGCCTCAAAGAGACAAACATGTCTCGTTTAAAGCATAATAATGAGTTCATTTGTGCTTTATCTATGGGTGGTGATGAAGATTTTCTACTTAGTGCATCTGCCACTACATTAGCCTTTCCTAAATGATAATCAATTATATATTCGTAGTCCTTGATTAATTCCATCCAGCGACGTTGTCTCATATTCAACACAATGGTGCTATATCATTATCTCAAGCTTCAATATAGGATTGAACCTCATTCTATTGGTGACTTGGGTGGAGGAGGGTGTTTCCATTGTCTCCATCATAAATTTTTTATCCAATGAGACATGAATACCACTCTGGGATGATAGGTAATGCAACCCCTCATCATATCCATTGTAGGAGGGGAAGTAGGTCTAAGTCTAGACTGAATTCCCAAAACTCCAAGTAAAATATTTTAGTGATCTTTCCATAGAACCTATCTCATCTTGCCGAAGATGAGGCATTAAACTGTGGTGAAAAAAATACCCAGAACAAATCTTAGAGCTGCTCTGCCATGGTCAGAAATGGAGCATAGAATGATCTGATAACCTACAACTTCACCACTTTTATGTAACTTCCAAATTAGACCTAACTCTTCCCTCACCTTCAATTTCATGTTTGAATATGATGTCATGTATAATAGATAACTATGGAGTGAAACTAATACCTTGGTGACACCTGATTGACTCTAATGTAGTTCTCAACTCAATCACTAATCACCATCATTTCTGATTATGTTGGGCTAAATGCAGTTTGCCATGATCAACTTGGATAGCCCGTACTCACAATTCCAATACATGTCATTTCATAAAAATTGAAGCTATGATGGGAAAATTATATCCAATTAGAGGTCATGACCTTTAAACTTGTTTTAAATCTTTTTCTACCCTCCTTGGGTCTTGGGCCATCCATTTTGGACCCAAGAATTGGTGTCAGCCCACTCGCACCCCCTTCTTTTCCTTGCCTCGTCGCCTTGGCCTCACGCACGCATAGGGTCGTACAAGACCCAACGCCTGCCATGCTTCTGCGCCTTCTCCTCCTCCCCCCTCCCTCTTTTCACATTTCGAATGCTTGACCAGTTACGGCTAACATCAGGGTGCCTAGGGGATAAGAGAAACCAACTGGCCACCACCAAACTTAGGGTTTCAACCTCAAAACCCTAGAACATATCCCCTGCTTCCCCTCCTTCCTTCTTAAACCCCACTAACACCCTTCATTTGGGTTTTTCATCCTCCTTCTGTAGTCGAAGTGATGCCTCCCTTGCTCATCACCCACCTACCTTGTGGATCACCCTCGCGGAGCCATAGAGTTCTCCAGGGTTTCCAAACCCTAACACCACAAAATAACATTTATCCGATCTGGATCTAATCTTTTTAAGAAACTTCTTCTCACATAACCTTCACATCCCCCAATCTTCATAAAAGACACATTGGGATGCTTTCCATACTATATCTCATATGGTATCTTTTGAACCAATTTAGATGGTATGTAGTTGAGTGTAAACATTGTGGTTTCTAGAGCATGTCCCTAGAAGGAAGTTGGAAGACCAGAAAAACTCATTATTGACTGCATCATATCAAGTAATGTGTGGTTTCTTCTTTCTGATACACTGCTACATTGTGGTGTTTTAGGTGGAGTCCATTGTGATATGATACCACAGTATCATAGAGGGTCCTCAACCTCTTGGCTTAAATACTCTCCACCTCAATCAGAATGAAGTGCTTCAATACTTCTACCAAGTTGGTTTTGTACTTCATTCATGAAATCCTTGAACTTTTCAAGGGGTTTTGACTTATATTTCATCAATTACACATAACCATACCTACTAAAGTCATCGATAATGGTAATTAAGTACTGGTAACCACGTCTAACATTTATTCTAAAAGATCCATATACATCATTATGTACAAGTCCCAATAGATCACTCACTCTCTCACTATGTCTAGTTAACGGAGCCTTTGTCATCTTTCCCAAAAAATAATATTCACATGTCTCTATTTATTTGAGGTTAAAAGAGTCTATATATCCATATTTGTAGAGTCTAGAAATGCATTTGTCATTGATGTTCCCAATAGGGATTTACTATACGCCCTAAAACTCAAGTGCACACTATCATAGTAATATATGCTAAGGAGGCCCGAATATTGAACACTGGGAAATGTAAATCTAGAAACTAATACTAACTATAATGCGATCAGCTAGACCGATGAAAACTTGGTTGAATGGTTTAATTATCTAAAGTAGAAAATAAATCAAATTACTGGTTGTGGATCTCAATTGGAGTGACTTCATTATGATTATAGTTTCATCTCATTTAACACTACAATTAACACTATAATATTAATAAATATCTCTCCTAATCCTAGACTAAGAGCATGTAGAAAGAATTACCCGCTCTCACGGTATAATTCACTACCTAATCTAATACCAATCCCACTCTCGTATTGATTATGTTATTAGTTATGTGCTTTATCAAAAACTTGGGTAATCTCTTCACATTCCTAAGCCACCTTTCTCAAAGGGAGATGTAAAACATGTATTTCTATGAATTTTCAAACCATTAATTTTCTTTTTCAAAGAAATTAAAGGTAACTACCTATGATCATCAAGTATGAATAGTTCATGAAAATCTCATAGAAATAAGTCCAGAAATAAAGAGAAATTGATATATTAATGAATAAAAGTTAGCCACAATGCGTAACCGAGCTACTCCCAGATCCTAAGGAACAAGTGGTTTAGCCTCGCATGGTTTTCATTGTCAAGTACATAGGAGAGAAGAAAAATGTGGGAAACATTAGTATAACTAAGGAACCCCTAAATAAGATAGCCGAAATGATCCCCTCTCATGCACATACTGATTTTCTACATTCTGGCTGCAAATCCATCTGCTAGAAGTGCCCGAATCGTCCAGAATGTGGTCTTCTCTATTTTCACCTCTCCTTGCTCTTGGTTGCCATCCAACGGAATAGAACGAGATTGATTGGATTGGCCAAAATCCCTCTAAGTTATATAAGTGACTTAGGGGGTCATTAATTGTCAACCATTAGATTAGGCTTAATTTTCAAATCTACTTGATCTCGTCATGTCGGTATAACCAATTGCGTGTCAGTATTACCAATGCCTTCGATAAGTGCAGTCGCCTGAGCAACTGTTGGTACTATCGAGCCTGGAGTCAATAGTTTTGAGTTTCCTCAATTAAATTTGAATCCATCACTATTGTAAGAATATGTACTTTAGGTTCTTATGGTCTGTGAAAATTTGACATGTTTCTCCATAGAGATAATGTCTCCAGATCTTCAATGCGTGAACTATTGCAGCTAACTCTAGATCATGCGTTGGATAATTCTCCTTGTGTTTCTTAAGTTGTCAGGAAGCAAAAGAAACTATATGATCACTCTGCATCAACACACATCCTAGACCATTCTTAGAGGCGTCACAGAAAACAATATATCCCATTCCCTGCTCAGGTAATGCTAACACATGTGCACTGCTCAACCTTTCTTTCAACATCTGGAAAGAATGCTGACACTTGTCATTCCAGACAAAAGGAACTTCCTTCCTGGTCATCTTGGTTAGGGGTAAGGCTATAGAACTAAAATCTTTAATAAACATCCTATAATAACCTACCAGGCCTAAGAAATTGTGAATCTCAGTCGGTGTCTTGGGTTGTTCCCATTCTAAAACAGATTCCACTTTCTGTGGATCAACACGAATACCTGAAGCAGATATAACGTGCCCAAAAAAAGACACTTCTGACAACCAAAGCTCGCACTTGTTAAACTTAGCATATAGCTTGTGTTGTATCAACAATGTCAAGGCTTGACAAAGGTGTCGTTCATGTTGTTGACCATCTCTACTGTATATCAGGATGTCGTCTATAAAGACCACTACAAACTAATCAAGGAATGGCCGGAAGATTCTATTCATCAACTCCATGAACGCAGCTAGTGCATTAGTTAGTCCAAATGACATAACTACAAACTCATAATGACCATACCTTGTCCTAAAGGCTGACTTAGGTATGGCACTCTCCTTGATACATAACTGATGATATCCTAACCGTAGATCTATCTTTGAGAATAATGTTGTACCACGCAACTGGTCAAACAGATCATCTATCCTTGGAAGAGGATATTTGTTCTTAATAGTCACCTTGTTAAGCTATCTATAGTCTATGCATAATCTCATAGACCCATCCTTATTTTTAACAAAAATAACTGGATCACCCCATGGGGAAGTACTCAGTCGAATCAAACCTTTCTCAAGCAACTCATGTAACTATTTTTGAAGTTCTGCCATCTCAACTGGTGCCATCCTATAAGGTGTTTGATTTATAGGTTGCGTACCCGGAATTAGATTAATCTCAAAATCAATCTCTCAAGGTGGAGGAATGTATGGAAACTCTTTAGGAAACACATCCTCGAATTCCCTGACAATAGGAACTTCAGCAAGACTAGGACTCTTTGCTCTGGTATCTACCACATGTGCTAAGAATGCTTCACATCCTTGTCGCATCCGTTTCTCAGCTACCATTGTTGATACTAGATAGGTTGGAAGAATCTTTCTATCCCTCTGAAAAACCCATGTCTCACCACTATCTGTGAACATAGCTTGCTTGGAACCATAATCCAAGATAGCCTTATACTTTTTTAGGGTGTCCATCCCAAGAATTATATCAAACTCATGCATCTCAAGTGGTATAAGATCCACATGAATGTTGTGTTCTGAAAAGGAAAGAACACAGGGAGTACATACCTCCCGCAACACCGCAGATCCGACTAAAGGAGTTTCTGATAACAGATCATCTACTCTATGACTGATAGTCATATTGCAGTCATGAATCACTTCTTGAGTGATAAAGGAATGTGTAGCACCCAGATCAATCAAAATAGATACGAAGTAGGATGAATACATATCAGAATAAAATAATTCCATCTGACTTATCACGACTCGTTGGTTGACCACTGCCTCCAATTGATTCATAGCATAGAATCTCACCACTACTGGTTATCGACTACGCTCTCTGTTGTTGGGTGTCGATGAACCAATTTGGGATGCTTGTCCACGTCCTCGTGTGCCACTACTAAACTATTGCCTCTGAGAGCCTTGTTGACTCTGCCTCGGTGGTTGGGTTACTTCCCTGTCTCTATCTGGGTAATCCTTCATCAGATGTCCTAGCTGCCCACACTTATAACAGCTTTTGTCTTCCCATCGCGACCTAGATGGTCATGTTACTGACATCGATGTTGAACTATGGGCTCCACTTGGCAGAAAACTATGGTCTCTACCCTTGTTGGATGTCCACTATGTTGACTCAAGGTCAATTAGGTCAATGTTGACTCACGTCTAAATTGACTAAACCCGTGTTTTGATGATGACTAACCATTCCACATATTGGTGTCTAATGCTTCTACTTGAGTAATTTCAGATTAGGTATAGACACACTCCAATTGCCCTATCTTGCGCATCTCAAATTGGAGAAAAGACAAGTCAAAGTCATACAAGTGCACACTTTTGTAATATGATGTATATCCATTAGAATCATGTTGTAAATCACTTGTAATGATTGTATGACTTGTAATTAAGCTTAAAAAAATGTCAGGAGCACTTAGAACGATTTTTAGAGCACTTTTATTGCAACTTCAAAAATCAATTACAGGCACTTGGTCGGTCCAGTTTCACACCCTGAAACTCGACCGATCAAACCTTGATCGATTTTCTGAAGATTGCATCGGTCGAGTTTTGCACTCACAGAACTCGACCGATTGGGTAGTAGGCCAGTTCCAGTTGGAATGGTCGGTCGAGTTTCCTCAGAACAAACTCGACCGATCATTTCAATATCGGGTTGCCTGCTACTTGATCGGTTGAGTTACACATATAGAAACTCGACCGAATGCACTGTACGGAAAAATGCTGAAAAGTGTTTCTAGCCGTTGTGGAGTTGCAACAAGTGAAAATATATTTGTTGCAAGCCACAAAACGGCTAGTTTTCGTTCACAAGTGTTCCCAAAGGCTAAGAGGCATCCCCAGCTATAAATAGGACCCCTTGGGCTTCATTCCAAGGTTGAGCATTCACTATGAAGGTTCCTATTCTATAGTTGAGTGATCCTACAGCCTCCTCTCTCTCTCTAAGCTTAATCACTTGCTACATCCATTAGAGTGAGTAGGAAATCTGTAAGAGAGATAGTCTTATATGTATATCTTGTGAGGCTCTCACTTCCACCACCTCCTATCTCTTCTTTCAACCATGAAGATGAAGGTTCTCTCTCTTGTCCAAGAGAGGTGAAGAAGAACAAGGGAAGGAGTCCCTTGGTGAAGATCAAGGCTGAAGACTTGGAGCTAGAGTGGGTAAGCCCTTGGAGAAGGTAGAAGACTCAAGCTCAAGTGGGTAAGTCCTTGGTGGAAAGCTTCTCCGAGTGAAGGTGAAGTCAAAGGCGGAAGATCCAAGAAGAGTGGGTAATTCCTACAAGGCCGAAGACTTGTACAAGAGTGGGTAAGTCCTTGGAGAAGGCCGAAGACTCTTGCAAAGTGGGTAAGTCCTTGGTAAGGTTGAAGACTCTTTTATATTGGATAGGTAAGTCCTTTGTTGGTCATGTATTGTATGTCTTATTAATGAATATAAGAGTGCAATTGTTTGAAGTCCTAGAGGTTGACCTCTCTAGGCAAGTGGACTGACACACTTCTAGTTTGAAGTGTGGAACCACTCTAAATAGCTTGTTTAATTGGTGCATGTTCAATCTCTCTTATCCTTGCTATGCTTTATTTAGTTGCACTCAAATTACCTATTTAGCAACCTTATCTTGTCATATATCTTGAAGGTTTAATGAATTTTGTTTAAGTGCTTTCAGCTCTATTCACCCCCCTCTAGAGCATCTAATCACCCATCTAGGATCCAACAAGTGGTATCAGAGCGGGTCTTCTCCAAGCATACTTCCACAAGTAGGAGAATATGGGTGATTATGAAGATGGGCAACCTTCAAAGAGAAAAATAGAAGGAAACAAGAGTGAAAAAGGGATCACAAAGGCTCCATCAACAAATGAAAGCACTAGTGGAAGATCTAGTGAATTTGAAGATGGAAGATGCCATTGCGCCCTCATGACAAGCTCAACTAAAGATTTAAATGAGGTAAATTCAAGTGTTGAGATTCAAACAAATGCTTATCTTAGTCAACTAAATGCTCTTAAATTTGCAAATTCTAGCTTGCTTGATAAGATTAAGTTTTTAAAATCTCAACCTTCTATGACTACTTCATACATAGAGCTTGCTACTACTATTGTTTCTCTCTCTATTGTTTCTTATGTTCTTAAATGTGTTTATGAGAGTAAAGAGCCTACTTTGCAAGGAATAGAATGTGTAGATAAAGTTTATCCTTCAAAGATTACTTGTCTTGTATATGAACTTGCTTCCTTGCATAGTAGTGTAATTTCTCTTGACCCTCATACTATCTTTTCTTATAGAGAGAAAGTTTTTGATGCTCTATCTTGTAATAAAGATTCTTATATGACTAAAGATGTTTGCTTAGAAATCTATCTTGTGCATGCTAGAGATGATATGAATCTATTGTGTTTTACCTTTACTTCTCTTATGCATGACAATCATAGTTTGAGATCTTCTTTGCAAAGATTCTTTGGTGATAAAAAGAATATTAATCAAATCCTAGACCATACTACCAAACAAATGGGTAGAGATGGCATTGGACTTGTCTGTAGCCCAAGGAACAACAAAGACAAAGGACCTTCATTTTTCAATAAAGAATCCTCCAGTTCCAAGGCTACGGGCACTTGTAATCATTGCAATGTTTTTAATCATTATTCTACTTGTTGTCCTTTTAGGAAAGCACCCAAGAGCAATAGGACTTGGGTTGCTAAACTAACCCCTCTGGACCCAAAATCATGATTGGGGACCATTTCATCTTTCTTCTTGTAGGTACTTGCAAATGGATTGAATTCAGCTATTGAATTGCAAATTGACTTCTCAATCCACATGAAAGAAGAAAGGTGAGATGTGTAGAGGGTGACAACAAGTGTAAAAGTAATGGTAAGCACAAAGGTAATGGTTTTATTGCTTATAACCATTTCTAACTTGTTTTTGTCAAGTTAGTATGCACTATACATATGGTTTTTGAGTCAAAAGTGGTATTTTGTGTTTCTCTTCACACTCTTGCTCAAAAACTATTTCTAATGCTTATATAGTGCATTACTAACTTGCTTAGACATGTTTGGATATGGTTTGTATCTTTAGCATGCCTTTAAATATGTTTTTATGAAATATATGTGCCTTTTAACAGCTGCTCTGTCGGTCGAGTTTGCCCTATTGAAACTTGACCGATAGGCACCAAGAGTGTTTCCAACAGTTGTCATCGGTCGAGTTGTCAATGCACAGAACTCGACCGATAGCACTGTGCACATAATATACATTTGGCTTATTGAGTGAGAATTTCCCTCTCAACTAGATTTTCTCAACCAATAGCCTTATTCTTTGGTACTCTCATTTGGTACCTTTATATATGCATATTGCCATGTTCTAAATTTCCTATCTTGCTTACAACTCGATCTCTCTAATTGCTCTAAATTGGTATATCTATATCTTGCAATTACTTGCTTTGAGTTGTTTTGCAGGTTTTGATGATGATCTCTTTGGATCTCTTGGTTGTGTCTAAAAATTGCTTCCGTTGTGCTCTAACTTGCTACATCTATCTAGGTGTATATCTTGTTTTGATACAACCTTGAGGTTCTTAGGGGTAATCATCTTATGGTAAGGATGCATATCTAGTGAGTTATATCCTTTCATGCTTCTAAAATTGCATATCTCTTTGTTTGGATATATCTCTACATCTAATCATAGCTTGCTTTATCTTGTTTATCTTTTGGTATCTCTTGCTATGATCTAGATCCTACTAGTAGTCCTAACTTGTGATATCATCTACTAGTAGTTCATATACATGTAGTTCTAACTCTGTTTATAATTGGCATCTTTGATCATCTATATGTTATGTTTGTATCTTGTCTTTTACATGCTCAAGATTGTTCCTTGAATTGCATATCTACTATCTTGAGTTGCTTGCATAACATTGTGATGCAGGGTTCATAGATCTACATGATATGTAGAAATTGGAGTAGTTTTGGATTTTATGCAGATTTTGCTCCAGTTTCAGTTTTTGGTGCAAGACTAGTGTTTTCATGCACAAACGACCTTCTGAGCAAGACTCATCGCTTCGCCATGAGCTCCGATGGTTTTTGGTAAAATTCCATCATCTTGAGGGTCAAAATTGTGATTTATTGTTTTTCTGCAGCACTTTATCTTGCATTTTTGGGTTGTTCAAGTATATGATTTAACTTGCTTTTCTTTCTATGCTTGGACAAGACCCTATCTGTGCTCTTCTACTCTCCTTATATATATTTGTATTATCTCCTTTCTCTTAACACGTGATGTTTCTTATTTTCTTCATAACCCCACTTTTTGAAATGACAAAGGGGGAGAAAGGTATGTCTTCTTTTAAAAAGAGGAAGAAGGCATGTCTTACATGAAGAGGAAAAGAATGTCCATGTAAAGGGGAGAAGGTAAAGGGGAGGAGACATATATGTGTAGACATATATGAGTAGAAGACATAGTTTCTATAAATGTTATGAAAGCTAACCATACAGGAGAAATAGCATCAATTGAGGGGGAGTATGAAAACTCCACACGCATCAATTGAGGGGGAGCATGTGAACTCCATTCTATTGAAACCCCTAGGTTTCTCCAAAGGTATGAATTTACTTAAATGCTTTCAATACATTTATGGAATGGTTTGTCATCTTCAAAAAGGGGGAGAATGTTGACTCAAGGTCAATTAGGTCAATGTTGACTCACGTCTAAATTGACTAAACCCGTGTTTTGATGATGACTAACCATTCCACATATTGGTGTCTAATGCTTCTACTTGAGTAATTTCAGATTAGGTATAGACACACTCCAATTGCCCTATCTTGCACATCTCAAATTGGAGAAAAGACAAGTCAAAGTCATACAAGTGCACACTTTTGTAATATGATGTATATCCATTAGAATCATGTTGTAAATCACTTGTAATGATTGTATGACTTGTAATTAAGCTTAGAAAAATGCCAGGAGCACTTAGAACGATTTTTAGAGCACTTTTAATGCAACTTCAAAAATCAATTACAGGCACTTGGTCGGTCCAGTTTCACACCCTGAAACTCGACCGATCAAACCTTGATCGATTTTCTGAAAATTGCATCGGTCGAGTTTTGCACTCACAGAACTCGACCGATTGGGTAGTAAGCCAGTTCCAGTTGGAATGGTCGGTCGAGTTTCCTCAGAACAAACTCGACCGATCATTTCAATATCGGGCTGCCTGCTACTTGATCGGTCGAGTTACACATATAGAAACTCGACCGAATGCACTGTACGGAAAAGTGCTGAAAAGTGTTTCTAGCCGTTGTGGAGTTGCAACAAGTGAAAATATATCCGTTGCAAGCCACAAAACGGCTAGTTTTCGTTCACAAGTGTTCCCAAAGGCTAAGAGGCATCCCCAGCTATAAATAGGACCCCTTGGGCTTCATTCCAAGGTTGAGCATTCACTATGAAGGTTCATATTCTATAGTTGAGTGATCCTACAGCCTCCTCTCTCTCTAAGCTTAATCACTTGCTACATCCATTAGAGTGAGTAGGAAATATGTAAGAGAGCTAGTCTTATATGTATATCTTGTGAGGCTCTCACTTCCACCACCTCCTATCTCTTCTTTCAACCATGAAGATGAAGGTTCTCTCTCTTGTCCAAGAGAGGTGAAGAAGAACAAGGGAAGGAGTCCCTTGGTGAAGATCAAGGCTGAAGACTTGGAGCTAGAGTGGGTAAGCCCTTGGAGAAGGTAGAAGACTCAAGCTCAAGTGGGTAAGTCCTTGGTGGAAAGCTTCTCCGAGTGAAGGTGAAGTCAAAGGCGGAAGATCCAAGAAGAGTGGGTAATTCCTACAAGGCCGAAGACTTGTGTAAGAGTGGGTAAGTCCTTGGAGAAGGCCGAAGACTCTTGCAAAGTGGGTAAGTCCTTGGTAAGGTTGAAGACTCTTTTGTATTGGATAGGTAAGTCCTTTGTTGGTCATGTATTGTATGTCTTATTAGTGAATATAAGAGTGCAATTGTTTGAAGTCCTAGAGGTTGACCTCTCTAGGCAAGTGGACTGACACACTTCTAGTTTGAAGTGTGGAACCACTCTAAATAGCTTGTTTAATTGGTGCATGTTCAATCTCTCTTATCCTTGCTATGCTTGATTTAGTTGCACTCAAATTACCTATTTAGCAACCTTATCTTGTCATATATCTTGAAGGTTTAATAAATTTTGTTTAAGTGCTTTCAGCTCTATTCACCCCCCCTCTAGAGCATCTAATCACCCATCTAGGATCCAACACACTACATCTGAGTACTAAACCTCTATGGTTCTATTGGTGCAGGAAACCTCAGTTTCTTAAAACTTCCAAACCTCTATCCCTGGAACTGTGCAGGTAACTTCCTATTGTTCGCCTCATGTTTCTCAACCACGGACTTCTCTATCCGCCTAACTAACTCCACAAAGGTGGCAAACCTCTCTCTATTCTCTAGAGAAGATACATGTGTGGTTAACTCAGCGTTCAAACCCTTCTCAAAATGCCGAATTCTCTCCTCATCTGTAGTAGCCATGTGTGGACAAAACCATAGAAGCTACATGAACTTAGCTTCATACTCACTAATGTTCATTGGTCCCTGCCTAATCTGACTCAAACTATGAGAATTTCTCATCTAGATAAGTCTTGGGAAAATATCTACTGATGAACTCACGTCAGAACTCTCCCTATTTGACCTCAACACTTGGTCATTTCTCTTCCTCAATGGCCCACCAGTGGCCAGCGCTTCTTTTTAAGAGGTACACAACATGCCTAACTTTCTCAGTTTCTGGAATGTTGAGGATTCTAAAGGCTTTCTCCAACTCAGTGAGCCATGAATCTACGTCTACTGGGTCAGTTGTACCAGCATATTCAATGGCTCCTACCCGACATAACCACTCAAAGGTCTTACCAGATCTATGTCCCTCATTGGAAATTGGTGCCCTAGGTGCTGGTGCTGGCATCTGGATCTGCCATATGCATCATCATGTTCATGAACTGTCCAAACAGAGCATGAAAAGCTGGGTTTTCTAACATAGCTTGTTCAAGTTAGGGATTCTCAGGTACTAGTTCCTTTCTAGCCTGATCCCTTGCACCTCCTCTTGGTGCAGCAACACTGCTTTCAGCAGCATGTTCTTCATGTGCTCTAGTCATCTTTAAGCTTTACTTCTTCTCCTATATGAGCAGAAGTCACTTTCAGATAAATTGGAGGACACTAGAACAGACTCAACATATTTAATCATATGTCTCTATAGACTCAACGAACCTTAGGCTCTGATACCAAAACTTTGTGATAACCCGACAGCAAATCAAGCTGTCACCAGTGATAAAATTGCGGAATAACCATAAGTAGCATATTGAAAAAAAAAATCACTAAAAATTAAAACCATTTTGCAAAGAGATCCATTTCCAAGAAACTTTTAAGAAGAGAACCAAAGTACCATATACATCATGGTTCATATTGTGCATACACTGTATCATCTCATCTCGAGGATAACATATAACAGTTACTTTAATAAAACTATACATAAGCAGCATAAAACCTTGAGGCATACAAGAAAAAATCTCAAATTGTTCATAAAACTGTTACATATTGACTCCAAGGACCTGAGAGTACAGAGACGACAAATAGGACTTCTATCTACAAGACATGATAGACAGTACACTCAACCTGAGATGCTATTTCTACCCCTGATGTTGTTGTCCCCCCTCTACAGTATGGTCTCTACCTCCTCGTCCGCGTCCACCAAAAAATGTTGGTGACCAACGGGGTGAGACCCATGTCCCAGCGAGAGATATAACTCTCTGCCAACAATATTATTATCACAAATAAATAGTATAAGACTGAGCAGATGATTCTTTTACATTAATAAGCATGATTTGATCAGTGTTAGCAATATCACCTTCTGAAACATTGCAACTATATATATGATAAAGCAGTAAACCGTCTATTCATTTTATAAGGAATATGAAGAACATGTATAACATCTATCTATTTAAGATGCATAAAAGAAATGTAACATCAACCAATGTTTTCCGTATTCAATCCTTAAGCAAATACGCTACACGACTGATTACATATTTACAATCACACTTATGCCCTGAGGAGATGAGGTATACCTCTCATCCTCCAACTGACCACTTTGAAATCAAAATCGGTATGATCAGTGTGAGACCACTAGCAGGACATCTCGTGCCAGCTGTAATTAGCTTACCAGGGTATACTGGTATCTTCACTATAGAGCTACATCTGCAGCATCCACTCTCTTCGAGAGATTTCAGTTATCCATCCCCGACATTCATCTTCATCGGGAGATCATACATCCATCCCAGATTATAATGAAGGAGATCTCACATCAATCCCTCATTAGGATGTAAGGATATTGGCGCCCATCGCCCCCACATATTCAAAAATATGTGCTCCAGGTAATCCCGTGGGAAAACCCGTTTCACCATTCAACAGCTCCTGACACTAATGGATCTATGGCCAGGGAACTACATGATGAGATTCCACTTGATTAATTAGGTGCATTACAGTATCCTTTAGCATCAACCAAGTTTCAAACATGAATAATATAACATATGCTACAAAGAAAGGTGTAATACATCTATCAAATACTTTTCTAATCTTTGGAACACTTATAACATTCAGGATCTCTATCCCTTATCTCATTATTGGGAATTCTCATCCCTTAGCATTATCATCATCATGATTACTAGATTTGGGTATTCAAACCCTTAGTTCATCACTGAACATTGTTACCACTTATCAGGTAACTATTACCTCTAGGTCCTCAGACCAAGGTATACATGATACTTGTTGCACAAGCATCTCTCATGGATCACAAGTCTCATTTAAATTTGTATCACATAAAACATCATAGCTCATACTTGGCTATGCTCATCATCTCATAATACATGCATGGTTAGTATTTTATGATAACAACCATATCAAATACATATCAACACCATGCAATACAAGGGTAATACCACTATTCCAATATTAGGGTTAGGGTTTCCCTTTCTTATTGGTTAGGATTTCAAAATCATATCATCACCCTTCATTAGGGTTAGGGTTTTCCATTATTAACCATTTAGAGTTTCAAGATCATATTATCAAGGATCAAACCCTGATTCATACTCTACACATATTAGGAGTATTAATGTATGCTCATTACATGATTATCACAAAAAGTATGAGTTTTTCTCTCATCCTCACTAAGATGTTGATTACTTCATACTTTATTAAGTTGGCTCAACCTTTCCTTCGAGGTACATTGGCCTACTTAATCAATATTCATTAAACTCCTTACGTCTTAATGTATGACTTGATATAAGACACTTCATGTGTCACTCCATCAAGTACATTACATTTGAGGTGCTTTCCTTCATATGGGTTTTGAGGTGCTTTCACCATATCGGGCAAAGAGGTGTGTGCTTGCTACCCATATCACTTTAGAGGTGTATGTGTGCTTACCATATCGGGCAAGAGGTGTATGTTTGCCTACCATATCACCTTAGAGGTGTATGTGTGCTTACGATATCGGGCAAGAGGTGTACGTGCTCCACACCATATCGGGCAGAGAGGTGTGTGTATGCTTCACACCATATCGGTCAAAGAGGTGTGTGTGTGCTTCACACCATATCAGGCAGAGAGGTGTGTGTATGCTTCACACCATGTCGGGTTAGACCCTTATGCTCATGCCTCTTCAAACCTTCATGGTATCGGACTACCTTCACCATGGGTTAAGTGACAGGCTAGACAACTGGTTAAACCATTTACAACCCATTGTACAAACCGATAGGGGTGTGGGGTTCCAAGGTATATTGGTTTTCATATCATATAGGGTTCCATCACTATATCAGGTTGGAGGTTTGTGCTTCAACCCGATATCAATTTACCCTTGATGATGTCATCACCATAAACCTATAGACTCTTGTTCTTACTATTATAAGTCATGGAAAACAATCCCATTAAACTTTTAGAACTCAAAGGATCATCAATTATTCAAGAGAAATCGAAATTGCAAGTAGATCAACAAGTATGACAGAATTAAAAGTGCATAATAATATAATTGGGTTCAAGTTATATAACCCACATCAAGAACAACTTCAAAGCTCCAAGCTCCAAATATTCACGTTCCTAAGGTTGAATATGAGCTTCACAACTCCTCTATATGCAAAGAATCACCATGGATAAGCATTTGGTGAGGAAGTAAAGAAAGGAAGATCATAACCCTAGATTCATGCTTCAATCCAAGGTTGAAGATGATCATGGCCTCACCTTAGGGTTAAGACTTGAGATCCTTCTTGCTCCTTAGCATCTTTCATGATATATCACTACTAATGCACGATATTCCCAGACTTGTGGCCAATATCCCCTTCACTTGTGGCCAAAATCACTCCACTATGGCCGATATCACCTTGCTAGGCTGGTATCACCTTACTAGGTCGATATCAACTTGCTATGGTCGATAACTAAGCCCTATGCACGATAACACTTCACCTATGCACGACACCAAGGCTCTATGCACGATATCTTAGGGAAATAGGGTGGTAAGATTCGAAAAATTTCACTAGTGGGTGAAAAGAAGGGTATATATACTTGAGGTTCATGAAAAATGTGTGTAAATGAGGTGTCATCATTTTAAGCTACTAGGTGCCACATGTCCATGCATGGTTGACATGTGTACATGCATGGATTTATATTTATCTTGAAATGCAAAACACTTGAGGATAATCTAGAGATGAAATTTCGCCCATCACTTATCTCTTTGGATAAGATATATAAACTAAATCACCACTTTATTCACAACCCGATACAACTTTTCTAAGGAAGTTGTAAACTGATGCACTTCACCTCCTTGAGGTGATTTTGCCCATCATGGCCTTTGATAATAGTCCACAAACTGATATGAGACTCCCACTATGGCTCCTTGGCTGATATGCACTCATATATAAGCTTTTCAACTTGATACAACTCAAGTTAGGGTTTTGCATTCAACCCTTTCTTGGTCTTTTCATCACCAAGAGTACCATCACTCATAATTGATTCAAACATGGTGTATCCTTCTTTCTCTCTCTCCTCTAAATGATACTAGGAGGGAGTAGGGACACTATAGAGGTGGTAATTTGCATATCAACCCTAAATTTTGGGTAAATTACAATTTGTACCAAAATTGGTGCACAAGGCACTAACATTATTTAAACAAGTTTCAATTTGAAATATAGGCTTTCCACAAGCCACCCCTTAGTATCATTCTCTCTCTTATGATGCTAAACACATGAGGTACATTCAACATGTGAAATTTTGCCATTTAGACCCTCATCTTGGGTAAATTTCACTTTATACCCAAACTATTAAATAATGCACAAATAGTTTGCAAATAAGCTCAAACTTGAAAATTAAACTCTACAAGAGTCTTAATTACTTTTCAAAAGATTAAAAAAAGTTTGTAAATAACTTTAATTAAGCAAAACTTCTAGGGTTAAGCCATAACCCAGGTCAGGGAAGTTACAATATTCATTTAACACCATCAAATATTAGGCTAATGCCATCATTGATTGATAGCATCATTAGGGTATTTAGTGATTGATCATTTAGCTTCTAATTGAGCCAAAACTTGACCTAAGGGGTGACCATTGGTTGTCACCATCAGTTGACACCCTTGGTCATCACCATCAGTTTTCAAGATAGAAACACCATTGGTTGTTGCAAGGTATCACCATCGGGTCATGTGGTAGTGAAGGAAATAGCTTGAAAACCGCAATTTGAACCATTGGTAGTTAGGTTCTTAGCACCATCGGTTGTGTTACCAACCTGTCCTATATCATCTTCTACCTTAGGAAGGACGTACGCCTGATTACATGTTCATTGAGTACTGGAATAGAACAGGGAACACCATAAAAATCAAACCCTAGTCAAACATAGCTTCTACAAGATTGGATCATCGTTTTTAAGCAAGAACATGAGTTGGCAAGCTTATAGTAAGCAATAAATGTGGAGCAAGTTATAAAACTTGCCTCTGGGAAGAAGATTAGACTTCTAGCAGCAAGAAAACTCAAACAAGAAGGTAGAAACCCCAAGAAGAAGCTCTGAACTCAGAGAAGTATTACCTTTCTCCACAAAAGGAGCAAACCCTAGATAGAAGAAGCAAGAAAGGTAGATTCTTGAGCTCTAAAGCAACTTTTACCATGGAACAACAAAGTTCTGACCTGGAGCAAGGCATGAGGAAGATGAACAATACGAAAAATGAGAAGAAGAAGGAGAAACTTACTCATTTAGGTCAAGGTCACCAATAAAGAGAATTAGAAACCCTAAAGGAAGCAAAACGTAACCCTAGATGCTTCTACTAAGAGGATCCACACCTTCTTCTTCCTTGGACAACACCTCTGCGACCAAACAGAGGAAGGACGATGATCTTAACAAGAGGGAAGTAGTACAGAGCAAAATTTTCATTTTGGAGCTTAAGGATAGATATAGAAAACTTGGGGATAAGGAAGAGAAGAATTATGAGGTGTCTAAGCAGCTCTCCATGTGTCCATGGCTTAAAGCTTCCATAGACTTGCAAGCAGCAGGTCCTTCGGCTGTTGGGGACTGCCAGGCCATCGATTGTTGGTCTCTCATGCTAGACATCAGTTTTTGGGTGAAGGAACCATCATTTGTTCATGGTTTAGGTCAATATATGGTTGACCATCATTTGTTCATGGTTTAGGTTAATATATGGTTGAACCATCGGTTGATCATGTCTATAAGTGAAACATCACTTCAAGTGAACCAAGACATCATGAAACATCAACTCAGAGCCTTTAGGATGACCTGAGGATGTTCCCCATTGGTACCTGTAGTTGATGGCCATCAGTTGTTTCCCAAACCAATGGTACCATCGAATGGTAGCCTTCAAGGTGGCTCATCCATAGGGGGGTAAAACCCTAAGTCACCCTTGAAGCAAATCACCACCAAACCAAGGTACACTTGAGTGCCCCATGGATCAACAAGCTCAAGAATGAAGATATAACATACAAGGAACATAATGAAAGTGAAAAATTGCAAGAAAAAACCTCCAGTTTGGGTAAATTATAGAAAAGTCCAAAATGTACATAAAATTGCATAACTTGCACAAACAATATCCAAATTGAACCAAACTTGAAACTTAAGCTTGTCTTATTATTCTAAAGCACATCATAAGGTTAGATTATGGTTACAATCATTCAATTATGATAATTAAGCATGTTCAACCATTTAAGCAAGGTTGGGGGTCTCACATGAGGGATCTGCTGTGAAGACTGGGAGCCTTGACCAGAGAAATATTGTTGAGGTGAGTAGTTGTTACACTTAAATCCACCTCTCCCAACATTTCTATTTTTGAAATTAGAATTCCGACAAACTAAGGCTAGATTAGGAGAAACAACAGTTTCAAAAGACGATCTTCTCATGTCATGATATTTTAGCAGAGATGCAACTTTATCATAACAAGGAGTTGGAGTTCGCATCATGGATACGATGAAGTTATCAAACTTGGTGTATAATCCACTAAGTAGAAAGTATACTTTATCATCATTAGGGATAGCCTTGCCTATTCCATGTAATTGATCGCAAACATGTTTGAAATCTCAAACATAGTCAACCGCATACTTGCTCCCTTTGTTCATCCGATGAAGTTTGGTCATGAGTTCAATGTTTCTTGACTGAGTGGACTCACATAAATTTTTATCCAGGGTGGACTAGATATGAGATGAAGAAAGAGACCAACAACTACCCCGAGAACTTCCTCATAACCAATCCCATTATCCAACCCTTAACTAACCTATTTGTGCGCGTCCATGGTACATAATTAGGGCTTGCGAAAACATTACCTTCGTCATCAACAAGTATCTTCTCTAGCATCTTCTATGTCCCATATATAAACAACTCCATGGAGTTGCTTCCGACGAAAGCTCGCACTTGGACTTCCTAGTAGAGTTAATTGGCATTTGTCAGCTTTAGAGAGGCGAAGCTGGAGCCATTTACACCAGATGGATAAGGATATCTCTTCTGGATCACCTCTGGATCTCCACTGCGATATGCTCCTCCTATTGTGGTTGACGATGTGGAATGTAACATACTCAATTTTGGACACATAGGCTAATCCTCCATTCTTCTAGGCCCCTACTCGATTATACTGATATCCAATATCCCTCTTTCCTTCCTCTTATTTTAGGTACCTTTTAGTGTGCACAATTCCCTAATTTTAGGATAGATTAGACCTTGTTAGGACCTAATAACCTAATTGACTCTATTGTACCCCATGGACATAAATCATAGGATGTTATAGCCCTAATAATTAAATTATGGGGGATAGGTGTTTAGTGATACCACACTACTGTCCCGATATGGATTTAGTACCATAGTGTGATGTTAGATATTGAGTGAGAGAACTGAATAGAACTACAAAGGGTTTACTCAATTTGACCATTAGTGTAAGTTTAAAACTCTAATTAGGTGACTAAGTACATAATGGGGAAAATATGACACAAACAATCTCAACTACTAAAAATAAGTCCAAATTCATGTTCCTCACACCCAAATTAGCGAACCTACATAATTTGAGCTTAATTGGATATCATATGCAACCCTAATCACAAATTAGAAGGTATGACCTAAGTTTGAGGGACTTTACATGAATTATTCAAATGTCACACGGATCTTTATCGGGTCGGGTAGACAGAGCATTAGACTTCGTCTCCCTCCCCCGACTTCCCCGCACGCGAGGTCGCCTGCGAATCTGACTCCATGGTGACCGGTTCCACCTCACCGTTCCTGCTCCACACTCCACCGTGTAACCCTCGTTCATCGCCACTCGATCCGCATTGATCTTCCGAGCTCAATGAACCCTAAACTACTGGCTCTCGAGCCCTAGATATGAAACACCCAAATCACAGTTCTCCCTCCACGGTGGTTGTTGTTCCCAAAGAGCCAGAACCCTCTTTCACCACATCCCTCTACACTCTGATCGCCCAGAAATGAGGGTTCTGGCTCTTTGGGAACAACAGCCGCCGTGGAGGGAGAACTGTGATGTGGGTGTTTCGTATCTAGGGCTCGAGAGCTAGTAGTTTAGGGTTCATTGGGCTCAGAAGATCAATGCGGATCGAGTGGCGGTGAACGAGGGTTACACGGTGGAGTGTGGAGCAGGAACGGTGAGGTGGAACCGGTCACCAGGGAGTCAGATTCGCAGGCGACCTCGCGTGCGGGGAAGTCGGGGGAGGGAGACGAAGTCCAATGCTCTGTCTACCCGACCCGATAAAGATCCGCGTGACATTTGAATAATTCATGTAAAGTCCCTCAAACTTAGGTCCTACCTTCTAATTTGTGATTAGGGTTGCATATGATATCCAATTAAGCTCAAATTATGTAGGTTAGCTAATTTGGGTGTGAGGAACACGAATTTGGACTTATTTTTAGTAGTTGAGATTGTTTGTGTCATATTTTCCCCATTATGTGCTTAGTCACATAATTAGAGTTTTAAACTTACACTAATGGTCAAATTGAGTAAACCCTTTGTAGTTGTATTCAGTTTCTCACTCAATATCTAACGTCACACTATGGTACTAAATCCATATCGAGACAGTAGTGTGGTATCACTAAACACCTATCCCCCATAATTTAATTATTAGGGCTATAACATCCTACGATTTATGTCCATGGGGTACAATAGAGTCAATTAGGTTATTAGGTCCCAACAAGGTCTAATCTATCCTAAAATTAGGGAATTGTGCACACTAAAAGGTACCTAAAACAAGAGGAAGGAAAGAGGGATATTGGATATCAGTATAATCGAGTAGGGGCCTAGAAGAATGGATGATTAGCCTATGTGTACGGAATTGAGTATGTTATAACATTCCGGTGGTAACCCAAAACAGAGGAGGACATATGCATTTGTCGACCGAGCAAAGTAGACGACGCCATGGAAAGGCGAGTATACTGAAAGTAAGAAAGGGTTCTCAAGATGGTTACCTTGATTCCAATTGTGCTGAGGTGACTTTAGTGAGCACCATGAAGGCTCAATGACCGGGAAGGCAACCTATCTTCGTCCAATGGAAACCAGGGCTTCCAGGAAAAATTAAAGGATCTAGATAATAGGAGGGGACCCGGGCTTCATTTCTGGGCGATCAAAGTGTAGAGGGATGTGGTGAAATGAGGGTTATGGCTCTTTGGGAACAACAATCGCCATGGAGGGAGAACTGTGATTTGGGTGTTTCGTATCTAGGGCTCGAGAGCCAGTAGTTTAGGGTTCATTGGGCTCGGAGGATCAATGCGGATCGAGTGGCGGTGAATGAGGGTTACACGGTGGAGTGTGGAGCAGGAACGGTGAGGTGGAACCGGTCACCAGGGAGTCAGATTCGCAGGCGACCTCACATGCGGGGAAGTCGGGGGAGGGAGACGAAGTCCAATGATCTGTCTACCCGACCCGATAAAAATCCACGTGACATTTGAATAATTCATGCAAAGTCCCTCAAACTTAGGTCCTACCTTCTAATTTATGATTAGGGTTGCATATGATATCCAATTAAGCTCAAATTATGTAGGTTAGCTAATTTGGGTGTGAGGAACACGAATTTGGACTTATTTTTAGTAGTTGAGATTGTTTGTGTCATATTTTCCCCATTATGTGCTTAGTCACCTAATTAGAGTTTTAAACTTACACTAATGGTCAAATTGAGTAAACCCTTTGTAGTTGTATTCAGTTCTCTCACTCAATATCTAACGTCACACTATGGTACTAAATCCATATCGGGACAGTAGTGTGGTATCACCAAACACCTATCCCCCATAATTTAATTATTAGGGCTATAACATCCTACGATTTATGTCCATGGGGTACAATAGAGTCAATTAGGTTATTAGGTCCCAACAACGTCTAATCTATCCTAAAATTAGGGAATTGTGCACACTAAAAGGTACCTAAAACAAGAGGAAGGAAAGAGGGATATTGGATATTAGTATAATCGAGTAGGGGCCTAGAAGAATGGAGGATTAGCCTATGTGTCCGGAATTGAGTATGTTACATGGAAGCCATGATTCAGATCAAGAATGCTCTAATATCAAATCGGAAAGAGGGAACTGGATAAAGCCCTAGATCAGGGTGAGGAAGACGAAGGAAGAGAATCCAGGAAAGAAACTGAAAGTCGAGAAGGGCAATTTGAAAACAAAGAATTTGGGAATGATTCTCATAGTTTAAAATGTCCGGGTATGGTCCATATTATAGATAATAGGGTCAATCCGAATTGGGCTTGCCTCCAAAAGGTCCACTAGCCAAAATACAAATTACAAGCACATGCCATTGGTGAAAAGTATACAAAACTAGTGTGACACCGCTGCATATCATCTAATTAAGATTACCCTCACGGTCAGTCCAACCACAAAATAAAATATCAGTAAAATTAGGCCGATGGCCGGTCCAAATGGAGTTCAGCAGTGTAACCAGTGTTGAAAAAGCCGCCATGATGAGAAGAACTTTATCCAGTCCCGGTCCCATGCCAGTTTTGTGATCTCATTTCCAAAAGTAAAAAAAAAAGAAGTTTCTATGCAGACCCATTTTGGAACCAAAGACGAAACCCCAAGCAATCTCCACCGCATATTACAAGGTATAGATGTGGTGTTGATTGTTTAGGGTTTTGTTTTAGGTTTCAAAAATGGTGTCCAGCATCCACACCCAAACAAAGTCACCGCCCTAATTCAAGCAGCAAACTGCTCACAAGCAAAACGCCGGAACATAACAATACAGTGGAGGTGGCCGGAGTCCAATTTTCACACCGCTACCACTTCTCTACGACTAATGGAGGTGGCCTGAGTGGAAAAGGCGAAGAACGAGACCCGGGTAGAGGTTTTGAGCGTAGCCATCAAGGACGGGGCTAGTTTTGAGCAGTCGGCATCTCTGCAATGGTTTCTCTGATGACATGGGGTCGCTATTTGAGGCAGAAGTTAGCGTACTCCGTGGCCTACACCGTCAAGGTTCGATCTTGCCACAACTCCAAAACCCGCTGACGGTGATCTTAGTTTTTTTCCCCTTTGTTGTCTCATTGCAAGCTTCTGCCACTAGCAACCGACTGCTGGTATTTATCCAGGGTTTCTGTAAAAATGCGCTTTGCCCACCAACCAAGAGAGCCACTGCTGTGCTGCTGTTGGAATGACATTCTCTTATACAAAGTTTTGACGAAGTGTTTTTTTTTCCAATAAAAACTGAGAACTTTAGAGAAGACTCTATAAAAACCATTTCAGTACCATTTTATAAGACTCAAAGACACATGTTCAATGGCTGACACCTACCGCCCACCAAATGTAGTCATTTTTCTATATCCTCAGTCTTTCCCTGGGGCTTGTGATGCATCGAATTCACAGGATTGCTTTGTTCTCTACAACTGACGAGGGCTGTTTCAGTGAATTCTTTCATCTACATGAAGCACTTTATAATTTAGCCTAGTTTTTTTTTTTTTGAAGGGGCGGTTGTACATGAGCTCCTTTGAATTCAATTCTTTCTGGGTGGGGGATGAGGATGCTGTTGCTTATTTCTAAGCTTAGGGACGAAATCCCATTGACATAAATGTTTGTCATTAATGTCCGTTAAAGATCGTTATCACTACATACATCTATCCAAATGCTAACTGCAGAAGGGAACATATTATTGAAAATGATATCCTTGTTGTCTGCGAAAGCGCATGCTATTGCTATGCAAAACCAGCTGATACTCATCCTACCCTTTTGAGTGTTGCCTAGTGCTCTGAAAGGATTATTTATTATCTAAAAGTTAATAATAATGTAGAAATATTACGTTTGAAGCAAAGTAAAGAGGTGCTTGAAGATGATCAGTTTTAGAACTGTCTTGTACATATTGATGATGCACTGATCTAACTTCAACCTTCTGGTACATATGTGAGGAGGATTAGGCTGATTGAATGGCTAAGTTCACACTGTATACTTAGATAGCATGAGCAGACACAAGGGTGCCAATTGGCTAGTGTCAGGCCAGTTGCAGGGTAACGAAACAAAATTTGGGTCTGATTTGACCCATCCAGACCCATTAGAATTTTTTGGAACAAGTAGATCTATATCTACAGATCATTGGTTTCTTTGGTATGTCTAGACAGGTTTCACTCTGTCTATTAAATTCATGATCATGCCAATGATTTTGTGAGCAGTAAAATATGACAGATGTTGAGCCCTAACAGTAAAATTGCTGGTTTCCGTCGGCGTGCTGCCAACATAACTGCCACAACATTTTCCCGTAGCATATTGCCTCAATTTCCAGTGTGAGTACTCTCTTTAGCAATGCATAGTGTGTTCAGTATGATATTTTTTTAAGCATACTAATAGTCACGACTCTCTAGCTCTCTACATTTTACTTAGTGAAAAGGATTCTACATTGCCAATCATCAATTTTTTTGGGCATGCTACTAGTTGTGACCTTTAACATGGAGAAATATGGAGTGGACTCAGTGAAAGTGACATCTCTGGACACAAACATGCGACGAAGACTAGGACAATAACACTTGTAACCCTTGCTGGTGTTGGAGTACCCAAGAAAGAGAGTCTTAATAGACCTGGGAGACAATATGTCAGCTTTAGGATAAAAAATTGTAAACAAATGATGTACAACCAAACACCCTAATAGGAACAAGAAATGGTTGATCATTAGGACGTAAAATCAAAAGAGGAGTGTGTCCTTGAAGAATAGAAGAAGGTTGCCTATTAATAAGAGAACATGCAGTTAGTAAAGAATTTGACCAAAATCTCTTAGGAATATTGGATCGGAACATGATCGTCCTGGTAATATCGAGGAGATGAAGATTTTTTCTCTCAGCCACCCCATTCTTTTGAGGGGTATGAGGACAATACTCTCACTGCAATAGATAACTAAACATAACATAAAAAATAATAAAAAACAATCTCCTTTCTCTCTCTCTCTCTTTCGTACACACACACAAGTGTCATATTAGATTATTTAGTTTTAAAAGCTTATGTATTCTTTGTTGTGTTAGGGAAAGCTCTAATACAATGAGTTAGGTCTAGGGGTCCTAATGGTTTATCATAAGATTTGATTTAAGCATAATTCATTTTTTGGGAACTCCAGTTTTGAACTTAAGTTCGAAATTCGGATGACTTCCATATGAATAGCTTGTTGTAAGGGTGAAGGTAAAACTTCCCATATCTTAGTTAATATGACTTCTTTATTGTAAATGTCATATTAAATGGTTCATACTTATTATTCTTATAAAGTAATAGAATAGAATATCACGGGAGATGTTGTTAGTTAGCTAGGGGCTCGTTTTGTACTGATTTTTGTGAGGAAATATGGAACTGTCTTTTGTATATACTTAAATGGAAATTGAGTGCATCGGTTGAGTCGTGGAAAACACGAAAATAAACTTGAGTTTGTATGTTTTCTAGGCCACTTACTACAAGCTAGTCGAGCCCGAAATGGAATTCCATAATGTAGTAGTCTAGTGTGTTTTTCTTTGGGTGTCCAAGAACCCTCCTAGGCAGGGCCACATTGGAGTCGTCCAACAGAGTAAACCCCATGACTAGATGCGTGGTGGTCACCTCCTTGCAGACCCAGTAGCTTCCTGAAACACCGTCGCAAGGTTGGCCTCTAGCTGATGCGCATGTCATGAGGTTTTTCTCCATGAAATTTGTCCTGTAGAGGATTCGAACCCATGACCTGAGATTAACAGGCGCCCCTTAATACTCTAGGGTTCTGTAAATAAGAATTGATGATGCTAAATTCAAATGACTGACTGAGGCCATGAATATATACCTATATCCTAAGTAGGGCTGAGGTCTTGCAAATTTCATTCAAGTTGACAATTTTTCCATGATTGACCATGGTTTCATCTTGATGTTTTGAAATGGCTGTATGTAGGACGTGACGTAGTACATCTGTCACTGCCTAAAAAGCATCCACTTGAATATATATATATATATATATATATATATATATATATATATATATATATATATAGCATCTATCTGGATTTCAATTCGGCTTTTACCCGTTTCTTCATCCATTCATTGCCGTGATGGATTCAATGATTAATGGATCATACTAAATGCATGTAGAAAATATTATGTACCCTAAACTCATTTCAGTTGAGTTGGCGTTATTACACTTGTATGATATTAGTGTTATTTTGGTACTAGTTTTCAGAAATTTTACTTCCGGTACTAGTTTTTACAATCAATCATAAGTAGAAAGTCAATTTAGATTCAAAATTTTGGTATATGCCAGATACGTTAACATGTAATCATCTAGTTAGACACTACTGAATTGGTTTCTTGACATTCAGATCTGTTTTTATGTTTATCTCGATTGTGAGTAGGTGCATCATATCAACTAATTGTTATTTGTAAGACTTTTGTACCATTTTGATAGACTACTACTACATGTTTTAATTTGATTGTCAATTTGCATCGAAAACTGAACTGTGCCTATAGTTAGATGATTTTGTATACCAATCCTTGTTTAAGGAATTCGAAAACCAATTTTATATGATCCAAAAGTATGGAGAAGAAGTTTATTGTTTGGATAAGTTTGCATTTGAAACCGATTTAAATACAAGCATACAACTCACATAATACATCTACCATGTGAATAAACTTTTAAGCAAATCAAAGCACTTCGTAATATTATACTACAACTTACATGATTTGAATGATATCTCATAATATCTCAAGGAAAATTGTATTATCTCAATGATTATAAATTATCCTAAACATAATTTGGTACATTGTATTGATTGTGGTCTCCTTTAGAGAATACCCTCATATGTGCATGTGAACACACACATATACATATACATATACATATACATATATGTGTGTGTGTGTGTATATATATATATATATATATTAGGAATTTGCATCCATCCAAAGAGGCTATTGCTTGTGATAAATCATAATTTGGTGGTTGTCTAATATTTTTTTATATATACATTATATTATATTTTGGGAGTTTTAAGTTTTTTTGGCACACTTTACTTGTTAATATTCCGATGGGACACAATTTATTTCAATTTGTCCGTGTAAGATCAAGTACAAATAAAGCAAGCAAACAAGGTTCCTAAAATACTAAAATCACATTATATTTACAATTAAATACTAAATTTTTTTAAATAATATACTTGAAAAATGTGGATCGTACTGGAATGGGTGTCGAGAGAACGTTACTTACCTTTTAATCAAGTACACCCACTTGGAAATTAGAGCTACTCATTAATTCAAACTTTCAATCTGGTCAACTATATTTTTGAAAGCATTAAATCATGTATAAATGTCATATAATGGCCTGGGTTTATTGATGGACTGCATCCATATTCCAGGCGAAGATTCCTCAAAACAATTGCTTGGCTGATTTCCAAATTGTGATTGTAGGCTATGTCCAATTTGAACCTAAAACCCCACACAAAATCCGTTCTTGTTGGTTTGGATTTTTTTGTTTTCAAAATTAATGGACTCTTACCTAGCATAAACCAAACGAAATTGACAAAATTATGTAGTTTGGCTTGGTTCAATAGACTCTTTCATCTGACGTTGTCAATGCGGAATGTCTTAGCTATTTACTTTTTCAAAATTTAGATGCCAACAATTGGTAAAAATGTAAAGTAGAAGAAGGTTGTGCGATATATTTGGTAAGAGGAACCCCCCTCCTATATATAGGAGAAGGGGCAAGCGTAGAAACTTAAGACTAAAACCCTAATGGCCCAAGACACACTTGGGCCCATATACAAATAGACACATATAGCTTAATTAACTAAATTAACCATGTCTCTCTAACACTCTGCCTCAAGCTGAAGCTTGAGAGAATCCCAAGACAACTTGCAAGCTAAGTTATAGACTAAAAAACAAAGAAGTAGAAATAAAGATAAGCCAAGCCCATACAAGAATATTCTCCCCCCCCCCCCTCAAGATTACAATAAAGCACCCATCACTCTATATACCCCCCCTCAAGTAGATAATCTAAAGCAGGTATGCAAGCATGTCGAATTTGAAGCATGTTGTAGATCACAAGCAGGTAGCAGAAGCTTCTTGATAAAAAAGGATGTGGCATCTAGAGTAGTAGTAAACAACAAGAAGAAGGTGTCCGAGTCTTCATCACAGTTGCTATTGTCACAGTCTAGAGAGTGCTGGATCACAATCTGAGAGAGTGCTAGGTTACAGTCCCAGAAAGTGCTGGGTCACAACCAAGGAACGATATATCGTCGATGTCGAGAGTAGTTGGCCGAAATACCGATACCGATGCCATCAAATATGGAAACATGTGTGCGTACCGATAGACTCCCAAATATCGGTATACCGATGGGTATAATATTGCCAATATCGCCGTGCTTTGATGTTTTTGGTGCAAAATGCACTATTGACTTCACTGTACCAACCAAAACTGATGGTATACTGACATTTGATGGATGTATCGTTTTTGTGAGAATGACTGCTCTTCTTGGGAGGAGAATAAAGGTGCGTTTGTGTGATTTTTGGTGATTGGAGCTAAAATCAACCCAAATGAAGGTAAGTTTAACTAATCTTTTCCATTTTCTACCATTTGCAACCTCTCCATCTCTTTCCTACTATTTTCTTCCACATTCACATAAAAATGATTTTTTACTGCAAAACCTCGTATTACTCCAATTTTGATATATTTGATGCTAACTATATATACATCTACAAGTGTATTATGTAGATCTACAATGTTATCTCTAGATTTACCTAATTACAATACTATTATTACTATTATCATGCAATTTATCTAATCACGAGTACTATTACAATAAGTATTGTTATAATTAGTTTCTTATTTATGTTTACTTCTACTAAAGAGTAATGTGAACATATATCAAAGAAAATATTGTGGAACTATATATTTTTGTTTTCTAAAAGTAATTGATGAGTTCTTTAATTTTATATATATTTGTGTGTATTAATGTTGCATAAATTAAAGTTATTATTTGATAAACTTTTAAAAGTGTTTTAAATCATTAAAAGACACCTCTTTATTAGTTTCTAGACTTTATTTTAAGTGAACATGTGCAAGGTGTGGACAAGCCAGAGAGTGCTGGCACTCAGAATTAGAAAGTCAACGTGTGCAAGGCACAAACAGTATCCACGTGCAAATAAAGCACAAACAAGAAGTAGAAAGTGGAAACGACGTAGCTGGATAGAAGACCATTAGCTTAAATATGCAAGCAACAGAGATGAAGCTCTAGATAGTAAGCTCTCCAAGAAGCATATACCAGTAAAGGACTTTTAAGATGCAATTATTAGTAGTAGAAGTCCAAAAGCTTTTCAAGAAGTGCATAATGATCCACAAATGGATATGAAGCAACAAGACTATCCTCATGAGTAGAAGCAATATAAAAGTTCCTCTGTTCATCTCATCTCTCCTCTATTTCTCTTCTTAAACCAACCACGGAAAGAACCAAGAGTAGTTGGGGTGGACTATGATAAAGAAACGCTAAAAACATTCACTGCTGAGGGGTTTAGGGGGTCCCATTGCCCTCAACGGGAGGGAGTCGTGGGGAGGTCGCTCCTCGCGAGGGTTCGGGGGCAAAGTCCCTGGAAAAGGTCTGCTGATTTTAAGGGAAAACCAAGCACAAAATCTTCAAAGACACCATTGAATAGACGAAGTAGATAGAAGAAAAAAAATGTCAAGGCAACAAGCTTAGCGACCTCCCTGACACACATAGTGATTAGTGACATGGCGTTGCTTCCTCCCTCAAGCTTCTTCTTGTCCAGGCAGCACTGACATAATCGATCGCTCGGAGACGATGATTATGTAAGGCAAGCGACAAGAAAAGGCAGGGTAGATGATGATCGCAATCAGGCCGGCCTTATGTTTGTGCGAGCGTCATGCTTTGGCAATACAAGGGGATTAACAACATGGGGATATGGCGGCAACTACATGGTCACATCACATGATCTCTAGGGGTAGCGAGTACTCAAAAAAATATTGTTACGTCAAATAGTTGGAGTCGCACAGAGACAATAGCATTGCATCACCGCGTGCTGCTCCTAGCGGAGACTTCCTTAGGGGTGGTCGACTCTTTTCCTCACTGCATCGGGTTGCGGGAAGTAGAAACGAGGCAACGAGGGTCCCTTCCCTAGCAGTGACGGGTATCCGAGATGAGTACTGACGGTTGGAAGCAGACCGAAGACTGCTCTGGGGGTTGTCTCGTTCGTGGGGAGAGAAGACCGTTATGGGGCTATTACGACTGGGGGAGGGGGCTATCACGGGCTCACTGCAGTGGATAGAGCGCAGGTTTGATGGGTGCATGGGGTGTGAGACAACAAGGCAGACGACTAGGCTTGAAGCCTAGAACGACAGGGAGTGGGGGAGACGTTGGAACAGGGATAAGGAAATAAGGTAAGAAAAATAATTTGATACCTTGGACCGTAGAATAAAAGTGAAGGTGAATGTTAAAAGGGAGAGAATGGATAGATGCCCAACGGGCGTCCAAGCCAAGAAGGGCGGCTGCCCCCACAGGCGGAAGAAAACCTTTTTGTCTCCTCTAGGGTTAGGGTTGGGTCACGAGTATGATACCATGTTGTATAGTAAAAGAAGGTTGTGCGACATATAAGATGAATTCCCCACCTATGTATAGGAAGAGGAAGCGTACAAGCTTTAGACAACCCTAATGGCGAAGACACACTTGGGCCCATATACAAATAGACTCATATACTTAATTAACTAAATTAACTAGACTCTCTAACGCATACATAGTTTAAACATGTTATCTTCTATGACAAAAGAAGAAAAAAATTATACACACATACACTAAAGTGATATTAAATCGCATAACAAAATGTAATGGCACACAAACACATACAAAGACAAATACATACTAGTTAATGCCATGATACATGCCCCACATTTTAGTAAGTTAAAATACATTGGAAGATGAACATCAATTTAGAAATGCAATCCCACAAAAAACCACACATAGCCTCTGTCAATTTGGTTTCATTTTTTAGTTTGTTCAATGCTTTGTCCTAGTTTTAGCCCACCACCAAGTTATTGTGCACTTAGCAGTTAGCACAAATCCCTAACAAGGTCTGGCTCACTTTCCTTTGCTTTGCATATGCCAAATGGTTAATATATACCTATATGGTGTATGCGTTGTGTTTCATTGTGTTTGGAAGCGCGAAACACTTGATAGTTAGTAGATTTTTCCGCAGAATGTTGAATTTTATTACATTGTAGTTATGACCAAAATGAATACTACCAAATTCTTTTTTAAATTTATTAAGTATTTGATTAATTACAAAACAATACCGCATAGAGCATATTACATTCCCTTGCGTATACCACATGCCACATTTTGCAACTTTTTTTTTTGCATACATGACACTTTTGGAGATAGTGTTATAGTTTCCATGCCAATAGAAATATTTTAATAACAATATATGATATTGCTAGTAAACACTTCGAACATGATTCCCCCTTCAATTCTTTGATGAATGGAATAAAAAATCCAATTTTATTAGTTCTTTGCATGTAATCTTGAGTGGACCTCCTCTCGAATAAGTTCTATTCATATGGCAAGACCCCCCCCCCCACACACACACACTACACACACACACACAAACGAAAGGCCCCATGGAAAGTGCCACTTTAGAACCACCCAACATGTCAAACCCTAGAGTCTGATGCATGGTGGCTGTCACCTATGTGATAGGGTGGATTGTTGTTGTAGGACTTGTTAGTGAGCATGCAATAGATTTTTCTTAAATTCATCTTTGAGGAGTCCTTTGTATTTGTAAAAGTTATTAAATCCTTTATCATGGAACTGCCATGATCTTTAGTTTAAACAACATAAATTTTCTATATAAAAAAACTAGTAGGGGTTCAAATCTTGGATACCATCGTTTGTTGGTTGCTTTACTAGGTCTCTAAGTTCTTTTATGTCAAAGTTAGCCTATGTAGGTTGTTTTAGGTAATATTTTTGGCTGAATTAGGTTCTTAGGTATGCTTTTGTAAATGAAGCCAATTTAGGATCCAATTAAGTCAATTGAGGTTGTTTTCAAATTAGGCCAATTTGAATTTTTTAAGGGATGAAATACATTATTTAGGTCTAGTTTTGGTCATATGTGTGTCAGTTTCGGAGCAACTGATGTCTAACTTAGGTCATGTTTTGATTATGAAACTTATTTAGATTCACTTAGTAAACTATATTAAAATGTATCTCAATATTTACAAAGATTATCTTATTTTTTTAACTGAACGAAAAAATAATGAAAAATATATACATAAAAAGGGCGCGGACCACCTAGATCGTGGTACCATACACAACCTACCATTTCAAACTTCTCGATGTTGTGGACATAATATAAAGTAAGTTGGATAAAACTGGGATGGAGTACCTCTATAGTTGTTGAGGCGTTCACCTAGGTGTCGCCTAGTCGACCGGTCGCCCAGGGGGGGCACGCCTGCTCCCACGCTTGGTTAAAACCTTTGATTGGGCGTCCGCCTGGTCCGACTGGACGTCTGGACGACCGCCTAGTCCGACTGGGCGACCCACAGTCCTGTTGGGCGGCCACTTTTTTTGTTGCCTGGGCTCATTAAGTCAGTTATTTTTTTATTTTATGTTTGCATTTGAGACATTTTCATTTAGTCGTCGTTATCATACTACTTCATAGGTTGTTGGAACTATGATTTTTTTTTTTGCAACTTTTCTTATTCATCAATGACTCATTACTTTTTTAATTTATAATGTTTGTACTGTGTTGTCTTTTTTTCTTCTAATTCAATTCAATATTGCAGCCATGAGTTTAAGGTATAGAATGTCTCAATTGTTTACTGTTTTACTGTCATTTTAATAAATATAAGAAGGCTGGATAAGTTTTACATACATATATGCATAGTTATATACATAACATAGTATATAAATACTATATAAAAGTATATGTTTATATATGTACAACATTTTATGGGGGAAAAAACCCACCGCCTGGGCGACCTAGGTCGCCCTGTCTGGCTGGGGAAGGCCACCGCTTGGCCACCTCAAAAACTATGACTACCTCCCCTCTATAATACATTCTTCCGTTGACTACCTTTGGCCCCAACATTTACGACCATGAGGGTGGACACTGTCGGTTGCTCTTTTTGTCCCCCATGTTGTTGGCTACTATGATAAATAGTAGTTGATGGAGGCAATGGTGAGGGAAGGGAATATTGGGAGATAGCAATGCGAAATATAGTGTGGAGTTTGACAATGAGGCTTAGTGTTAGTGCTGCTTGTGGGCAGTTGTAGCGACCATGGCATTGGCATGGTGTACGACAACTCAATGAGAGGGTATCAACTCTTGGTATGTAAAGGCGTCTTGAGGTGCTTGAGGTGTAGCCTCGAGGAAGGTGACCTTGGTGCTATTAAAGATCTGCGCGTCAACATGCTTATGCAAGGCGTGCACTCACATGCTTGTGTGAGCCGTGTGCCTCAACATGCTTGTGTGAGCCATGCGCCAATGATGCCTTCTTTTGTTGTTGTTGCTTGTCTACAACACATGTTGATGTCTTCCCAGACACCTTTTGCTCATTTCTATAATCGTCTTGATGTGATTAGGGATGTGGATGGCTTGGGGACCTTGGGCTAGCTATTTGGTGAGGAGTGGGTTTTCTACTTTAAGTTTTTAAAAAAGGTGTGGCTCGACCAAGTCCAATTTATGAATATGTTGGTTGCGTCCAAGCTATGTGCACATCGTTTGCCCGTATTAGCGTTTATATGCTACCCGATACATTGCATATCTAAAAGTTACACTATTTTTGGACATTGCACTCAACGGAATATATGTGTGTATATATGAACTGAATGTGTATCATCCTTAGTGCTTTGCCTTGTCTTCTTTTTATCATGTTTCCTTTGCTGTTCTGCATGAAGTATCTGTGCCCAAGGCTGAGGAGGTTCTTGTCATGTTGATAGGAAGAGGACTTAAACTACACCCTCTATGGTTGTTCATCACGTGATTGGAATGGTGGATTTTAAGTACAAATGACATGGTATTCTAATAAAGGCAGAAACCTCTTTGTACTCATACTCTATGCTGTTTCCGATATTTCAAGAGTGGTATCCTGTATCCGTTTGGTGAGGGTGCCACATAAAATCTATACAGAATGCTGGCACAGGTGGGGACATATTTTGTAACCCAAATTAATTATGTACATACATTAATCAAATAACATTGTGCATTTGAATTGTATAATTGAAAGTTTGACCTTTAAGCTTATGGTAATGTGAGATGAACCATGCATGAAACATTACTATTCCAAGCATGATCTTAACATAGGTTTACATAAAATAAACATGAAATTGTTACATATGAACACAATTATTTCCAAAACCATTACATAAGAAACAAGTTACATCACATAATCATGTCACACTACATAATCATGTTAGATACACGACCATATATACATCCATGTGTTATTTTGAAAAAGAATCTAATCAAGGTAGCCACCCTCTTTCTTTGAAAGTTGAAACCCATAAAAATGCATTGATGACTATCCTTGCAGTCAATGTTTGTCATTTGGAAGTTCCTCTTCATCAATTTGAGGCAACAGTCGATGTAGGGCAGGCGCCGCCTCTACGCACTTACGATTGGAAACGCTGTCGTGTCGTTAGTTAGGTTTTAATTAGCTTACGTTATTTTGTCATGCCTTTTCGTTATTTTGGGCTTTTTGTAAAGTCACGTGGTTAGACCCACGTTGGCTACCACTCGTTTAGTTTTTCTTTTAGAAGCCTATATAAAGGCTCTATTGCGTCTTTGTTTAGACACAATTGATGATTGGGAATTATTCTCTTTAGTCATTTAGCCGCATATCTTTTAGTTTAATAGATTCACATTTAGTGGTATCAGAGCTTGACCCTAACCTTGCTTAGGGTTTTGCTCATGCCCTCTTCCATGCAAACCTAGTCGCCTCCCTCTCCTCTATAAAACCTAGCCGCCACCGTCCCCGCCCTTAGGGGTGTCAAAAAACCGGATTCGGGTAAAAAAAATCCAACCCAGATTGTTGATTGTCAAACCTGGACCCGAATCGGAACTCAAATTTTATTCAGATCTCTCAACCCAGAACCGCCCTGGATTGAGAAATCAAAACCTAGAACCAAACCCATACCCAAATTTGAAGATGATTTTTTTTTAGAAAAAACTGAGTCTTTGGTAGAATTGCCCATACGTTTGCAAATTATTTCATATATTGTACAAAAATAACACATATGTCACTTCAAAACACACCCTACACCCTACAAATATATGTATATAAGTAATTATTTAGAACCCAATTGTGTCTGGTTTCTAAACATGGACCCGACTCGGTTTCGATTTAGACATGTAATCTTAAACCCAGAACTAACCCCAAACGTCATATCTGAAACCCAAACCATTTTTTTCCGAGTTGGACACGCAAGTTCACGGGTTCAGACAAATTTTGACTGCCCTACCTGCCCTACCCAATCACCGCATCTCTAGGCGCCATTACAATTGCTTCCAGTTGCCGCCTATAGCGGTAGCTGCCGCTGTTACCCCCAACAATACCCTTTGCCACCGTCGCTGTCAGTAGCAGCAACAACCTTCTACCGCCACCGCGTCTAGAAGCAACAACCTCTGTTGTCACCGCCGCTTCCCGTACATCTACTGCTACCCATAGCAGCATCAACCTCTACAATCGCCGCAACCAATAACCTCTGGTGCTAGTAAGCAATCCCCTAATTTTTTTCCCTGGGGGCTCGGGGCCCCGAAGCCCCAAGTAAGGGGTCACTGCTCCCTGCCACCTCTAGCCATCTTACATCCTCACGGGATATCCCCTTCTACTATACCAAAGTCAAGGTGGCAATTTGCTGTACTTTTGCTTGTCTACTACAAGTTTAGTGCCTTCGCAATGGGTCCATAGGGTGTGTTTTGTTCCCTTACCATAAATTTGCCAAATCCCATTTTTTGTGCAAGGGTTTTCCATGTTTTAGCGCTTTACTTTCATATTGTGTCTATTGTGATTCGTGCCGGGTTTTCCATTTTGGCGATACTACATTTACCCTTAACACTCTTGGTCAAGTGGTCAATAACATCACAATTGAGCTTCGTGCCATTCTCCAAGTAAACACACTCCATGCTAGCCAACCTTCAACACCTCAAATGGGGTATGGAATGCACCAAATCTTGTAAATGCACGACAATCCTCCCTTAACCCTACTCTACAAAATTGTCCACTGCAATTCCATGAGACCCCTAAATACCATCCCTATGGAGACATTGACCCTTTTACAGAAGCTGATTCTTACCCACTGCACCCCTATGTGGAACCATCCTAATGTCAACTACCCTACTATCACGTTAACGATTACACATCCGACATGCTGCCCCACAAGCGCACTATGCACCACCGCCGTATCCCCCTCCATGTGTTACCCGTGCTCCACAATTCGTTCATGCACCACATCACCAACAACTGGCTCCACCACATCCTCCCATGCCCCCCCTCCGGGACCATGTCCTTGTCCCCCTGGCCATGATGTTTTTCATACACCCCTCTTGGACCTGTTTTCCCCCACAATCCATACAGTCATTATTACCCAAAACCTCATCCACCACCTCACAACGATATCACCGTCCGAGTTAAAATTGATGCCCCCACTTCTAATTGTAAACTTGATCCCAATGCTTTTCTCGATTGGATTGCTAGTTTGGAAGACTATTTTGACCGGTATGACATGATTGACGCCCAATGAATTAGGTTTGCTAAGATGAAACTCGAAGGGTCGGCCAAGCAATATTGGCAAGGTGTCCAGTGCGACATGGAGCGTAGTGGTCAACCCCCATCATCTTTTGGGATGAGATGAAGACTAAGCTACGCGAGTGTTATGCACCCTCTCTATACTAAAACAACTTCTTTCTTCTTATTATGGTACATTTGAGCCCCCTCCACCAGTTGCAGCTTCTTCGGATCATCACGGTGCCTCATCGCCTTCAACAGTCTACCTCCTATGCCTCGACTTCCTCAACAGCCGCCCGAGCACATCGACACCGTCCTTGACGACCAGACGTGCTCACCAACCAGGGCATGTTATGTCGTTCCCTAGTTCGTTGACTTGACCGTTCTCCTGCAGACGCCACATGAATCACTGAGGATGACTTCTGCCAGATTGATACATATCTTATTGAGCTCTGCGTCAATATCAACTCGACGGAGTCAAGTCTTTTGTAGCCGAGGGAAGTTGATGTAGAATAGGTGCCTGCTCTATGCACTTACGAGCGTAGATGTTGCCGTGTTGTTAGTTAGGCTTTAATTAGCTTACATTATTTTATTATGCCTTTTCCTTATTTTGGGCTTTTTCTAAAGTCACGCGGTGTAGTCTGACATTGGCTACTGCCCTTTTAGTTGTTCTTTTAGAAGTTTATACAAAGGCTCTATGCGTCTTTGTTTAGATACAATTAATGAATGAGAATTATTCCCTTAGTCATTTAGCCACATTTCTTTTAGTTTAGTATATTTACATTAACGATGTAGCAAGTTCTGCAATACATTTGTCTTTGGGTGACCTAGGCCATAGAACATCAACTCTCAATGCCTCTGCTACATCTCCCCAAGTAAGTTCTTCGTCATGGGGTACCTCATCACTCCCACCTTTATAATTAGAAATCCACTCAACTCCATGGCAATATGGCATGCTTCCTGTCACATGTTGGAATAGGATGTCGCCCTTTCTTTCTCGTTGCTCTTGTAGTATAACTAAACTTGACATAAACAAAGTCACTTAGTCTATTGATCTAAAGTTTATCCTTCTTCTTAGTGTGGGTTTTCCATTTGGATATGTAGATCATTATGATGGCATACTAATTAAAAATAAAGCAAATAAATCCAACTAATAATATACCCCTTGAAAAGTACTCTAGTTCATCTCCAGAGCCAGATTGGGAGGAAGTTTTTTAGGATTTCGGTGGCCATTTCAGTTGACCCCTCCAACAGTACTCTAGCTCATGTCAGTCAGATGGCCAGGAAGTTTTAAGATTTTATGGCTATTTCTTGTATATGTAGCTTCTCCTTTATGCATGTGCCATCACTTTGCTAAGCATAATGTTAGTAGCCTGCTAATCACTAGAAAATTAAAGCTGCATAGCACCTTGCTTATAATTGTCATCATTAATCATATGCTAAGGGCTTCCTAAATGAACCAGGCTTCATCATACAATCAACCTACTACTTTATGTGATCTTGTCTTGGATATAGATATAGGAAAGAAACCTCATCACACTAAACTGAGGCCCTCCATTAATTCATTCCTTTTTTACAATTTCCAATTGACTCTCGTGAACGCAGTAAGGAATAAGGATTTAGATAATAAGTGCATAAGCAGCCTTGTAAAAAGGACTACCCAATCCTCCTTGGAACTTGGAATACCTAGTAAGGGTAAGTCCGTTAATATTTGCTGCTATCTCTTTGTTTTTGCTATTTTTGGTCCTCGATACAAATCCAATAAAAGGCCTTTACCATCAGCAATCCTCAAAAAGCAGAAGAACTCATCAACCTGACATAAAAGTAAGCTATCCATTATACTATTATGGCCTTATATTGTTGTTTTTAACTTATTATTATTTTGTGTATAAATGGATATATATTATACTTAAACAATAATATTAGTAGCAATAATAATAACAATAACAACAATAAAACAATGATAATTTTTACATCGTTGATCAAATTCTGTCTGATTGGTTAGTTTACAGAGTCTTCAAACCAAACTGATTGTACTACGTATTAAAATTTAACTAAACTGTGCGGTTCAGTCTTACAGAGTCTTCAAACCAAACTGATTGTACTATGTGTTAAAATTTAACTAAACTGTGCGGTTCAGTCTGACATGTAAGGAATGCGTGTGTTATATGGGATGAGGATTAGGACGTTGTATGTGGTTTGGCATAATCGGATTCAGCTGGTGGTTAATTTTGGTACGTTAGGCCACCACGTCGGGTCACAATGGCGGAGGTCTGACTTTTGAGGAGTGTGTGCTTGATATGGGATGATGATCATGGTGATGTGCGTGGGAGGCTGGTGGATTTCAGCCGCTTTTTTCTTCTATCATCATTCTGCTTGAGGATTATTGTTGTGGAAAGCTTTGATAGTTTTCAGTTGTCCTCGGATGGGTTGCATGCAGGAGCAGAAGTTACATTATGTTGGCGAGTGAAGGCCACTGGCATCCAAGTGTGGTGGTTGATCCATCTATTGTTTCTACACAAGATGGTAATCCAAAGCAATAGGATGCAGGGATATGTAAAAATATCCTCATTCTGTTTGCCTAAAGGAATATGTTAGTTTATTTTTTCAAGAATATTTTTGGACGGTACAAATTAAACACAATCATGGGCGAGGAGAGTGAAAAGTTTATTCCATTTCGAAACCAATTGTTCTTACCAAATCAACAACTCTGAACAATTCAGGGCTAACTCTTTGAATGGTAAAGCGTTGCTAAATGTACTGAATAAGTAGAGCCCTTATTATATTAGTAATAAGGCAATTCCTTAAGAACACTCTAAACAACCAATAAAGTTCCCGCACAGTAGGTCTGCAGCGTATTATATCAACTATTCAACATTCCATCATGATAAATACAGTTGAGAGTGCTGCCGTAATGGTTTTATCATCTTGGTTGCATATTTTTGTTCTTATCCAACTTAGCAGTGGATGCTGTTCTATTGTGTTTTTGGACTTCGAGCCAATTTTGTCAACTTTGCTTTTCTAAAGACTGGTGACTGTAGATTTAGAGCAGTCAAGGATACATGGATGCTAATTATGTCAAGATGTGGATCCTTGTACTACTGGCTAGGGATGCCCACTTCCAGTAAATTAGAATCCAAACTAAATGCAATTAAATTATTGAAATTCATATACAGTAACAGCAGTGGTGGCCACATGACCATAAAAGCAAGCATGAAGGGCCCATCAAGATGTGTGATCCAGCGAGCTTTAGAAACTCGACTGGAAGTTAGATACAACACAACAGAGTTACATTACAACAGATAATAATAAGTTACTGTGGTACTGAGTAAATACAGTTGTTCAAAGTATTATATTCCAATAAATGCTGTTGTTTTGACTTTTGATAGCTATATAATCAGCCTTAATCTGTTCTGTTAGTTCCTACTTGTGCCTATTTTCTATAACCCAAGTTTGCTATACTGTGCTTATAATCTTATTTTAAAGATGAATCTGAAATATCTTTGGTTACTGTGATCAGATTCATCAAAAAGGTCACATTTCGGAAACTCAGATGTTTGATAGTGTTTGGAGGAACTTTCTCCAAGGAAAACTTACATACACGCATTGGTACAAAGGACACGAGATGGCCCCTGCAATCACAGGAGAAGGTCAGCTTCTTGTTAGGAAAATTCCTCAGCCAACTCCAATGTACATACTCTTTCCTGACTCTTTCTTATACATGCAATCAGACTTACTTCACACATATATCATAATTGTATATTAGTTAGTGTTGTAGAATACATGTTTAAGATTTAACTTTATTTATGCCAATTCTGGTTAGGGAGTAGGACATAGTCTGTAAGACTGTAAATATGACTTTAGCATTAAACAAGTATTTTCCGTTTTCTATTTTTTGTAGTTATTTATTATTGCCATAGGATTAGGCTTCTTTTAATAGTATACAATTGAATTCTCTTCACAAATCAGAATTATTGCTATGTTTTCCTATTTCATATACCAGACACCGTCTATAGCTGTCCACAACAGCGATCATCATAAACATCAAATGCCACCACACTAATGTAAATTACCTCAACCACTTTCAATGTACATAACCTTTCATCTTATATATGCAATCCGAAACCTCAACCAGTACCAATGTACATTACCTCTTCTAGACTCATATACATGTAATCTGAGATACCATGTCTGGATACTAGGATTACGTATTAGCTAGTGACTTAGAATTCATATTTATGTTGTAGTTTTCTATAGTAAATTCTGGTTAAAGTTGGTTACTTCTCTATGTAATTATGGGTTTACTAGTTGAAGTTGGTTAGTTATCTATGTAATTATGGGTTTACCATTGGGCGAGCGTTTCTTGTTTTCCACATATTTCTTTTAAGTCTATTCATTGATAAAAGAGAGTAGGTTTCTTTTATAAAATTACAAACTAATATTTCCTTTGCAATTCTCTACTATAGGTTTCTACACCACCAGAACCGTTCTACAGCTATCCTCAACAGCAGTTATATTATGCATTAAATTCAACCTTGTTGAGTGTGAATCTTAATACCTTTGCACGCATGCACGAGAGTGGGTCTTGTTAGGACAAACTATGTTTGATTTAGTTTAAATTAGGGTATATTAGATCTAATGTGGATCAATATCGCTCTTCTTAGGACAGATTAGGTTTAATTTAGATCAAATCAGCGTAAATTCAATCTATGTAGATCAATATTGGTTAGTCTAGATCATGTTAGATCAACTTGGTGTCAGTTAGGTCATATTAGGTGTGACTTAGGCCAACTTAGGATTAATTAGATTTGCTGAAAACCAATATATATATACATATTTAGTAATATATATATGTATATGTATACATATGTATATCTATACATATGCATATACATATATATGTATATGTATGCATGTGTTTATATACATATACGTACATATATATTATATACAGTGATTTAAAAAGCGGGTGAAGCGGCCGCTTAAGCGGTCAAGCCTATGTCCCGTTGTAATTTTAGCTGAAGCGGGCTTTGAAGCGTTTTGGACTGAAGCGGCCGCTTTTTCCCGCTTTTTGCCGCTTCAGGCCGCTTTTTCAGCCCCGCTTAAGCGACCGCTTCACGACAAATATTGTTGGAGTGACCTAATCACTCGCCAAATCTATAGAAAAATGAAAGCACTACTTTTGGGAGATGTGATGCTCCAACTATTGTATCTCAAAAGGTGTAAGAAAGTTTAGTAATTAGCATTTATCTTTACTTTGTTACTGATGTCTGTACACTCTGTACAGCTAGACTAGTACTTTGTACTTTCAAGTTTGTTTATGATATTATCATGTATATTTAATGTTGTTTATTACCGTTGATACTCTAATAGTCTGACATTTAGTATACTTGTATAAAACCTTTGCACAACCATCTGTGGACTGTAACAAAATGATGTCGTAAAATATTGTTATATTGTCAATTATGTACTTAGTGCAGTAACTTATTGTTCTTTATGATTTACTATGTATGATATTGGCATGTATGTTTAATGTAGTTTAATACCACTGACAAATTAATAGTCAGCCATTTTTTATACTTGTACAAAAACTTTGCACAACCATCTATAGACTGTAACAAATAAGGTGGTAAAATTTGTTATATTGTTTATTATATACTAAGTCTAGTAGTTTATTGCTCTTTAGGATTTACTAAGTAATATTTAATTACCTTGATTCTACTATATATTGTCATGCATTTCTCTTTATTACTATTTAAATGTGCATCTATTTATATTATGTTGAAGAGTACCTTACTCAGTCAACAATATTTGTACAGAGTACTAGTATTTAACTACAACTACCTCCAGTCTTTTTTACTAAATGATAATTTCTAAGCCCAATTATTGAAACAATATTAAGTACATTGTACTAGT
The DNA here is from genome assembly GCA_963693085.1 of Alisma plantago-aquatica. Lineage (NCBI taxonomy): Eukaryota > Viridiplantae > Streptophyta > Magnoliopsida > Alismatales > Alismataceae > Alisma > Alisma plantago-aquatica. Next base: position 198,166,548 of record OY856412.1, read on the forward strand.
ATGATACTTGATTGTTGAGCGAGGACTATGTGGTTTTATGATGTTTGAGTATTTTTAGCTTGTAACAATTTATTTATAGGACCCTTTTTCATATGTAAAAGTCATTCTAATGTAATGAAATATCATTTAGATGCTTGATTAATGATATGTTAGCAGTACAACGGTCACCAAATGTTTTCTATATTTTTTAAAACAATGCAGACCGCTTTTTCAAAAAGCGCCCTCTTTGGTCCGCTTTAAAGCCCGCTTTCCGCTCCCCGCTTCAAAAGGGTCAATCCGCACGCTTCCCGCTTCGCGTTTTCCAAAACCTTGATTATATATGTATATGCATATGTGTGTATACATATACATATATATATATATTACTAAATATATATGTATACATATTTCGTTATACATATTTAGTAATATATATATATATATATATATGTATATAGACACACACACGCACACAAATTTCTATAAAAACTTACATGATTGACAAATTAATTTCTAAATCTCAACCCCCTCACTCTAACCTCTTAAACTAAATTAGGGTCCTTGTTTAGACTAAATACATGATGTAATCACTATAACTTCACACTCAAATAAGTGATAACAATAACATACTGTGAAAACTTTCAAATATATTTGTCTATAGCTAGTGTGATTCAGTTGAGATCACATAAAATATCCCAAAAACTCTATTTCATAGTGATTAAGCATATATGTAATGTAATATCTCATCAATATCCATATAACACATCATATAATATCTTGTTAGGTCTAAAAATCAAATACTAATATATGAAGGCATGAAACCTCACCAAAACTTCAACAATAGTAAGAATACTGTATCCTAGGTTTTGGATAAAAATCTCATATCGTTTCATGGTCAAACAATGGGTGAAAAACTCATAATGCCCTTATTAGGGTTTAGATCATAAATCTTAGTAAAATTTCATTTCATAAAGATTAGGCTTTAAAATCATGTTAAACATATCAAAATACACCTTAGCAAAAATATTCATTAATTTTGAATCGTTAGCTATTTTAAATGTTCAAAACATTGAAATCATATAGTTCATAGCACATAAAATATATGTATGCTTAAACATCTCGTCTATTGAGAATATTTTTAGGACATAGAATACTGAAAATCCTTTCTATTGATACCTTATTTGTTAAAACTCGAGCTCCCAATCTCAAGATATGAGTTTTGCAAATATTACCTCTTGAATAATTCCTGGCCGTTGAAAATCGATCCAGTGGCCGCGATTTCTCCAGCTATTTATATGAGGATAGTTATCCTCATTTATAAATTGTCCAGGGCCATGACGTCAGACGGGGAAGTCCGGGGGCTTCGAAATTGCACTGCTTTTCCTTACCGTGGGCGGAGTCCTGTTCCAGCATTCCGTTCAGCCCACATTTCACCGCTCCATCGGAAATTCCCTCTGCCCCTACCGTACTCCAGCTTACTAGGCGTCGTGGATTCCCAAGTTGGATCTGGCTTCTCCCTGATCTGGCTAAACTACCAGCAATCATGCGTTCTATTTGCACTACTATGCCTCCCAACCTGTTGCCGTGGTTCGACGACGGCGAGGTGGCTTCACATGCCTGGTGACGAGGTTGCCATGAAATCGCCCCCAACCTCTTCGTCCTTCCGTGCTCATCTAGGGCGACGTCGATGGTGTGATTCTATGATGAGGCTCGTCGGATTCCCACTACTCATTCTCACAAACGTGAGAGCCTACTTCTTCTGTTCTAGGGGCGCTGGAACTCCCAGGCCATAGGCGTTGCAGCTGCGCATTGCAATTTGCAAGCCTGACGAGGCTTCCTCAACGTTCTCGCCACATGTGAAACTCCACCGTCATCTCTAATATAACACAAACTCGTCTATGGATGCTAACTTCTTGTCTTCGCCCCCTCGTCAGCGTTGTAGGAAAACACATGACCTCCATAGAGATCAACTTTGTCGCAACCTGGGTAGACTCTCCGACAAGGCACATGCATTATGAGATTTGCTCCTCTTTGACAACCATGAACGACGTCTGTCACATAGCCCATGCTTCACGAACCTTGGCAACTTCCTTGGTATGTTCTCGATGGGTTAGACGTTGTTGTCGCCTTCCCCAGATCTCCGCGTGCACGCAGCTACAACCAACTCCATCGTTTGCGCCAAGCTTGGCTGAAATCTTGACAAGGATCCTTCTACCATCTAAAGGCCTAGGTAGACTTTGCCGAACACCTGTAGACCAACATCCACACTCCTTGTTACGTTGCTTCTGCTTGCCGGTAGGGATGAGCATCGAGACGAACTAGTTTTGAATGTCCCAAACCCAAACCCAAATTCAAACCCACATTTTAAAGTGAGTTGCGGGCCGGATTTAGGCCCGGATAAAATTGAAAAATGTTAGCCCTTACCCGACACATATAACGATGCTGGGTTCAGGTTTGCCCTTATTACATCGAATGTGCATACCAAATTTTGTGAGATCTAACTTGCTAATATGAAAACTAAATTAGTATGATATATACTTTGTGATCAACCTTAAAAAAAATACTTCGTGATCTATGTATCCAGAATATGTATACCTTAGTTGTGTGATCCCCTATAGAAATGAAAAGGATATTGAAAGAGCAACAAATCATTTTATCGTACATGTGAATGTATGAGACTTAAAAAAATTAGTGGAATCTACAATGTTGTGGCTTTTTGATTCCCTATATGTATATACAATGAAATGGGTGTTGGAAGGGCAACAAATCATTTGTCTCTACATGTGGGCATATGACTAAAAAGATGAGCAGAATCTTGTATGCATTCGACTAGTTACTTCTTTACATTTTTGTAATGAGCTAATGACATGATTTTTCCGAGTGTTATATACATTGCAAATCAAAGTATCGATGCCATATTTTATTCAGTTGTTAAAATATACATAGCTAAACAACAAAAGGTTCCATTTGAATGACACTGTGAGATCAAAATAAAGAAATCTAGTACGTCTATCCATGTCAATGATGGTTATCTTACTAGTCATACTTGTTAAGGCGGCAAGGCGACACGGCGTTGGGGCCTTGCGCCTAGGCGCGACTAGGCGCGCCTAGGCGACCTTTAAAAATAATAATTTTATGTATATATTTTATGTATATATACATGTGTCATGGTTTTTCCCCACTCATATACACACATTGTGTAGTTATATATGTAGTTATCTACATATTTATAGTCGGTCTCTCCATATATATATATTTTATTGTATGACAAAACAACCAATTACATTTCTAATATATTATCATTTGACAATAATGTCAAGGACACGAAAAGAATTATTGTAAGGAATGTAAGAGTGATCAACATATAAATATATATTTATTGTCATACATAGCTACAAATATTAAGCAATGTAATCACTATCCTTCATAGCATAGCTACTTAGTACAATCTGAATTGAAGGTGCAAACTAAGAAAAATCAAATGTGTACTAAGAGTATTAGATCCAGTCAAACAAAAAAGAGTATTAGATCCAGTCAAACCCAAAAAAGAGTATTAGATCCAATTAAAAAGTGATATTTGGCACATAAAATAGGCAACACTATTAATTTTGAGCATTGGTGTAGCCATATCAAACATTAAAATAAGTAAATATACAACTAGACCCACAAAACTAGGTCACTGTAGCATTATAATAAAGCGTCCTAGCCTAGGCACAGCCCTGGGGCGCCTTGACGCCTAGGCGCGCGCCTTGACAAGTATGTTACTAGTATCAAATCACTAATCATGTTGATTGATTACAGATTATCCATGTTGCCATTGGTTGGATACGTACTGCATATTGCATCAAGAAATCTGTATATTTTTCTTTTAGGACAAATAAATGTATACATATACAATACACAAAATCTAATCTGGGCATTCGTTTTCAGGGCCCGGGTTTACCTCATCCCCTACCCGGACCTAATAAAATATGGGTTTAAATTTTAGGCTCGACCCACCCATATTACAGATCGGATCGGGTCTGGATCCGGTTATGCGGTTGGGTCACGGGTCGGACCGGGCCGACCTGACCCGATGCTCATCCCTACTTGCCGGCGAAGGGTCGGACACCAGCATGTGTCCCTCCTCAAATTCTAGTCTCGTGTGCCTACGTCCTCTTAGGTGCCGTCATGCTTCCTTCTTGTTCATCCTCCCAAGGCGAGTTCTTATAGCCATCATACTCACCTTATCTAGAATTCCTCCTCCAACCACAAAGCATCTATCGATGACCAATATTTTATGCAAATATCAGTCTAAACAAAATTTGACTTCGCGATCAAAGCTTCCCCATGTGTTGGGAAGGTAACTCATACCAATCTAAACTCCCTCATTATCTTCATATACTGATATACCTCCATGGATTCCAACGAAAACAACCACTTGTACATATCCAATATCATGTCAAAAGAAATTGTGATCAACGATGAAAATACAACCTGTCATATGTGGCGAGGTAGAGTACACAATCTTAATTATTCATCGTCTCTTCCAACAACCACAAAAATAATACGACTTATATATACATACATAATTAAAAGTTTTATACAAATCTGTCTACACTACCCAATTGGTTTGGGTGATTCAAAGCTTATTTTTTATATATGTTTCTTTCCAACTAAAACCGACGTCATGCACCATAAATTATATAATATATATCATTTTCCTCTCATGTCCAAAAATCTTGAAAATTGGATGGAACCTTATTATAACTATAAATCAATCCTATCTTGATTTCACTAATAACTTGATCATGTACTTACTAGGTTCCAAATATTAGTGTGTGACAGTGGTACTGGTCCAAGCATTGTATTCTTTATTACATTTTCTATATTATTCATTGGTTCCTTAAGAGGATCATTGAAAGGGGAATATTTTCGTTGAGGTCCTCATAAAGCCATAAACGAGATATGAACATCTCCATACAAGATGCTCAACTTATTCTAGATTCAATAGCCATGACTGACAAACAGACAAAAAAAACATAGTACATGGAAGAAAATAGTAAACTAACAAAGGAAACGATAAGGCTGGAAAATCATACATTAAGTAGACACTCAACCATAAACAGACAAACCTATTCACAATTTACAATAGTTTGTCATATAGTAGGTAGGCCTAATATCTTTAAAGGAGCTAAAAATGACGGCTGTTTAACAATAGGTGATAGTCGAGTAGGAGCCAACATCTCTGATCAGTGGTAGTCATTGGTTTTCAACAATAGGTGATAGTCGAGTAGGAGCCAACATCTCCGATCAGTGTTAGTGGCAGATTTTCAAAGGTTACTATTGTTGGATCCTAGATGGTGATTAGATGCTCTAGAGGGGGGTGTGAATAGAGCTGAATGCACTTAAACAAAATTGATTAGACCTTCAAGATATATTACAAGATAAGGTTGCTAAATAGGAAATTTGAGTGCAATTAAAACATGCATAGCAAGGGAGAGAGAGATTGAACATACACCAAGTGACAAGCTATGTAGAGTGGTTCCACACTTCAAACTAGAAGTGAGTCAGTCCACTACCTAGAGAGGTCAACCTCTAGGATTTCTTAACCATTGCACTCTTATATTCATTCATAAGATTTACAATACATGACCAACCAAAGGGCTTACCCATCCAAGCACAAGGAGATATCCACCTTATCAAAGAATTACCCACTTTGCTTGAGTCTTCAGCCTTCAGCAAGGTCTTACCCACTCAAGCACAAGTCTTCCGCCTTCAAGGACTTTGCCACTCCTCTTGGATCTTCAGCCTTTGACTTTACCTTCACTCAGAGAAGCTTCCACTAAGGATTTACCCACTTGAGCAAGGAATCTTCTGCCTTCACCAAAGTCTTACCCACTCTTGTTCCAAGTCGTCAACCTTGATCTTCACTAAGGGACACCTTTCCTTGTTCTTTTTCACCTCTCTTAGCCAAGAACATCGTACAAAATTTCGATCGAAATTGCGAAATTTTTGATTTTTTTTCAATTGGACATCGAAACGCATGTACGCAGAGAATGGGACGTCATTTCGCAAAAATTTCGCTATACGCAGAGAATGGGACGTCATTTCGCAAAAATTTCGCTAAAATTTCGCACTTAGGTGCGAAATTTTGCAAAACAGTGCAAATTTCACCCAGTTTGGGCCATAATTTTGCAAAATGACACAAAATTTTGATAGAAATTTCGAGATATTTGTTCCTAAGACTGCTGTCACTACATGTTAGGTATTTTGGCGATTCTCTTTGTATCTTTTGCTTATAGAGGCTATTTTCTTTGATTCTAAGGTATATTTCCCCTATCCCTAGCCCATGTATACCTCTTTCTATGTTTACACTCTTCTAAAAGATGTGAAGAGATGCTATGAAAAATAACGAAGTTCTAAGTGCTGCTGCTACATGTTAGGTATTTTGGCGATTCTCTTTCAAAAATCACATGAACTACAAACAAACTTGAGGATCTATGAAATAATAGTATTAAGTCTGCAATTCTACAATCTATGTTCTGAAATGCGTTATGCGGTATGCGTTCGGTCAGGGCACCGCATAGAGTATAAGCGGAATGCGGGAGCATAAGCGGGGCATATGCGTTTTTGGATTTTTTAAAATAAATTCTATATTTTATACATGTATATTTAATAAAAAAATATAATCATAATCATAAATTTCATAATATCTAGTTTTGTAGCCTAATAGCCCAAAATGTACCAATGGATCATTACATCATGGAAGAAGAAACACATTTTCCAATCATCAATAAGTAAAATCAATCAACAAAAGCCTAAGTTTATATAATGTACTAGAATATACAAGTAACAAAACACACTAACACATGCAGTTCGTAGCAGAACATTTATTGGATGAACAATATAAGAAAAACCACGGTAACAAGACATGGTACTTCAAAGTAGAAATAGAAAAAGAGCATCAAAAACAAAATCAAAACATCAAAATGATATGAAGAAATCAAGTCACTAATAAATAGAGAAGAAAAAGTCGTAGGAATATAAATTACTCCCTAGGCAGCACACAAATTTGATACTTTGTAAAAGAAAATATCATATCCAATTAATATCTGCAATATGTTCCCCTTTTATACAAGACACAATTAGAATTGTTGCAAGTGCAATATTTTCTAATCTTATAGCAAAATAGAAGAGAAAAAAAAGAGCAAAGGAAAGAGCATAATGAAACTTTAACAATTGTAAAATGTAATAAAATATTTTGCACCACTCATTTTTAAATAGAATTATTTCCGAGGTAGCAAAATTTCAATATCTGATCTTAAACCAACTATATAGAAGAAGTTGTCATTTAATTTGGTTGATTTTATTTGAGGTTTTTTTTACTTAAGTCACCAAATGAAATGCGGGGCCTAAGCGGCCGCATATGCGGACCGCAGGCCGCATATTCGGTCCATGCCAAAAAATAGCACTGCATAGCTATATGCGGAGCGGCTGAGGGCCGCATACGCATATGCGACCGCATAAACGGCCTCATGCGGGGCATATGAGAACACTGTCTACAATAAATTTGTTATTATTACACATTTATACATAAAATGACTTAAAATTAATGCATTTTCTTTGATCTATGTATACATGACCCATGTAACCTAACTAAATTTTAACACTAGACTTATATAAGTTGTAACATGTAAGTTTGTAACTTGCAACTGTAAGTTTTAAGGTCTAAGTGGTAAATTGTGGGTTTGTAAGCTGTTTACAGTCTAACGAACTTGACAATTCTGTTCCTTTGTGCACTCACTCATCAAGACATGGATCCCACCCTAACCTCTAAACATATAGATTTATTATACAATCTAGTGTGTTTATGTCTCGACTTTGTGTTTGCAGAATTTCAAAGCTTAATTCCTTCATTTTGCCATCGAAATTGCCATCGAAATTTTGTCGAAATTGTTCAGCTTCCTTCACTTACAAATGTGGGAGACCCCCCCATATCCAATATGAAATATTATTGCATATTTGAGTAGATCTTGGCGTTTAGATCATCCTGGTAAATTTTCATGATTTAATTCGCTTATTTGGTCGTCAAAATCGTTAGGGCCGTAAATATCAAAATTTAGTGCGAAATTTCAAAAAATTTCTGTTTTTGGGCCATCGGACGCGGCATCAAAATTGGACATTTAATTCTATGACCAAGAGAGAGAACCTTCATCTTCATGGTTGAAATGAGAGATAGATAGGTGGTGGAAGTGAGAGCCTCACAAGATATACATGTAGGACTAGCTCTCTTACAGATTTCCTACTCACTCTAACGAATGTAGCAAGTGATTAAGCTTAGAGAGAGAGAGGAGGCTGTAGGAAGCACTCAACTATAGAATAGGAACCTCACATAGAGTTTTGCATTGAATGCTCAACCTTGGAATGAAGTCCAAGGGGTCCTATTTATAGCTGGGGATGCCCCTTAGCCTTTGGGAACACTTAAGAACGAAAACTAGCCGTTTTGTAACTTGCAACGAATATATTTTCACTTGTTGCAACTCCACAACGGCTAGAAACACTTTTCTGCACTTTTCCGTACAATGCAATCGATCGAGTTTCTATAAAGGTAACTCGACCGATCCCACTAAAAGACAAGACCAATTTAGGTCACCGGTCGAGTTTGTCCTGGGGTAACTCGACCGGTTCACTTAAATCAGTTTTGGTTAGTAGAGGGATCGGTCGAGTTCTGTGAAGTGTAAACTCGACCGATCAAAAGTCATTTTTAAGATCCAATCAAGATCGGTCGAGTTTGCAACTCGACCGATGAACAACCTGATGTGAATTTTGAAAAATGGCTTTTGAGTGCTTAAACATTCGATCTAAGTGCTCCTGATTTTTTCTAAGCTTAGTTACAAGTCATACAATCATTACAAGTGATTTACAACATGATTCTAATGGATTTACATCTATTCCAAAAACGTGCACTTGTATTGACTTTGACTTGTCTTTTCTCCAAGTTGAGATGTGCAAGTTAGGGCATTTGGAGTGTGTCTATGCATAATCTGAAATCACACTAGTAGAGACATTAGACACAATTAATTGGAATGGTTTAGTCATCATCAAAACAAGAGTTTAGTCAATTTAGACCTTGAGTCAACAACTATGGTTGTAATCAGTGAAGTAGATGGCATTGGGGGGCAGCTGGGTAAGTGCAGGCGACATAGAAAATGCAGTGGTGGTCTTCATAAAGATTGACATCTGGATAGAGAGGAAAAGCAAGGACTCATAGAGGAGACTGGGTAGAGCTAAGTTTCATATGAACTACCTCTTTCATTGTCATGTTAATGAAACCCAAAGGGAGAAGAACTCCCCTCCCCCACCCCAAAACCTCGTGTAGACCCACACTAGTGGCATAAACCACAACAGTAACCAAGAGATTCATAATAACTCCCTGAAGAAAGTGTTTCCACTACCATAACTCACATTTTGTAAAGGCCCAACTATATACAACTTTAGCACTTGCCTTGACTATCAATTTTGTTTTACGCTACATTACCACTACATTTCATTAATTAGATGCAATATCCAAGTGCATGTTTTGGATCCATGTTAAGAAGAAGTCAAGGAGAATTTGTTATAAATCCATTGAGATACTTGCCATAATATTATTTTAGATAGGTGAGTTGTAAGTTAGAAGGGTATTTATTCAAAAATTTAACATGTTATTTAAGAGATCCTCCTATTTTGGGATCAATAATTAGGAGCTAAACAAGGTTCCTACTTATGAGATAATCTACCAATAAACACAAATATTACATAAAATATATAAAAGAAGAAGCATTCATTCTCATGTTAACCATGGTGCATAATGTTATTTTAGATTGGTGAGGTTGTAAGTTTGAAGGGTATTTATTCAAAAATTTAACTTGTTGATACGAAGTAAATTGAGAAAGCGTAGGGTTACACAATGTGTGTACCCTGATATATATACTAGTAGAACAATTACATGTAGGTCCAAATAGAAAAATAAAATAATAGGACAATAAGTAAGGACATATATTAACACTCCCCCTCAAGTTGGAGCATAGATATCAATCATGCCCAACTTGTCCACAAGCGAGTTGAAATGTTTCTTGGCCAACAACTTTGTAAACATATCAGCAACCTGATCTTCTGAGCGGGTGAAAGGAGTGCATATCTTGCCAGATAAGGTAGTCTCTCGAATGAAGTGACAATCGACTTTAATATGTTTTGTGCGCTCATGATATACAAATTTATTACCAATGAAGATAGCAGCTTAATTGTCACAGTGCATAGGGATAGCAGCAGAAGACTCAACCCCGAAGTCTTTCAAGAGAGATTGTACCCATAGGAGCTCACAAGCAGTGTGGGCCATCACCCTGTATTAAGCTTCATCACTGGATCTGGCAACAACTTTTTGCTTTTTACTTCTCCAAATGACCAAATTACCTCCAACATAAGTACAGTAGCCTGAAGTGGATTTTTTGTCAATCTTACTTCCAGCATAATCAGAATCAGAGTAGCCTTCCAGAGAACAGTGTCCATGCTTTCTATAGTAGAGGCCTTTGCCAGGTGATTTCTTAAGATATCTCAGAATATTACAGAAAGCATCCCAGTGACACTGTCTAGGCTTATCCAAGTACCTGCTAAGAAGATCAACAACATTAGATATATCTGCTCTAGTAACAGTCAGATAGATCATCTTACCAATCAGTCTCCTATATTTTTTACTGTCTGGAAACATAGGAGAAGAATCATCATCCCAATTAATATTGGGATCCAGAGGAGTATCAGCAGGACGTGCACCAAGCATCCCAGTCTCCTGTAACAGGTCAAGAACATACTTCCTCTGAGATAAGACAAGAGCATTAGAGGTCCTAGATACTTCAATGCTCAGAAAATATCTTAGCCTCCCCAGATCTTTAGTAGTAAAATGTTTGCACAAGTGTGTTTTAGTACCCTGAATCTCAGAATGATCACTGCCAGATAGAACGATATCATCAACATAAACAATCAGAATCACAATACCAGAAGAAGTCTTTTTTGTAAAGACTGAATGATCAACCTGTGAACTCAGAAAACCAAAAGCAGTCAGGATTTTACTCAACTTATCAAATCATACCCGAGGACTCTGTTTGAGTCCATATATAGATTTTTTTAACCTGCAAACTTTATGTGACTTCCCCTGAGCAACAAACCCAGGAGGTTGCTCCATATAAACCTCTTCTTGAAGATCCCCATGCAGGAAAGCGTTTTTAACATCCAGTTGAATAAGAGGCCAATCTAAATTAATATCAACAAAAAGAACTCTGACAGAGTTAAGTTTGGCAACAGGCGAGAACGTCTCAAAATAGTCAATTCCATAAGTTTGAGTATACCCTTTTGCTACCAGGCGTGCCTTCTTCAGACGTTCCACTGTTCCATCAGGTTGATACTTTACAACATAGACCCATCTGCAGCCAACAGGTTTGCACTCAGGAGGTGGATCCACCAGCTCCCAAGTTCCTCTATCAGTAAGAGCAGTCATCTCTTCTTTCATGGCAGTCATCCAGGCTGAGCTTTGTAAGACATCATCATGTACAATCTTGGGAACAACAATAGCAGATAGAGCAGCCACAAAGTTACTAGCATGAATACTCAGATGTGCAGTAGAAACATGATTAGCAATATTATGAGACGTACAAGAACGAATGCCTTTTCTGAGAGCAATAGGTAGATCTAAGTCAGAGTTTACCTCAGCAGGAGTAGGACCTTCTTGAGGAGAAGATTGGTGCTGCATGGGGGGGGTCTTGAGCAGGTTGGGACTTGTTCCTGCGTTTATACACAATAAGCGGAGGAGTAGTAGTTTCAGCAGGTGAAGTTTCAGATGTGCAATCACTCGTGACAGGCAATGGTGCTGTGATTATATCAGAATCCAAGATATCTCCTTTAGCAGAATAAAAAGGTGTATCCTAAAAAAAAACTACATCACTACTGGTGAACCATTTTTTTGCAGTAGGACTATAGCACCGATACCCTTTTTGAGTACGAGAATAACCCAAGAAAATACATTTTTCTGCTCTAGGATATAATATATCATAGTTTGGTCCAAGTAACCACACAAAACAAATAGAACCAAATATCCGTGGAGGTACAGAAAACATAGGTACATTAGGCTGTAGAACCTGAATAGGAATCTTGTTGCCAATAATAGAAGACGGCATTCTATTAATCAGAAAGCAGGCAGTCAGGATAGCTTCTGGCCAAAAACGCCTTGATACATTAGAATGCAGCATTATAGTTCTAGCAACCTCAAGTAAATGTCTATTTTTCCTTTTTGCAACTCCATTTTGTTGAGGTGTATAGGCACACGATGTCTGATGAATAGTACCAACAGATCGACAAAAAAGCCCAACTTCTTTCTGAACAAACTCCAAAGCATTGTCGGTTCTCAGAATTTTAATAGGCACAAAATATTGAGTTTTTATTTCAGCAAATTTTTTTTTTATTGTAGATAACACTTGAGACCAATTTTTTAACATAAATAACCAAGTGGCACGAGAAAAATCATCAATAAACAGAATAAAGTATTTATTACCAGACAAACTTGGAACATGACACGGACCCCATACATCTGCATGTACAAGATAAAAGATGTTTTTACTACTAATCTGGGACCGTTTAGGATAGACAATTCTAGACTGTTTCCCTAACTGACACAACTCGCACTGAAAACCGTGCATTCCTACACCCGAGATAACATGTTTCAATTTCTCAGAAGATGGGTGTCCAAGTCTGTAGTGCCACTGCAAAGCTGAAACTGATGAAGATAGAGCTAGTGCCAAGTTGTCAGTCTTTTTCAATTCATCCAGATAATATAGGGCATCAGGTCCTTCATGCCCTCCACCAATCTTCATCCTCGTGCGAAGGTCCTGAAAAGTACAAGTACCAGGATTGAATGTGAGACTGCAGTTCAAGCTACTTACAATTTTGCTAACAGATAATAAATTCAGTGGAAATCGAGGCACATATAGAGCGGATTTTAACAAAAATTGAGAAGCTATGTCTCCAATCCCAGCTACATCAGTCTTGGAGCCATCCACAAGCATAACAGAAGAATTAGAGACCGGTCTAGATAAGGTTTTAAAAAAAGACTTATTTTTAGATATATGAGACGAGGCACCTGAATCAATCACCCATTTTTTATTACCAGTACTAGGCGAGGGGGCACTGGGGATGGCTACATATCACAACCAGAATATGTAGCAGCATGAGCTCCAGTGGCAGTTCAGAGGATGACCTAGTACGCTCGAGCAACAGACGCTCCACCTCAGAATGAATGAAGTCAGCAGTAGTACTAGAACTGGATGCATCAATGGCAGTAGGCTGTGACACTACCTCAGAGGTAGCATGGGCATCAGAAGCTGCATTAGTCCAGGCAGGCTTTCCATATTTCTCCCAGCATTTTTCTTTAATATGATTAGACCGGCCACAAAAACTGCAGAACCGTTGATCAGTCTGAGGGCGAGCATCATTAGGAGCAAGGAATTAAATGGCCGATACCGACGCCGTTTCGACAGCTTGGGTATAGATATTTACAGGTATACCGACGGAAATATCGACAGATGCAATCCTGGCCATACCGATGCCAAAATGAACGAATTAAATCATGAAATTTTACAGGCGTGGTCTCAACACCTAGATGCAACATTTTATGCAATAAAATTCTATATTGGGTATGTGGGGGGGGGTCAATCATGTGTGAGTTAAGGAATATGTCCTGTTTTTTGGAGATTTCGATGAAAGATATCGATGGCAAAATGCAAGAATTAAGATCTAAAATTTTACTAGCACAATCTATAAACTCATGTTAACACACTTATGCAATAATATTCAATTTACAACAAACATATAACAACGTAGTAAATTACTAACTCACATTAGTTGTATGTTGAGTGGCGCGCTGGTTCTCTATACAATATGTTGTTCATATGCTCCACATATTGCTCCCGTGCAATGTTTTAAAAAACGTTAAGCGGTAATCGTGCGGACAGCACCTTGTAACTGGTTAAGCGGTAAGCGGCCGATTAAGCGGCCGATTTTTTAAAAAACGGGTTTTAATTTCCTATATAATTTTATACAAAATTACATATATATGTATATAAATACTAATACTCTTTGAAACTTTTATATATATCTAAAGATTCTAAACACTCTACCCAACAGTAAAAACACCCAATTAGTTTATAAGATAGCTATAAGACAATAATTATAGCCATAATATAATAAATAATAGATTTGACATAGATAAAATACCCCACATACATGATTCAGAAATATTTTTGCATCACATGTTTACATAGTTAAGCAGTAAACAATAGACTCATTATTGGATACCTTTCTAACTTATTGTTATATGTGCATATCATCAATTAGTCATACATTACAGCAGTACAATTAACTAAAGTATGCATTCTAAAATTAGATAATAGTTACATATATTTTACTTGTATAAATTACACTTTACAACAGTACCCTATTATCCCAACTTGCATACAGTAAACAATAGACTCATTATTGGATACCTTTCTAACTTATTGTTATATGTGCATATCATCAATTAGTCATACATTACAGCAGTACAATTAACTAAAGTATGCATTCTAAAATTAGATAATAGTTACATTACATATATTTTACTTGTATAAATTACACTTTACAACAGTACCCTATTATCCCAACTTGCATACAAGTATGCATTCTATTAGACTAGGCTTATCATAGGATATTTAAGTTTAATATATTATAGTCAGTAATACTTGGGGCCATATAGTTTATATAAAGTTACAGGTGTACAGAAAAATTTACAAAAAACGGATAAAAAACGGCCAAAAAACGGGAAAAAAACGGGCAAAAAACGGAAAAAACGGGAAAAAACGGCCGATTAATTACAAAAAAATTAACCGGCGATTTTAGCAAAAATCGAACGGGCTGGGTGTCTGGCCGATTAATCGGCCGTTTAATCGGCCGCTCAGGCCGTTTTTCATTTCACTGCTCCCGTGTCATGTAACTTTTGTAAGACTTGTTGTATGAAACAACATGTTCCTCATATACTTTAGGATTGGCAAACTGCATCATCCCAAACTTCGGAAAATGTTCTTCCAAATCATTTAGATATTTTTCCTTTGTTGCTGAAATGGAGGGAGGTTGAGTAGAAGCAGGTGGAGGTGCCCTTGCTCGAGGAGCTTGAGGTTGAGTAGCTGTAGAAGCAGGAGGAGCCCATGTTTGAGGAGCTTGAGGTTGTAATGGATAACCGGCAATAGGATAAATTGTAGTATGCCCACCACTCCATGTTTGACCTCCATCACCAGAGTATGCTTCGGTGTTCACCCGAAAGCATCCATAAGGGCTACAGACAGAGTATGCTTTGTGATATCCCATACCAGGTCCAAGTTTTAATTGTAATCTTGGTGGTGGTTCAACATGATATCCAGGATACCCATGTTGGGGCTGAGATGGGTATGGAAGTGTCTGCCCAAATAACATATCTCCGAATGATTGTTGAGATTGGGAGTCAGATATGCTCATGTTATCCATTGAATCAGCAAGATCAGAATGATGATCACTTTGGCTATGATATGCACCGCTGTAATCTTTCCCAGTTCGAGTTTTTCTTCTTTGAAATCTTTTTTCAGCCATGGGTTTTCCCTGTTCTTGTGGAGGTGCATCCCTAGTAACATTATGACTAACATAAGGCCGGTCATCATTTTGAGGATCAACAGCTGGAGGATATTCTGGAGAGCGTTGGCTGCGATTATCACCATCATTGCCGCCATCATCAGGCTTAGATTTAGAACCAGATGTAGAAGAAGAATTTGAGCTACCTAATTGTTCTTCCACTTCTCTATTGATTTCCATATCAGTATCAACATGTGCAACTTCAGGATCAAGTCTTTCAGGCGGGGCATCAATAATAATATCATCACCATTATTTGCATCAAATTGCTCTTCTATATATGGATCTTGACGTCCATCTAAACTATCAAGAACATGACGACCTATCTCATTCATCCATTCCTCTAAAGGATTTTCTGAATCATCCTCCAGTCCTCTACCTCTTTCAGTATTAAAAGTATATGCGGTGTCAATGGGATCATGGACAACAGCAAAATCCACTTCCCTGTAGTTGGCATCACGTATTGCTCTAGCCCTCAACCGCATGTTGTAATGAACGTATACAAGATCCCTCAACCTGTTTGCACCAAGTCTGTTCCTTCTCTTGGAGTGTATCAGATTGAAAGTGCTCCAGTTTCTTTCACAACCCCCTGCAGATGTTGTTTGAGAAAGGATGCGAATAACCACTTTTCTTAAATGAGTGGCACCTGTTCCATTCCAAACCCACCACTCACAAGGATCACCTGCAACGCGGTCAGCAACCGCATTTGGATGGCCAAAGCATCCAGTGCTTTCACGAAACTGGCGCAACTGCAAAAATAATATATACGATATTAAGATGATGAAATCAAAGGAAAGAATAATGAGAAATAAAGAATGTAACTAAGTCATATAGTTATATACCTCTTCCAATACTAGCAATCACTCTTCTGGAGAGGTAATGAACTTGTTAGTGACTTCTCTCACTGCATTCATTAGAGACGCATTCAAGCCTAGTGTTCGTGAGTATTGAAACCTCAGATTCAAATAGTAAGCTGTCATAAATATAAATAAGGAAATTAGAATGACATTTTATTGTAGACAAGTATGAATTAGACCAATAACTTAGAAGTTAGAATATAATTGAGTCATTGAGAGAATCATATACCTGCTTTATGCAATGGATGTAAAAGCATATTTGTCCAACGATTCTCATAAATTTTTATGTATTGCTCATTGGACCTAGGAGCTGCTTCTTATGTGATATTATTAATTAATAGTAGTAGATCTAGTGATACATTAGTATATCTACATAAATTAATCATAGATCTATTGTTAAATAGCATTAATCCTAAGTTTTTAGGAGTAGATCTAGATTTTGGGTGTATTTAGAGAACTTGGAGAAGTTCTATGGTGAAAATAGAAGAAAATAGAGAGGGGAGGGGTTAGAGAAGATGAGAAATGAAAGAAATTAAGAAAACATACCTTGATCGGGGCTGATTCGAGCTCCAAGGAAAGAAATCGCCTCTAATCTCCAAGAAACTCCACTCAAACAGTAGCAGCAAGCAACATGTTCGCAAATATCGGCATGCCGGGCGGCATACCGCCTATATCGCCCGCAAGTTGGGCTTTTTGCAGCGGTAACCCTCGGTTTTTGGCGATAAGTGGCGGTATTTAGCGGTAAGTCCACCGGTATACCGATATTTGCGGTACCAGCGGTAGACTTGCTCAAACCGATACCCAATGGCGTCTGTATCGATATTTCGACCGATATATCGGCGATATCGGCGATATTTCATTCCTTGATTGGGAGGACCAGAGGGTGCTCCACGTCCAGAAGAACTCCTCCCCCTCCCAGCACCAAGAGGAGGACGAGTTTCGTGAGAACGACCACGTCCGCAGCCACGACTATGGCCGGATATAGCAGCAAGAACAGTAGTATCACTAGTATCAGAAGGCGACTCAGATGAGGATGACGACAGTCGCTGAAGACGCTGAAAGGCACTCTGTAGAGTAGGTAGTGGATCACTGGCAAGAATCTGATCCACAACCCCATCATAGGATTCAAGTAACCCACACATGAACTAAACTACCTGCAACTCCTGGTGTTGACGTTGCATGGTAGCCAAGTCAGTAGACAAAGGATGGTAGGCCTCCAATTCTCCCCAGAGTCCCTTGAAGGTAGAAAAATAGTCAGTAAGGTCAGATCCCGAGAAGTGTAGACGGCTCAGTTGCTTGTTGATATCAAAGACTTTCTTCGGATTCTGGCTGTGAGAGTAAGTACTAGCAAGATGGTCCCACATCTACTTTGCTGTATAGCAGGTATAGTAAGGTGACACTGATTTTTGTGTCACTGCTATTGAGAATCTAGGTCATCACAGTAGAATCATCTTTGACCCAATCATCATATGCTTTGACATCCTTGGAGTCAGCATTGGCAGCAGGCATAGGAGGCGGATCACGCGTCAGATGAGAAAGTTTCCCTTGAGATTTAACATAAATCTGCATAGAACAGACCCAATGCTGGTAGTTGCGCCCATCCAGCTTAACAGTAGTAACCTGACGACACAGATCATCATGTGAAGACGCCATGACAGGCAAAGCACCAACACCGACAATGAGAATGAACAGGCAGGCACAGGCAGAAGACGACCGCCTAGTTCCTCAGCTAGGCGGCAGTAGGCACAGTGGAAAGACTGGACGGCCCAGTTACATACGGGCTACCCCGAGGCGCAGCAAAAAACCCGGCGGCTCAGAGGCCTACACGGGCAGATAGGAGGAGTCGAAGAAGAACCTTCAGACCAGTGTCCGGGAACCGGCGGAGTGGAGGGTGGCTACGAGTGGATCACGCCACAGGAGTTAGGCTGCGGTGGGCAGCACCGGCGGCGCCCGGGTAGCGGCGGCCTGGCGCTGCTGCTGCGGCCGACGGCCGGTGGTGGCGCCGGCGCGACGGCTGGAGGGAGGGGGGCGACAGGGGAGTCATCACAGCTGCTAACGTCGCAACCCAGAGAGTGTTGGGTGACAACAGTAGTAGTAGTCAACGTACAAATAAAGTACGGACGGGTCAACGTGTGAAACAAAGCATGGACGAGCCAGAGTGTTGGCACATAGAAATAGAAAGTCGACGTGCAAACAAGGCATGAACAAGTAAAAAAGGTCATATGCGAAAAGAATGGACAATGTCAACATGCAAACAAAGTATGGGCAAACCAGAGAGTGTTGACGCACAACAGTGAAGTGGACGTAGCCGGATAGAAGACCTTCAACACGAACAAGTAGACAGCAAAAATCCATCTCTAGAAACTAGTCTGTTCAAGAAGCATGTAGTAATGGCATCATATATAAACTTCCTCTTCTTTCCTTCTCATCTCTCTCCTCTACTCATCTTCTCTTCCTCCTATTCTCCCCCTCACACCAAGCACGAAGGAGTCAAAAGAGTGGTTGAGGTGGAAAGTCACAAAAAGTGGTAGAGGTATCAAATTTTTTAGGTAGATACATGGAGGAGGATAACCGATAACTCGAGTCAATGTGCAATATGACCCGATCAGGTGGATCCGAGTAGAAAAATAAATGGATCTTTTTCCGACACGAAAAACCGCGGAAAATCGATTAGGTAAAAAATAGATCCGATTAAGGATCCAAATAGCAATAGGCATAGTGTATGCGAGGGGGTAGTAAAAAACTGAGGGGATACAATTTGATATTGGGCTATTTGGTAGCTGTGACTAGCGGTGGGTGGCTGTAATTGGGTGACTAGCATAGCGGCAGCGAAAGAAGATAGAGGCAACAACGACTATTGTGGGTGGAGGCATGCAGGTGTTAGTGGCGGCTTGCTGGCTGACTAGGAGGTAGTGGCTAGAAGGTAGTGGAGTAGTAGCAGCAACCATGGGCAACGACATCAATTGAGTGGTGGAAGGAACAACAGTAGGAGGAGCACATGGGCCGGTGGTAAGTGGAGCGGAGGCGGGCGTAGGGGGAGCGCATGTTGGTAGCAACAAAGGAGGGTGATTGGCGACAACTAGGCAGCAGTTGCAGCGGCAAGATGGCGATAATGACTGGCAACAGTAGGGTGGCGGCGCGGGGTGCAGGGGGTGAAGCAGGCGGGTAGTAGTGGCAGTGAGCAGAGGAAAAGCATCGACGGCTTGGTACAGGAGATGACGCAGGCAGGGAAAGATCAGAGTTTCCCTACGGGTAGCCAATCTCCACTAGGGCGGCGGCTGGCCGCAAGGGGGCACTCCAATTTTCCCCCTCTCACGTACGGCGGCCCAGGGTCGCCACTCTGACACCATATGAAATAATAAAAGACGGCTAATTGTTGTATTGAATAGAACAAACCATGCTCCTATGTATAGGAGAATAGGGAAGCGTACAAACACAACCTAACCCTAATGGGCCAAGACATACTTGGGCCCATATTACAAAACACTTGATAACATAAATAAATGGTTTCTCTAATAGCAATATTTGGTAAATCTGGAAGTATCCACCAGTATACAAAAAATTGTGATACCATCAACAAACTGTGTTTTCAATGGCATTGAAATTGGAATTTCGTGCAAACTTTGTTCCTTGACCACAAAATCTGGGATTCCAAAGGCTGCCCTGGTAAATGAGGCCTCTAACATGGACACCCAAGGTCTTTTCGTGGTCGTGAGTGTCCATGACATAGGAGAGAGGCCTCTAATGTGGCCTTTGAAACTTAATGTAGACAATGGTCCTTGCTTATGGGACACTAGGGCCCCTTCAGACAGGTATTAAGAGTTTGGTATGCCAAAATGGCCACCCAACTATGTTTCTTTCGGTCTCATAACTCATTTCCTTAATACGGAGTAGAGACTGATAGTTCAGTTAGATAGTTTTTTCCTTAATACCGAGTACAGACTGATAATTCAGATAGATAGGTTTTTCTTGTCTAAATCCCTTGTCTACTAGCACCACTTCGTTTTAAGGACCACATCTACTTTCATGGGGAAAAAGACCAGATTGATTTAATAAAAATCATCACAGGAAATCCCCTGATAACATACTCCTATTTTTTTAATGATAGGAACGACTGAAATCCTGTATAATCATTTCATATACATTCATTGAAATCTTTTTTAGTGTAAAGCAAATGTATTTTGATCCAATGCTTTGGCTTGACCAAGAAAAAACATTCATTTTGAATGGTTTATCGCCTTTAGTTCTTGTGTGACAAAAGATTTCCTATTTTATTCCTAAAAGATCCTTATTAGTAAAGTTGGTCTTACGTATGAATGATTCCTCAATATCTTGTTCATTCTCAACAAAATAATATCTTCACGTTGGTGTTTTTTTATTTACAGTTACGAATATGGTTAATTTAGCTTGCAGCTATGCAGACCAACTGCCAAATCTTGTAGGCTATCTCGATAACAAATTCATCTTAATCGTGCCTCCTTGTCAACAAGGGAGATTGTCAACTAACATAGTTGGCAACTGGTTTTGAAAGGAAACCTTGGTTGACAATAGTAGTGTGATAGACCATCTACCTTGCCTTTAGTGGCCGTCTTTCCTGCACATGCTTGTCACTACAGAAGCTATACCTTTAAAGATTGCAACATGAGTAGCTTGCCGCTGCAATCAATGTCCAAAATAATCACCTTAAGCACCAAATTCATAAGGACCTTATTTTATATTGCTGAAGCCAATAGGTAGTTTGAAATCCGATTAACTATGGAATAGATTAACTTGGCCTAGAGTAAATTTGAATATTTTTTTTCTTCAAAAAGCATCAGAATTCTTATGTAGTCGCTGTTAATCTAATATACGATTTTTGAAGCATTTGTTCTGAACCTTCTGACCATGAATGGAGAAATAGGAATTTCTAGTATAATTATTCATATAACTATTGAGCTCTATAGGCATTTCGGCAAGCTATGTTTTCACTGCATATGCTAAGGATGTCAGTTCTTACAATCATCTACAAAACCATTTTAAATAATTTGCATTTTGTTATTGTAGTTTATACATGCACGGGCTTGCTGAATCACTACTGGCACTTGTAATCACCTTTTAACTAAGCTTTCTGTAACTATCGATACTATCGATCGCACTAGTTAATGATGCTTCACCAACTTTTCACTTCAGTATAGTAAATATTCTGACAAACAGATAGGTCCCATTAACATTGTAGCATCTTCTGCTTCATATATTTGCTAATATTTGTGTGTTATATTGATTTACTAGTGTTTTGATATTATATTCATCTGATGACTATTTAGTCCATGCCTCTGACTTCCAGGAGTGTTTTTGTTGGAGATGTTGTGGTGCTAAAGGATCCCGAAAAGCCTTCTGATTATCTTGTTAGAAGGTTGACTGCCATTGAGGGATATGAAATGGTCTCTGGTGATGAGAAGGATGAGCCATTTGTTCTGGAGGAGGACCAGTGCTGGGTATTGGCAGATAATGAATCTTTAAAGGCCAAGGTATATTAGTTATATTTGAGGTATATTAGTTATATTTGTACTTTTTGTGAAGGACCAACAGGTGTTATTGTCTTACGGTCTTCCCTTTTTCATTAATAAGGAGGCATATTAATTTACTGACATCCCCACAATGGAAGAGGGGCCTGTAGCGGTCTGCCCTTTAGACTATTTTCTGTCATGATCATCAAAGTAATGCAGTGTATTTTTGGCTGTCACATGTATAATTATCCATGTTTTCTAAATCCTTCATCATCTATCACCTTCCATTCCGGTTACTTGTCTGAGACGGACCTAAGCTCTCCTTTTTGGTTGTTTTCTGCTTAGCAGTGGTATTTTGCCATTTAACCTTTACTAGGCGTGAAACTAGTTCATCTGCCCATACTGGGTATATTTAAAGGTTCAAGTACAACCATCCAAAGAATGACCATTCGGTTAAATGAACTGAGCTTAATACCCAAATTTGTCTATACTGTGATAGATCCCATTTAATCAAAGTTTCACTGTCTACTCTCTCCAGATCCAGCATTTTGGATTTAACTCAATTAGGTGAGTTCAACTTGTGCGTATATTTCATATATTTTAAAGTGTACCTATGGGCCAATGCCCTCAACATCCCACCCATGGACACACATGGATGGCATATTAATTTATCAACATCCCCGCAATGGAAGAGGGGCCTGTAGCGGTCTTCCCTTTAGACTATTTTCTGACATGATCATACGGAGTAATGCAGTGTATTTTTGGCTGTCACATATATAATTATCTATGTTTTCTGAACTCTTTTTTTGGGCTGTTTTCTACCCAACAGTGGTATTTGGTCATGTAACTTTTACTAGGCGTGAAACTAGTTCATCTGCCCATATTGGGTATATATAAAGGTACAAGTACAACCATCCAAAGAATGACCATTCAGTTAAATGAATTGAGCTTAATACCTATTTTGTCTATACTGTGATAGATCCTGTTTAATCAAAGTTTCACTGTCTACTTTCTCCAGATGCAGCAATTTGGATTTAACTCAATTAGGTGAGTTCAATTTGTGAGTATATTTTATATATTTTAATGTATACCTATGGGCCAATGCCCTCAACACCCCACCCATGGACACATGTATGTTACTATAACAAAAATAGAATGACTCGTCTTTATTGTTTGATCAAGCTTGCAAAGTGCATGAGGTGTAATTGGGACAATTGGTCTCTGTTTGTGTATTGCTAGAGTAGTTGCACCCTAATTTTGACTTCTGCGCACTTACAAGCACCTCTATCATAAGCGATGCCTACCAAACACCTAGGATTAAGTGTACCAGTGACTTGCCACGTTTCAAAACTAGGAGCATGCGAGATCCAAACAAATAGAGCAAAGCCTCTAGGAGAGTGCATGCTGCATTAAAGGAACTCATAGGTCCCTTCCTACCCAAGAAGGCATACCCTTATTGGTATATAACAAACTAAATAAAAAACACACAAGCCTCAAAATAGGATGTAACAACACAATCTAACTTGGCTCAAATTCCCATGTAGATTGAGGACACCTAGCCCAACTTCAACAAGCGGCATGTAACACGACACTCATACAAAGCCCCGCTAGAAATCCAATCACACATATTATGATTGTCTGTTTGATCCACTAGTTCAATTCATGGTTAAAAGCAGCATGCAGTGTATGTGTGGAGTCTCTTTTGGGGAACTTGGAGGCGTGTCTATTCATCCCACCATTCAAGTGTGGGCATCACATTCAAACTTTTAGCAGCGCAACACGCAAAACATCGCATCCCACTTTTCAAAAAGTTTAAAACCAACTGTGCCTGTATATAATCCCTCATATACCAACTATACATCAAAAACAGAAAAAAAACCAAAACCTATGCAGTATATGCTGAATGTGTGAGTATATGTGGATTTTGTTTTTACTAATAAACTAAGTATTTATAAGAATAAGTTGAGTACTAAATATATCCATATATATAATTATAGAAAATACAATTTTGTATTTAAAAGTAATAATATTGATATAGATGTATAATATGTTTATATATGTATACATATTGTATAAATCAAATGCATTTATCTATATATGTATATGTAAGCGCATCTGTGTGTATTTAGGAGGATATATATGTGGATTTAAGTGTGTATATACATGTGTATGTTATATGTCCAAATATATGTGTAGATGTATGTACGTTATATATGTATTTATGTATATGTGGATTTAAAAGCAGCTAAAGCAAAACTGAGAATTTGCATTGCAGTTCAGCCGGTTTACTGTCATCATTCATGACTTGATAGTCTGGTACTGCTAAGTTGGATGGGTTGGATTTATCAAAATGTGATAAGTGTCATTACTTGGCCTTTATTAATTATATGATGTTGTCTCACAAGTTTATAACAGGATGGATGAAATGGAGAAGTGCGACTAGATAGTTTGACCCCAAGATCTCTCTTTGATTGAAAAGTATGTCATACTACACAACTATGTGGCCAACCATGTTGTATAGGAGTTGGTATTTGGCATGATGAAACAAGGAGTCAATAAAATGAATTAGCAAAATTGCAAATATTAAGAAGGATATGTGGGAAGATGAGGCAATACCACTTGAGAAATAACTATATTAGGCATAAAATGAGTGTGGCGAGTATTGAAGACAAGCTACGTGAGGGTCACCTGAGATGATATAGACATGTACAACATAGATCCATATATGGACCAATATGGAGTAATGCTATAGGGCCGGCCGTAGTTAAAGGCAAACTTAATTCACTTTGGTAGAATTTATAAGGAGAGTTATGCAATCCTTACATATTAATGAGAATATGCTTATAAGCAGAATGGAAAAGAAGAATCCAAATAGCCATATCCAACATGGTTGGGAATGAGGCTTAGATGGTGGTGGTGGTGATACTGATGATGACTGGTGGTGATGCTGCTGATGATGGTGATATATGTATGTAGGGTAGTGATGCTGTCTGAAACAAGTTTCGGTGAGTCAATGAGAGCATGAGAGGCATTTGAAAATTTAATGAGTTAAGAGTTTGCTTCTAAAAGTCTGACCATACGAAAATACCATAATTAATTTACCCTCACACAAAATCCAAACAATTAGACATATTTTGCCCGTCCATTTGTATGATTTACATCTACAACCGATGGTAGTCTGAATAAGAGTACAAAGCATTGAAAGTTACATTGCTAGGCAAATATACAAGGAGGGTGATGATGCCATCTTGTAGGTAGACAATTGGTATAATATGCTTTGTAATCCTTATGATCAGGAATATTTGTTTACTGCCTTATGATCTCACCAAGACCTTCTCAGTAGATCTTTGTCCTGTGTTATGTATTGAAATGTATACATATAAACACACACACTCATGCACACGTGCACTCATGCATCCACGCACATCTATCATGTTTCGTTGGGATTTCGATCACAAAATGTAGGAATTAAGATCTAAAACTTTACTAACACAAACCACAAACTTAAATACACACAACTAAGCAATAGTATACAATTTAGAACATATAAATAACATATTTACTTACCATCACAAAATGTAGGAATTAAGATCTAAAACTTTACTAGCACAAACCACAAACTTAAATACACACAACTAAGCAATAGTATACAATTTAGAACATATAAATAACATATTTACTTACCAACTCACATCAGCTGTATGTTGAGTGTTGCGCTGGTTTTCCATACAATAATGAGTTGATATGGGTGAGATATTGCGGCCATGACATGTACATCCTCTAAGCGTGGTTGTATGTAGTCACGTGCTCATACACATCATCATTGGCAAATTTTATCATCCCAAGCTTTGGAAAATGCTCTTCCAAATCTTTGAGATATTTTTTCTTACTCTCATATATAGTTGGAGGAGCTCGACAAGGTTGATGAGCTTTAGGAATAGACTGAATAGCCACAGGCACAACCACAACCCACAGGACTATCGGGACCAGAGAAATAAGAATGACTAAACGACCACTACTTCATGTTTGCCCAACATCCTCGGAGAATTCAAGGGTTTTCCATGTGGGCTCGAGACATTTGCAGTATATTAATGTCCAATATGATACTATACTTCTACTTCTGGTTGAGGTGGTGGCTGGTTTTGATATTCAGAATACCCATACCCATATTGAGAATGAGATTGGTAGGGTTATGCATGTGTTTGCCCAAATAGCATAGCGCCAAAGTTTAATGTTGAACCATGTTAAGATTGAGAACTAGAAAAACTCATGCTCCCAAACAAAGAACGAGCTATCCATTTTTGATGTCGTTTCGATAACCATGGAAACCGAAATTTATTGAAATTTGGACATGAACTTCAATAATGCAATTGTGCCTGTTTCGATGCCTAAATGAACAATTTAAGTCTTGAAATTTCACAGACAGAAGCTGTATACCTATATATGCAATAAAATTATATACGGGGATAGGTTGGGGGGGTCCTTCATGTGGGAGATAAGTAAACTGTAGTATTTCTTGGGAAAGTTTCGGAATTAGGCAAAATGTTTCGATGATTTCGTCATAGCGGTACAGTTGCATGATTTGATTGTAGATGTTGGCGAAATCGAAATTTCAAGCGAAATTTTGATGAGTTTGTGGAAACCTCATTCCATGCTCCCAAATGAATCAACAATATTAGAATAATATCACCACCGTAGTTATAGGAGCATGTAGTTGTAGCCTCAGGTGGTAATGCACCGCTGTAGTCTTTGCCGGTTTGAGTTTCCTCCTTCGAAAAGTTTTTTCAGCCATGGGATTTCTTTTTAGGTGCAACCCTAGTAACATAAGGACAATCATCATTCTTATGATCAACAGTAGGAGGATATTCTGGAGAGCGCTCACCACTGACTCCATCACGACCACTGTCGTCGGACTTGGATTTGGAATTGGACCCAAATGTAGTTTTTGAAGAAGTTTGTGCTACTTAACTCTTTTTGCACTACTCTATTGATTCCAATATCAATATTTTGATGCTCAGGCTCAGACTCTAAGTCTTTCAGGTGGGGTTTGATCAACATTAATATCATCATCTACTTTATATTGCTCTTCAATGTATGGATCTGGATGACTATCTAGATTATCAAGAATTGGATGACCTATCTCATTCATCCATTCCTCTAAAGGATCTTCTGAATCATCATCAGCTTTTTCGATGCCTCTACGTATGGGTGGGTTGAATGTTTATGCGGTGTCAATGGGATCACAAACAACAACAAAATCCACTTCCTTGTAGTGGCGTCTCGTATTGGTCTAGCCCTCAACCACATGTTGTAGTGAATATAGACCAGGTCTCTTAGCATATTTGTCCCCAACCTGTTCTTTCTCTTTGAGTTTTATCAAATTGGAAGTGCTCTAATTTCTTTTACAACCCCCTGTAGATGTTATTTGAGAAAGGATGCGAACATCCACTTTTCTTTGATGGGGGGCACCCATTCCATTTCAAACCCACTACTCACAAGGATCACCCTCCTCAGTCCTCACGGTCAACGGATGACCAAAGCATCCGGTGCCTTCACAAAACTGTCACAACTGCAAAAATATTTAAGATATTTAGATGATGAAACATCAAAGAAGAATGAAGATGTTCACGACTTCATGTAAATTATGTAATCAATTTATTAATCAAATATATACCTCATCCATCACCATCATGTGCTCTATTGTAGAGGTAATGAATGTGTTCATTATATCTCTCACAACATTCATTAGAGTCGCATCTACGCCCAATTTTCGCGTGTAATGGAACATTGGATTCATATAGTAAACTGTCACCAATTCCAAATAAGAAAACAAGATTTCGATTTTAGACTGAATTACAGAGTTAGATATAAATTAGAATTTAGAAGAAAATAAATTATATACCTGCTTTATGCAATGGATGTAAAAGCATATCTGTCCAAGGCTTGTCTACAATTGACAAGTATTGTGAATTGGACCTAGGAGTTGCTTTTCAATATTGTTCACCATCAGTTGCATTGCATCATACAAGGCATTGTTGCAGCTTTGCCACCATTTACCAGCTTTAGTACTTTGACAATAGGTTCCATTATTCGCATCACCTTGGTAACCTTATCTCAAAAAGCCCGACTGGCAATTAGTTCTTTAATCCTTCTTCCAACCAGGGTGTTGTGCTCCTTCATGGAGGTCCACTCCACGCCATTGAAGAGCCTCCTAAGTTCATCAATTTTACACTTTAATGAATTGTAGGCCAAGTAATTTGTGGCAAATCTAGTTACCCCTAGTCTAACTAAATTACCTCCATAGTACTCAGGTCGGTTCATTGCATTTAACAAAAAGTAATGGTTGTAGATCAAACCCGTGATCAACCTACCATCATTTGTCACAAATCAAATCAAATGTGCCCATGTCCTTAAGAATCAAATCTGCTTGATGTATGTTTTCATTAGCTTCTCGATGTACTTATAAATCCTGAGTTCATCAGAAGCATCAACATAGTCTAGAAAAATAGTATATCCACGACATTGTGCAAGAAAGTTAATAATTTGCTTTCTGTTTTCACTAGTCCACCCATCACACATGAGTGTGACGCCATTATCAGACCACAATTGTTTCTGGTCTGAAACCCATGCTTGCATATCTTTCTTCTCTTGGTGAAGATACTTGTTCATCAATTATATGCAGTGGGGGCCTTGATGCCCTACCATACTCCCCTATCACATTTGCCATGTGTTGGAGATAGGGTTCAATTGCAACATGTGCGGGTGTACCATGAGCAAAGACGAACTTACCCACGGCCTTGCCAACCTTCTCTTTCGCTCCAGTAAACATTGCTTTTAGGTTTTTTTTACCTAGCATCAAGTTTTCTAACCCCTGGCTCATCAAAATGCTTCAATCTCGAACTAGTAGAACGAAAAAGTGTATCAATGGTGCCATGTTTTTTGATGTTGAGCATGTTGTTCTTCATCATTGTCTAGGTCAACAATAGGAACATCTGCAGCCCCACTGCCTTCACCTCCTAAGTTCATCCCTTTTAGACTTTAATGAATTCAAGGCCAAACATTTTTTTGCAAATCTAGGTATACCCCTGGTCTAACTAGCACCTCCACAGTACTCAGGTCACCTCATTGCATTTAACAAAAAGGAATAGTTGTAGATGAAACCCATGATCAACCTACCATCAATTGTCACGGATTTGACTTAATCAGTTGTGCTCATGTCCTTAAAAATCAAATCTTCTTGATGTATGTTTTGATTAGCTTCTTGATATACTTATAATTCCTGACTTCACCAAAAACATCAACATAGTCTAAAAAAATAGCCTATTTACGGCAATGTGCAAGAAAACTAATAATTTGCTTTCTGTTTCCACTAGTTCACCCATCACACATAAGTTTGATGCCCTATTTAGACCACAATTGTTTTAGGTCTGGAACCCATGCTTGCAGATCTTTCTTCTCTTAGGGAAGATACTTGTTCTTCAATTCATATGCAGTGGGGGCCTTGATGCCCCTACCAGACTCCCTTATCACATCTACCATGTGTTGGGGATAGGATTTAGTTGCAACATGTGCGGGTATACCATGAACAAAGACGAACTTACCTACTGCTTTTCCAACCTTCTCTTTCGCAACAGTAAACATTGCTTTTAGGTTTTTTTTTGCCTAGCATCAAACTTCCTAACCCCTGGCTCATTAAAATGCTTCAATCTTAAACTAGTAGAATGGAAAAGTGTATCAATGATGCCTTGCTTTTTTATGTTGAGCATGTTATTCTTCATCATCATCTAGGTCAACAATAGGAAAATGTGCAGCCCCACTGTCTTCACTTGCACCGAATGGCCCATGTCTTCTACTAAGTCAAGCTACCTCCTCTCTATCAGACTCACTTTTGCGAGATTCTCTGAAAGCACGGCTATACATATGACGTGTATAAGCTGTATCACACCCCGGAGGATATACCATATCATCATTTGACTCAACAAAAGAACCTGTGGGCCTAACATCAAAGAGTGTATATGTGTAAGCCTTTTTAACCTCCTTCAACTTTTTTTTAATCTCTTTGCACCTAACAACTTCTTGAAGTCATAACTAACACTTTGGGGGCAGTTCTGGCACATTGCCACATTTTTGTCACCACTAGTAATGTGATGCTTGAATCTAGTAATCCTCCCTCCATCAATTGTTTTCTTACATTAGTTGCAAATAATCTTTCCCCTATTCCTAGGAACAAGAGTGCAATGACTCCATGCGAAATCCACATCCTTGGTTGTAGGCTTGTAGCATGACCGACCCTAGCTCCCTCAACGTCATTTGAAGTTGAAGACATCTTCTCAAAAGTCCAAAAGTCAACAAGGAAAAAAGACAGACAAACAAATAAAGCAAATGATGCATTAGTAACTTAGTATTTAACCAAAAGTACTGCAAATGTATAATACTAATATGAAATAAAATAACCCATTAAGTGAACAAAATAAATTTATTTTATGTATTATAGAATCACATTCAATATTTTAAGTGTATGTTACCTTTATGTAATTATAGAATCACATACAATATTTTAAGTGTATATTACCTTTTTATACAATATTTTTAAGTTATGTTTTTGAAGAAAAAGATTTTCATAATAAATGAAAGTCTGAAATTGTTTTTAAATTATAAAGTATGGTATTTACCCGTTAAAAAGTTGAGTGATATGTTACAAAATACTAATTTCATCTTATATAACATTAACACACAATTATATAGAAAAAAGGAAAAAATGATTTTTTTTTATTTTCAGTATTTTTAATCAATAAAAAATGAAATATATACATTTTGAGTGTATTTTTGTTTATATATGTTCATGTTAGTCTTTAATAGAACTTCTTCCACGAAACCTAAAATAAATACCTACTATTAATAGTACTTATTGTATTATTACTATTAATTATTGAAATGCAATATGTCTCTTAGAGATAGTTGGAATCTGGTTAGAAAGAAAGGTCAGGTCTGTCTGTTGGGGAGTGTGGATCTGGCATGGTGTTCCTAGAAGAAGTTCTTTGCTCCTTTGGAAAGGATTTCTGGGAAAAATCTCTACGTGTGACTACCTCAAAAGGATTGGTTTTCAGATGGCCTCGAGATGTGTTCTGTGTGAAGACCATGAAGAAACTTCTGCACACCTGTTCTTTGACTGCCGGTATGCTTGTTCTATATGGCACTTGTGGTCTGCAATGCAGAGGTTCACTGTGTTCTAAATTCTTTTAACGATCTGCTGCTGTTAAAAGAAGGTCTGAAATTTTCAGCTATTCACATCATCCACATGCTTTGGGGAGAAAGAAACAACAGAATATTCAGGAATCTGCGTTCTTGTCCTGAAAATTTTTGGTCTCATTTTAAAAAAGATATAGCAGCCTTGTACAGTTAGTTTTTCTTCTTTCTTTGTACAACTTCGTTAGCTTTGTGGTTACACTTTGTAATCACCAAAAACGTTTTGTTTTTAATCAGTAAAGAGGAGCGACACCCTAGTTTCACCAATTTTTTTTATTGAAATGCATGGTAATGGTAATTATTAGTGTGCTAATTAGGTAGATCTAGTGATAAAATTAGTAGATCTATATAATATAATCATAGATATAGTGATAAATAACATTAATCATAAGTATTTTGGAGTAGATCTAGAATTTGAGGGTATTTGGTGAACTTTTTTTGGTGAGAATTGGCGAGTATAGAAGAAAATAGAGAGGGGAAGGGTTCGAAATGGTGGGAAATGCACGAAATTAAGTAAACATACCTTGATTAGGGCTGATTTGAGTTCCAATCTCGAAATTTGCCCAAAATTTCCAAGGTTTCCACTTCACACATGAAGCAACAACAAGAGAATCGCTTCTGACGGCAAAGGTGTATTTTGCACTGGTACCCCCGATATTTGGTGATATTGGCCGTAAGCCCAATGAGATACTGATATGTGTAATGTGAAATTAGCCTGTTTCTATAACCGACCCCATCAATATCGGTATTTCGGGCGAAATACCGCCAATACCGACGATATCTCGTTCCTTGTACATGTGATAAGTAGTTTGGACAAAATACCGCCAATACATATAGATAACATACATTGATGTGAGATATACATTAATTGCACATACCCCACATCTAATGCAAATGGTCGGGATGCATGTGCGGTGCAACCAATAGACTGAAATGCATAAGCAGATGCATATGCGGTCGCTTAGACTAATTTTCTAGACACTGGTTCCATCGCGCATGCACATGGTAGCATTGCCACATGCATTGGGGGAATTACCCTAGTAGGCAATTCAGACAAGTCGACATGGTTTTTGGTTGCTTAGCGTCGTTCATGCTCCTCTCCACTTAAAATGCAGGAAGGCTTGAGTATCGCTACCCAACAATGGTGGGGATGCAACCAAACACGACGGAAGGACAACTCCCCGATAGCTTAACCTCAATTGAAATTAACCACAAGGTCAAACAAAGGTCAGTGATGACTACAAGCTCAAGTTTGGTGTCCGGTGGATGTCGACCCATGCAAGGGTACATTGGACTTGTCTTGTGGGGTGGCCACTGCTACGCTGCTACCTTATCAATCATGATGGTGGGACCGACATCCTCCAACCTAAGGATACTGCTATCACAACTCTCTTTTAATGCTATATACGTAATTCAAGAAGCAAACAAGCATGCAGCCTCCCCTTAGAAAAGGTCAGCAATATAAGATTCACACCAGGATCCTATTCTTTATGTTCTTACTCTCCTAGTGAGAGAAAGGTAGGGCTACATTTTGGTCACATCTATATGTATATGTGTGTTGATATATCAAAATTAACATTGATATCACGTACAAAGTAGTCCCTCGTAAGCCAATTTCAATGTTAGGGTGCGAGAACCCACCTAAAGCCACCATATTTCTATTATATACATATGGTGGTTTTGTAAAAAGATGTGTGATTTACCTGGGTACGGTTTTTAATCCAAAGGCACATAACCGTGGTTAGAAAACAAAGGCTAGAAAGTCCAAACATGCCTCCCAGCCCATTTAAAACCATAAGAGCACCTTCAATTCAGACTTGCTACACGTAGGCCATGTCCCAACTTAAGACGCAAACACTGAGGACTTGATTGTTGGGTATGTCAAACACACAACACTTTATCCATCTACTTTGCGTGACGGCAAACATGCCTGCTGAGATAGAGGCCATGTACATGACTTGATATTGGCCAACAAAAAACTCTCACATGTTTGCTTGAATTCTAAAAGGTAGAGCCATGCTGCTATTGCAGTAGTTATATCGGCCACCACGTGTTGCTGACAATCTTTAATTCTCAAACGAATTCAGTTGACGACGATTAGCAAAGTTGAGTGTACAACTCTTTTAACCCCAATGTCATGATTTTCTTTATAGGAAGTTCATTTGCCTTAGATAGCATTCAACATGCATAGAGGTTTATGACCACTTATCCAACACAAGTCGAGGAAACATCCATATGGCCAAAGTCGACATTCTCTACTTCACGAAGTAGAGTGGATAAGGGAGGTGCAACACCTAGGCTATCTAGATTCGTCATTCAGTACGACACTTGGCTGGACTCGATGATTCGATGTAATACGTAATACAATGCAAAAATTAGTGTTGCATACGAAGGATGTACATGACTGGTTGTGGCCGATAAGCCACACCTTCCATGGTCTAGGGAAGCCTTCAGTTGTACCAACAACTTTACCACGAACCTGATGGATTGTCTCAACCTCTATGGTCCCAACTATTCTTAACCCACGATGAGCCTTTCTTAAAGCTGACCTGGGTGTCAGACTCTGCTTGCCTTCCTTCTTCAGTGTTATTCTTAAGTAACTGTGTTATGTCTGACAATTGAGTAGGAGCAGTAATTAGGGGTGAGTCAACTGGATTTGTGGCATGCTCGTTACTGAAGTAGCCATTGGCTAACACCCAACATCTAGTAGTTTTGGTTTTGATGAGCTCAACACAAACCAATATTTTAGAAAGCTCACAAATATATGCTACAATACCTAGAACTGTAGTTGTCAGGTGGCTAGGTGGTGACCTCCAAGACTTGGGAGCCTAGTCGCCTTGGCGGCTAGGCACCACTACTTGGCGGTGTAAGTATTCTATTAACTTCAATAATTTATAATTTTTTTATTAATTAATATCAGATATATTTGTGTAGTTTACTAAGTAACATTGATTTCCTAATCTTAATCAATCCTAATCATACCTAGATTGAATTTAATGTTACCTAAATTAGATCCAGGTTACTCTAATTTAACCTAAGACAGGCGTAATTTAGCAAAATCAAACCCAAATTGACTTGAATCTAATATGGACTAACCTAAATTTGCTCTAAAGTGACCTTACATCACCTAGTACTTATAATTCAGGTAACATTAAGTGCTAATCCAGGTATAATTGGGAATGATTAAGATTAGGAAATCAAAATATACTAAGTAAAATACACAAACATATCTAATATAAAATTATCTTTATAAATTAGGTGTTCCTCAATACAGGGACCCGGGTTCGAACCACCAGGCAATCATTTCTCAATTTAATATGGGCGTTCGGCTTCGGCTATAGGTTGTGGGAGAGGGCATCTCCCTCTTAATTTCATACAGACAAACATATACTTCCACATGCAGAGAGAGAGAGATTATTGCACAAAAAGACATGGATTTTTTTGTAAAACTTATTCGAAGTTAATATAGAGTAAAACAAAATTTCTAGGAAGACAAGTCATATGCCAAAACTGGCATAATCCAACCTAAAATTGTAATATAAAAAAGAATATTAGGGGAAATGTAACTTGGAATTTATAATAACTAGGAAGCAAAATAGGTAAATATTGGATTTTGAAACCGTGAAGTAGTTATATAGGTAACCCTAAACTGAGATTATTTGTGAGTTTGCTGAATGTGAAATTTATGCTGATTGAGTTTTTGATCTTTTGATATATAAACTTTTTAGTGTAAAAATTCAAAGAAAGAATCAGAATCAACTTTAAAAAAAAATCAAACTGAACAATACTAAGGTGAGTGTATATATCATCTTGCAGGCTATAGTGTCTGATTTTTTGAGATTTCTTGATTAGATCACAAAACTTTCCCTAATCGCACCATGCTCCCCATTTCACATGATTCTTGAAATCTTTTGGTATTTTGATTTTCTCTCATCAAATTTCCAACCTTTACTCAACTTACATGATTGAATTTGTATATATAGTAGATATCGGAACGGAACAACAGTAGGACTAGGGGATAACCCCCTGCCGCCCCATATATAGTGGATATAGTTCCTTTATTCATGGGATCTACTGAATGAACAATGTCAAAATGGTGTTTCTGCCAACTAAAATATAGCATTACATTGCATTGGATGTTCAAGATGTATGGCTTACATTTGAAAATATATCATGTGTGAATATATCTGTTTGCACGTGAATCCTCTGTGTGCATGTCTGTGCTCCTGAACATATCTGTGTGGTGTATGTTTGTAAGTATTATAGTGTTTGTTTTTATCCCAAATATTTTCTAAAAGCTTACCCAAGATTTAACGATTCTTCTTTGTATCTAATTATATTTCCCACAACTTCTAAATGCTGAATTTTTAAACCTCATGAACCCCAACTTATGATGATGGTGAAGGCTGAACACTCAACAGTCACACGACCTTTTGAGCCAGAATTAAGGTTTACCCATCAATTATGCATCTTAATTTAAAAAGGTATGTCACACCCTCCATGAAATTGAGGCTTAAGCCTTAGGGAGAAAATGGGACTGCTTCACTTTATTTCAGAATATATTAAAACTATCGTCTGGATGTTCATGAACTCGGTTGTCAACGCCTCACCTCACCTCGTTTTAAGGTTTTTTAAACCATGATTTTGTTATTAAGGATTCCCTAAACTAGAGTAATTATGAAATGCCAGCTTGTTACTAAATTCTGATTGTTGTGGTCAAATATTTGATCATGATAACTTAAAAAAAAGGTGGCCTTTCAAGCCTTAGAGAAGAAATATCGTGAGTCGTGACACTGTAGATTTATATGTCGTGTAATGTGGTACAAAACCATTGATTTGGTTACGTGTGGATGTTTGATTTTGTAAATTTTCATGTTTTCATGTGTACTAGCTTATGTACACACAAAAGCACAAACATTATATACATATTTTGTGTATATACACACATGTATACACGTGCTATGTATGTATATTTAATGTCATGCTGACGTGACCAAGTCAATTGGGTTGTTTCAGCAGTTGAGCCCGAGGCCCAAGACTTGTGAGTTGTTATGGGTTCAATTCAGGAGGCCACTGCTTGTTCGCCTAAGTAATTATGATCTAGAGAGTTTTTAGTGAAATGTTGTCGAAGAATTATTAGTACTACAATGTCTATTATTTTTCGTATCAGTTCCTAACCCTATGCGCCTTTTTGTTTTCTCTTCTTAGCAATTAATTAATCTTCTTCCTAAGGAAAAGTTTCTTTTTAATTGTACTCCACATTTTTCATGTGTCCTAGTGGAGATCTCACAGTTCATTTAAGTGCAGCGTTAGTAACCTCAACCTTTTTTGTTGACTTGATGTTACAATGATTCGAGAAATGGACATGGTTATCTGGTCAGATCGGTGAACAGTAACCTAGATAAGGAAGGTATGCCAGACTATTGTTATGATTAGACTGGATCAACTAGCCAGCCCACCTACATGTCTCTCAAAATACACATTTATATGTGAAAAGGAAGATATGAACTTCAAGATAATTGATATCTATTTATATATGATAAATAATATAATAAACAATTGCTTGTAGCTACATCTTAGTATTCCAATCAGATGATAAAAAAGGCACGTGAGTCCCCAGTTTGTATTCACGTTCTCCCTTTCCTCCTTCAAGCTGTATGATGAGCTGCAGATGCCAAAGTAGATGTAGCCGCCTTTGTTGGCCAAACCCATCACAACTGCTGGCTCGCATTGCCTTCAACCTGCCTGCCTGTACTGACAAGTCCGTTCCCCTCTTCCCCTAAGTCACATAGTTATCAGTTCAGGCATGTTCCATATATAGGGATGTGGTTATTTGAAAAAGAGCTAGAATATGGGAATACAACTAGATACATGTGCATATAAATGCATATAATTTAATAAAAGGAATGCACATAAATAGTAATACTGATTAATTAAAATGACACTAGCTTGGACTGAATAATGTAAGCTGAATGCAATAATACAAGAGTTAGTTTGATATTGATTCTTTAGTAAATGGCATGTTACACACTTGATCATGCGTTAAGTTAAAATTAAATGCATTCCACTCATGTCAACTGGGCATATGAAGTCATCTGCCATCTTTTCTTTTCAGATATGGGTTCTATCCGGGTTCATCTTATACTACCAGCAAGAGATACATCGTACATATATATAGAGAATATCTGGCACTGTGCATTGTTTTGATTGAAGTATCCTTGCAACATTGCTCTCCACCGTTCCCTTCCTTTCATGAGTCCTCTCCTTTCTTCATCTTGCTGCTTCTGGAAACTATCGTCTTCTCCTATGTTGCCTAGCTAGCATAGAATTAAATGTCCGATTTCGATGTCGTGTCCGATTGCCCAGAAACATAATTTTTTTGAAATTTCGACCGATATTTCGATATTTACGACCCTAACAATTTCGACGACCAAATAAGTGAATTAAATCATGAAAATTTACCAAGACGATCTAATCGCCAAGTTCTACTCAAATATGAAATAATATTTCATATTGGATATGTCTGTGTGGGGGGGTCTCCCACATTTGTAAGTGAAGGAAGCTGAACAATTTTGACAGAATTTCGATGGCAATTTCGATGATGAAATGAAGTTATTAAGTTATGGAATTTTGCAAACATAGTGGTTGAACATAGACACACTAGATTTGTATAATAAATTTATATGTTTAGAGGTTAGGGTGGGATGCATGTCTTGATGAGTGAGTGCACAAATGAACAGAAATGTCAAGTATGTTAGACACTTAGACTGTTACAAACTTGCAAACTTCAAGTTAAAACAACTAGAGTAATAGACTTCATAACTTAAAGATTCTTATCCAAGACTTGTATCATTTGATGATACAATGTAAATCGCTAGAAACATGTTCAGTGTATGGCTAACCCAATAACGAAAGTTTTGTCAGGGGACTGGAGTAGGCTACTATGAGACAAAAGGAGTTATAACTTACAGGTTACAATATTGTAGGTCAGTATATTTATTGTATAAATCTACTATTATAATATATTTAGGGTTACATAAGTGAATAATAAAAAAATATATTTAGGGTTACAAGTTACAACTTACACATCATTTTGTATAAGGCTACTATTATAATATATATAGGGTTACATAAGTGAAAGATACAAAAATATAAGAACTTCCATTAAAAAAGCTTTTGTAGCCATTTTGTGTATAAATATGAAATATATTGATTAAATTCTCAAGATAAGTATAGATATACGTGATTCACACTATTGTTTCTTAGATTTACAAGTTCACTTCAAGATCTTGAGAATTTTAAGAGAAATGTCACTTAGAAATTTAAGATTTTTGGAGTATTTATTAAGATATGTCTAACAAGGAATAAAAAAAAGTAGTAGATGGGCTAGGGAGGGGGTTTACATACCTTAAAATCAAGTAAAGCAGCCTTCGAGAGCAAGATATCACAAAAAAATTGCTAAAAGATCAAAGTCCCAACAAACCCAGTCGATGGAACATTATTTCGCGAAATAGGTGCTGCATTTCGCACTGATTTAGCAATATCAAGGCCCAAACTGGGCTGTTTTGCACTAAAATACCCCCTGTTTTGCGAAATTTCGACTGTAGCTGCGAAATTGTTAACCAGTTTATGCAAACTGACGTTTCGATGTCCGATTGAAAAAAAAAACAAAATTTCGCAATTTCGATCGAATTTTTGTTCCATGCTAGCTAGCTTTCCATGAGATTCGCTCCCTTGCTTAACACACCACTTGATCATAACTAGTGTTTTGACAAGTGGTATGCGATATGCGTTCAGACAGGATACGGCATGGAGTTTATGCCGAATGCTGGTGCATATGCAGTTTGGATTTTTTAAATGAATTAGTCATTATATGAGCATGATATTATATGTTTAATATTATGTCTAGATTTTTCAGTGTTTTGAAACACTAGGATGAGGGGGCGCATGTTACTTTTTTTGTACACAGTTTTTGGAAATATAGCAACACACATTTTTGACCGACCAAAAAAAAAAGATATTATATGTTTAAAGGGTAAAATATTAAAATTTTATATAGCAATATGTAAACATATAAATATTCATGTATAGTATGTAATATATATGTATACATGTATGTATATGTGGGTGTGTTTGTGTGTATAAGTAGTTTAATAAATAATGAAACAATATTTATAAAAAATACATATATAGTGTGTATATGAATAGTGGCCGCATATGCGCCTTATACGTGCGTATGCAGTCCTGGCTGCATATTGGACTGCATGGCTATATGCTGTCCGCAGAGCTGGCTGAACCACATATACAGCCGCACGGGCTGCATATGAGAACACTGATTGTCACCCTCCAAGATAGCTTGTTGACTGCAAAACCTTAGCAGTCCGCCAGAGTCTTGTTTCTGTGGTGTGTGGAAATGGCAGTTGCATCAGGGGTTGGATCCTCGTGGCTTGTTGGTCTCCGCAAACTGAATTTTAAACTGAGGCCAAGATCTCCCTCTGTTTTTGCTGGCTTGTTTCACTTAAAGCCACTATGCTCACAGTATTTTACTTGGGACTGTGGCTGTTGATCCGGTTAGAGAAGGTGGTTTCATTTTTGTTGCCAAATAGGGTAATTTTATGTTTTATCAACTAAGTGCATAAACAGTTTTTCTCACATGTTAAAAAGTGTAGAGCTATGAGGATGAGGATGCACAAGGATCAACACGAGAGAAAGGGGGCAAGGTAGAAAGGCCAAGGTCACTGGTTGTGGTGGGTGCACTGTTCACGATGGCAAAATGACAGGGGGGGGGTAGTCAGTGGTGGTGTGGTTGGTCCATCCAGCAGGTAGTGATTATGACCTGGGCAATTTGACTAGAGTAAGAGCAAGTTAGATAAAGAAGAAAAAAGTTTTTTCCCGGGGATGGAGGTATTATTCAAAAAACGTAGATGGAGTATAGGGTGTGTAAAAATGTAGTGGCTTTTTATGTTCGAGTGGCCAAACAATGGGGATCTTTATCTTCAAATGTCATTGCGTGGACTATCGCAATAGCAGGAGTGTTCTCCTCCTGTCTCTTTTATGTGGTGTCATTTTCTTTTGGAGAGTGTTATGAAAAGACAGAAAAACAATTAATCAGGGGCAACATCTGTGTTCATACATTGATATAGTTATTTATGATCAGTCATTGGTTGGACTCATCCATGTAATTTACCCAAAACTTTAATATGATGAAATATCTGCGTTCAAACATTGATATAGTTATTTGTGATGAAATATGTTACTTATTTTGACACCTATGAGTAATATCACCATAATAACTTGGCTTGCATGATAAATTCCTCAGCAGGAATACCTGAAAAACTAGATGATTTAGTGTAGTAATAAGTTTAGTGCTCAATTTGTTACAACTTCTCGGGAATATGCTGATCCAGTGACATGATGCTTGGACTACCTCGACCTCTATGATAAAAAGGACGTTCGTAAATTTATCTCTAGTACTGAAACAGAAAATTATTCTCTCTAGTTTCTACTGCAGCATTTTGTTTTCTATTTTCTGTTTTCTCCTAAATTAAGATAAATATGCTGATCCAGTGGGAAGGTTTGCCTGTTGATTCAGCTGAAATGCCACTACTGAAGTGACCCAGACTCAAACCCTGAAAGTCATCATTGATTAACCTCCGCGCCACACATCCCGGAGTTAGCATTGTTATTGGGCCAGCAGAGGGTCACCCTCCCTGTTCCAAAAAATCACATTTCAACACATCTCTGGGTGATTTTTCTTCTTGGAGTGGGGTTGGTGATGCTATTTGCTTGTATC
This sequence comes from Alisma plantago-aquatica, assembly GCA_963693085.1. Taxonomy (NCBI): domain Eukaryota; kingdom Viridiplantae; phylum Streptophyta; class Magnoliopsida; order Alismatales; family Alismataceae; genus Alisma; species Alisma plantago-aquatica. The sequence continues at coordinate 198,207,609 of OY856412.1, forward strand.
TTGACGTATTCTTGGAGTACTCCATGTGATGGATATAAGAATATTTCGCATTGTTGCTGTTCCCCTTGTAGACTCTTCTTCACTAGCAGTACATTTGACACCTGCTTTTGGGTAAATTATTATATTCACATTTCAGATTTTAACGTTTCTGGTGTTTTCCATTGAAGGAGGCAAGGGATAGCAGATTATTTGGTCCGTTGAATCTTAAAAGCATTGTTGGAAGGGTTCTATATTCCTTGAGAAGCCCTGTGGATCACGGTCCAGTTGAAAACAGGTGACAGTGTTCTTTTATTGATTCTGGTATAATGTGTAGATGTGTTTTAAAAACCTGAGTTTGACTTGATGTATGTGGTTTTCTAGCCATGCTGGTATGAGCAGGGACTTGGCAATTTTGGCTGTTGAGTTGGACGTCAGTGAGATGACGAAGAACCAAAAGCCTTAGAGATATCGATGAATGTGAAAGGCACGGCACGTCCGCTGAGGAGATATCCTACATGTTTGGTTTTAGAGTTAATGATGGAGGCAGATCGGAAATTTAATGAATTTGAAGGATCTGTCCTTTTGTAAACTTTATATTGAAAGAGATGATGTCCATCTCGATCTTGTTGCATCTAAGTTCATGTATTTCGATTTCTAGGATCGGCAACTGGTTATATTCCAAGATGAACATACCTGAAATCGTAACAATGTGACGTTTGGTTGGATTGGTGTCCTTGTAGGACGCAGAGAAGCCGTTCTCTGCCATTAGAGAACAATAATGTATATGACTCTTTTTCATCGTATTCTGTAGGGAAACTTGCTGCTATTCCGTCTCGTGATAGTTATTGTCTGTCAATGATCAGTCTTAGTTTGTGTGCGCGTACACAGATAGTTCTGAAAGGCTTCTTTGTTCCCATATCAGGAAAAGTATTTGCATGCGCACACACTGACAGATGGGCATGCAAATGATGTTTAATCATGGTGATGTAGTGTGGATTTACATAGTTGTATGCGTTTGAATTGGCATGGTTCTAAGCGCTCTTGTTAAGACATGCTTTGCTGGATGGACTTAAATTCACATGATTGTAGTTAGTTTATAGTACTCAACCGGGAACTTATTTTTAAGATTGTATACCGACATGGTTATAGTTAGTTTTCTGGTGCTGTTGATTTGTTGATTTTCAAATGTAAAAGCTCCCAACTACGTTGCTTTTTAGGTGACCTATATGTAGCTTGAAAAGGCAGCCTGTGTCGGACTCCCACTTAAAGACTCAAATACAAAGATTTCGAGTACCGTCTGCTAGAAGCAGAAAGGAGCCAATGCTGGGGGCAGTTGGGTTTAAAATGACCAGGTGCAACAATTGGTGGCTGGCAGAGTGCAAAAATGAGATTAACAGGCATTGGCGTCTTTGATGGTTTGGTCAGTGACGATAGCAGTATTGCCAGTCTGAATGACAATTATCCTGTTCCTTTCCAACTTACAAATGGAGAAGCCTAGACGTCTTCATGTAAGCCGAATGAATTGGATCTGTCTAGTCTGAAGAACCCTTTTACGAGAAGTTCCTTATGAATCTTTCCCGGTTGACTTGCTGCTCTTGGAATATAGTAATCGTGTAGTCACTTATGCCGATTGGTTTATATATCTGTTTCTCATTATGTGTAATTGTAGACTATCATTGATAAATAGTCGTTCAACATGAAAAAACAGATACATGCGCGTCAGTTTCATTTACACAAGTATACGCTGTGCAACCATAGGTGTGAGAATTAGATTACTTTGAAGACTATAAATGTTGTGTTAAATTATCATATTCTAGCTAAAAAGAAGTTGTGTTTATTAGGTAAATACACTGTAAGGTAGGCCAGAAACCTGTTTCGACTAATGTTGTATCAGACAATCTTAAAGAAAAAGAAGATGAATACAAAAAAGAGAAGCAATGCATTAAGGCAATAGTAGTTGTTACCATCGTCGGTAACATCACTCCATTGGCCTTCTAGGTACATTTGCTCTACCTCCTACAAACTTAGTTACGCCACACCCTCAACTCAAGCGAGCACACTGTAAGGTAGGCCAGAATCCTGTTTCAACTAATGTTGTATGAGACAATCTTAAAGAAAAAGAAGATGAATACAAAAAAGAGAAGCAATGCATTAAAGCAATAGTAATTGTTACCATCGTCGGTAACATCACTCCATTGGCCTTTTAGGTACATTTGCTCCACCTCCTACAAACTTGGTTTCGCCACGCCCTCAGCTCTAGCAATCATAAAAAGACGGCTGAGTGTGCATTGCGACAATACATATAATTGTATTCAGAGTACATTGTCCAATTAGTAATTAAAAAAATCAAAGATAAAATTAACACTCACCCGTCCTATGTCTTTTGACATTGCCTTTTTAAAATGGTGATTTATTCATCCCGTCGCCTGGGTTCGAATTTGCTATCTCTCGGTCGTACAACAAACACTTTTACCAACTAAGTGCCACATCTTTGGCTCTTTTAACATTGCCTTGTTGAAATACATAAGAATCAATTGTAGTTGAAAAGACAAAAGAAAAAATTGCATCCAAACCCTTTATGCTCTTTTAGGACTTCTATATTAGGACATAACTTGAATTTATAAATCAAAATATAAAAAAGTACATACAATACCTCATATTTTTTTCAAGTAGTATATATTAGAATTAGAATACAAGGATTTCTTTACAATTTAGAAAGTAAGAGTTGTAGGAAAAATCCTCAGAAACCTTTCTTATAATAGTATAGATGAGGGTGAGCAAACAAGATCGAAGACAAATAGTTGTGACACAAACAATGCCAAGTAAAACACATAGATCCTTTGTTGTTACTTGGTGGTCTCATGCTAGCTTGTTGGGGCGTTGGAGGAGCCACTGTGCTTTATTTAGTTGTTGTTGGTCTTGCTTGAGCTATAACCTAGACAACACAATGAACTATTATTCGCATGGAATAAAATCGCCTACAAGAAGATTTACAAGGTCGGCGAATTACCAATATTTGGGTATGCTATAAAACAAAGCACACGATTTTCAACAGTGATCTTTTTATTGTCAAGATGATTGATAAACACGTAGTTAACACGCTACTTGTCGCAACTCTTACAATCTTTAATATATAAATGGATATAAAAAAGGAGAAAAGGTGGACTTAGAAAATTTTCTGTATCTTCTCTTTACATGACTTGTATTCCATTCAAAATATCAAGAACGTCGAAATCATCCATTTTATTTTCGGTGGTTCAATACAAGGACATTGAAAACTCTGGCGACGCCTTTGCAAAAGATTAGATCCATAGACTATCGAAGCTATTGTTATTTTTCTTCCTTCATTGATTTTTTCTCACCAATTAAAAATGATCACATAATCCTTCCATACAAAGAAAGTGACTAAAGAAAAGGCGTATCACAGTAGCTAGGGTTCCCTCATACATGATTATATTCCCCTAGAAATGATATCCACCCCTTCTAGATTCATCACACTCCATAGATTGGATACTGTTACCTTTTTGCTTCCTTATTTTTTCTTTTTCTTATGATTGCATTCCATTGATTTCCTCCTTCTCTAGGGCGTAAGGGTTACAAGGTCATGAAAAAACCACTATCAATCCAGTCGTGAAGAGTGGTTACAAAATAGGGCAGGTAAGGTGGTATAAAGAGATGGATTGAATATATAAAAAAATGATGAGCCCTCATGTAAGTTCTCAGATTGAACCACAGCTTAACTTTGGTATTATATGGCAACGAGAAGAGGTGAGTCTGTTGAGGCAAATGCACAATGTTAGGAGGGTAGGGGAGAAGGATTTAATCTGATGAAGGAGTGATAGCTAGCAGGTAGAGGGATGCCAGATGTATAAACATTCAAGGGTACATCATGTTAGTGGCATGAGAGGTGAGAGAGATAATCAAAGAGAAGTTATTGTTTGATGGTAGGTGTTAGGTGGAGGGAGTGATTTTGGAAATGGTCATATATAGTTAATGGAAAAAACCTCAATGGAGAGGAGGACCTTAGGAAAAGCTTCATTGTTCAAAATTAAAAGCGACAGTGGGCTAAAGGTGTAGTAGAAAGGACACCATTTGAAGCTCCATTGATTCTGTCTAGACTATGTCCAGGTAGGGAATGCCATCACACTTTCCATGAGTGATTTGTTGGAAGGATCACTGTCCATGGCTTTGTCTACTTTGCATGTAGAAACTATAGTCACCAAGAGTCCTTCTGCCCCATTGTGACCCAATTTGAGTGAGAGGTCTCCGTGCAGTCTAATCCTTTCCCACACCCCCTTGATGATGTTGGCACCCACCCTTTGCTAGCACTTGGGAGGAGAGTTCCAACCCCATGGGGTGCAGTTCCTTCGGTCCTTGGTGGGACATTTATGACCATGATCAAGAAAATAGGTAGTAATTTCATCCTAGATGAGTCTGAGTAGATCTTGGCATCTAGAGAGTCTAAGACTTGGAAATGTTGACCCCAATTCTACATTAAAAAGTCACATTTTGATGATATCATTCTATTTTATCCCTCTAAATTTTATAAAACCTAATTGGATAATAGTCACATGATTAAACTAAATGAATTTTGGTCAAGACTTCCTATTGTCGTTCACTTATTGGATGTATGCCATGTATCAAGCTCAATTTGTATTGCAAATGATGACTGAGATGATGATAAAACTAACAAATTTGATTTTGAATAGGTCACTTGATTTTTCTTATAGAAATAACTAGTGGCAAAGTAAAAAATAGGGTAAATATATATTTTTATGGGCTAATTTTATATCTAAGAAAACCAACCAATAACTGATATGATTGTATAGGATTTTACTAGGTGTTAGTTGCTTTTTCTCCCAATGATCAAGGTACTCTTTCCCAATGGAATTAGTCGGATGGCATCATGAAAAGAAAACCATTTGACCATTTGAAATGGTAAATGTTAAACATCATAATTGAATGTTTTTCCCTGGATAAAACCAACCCACAATTTTTATTATTCCTCCCAAAAAGATTCTTGATTGATTTTATTTTGAGAACAACTAGTTATTGGTGTAAGATGTACATAGATTTTCCACCTCCAGCAACGGGTTGAAACCAAACGACTGTCCTACAACTAGATCTTTTGAGCACTGCTAAAACAAGCATTTTTGGGCTAGAAAAGGTAACATATATCCATGGGAATCTATCTACTCCCACAAAATGGGTAGAATTCCTCCCAATAATCTTTGCTAGCTAGTAGGCACTCTAAACTATAAATAGAAGTCTTCTGGGAGCTTACCAAGGTTGTAAAATCATAAACAATATAGAGATGAGGTTTTCCCACAAAGAGCCTTAAAATTCTTACTCTTACAATGTCTCACTTCAATTGGGTGATTAGGAATCCTTATAATATAACTAACTCTAAGCTGTGTACTTGTAAGGCTCCCATTCATTCTTACCATCTTGATCTCCAAATTTATCGAGGCTCTTCTTTTGGCGAATGAAATTTGTAGTGTAGGTGGCCATTGGCCAGGGTAGGTATACCCTTAGAGTGGGTTCTTGCCTTTTTATTATTATATGAGGCTAGTTACTCTTCAACTTGAAATGGGATTGCTTGATGTGTGATCTTGGTGTGGTGATAAAAGGTGGATCTCAAGGGGTTAAGCAAGCTGACTAGTTGATACTACTTGGTAGTGGATATACAACATTGTAAGCCAAAACCATAATACATAGTTGTTTATAACTGTAGCTTTCTCATTATCACTCTTCCTTACTTGTTTTGTATATTTTTTAATATAATTTGGAGGTCTACAATGTTGTTTTAGGTTGTTATTAGCGACTTCTCCCTCACTTGAGCCTAGGATCATGTAGGAATAAAATGAGCCTAAACACTCTTCTTGTCTAATTTTCACCTTTTGTTATGCTAGTAGACATGTAGATCCCATGGTGAAGAAGGAAACATAACAAGTGTTACCTAAAATCTTCACTTCACAAGAATTTTTGATACAAATTAGGCCATGGATCTTAATAGTGGTGGAATCTAAGAAGTACTAGACCTTGCTGTAATGGGGTTTTCTTTTCTCTTCAGATAAGGTAGTGGAGGCTGCCATTGTATTGTTTGAGAATTTTGGCAGCCATTGTAGATGATAGAGCTAGTAATCAGATGCATACCTGACTCTGATCCTATCCATTTGTTGCCCGATGAGTATATTTATACCCATCCTTGCATGTTGTTTTACTCACATTTTAGGGACTATTGTGTTTCTATTTCCTAGTTTTAGCCTTATATTTAATTAAATGCAATTATCCTATCTCTACTGACTTTAATGCACTTTATATATTTTTCATGCAGAACCAACCAAAAAATACTTCAATGCCCAGATGGATGACCAAGCCCTCATGATGCCGCACCTCAAGAGATGGAAAGCCCTAAAAGATTTCCATTGTCCAACTTCCAACCACTCAGTCAAGTGACCAACTTCACCAGTCACTCGACTCGAGCCACTCTCTACCTAGAGTCTTCCAGATTCCTAAGATCTGACGTGCGCTCCTAGCATCCAGCCTACTCCGATTCAATACATGCTAGTCTACCAGAGAACCAAAGAACCAAATGCGAGGTCCAATTTGAGTAACCCACATGATTCGCCTGTTGGACTGAGTATGAACCACACAAATTTGCAATTATTCAACATTAGGGTTTTAACAGTGAGGAATGCATAAATAAAAGGGGCCACTATCATCCATTATAAAGGGTCTCTGATCGACGATTAAAATCCACATTATGCAGCACAAACCCTAGCGAGGAGTGAGGAGGTGCCAGCCGCAATGGTGAGATTGGTCTTTCTACACCAAACTCCTGGCCCCCTCCATTGTTCTTTCTATCTTTTGACTGTTGTCTCTCGCCATGAGCGAGTAGACATTTGTGCCGGGACATGAGGACTAGCCCCAACAACCCATATTTTTTCCTGGCCTGTATCTAAACTCAACAATACTATTGCTAAATAAAGTATCATTCTGCTTATTTCCTTGCATTGCAAATTGACGAATTACTTTGCATATTTGTTATAATTGTGGATGTACATGTTGCTACAATCGTGATTAAAACTTCAGAACGATCTTATTATCCCCCTGAGATGTCAATAAAGGATAGTGAGGTGATTGGGTTATGATATGCTAATGTGCCCCTAGGTTGGTTGTCCGTAGTGAAGGAGTCCAGTTGGAATAAACTAGGAACTTGGGTGCCAAGTTTGGTCGGTCCCTGGGGAATTTAATCCAAGCAATGATCTGTATCATGTGAGGGTGCAATAGATAAGACTCTATTTAATAATTTGATATTAAGGAGTTAGACCTTGCTAGGATAATTATACAAGCTTTGGAAAGTGAAATCCCAACCCCTGGTTCTCTTTATAATCATTTATTTACCTTTTCAATATTTGTTGTTACTGAAAACAATTTACTTTAATCAATCATCCAACTTCTTAGTGTTAAATATTACCCTTAATAATTCTAAATATATAACTACTACAAACGATTGTCCTTTGGGTTCTATCCTAAACTATACTGCAATAAGGTTTCCAATCATGTCGAGTGGGGATTTAGTGCACTACTTTCAGTTAAAGCTAAGATTTATTCTTTTAGGGTTTTTATTGGTGCGACATTTGGAGCCCCAACATTGCCACCCATCCTCCAACCTTCATTTTTATAGTGGAAGGATCTGAATTCCTAGTATACATCTTAGGGACAGGTCAAGTATGGCATGTCAATGGTGTGATGTTCTAGGAATGGATTGGCTGCACATATGAAAAACTAGGAGGGGAATACTACTTGGTAGTGGATATACAACATTGTAAGCCAAAACTACAATACATAGTTGTTTGATTAATTGTAGTTTTGTCATTATTGCTCTTCATTGCTTGTTTTTTGTATTATTTATATAATTTGAAAGTCTAGAAAGTTTGTTTTAGATTTCTATTAGTGACTTCTCCCCCACTCGAGCCTAGTATCCTATAGGAATAAAACGAACCTAACTCTCTTCTCGTCTAATTTTCACCTTGTATTATGATAGTAGACATGTAGATCCCATAGTGTTGAGGGATAGGGAACAAGTGTTACCTAAAATCTTCACTTTACAAGGATTTTCGATACAAATTAGGCCTTGGATCTTGATAGTGGTGGAATCTAGGAAGTATTAAACATTGCTATTGGTAGTGAGGTTTCCCTTTCTCTTCAGACAAGACAATGGAGTCTGTCATTGTATTTGTGACGACTACCTCACAAAAACAAGATCAACGAATTTAAACTAATGCATAAGCGATTAATTAGCAGTAGAATTAATAAAAATCACTAAAAATTAAAACTTTTTGTAAAGAGATCCACAAACGGTAAAACCTTTTCATAAAGAAACAAGGTAAGTTATTTACAAACTGATCCATCATTACATCTCTGTCATATCACATTTTGAGAGTCATAACACTGACTGCCCTGTTGAACTATACATGAGCAGTATACAAAATCCTCGAGGCATTAAGACAAAAATCTCATATCTATATTAAACCATCTACTGACTCCTAGGACCTGAGAGTACAGAGACGACTACATAGGACATCCTATCTACAAGACTTGACAGACAGTGTCTCCACCTATGGATCACTGCTGTCCCTGATGTTGTTGCTGCTGCTGTTGTTGCTCACCCACTGAAGGGTTCCTTCTTCCTCGGCGTCTACCTAAAAAGTTGAATCCCATGGGGGTGAGACAATTGAATAATTGTCCCAGCGAGAGTTATAACTCTTCGCCAGAAGCATTGTTATTGCAAATAAATGAATAACACTGATCAATAGAATTATAAATACTCAACAACAGACAATTTATTGAATAAACTAAGTAGAGCAGTATTCTCTAAGCAATCCTTTCAATTATAACTTGATTGAGTAACAAATCATTTAATCAATAAGGAATATAAAGAACATGTATATTATTTGTCTAACTAGAACATTATAAATAATGTATCATCAATCATTGTTTCTCGTAGTTCAACCTAAGAAAATATGCTACACGGCTGATTACGTTTTACAAACATAATTATGCCCTGAGGAGATAAGATATACCGCTCATACTCTAACCGACCATTACAAAATTGCAATCGGTACCATACATAGGTCATCAGAAGAGCTGGATTTCTATGACCTCATCTTCCTCAGTCAGAGTGAGGATCAACATGCAGGACATCTCGTGTCTCTACTATAATAGCTTTCTAGGGTATTCTGGCAACTTCGCTATTAGAGTTACAATGGCATGTTGTACTCTCTTCACCATCGAGGGATTTCTTGTTTATCTCTCATCGATGCGGCATTAACAACATCATCGGGAGATTAGTGATACATCATCCCGACATAAACATATAATGAAGGATTGAGAGATTAATTGTACATCTCACATCAATTCCACTACTACAGAAATAGCATTCAGTGTCACTTTTCTGGGCGTCGGTTATTAAGGAAAACCGACGCCTAACATATAAGGCGTCGGGTGTTAAAGCAACCCGACGTCTATATTCGAAGACCAGCCAGACACGGGTACCGCTTTGTATTAAGCGTCGGTTGTTTATAACAAACTGACGCGTAAAGTCGCCCGCGAAATCCATATTTCGATCAAAAAAAATAGTGTCATTTTCAGCGTCGGTTTCTACGTATATAACCGACGCCTATGTGCGATGAAAATTTGCGCGAAAAGTGTCACTTTCAGCGTCGGTTATCCTTGTATAACCGACGCTGAAAGTGGTTCCCGCCAAATAATTTCATGAAAATATCATCCAATTGGACGTCGATTTTTTCAAACAACCGACACTATTTGGGAACTTCATTACCCTCGATCGCCCGACTCTTCCCCTTTCTTCTGTTTCATTGCGAGCGATTTCCCTATTTCTCTGCTGCCGCCGATTTCTCTCCGGCGATTTCTTCTTCAGCTCCCCTTCTCCGGCGCCCCCTTCTCCGCCACCACTCCTGCTCGCCGCCGCTCCTGCCGCCGTTGGACACCTGCTCGCCGCCGCTCCTGCTCGCCGACGATCCTACTCCTGTTGTTGCTCTGCGTCGCCGCCACCGCCGCCGCCGGCTCGCCGCCGCTCCTGCTCGCCGCCGCTCCTGCTCGCCGACGATCCTGCTCCTGCTGCTGCTCTGCGTCGCCGCCGCCGCCGCCCGCTCCTTCCTCCTTGTTGCTGCTCTGCGTCTCCTTGCTCACGCCCTAACTCTGCTGCTCACATGGTACTAGCATCAAACCCTTCCTCTGCCATTCTTTCCATTCAGTAACAGTCTCATCTCCTCGTTCCACAACATAACTTGGCTGATGTCAAGCCCATGCTAAAAAACATCTACCTATTCTCATCCATGTTCGTGTGGCATTCCCATTTTCAGGAGTCAATGACCATCCTTTATAGAAATATCTGCATCTCAAGCATAATTGATCCAAAAAAAATACTGCTAACTAACATGATTTAAATTGGTATGATGCATAATATAAATCCATTTTTTTACTTTTGGGGGTGCGCCTTATACTATTTGATATCCTTGATTTTATCTTCTATCCTAAATAAAATTAAGGGACCCATGATTAGAAAACAATTCCAAACTTGGCACCCACACTAATTGGAAGGAAATAAAATATGATTATTGAAATGCACATTTGTGATGTGATACCTATTTTAGGATGCATATATTAGATTCAACCTTTGAGACATCCTTTTATGAGTTCCAATACAATTAGGGTTTCATTTCATTGCCATTGTATGTATTATAATATTACATATTTCACATAAAAATTAATTAAATTGAATCCTATTGGAACCCTAATTTAAATCCTAATTTGATTTAAACTTGTCCATTCTAGCATCCTAATTTGATTTGATTAAACCCTAACATTGTTTAAACCCTAACATCAATTGTGATGAAACCCTAACATGTACATATCTATTATTGTGTTTGTTGGCCTAGAAACCCGTCCAAGATTGACTCATTAGGAGTAAATCTTGGATAGTCCCTAGTTTGGGAATGTTCTTGAACACCTAATCTCACTTAGGATGTAAGTGTATAATGTGTATTGGGTTTTCGAGAAAATTTTGGTAGCATTTCCCCGTTTGTTCTCTAAGTACATATGTACTTAGAGAACAGCGGGGAAATGCTGCCGAAATTTTCTTGAAAACCCAATACACATTATACACTTACTAGTGAGATTAGGTGTTCAAGGATGGGATAGGTGGTACACATTTATTATATATAAGAATGACATCACATGTGTTTGTTGGCCTAGAATGTGAACAATCATTGTTTTTTATATTACTTGTACATTGGTATAAATTAGAATGAACAATCACTAAATTATATACTGTTTGTATGGAGTCCGGCTTCATTGTAGATATCTATTATTGTGTTTGTTGGCCTAGAAACCCGTCCAAGATCGACTCATTAGGAGTAAATCTTGGATAGTCCCCGGTTTGGGACAGTTCTTGAACACCTAATCTCACTTAGGATGTAAGTGTATAATGTGTATTGGGTTTTCGAGAAAATTTTGGTAGCATTTCCCCGTTTGTTCTCTAAGTACATATGTACTTAGAGAACAGCGGGGAAATGCTGCCGAAATTTTCTCGAAAACCCAATACACATTATACACTTACTAGTGAGATTAGGTGTTCAAGGATGGGATAGGTGGTACACATTTATTATATATAAGAATGACATCACATGTGTTTGTTGGCCTAGAATGTGAACAATCATTGTTTTTTATATTACTTGTACATTGGTATAAATTAGAATGAACAATCACTAAATTATATACTGTTTGTATGGAGTCCGGCTTCATTGTAGATATCTATTATTGTGTTTGTTGGCCTAGAAACCCGTCCAAGATTGACTCATTAGGAGTAAATCTTGGATAGTCCCCGGTTTGGGACTGTTCTTGAACACCTAATCTCACTTAGGATGTAAGTGTATAATGTGTATTGGGTTTTTGAGAAAATTTTGGTAGCATTTCCCCATTTGTTCTCTAAGTACATATGTACTTAGAGAACAACGGGGAAATGCTGCCGAAATTTTCTTGAAAACCCAATACACATTATACACTTACTAGTGAGATTAGGTGTTCAAGGATGGGATAGGTGGTACACATTTATTATATATAAGAATGACATCACATGTGTTTGTTGGCATTTCCCCGTTTGTTCTCTAAGTACATATGTACTTAGAGAACAGCGGGGAAATGCTGCCTAATCTTTTCCTAATATATACTTGTTTCCTAATATATACTTGTTTTCTCTGATCATAGAATGGATAGATCATGGATGTCCATTCGTAATCGTTGCACCCCAGAGTTTATATCTGGTCTTGATCAGTTTATTAGATTTGCCGAGGAACATAGGAAAAAACCTACAGATAGGTTCTACTGTCCATGTAGGCATTGCGGTAACAACTTGAAAGTCAACACTGGTGAGGAAATCAAAAGTCATGTCATGTGCAACGGGATTGTACAAGGCTATACAGAATGGCACTGGCATGGAGAGATTGCAAAATCGAAACCAGTAGATGTCGATAGCAGTGCTTCGGTGGAAGAAGAAATTGCCTCCGATGACGTAAATGTGAACGAACCAGTTCCAGCAGACATCGTTGATGCGATGCTGGATAGTTGTAGGGTAGAGCACACCGATCCACCTCCTATCTTTACAAACATTGTGCATGATGCTGAGATACCGTTATACACAGGATGTGCTAAGTTTACGAAGCTTAGCGCTGTGTTGAGATTGTATAAGTTGAAAGCTAACAATAGATGGAGCGACAAAAGCTTCACTTCATTGTTGACTTTGTTGAAAGAAATTCTTCCTAAAGGAAACGAGCTTCCAATCTCAACATACTAGGTAAAGAAAATGTTGTGCCCAATGGGAATGGAGGCCAAGAAGATACACACATGCCCGAATGATTGTGTATTATTTCAAAAGGACTATGTAGATTTGAAAGATTGTCCAAAATGTGGTGCGTCACGGTATAAATTGACGACTTCGGGGGAGTCCAAAACTGGTTCTTCTGCCAAGGTGTTGTGGTATCTACCTATAATATCACGGTTTCAACGCTTGTTTGCAAATCCGAAAGATGCGAAGAATTTGAGGTGGCATGCAAATGTTAAGAAAAATAATGATGGGATCCTACGACATGCGTCTGATTCCCCACAGTGGAAGAAGATTGATCTATTGTACCCTAAATTTGGTGAAGAAGATAGGAATCTAAGACTTGGGCTTTGTACAGATGGGATGAATCCGTACGGGACATTGAGCAGCCAACATAGCACTTGGCCAGTCATGCTTGTTATATACAATCTTCCTCCCTGGATGTGTATGAAAAATAAGTACGTTATGTTGTCATTGTTGATATCGGGCCCTAAACAACCCGGAAATGATATCGATGTTTATCTTGAACCTTTGATTGATGACTTAAAGAAACTTTGGGCTGAAGGTGTGATGACCTATGATGCTTCAGCAAGAGAGACATTTCGTTTGCACGCTATGTTGTTTTGCACTATTAATGACTTTCCAGCATATGGGAATTTGTCTGGATATAGTGTCAAAGGAGCTAAAGCGTGTCCTATATGTGAAGAAAACACTGATTCAATAAGACTAAAACATGGCGGCAAGACTGTATATCTTGGTAATCGAAGGTTTCTTTCAAAATTCCATCCGTATCGTAGGAAGCGCAAAGCATTCAATGGATGGAATGATGAACGGAGTGCACCCTATACCAGGGGATGTTGTTTATGAAAGAGTAAAAGACATTGTCAATGAATTTGGTAAGAAATCACAATGTAGTATGGCCACACGGAGTGACAATTCTTCATTCAAGAAGAAGTCAATATTTTGGGATCTTCCTTATTGGAGTTCTTTGACAGTCAGGCATTGTATCGATGTAATGCACGTTGAGAAAAATGTCTGTGATAGCATCATTGGTACTCTATTAAATATACCAGGTAAGACTAAAGATGGGATAAAATCCAGACTGGACCTACGTGAAATGGGAATAAGGTCAGAATTAACAGAATTACGTGAAATGGGTAATAAAAGAACATACTTACCTCCCACTTGTTACACGTTGTCTATAAAGGAGAAGAAAACTTTTTGTGAATGCTTGGTAAATGTTAAGGTGCCACATGGTTACTCATCCAACATCCGTAGATTGGTATCAATGAAAGATCTGAAGTTGATAGGTCTTAAATCTCATGATTGTCACACTCTAATGCAACAAATATTGCCCGTGGCAATTCGATCTATATTGCCGAAGCATGTAAGGTTTGCAATTACCAGACTTTGTTTCTTTTTCAACAGTCTATGCAGCAAAGTTATTGACCCTGATACTCTCGATAATTTGCAAAGAGAAGTGGTTGTTACCCTATGTCAGCTTGAGATGTATTTCCCTCCTTCGTTCTTTGATATCATGGTACATCTTGTTGTCCACTTGACTAGGGAAGTGAAAATGTTGGGACCAGTTTTCTTGCATTGGATGTATCCCTTTGAACGATACATGGACGTTTTTAAAGGTGATGTTCGAAACCGTTATCGGCCTGAAGGGAGTATTATTGAAGGTTATGTGGCGAGAGAGGTTATGGATTTTTGCAATGACTTTTTCAGTGGTAATGACACTCCTGATAATGACAAGAATATTGAGGAGGGCAAAGGAATTTTGGGATCACGGGTGAAAGTAATCAGCCGTGAGCAGTTGGAACAAGCTCACTTGTATATTTTACACAATATGGATGAAGTGAGTGTTTATATCGAGGAACATACCAATTTCATAAAGAGACAACATCCTCGAGCAAGTTCAATGTGGCTTGCTAGAGAGCATAATAAGACTTTTACTAAGTGGTTTGAAGATAAAGTCTTACATCAACTATCTCAAACACCAAATGATATTACATAAACTATCAAATGCCTCGCCTTTAAACCAAAACCGAATGTTATGTCTTATGAAGGGTTTGACATTAATGGATTCACATATTACACAAAGCGCCAAGATGATAAGAGTGTCGTCCAAAATAGTGGGGTCACTCTTCAAGCGTAGACTATGTACTTTGCAAGTGCAAAGGATAAGAGTCCACGTGAAGCTAAAATGTCATATTACGGTGTCATTGAGGACATTTGGGAGTTTGACTACATAGATTTCAAAATTCCGCTCTTTAAATGTAATTGGGTTGATAACACCAAAGGAGTTATAGTGGATGAATTGGGTTTCACTTTGGTGAACTTTGAAAAGATTGGCGAGAAGGGTGAACCATTCATATTGGCATCACAGGCGAAACAAATATTCTATATCGATGATCCTGCGAATGATAAATGGTCGGTTGTTCTTCATGGTAAAAGACAGTTCATTGAAGATCCTATAGATGAAGAAGAGTACTATGATAAGTATGATGACTCCAGTCCATTCTCAGTTGGGTTGCCCACTCCACAAAATATTGAAGCTAATGATGACTTATATGTGCGCGGAGATCACAATGAAGGATTGTTAATTGATAAAAGATCACAATTTTAGAAACATGTATGTTAATACAAATGCTAAATGTTTGCCTTTTTCTAGTTAATACAAATGCTAAATGTTTGCCTTTTTCTAGTTAATACAAATGCTAAATGTTTGCCTTTTTCTAGTTAATACAAATGCTAAATGTTTGCATTTTAAATGACATTTTCAGATGGCTGGCCATGATGAGCATGATGTCCATGATGAGCATGAAGTCCATGATGAGCATGCTGTCCATGACGAGCATGGCGAGGATACTAATGTAAGTTCTAAAAACATATCCTGTATTTCTATAAAATTCATTATCTTCTAGTTATGTCATATATCCTATATTTCTATATTGGGCTAATTTAGTGTGTTTTATTTTTGTCAAAATTTAGGTTGATGCACCTGTACCCACTGAAGCACTGGAGCAACTTGATGCGCAACACCAAACACTTAACAAGAAAAGGGGCATCAATCTATTGAAGAAGTTATTAGCGCTAAGTGGTAGTGGATCCAAATTGGTGGTGGAGTTTGATAATGGAGGAAATCCAATTGGAGTGAACCGCAATAATTTTGTAAACTATCTTGGGTGTACCACTCAGAGCCATTGTGGTGTTAAGTATGACAATTGGCATAAAGTTCCTCAAGGGAAAAAAGACTTGATATGGAAGGATTTATGCGTGAGTTATTATTATTTGCAATTCTATTTTGTAGATTACAAATTCTATTATTTGCAATTCTAGTTTGGATACTAGTTAATAACATTTCTATTTTACAGAATCTGTTTGCATTGGATGAGAAGTTGCATCGTAAAAATGTGATGCAACGCGCTGGAAAGATGCTTAGGAATTATAGGACAAATCTGAACAGAGAATACATAAAAGAAGGTGATAAGAAGAAGAAGTCAGCCCTTGAACAATGGAACTTCTTGGACAAAGAAGATTGGGACAATTTTGTTGCTTCAAGAAAATCTGAAGAATTCAAGGTATTAGGCGTCACTCCCAATTTAATTAATATACATTGTATTCACCTATTCAAGATTAGCATTTAGTGCTACTAACCAAATCATTAATGTGCATACTAACTAGGCCCTCAGTGACGCACAAAAAGCAAGGCGTGCACTGAATGTGCATGACCACACTATGGGTCCAAAAGGCTATGCAAGTGTTCGCCAAAGACTACAGGCGGAGTCTGCGGCTACTCAGGAGTCTGCTCCTACTCAGGAGTCTGCCACACCCATGCCTAGCCATGATATCTGGATAGCTGGCAGGCAAAACAAGAAGGGTGAAATAAAGAAGCCTGTAACTGCTGAGGCGGCTGCAAAAATGGTAAAATAACACTCTTAGAGAAATCGTTTGAATATTGATTATTTGTGGTGTTAACTTACCAATTTCTGTTTATGGTGATTAGCGGGAGCTGCACGAGCAGAGGAAACAAGGCACGTTCATCCCTCAGGGCACAAGGGATGAATTGACAGTTGCTCTGGGTAACCCAGAGCATCCTGGACGTGTTAGAGGTGCCGGCGTTGGTGTTGGCATCAAAGCATTCTTTGGGCCATCCCAGCGTAAACCCAGAGCGGGACTTTCTCAAGAAGAGGTAACCTATTCTTTTTTTAGAATGTTACTGCAAAAGGAAATTCATTAATAAGAAGTTAATATTTCTTTTATCCATGTATAGGAGAATAAGAGAGTTGAGGATTTAGTTGCTAAGAAGGTCAACGATGTAGTTGCTGAGAAGGTCAAGGAAGAATTGCTGCGGTGGCAGGCATCTCAGGCTTCCAATACGCCTATGGCGACCCACTCTTCTCCTGATGCACAAACTGCGAGTAATCCTGGAGACCCATCGCCTAACACGTCTGCTGTAAGTATTGTTTATGACATTGTAGTTAGTCTTTTCAAGTTGTTATGTTTTCAAGATGATATGTATATATGTATAATATTCTTTACGTAAATTTGTAGGCATTGAAGCCATGCCGCTTAAGAATGCAAGACTACGTTGTTGCAGAGGCGTAGGCTTACCCGTCCCTTCCTGGGGCAATGTTTCACGGGACTCCAATGCCACAGGGATACGTTCGTGTGAGCCCGATACGTGTGTTACCCGATTGGAGAGAAGCTACATTGCCATATCCCCACCCAAATATTGATAGACTTGCTGATGCAGAAGGCGGGGTGATATTGTGGCCCAAAGCAGATGTCGTCTACACGACTGAAATTGTAAGATAAATTTACATTGATTTAGACTGTTAATGTGTATATATGATGTCAACTGATTTGAAATTATATGTACATGTTAAAAAGAAGACAACAGGAGCACCTAGGCCTCCACTTCCACTTCCCGCATTACCCGATTGGGTTCCAACTGACCTAACATACCCGTTAGGTCCTGCTTGTAGGGGAATGGCATGTTGGCTATGGGCACATAATGTACATTGCCCTATAATTATTTCTTTAGATGCAGATTATGCAGGTCAATCATACAATAGCTCTTTATTTATACAAGATATTATTGAGCTATTTATGTATGATTGGCTGAATACATCAATGATAGAGACATGGATAAGGTGAGATCTTGTTTATACATCCATATACCTTGTGTAAGATCCAGTGATCTGGTTTCTTATATATTAATGCATACGCCTATATGTTTTGCAGCTACTTAGTCGAAGATCATTGCAAACAATTTGCATCTGATCATTTGGGATTTTTGATTCCATCATTGATTAGTTTGGTAGCTAAAGACCCTGATAATGTTCAACAATACTGTATAGATGCTTTTACAATTTTTGGTCAGCAAAAGAAGACGATAATAATAGCTCCATTCAATGTCAAGTAAGTTTACTTTATTTATAATTTGGACTTAAGAAAATTCCATTTTTATTGTGCATTTTGAGTTATTAATTGTTAACTTCTTACCTCTAGCGGTAGACATTGGGAGTTACTAGTTATTGTCTTCGGGACATTCACTGTTTATTATCTAGATCCTGCGGGGAGTACATTGAACCCTAAAATTGGACACGTAATGAGAATGCCATTATTCTGGTGAGAAATATTTCATTTTTATATCCGTTAACATCTTTTATTACATTACTATTTACTTATGCAATTTATTGTGTTATATTAACATGTAGGGGTTTAGATGCATTCAAAAAGGCTGGAGGAACGGTCCCAAGGAAAAAGAACCAGCCAATAAATTGGCAGAACGTACAAGTAAGTTCCCGACTCGAATATATATATTATTGATGTGAATTGTGCTTAGTTGTATTATTTTGTATGTTTCAATTTATAGTGTGCTACACAAGACAATGGCTGGGCATGCGCATACTATGTGATGCGATTTATGCAGATGATTATCAAATATGCCGCATTGGACATCGATACCATACATGAGGTATTATATATAGTCTCATTAGTTAGTATGCAATATATCAATCTTATATTATTTTTATATTATTACTTATATATATACATCATTCTCTTTGCAGGTGTTTAAAACTGACAACACTACAGGTAAACGCTAAAAAAATATACATGCTCCATATACGATGGAATCATTAAATGAAGTAAGAGAAGAATGGGCAAAAGCCATACAAGCAGTGGCAACTGTAAGATATAATTGGGATGTTGATAGCGATAATGAATGATACTTTGTAAATGAATATTTCTGAATGTTAATACATGTATTTGAATGTTTCTATATGTGTGAATGTGAGAATTGAATTGATGTCTGAATGTATGTACTTGTGTGAAATTTTCTTTGTGACTTTTGCAGGTTTGCGGCCTGTTTGTAGGCTGATATCAATGGATGTCGTAAACCTGCAGTTCAGAAAACTGAACTGCAGGTTCTCATCCTGCTGACCAGCCACAGCAGGCCTGCAAACTGATATGAAAAAAAATATAAATAGGCGTCGGTTATTTATAGAAAACCGTCAGCAAAGACATACAGCGTCGGTTATTTATAGATAACCGACGCCTTATGTGGCCAAAGCAGTCCTGGAAATGGCGTTGAATATTCGTATCGAACCGACGCCTATTTAAACAACAAAGCGTCGGTCGTTTGGTATATAACCGACGCCAAAAGGGTTCGCGCCACAGAAAACGGCGTCATCTAGGACACTTTATGCGTCGGTTATCAACTAAAAGACCGACGCTACATGGAATATAGGCGTCGGTCTTTTAGTAAATCACCGACACAGAAAGTGCCCTAGATGACGCCATTTTCTGTGGCGTGAACCGTTTTGGCGTCGGTTATATAATAAAAGACCGACGCCTATAGGTTAAATAGGCGTCGGTTAAAAAACCGACGCCGAAATGTTCGACCTTTAGCGGCGCCTACATAGGCGTCGGTCGGAAACCGACGCCAAATGGGGTTAAAAGACCGACGCCAAATGGGGTTTCTGTAGTAGTGTTCCCTCATTAGGACGTAAGGATATTCGCGTCCATAACCCCCACATACTCAAAAGTATGCTCTCCAGGAGTTCCCTTAGGAAAACCTGTTTCACCATCATTTAACTTCTGACAATGATGGATCTATGGTCAGGGCTCTACATGATATCATTATACTTGATTATTTAAGTACATTATGGCATTCTTTTAGCAACATGCATGTTTTCAAACATAAACCATTAAAGCAATTGATGTAAAGAAAGAGTACTATTTGTATCAAGTTCAATTCACTTCTTGTTAATATTGGGATCTCAATCCCTAACCATCTCATCATTGTGATTCAGGAATATGGATATTCAAACCCTTAAATCATCAAACACTTATTACCAAGTAACATAACAGTATGAACATGATTGTAGCAATGCAAGTATTTCTCATGGGTCATACAGTTTATCAAGTTCATTTGTTACCTCTTACTAGGCAACATAGCATATCATTACTTTCAAATCTTATAAAGAGCTTTCAATGAATATGGCATCATAACCCTTACCTGGCTATGCTCACTTCTTTATAAAGACCTGCATGACTAACACAATTGATAACATATACATTTTATCTATATCAGCACAATACAAATGATTTCCAAGTCAAGTATAGAACACCACGGCCGTGCTATCTTGCACGTCCGTGCTACAAAAGATTACCACGACCGTTTTACATTACCACAGCTGGTTTCTAGGGTTAGGGTTTCTTATTCAATTCAATTAGGTTTAACCAACCCCTTTAGCTTAATTAGGAACAGTGTTTCCTCATTTCATAATTCAAACATAGAGTTTCATGCTTAAAAGCATGACCCAGAATTAGGGTTTACTGTTCATATCATCACATTTCCCTAGATTAGGGTTTACTATTTACCATACATCACATTACCCTAGATTAGGGTTTACTTTTCACATTATAATGAATTAAGATCATACTATCATCATGTATGAGGATTACTTCCATTAATGCCCTCAATTAGGGTTATGATTCATTAGCTGTCATAACTAGGGTTTCATGATCTCACTATCATGGATCATACCCTAATTAGGTATCCATACACATTGGGAATTCATTACTTGATTAGTCATTCATATAAGAAGTCTTTTCTCTCCTCTTTCTATAATATGATGTTTGCATCACCCTTGATTTAGGCTAAATCAATTCAACATTGACATCATGGGTCATGTCATTACTATTGTGATCATTAAGGCTTACTTGTTCAAAGAGTACTAACCACTCTTATCCCATCAAGAGTACCTTTATTATAATCACCATAGATCACATCATGTCTCAATCAACTAATTACTTGGTCCTTTACTACTCTATGTATCTATGAGGTTTAGGTTAATCAACTACTAAACCATATTGACCACTAAGGCATCAAATGATCTTAACCTTTTTAGACCTCAAACGGTCTTGTACACTAAACCTCCAAACGGTCTTGGACTGCCCTTGAAACTGTTTGGTGGTGAAGACCGTTTGATCAAGTTTGACTTTGAAACCGTTTGGTAAAGTGCACACTCAAGACCGTTTGCCCAAGATGGGGTGAAGACCGTTTGATCAAGTTTGACTTTGAAACTGCATGGACATAACCGATCTTGAAACCACATGAGCACCAAATGGTTTGGGATCATTTGGTCCCGAACGGTCTTGAGACCGTTTGGTCCAAACCACCTCAAAACCGCATGGACCAAAAAGTGTCTCAACCACTTCAATTGAGTTAGGGTTTTCAATGTTGAACCCCTCAATCATCCATGCACTTGTTAGCCACTCATCAATTGAGTCAATTAGGTCAACCCTCAACTGATTTGACACTCAATTGACCCTCAATTGATCATCAATTAGGGCTTGAGTTGATTGGATTAGGGTTTGGAATCGATGACCCTTAAACATACTTCAACATGAATCTAATTGAGTTGAAAGCATTGAACCATCAATCAATTTGATCATGACCCCTCAATTGATCATTAATTAGGGCTTGAGTTGATTGGATTAGGGTTTGGAATCGATGACCCTTCAACATACTTCAACATGAATCTAATTGAGTTGAAAGCATTGAACCATCAATCAATTTGATCATGACCTGACCCCAAACGGTCTTGGGATCGTTTGGAGGACCTCCAAACGGTCTTGAGACCGTTTGCCTAGTATTTGATCAAAAACCAAGTCATTCAATTAAGGTTTGGACCCTAGGTTTGGTCACCAAATCAGCAATCGATTATTCATCAACTTGATATCATTGGATCCTCAATTGGTCAACCCTACTTAACCCTAGACCTCCAAACGATCTTGGATGATCACCAAATGGTCTTGAGACCGTTTGAGTGATCCCCAAATGGTTTTGAAACTGTTTGGGTCACTCAACCCAAACTTCAACATGATTAAAATATTGAAATCAGCAATAGACCCGATTAGGGTTTAAGTGGTTAATTGAGCCTTCAATTGGTGATTCACTTGGAATTAATGGATGAGTTTTGGTAGGTAATTAGTCTACATTACTCTCAGCAGTCCTCCAAACGGTCAACGCCTAGTCAACGCATCCAAACGGTCTTGGACCATTTGCTTTTATGCGGTTTGGTGGAAACTGTTTACAATGAAACAGTTTGAAACCGTTTGCTCCCAAACGGTTTGGGAAATCGTTTGAGCAAGGGTTGGAAACCGTTTGCTAAAGTAGGTTTTTTTGATAAACATAGGAATTAACGTCATCATCTTCTACCTCAAGAATAGAGGCTGTTCTTCACGGAATTGCTAGCAAGAACACAAGAGTAGCAAAGGAAAAAGAATAACTAACGATTTTTCATGGAGATGAAGATGCATAAACAAAGCTCAAGGTCTAGAGTTATAAAACCCGCCTTTAGGTCTAATCTAGAGCTCCAAGCTTCGTAGCTTTAATGGTGGATTGATCTCCAGCAGTTGTCCAAGGTCTTTCCTCCACTTTTTGGATGAAGAAGATGGCTAGAAAGAAGAATCGTGTAAAGAAAACCAATAAACCAACCTTGTTTTATGGTTTCCTCCATGAATTCGAGTTAGATGGTGATCCATACTTACCAAACCAGCTTGGTCGTCCTTCCTATGCTCCAGAGCTATCCTTTGGTCGGCCAAGGCAAGAAGATAAGGAAAAGAACTAAGGGAAACGATCCCTTGCATTGTTGGAAAAAGGTCCCTTATATATTTATGGGTTTTTAGGAAAAAGGGAAAAAGAGACTTATTTCCTTTTATCTCTCAAGTATATCCACCAAGTCCTCCTCCACTTCTTGGCTTCGTGGCCACCTTCTAAAACCTTGCAAGACTTTTCAATTATCCAAGGTTTAAAGGAAAAGAGACCAAACATCTTAATAAGTTGTATATATATTAAAGGGCCATGTGCTTAAATCTTGATTATTCTAATATCAAGATTATCTTTCCTTCTTGATCATTAAAATGAGGCACCCCTCTCATATCCTTTTCTCTACTTGATGCCAAGAAACATGAGAGATCCTCTAGAGGGTATATTTTACATATTGGACCCTAGGTTTTGGGTAAATTTCACTTTACACCAAAACTAGGTTTTAAAGCACAAGGATTGCTCTACAAGCTATAACTTGGTTCCCAAGCTTGTGGAATCCATAACACCACATCATATTCATTCTTATGATGTATCATCATCATAGGAACATCTTAACATGTGAAATTTGCAAGTTAACCCCTCTACTTGGGTAATTTACACTTTAGTCCATTATTAACAAAACAATGTTTCAACATTATGCAAAAAGGATTGAAAAAGAAATATAGGTTCCTAAAAAGCCTTAATTACATTTCACAGGATAAACACAAGCATCTAATCACTTATTTAAGCAAAACACCTAGGGTTAGTTCATAACCCAGGTTAGGGATGTTACAGTATTATTTGGGAATTTCGGTAGCCATTCTAGATGGTAGAGATAGTACTTACATGCAAACATGAATCTATTCCTATACATGTCATTTGTTGCCACCCATCATCCAACCTTCATTCTGATAGTAGAAAGATCTAAATTTCTAGTGCACATCTTGGAGACAAGTCAAGTATGGCATGTTCATGGCATGCTGTTCTAGGAATGGATTGGCTGCAAGTAATGAAGAACTAAGAGGGAAATACTACTTGGTAGTAGATATACAACATTGTAAGAAAAACCACAATATATAGTTGTCTATAATTGTAGTTTTGTCATTATCACTCTTACTTGCTTGCTTTTTATATTTTTAAAATAATTTTGAAGGTCCATAAAGTTTATTTTAGGTTTTTGTTAGCGACTTTGTCCACACTTGAGCCTAGGATCCTATAGGAATAAAACAAACCTAAACACTCTTCTTGTCTAGTTTTCACCATATATTATATGAGAAGACATGTAAATCCCATGGTGCAGAGGGAAAGAGAGAAAGTGTTACCTAAAATCTTCACTTCGTAAGGAATTTCAATTCAAACCAGGCCTTGTATCTTAATAGTTGTGGAAACTAGGAAGTACTAGACGTTTCTATTAGTAGTGGGGTTTTCTTTTCTCTTCAAACAAGGCAGTCGAGCTTGTCATTTTATTGTTTGGGAATTTTGGTAGCCATTCTAGATGGTAGAGCTAGTACTCAAATGCATACATGACTCTATTCCTATACATGTCATTTTTTGCCACCCATCCCCCAACCTTAATTTTGATAGTAGAATGATTTGAATTCCTAGTACACATCTTGGAGACAGGTCAAGTATGGGATGTTCATGGTGTAAAGTTCTAGGAATGGATTGGCTTCACATAATGAATAACTAAGAGGGAAATACATGCACTTTTCTTCTCTCAAATATGTAGTAGTAGTGACATGGTCCCCTTCACAACATATCATGATAGACATTGACATGCATGTGTATATGATTTTAGTAATGGTGGTTTTGCATCTTGTAATTCTTCAGATCGCGTGAGGTAATGGAAGCACTTGTTAGAGATTATCACCAACTATAGAGAGTACCCATGGATGGTTATTGGAAACTTTCATGATTATGGAAGAGATAAGAGAGAGTTAGGGTTTAATATCCTTGCAAGAGAACAATGGAATATTTGAAATGAATGGATTCACACAATGTAGGTGGATGATGCAACTTATAAGGGAAACACCTTCACCTAGGTAGAAAAACAACAAGGGTGACTAGAATTAGGGGAAAGTTTGACATTGAGGTCTTAAGGGGGGGGGGTTCCCAAAGTGAGGTAACATAGGTAAAATATTTGGTAAGAATGATGGCAATGATCAACACCCCTTACTTTGATCTATACAAGTTGAATAGGAAAGAGAAAGACATACAAATTTGACTACACATTAAAGATAGTCAACCTTACGACTGACATTCAGACTCATTGGACCAAACCCTCGGGCAAAGGTTAGATATGGTGGAGGATAATTCAGAATTCAAGCCCATATCTAAATCACTAAAAACTCTCTCTCTCTCTCAAGCAAGATATCCTTGAAAAATCCTTTAGTGCATATGAGAAGAAGGACCAAATGCCTCAAGTGCAAATTGTCACACCTTGTTATGAGTTATGCCATGCAGTAGATCACAACATGATTCACTACCATCAATGTACGCCACATTCCATGAGCATGAATAAGAGAAGCAGTACATTGTTACCCACGCTGAAGATGTGAATTCAATTCATAGTATCCCAAGACTGGGGTACTATAACTCGAATCAAGCTCGCAACCACCCATGTTTCCAATACGGGAATCCATATGGAGCTGAGAGTCCCAACTAGAAGACCCTACCACAATCAAGTCAAGCTAAAATGTCATCAAACTACACTGGTCCACACAACTGGGGAAATTATAGATTCAATTTCTCAACCAGAAACTACCAAAAGCGAAAGCAATACCAAAATCTGAATAAACCTGCACCGTTGTAGGTAGAGCTGGTGCCATCACAAGATCTAGTGAAGACACTCCAGCTAATGATGGTGGCATATCAAACTCAATTGGCCAATATCATAGCCAATCAAAAGGCATTGGAGTCACAAATTGCCTGCCTAGCAGCTAGTCAACAACCCCAACATGCACGATCACAGGTCAACCTGAAACAACCCCAAGCATCCAGAGTAGCTAAATGCCGTGATGACAAGTTTAGGGAACGTGTACTCCACACCCCCGAACTCCACTCCTACCTCTATTCCTCCTAGCAGAGATAAAGGCACCCAAGTTGGAGTCTTGAGTTGCCCTATTGACCCTTCGATGTCAATCCAAGAGAAGTTCAAACAAAGATCTCCCCTACAAAGCCAGTTGAGTCGGGCACTAACACGAATTCAACTGTTGTAGCACCATCAGTCAACTCTGGACCATCCGCAACACCCGGAGCACCTGTTTACAAGCCCCGTGTACCCTATCCAGGCCGCCTCAAGCAGATCAAGCTGGATGGTAGATTCATAAAATTCAAGAACACTATAAAGAAACTCCATGTTGACATTTCGTTCCTTGATGCACTAGTCAAAATGCCAACCTGGTGAAAATATCTCAAGACTCTCATATCCATGATATATGACCAAGAAATGCAAAACCGTGAAGTTAGCATAGAAGACCTTCGATATAGTTCAAAACCAGATGCCTCAGAAGAAAAAAGAACCTGGCTCATTTCAGATTAGATTGCTTCTTATAGGATGACATTTTCCACAAGAGAATTTTTGATTTAGGCGCAAATATATCCATTATGCCATACACTCTACATCAATGCCTTGGATTCACTGATCTCCTGCCGACAGCTATGACATCCATTTAGCCAATGCGACCACAACAAAGCCTCTGGGGATAATTAAAGACGTTCCCGTAAAGCTGAAAAACACACATATCCCATGTGATTTTGTGATCATGGACATTAAAGAAGATGATCAATATTCGTTGATTTCTAAAAGCCCTTTTCTAGCCATGGCGTGAGACTTAATCGACGTTGAGATAGAGACCTTACTCCTACGGTTAAAGAATGAGATTCTTGAGTAGTGAGTTCTCAATGGCTTAAAGGCCCCCAATTTGGCTGTAGAAGCCTTCTTACTAGATTGTGTCTACATAATGAACCAACTGAGACAAGCGCCTTGTGAAGGTCCCCTATGGATAATACTAAATGGTGAGGAAGACGACGATGGAGACTCTCATGTTGCCATGTATGTCGGACATCTAGAAGCCACAAAAGTAGAAGAGGAAAACATCAAAAATTTTGAAGACTTAAGGATGTCAGAAGAAATCTCCAATGAAACAACAGTGAAAACACCACCTGAGTTGAAAATGTTGCATGAGGGACTTCATTACAGATTCCTCAATGAGAAAAACCTATGCCCAGTAATAATCAACTCCAAGCTCATCCCATAAGAAGAAGACAAACTGATGACAATAAAGGGAAAAAAACCCTGGGGTAAAACATGAATGATCTCACTAGAGTAAGCAATGTTCTCTGTATGCATAGGATACCCATGATAGAGGATCATAAACCTTTATGAGACCTGCAGTGCAAGCTCAACCCAAAAATTGAAGGGAGTCATACAGAAGGAAGTGGTCAAACTTCTACGCATAGGGATCATATATCAAATATCATTCTCAGTGGGTAAGTCCTGTTCAAGTAGTACCTAAGAAATGTGAAACCACACGAAATGACCTGGAGGGGGGTGAATAGTGATTTATGATAATTTTAATCAAATTTAATTCAAAGGAGGTCGATGGCGGGAGTCAACGAGAGTGAGGGGTCTGGCGGTAGTGGCTGAGCGAACCTACGGTTCGGCAGCCATGAATGGGGAGGGGGTGACAATGATAGCAGGCAAGGGGGACAATGGAGTAGTAAGCAGGATCACGGATCCCATTAAGAAGCAGGGGGTTCACATCAGGGTAGAAGAAGTTCGCCTCAATCTTGTTTACGGTGGCATGAGAGGAAGGCAGGATCCTATAGATGAGCAGGATATAAGGTGACGCTCCAGATCTAATTCTAGGGAGCACTGATCCACACTCAAACAGACAAAATCCCCTTTGCTGAGCGGGTTAGAAGGTAATAACTTTCCGGAGAAGCCGGGAGAACAACTATGGACAGGAGCGGCGATAAGGAAGTCGCTGCACGATGTACTAGTTGGTGAAGTGAATACGTCATCGGCTAATAGGTTTATCCTAGACGAGGGCAATGGCAAAGAGATTGATCTAGTAGACATTGAATTGATAAACGATAGAGGAGTCCTGGAAATATTCCTTGCACCCGAAGCCAATGAAATTCTCGAACAGCCATTCCAGTATGCTGTCATCATTAAGTTGGTGGGAAGAGAGGTAGGATATTTAACTATGCGAGACAGGCTGAAACTTCTTTGGAGACCAATTGGTCGTATACAGATATATGAACTGTGTATGAATTACTACACTATTCAAATGTCATGTAAGGAGGACTAAGAGAAGGCTCTTATGGGAGGTCCCTGGACCTTATTTGGTTGTCCTTTAATGGCCTGGAAATGGTCGCCCACGTTTCAACCCACTACAAGTATGTCGTCTGAGATAGTAACATGGGTCCGTGTGCTAAACCTGCCAATTCATCTATATAATGTTCAGATCTTCTAAGTCATTGGAACATCAATAGGTCGGCTTATGAAAGTAGATGAATACACCTTGAACAAATCTCGAAGCAAATTTGCCAGAATCGCTGTTGAGTTGGATATGAGTAAGCCAATCCAACCAGCGATCCTCATTAATGGTTACGAATACAAGTTGGAGTATGAATCCTTACCAGATATTCGCCTATCTTGTGGTAAAATCGGACACTCTACGCCCATGTGTAAACAAGCAGAAGAACATAAACATGAAGAGGAGTTACGTGAGGTGGAAGACAATGCTGGGGTATGTTGGGTGGAGGACGAAGAAAAATGGAAAACGTATTACGGCAAGAACATTCATACAAGGAGGAATAGGAAACGCAGAGAACAGATTCTAAAAAAGCAGCAAAATAGTTTGACACCAAATTGATTCAAAGTTTTAGATGAAGAGGATGAGACAACTGAAGATAAATCTGGCACTGGAGTTTCATATGCAAAAGAAGCAACATGAAAGGTGGAAGAACAACCAGCACAGTATGCACAGAAAAGTCACAAATGAGGTAGGAAGAAAAAAGTTGTTCCAGCAGAGAAGAATGCAGAGAAGGAGCCACTTGAAGGCATAACTAAGCAAGACGAGGAGGCTGCTAACAGGGAGACAAGTAAGGATTATGTAAGTAACAAGGGGAAGCAAGAGGAGGAAAACCATACAGTGCAAGACCCATGTGGGGATGAGGTGGTACAAGGGCGTGTAGAGGGGGAGATGCCAGTCTCAAGACAAAATGCAGAAACTTCAAATACCATAGGAAATGAGGAGTCTAGATACGCCGACAACACTGAACATAATGTACCCCCAGATATACATAAAGAAGGCATCAGAGGAAAAGAGAAACCACCCAATACCCCAGTAAGGACGATACAGCTTCGCGGCGATACTAGGAAGGAAGCATAGGAAGGTGTTCATTGATTCTATATCCCTTGTTTATCTTGTTTTAATGATTAGTATCATAAGCTGGAATGTAAGGGGTATCAGTAATGACCATACCCAGAATAGACTCAAAGATCTGATTAGAATCCATGCATAGACCGGATATAGTTGCTGTTTTGGAACCTTGAATTTCTAGAACACAGGCAGACGACACAGTGAGAAGACTGGGTTTCCCTAACTCGCACATAGTAGAGGGCCATGGATTTTCAGGAGGAATCTGGATCCTTTGGGGATCACACTGTAAGGTCGAAGTGTTGTTGAACCATCTCCAGTTCATCCACTGTCAGGTTAATAATAATGTCTTTGTGACATTCGTCTACGGGAGTCCCAACCCTACCACAAGGAAGCTGTTGTGGAATCACATTCTGAACATTGAGAAAACCATGCAAGGTAGTTGGATAGCTCTGGGAGATTTCAACGTCATGCTCACACCTGAAGAGAAAAAAGGCAGTAATCTCTTCAATTTCAGAGAAGCCAGTGAGTTTAACGACACTTTACTTGCATCTGGCCTCATGAACATAGGGTTCTCAGGACCACGGTTCACGTACAAAAGTAGTCAACTATTTGAAAGACTTGATAGAGCTGTCGCCAATGATGTATGGATTAGGGAGAATCTGAGATGGACCTTGACGCACCTCACACACATAAGGTCCGATCACAATCCATTGTTGATAATAGCACAGAATGTAAGGAAGAAGAACTTCATGTTTCGTACCAAAGTGAACTGGAATGCTAATGCCGACTTTAAAAACCTACTGAACCGAGCGTAGAACAGAAACCTAGATTTCAATGAAGCTTTATCCCCACTGTATAGTAAAATATGCAAATGGGACAATCAGGTGCATACCGCGAGGCATGCGACTAAAACTAAGTTAGTAGGAGAGATAAACAAGCTGCATCTAGAGATGGAAGACATGTATACAGCCGAGAAAGACAAACTTTGTGTCGAGAAGCAATCCATGCTAGAAGAGATTTTGGTCAAGGAGGAGATTGATTTACATCAGAAAGCTCATGTAGAGTGGTTGAAGAACGGAGATTGCAACACAAAATATTACCATGCCTTTATAAAGAATAGAAGGCGAAAGAATCAGATAAGCAAACTCAGAAACAAAGAAGGACACTGGATCAACAGCAAACACGAGCTGAAGAGCCTAATCCGCCACCACTTCCGCATGCAGTTTACAACTGAATTTCAACCAAGCAAAGAGGATATGGACACCATGCCATGTTTCTTTTCCTCTATGAATGAAGCTCAGTCCCACAATTTTGCTTCCATTCCTAGAGAGGAAGAAATCAAGCACACTCTGAACCAGATAAAATCCCATAAAGCAGGGGGGCCTGATGGCATAGATGCTGGCTTCATGTAGCAACACTAAGAAATTATTAAACAGTCGGTGACTTCTACAGTAATAAAATCTCTGAGTGGTTTTCCTCTTCCTAATGGCATGTGCGACTCCCTAGTGGCATTAATTCTAAAAGTGCAACAGCCTCTAGACTGTAAGCACCTTCGCCCCATTTCCCTAAATAATACGATTCTAAAACTGACTTCAAAAATACTTGTTGAAAGGTTGAAAAAAATCATGCCCATATGGATTTCTGATGCTCAAAGTAGCTTCGTGTTAGGCCGCCGAATAACCGACAACATCATTACAGTCTAGGAGATCACCCATAACATGGAAAGAGCAGGCTCTGCTAAATTCATGGCAATAAAGATAGATCTTTCTAAAGTATATGATAGGATGTCATGGTCCTTCGTTCTTGACACTATCCAGAAAGCAAATTGGCCGCCACATTATTAGATACATAATGAACTCCATCTCTGGAGGTACCATGAGAATCTTGTGGGAAGGAGAACAACTCAAGCCTTTTAAAGCAAGTAGGAGACTCCGCTAGGGCTGTCCTCTGAGTCCTTACCTGTTTGTCATGTGCTTGGAGAGGCTCTCACAACTTATTGAAACCAACGTGAAGAGGAAAAGATGGACACCTATTAAGATGTCAGGTCAGGGACCCCGTATCTCACATATGGCTTTTGCAGACGACATTATAGTTTTTGCCAAGGCAGACCCAGATCAGATGGACGAAATCATTTGATGTTTCAAAATTTTTGAGAACGCTTCCGGGCAGATGTTGTCTATAGATAAAACACACATATTTTTCTCTAAAGGTGTTCCCACTTCTCTAAGGAGGCAGATTAGTAGGATGTCCGGAATTGAACAAACTACTGATCTCGGGAGGTACTTGGGAGTTCCCATCTTACATGGACGAGTCAACAAAGACACTTATACAGGTGTCTTAGACAAGATTGAGCAACGTATAACAGGAAGGGCTGCAAGAACTCTAAGCAAAGCCGGATGGGTGTGTTTAATTAAATCAGTACTAGCTACTATCCCGACTTACAAAATGCAGACATGTCTTTTACCGATGCATATTTGTGACAGAATTGATAGAATCATTCGTAGATTCTTATGGGGAGGTAACGAACAACCTGCTATGTCTCTTATCGACTGGGAGACAGTTACCAAGCCAATGTCGGAGGGTGGTCTTACAATCAAGAACATGCGAGACTGGAACAGAGCGTTACTTATGAAAAGTGCATAGGAAATACGAACTAAGCATAATGTGAACTGGGCCACACAAGTCTCTTGCAAATACAAAGGATTCAGGAACTCAAAAAAGGGACGAGCTATGAAATTTTGGAGAGGGGTTGCTGCAACTCATGAACTTATTGAAGCCAACTGCTAAAGCAATTCTGGGTGGAAACAATACTAGAGTCTGGTTTGATAGATGGTGTCCCACAGGTGAAGTTTTAAATGAAGTAACCATCCAGGACATTCCAATGGATCTCTCAGACATGAATGTAGCTTGTTGGGTTGACCTCCATGGGAATCAGAATGAGGAATTCCTGAAACAGTACCTCCCTAGTTATGTTGTGCAGTCCATCTTGACCCTACCACCTCCATGTAATTCAGAGGAGGACGACATGTGGTTCTGGACTGATTCTGAAGGTGGAAGTTTTAGTACCAGCTTGGCATATCGACTATCTGCCAGAGAGAATGGAAGAACCAGGAACGAACCTTGGAAAAATATATGGACACTACAGATACCAAGCAAAGTGAAGATCTTTATATGGCTGGTGGTACATCAATCCATAATGACAAACCATAGAAGGAAACAGAGAAGACTTACTGAAGACGTAGTTTGTCCTAGGTGCAAATAGCATGACGAGACAACCCTGTTGGAATATTTTGGGAAATATTTTGGGACTCCACAATCCTTATTATTGTGGGATTGTTGGTATTCCGAAATTCATTAATTATCTTCATTATGTGGCCCATATAACAATTGCGGTTAAAAGGAAACGGCTGGAATTAATAAAGGAATTGGGTTTCTATTAGAAGTCTTTTCCTATTATTATGGCAACCTTGATGGACGGCTGCGATTAAAGGATACAGGAAATCCGTCCCTCTCTCTGCCTATAAGTATAACCCTGAGATCCATCTCTTAGGGTTAATCACACTTTACGAAAAACACACTTGACGGCTATAGGCTAAGAGAGAGAAGACATCTTTCGTGGCGAACGACGAACACGGGCGTGGCCTTCTTCGCAGACCTTCTCCGAAGATCACCTCCGCATATCTCATCACCGTTTGCAACCATGTCTACGGGTACGTTTTACTTTAATAGTGACTAGTTTATGATCAAGATCCTAAACCGTACACATGATTAAGCTTTACATGTTTACGTATCACGTTTTTTTATGCTAACATGTGGTATCAGTCGCTTCGTTAAGATCATACTCATAGTCCTAATTAAGAGAAAATATCAGTTTTATCAATTTTCCACAATCTCGGCCACCAGTGTCAGATTTTAACGCACATATACTTTTTTTGATTGGAAACGGCGAGATCTTCAAAATTTGTCGCTTTGCCACAAACTTTTCTTTTTTAGCCAAATTCGGCCGTTTAGACCCTCAAAATCACGTTTTAAGTGATTTCAGGGCCTTTTTTGGGCATAATTGTTGGATAAAATTGATATTAAAAGTTTTATTAGATGTTTCCGCACCTTATGAATGATCCTGGAATTTTATCCTATCATGTTCCGGTCTGTTAAATTTTTTTTTTCCTTACCTTTTTGTTCACTCATATGTCATATATATGGAAAAATATGCTTTAAGAGCAATATTCACATTATACTGTTTTGATAATCACCACAGTGATTTCACTTCGGTTCGTGAATGTTTCTTTTCTTGAGAATATGATGTTCATATAACTGTTTGAAGTTCACCACAGTGGACTCATAGAATGCAATGAATATCGACTAAGTAAACTTATTGTTGGTTATTTACTAGCATTATGTATTACCCACAGGTAGTCAATGCATTAAAAGTAAAATAACTATTACGGAGTTGCTTTGAATCTGTAATTAAGTTGGTATAGGATATCCACAGATACCATACTTGCTTTGATTATTAGTTTAATTCACTCGTTTATGCATAAACCTTAGTCATGTTTGTCTATATGTGTTTACACCTCAAAGATTAATTATCGTGAACATGTTTCTATAATGCAGTTCATCAACCCGCTAGTCTTAATTCTTTTGTCAACTCTGTTCCCGAACTAGATGGGACTAATTACACCGAGTGGAAAGAACATGTTGAATTTTACTTGGGTGTACTTGAGATTGACTCAGGACTTACAGTAGACAAGCCTGCAGATATTACTACTACCTCAACAGAAAGTGAGATCAAAACTTTTAATGCATGGACTAGAGCTAATAAACTTTGCTTGAAATTCATGCGCTTAACCACTGCTAGCAATATCAAGTCTTCTATTTCTGAAAGTGAAGATATGACTGCTAAGGAATACTTAAGAATACTCACTGAACGCTTTAAGGTTGCTGATAAAGCAATTGCTGGAAAACTTATGGCTGAACTAACGACTGCCCGTTATGATGGTACCAAAACTATGCAAAAACATGTACTTGATATGACTAATCTGGCTGCAAAATTAGGTAAATTGGGCATGACTGTTGCGGATTCGTTCCTAGTCCAATTCATCCTAAACTCGCTGCCTCCCCAGTATGGTCCTTTTCAGATTCACTATAACACGATTAAGGATACGTGGAATGTGAATCAACTGACCAATAAACTGGTTCAGGAAGAGGCTCGAATTAAGCAGCAGAATGGTCATGTTGCTCAGGCAAATTACATGCATGGTAATGGGTATGGGAAGAACAAAGTCGGTAAGAAAAATTGGAAGGGCATTAAGACTAGTCCATCTAATCAGTCAGGCCAATCTGCACCTAAGAAAGCAAGGAAGAATGATAATTGCCACTTCTGTAAGAAGCCTGGACACATTCAGAAAGATTGCATAAAGCGCATAGAATGGTTCGAAAAGAAAGGTAAGCCTTTGGCTTTTGTATGTAGTTTCGAATCAAACTTTGTAGAAGCACCTTGTAATACTTGGTGGATTGATTCTGGCTCTAATGTTCATGTTTCAAACTCGATGCAGGGATTCCTTACAACCCAGAACATAAGTCCAAATGAAGCCTATCTTTACATGGGAAATAGAGTGAAAGCTCCAGTAGAAGCCATTGGCACTTTTCGTTTAGTATTAAACTCTGGTTTTTATTTAGATCTGGAGCAAACTCTTTATGTACCTTCCATTTCTAGGAATTTAATTTCCATGTCTAAACTTGATAATGATGGCTTTTCATTAGAAATTGGTGGTGGACGTTTCAGTTTGTTTAAGGAAAACTGTTTGTTTGGTTCAGGAATTTTGATTAATGGCTTATATCAAATTCTTCTTGATGATACATTTTCTGAATCGCTTCTTGTTACCTTGCATCCTAAAGTGGGTTTGAAACGAAGTAGGTCGAGTGAAAGTTCTGCGTTTTTGTGGCATAAAAGATTGGGTCATATATCCAGAGAAAGAGTTAGTCGTTTAGTAAAAGATGAGATTCTTCCGAGTCTTGATTTTACTGATTTTGGTATTTGTGTGGATTGCATTAAGGGTAAGCAAACCAAACAGACCAAGAAAGGAGCCACAAGAAGCACTGAACTACTTGAAATCATACATACAGACATATGCGGACCTTTCGATGTTCCATCTTTTGGTGGAGAAAAATATTTTATTACCTTTATAGATGATTATTCACGTTATTGTTATCTTTACCTTTTGCATGATAAATCTCAATCTGTGAATGCTGTTCAAATTTACATTACTGAAGTTGAGAGGCAATTAGGTAAAAAGGTGAAAATCATTAGGTCTGATAGAGGTGGTGAATTTTATGGAAAATATGATGAATCAGGACAACGTCCTGGTCCTTTTGCTAAACTCTTAGAAAAATTAGGTATTGTCCCTCAATACACAATGCCCGGTTCCCCGTGGATGAACGGTGTAGCTGAGAGACGTAATCGTACACTTCTAGAAATGGTTAGGAGTATGATGTGTTTTTCTAATCTGCCCATATCTTTGTGGATGCATGCCCTTATGACTGCTGTGTATATCTTAAATCGGGTTCCCCATAAAGCTGTCCCTAAGACGCCTTTCGAGATGTGGAAGGGATGGAAACCCAGCTTACGCCATTTACATATATGGGGATGTCCAGCAGAGGCACGCATTTATAATCCACATGAGAAGAAACTCGATCCAAAAACCATTAGCGGTTTTTTCATTGGGTATCCTGAAAGATCAAAGGGGTTTAGATTTTATTGTCCTAATCATACTACTAGAATTGTAGAAACTGGTAATGCTAAATTCATTGAGAATGGCGAAATCAGTGGGAGTGATAAAGTTAGAGAAGTGATCATTAGAGAAATAAGGGCACCTATACCAATCCCCTTGCCCTCAATCTCGACTGACACCGTTCCACCTAATGATGTTGATCCAATCAACAATGTAGAAAAAAATGTCAATGATCATGCACTCCATAATGTACCTAATAACGTCATTGAACCGAATGTAAATGCAACACCTGCAGTAGAATTAATGAGATCTACAAGAAGCAGGAAATCAGCCATTTCGGATGATTATTTGCTGTATTTATAAGAATGTGAATTTAATATGGGGATGGATAAAGATCCGGTTACGTATTCACAAGCCATAAAATCTGAAGATTCTGAAAAATGGATTAATGCCATGTGTGATGAAATAAACTCCATGGCTGCAAACAAAGTTTGGGAGTTGGCCGATTTACCTGAAGGGTATAAGAAAGTCGGGTGCAAGTGGGTCTTTAAGACCAAACGTGACTCTCTTGGTAAAATCGAACGACATAAAGCCAGACTTGTAGCCAAAGGTTTTAATCAGAAAGAAGGCATTGATTATAATGAAACATTTTCTCCAGTTTCTAAAAAGGATTCTTTACGAATCATTATGGCTTTAGTAGCTCATTTTGACTTAGAGTTACATCAGATGGATGTGAAAACGGCTTTTCTGAATGGGAGTTTAGAGGAAGAAGTCTACATGGCTCAGCCAGAAGGCTTCATTATAGATGGAAAGGAAAACTTGGTCTGTTTATTACAGAAATCAATATATGGATTAAAGCAAGCTTCACGTCAATGGTATATTAAGTTTCACAATACCATTACGGCCTTTGGGTTTACGGAAAACATTGTTGATCAATGTATATACCTAAAGATCAGTGGGAGTAAGTTTGCATTTTTGGTTCTATATGTTGATGATATTCTTATTGCCAGCAGCGATCTTGGTTTATTACGAGAAACCAAAGATTTTCTTTCTCAAAACTTTGAAATGAAAGATATGGGAGAGGCTTCTTATGTGATAGGAATAGAATTATTCCGTGACAGGTCACATAGGATTTTAGGATTGTCTCAAAATGCTTATATCAAAAAAGTTTTGGAAAGATTTAATATGGCGTCATGTGATTCTAATGTTGTTCCAATTCAGAAAGGGGATAAGTTCAGCTTAAGTCAATGTCCTCAAACTGAATTAGAACGTGATCGAATGAAAGATATTCCTTATGCTTCTCTTGTAGGAAGTTTGATGTATGCACAGGTTTGCACTAGACCTGATATCAGTTTTGCAGTTGGTATGTTGGGCCGTTATCAAAGCAATCCAGGCATTGATCATTGGAAAGCGGCAAAGAAAGTGTTGAGGTACTTACAAGGAACGAAGAAACAAATGCTCACATTCAGACATAGTGATCACCTTGAAGTGATTGGTTACACAGATTCAGATTTTGGAGGATGCGTGGATACTCAGAAAAGCACTTTTGGTTATGTGTTTGTATTAGCTGGAGGTGCTATTTCCTGGAAGAGCGCCAAACAAACCATTATTGCATCATCCACCATGGAGGCTGAATTTGTAGCATGCTTTGAGGCTACAGTTCAAGCTTTATGGCTGCGGAATTTCATTTCAGGGCTTAGAGTCATGGATTCTATTGCTAGGCCGCTGAAAATTCACTGTGATAACGCCGCAGCAGTTTTCTTTTCGAAGAATGATAGGTATTCTAAAGGCATAAAGCACATGGAGATGAAATATCTATCAGTTAAAGAAGAAATTCGGGAGAAGAGGGTGTCAATTGAGCACATTAGTACGTGTTCAAATATAGCATATCCATTTACTAAAGGGTTAACTCCCAAGACATTTAAGCAGCATGCAGAAACCATGGGTCTTGAGGATAACCCTTAGCTTTTCTTTATTTGTGGATTGTTATGTGCTTTTGTAATGACATTATCTGAGTACTCATTATTGGAACTTCTGAATTTTTCTGTTTCATAGTATGATTTGATCATGTACATATTATTGCAATATATGATAACAGAAATAGTCTTTTCAAGACATTAAGGGGACATTTATGATTGCTTCGCTATACAGAATTGTTTAATGTGATTGTTGGTCAGTGGTACATGGAAGGAACTATGTTCTTTAATTAATGTAGAACTGCTATGACTCTCATCAATAATTCACATTAACCAATGTAATAAAAGTAAACCCGTTATGCATATTATTTCAGCATTTATGCGCGCCTTATATTTTTCCTATATAGCACCATTAAAGAATTGTCATATGGACCAAGTGGGAGACTGTTGGAATATTTTGGGAAATATTTTGGGACTCCACAATCCTTATTATTGTGGGATTGTTGGTATTCCGAAATTCATGAATTATCTTCATTATGTGGCCCATATAACAATTGCGGTTAAAAGGAAACGGCTGGAATTAATAAAGGAATTGGGTTTCTATTAGAAGTCTTTTCCTATTATTATGGCAACCTTGATGGACGGCTGCGATTAAAGGATACAGGAAATCTGTCCCTCTCTCTGCCTATAAGTATAACCCTGAGATCCATCTCTTAGGGTTAATCATACTTTACGGAAAACACACTTGACGGCTATAGGCTAAGAGAGAGAAGACGTCTTTCGTGGCGAACGACGAACACGGGCGTGGCCTTCTTCGCAGACCTTCTCCGAAGATCACCTCCGCAGATCTCATCACCGTTTGCAACCATGTCTACGGGTACGTTTTACTTTAATAGTGACTAGTTTATGATCAAGATCCTAAACCGTACACATGATTAAGCTTTACATGTTTACATATCACGTTTTTTTATGCTAACAAACCCTCCATGCACTCAAAGACTGTAATACGACCAAAGAAATTTGGGAGGAAATCATGGGCACACAAAACGCAACCAATGTGAACCTGTAACAATGGCTAGGAAATGGGATCCTTCATTCCAATCCTAGAAGAGTTACCT
Organism: Alisma plantago-aquatica; assembly: GCA_963693085.1. Lineage (NCBI taxonomy): Eukaryota > Viridiplantae > Streptophyta > Magnoliopsida > Alismatales > Alismataceae > Alisma > Alisma plantago-aquatica. The sequence goes on from OY856412.1 coordinate 198,246,763, forward strand.
TTGCTCTCACATGCTGGAAAATATGGAAAAGCAGAAACAATATTGTTTTCAACTCAAAGGTGGACCCAAAGGCAAGTCAGATCAACAAGATTATTAATATGGAAGCTATGATAGCGAGGGCTCAGCAAGAGACCACGATATCATCACACAACACCTTACAAATGACCAGAAAGGTTTGGCAGACTCCCGAAGAGGACTGGATCACACTGAATATTGACGTCGCTTGGAATACAAGCAAGGCATTGTTGGCAGTATTGGCTAGGGATAAGAGAGGACAATGGAGAGGAGGGTGGTGTTGCACTAGAAAGACATATACTGTGCTTATAGGGGAGTTGGATGCTATAGAATTAGCCTTGAAGGTTGCTAATGAAGCTGGTTGGCACCAGGCGATCATCGAGACAGATAACAGCAATACAGTGCGACTCATCGCTGAGAACGCAGAAGGTAGCCCTTGCCTGGTGCCCTAGGTAATGAGGATTAGAAATCTGTGCCACTCGGACTTGTCAGTATGAATTGGGCATATTAGTAGGGAGGCTAATAATCTAGCAGATGGGTTATCCAAACTACAAGAAAAAAATCTTATTTTTGGCTACTTTTTTGAACAACCCCCTGGGGTTCTAAAAATATAGCTCTTATTGTCAATTGTAAGGGTGGTAGTACTACCTTATTTCCTTTTCTTAGTTATAATATTGTATTTAAGAATTTTGTGGATTTAGCCTACACGAGGAGAGTGAGATGAATAAAAAAAATCTCCTGACTTCCCCAAAAAAAAATTAAAGTGCAGTAGAAAATAAATAAAATTAGTGGACTAAAGAAACAACCATAGAGAACACACGATATAGAGTGGTTCCATCAAATGATGTCAATCGATAACCTAATTGTTCCCAAGTAGGATTTGCAAAACATGTATTTTTTCCTTTTATATACCAATGCACAATACCCAAAATTTACCGATGTCTTTTGTGGCACAAGACTAACCCTCCTTTTTAGCTCAAGAAGAACTCCATCTTCTTTGACGGATGGAGGAAGGTAACCCACTTGGAGAGGATTGCAATCCACCTCCACCACCTTGGTCACAACCATCAATCGAGAGGTAGCACAAGGAGAGATTCTCCACAACCTTCTTTATTGGAAGTAGTGAGAAGCAACAACACACCATAGTATAAGAACAAGAGAAGAATAAGGAGAGTACAATGCTCTTTTACAAGATGTGCAATTTAGCACTATGGACAAGTGATGATGATCTTATTCCACAAACTTTAGTCAAAGTTATATTGGGTGGAGAGAACACGCAAGCTGATGCTAGGGCTTAGTCTAGATTGATGGCAATATAAAGTATAAGGACTAAACACTTTTGGGAAATATGGCTAGTATGCTCAAGTGTATGTCAATGTATATGTGTTTTGTTGCTCAATGGATGTGTCTAAGTACCCTAAGACCACTACTATTTATAGGAATAGTTTATAAGTGGCTAGGATATCTTAGGAGTGTCTAGAGTGTTTTGGATGGTCAAACTAGCTGTTTGGACGAAGTTAATTAAGGTGCAATCACTAGTTTGATTGCTAATAAAATTTTAGTCCTGAATGCTCCTTGGTTGAGATTTACTTTGATTGGGCACTGTCTCGGTCAAAAATTATTTCGACCCGAAATCATCTGAATGCAAAAAATCTCTGACAGCTATATTTTGGTCAAAGAACAAAAGATGTACCAATGGCTCTTTGTCGGTCGAGAAATTTTTTGACCGAAGGTGTCTCTGTTTGACAATAAGTTCGACTGAGAAGGACTCTATTCAATAATAGCAAAGTATGTGAGGTCCTATACAAGACTTATTTGAAACCTATCAACCCTAACATCTTTATGTGAGGTAGAATAGGATTTTGGGTAGGCTTCGGAAGATCATCACTTGTCCTTACATCATGTCTATCAAGTTGTACAAAAAGAACAAGAATACATAAATACATGGTACAACTTGATTTGTAGGTATCCAAAAAATATATATTTGCAAGGTATTTGTAGTTGGATCTTGAATTAGTTCCTTGAACACCCAAAATACTTAACACACATGTTAGTAACATAATTTGGGAAATATTTGTATCATCAAAATATGAAATATGAGTGTGGCATATCCAAAAAGCCAACAATCTCCCATTTTTGGATGATGACAAATATTTCATAAGATAAATTAAAAGTAGGAAATCTAAACTTCATACCTTGAAATTGGTTATTCTCCCCCTTTTGTTGAAGTCAAAAGGGTCATACTTATCAATGGTCCCCCACAAGGAGACACTCCCCCAAACAATATAGTCATTTTGAAGAGGGAAAAACTGATACTCGATGTATTAATTTAATAAGAATACCAATAGACGAGAAATCCAAACAGATAAACATTAAGGCATAGTAAAAAAGCCCTATGATCAAGGAAGATTGAAAGGTTGTCTAATTGCCAATAAAAGAAATGTTAAGTCCTTCATGGAAAAAAGATCTCATAAAGTACAAGTATCAAAAAGATACTCTAAACCAATGGTCAAGAATGTTAAGTCCGCCATGATGTAGATATGCCATGGAAATCAAAAGATAAAATTGAAATTGATTTCCCAACCATTTTGAAGGGATGTTAAGCCTAGAAATGATTTGAGAGTCCATTAAGCACAAATATGAGGTCAACAAAAATATCTCCAGACTAGATATAAGGGAGGTTAGGCCCATATTGATTCAGAGAACCAATTAAGAATAGAATGAGGTCAAAAAAAGTATTTCTAGATCAAATATAAGGGACATTAAGCCCATATTGATATAGAGAAGCCATTAAGTACCATAATAACAACTCTTAAAAGAATCTCTAAACCAAATTTCAAGGATGTTAAGCCTACATTGATATAGAGAATCAATTTAGAGCAGAAAAATATGCAAGTTATATTAAAGGACTTTGATCTCCCCCTTAATCTCATACCAAGTAAATAGAGCTTAAATATAAGAAAAAAAGATTCACTAAAAAGATAGACATTTAATATCTCAAACTTGATGATAAATCATTCATGTCATATGTAGAAACTAAGAAATCAAGTGAATATATGAATCTGAAAACCATGTTAAAATATTCAAATAAATTCTATTAAACACAAATGAAGGATTTTTTTTCTTCTTTAGTTTATTTGTCGCCATTTGTCATTTCAAAAGATAGAAAGTATAAATACAAGATGAATCATCCTTAGTGGGATCCTCCCCCTGAATATGATCCCTAATTAAGTATATGATGCTGTGTCACATATTAAGACCAAAACAATGATTTGCAAATGAGGTTCATGATCTTTTTACTTCTTAGTTAGAGAAAAATAATGGTATCCAAATCATTTGATATGACATGAGAATGAATAATATATAAAAGCAAGGCATGTTTCTTTAGTAATGCATTTGATAAGATCATATAGTCCAATTTATGAGTACCAACATGAGATTGTAACTACTATTTGAACATATTTCAAAGGATAACTTCAAATTTTTACCCAAAAAGAAATCAAGCATTGTCTAGCAAGATCTTCTTTAAGAATAGAAGATATATCATCAAAATTTTCTTGAAGTGTTATGATTGTCATGATTACAAAGAGAGGTAAAATTTTAAATGTAAAGACTTGATAAGGGAGTACTTGCAAGATCATCCAATCTCTTCTTGTGAATAGTATTTTGTTCATTAAGCAAATTTAGTTTTAAGGAATCAAGCATACTAGACAATTTGTTCTTTTTCTACTTATAATTTTAATTTTATTTGAAGAAATTTTGACTCTAAGTGTGATGGAGTGGACCTTTGGAATCCTTAAATGTCCAATGACATAAGTGAAGTCATGCATGTTGAGTTGTTTGAGAGTCCTAAGTGTTTTGCTAAAGATTGAGTGTTGATTGAGGTTGATATCATGATCAAGGTCCCTATGTTCATGTCTTTTTGGAGTATTTATTTGGATGATAAAATAGATGATTTTTGTCACCAAATTTGATTAGAATATCTCTTGTGCAATAGAAAAGCTACGATTAAAATTTGGTGGTAATTGGAGAATCCTAGAAGGAGATATTTGGTTTTCAGATCAATGATTTTTGTTGATGAATAAAGTAAATTAGACCAAGGTCTTTGATTTGATTAGCCTATGTTTTGATATAGCGCCCCTGAGTTTATGGGCTTGGCTCACATGGATGGCTATTGACCTTAGATCTTTGATCTATAGGTAGTTTTCCAAGAGGAGGAGAAGCCACATATCAACTTTAAGTGCACATTGACCCTAACCATTGGATTGGAGATGAAGGGTCCATGTGTCATCCCCTACCTTTCGGTTATAACAAGGTAGTGGGGAAAGTAGGCGCCACAACCTTCCCACCACCAAAAGTTGTGTACATGTTTCGAGAAAATAATTTGAGATTGTAGTTATCTTCATGTTGGCTCGTTCTCCACTTCGACCCTTTATTCAAACTCTATGGTGGTAGGAAACACGAGTCTGAGCCCTCTAGTTCCATGAACTCTCCACTGCATTTTTGCGGGAGGTAGCTGGAAGAAGGGAGATGGAGTTAGAAGTAAGATCAGAGGAGGACAAATAAGGAGAAATGAAGAATGAGGTATGGGGAAATGAGAGCAGGTACTTGTGTGCCTTGTAATGGTGGTCCTCTTGGTCGGCCAACCATTTTTGGCTGGAGCTTGAAGATGAAGCTCAGGTCCTGTGGGCAATGCTTCTCACCAAGAATGGTGGCTGAGGTTGAGTTCGGGGAGACCCTACAAAGTTTTCCAAAACTTCAGATCAGTCTGAGGGGGTGAAGAGGCAAATCACCTCTTTACTCCACTGCATCCAAAGCTAGGCGGCGGCGCCGCCCTTGTGGGGAATTAGCTCCCCAGGTGATGCCTAGGAGAGGAGCAGTCACAGAGGAGAGAAAGTGGATGCCGAAGATGATGATGGCATGAGGAGCCAATGAGGAGTACTCCAACTCTGTTGATTGCTCGCTGGAGGCCTTCCTTCATGGCGGTGCCCTACGGAATAGAGGACACGGGCTTTGGGCGTTCGCGAACCGCGTTACGCGAGAGACAGAAGGGGAAGCGGACGGACCAAGTCCAATCCCAGACCATCAAACCAAAAGAACCAATCCAAACCAGGCAAAGAACCTGGACCAGACCAAATGAATCAACTGAAAAAGTGCAATCCAGGAGGAGTCGTTCCCCCACACGGACACATGGCGTCCTTTGATTGGCCACTAGAGGTAAATATCTCAAAAAAGTTTAGATCTTCATTAATTCATAGTAAATAGATAGTTTATCTAAAAATTACAAATAAGGTACCAAAATTCTCAAAAAAATGTGTAGAACAATATGAAACCATCATATTAGTATTTTTATGCTTAAATCATAGTGATATCATGCAAGAGGTATTATGCTTGGTTCATGAATAATAAATAGAAAATGATGGCCTAAAATTATGAGAATATGTCACTAAATCTATAATCATGTTTAGAATCCATGTGATGTTAGTTATTACGATGTTTATGCATGAAATCATGTAATTTTCTCCATATGGCTAATTAGGGCTTTTAACCCTAAATAAAATGTAATAAATACATACATGTTCAATAAAAGATGAAATTTATAGAAAACCCTAATATCAATAAGTGGAAGATAATGTGGAACTCTGATATCAGTTAGATGCATATAATTCATGTTATATGAAGATGACCCTTAGTACATGGGTTGTAACCCTAATTTGAATACTGTATATAAACTAGGGTTAATATGTGCACAAAAAGGATATGGAACCTAATGTTCAGATAATGAACCATAATCTATAAAATGAAATTAGTAAGATAAATCTAAGACAAGAATACAAATAATGATGCACATATCCTAATGAACTAAGGTAAACCCTAATGGACATAACTAGGGTTAACGATGATGTAAATCTGATGATAGTATATGATCTTATCTTTATCAGGGTTTGACTTGGGATACATAGTTGACATGAGGAATATGTGGTTTAGATTATCTATTGATCAAGGTACACCATTACCTCTTACTTGGCTTATTATATAGTATGCTTGCATTATATGTGTAGTAAACACTTGGCATATGATATTGGGTGAAATGATTGTTCTTGTATGATATGTTTCTTGATTTACCATACTTATTGTTATGAACACATGAAATATAATATATCTATACCATTATATGAAAGCACTATATTTCTTTGGTAAGCATAGTGATAGTGAGTGATCTATCTCTTTGGGTAAGAAGATCACATATACAATGATCTATCTCTTTGGTAAGCAGGTCATAAGGTCTGAATGCATCTATCCCATTGGTAGGCAGATGCATGAGCATATAATGGAAAATGAGCTTAAAATATGTGTTCTCTTTTGTCAACGAACATCTTTGTGCAAGTATATGCCTTTTCTTATATTTCTTTATAACTGCCAAGTATTAGTTTTATCTTATTGCCAAGCTTAGTAATGAGAGGTATATAAAAAGACACGTAGGCATACTCAATACAATATTCTTGAATATTGTGCTGACATGTACCACATGTAATATTTTATTTAGGTTGTAGACATGTGCTATTGAAGAACCATGTATAGTTGAGAGTTGTGTGGCAAGCTTATGTACATGTGGACTTGTTGTCTTAAGATCATGTTGATTAGTGGCCTGTGACGTCCCCAATTTCTTGTGACATCCCCGAATTTACTAAAACTTAATCTGATGTGTGACGTCCAAATTGAACCCTCACTTCAGCGAGAATCCCAATTTAAACACCACACACTAGGCTAAGAAGAAGAAAATCAAGGGAGTCAGAAGGAAACAAATGGTAGCACATGCACACGAACAATAATAAAACCATACAACACATGTTCACCATTCAACATATAAATACATCATGAATTATTACAACATTTGATATTACATATTGAACATCAAACTTCTACATATACATGTACTACCACTAAGCTACATGATCTTAAGACAACATGTCCACTTGTACATTAGCTCGCCACACAACTCTCAACTATCCATGGTTCTTCAAGAGCACATATCCACAACCTAAACAAAAGATTACATGTGGTACATAACACAATATTCAAGAATATTGTACTGAGTATGCTGACATGTCTTTTTATATATCTTTCATTACTAAATTTGGCAATAAGATAAAACCAATACTTGGCAGTTATAAAGAAATATAAGAAAAAGCATATACTTGCACAAAGATGTTCATTAACAAAAGAGAACACATATTTTAAGCTCATTTTCCATTATATGCTTGTGCATCTGCCTACCAATGGGATAGATGCATTCAAGCCTTATGATCTGCTTACCAAAGAGATAGATCATTGTACATGTGATCTGCTTACCAAAGAGATAGATCACTAACTAGAACTATGCTTACCAAAGAGATATAGTGCTTTCATATAATGGAATAGATATATTATGTTTCATGTGTTCATAACGATAAGCATGGTAACTCAGGAAACATATCATACGAGAACAATCATTTCATCCAATATCATATGCCAAGTGTTTACTACACATATAATGCAAGCATACTATATAATAAGCCAAGTAAGAGGTAATGCATACCTTGATAAAGAGATAATCTAAACCACATATTCCTCATGTCAACTATGTATCCCAGGTCAAACCCTGATAAAATAAGATCATATACTATCATCAGATTCACATCATCATTAACCCTAGTTATGTCTATTAGGGTTTATCTTAGTTCATTAGGATATGTGCATCATTACTTGTATTCTTGTCTTAGATTTATCTTACTGATCTCATTTTCTAGATCATGGTTCATTATCTGAACATTAGGTTCCATATCCTTTTTGTGCACATATTAACCCTAGTTTATATACATTATTCAAATTAGGTTTACAACCAATGTATTAAGGGTCATCTTCATATAACATGAATTCTATGCATCTAACTGATATCAGAGTTCCACATTAGCTTCCACTTACTGATGTTAGGGTTTTCTGTAAATTTAATCTTTTATTGAGCATGTATGTATTTATTACATTTTATTTAGGGTTAAAATCCCTAATTAACCATATGGAGAAAATTACATGATTTCGTGCATCAACATCATAATAACTGACATAATATGGATTCTAAACATGACTGTAGATTTAGTGACATATTCTCATAATTTTAGGCCATCATTTGCTATTTATTATTCATGAAACAAGCATAATACCTCTTGCATGATATCACTATGATTTAAGAATAAAAAGACTGAATGATGGTTCATATTGTTCTACACATTTTTCTGAGAATTTTGGTACCTTATATATAATTTTCGGATAAACAATCTATTTACTATGAATTATTGAAGATCTGAACTTTTCTGAGATATTTACCTCTAGTGTCCAATCAAAGGCCACCACATGTCCACTTGGGGGCGCAACTCCTCCTGGCTTGCACTTCACCGGCTGGTTTAGTTGGTTTGGTCTGGGTTCTGTTCCTGGTTTGGATCAGTTCTTTTGGTTTGGTGGTCTGGGATTGGACCCGGTCCGTCCGCTTCCCCTTTTGTTTCTCACGTAACACAGTTCACGGACACCCAAAGCCCGCGGCCTCTATTCCACAGCGTGCCTCCATGAAGGAAGGCCTCCGATGAGCAATCACAGAACTGGAGTGCTCCTCATCAGCTCCTCATGCCACCATCATCTTCGACGTCCACTTTCTCTCCTCCATGGTTGCTCCTCTCCTAGGCATCGCATGGGGAGCTCATTCCCCGCAAGGGCACCGCCGCCTAGCTTTGACTGCGGTGAAGCAAAGAGGCGATTTGCCTCTACTCCCCCTCAGACTAACTCAAAGCTTCAGAAAGCTTCACATGGTCTCTCTAAACTCGACCTCAGCCACCATTCTTGGTGAGAAGCATTTCCCACAGGCCCTAAGCTTCATCTTCAAGCTCCAACCAAAAAGGGTTGGCCGACCAAGAGGACCACCATTGCAGGGCACACAAGTTCCTGCTCTCATCTCTTCAGACCTTAGTCTTCATTTCTCCTTCTTTGTCCTCCTCCGATCTACCTTCTAAGTCCATCTCCCTTCTTCCAGCTACCTCCCGCAAAAACACAGTGGAGAGGTCATGGAACTAGAGGGCTCAGACTCTCGTTTCCTACCACCAAAAACTTTGAATAAAGGGTCAAAGTGGAGAATGAACCAACACGAAGACAATTGCTCGCTCAGATTATCTCCTTGAAACATGTCCATGACTTGTGGTGGTGGGAAGGTTGTGGCAGCTACTTTCCCCACTACCTTGCTATAACCGCAAGGTAGGGGATGACATAGGGACCCTTCATCTCCAATCCAAGGGTTAGGGTCAATGTGCACTTAAAGGTGATCTGTGGCTTCTCCTCCTCTAGGAAAACTACCACTAGATTAGAGATATAAGGTCAATAGCCAACCACGCAAGACAAGCCCACAAACTCAGGGGCGTTGTATCAAAACTTAGGCTAATCAAATCAAAGACCTTGGTCTAATTTACTTTATTCATAAAAAAAATCACCGATATGAAAACCAAATATATCCTTCTAGGATACTCCAATTGCCACCAAATTTTAACCGTATCTTTACTATCCTGCAAGCTACATTCTAATCAAATTTGGTGACAAAACTTAGCTATTTAATCATCCAAATAAATACTCCAAAAAGACATGAACTTAGGGACCTTGATCATGATATCAACCACAATGAACACTCAATCCTTAGCAAAACACTTAGGACTCTCAAACAACTCAACATGCATGACTTTACTTATGTCATTGGACATTTAAGGATTCCAAAGGTCCACTCCATCACATCCTACACACCTTAAAAGATGTTTCATCCTCAAAATTAAGCTAAAATCCAGTCTTTCACATCATATACATCTTAAAAGAAATTTTGTCCTCAAAATTATAACCATCCTCTTACTTCAAGGAAAAGCCAAAAGGTCTTCATCCATATATATGTCACTATTCTAGGTGAAACATATCCATAAGAAAAAGCTTTAGAACTATATCCAAGCTACTAATGTGTTTTACAATATCTAGGGTGAACGGACCCTTCATATAAGATTGCAAAAAAGGTCTAGAAACTCAGATTATGTCATGACATATTTCACACGTTAGGGTTGCATCCATGTCTTTACCCATGCATTAGGGTTCCCACGTTATATTACCAAGTTTAAAGGAGTTAACTAAGGTTAACCCATTATATCAAGGTGTCATCAACATTTTATTGAGCTAATTGTTAGAACATGTTCAACATTAACATATGCCTTTTAGGAGAGTAATTACTATAGTTAACTCACTTTATCCATCTTGATCATATCAAGGTGTCATATCATTATGTTGTGCTAACTGTCAAACTATATTTTCGTTTGTCTTTATTAAGCACTAAGATTAACACCTCATGTAACATGTTTCATTCATAGGATCTTATTTCATTGCTCATAATAAATTGCAACATTTATTAGTGATTTCATCACAAGATTAACCAATGTTATCACATTATCATCCTTATTCATGTATATGGTTAACCATTTATACATAAAGATCTATTAAACCATTACTAGGTCTTCCATCATATCATGTCTATGTATCACGTCTCGAAATTAGATCACATCCTTATATACACTATATCATGGTTGTACTAAGCAAACTTATGTCAGTGGCTAATCAAACATATATCAAAACTTTATCTAGTCCAACTGAGGTTCTCCTAACCCATATCATGAGGGTAGTCACATGCTTAGTCTCTCTGAGCCAACTCAACTCTATGAGTATCTCATATGCATATACTTTATTTTTTGTCTCTTAGTCCAAGGTTCTCAGATTACCTCATTGGCATTAGTGATTGCTTTATGAGCTCTAGCCACATAGGAACAGATCCAAAACATGATATGATATCACCATAAAAGATTCTCTACCCGTGAGATATACTTACCCACAACTCTCTTTCATAAATACCGCTAGATTCCTATAATATACCACCAACTCGAGCATGAGGCTTCACAAAAACTAACATAATTTTACCTCCTCTAGGGTCTTGGGACTCTCTCTCTCTCACCCAGATGGCAGGTTTTCATATTTCCTTATTCACATATGCACATATATAGATAGCCTCCCTCTAACTCCAGGGTTTGGTCCTCTCAAGGACATCTAGGGTTCCACAACTTTATAGGAATCATGCATAAAGCAACTCAGCTCAATCACTCAGGAGTATTCTAGTTTAGGTCATATCATATCGCATATTTCTCATAATTCTCATATCTTAGAGTTTAGGTTCTCTGATCTTCTCCCTATGGGTCTCACTCTCTCTGGAGTTAACCCTAACTGGTCCTAACACTAGAGGTCCTCCTTCGGAAAAGAGATTGAGGCTCTTACCGATTCACATCTTGTCTTACATAGCTTATCATAACTTATCTCATAAAAGCCTAGTCACTTGCATCATTAAAACTTATCTCAAATCCTCAAAACTAAACTTAAGTCCTCAAAGACAAACATATACCATCATGGACTATCGTATATAATCTCTATACATCTTAGATCATAATCTAACCTTATTCCATCTATTCCATCTATCATATATTCCAACAGGCTCTAGACATCTAATCTAGAACTACTCTCTCTTCCAAACTGATGTCATTCACTTTCACTTAGGTTGCATGACCACCTCCTACTCGTACATGTACGGGAACACATTTTTGTAATACTTCATATATAATAAAATATTATATAGTTTTTCTCTGATAAAACATGCGTTAGAGAAAACTATCGAGGTTCGATTCGATAGGAATAAAAAACCAAATCTAGAAAATGAGTGTCCCACACATAGTAAAGAGTATAGTGCTATGAAAACTAGTGAAGAGGGTGAGAACAAAGTGTAGAATAGTGTAGCTACCCAAAGCATAGATGCATCATATGCCAAAGGTTTCTCTTCCCGTGATGTACATCATTTCTAAATAATGCAACGTCCCATACCGCTGCACTACAAGGAAAGAACAACATCTAAGGACCTGCTATACAACAAGCACCAATCTAGGCCTAGTTCTCAAATATCTAGGTGCTAACCTAGAGTCTAGGTCAGATATAGTCTCTAAAAAATGACTAATCTAACCCTAAAGATTTGTTTTAAGTTCAAGGTTCTTTAGTTTTGAGTTGCATAATGAGCAAATGTCAAGCTTTGCTATTGTTCATGCTTTGATACCACCTATGATGTCCCCAGATTTTCTAAAACTTAATTTGATGTGTGACATCTAAATTGAAACCCTCACCTCAGTGAGAATCCCAATTTAAACACCACACACTAGGATAAGAAGAAGAATATCAAGGGGGTCAGAAGGAAACAAGCGGTAGCACATGCACATGAACACTAATAAAACCATAAAACATATGTTCAAAACTTATACAAGACAAAAGAATTTTACAGAAGAGAAATTGAGAGATTTCCTTGCAATAATTTGAGACATTCAAATTAAATGTCTCACAATCTCATTTTGGTTTTAAGAGATAATCATGTAGACAACCAAATTAAAAAGCATAATGTTAGTAATTCAGTCAAGTTGTATTTTGACTGATTCCCCCCTCGGTCAAACTGTTCTTTGACTGAGAGGTTGTCTATCACAAAACTTATCCATTTTCAATCAACTTAAAGCATATGAATAAAACAAGATGTTCATAATTTATCTCATTTATAATAGTAAACAAATCTTCAACTTTATTAAAAAAATTCCATAAGATCATATTTGAATAATGTAGAAAGAGATACCTTATCATCACCATCATTACCTTGAGTTTCATCTTCATCATGTACATGTCCTTCTTCTTCTTTACTATTTCCTTCTTTCTTCTTTCTTCTTCTTCTTCTTCTTCTTCTTCTTCTTCTTCTTCTTCTTCTTCTTCTTCTTCTTCTTCTTCTTCTTCTTCTTCTTCTTCTTCTTCTTAAGTTTAGGGCTTTGGGATTGCCAAAGACTTGTATCTCCATATTGGTGACATCTAGTAGACAAAGATCTAATATTTTTGTTAGAAGAAGAAAGTACACTTCTCTTACCTCTAGCACACATTTCATCTTTGTACAAGAAGAATCACTTGAAGAGGAACACTTTTCTTTGAATGAAAATATTTTCTCCGCATGCCTTGCTTCTTTTTGTTGCCTTTTCTCTTCTCCAAGTTGTACTTCAAGTATTTCCAAGTTCCCAATAATTTTCTCAATCTTCATCTTGGAAACCTATTCTTATTCACGGCTACTCAAACTATTGATTATAGAAGAAAATCTAGCATCAATTTCAGAAATAGTTTCATTTTCTTGCATATGGAATGATTCAAACTTTTGCTCAAATATATTATTACTTTTGACATGTAAAGTATCTTCATGTGTAACTGAAAGAATTATTCATATTTCATATGCAGTTTTACAAGAGGATATTCTATCAAATTCTTTAAGAGAAAAATGCAAGTATAAGATATTTACAACTTTGGCATTGAGTGTAGCATTTCTTACCATTGGCTCACCCCATTCCTCAAAATTTTTTGTAGGAGGTTCATAAGGGTGGATGACCATATTCCAAAGATTTATATCAACACCTTGAATATATAATTGCATATCTTGCTTCAATTGCTTATAGTTGGATCCATCAAGGATTGTCGATAGTTCTCCATCGCTGAGGTTGCTAATCACGCCGTCCCCTATTGCTTCAAGACCTGGAAGGGCTCCTTGAAGACATGCTCTAATACTAAATGAAGATATCTAGAGGGAGGGGGTGAATAGAGATTTATGAAAATTTTAATCAAATTTAATTCAACTTAAAGTGCAACAAAAATATAAAGGAAATTAGTGGACTAAAGATGCAACCATAGAGAACACATGATATAGAGTGGTTCCATCAAACTACATCAATATACTACCTGATTGTTCACAATTAGGATTTGCAAAACATGTATTTTATTCCTTTTATATACCGATACATTATACGCAAAATTTATCGGTGTCATTTGTGGCGCAAGACTAACCCTCCTTTTCAGCTCAAGGAGAACTCCACCTTCTTTGATGGGCTGATGAAGGTAACCCACTTAGAATGGATCACAATCCACCTCCACCACCGTGGTCACAACCTTCAACTGAGAAGTAGCACTAAGATAGCTTCACCAAAACCTTCTTCCTTAAAGTAGTGAGAAGCAACAACACACCGTAGTACAAGAACAAGAGAGGAATAAGGATATTACAATGCTCTTTCACAAGATGTACAATTTAGAACTATGGACAAGTGATGATGATCTTATTCCACAAAGTTTAGGAAAAGTTGTATTGGGTGGAGAGAACACTCGAGCTGATTCTAGGGCTTAGTCTAGAGTGATGGCAATATAAAGTATAGGGACTAAACACTTTTGGGAAAGATGGCTAGTATGCTCAAATTTATGTCAATGTATATGGAATTTGTTGCTGAAGGGGTGTGTCTAAGTGTCTTAAGACCACTGCTATTTATAGGAATGGTATATAAGTGGCTACGATATCTTAGGGAGTTTCTAGTGTGTTCTGGATGGTCAAACTAGCCATTTGGATGAAGTAAATTAAGGTGTAGTCGCTAGTTTGAGCCATTAGTGAAGAGGATCAAGTATCAAAGATTCTTAGGTGCTTGCCTCCAAAGTACAAACCAAAGATGACAACCATTAAAGAAGCCAATGGTCTCACTATATTAAGGATGGAAAAACTCATTGGAAACTTGGAGGCTCATGAAGCTACTCTTGAAGAAGAAGAAGAAAGATTGGCGGCTGAACACAAGAAGGAGAAAAGAAAAGACATTGCATTCAAAGCATCAACCAAGACTATTCATGACACAAGTGAAGAAGATAGTGAAGAAGAAACTCTCATTGTAAATGGTAAGCAGTATAGAAGTTTTAAAACTAACAAAACTTATAGTGTTTCTTCCTTCATGTGCTTTGAATGTGGAAAAAAGGACACTTAAAAGGAGATTGTCCCAAACTTAAGAAGGGAAAGAAATCATCTCATAAGAAGAAAGAGAAATCCTACAAAGCTGCATGGGATGATTCAAGTGATGATAGTGAAGATGGAGAAAAAGAAGTAGAGTGCCTTATTGCTACAACAAATGAAGAAGAAGAGGAGGTAAGCCTTTTTTATTTATCTAAAGAAGATTTAGTTGCTAGCATTGAGGAATTACATGATAAATATATTGATTGTAAAAAGAAACTAAAAAGAGTTACTAAAACTAATGAGGATTTGTATGCACAATTAGATGATCTTGCTTATGAAAAGGAAAGTATTATTTCTGAAAATTCTTCATTGAAATCATCTTTTAATGATTGCAATACAAAATTGCTTACTCTTGAGACAAATCATAATTTGCTTTGTCAAGAAAAGGTTAAATTGCTTGCAAAATTGAATGATCTTCAATCACAACCTATCTTGTGTACTCGTCTAGATTATGATGCTATTATTAAAGAAAGAGATACTTTATCATCTGATCTATATCAATCAAAGTTAGATATCAAAAATAAAATGGATGATATTGCAAAGTTACAAAAAGAAGTTAGTAGCTTGAAAAATAATGTTATTCTTGATAAGATCCTAAAAGATTCTTCTGGTCAGATTGGAAGAAGAGGACTAGATTATAAGCCCAAAAGTAAATCCTATCAAAAACCTAGAATAAGGACACAAGTGCCCAAGACTAAAGTTATGTATGTGCCTAAAGACAATCTTGTTAAGAAGAGAAATGAAATTGATTCAATATGTTTCCATTACTATTTACGTCTTGGACATTATTCATTCTCCTGCCCATATAAAGAAAAGGATGTTGATCTAGTTTGGGTTCCTAAAACCTAGACATTTGAATATGATTAGTTGAGATTTGACCTAAAATGTTACTTTCATATTCAAATGTCTTATCTCAACTAAACTGATCTTTAAATTGCATATTTATGTAAAACTGTATTGTAAGTGATCTATGTTTTTATAACTACTAAAAATAGTACAAAAACAATCTCGATTAACAAAATCTTTGACTGAGACAATGTCGGCCGAGAAAATTGTCAACCGAAGTAGTTTCTGTCTCTAACCTGTAGAAATCTAGAAAAATAGTAACCATGCTGGTCGAAAAAGACTTCGACCGAGATAATTTCGATCGAACATTTATTGGACCAAATTTTAACTGATAAAACGGGAGATACAACAACCTTCTCGGTCGAAAAGCATGTCGACCGAAAAGAAGTTGATCGAGAAAAAGTTCGACCGAATAAGGTTCTGGAAAACCTGTTTAACTGGTTCAGTTTGCTATAAACTTGCTATAAATTTGGTATAAATGAAAATTGATTGGAAATTATGAATGAATCATAAATCTTGGAGACAACTCTCAAATCACATGTTGATAATTTGCATCATGATCTATATGTTGATTCTTGATATCCTTATGAAACATGCTGTAAATTTACTAATTATGCGACCAAAAACTATATGCAAATAGAAACTGGAAATGTTTTCTTAAAATCAATGCACACATTGTAAAGCCTTCAATTGCTATTTCTCTTGAAATGATTAAGCATGTTCATTTACATGGTTTGTCTTATATTTGAAAATTGATGAACCATGATTGATCAAGAAAAGGATATTGCCTTGATAAATCTTCCTTAAAAGGTATCATTCTCTACATTGTGTATCTTAAAACTGAAAAATGTGATGATTTGAGTAAGTTTAATCAAGAAATTATGGATATGCTTCTATTGCTCTATCATGATCATTATGTTATGGATATGTCTTTACTGTTTCACCATGATCATTATGTTTCATCTTTTACTTGGTTTACCTAAAATAATCTTTGATCTATATATATATATATATATATATATATATATATATAAACCATGAATGGATATTGTTTTCAAAATGATCATAGTGATTCAACTCATTACACATAAAGATGATGTTATCATTGAAAATGCCAATTTTGCATTAAGGTAAATCTATATGGCACAAATGCATCTTGACATATTAGTTAAATGATTATCCTATTCTTAGATTATGGAAAATGATATCATCCTTGTTATACATGAATACTTTTTATATGATACTCTATAAGCTATGATTCAAATATTCAATCAAGTGGATCATTGTGAATTCTTAAACTGGAAATTTGTAGAAATTGCCTCTCAGTCGAAATAAAAATCAACCGAGGGGTGCCCAGGTCGAAGTCAAGGTCGACCTCAAATAAGCTTGAAAATATGCTTAATTGCAAATCATTTCCTTGCACTCAATCTTTTAATATATTAAAACAAGATTTTAGTGCATAGCTCTCATAAAAGGTTAACTTATTATGATCTAATGCTTATTATGACCTTAGAATCCTTAAATTATCTTGATTATAAGATTAAGGGGGAGCTCAAAAAAACTATCTTGACTATAAGATTGAGAAGGAGTTCACAAAAACTTTGTAAACATCATAAAGAAAATTTGAAACTAGTTATGACCTTAGTATCTTTAAAGTAATCTTGGTTATGAAAATAAAGGAGCCTACAATATTTATGAATATAATGTATATCTTGTCCTAAATGGAATTCTCTTAACAAATTAGGGCTTAACATTCCATATATTTGGTTAGAGATACATTCATTGATTCTACTATAAGCTTAAAAGAGTCTCATATCATTTCAGGGCTTAACATCCCTTGTAAATGGTTGAGAAACTATTAATATATTCATGAGCTTAAAGGATTCTTATGTCATTTTCAGGGCTTAAAATCCCTTGTAAAATGGATGAGAAATCAATATACATATGCCATGAATATAAAAGGATCTCATATCATTTCAAGGATTAACATCCTTTACAAATGATTGAGAAATAAATTGTGGCTAAATTTGACATAAAAAATAAGTGGTTTGCATTCAATTGTGTTGATTACCCTTGTTTTAAAAATTGAGCATCAAATTAAGGGGGAGTAATAAAAGTCATGATTATCTTGGTTATCTTTTTGAAATGACAAAGGGGGAGAAATAATATAAAATCAATAACATGAAGTAAAATGAGTTTCATAATCTCTTGGCCAGCACACACTTGCACACAATTCACAAACAAGAGAATGGCTACAAAAGGTAAACTTCATGTATGGAACTCATATGATTTATATTTCCTTAATTTATATTTTGGAAATGTTTTTCATCTTCAAAAAGGGGGAGATTGTTGGATAAATTACCTTTATTTTGATGATGAAAAACATTTATTTCTTACGGTTTTAACTTGCTATTTGAGTGTTTCAGGGACAAACATATAAGGTGGTGGATATCAAAGACTTGGAAGATCAATTTGCTAAAATTGCTTTATTTTCATGATTGTAATCAAATGTAAAAACTTGTACAAATATATAATGTATATGTAAGGCCCAAAAAATTGCTTGATGAGTTGAATAAGCTTAATTACCATAATTGAATGCTTATAACCCTAATCTAACCTTGATATGTTGATTAAGCTAAGTTAAGTGCTTAAGATGCGATTAGTGTTTTGATTAGATGAGACAAGCTAAACAACATGTTTTCATACCTTGGAGTTGTAGTGGATCTTGCGTTTGAAATGTTCTAAAAGAAATCAGTTGATTTGGACCTACGAGGCGAAAGTTATGACTTTTTCAATTTCCAGGGTCGAATTTGCATTTTTTCTAAGTTTTTAGCTTTATAATCCTTTTTCCTTTTCATTTCCCTTATCCCCTCTACGAGCACCGCTTGAAGCGGGCACTGTAGCGAGCCGCAGGAGCCCCGATCGGGCAATTTATAGGGAGGAGCACAGGAGCTCCGTTCCAGCACCTTTCTTCCCTTCTCCTTCTTCCTTTCTTCCTCCTCTCTTCTTCTTCCTCCACTCCATCCGCCCTAGCTTAGCCAGCAGCCCTGCCACCCTGCTGCTTGGCCTACGGCCAGCTTGTAGCAGCAAGCTGCTATGTATAACAACAACCAGGGGCCACCTTGGGGTGCCCAACAATAGAGGAGGTGTCCTCGAGCTCGGCCCGGAGTTCTATGCTCAAAATTGCAACTCACAGCCATCGATCAAAGCCCCTTCCGTCAACGTGAGCTTAGGCATAAGCTGCTGTTGCAGCTAGACCGTGAACATAGCAAATTCATAGGTTGAAGACAACTTAGAAATCGCCCGAAAACAGGCTCTGGACGCATTTCCGGACGAATTTGTACATCCCGAACTATTGTGAGTAGAATTTCACTCACTATGCAAGATTTAACTTTGGAAATAAGAAATTTTTGGTTAATTGTGCATTTTTTGCTGATAACAACAGTTATCAGGCGCTGGGTAGTATTTGGCGTTGCCCGACTTTTTATTTCATAAATCGCTTCTTTACGCTTTTATATGATCTAGTTTATCATCTGATCAGTGTGGTTTGGACCAGTGGAATTGCATGGTTAATTGGAGTCTAAATTGCTCAGTTTGAATGTTGAAATCAATAGCTCACGACCAATAACATTATGGCTTTTGGGTATAAACCCAGGCTATTCCAGGGTAGAATTTACTCTAAAGCTCTAAAACCCTACCTTTCTTGCTCCTAATGTTTAAGATTTACTCATTTGATGAAGAAAGGTGCTAGATGGACGAATTCATAGCTTATTCTTGGATTTTCTACCCTACTTGCTCGAGATTTCTTTGGTGTGGGGTTTCATCTTCTTATTAGAGGCAAGTTTTATAACTTGCTCCATAGTTATTGCTTACTATAAGCTTTTTAGATCATGTTCTTGCTTGAAAATGATGATCCATGCACTAAAAAGCTATGCTTGACTTGGATTTCGATTTTTATAATGTTCCCTGTTCTGATTTTAGTTATGTATGAACATGTGATCATGTGTATGTTATTCCTAAGGTATAATATGACTTGGATGAGCTTGTTTTGACAACCTATGGTGCTAAGCACCTATCAAACAATGGTCAATTTTAGTGTTTAAAGCTGATTTCTTCTATAACCATGAGCCGATGATGGTACTATTGCAACAACCCTATGGTGTGGTCTTCATATCAACTCATGGTCGTGATCAAAGGTTTCAGATGATGGTGACAACCTATGGTCACCCCTTAGGTCAGGTTTTGGATCAATTAAAAGTATAATGATCAATCATTAACTACACTACTGATGATATCAATCAATGATGACATCAACTTAATATTTGATGCTGATTAATGAATATATTGTTGATCTAACAACCTATAGTGATTTCATGATCACTAATGATGGTGGATCAGGTTTCTACAATCTATAGTGAGTTAATCATATAATTTTAGCATAAATTAAACCTTAGACCAATGGTTTCTTGGGTTACTTGATGCAATTGTCAGACCTATACTGTAATTGATGGTTTTAACATGTGAATTTGACCCAATGGTCAAGATCTACTATTTATTCCTCCATTAAGGTGGAATGATGGATAATGTAATATGTTGGTCCTAATAATGTGATTTAGATAGTTTCCTTTATATGATCAACTTAAGGAGCTTAATTGTTGACAATGGATGGCTTGTTTTAACTGAATAATCGATTGTGGGTTTTACCCTACTCTTAATGGAACTTTTTATGTTGTTCATCAAGGGATGTCTAGGGTTAGATGGTGACTCTTTCTAGAGCACAAATCAAGGAATTCATAGGTGGTTTATCCAAGGTGTTTACTTATGTAAACAACCAATAGTCTTACCTTTTAAGCATCCAATGGTTCTGGGTGACATTGTGGTATGGCGATATGGGTTGAATGAGGATGGATCAAATGGAGGGTTACCCTTAATAAGTTAGTCTTACCTATGCACTCATACGAATAGAAGGGATGATAACCATATTGTGTTGATATGTAACCCTAATTAGGTATAGCTTGTTATACTAAGCTTTAATATAATTAAATGATGGTAATTGGCTATGAATAGTCCTTGAATGACTGATACAACCATGGAGTACTCTATTATTGTTGAAACCCTAGTATGTTATAACTTGATGGTTACACCTTGATTTATGTGTGGGTTCATACTTGAGAAAAGTAGGGAATGTGATAGTGATGCTTCACCTTATGCATCCATGATCCAATGAGGATGTCGTGAGTTAGGATTTGGGTATAAGTGTTGATTAGTAACATTAATATGATTTATCTTGGTGAAACTAACTCTAATGCAAATAGATAAAATGAGTATTCATGTTTAACATTCTTATATGATGGAATGATAGTGGAATAACCTCCTTAATATGATCATAACCTTAATATGTTAATTATTGGTTATCATAGCCACATGGTTGATGATTTCTTATGCTAAACATGTGCATTATGAATATGATGAGTGTTAATCATATCTATATTCCTTGCATGTTGATATAATAAAGGAATGTTGTTAAAATATAGCCCTACTATGATTGATTATGAATATCTCCTAGCTCATTAATGCAATATTGTGTTGATCTAGTGTGTTATATGTAAGTAATGCTATTGAGGCTTGTTATAAGGCATGCAAAGATAATGATGATCTTGTAGGGAATAATATGATGGTCTTAATAACCTTTGGGCATGGTTGAGCCCTAAATGAGGTGTAATCCTCTTGTGTTGATAAGGGTTAATACCCTGTGATATTGTGAAAAGGATTTATATCCTATGTTAGTGTGATGGTCTTAATGACCTTTGGGCATGGTTGAGACCTGAATGAGGAGTAATCCTCTTATGTTGATAAGGGTTGATACCCTGTGATATTGTGAAAAAGATTATTATCTTGTGATAGCATGATGACTGGTGTAGTCTCATGAATGGGAAGTGAATATTACCATGTGATGATGAGATGAGAAATTATGTTTCATACGTTTTATATCTTTTCAAGTTTTGATATTTATATGCTTGCTAGAAGTGAATTAGGGTTTGTATGTCCACTTATTTGATTGAGCCTTAATTCACCCAATTGGCATAACTAATAAAGTGCAACTCTAATCGTGTAGTGCCCTGTGCCGTAGAACCATCTTCAATGTCAGTACTTGCTGGATGGTGAAATGAGTATTCCTAAGGGAAACTCGGAGCACATACTGTTGAGTATGTGAGGGTGGCAGGTTGAGGATATATCCTTATCATCTACAATGAAAATTGTGGAGGTTGGTTATCGTCATGCCTCATACATCTGAATTGTTTGAGAACGGCTGCGGTCGTGTCTCGGTGATTATAACATGATGTGATTAGAGGACAATTGCGGTTGTACCTCAGTGATTGGGTTTGAATACCCTAGTTTCTAGTGCTGTGACCTGTACCAAGGTCGGACTAGTGGTTTTCATCTTGACTATATGTCACTCTGGTGGCAGCTTTGACTGATATGTCACTGCCTTTTTACTCGTACTAGCCGACGGGAAAAGATCTTAGGATACCGACACTCCTAGATCTTTTATGAAACCGAATAGCCCTTTACAAGGGTCGATTGGACTTTGAATGGTACGATTCAAATTCCCTAGGGCATAATAAAAGATGTAATACAGCTATGTAGCATATTTGTTTAGGGTTATACATGACGTTTCACATTGGATGATAACCCTTGTTTGTTATCTTTACATAAAGATGATGCTTAGTGCAATTAAGAGATAGTAGATATACTTAGGTTGTGGATATGCTTAAGATTGTAGATGCGTACATACAATAGCTATGCTTTTGTTGATAACTATACTGCTACGGCTGATTATAATCATGATGCTAGATATCTCATGTTGTTAGTTATATTTAGCATGCTAGCCATGCCTTTGTAATTAGAGATGCATATACTACTAATCATGCTTATCCAGGTAGTTGTGCTTATGTTGTTAGCTCTTCTTATGATGTTGATATGTTCAACCAATTAGACATGCTCATGTTTATAGCTATGCTATGTTACTAGACTTGCTCATGATGCTAGAACTGCATATGCTACTGAATTGCTTATATTGTCAACAAGATAAAGGATGATAGTCTAGCTAATGATGGTAATTATTATCTGCTCCTTTATGTATTTTGTTAATCATCAGTACTGTTGATCTTATTTATTATATCTGATTAAACTGTTTAACTATCTAATTACTTACAAATGTTGTAATCAATAAATGTTGTTGGAAGTTATATCTCTTGCTGGGACATGGGTCTCACCCTTGTGGTTCGCCACATTTTTTTAAGGTAATCGGCAGTGACGACAACAAAACCACGGAAGTAAAGAGGAACTACAATAATGAATCTTTGAGAAAGTTGATTAGATGTCTAGTGTGTCCTAGAGTCATCCTTGTACTCTCAGGTCCGGGAAGGAAAAGTTTGTATATGGTGTTTCAAATGAATCATGATTTTGTTAGCATGTTAATGCTTGTTTGTGTGATATATATGAATATTGTTCTTCTATATATATATGTTGTGGCTAAGGCAATAGAACATTTGTATCAAATTCTTGGCCTAGTATGGATAAAAGAAATATGTTGGGGTCTTATGAAAATGTTTATGAGAAGGTGCTGACATTGAAATTAGTTTTAATTTACCCATATTTTTGGGTATGCGATTATTTAGTGATTGATTGTGTTTTATGTTTTGAGTAATCTCATTTAGTATAACGGGTCATGACAAATTGGTATCAGAGCTTTAGGTTCACTGAGTCTACAGGGATACTAGGACTTAGGACTAGGATGATGTCTAAGTTAGGAATATGACATAAAAATATGGTTCATACTGCCTAATCTCAGTATTTGGGTGCCCTGGCCATGCATTCAATTATTGAAGAAAGGTAAGTATGGATCCTTAGATTGTTATCTTTCTGATTACTCTGATCAAGTAGTCATTTTAAGACAATCTAAAGAGCATAATGAATAAGAAATCATGGTGTGAATATCTCAATCCTATCTTAAAGAAGATGGAATTTGCATCATAATCTATCAAAACTTGAATGTTTGGTAACTATAAGAGAAAGATACAACACCATGAAATCTAAATCTGAATATAAATAAGGAAAAAAGGAGTTCTTGAAGATGTGATTCAAGAAGAAAATAAAGTAAAAGACAGATAAGTCTATGCTTATAAAGTGATTCAAGGTATGAAATCCACATAAGACGGAGAGAACTCCAATGATAAGTATATAATGAGAAGATAAATGGGAACAATGGAAAAGAAATAAGGTGGAACCTGAGTTAATCTCAAACCAACCTATGTGTGTAAGAAAGTGTTAATGAAAAATCAGCATGTCATGTGAAAGAAATTAAGGGAGATGATCCCGATTTAATGAATAAAATATGGAATATGATGATGTACATGTTGATAAGTGGTTGAAAAACATAATAAAATAAGAGAACATACCCAAGTGGGATAAATAGTCATAAAGGAAGGAGTAATGAGATACGTTAATCATGATGATTCCTATGCTAATGACAAGGAACCCGAAATGAAAAAGGTAAAATGATACATAAGAAGTTGTAACCTGCATCATGAAAATAGAATTCGTTACCTTTTTCCTAGTGACCATTGAACAATTTTGCTATGATGTGGGAAGTGTGTTTCACTTTGTGTCTTTCCTTTCTAGGGAACATATTTCAAGTGGATCATTGCCACTTGGTATGTGTGGATTCATTCTAAACACGTGGATGGATATCTTACTATAGAATACGGTTGTTTGGACTATGGTTCCATGATCATAAAGTTTGTGATGATTTTGCTTTTGAGCCTTCCAATAATTAGGAAGACTCCTTTTATATGTCTTGATATTTGTTATGTTGGTAAAACTAGATGAGATAAGGATGTGAGTTCCTTATAGCGCATGAGGTGGATACCAAGGTAATGAATCCTAGTATCCAAGATGTATCAATAATATGAGAAATATGTGAAGGTTGGAGATGTTTATTAAATGAACATTCCTAGTATTCTTCTCTTGTAAAGTGAGAGAGAGAATTGATAATGATCCTATAAATGTTGTTTGTAAGGAAAAACAAAAGTGATTCTATAATGTTGTGTATGGTTCAATGATAGCTGGGAAAGACCACTATCTAGGATAGATGGTTTGTTGGTTAATAAATATGTGATACCATGTTCCTTTAAGATAAACCTATGATAAAATATCAATGCATAAGAGTTAGATTTGATGACATAATCCACATGACCATGATGAGTTTAGAGTTATGTCCTTTATACTAACCAATGTACCAATAGAATTTATGAATAGGAGGAAGAGAGTGTTCAAGTAATGTATTACAAATTGTAGCAATCTTTGAATGATGACATGCCAAAGTATTTCAAATATGGTCAAACATATGATCAATATTTATTCAAAAACCTTAGGGTTGTCGAAGCAGTAACTTCTATGAGAACAAGTTGAATAAGAGTGAGATGGGGTTGATTAAATTGCTTAATGGGATCATGATATGTCTTCTTATGTGGGCGTTTTTGTGCTGGCCCAAGATGAGATATGTATGAATGATGTGACATTACCATGATATGAAAGTAAGTGTGTGAAGGTAATAAGATGAGGTGCAAACGAAGTACCCATCTTTGTTTACCTTAGATTTCGAGGGAAAAATCCATGTTAGGGGTTTATAGTTGTTAGGCCCCTAAACTTGCTTAATGAGTTGAATAAGCTTAATTACCATAATTGAATGCTTATAACCCTAATCTAACCTTGATATGTTCATTAAGATAAGTTAAGTGCTTAAGATGCGATTAGTGTTTTGATTATCTGAGACAAGCTAAATAGCATGTTTTCATTCTTTGGGGTTGTAGTGGATCTCGTGTTTGAAATGTTGCAAAAGAAATCAACTGATTTGGACCTACGAGGCGAAAGTTATGACTTTTTCAATTTCCAGGGTCGAATTTGCATTTTTTCCAAGTTTTTAGCTTTATAATCCTTTTTCCTTTTCGTTTCCCTTATCCCCTCTGTGAGCACTGCTTGAAGAGGGCACTGTAGCAAGCCATAGGATCCCCGATCAGGTGATTTACAGAGAGGAGCATAGGATCTCCATTCCACCACCTTTCTTCCCTTCTCCTTCTTCCTTTCTTCCTCCTCTCTTCTTCTTCCTCCACTCCATCTGCCCTAGCTTAGCCAGCATCCCTGCCACCCTGCTGCTTGGCCTACGGCCAGCTTGTAGCAGCAAGCTTCTGCGTATGGCAGCAACCAGGGGCCACCTTGGGGTGCCCAACAATAGGGGATGTGTCCTCGAGCTCGGCCTGAAGTTCTATGCTCAAAATCACAACTCACAACCATCGATCAAAGCCCCTTCCGTCAACCTGAGATTAGGCATAAGTTGTTGTTGTTGCACCTAGACCATGAACAGAGCAAATTCAAAGGTTGAAGACAACCTAGAAATTGCCCAGAAATAGGCTCTGGATGCATTTCCAAACGAATTCAGACATCCCAAACCACTGTGAGTAGAATTTCACTCACTATGCAAGATTTAACTCTGGAAATCAGAAATTTTTAGTTAATTGTGCATTTTTCACTGATAATAGTAGTTATCAGGTGCTGGGTAGTATTTGGCATCACCCGACTTTTTATTTCATAAATTGCTTCTTTACGCTTTTATATGATCTAGTTTATCATATGATCAGTGTGGTTTGGACCAGTGGAATTGCATGGTTAATTGGAGTCTAAACTGCTCAGTTTGAATATTGAAATCAGTAGCTCACAACCAATAACATTATGGTTTGGGTATAAACCCAGGCTGTTCCATGGTGGAATTTGCTCTAAAGCTCTAAAATCCTACCTTTCTTGCTCCTTATATTTAGGATTTGCTCATTTGATGAAGAAAGATGCTAGATGGACGAATTCATAGCTTATTCTAGGATTTTGTACCCTACCTGCTCGAGATTTCTTCAGTGTGGGGTTTCATATTCTTATTAGACGCAATTTTTATAACTTGCTCCATGGTTATTGCTTACTATAAGCTTTCTAGATCATGTTCTTGCTTGAAAATGATGATCCATGCACTAAAAAGCTATGTTTGACTTGGATTTCGATTTTTATAATGTTCCCTATTCTGATTTCAGTTATATATGAACATGTGATAATGTGTATGTTATTCCTAAGGTATAATATGACTTGGATCAGGTTGTTTTGACAACCTATGGTTCTAAGCACCTATCAAACAATGGTCAATTTTAGGGTTTAAAGCTGATTTCTTCTATAAACCATGACCCGATGATGGTACCATTGCAACAACCCTATGGTGTTGTCTTCATAACAACTCATGGTCATGATCAAAGGTTTCAGATGATGGTGACAACCTATGGTCACCCCTTAGGTCAGGTTTTGGATCAATTAAAAGTATAATGATCAATCATTAAGTACACTACTGATGATATCAATCAATGATGACATCAACTTAATATTTGATGCTGATTAACAAATATATTGTTGATCTAACAAACTATAGTGATTTAATGATCATTAATGATGGTGGATCAAGTCTCTACAATCTATAGTGAGTTAATCATATAGTTTTAGCATCAATTAAGCCTTATACCAATGGTTTCTTAGGTTACTTGATGCAATGGTCAAACCTATACTATAATTGATGGTTTTAACATGTGAACTTGACCCAATGGTCAAGATCTATTGTTTATTCCTCCATTAAGGTGGAATGATGGCTAATGTAATATGTTGGTCCTAATAATGTGATTTAGATGGTTTCCTTTATATGATCAACTTAAGGAGCTTAGTTGTTGACAATGGATGGCTTGTTTTAGCTGAATAGTCGATTGTGGGTTTTACCCCACTCTCAATGGAACTTTTTATGTTGTTAATTAAGGGATGTCTAGGGTTAGATGGTGACTCTTTATAGAGCACAAATCAAGGACTTCATAGGTGGTTTATCCAAGGTGTTTACTTATGTAAACAACCAATAGTCTTACCTTTTAAGCATCCAATGGTTCTGGGTGACATTTTGGTATGGCGATATGGGTTGAATGAGGATGGATCAAATGGAGGGTTACCCTTAATAAGTTAGTCTTACCTATTCACTCATATGAATAGAAGGGATGATAACCATATTGTGCTGATATGTAACCCTAATTAGGTATATCGTGTTATACTTAGCTTTAATATAACTAAATGATGGTAATTGGCTATGAATAGTCCTTGAATGACCAATACAACCATGGAGTACTCTATTATTGTTGAAACCCTAGTATGCTATAACTTGATGGCTGAACCTTGATTTATGTGTGGGTTCATACTTGAGAAAAGTAGGGAATGTGATAGTGATGCTTCACCTTATGCATCCATGATCCAATGGGGATGCCGTGAGTTAGGATTTGGGTATAACTGCTGATTTGTAACATTAATATGATTTATCTTGTTGAACCTAACTCTAATGCAAATAGATAAAGATGAGTATTCATATTTAACATTCTTATATGATGGAATGATGGTGGAATAACCTACTTAATATGATCATAACATTAATATGTTAATTATTGGTTATCATAGCCACATGGTTGATACTTTCTTATGCTAAACATGTGCATTATGAATATGATGAGTGTTAATCATATCTATATTCCTTGCATGTTGATGTAATAAAGGAATGTTCTTAATGTTAATATAACCCTGCTATGATTGATTATGAATATCTCTTAGCTCATTAATGCAATATTGTGTTGATCCAGTTTGTTATATGTAAGTAATGCTATTAAGCCTTGTTATAAGGCATGCAAAGATAATGATGATCTTACAGGGAATAATATGATGGTCTTAATAACCTTTGGGCATGGTTGAGCCCTAAATGAGGTGTAATCCTCTTGTGTTGATAAGGGTTAATACCCTGTGATATTGTGAAAAGGATTTATATCCTATGATAGTATGATGGTCTTAATGACCTTTGGGCATGGTTGAGCCCTGAATGAGGAGTAATCCTCTTATGTTGATAAGGGTTGATACCATGTGATATTGTGAAAAAGATTATTATCTTGTGATAGCATGATGACTGGTGTAGTCTCATGAATGACAAGTGAATATTACCATGTGATGATGAGATGAGAAATTATTTTTCATACATTTTATATCTTTTCAAGTTTTGATATTTATATGCTTGCTAGAAGTGAATTAGGGTTTGTATGTCCACTTGTTTAATGCAGCCTTAATTCACGCAATTGGAATAACTAATCAAGTGCAACTCTAATCATGTAGTGCCCTGTGCCGTAGATCCATCTTCAGTGTTAGAACTTGCCGGATGGTGAAACGAGTATTCCTAAGGGAAACTCGGAGCGCATACTGTTGAGTATGTGGGGGTGGCAAGTTGAGGATATATCCTTGTCATCCACAATGTATATTGTGGAGGTTGGCTATGGTCATGCCTCATACATATGATGTGATTGAGAACGGCTGCGGTCGTCTCTCGATGATTATAACATGATGTGATTAGAGGACAACTGTTGTTGTACCTCAGTGATTGGGTTTGAATACCCTAGTTTCTAGTGCCGTGACTTGTACCAAGGTCAGACTAGTGGTTTTTAGCTTGACTATATGTTGCTCTGGTGGCAGCTTTGACTGATATGTCACTGCCTTTTTACTCGTACTGACTGAGGGGAAGATATCTTAGGATACCGTCACTCCTAGATCTTATACGGAACCGAATAGCCCTTCGCAGGGGTCGGTTGGACTTTGAATGGTACGATTCAAATTCCCCAGGGCATAATAAAAGATGTAATACACTCATGTAGCATATTTTTTTAGGGTTATACATGACGTTTCACATTGGATGATAACCCTTGTTTGCTATCTTTACCTAAAGATGATGCTTAGTGCAATTAAGAGATAGTAGAAATACTTAGGTTGTGGATATGCTTAAGATTGTAGATGCGTACATATAGTAGCTATGCTTTTGTTGATAACTATACTGCTACGGCTGATTATAATCTTGATGCTAGATATCTCATGTTGTTAGTTATATTTAGCGTGCTAGCCATGCCTTTGTAACTAGAGATGCATATACTACTAATCATGCTTATCCAGGTAGTTATGCTTATGTTGTTAGCTCTTCTTATGATGTTTATATGTTCAACCAATTAGACATGCTCATGTTGTTAGCTATGCTATGTTACTAGACTTGCTCATGATGCTAGAACTGCATATGCTACTGAATTGTTTATATTGTCAACAAGATAAATGATGATAGTCTAGCTAATGATGATAGTTATTATCTGCTCCTTTATGTATTTTTTTAATCATCAATACTATTGATCTTATTTTTTTATATCTGATTAAACTGCTTAATTGTTTAATTACTTAAAAATGTTGTAATCAATAAA
The DNA here is from genome assembly GCA_963693085.1 of Alisma plantago-aquatica. Lineage (NCBI taxonomy): Eukaryota > Viridiplantae > Streptophyta > Magnoliopsida > Alismatales > Alismataceae > Alisma > Alisma plantago-aquatica. The sequence continues at coordinate 198,277,000 of OY856412.1, forward strand.
TGTTGTTGGAGGTTATATCTCTTGCTGGGACATGGGTCTCACCCTTGTGGTTTGCCACATTTTTTTAGGTAATCAGCAGTGATGACAACATAACCATGGAAGTAAAGAGGAACTACAATAATTAATCTTTGAGAAAGTTGATTAGATGTCTAGTGTGTCCTAGAGTCATCCATGTACTCTCAGGTCCAGGCAGGAAAAGTTTGTATATGGTGTTTCAAATGAATCAAGATTTTGTTAGCATGTTAATGCTTTTTTGTGTGATATATACGAATATTGTTCTTTTGTGTATATATGTTGTGGCTAAGGCAATAGAACATTTGTATCAAATTCTTGGCCTAGTATGGATAAAAAAAGAAAGATGTCAGGGTCTTATGAAAATGTTTCTGAGAAGGCGCTTACATTGAAATCGGTTTTAATTTACCCATATTTTTGGGTATGTGATTATTTAGTGATTGGTTGTGTTTTATGTTTTGAGTAATCTCATTTAGTGTAATAGGTCATGACAGTACATGTACTTAGATATCATGTAAATCAAGCATTTAGATCTTCCATATCCACACACAACACTTAGATAGGTCATCTCCTAAGTTAGCGTCACAATTGCACATTGATACACACACTCAGTAAATGAATACATTGAATCAGGGATATTCTCGGTCGATAAAAACTTCGACCGAGACACTCTCAGTCGACAAAATTCTTGACTGAGAATAGACCCTCCTAGCCGTTAGACTGAGTTAGAAAAAGTAGTTGGGAGTTGAGTTGAACGTTGCAATACACTTACTCCAGACTTACCCTCAGTCGACAAATTCCTCAACCGTGAGACTCTCGGTCGACAAACTTCTCGACCGAGAATAGTTCTGTCTGCACTTTTTAGAACTAATCAACTAGCTATTACAAACACAATTAGTGGATAAATAACGGCTAGTTGAGCACTAAGAACACCCTAGAAGGTGTCTAGAATGTCCCTAAGAATTAGGAAACCACTCCTATAAATAGGATAGCCATAGGACACCTTAAGATACAACTTGCATACACAATTACAATTGAGATTCAATCCTTGTGAGAAAACAAGATGAGCTACACTTACAATCTATTTTCTTTGAGCTCTACATTAGTGTCATATAGGATGATATCTCCTATCCACTATACATCCACATCCATCCACTTTGGTTAGGAGATCAAACGCTTGATATAGGATCAAAGCACTGTACTCAAAATGGTAACATTGTTTCTTTCTTCCAATCTTGTTCCTTTTATTCTATTTTGTTCTCCTTTGCTACTCCTAGGTTGGAGGATGCAGAAAGGAGGTTGTTGGAGTTTCTTCAGGTGGTGAAGGTAGCTCGGCGAACTTTGGACTACTTTTAGAAGGTCTCAACGTGAAGCTACTTCAAAGAGGAAGGCAATTTCAAGGGGGAGCTTGAAGTTACTTCAAGTGAAGGCTGCTTCAAGGTTGGCGAGACGACTTCGGGGTGAAGGCTGTCCAAAGGGTGGTGAAGGTGTTTGTAATTTTATGTAACATCCTTGCGAGGTAATTAAATTCAAATACTTTCAAAATCCCAGTTGGGAACAATCGGGTAGTGAACTGACTCCCTTAATTTTTGCTAGGGGTGGAACCACTCTAAACGCTGTGTCTCCTTCTACAAATTTCAATTGTGGTTGCTTGGTTGAATTAATTTTAAAATCATTATAAAACCCTATTCACCCCCTCTAGTGTTTTTTATACATGTGGCATTAGAAATTTGTACACAACAGTATACATTGCAATATACATGTGTAAAACACTATATATACATAACGACATGGCAACACACATGTGTACAACAATACACATGGCAATACAAATATGTACACACCATTACACATGGTAGTATATATGTGTACAAGACTATACACAACAGTACGACAATACACATGGAAACACAGATGTGTACAATAATGCACATGGTAGAACATGTGTACAAGATTGTACACGTGGAAATTCACAAATGTACAAAATTATACACATGACAATTCACATGTGTACAAGACTATACACCATGTGTACATAGTGCACACAATTGTACACATGGAAATTCACATGTGTACACGACTGTACACATTGCACAAAACTGTACACATTGCAAAGTACATGTGTACATCACTGTACACATTGCAAAGTACATGTGTACAAGACTATACACGTGGCAATTCACAAATGTATAAACTATACACATTGAAATTCACATGTGTACAAGACTATACACCTTGTGTACAATATACACAGGGCAGTACAAATGTGTACACACAAGTACACATGGTAATACACATGTGCAGAAGAGTATGCACAATAGTATGCATAATTGTACACATGTGTACAAGACTGTACACATATGTCACAAGATTTTACGCATGTGTCACAAGACTGTACACATGTGTCACAAGAATGTACACATGGTCCTCCAAGACTATACACATGGTCCTACAAGACTGTATACACGTGTCACAAGACTATACACATGTGTCACAAGACTGTGCACACGTGTCACAAGACTGTACACACGTGTCACAAGACTGTACACACGTGTCACAAGAGTGTACACATGTGTCACAAGAGTGTACACATGGTCCTACAAGACTGCACACATGTGTCACAAGACTGTACACATGTGTCACAAGACTGTACACAACATGTACACGTGGCACTATACATGTATACAAGATTGTACACATGGCAAAGTACATGTGTACAAGACTGTACACATTGCAAAATAGATGTCTACAAGACTATACACCATGTGTAAAAATTGCACAAAACTATACTCATGGAAATTCACATGGGTACAAAATTGTACATGTGGCAATTCACATGTGTACATGACTGTACACATTGCAAAGTACATGTGTAAGAGACTGTACACATTGCAAAGTACATCTGTACAAGACTGTACACCATGTGTACACATTGCAAAGTACATGTGTACAAGACTGTACACCATGTGTACACATTGTATAAAAATGTACACATGGCAATTGACATGTGTACAAGATTGTACTCATTGCAAAGTACATGTGTACAAGACTGTGCACATTGCAAAGTACATTTGTACAAGACTATACACATTGCAAAGTCCATGTGTACAAGACTATACACATTGCAAAGTACTATGTACATGACTGTACACCATGTGTAGACATTACACAAAACTGTACACATGGCAATTTACATGTGTACAAGACTGTACTCATTGCAAAGTACACGAGAACAAGATTGTACACCATGTGTACACATTGCCCAAAATTATACGCATGACAATTCACATTTGTATAAGATTGTACTAATTGCAAAGTACAATTGCACAAGACTGTACACCATGTGTACACGTTGCACAATAATGTACACATGGCAATTCACATGTGTACAAACTATACTATTTGCAAAATAGATGTGTACGAGACTGTACACATTGTAAAGTACACATGTACAAGATTGTACACCATGTGTACACATTGCACAAAACCTTACACATGTCAAAGTACATGTGTACAAGACTATACACATAGCAAAGTACATGTGTACACATGGAACAATACATGTGTACAAGGTTGCACACATGGCAAAGTACATGTGTACAAGACTGTACACATTGCAAAAATAGATGTGTACAAGACTATACACGATGTGCACAAATTGCACAAAACTATACTCATGGAAATGCATGTGTAAAAAACTATACATGTGGAAATTCACATGTGTACATGATTGTACACATTGCAAAGTACATGTATACAAGACTGTACACATTGCAAAGTACATGTGTACAAGATTGTATACATTGTAAAGTACTATGTACAAGACTGTACACCATGTGTGCACAATGAACAAAACTGTACACATGGCGATCCATATGTGTACAAGATTGTATACATTGCAGAGTACAAATGTACAAGACTCTACACCATGTGTACACATTGCACAAAACTATACACATAGAAATTTACATGTGTACAAGAATGTACTCATTGCAAACTACATGTGTACAAGACTATACACCATGTGTACACATTGCACAAAACTGTATACACGGCAATTCACATATGTACACAGATGTACACATTGCAAAGTACATGTGTACAAGTTTGAAAAGTTCATGTGTTCAAGATTGTATACATTGCAAATGTAAGGACCCTAACCCCCATTTTGGGCTTATCCTGTTTGCTTTGCCTAACCCTGGTGTTTAGTTGCTTGCTAATCACCTTTAGTGGTGATTAGGGTTTGTTTGTGCTTGCTGAGTGTTGGAGGTGCTACTTGCAAGTTACCCAAGTCTAGGATAGATGGGCAAGTTATCACCTTGAGAAGTGTTCTTCTCTTTCCTTGCTTCCTCTAGTGTTGAAGAGGAAGGGTTGGGCTCGTTGTTTGAGTTGCTTTGGGCTTGGATGAGCTTTGTTGGGCCTTGTTTTGCCTTGTTGGACCTTGTGTCGGGCAAGAGTGCCTTGTATCATCCATAAGTGCGTCGCCAGGGAGGTGTGTCGGGCAAGAGTGCCTTGTATCAGCCATAAGTGTGTCGCCGGGGAGGTGTGTCGGGCATGGAGATGGGGTGTATCAGCCATGGACCCCTTTGACCCTTTGACCTCGTTTGTGTCACCACTAGTGGACACTTGGTGTATGATGCTTGCATGTGGCAATGGCCTTGGACATGAGTATAAGGCAAGATAAGGAGGTGGCATTGCCCATGGACAAGTGTCCCTAGGTGGGCGACACCTTGCCTTGTCTTACCTTGGTTTCTCCTCCACCCTCTCCTATATATGTACCTTCTTTCTCTTGCTAAGGATCCCTTTAGTTCCTTAGTTTCCCCTCTCCCTTGGAGCACGACACCTCTCCTTTGCTAGCTAGTGGCCGATCCTCCTCCTTCTCCTTGGAGTCTTCTTCTTCCTCTAGTGGTGGCCAAACCCTAGAGTGCTTTGTTCTTCTTCTTATGGTGGTGCTTGAGCTTGGAAGCTTGGTTCTAGGAGCTTGGAGCTTGCTTAAGGCGGGTTACATAACTCCTAACCCTAACCATACTACCTCCTTCTATAATGTATGTTTTCATATGATCATAATCGGCCATGTATGTTCTAAGATAAGTTTCTTGCTTAGTTGCACCTTTAGCCTTAGTGATCTTGTTGTTATGGTTGAGGTTTTGTACCTTTGTACCCTTGTTGGCCGAACCATGGTTTAGAGTTCCTTGTTGAGCAATACCCCTCATCTCTCCTTGGTTATGAGAAGTGAGTCTGAGCTCTAGTGATGTGGGCAATACCCCTCTCTCTTTTAAGTTGAGAGGTGAGACTACATCCTAGTTGCTTGGGCAACATCCTCCTCTCACAATGGATTTGAGAGGTGACCTTTGGATGACCTATGTTGAGGTGGATCCTTGTGGTTGCCCAATTTGTGATAGAGGTTGTGCAAGACCCCTCTCTCTTGGTTGTTGAGAGGTGACCTAATCTTCTTGATCAATTAGGGTTTGGTTCCCTTGTGCTTGAGGTTGATGACGATCTTGTTGGGTTGTATCTTGCACGATATGACTTTGGGATGGTGCTGCCCGTTTGTTTAGTCTTGAGTTGTACCCTTGGCCGTTGTGCCTAGATGGAGTTTGGTTGGTGGTCGATACCCTTGTGTGCTTGGGCGATATGCCTTGTTGGGAGCCCTACACGATACACCTAGCTAAGGTTGGTTTGGTGCCTGATGTACCTTGGACATTATAGAGCTCAGTGGGTTATCCTTGTGTTGGGCGTCATGGTTGGTGATGGTGATGCCCGATATGGTGGCATATAGAAACCCTAGATGTTGCTCCGTTGGAGGCCGATATGAAGTGTTGCCCTTGACCGATAGGCTTCTTTGGAGAATTTTGGTGTCGCCTGAGTTGTGAGTATGTTGGGCGATACCATGTTGTGCTGGGGCGTTATGTTCTGACAGTGAAAGCCTTGGGCGTGTGAGTGGTGTGGCTGCCTGATAGGGACCTTCTCTCTTGATGGGCGATAGGGTCAATTCGACATGGATAGATATCTACTTCATGCTTAGCCTCTTGCTCGATACCCTCTCCTAACCTAGCTGCACGATAGTGTCTTGTACACCTGGTTTGTGCATCAGAGTTGCACGATATGTTTTGAACTCTGGATGCACGACACCCTTGGGTGGTGGTCGATACCATTTAGGGTTGTCTGATATGTGTTTATACATATAGTTAGGTCGGTATGCTTTTGGTAAGGGATGCCACCCTACCCGTTACAAGCTGTGGTGAGGGACGCGCTGCTCGTCACCCTTTTTGGTGAGGGCTGTGGAAGTTTTAGTAAGGGTTCTGATAACCCGGGTTGCATGTAGATGATGGTTCCATGTTAATAATGATATTACATGTGTTTATGATCTCCTGGAATCCTGTATATATATAATGATGAGTAAATGATAAGCTTGGAAGCTTATGAGTTGCTTCACATGATGACATGGCCCATGTCTATGGTCACATGTTTGAGGCATGAATGATTAAGCTATAATCATCAATGTTGCCCTATATTTGATAGCATGATCTTCCTGTTAATCCATTATGGCTTTAGTTATCTCTATGAATGTGTATACTGAGCCAGGTAAAGGGCTACGAGGTATATATGTTTGAATAACACTGCATTGATGGTCACTCTTGTTGATGAGATAACCTGCAGCACCAGTTCGATGTGTTTAGGTCTGAGGACATGAGTTTGGCTAAAGTGCCTAGTTGAGGTGTTATCCTCTGATGATGAAATCAGGGATTGTTATCCCAAATGATGAAAATGCCTTAAGAGGCAGTGGTTTCTTATGATGAGGGATTGAGATCCTGAGATATGTGACGGTGGTAATAATAATATAACTTAATGTTATGTATGTGTTACAACCTGGTTGCCTTAACAATCCACTTAAAATATACTAACTAATTACAGTGGAACATATTATGTAGTTTGCCTTGGCCATAGATCCATCATCGTCAGTAGCTGGTGATGGTGAAATAGGTTCTCCTACAGGTTAACCTAGAAGCGCATATTATTGAATATGTGTGGTTTCTCCTAGCCTAAAATGAGGAGGTTAGAGTGCAACTTCGGTTGTAGGCTGAAGATGTGTTTAAGAGCATGGTGAATAGGCCCATGGCTCAGTGTGATAGAGCATGAATTCGTTCATGGCTCAGGGAGCACGGTGAACTGGCCCGTGGCTCAAATATACTAGCGCTGTGACCTGTACCAAGGCAGGCTAGAGAAAGGGTAGCCTACGGGAACTGACCCTGTGGCTGAGGCTACTTAAGCATGAGACTGTGGTCCTACTTGTGTAGAGCTCATGCACTAACCACGAGGTGGGAGGTCGTGGAGTCTAGCTCTTCCATTGACCTTGTATGGCACCGGCTTGGGTTTCACAACCGAAGGTTGGATTTGAGCGGTACAACTCACTTCCTCAGGGCATAATAAAACATAATCCAGCCGAATAGTATATCTTGCCTAGAATAAAATATAGAATATTGTTTGAGGCCTTGCTTATATATCTGATCTAGTTGTACTATGCATTTGTGTGTACGACCCTTTATCTTGTGGTAAGTTCTTATAAATCTTATCTTGTCAATCATGTTCCATAAAGAATGCTTGGTTACATGCCTCCCGGATATCTTAGTAAGCTTGATGGTAATAATAGCTTTGCTCTATATGCTGCTCTTGTTATACTTATTTAGTTATTTATTGTTATCTGCTTTAACCTTTGAGGTTTTATAGTTTCGGTGGGGAGTTATGTTTCTTGCTGGGACTGTGTGTCTCACCCCGTTGGTTTACAAACTTTTTAGGTGATCGCGCTAGAGGTGGTGGTGGTCGCAGGGTTGCGGCCGAGCAGCAAGAAGAGCAGTAGAAGGCAAGAGATGGATACGCTACTATTTTGGTTGTTTTGTAGTAGAGTCCTAGAGTCATCCCTGTACTCTCATTTCCTCAGAGGCATTTTGACGTTGTTTTATGATGTATAACTGATGAAGCTTTGTATATCCTACTGCTGGCCGAATGTGGCCCATTATTTATGTATAAATAGATGATGAACTCATGTGATGACAAGACAGCTGATCTTCTAAGCCGTGAACACGTATCAAGACTTGTAAATGTTTTTATAACTTGTTTTCTTACAGGAAGAGGATCTGGATGTAATGGTTTCTTAGTTTATCTACTTCCCGAAATCGGTTTTAATTACCCCGTGTTTTTGGTGATAGGTGGTTTATGGTGTTTTCCACATGTTTTCGCGTGGCACCTCATTGTCTGTGTGATAGAGAGTTGTGTCTCCACAAGCTTGGTATCAGAGCCCTAGGTTCGCTGAGACTACTGGGATCTAGGACTAGGTTGTGTCTGTTCTTGTGAGTTTTCCAGATTTTCTTACAATTATCTTCTTCCCTCAGCAGAAGAAAAAGCCAAGATGTCTAGAAAACATGAAAAACATGCTGGCGAGAGCAGCGAGGCTGCATCTGTTGATGGAGCTGGAGGGCAGGCACATGAAGATCGGGTGCCTGAGGTTCCCCAACTTGACCCAACCATTCTCGAAAACCCTGCCTACCAGCATCTTATGGGGCAGATGATGGCTACGATGAATCTCATGGTAGAGATATTGCTAGTGCCTCCACCGAGAGCACATGCTCCCCATGTTGAAACATCGGGTATTGGGAAGACCTTTGAGCGGCTTCGCCGAGTCGGAGCTTCGGACTATGCTGGGACGGCTGATCCAGCAGATGCAGATCTTTGGCTGACAGGTCTTGAGAAGGCCTTCCAGATCCTCGACATCCCTGAAGCAGACAAAGTCAAGCATGCCGTCTACCTTCTGAAGGGTAGTGCTGGCCACTGGTGGGCCATCAAGGAGGAGAAGCGACCCGGTGAGGTGATCAGTTGGGAGGTCTTCTGGTGAGAGTTCATCAGCAGATACTTCCCAAAGATGTATCTGGATGAGAAGATCAACCAGTTTGAGCGCCTGCACCAAGGAACGATGAACATCACTGAGTATGAAGCCAAGTTCATTGACCTATTAAGGTTTTGTCCTCACATGGCAGCGACAGATGACGAGTGGATCAGACATTTTGAGAAAGGCTTGAGTACTGAGTTGACAACTCCTGCTGCTGCGTTGGAGAACCGAGAGTGGTTTGCCACATTTTTGGAGTATGTCTGAAGGATTGAACGGTCGGTTAGGGAGAAAAGAGAATCCATGTCTAAGAAGAGACCTGCTCAGTTATAGAGACAGAGGTTCGATGGCTTCAAGAAGCTAAGGTTTTCAACACCTTCTGGGTTAAGAGGTTCCAGTGCACCGTCGCAGTGGTCTCCGAGTAAGGGAAGAGGATTTGGTTATTCACCGTCAAAGGCACATAGTACAACTTCTATAGCAGTGACAGGGCCGTCTAGGTCACAACAGAGAGACCAGTCATGCCATCTTTGTGGTTAGATCGGGCATTGGAAATCAAATTGCCCAAGGAAAGATGTTGAAGTGACACAACAACTGAGGCAGAATCAGCAAGGGTTAGACAGACAACAACCCAATAGTAGTAGAGGGCGAGGGCGCGGTCAAGCATCACAAGTAGGATTGTCTGCTCAAGGAAGCAGAGGACGTGGACAACAAGCAATGACTCGATTATACGCTATGAGTCAGCCAGAGGAGATAGTCAACCTACGAGTGGTGGTAGGTCAGATGGAGTTATTTCATTTTTATTTGTCTTCTTCTTGCTTTATATCTGTTTTGGTTGACCCAGGTGTTACACACTCTTTTATCGCCCATAGTATGCTTAAAAACTGTCGTTTACTTGTTAGTTGCAAGAAAGATAACTTGTTGTTAGAAACCCCTCTTGACAGTTCGTCGATGCTTCGGGAAGTGTCTCCATCCTGTGTTGTATCTTTTTTCGGGACACAAGATACAAGTGGACCTTATACCACTTGATATGCATGGATTCGATGTGATCCTTGGGATGGATACCTTAGAGAAGTATAAGGTTGTGTTGGACTGTGGTTATAAGCAAGCAGTGTTTGATGATGATAGGAAAAAGTGGATCTTCCAAGGAGATAGGAAGATTCTTCCGACATGTCTAGTATCAACGATGGTGGAAGAAAAGTTGTTATGGCAAGGATGTAAGGCGTTCTTAGCCCACGTTGTGGATACCAAGGCAAAGGGTCCTAGCCTTGAGGAGGTGACGGTTGTCTGAGAATTTGTACATGTGTTCCCTGATGAGTTCCCCGGTGTTCCTCCACCTTGAGAGATTGATGTCGAGATCAATCTGGTTCCAGGAACACAACTAGTTGCACAAACGCCATATAAGATGGCTCCAGTAGAGATGGCAGAGCTTAAGAAGCAGTTACAGGAATTGTTGGAGAAAGGTTTCATCCGACTGAGCACGTCGCCTTGGGGTGCTCCAGTCTTGTTCATTAAGAAAAAGGACGGATTGATGTGGCTATGCATAGACTACCGGCAGCTAAACAAAATCACAATTAAGAACAAGTACCCGTTGCCGAGGATAGACGATCTATTCGATCAGTTGCTTGGTGCTATAGTGTTTTCAAAGATTGATCTACGGTCTGGATATAATTAGTTGAGGATTAAGGCAGATGACATACCAAAGTCATCTTTTAGGATGATGTATGGTCACTTCGAGTTTGTGGTTATGCCATTCGACTAACCAATGTGCCTACTGCTTTCATGGATTTAATGAACAGGGTGTTCTGTTCATTTCTAGATCAGTTTGTTGTAGTCTTTATAGATGACATCTTGATCTACAGTCAAGATAGTCAAAAACATGAACAACATCTTCGACAAGCATTGACTCTTCTTCGCCAACACCGGTTGTATGCCAAGTTTAGTAAGTGTGAGTTCTGGTTAAAAGAAGTAACTTTCTTGGGTCATGTGATATATGCAGAAGGAGTCAAAGTGGACCCTAGGAAGGTGGAGTCAGTTGCAGAATGGGAGCAGACGAAGACGCCGACTGAAGTTCGTAGTTTCCTTGGATTAGCAGGATACTACTGGAGGTTTATAAAGGACTTCAGTGTGATCACGTTGCCAATGACAAAGTTGACTAGGAAGGATGTACCTTTTGTCTGGGATGATCGTTGTCAGCAAGCTTTTCACAGTTTGAAGGAGAAGTTGACTAGTGCTCCAGTGTTAGTCCTGCCAGAGCCTGGGAAGGGCTACGTTGTTTTCTGCGATGCTTCCAAGAAGGGCTTAGGATGCGTGCTGATGTAGGAAGACCATGCGGTTTCTTTTGCTTCATGACAGCTTAAGAAACATGAGGAGAACTACCCGACCCATGATTTGGAATTGGCAATAGTGGTTTATGTGTTAAAGATTTGGAGACACTATCTTTACGGGGAAGTATGTCAAATCTTTACGGATCATAAGAATCTGAAGTTCATCTTCTCGCAGAATGTGCTAAACATGCGACAACGTCGTTGGATGGAGCTAATCAATGATTATGACTGCACCATCGAGTATCACCCTGGTAAGGAGAATGTGGTAGCTGACGCACTTAGCCGAAAGTCTTCTTCTCTTCCTACAAAGAAAGCACAGTTGGGTTCCTTTGTATGCCATAGGCGGGATATGTTTGTCTCCTTACGGAAGATGAATGTGCAGATGGAAGTTTCCTTGTTAGCAGGACTTTTGGCATAGATGCAAGTCAAGCCTACGCTGAGGCAACAAATCCAAGATGCACAACAAACAGATGATACGGTGCAGTTGATCAGGTCAGAGCTTGACAGCGAAAGGCGTGATGGGTTCCATGAGTCCGAGGATGGCTTAGTCTTCTATCATGATAGGATGGCGGTCCCCGATGCTGATAATCTAAGGAAGCTAGTGCTCGAGGAAGCACACACATCGATGTATGCTATGCAACCAGGAGTCACCAAGATGTATGACAATCTGAAGGACCTGTATTGGTGGCCTAGCTTGAAGAGAGATGTGGCCGAGTTTGTGGCTAGGTGTGCGTTATGCCAGCAAGTCAAGGTTGAGCATCAAAAGCTGGTAGGTACGTTACAACCCTTGCCAATACCGCAGTGGAAATGGGATCATATAACCATGGATTTCATGGTTGGTCTGCCAAGGACAGCTAAGAATCATGATTCCATTTGGATGATAGTGGACAGATTGGCGAAGTCTGGACATTTCATTCTTGTAAAGACAACATATACAGCCGAGAAGCTCGCTTAGGTATACATAGATGAGATAGTACACTTGCATGGTGTACTAGCAATGATAGTTTCCGACAGAGGTCCTCAGTTCACGAGTCATTTCTGGGAACAGTTGCACAAAGCGTTGGGAATGCAGGTGAGGTTCAACATCGCTTTCCACTCGTAGATAGATGGACAGTCTGAAAGGACTATTCAGACTTTGGAGGATCTTCTCCGGGCTTGTGTTTTGCAGTTCCTAGGAAGCTGGAATGTGCATCTCATTTGGATAGAGTTTTCCTATAACAACAGTTACCAGCGGAGCATTGACATGGCTCCTTATGAGGCCTTATATGGCAGAAAGTGCAGATCTCCTTTATGTTGGTATGAATCCGGTGAGTATCAGCTTTTGGGTCCTGAGTTAGTACAACGGACAACAGAAAAGATCAAAGTGATACAACAACAGTTGAAAGTGGCACATGATAGACAAAAGTCTTATGCAGACAATCGCCGACGACCTTTAGAGTTCCAAGTGGGAGACAAGGTGTATCTCACGGTCTCACCATGGAAAGGCGTGCTAAGGTTTGACAGGAAAGGAAAACTGGCACCTAGGTATATGGGGCCATATCCGGTAATAGCACGTGTTGGCAAGGTAGCTTACAAGTTAGAGCTGCCGCCAGAGTTGCACATATTGCATCTAGTGTTCCATGTCAGTATGCTAAAGAAAAGTCATCCAGACACATGGACAGTGATACAACCAGTTGAGGTTGAGCTTGAGCTTGATGAAGATGTGACCTACGAGGAAGGTCCTGTGATGATCCTGGACAGAAGAGTTAAGAAGCTGAAGAGGAAGGACATGGTTCTTGTGAAGGTTATTTGGCATCATCGTGGCATTGAGGAAGCCACGTGGGAGCTTGAGGAAGAGATGAGGAGGAAGTATCCCTCACTTTTCTCTTCAGATTTTGGGGATGCAATCCCTTTGTAGAGGTTTATAGCTTGTAAGGACCCTGACCCCCATTTTGGGCTTATCCTATTTGCTTTGCCTAACCCTGGTGTTTAGTTGCTTGCTAATCACCTTTAGTGGTGATTAGGGTTTGTTTGTGCTTGCTGAGTGTTGGAGGTGCTATTTGCAATTTACCCAAGTCTAGGGTAGATGGGAAAGTTGACACCTTGAGAAGTGTTCTTCTCTCTCCTTGCTTCCTCTAGTGTTGAAGAGGAAGGGTTGGGCTCGTTGCTTGAGTTGCTTTGGGCTTGGATGAGCTTTTTTGGGCCTTGTTTTGCCTTGATTGGGCCTTGCCCTAGCCTTGTTGGACCTTGTGTCGGGCAAGAGTGCCTTGTATCGGCCATAAGTGTGTTGCCAGGGAGGTGTGTCGGGCATGGAGATAGGGTGTATCGGCCATGGACCCCTTTGACCCTTTGACCTCGTTTGTGTCACCACTAGTGGACACTTGGTGTATGATGCTTGCATGTGGCAATGACCTTGGACATGAGTATAAGGCAAGATAAGGAGGTGGCATTGCCCATGGATAAGTGTCCCTAGGTGGGCGACACCTTGCCTTGTCTTACCTTGGTTTCTCCTCCACCCTATCGTATATATGTACCTTCTTTCTCTTGCTAAGGATCCCTTTAGTTCCTTAGTTTCCCCTCTCCCTTGGAGCACTACACCTCTCCTTTGCTAGCTAGTGGCCGATCCTCCTCCTTCTCCTTGGAGTCTTCTTCTTCCTCTAGTGGTAGCCGAACCCTAGAGTGCTTTGTTCTTCTTCTTGTGGTGGTGCTTGAGCTTGGAAGCTTGGTGCTAGGAGCTTGGAGCTTGATTAAGGTAGGTTACATAACTCCTAACCCTAACCATACTACCTCCTTCTATAATGTATGTTTTCATATGATCATAATCGGCCATGTATGTTCTAAGATAAGTTTCTTTCTTAGTTGCACCTTTAGCCTTAGTGATCTTGTTGTTATGGTTGAGGTTTTGTACCTTTGTACCCTTGTTGGTCGAACCATGGTTTAGAGTTCCTTGTTGAGCAATACCCCTCATCTCTCCTTGGTTATGAGAAGTGAGTCTGAGCTCTAGTGATGTGGGAAATACCCCTCTCTCGTTTAAGTTGAGAGGTGAGACTACATCCTAGTTGCTTGGGCAACACCCTCCTCTCACCATGGATTTGAGAGGTGAGCTTTGGATGACCTATGTTGAGGTGGATCCTTGTGGTTGCCTGATTTGTGATAGAGGTTGTGCAAGACCCATCTCTCTTGGTTGTTGAGAGGTGAGCCGATCTTCTTGATCAATTAGGGTTTGGTTCCCTTGTGCTTGAGGTTGATGACGATCTTGTTGGGTTGTATCTTGCATGATATGACTTTGGGAAAGTGCTATCCGTTTGTTTAGTCTTGAGTTGTACTATTGGCCGTTGTGCCTAGATGGAGTTTGGTTGGTGGCCGATACCCTTGTGTGCTTGGGCGATATGCCTTGTTGGGAGCCCTGCACGATACACCTAGCTAAGGTTGGTTCGGTGCCCGATGTACCTTGGACGTTATAGAGCTCAGTGGGTTATCCTTGTGTTAGGCGTCATGGTTGGTGATGGTGATGCTCGATATGGTGGCGTATAGAAACCCTAGATGCTTCTCTGTTGGAGGCTGATATGAAGTGTTTCCCTTGACTGATAGGCTTCTTTGGAGTGTTTTAGTGTCGCCTGAGTTGTGAGTATGTTGGGCGATACCATGTTGTACTGGGGCGTTATGTTCTGACAGTGAAAGACTTGGGCATGTGAGTGGTGTGGCTACCCGATAGGGACCTTCTCTCTTGATGGGCGATAGGGTCCAGTCGACATGGATAGATAGCTGCTTCATTCTTAGCCTCTTGCGCGATACCCTCTCCTAACCTAGCTGCACGATAGTGTCTTGTACACCTGGTTTGTGCATTAGAGTTGCACGATATGTTTTGATCTCTGGATGCACAACACCCTTGGGTGGTGGTCGATACCGTTTAGGGTTGGCCGATATGTGTTTATACATATAGTTAGGCCGGTATGCTTTTGGTAAGGGATGCCACCCTACTCGTTACAAGCTGTGGTGAGGGATGCACTGCTCGTCACCCTTTTTGGTGAGGGCTGTGGAAGTTTTAGTAAGGGTTCTGATAACCCGGGTTGCATGTAGATGATGGTTCCATGTTAATAATGATATTACATGTGTTTATGATCTCCTAGAATCATGTATAAATATAATGATGAGTAAATGATAAGCTTGGAAGCTTATGAGTTGCTTCATATGATGACGTGACCCATGTCTATGGTCACAGGTTTGAGGCATGAATGATAAAGCGTATAATCATCAATGTTGCCCTATATTTGATAGCATGATCTTCTTGTTAATCCATGATGGCTTCAGTTATTTCTATGAATGTGTATACTAACCATGCAGGTATTTCATGCAGATTCATAGCCAGGTAAAGGGCTATGAGGTATATATGTTTGAATAACACTGCATTGATGGTCACTCTTGTAGATGAGATAACCTACAACACCAGTTCAATGTGTTTAGGTCTGAGGACCTGAGTTTGGCTAAAGTGCCTAGTTGAGGTGTTATCCTCTGATGATGAAATCAGGGATTGTTATCCCAAATGATGAAAATGCCTTAAGAGGAAGTGGTTTCTTGTGATGAGGGATTGAGATCCCGAGATATGTGATGGTGGTAATAATAATATAACTTAATGTTATGTATGTGTTACAACTTGGTTGCCTCAACAATCCACTTAAAATATACTAACTAATTACAGTGGAACATATTATATAGTTTGCCCTGGCCATAGATCCATCATCGTCAGTAGCTGGTGATGGTGAAATAGGTTCTCCGGCGGGTTAACTTGGAAGCACATATTATTGAATATGTGTGGTTTCTCCTAGCCTAAAATGAGGAGGTTAGAGTGCAACTTCAGTTGTAGACTCAAGATGTGTTTAAGAGCATGGTGAACATGCCCATGGCTTAGTGTGATAGAGCATGAATTCGTTCATGGATCAGGGAGCACGATGAACTGGCCTGTGGCTCAGATATACTAGCGTTGTGACCTGTACCAAGGGGGGCTAGAGAAAGGGTAGCCTACGGGAACTGACCTTGTGGCTGAGGCCACTTAAGCATGAGACTGTGGTCCTGCTTGTGTAGAGCTCATGCACTAACCACGAGGTGGGAGGTCGTGGAGTCTAGCTCTTCCATTGACCTTGTATGGCACCGGCTTGGGTTTCACAACCGAAGGTTGGATTTGAGCGGTACGTCTCACTTCTTCAAGGCATAATAAAACTTAATCCATTCGAATAGTATATCTTGCCTAGAAAAAAATACGAAACATTGTTTGAGGCCTTGCTTATATAGCTGATCTAGTTGTACTATGCATTTGTGCGTACGACCCTTTATCTTGTGGTAAGTTCTTATAAAGCTTATCTTGTCAATCATGTTCCATAAAGAATGCTTGGTTACATGCCTCCCAGATATCTTGGTAAGCTTGATGGTAATAATAGCTTTGCTCTGTATGCTGCTGTTGTTATACTTATTCAGTTATTTGTTGTTATCTGCTTTAACCTTTGAGGTTTTATAGTTTCGGCGGGGAGTTATGTTTCTTGCTGGGACTGTGTGTCTCACCCTGTTGGTTTACAACCTTTTTAGGTGATCACGCTAGACGTGGTGGTGGTCACGGGGTTGCGGTCGAGCAGCAAGAAGAGCAGTAGAAGGCAAGAGATGGATACACTGCTGTTTTGGTTGTTTTGCAGTAGAGTCGTAGAGTCATCCCTGTACTCTCAGGTCCTCGGAGGCATTTTGACATTGTTTTACGATGTATAACTGATGAAGCTTTGTATATCCTACTGCTGGCCGAATGTGGCCCATTATTTATGTATAAGCAGGTGATGAACTCATGTGATGACAAGACAGCTGATCTTCTAAGCTGTGAACACGTATCAAGACTTGTAAATGTTTTTATAACATGTTTTCTTGTAGGAAGAGGATCTGGATGTAATAGTTTCTTGATTTATCTACTTCCCGAAATCGGTTTTAATTACCCCGTGTTTTTGGTAATAGGGAGTTTATGGTGTTTTCCGTACGTTTTCGCATGGCACCTCGTTGTCTGTGTGATAGCGAGATGTGTCGCCACAGCAAAGTACTGTGTACAAGACTGTATACTATGTGTACACAATGCATTAAACTATTCACATGGAAATTCACATGTGTACAAAATCATACACATTGCAAATTACATGTGTACAAGACTGTAAACATTTCAAAGTACATGTGTACAAGACTGACACATTGCAAAGTACATGTGTACAAGACTGTACACCATGTGTACACATTGTACAAAACTATACACATGGAAATTCACATGTGTACATGTCTCTACTCTTTGCAAAGTACATGTGTACAAGATTGTACATATCAGAAAGTACATGTGTACATGAATATACACATTGTCAAGTACATGTATACAAGACTAAACATTGCAAAGTACTGTGTACAAGACTCTACACCATGTGTACACATTGCACAAAATTATACATGTGGCAATTCACATGTGTACAAGACTATACTCATTGCAAAGTACATGAGTACAAGACTATACACCATGTGTACACAATGCCCAAAATTGTACACATGGAATACCACATTTGTTCAAGATTGTACTCATTGCAAAGTACATTTGCCCAAGACTGTACACCATGTGCACACATTGTACAAAATTGTACACATGGCAATTCACATGTGTATAAGACTGTACTCTTTATAAAGTACATGTGTACGAGACTGGACACATTGCAAAGTACATGTGTAAAAGATTGTACACCATGTGTACACATTGCACAAAACCGTACACATGGAAAATTACATGTGTACAAGACTATATATATAGCAAACTACATGTGTACAAGATTGTACACCAAGTGTACACATGGCATCCGGTTACATGTATCATGGAAAGAACGTTGTGAGGCATTGGTTTGGGATGCAAAGATGGTTATGTGCATCACTTCCCTTGATTTAATTGTAGATTATCTTGCTAGTTGTCACAAGACTGTACACATGGTATTACAAGACTGTACACATGGTCCTACAAGACTGTACACATAGTCCTACAAGACTGTACACATGTGTCACAAGACAATACACATGTGTCACAAGATTGTACACATGTGTCACAAGACTGTACATATGTGTCACAAGACTGTACACATTGTCCTATAAGACTATACAGATGTGTACAAAACTATACACATGGTCCTACAAGAATGTACACATGGTCCTACAAGACTGTGCACGTGTCACAAGACTGTACACATGTGTTACAAGACTGTATACATGGTCCTACAAGATTGTACACATGTGTTACAAGACTGTACACATGTGTCACAAGACTGTACACATGGTATTACAAGACTGTACACATGGTCACAAGTCTGTACACATATGTCACAAGACTGTACACATATGTCACAAGACTGTACACATGGTCCTACAAGACTGTACACATGTGTAAAAGACTATACACATGGTCCTAAAAGACTGTACACATGTGTCACAAGACTGTACACATGGTCCTACAAGACTGTACACATGGTTCTACAATATTGTACACATGTGTCACAAGACTATACACATGGTCCTACGAGACTGTACAAATGTGTACAAGACTGTACACATGGTCCTACAATATTGTACACATCTGTACAAGACTGTACACATGGTATTACAAGACTATACACATGGTCCTACAAGACTGTACACATGTGTACAAGACTGTACAGATAGTCCTACAAGACTATACACATGTGACACATGACTATACACATGTGTCACAAGACTGTACATATGTGTCACAAGACTATACACATTTTCCTTTAAGACTGTACAATTGTGTACAAGACTATACACATGGTCCTACAAGACTATACACATAGTCCTCCAAGACTGTACACATAGTCCTACAAGACTATACACATGTGTCACAAGACTGTACACATGTGTCACCAGGCTGTACACATTGTCCTATAAGACTGTACAGATGTGTACAAGATTATACACATGGTCCTACAAGAATGTACACATGGTCCTACAAGGCTATACACATGTGTCACAAGACTGTACACATGTGTTACAAGACTGTACAAATGGTCCTACAAGATTGTACATGTGACACATCGTTCGAATAAAACATTATCAACTAAGCGGAAGTGATCACTAAGTAGCAGATTACCAAAAATCCCTAAAAATTAAAACCATTTTACAAAGAGGTCAACACATAGGAAAACTCTTTCATAAATAACCAGAGTAACTTAATTACATACTGGTTCACAAGTACATGTCCTGTATCATCTTTTTCTAAGGATTACATGCATCAACTGCTCTGTTAAACTAAACACAGGCAGTATGAAATCTCGAGGCACTAAGCCAAAATCTCGAAAGCATTAACTACTACTCTGAGGACCCGAGAGTACAGAGACGACACATAGGACTCTATGTACATCTATACAAGACATATCAGCCAGTGTCTCCACCTGAGAATTCACTGTTGTTCCTGCTGCTGAGGTTGTTGTTCTCCACCTATTGAAGGATTCCTGCCTCGTCGTCTGCATCCACCTAAATATGTGGTTCCCCCGGGGGTGAGACAATTGTAAAATTGCCCCAGTGAGAGATATAACTCTCCGCCAGAAACATTATTATTGTAGATTAATAAGATAAGTCTGAACAGAGGAATCATAATTGCTTAACAGTAGTTAATTCATTATTTAACAGATTAGAAAATAATTCTTATCCAAAACATTGCAGCTGTAACCTGATAGAGAATCATATCACTTATCCCATAAGGAATGTGAAGAACATGTATAACATTTATCCACTACACTAAGCAGTATAATATCAACTAATGTTTCTCACATTTCAACTTTATGCAAATACACTACACATCTGATTATATTTTACACATCATGTGTCAGGCTGCAATTAACTTGTCAGAGTAAATTGACATCTTCATTATAGAGTTACAACCACAACATATACTCTATTCAGGCTTAGAACACACAGCTAATGCTTGGGATTGTTTTGTGGAGTCATGGCCTATAGCCATACTCTTCTAACAAAGTATCGGGATCTTAATCCCTCATCTCATCAAACACATTTCCATTTCTTAACAAGTTCATCATCATGATTATAAAATATGGGTATTCAAACCCTTAATTCATCATAGAATACTTGTTACCACATAACATGTAACTTAATACCTTCAGGTCATTTAACCAAGGTAAGCATGATTCTTACTACACAAGCATTCCACATAACACACAAAGCTTGTTCATCTCTTGTTACCTCTTAGAAGACAACAAGGCATATTATGACTTATGAAGCCCATAAACAATTTCAATAATTAAAACATCATATGGCACACATGGCTCATTAATTTTAGATTACCTCTCACTAAGCAACAAAACATGTAAAGGCTTATAAGGCCTACAAAACATTTTCAATATAAGAGCATCATAGCTCATACCTGGCTATGCTTATCGTCTCAACATACCTGCATGATTAGTTCTCATGATAACAGTTATAATGCTTTCATATCAGCACCATACAACACAAAATAATACCACTATTCCCTTTTTAGGGTTAGGATTCCCCTTACATATTATCACCCTCCATTAGGGTTTTCCACAAATAACCATTTAGGTTCTTAAGATCATGTTATTAATGATCAAACCTTAACTCATTGCTCCACACAGCTAGGAGCCAACATTGATAACATAAGTATTCAATCATACTTATTTATTCTCATCATCCATCATTAAATGGATTATCAACACAAAATATGAGTTTCTCTCTCATCTTTACCAGAATATGATTGCATCATAGTCTATTGATTTGGATTAACCTTTTCATAAGGCACATTAGCCTACACTTATCAAAGTGCATTACATCTGAATGTAACAACTGACATATACCATGAAGTGTGTCACTCATCCAAATATATTGGATTTAAAATACATTAAGGTATATCACACTTGAGGTGCTGGATGTGATATCTATCATATTTTGATGTATCACTTTCCTCATCACCATTACCTTACTTGAGTTCATCCACTTAGCTTGTATTAGGGTATTTCCCATCCTAATACTTTGTACACCAGTTCATCACATTTATCATGTAATGTATTGGCCACAAGTCACTATATTTAGAAAATACAACCATTGCTAATGATATGGACTCATATTTGAGTTAGGAACTATTGATATAAGGATATCTACTATCAACCTCTTTAGATGTTACACTTGTCAATATATTAATCACTATTCCATTATTAGGAATAGGATTTTCCATGTTTATAAATTAAGGTTCACATAGCATCTCCCATAAATATGGGTTTCACATAACATTACTCTACTTTAGAGTTTCACATAACATCCTCATATATCAGGATTTCACATAACATTACCCTACATTAGGGTTTCACATAACATTACCTAAAATTAGGTTTTCACTTGACATCACCCTTAATTAGGGTTTCTCATGTCACACCCTTGATTAGGGTTTCATCAACCTTCTCAATTAAGATTTCATGATCTCTTTTCAAAGGATCATACCCTGATTACTTATTATGTCATGTTGAAAGTGTTGAGGTTTAACCATTACATGATTGTCACTCATGTAGGGATTCCTCTTCTCTCATCCTCTCTAGGATGTCAATTACTTCAATTTTAATTATATTAGGTCCAAACAACTTGAATGAAGGGTTGTCACGACATATCAAATCATTACTTTCATAAGCATCAAGAGTTAACCAATCAACAAGGTACTAATTACCCTAGTACCTCAAAGGTACAACCATTGTAATCACCTTTGATTTACATCATTAATAATCAATTAGTTAATTGACCTTTAGTCACCTTAGGTGTTCAAATGGTTTGACCAATTGAACCTCAAATATTCTTGGTCACTTAGACCCCAAACGGTCTTAGTCACTCAGACATTGAATGGTTTGAAATCATTTAAGCAAAACCATAATGAAACCATATGGACATTTCTTACTTGAAACCACTTGGGTCTCCAAACGGTTTGAGATGATTTGGTCCAAACCCTCTCAAAACCGAATGGACCAAAAAGTTCTTTCAACACATATCAATTCAAGGATTCAATCATTAAACCATCTATCAATTGAACTACTAATTTATTCTTCATTTGAACCATTGAATCACCCTTCAATTGAACCTTAAATTAGGGTTTTGAACCCAATTGAACTAGGGTTTATAATCAAGAAACCATCATTTAGGGTTTTGAAATCGAAGAACCATCAATGATTGACATTATGGAACTAATTCAATTGAAATCATTGGATCGTCATCAAACCATGACCTGACCTGACCTCAAATGGTCTTGAGGTCGTTTGGATAATCTCTAAACGGTCTTGAGACCATTTGACTCATCCCATCATTGAAATTTATAAAATTCACTTAGAGTTTGCATCATTGAATCGATCATCAATTGAGCTAGTGATTATACTTCAATTTGATACAACTGGATATTAAACCATCCAATCATACACCACCATAGACCTCTAAACGGTCATGGTTGACCTCCAAACGGTCTTGAGACCGTTTGGGCTAGTCAACCCAAAAATTGATTCAATTACTTAAGGGTTCAACACTCAACCCGATTAGGGTTTGCATCTACTGAATCATTCACAATCGAAACCATCAAGATAAAACCAATTGCAACCATTGGATCAATATCCAAGTACAACAACATATTTCCTCAAATGGTCAATCATTTCAAACGGTCAACCACTCCAAACGGTTTGGAACCCAAACCTCCAAAGGGTTTGCAAATTGTTTGGTCGCCAAACGGTTTGGTGAAACCGTTTGGACCAAATGTTGAAACCGTTTGCAATAGATATTTGTAGAGGTGTGTACTTATGATGATGTCATCATCATAAATCTATAAACCCATGAATCTTTATGTAATTTTCATGGTGATGGCATCAATCAACCAAATAAAATTTCAGAAACAAAGAAAGAATCAACAATTGATGAAGATATGGAATCAATAACAAAGTTCAAGGGTTCAAGTTATATAACCCACCTTCAATTGAGATTCAAAGCTTGGAGCTTCACGTCAACAATGGTGGAAGAAGCTTTTGCAATCCTCCCAAGGCTTGTCCTCAAGCTTTGGAGTGAAAAGATTGGCTAGGATTGAAGATGGAGTGAAATAGAGAAGAAATCATGCATTGTTTTGTGATTTCCACCATGAATTCAAGGTGAAAGAAGGTCAAGAAGCTTACCAATAGGTTGGGGGTCATCCTCCTGTTGCTCCAACCTCCCTTGGTCTTTTTTTCAAGCAATAAGTGAAAGTGGATTCGAAATTATCCCTTCACCTCAAAGATAAAGGAGCTTATATATGAATTTTATTGAAAATTCATTTAAGAGAGAGAAAGTAGGAATTATATCCTCAAGTTTCTTTCCATATGCCCCCTTCTTTTCCTTAGGGACGAGGCTATCCTATTTGCCTCTTATTCCTCTCAATTATCCATGATTTAAAGGAAAACAAACTTAGCACCTTAAATCATATTATAATAATATCCATAAGTGAGTGGATATTTCTTTTTCTTTTCTTAATGTGAGTGGGTTCTCCACTCACGTAGATATTTCCTTTGACTTTTCAAGGCACAAGGACGTACAAACATAACCAAACTCAACCATTATAGTTTTGGTTGAAGGGCAAGCCAATTAATGTAATTATTTTTGCATTAAATTGAATTAGGGTTTCAATTATGCTTAAATCTTGATTATTTTAATATCAAGATTCTCTCTCCTTCAAAATGATTCAAATGAGGCGCCCCTCTCAAATTATTTTCTCTACCTGATGCCAAGAACTATGCGGGACCCTCTTGAAGTGGTATTTTGCATATTGAAGCCTAAATTTTGGGTAAATTGAACATTACACCAAAACTAGGTTTTAATGCACAAACATTGCTCAACAGACTCTTTCTTGTTATACAGGCTTGTAGAAGCCATACTACTGCATCATACTTATTCCCATGATTCTTCAACACATAAGTAACATTTTATCATGTACAATTTGCAAGTTAACCCCTCAACTTGGGTAATTTGCATTTTAGTCCAAAACTAATAAAACATTGTTTCAACATTATTCAAAAGGGACTAAAATTGAAATATAAGTTCCTCTTGAGCCTTAATTACTTTTAGAGAGATAAGAGAGAGAATATAATCAACTTCATTAAGCAAAACATCTAGGTTTAAGCATAACCCAGGTCAGGGATGTTACAGTACACATGTGTCAAGACTATACACATGTCACGAGACTGTACACATGGTATTATAAGACTGTACACATGGTCACAAGACTGTACACATGCTCCTAAAAGACTATACACATGTGTAAAAGATTGTACACATGGTCCTAAAAGACTATACACATGTGTCACATGACTTTACACATGTGTCACAAGATTGTACACATGGTCCTACAACACTGTACAAATGTATACAAGATTGTACACATGGTCCTACAATATTGTACACATGTGTCACAAGGCTGTATACATGGTCCTACAAGACTGTACAAATGTGTACAAGACTGTACACATGGTCCTACAATATTGTACGCATGTGTACAAGACTGTACACATGGTATTACAAGACTGTACGCATGGTCCTACAAGACTGTACACATGTGTATAAGACTGTACAAATAGTCCTACAAGACTGTACACATGTGTCACAAGACTATACATATGTGTCACAATATTGTACACATGTGTCACAAGGTTGTACATATGTGTCACAAGACTGTACACATTGTCCTACAAGAGTGTACAGATGTATACAAGACTATACACATGGTCCTACAAGAATGTACACATGTGTCACAAGACTGTACACATGGTCCTATAAGACTGTACATATGTGTTACAAGACTATACACATGTGTCACAAGACTGTACACATGGTCCTATAAGACTATACACATGTGTCACAAGACTATAGACATGTGTCACAACACTATACACATGGTCCTACAAGACTGTACACATGTCCACGACAATATGCATGGTATCACAAGATTGTACACATGGTCACAAGACTGTACACATGTGTCACAAGACTGTACACATGTGTTACAAGACTGTACACATGGTCCTACAATATTGTACACATGTCTATGACACTATACATATGGTATTACAAGACTGTACAAATGGTCACAAGACTGTACACATGGTCACAAGAAGGTACACATGTGTCCCAAGACTGTACACATGTGTTGTAACATCCCTGACCTGGGTTATAAACTAACCCTAGGTGTTTTGCCTAAATATGTAATTAAACCCTGGTGATTATCTTTTGACATGTAATTCAGTTCCTCAGGAACATATACTTTCAATTTTGTCCCTTTTAAACAAAGTTGTAGTATTATTTTGGTAATGCTGGGGCTTATGTGCAAATTACCCAGTTAAGGGGTTAACTTGCAATTGCACATGTTAAGATGTTCTTTTGATAATTAGACATCATATGAATGAATATGATGAGACATGATGGATTTCCCAAGCTGGGCATCTAGATGCAGCTTGTGGAATAATCCTTATGCTTAAAAACCCTAATTTGGAGTAAAATGCAGTTTACCCAGTTTGAGGGGTGCAACTTGTAAAATACACCATCTAGAACATCTTTTATGACTCTTGTCATCATTTAGGGTAGAAATGGTGAAAGGGACACATCAATGAATAATCAGATAAGAAAAAATGACCTTTGTACATAAAATTCACTAAGTTTAAGTAAGGAAACCTTTCATGTATGTACCTTAGTTGAAAGTTGGCTTTCTTTACCCCTAGATCTTGAGATTTCATGAGCTTTGCATAAGTTTAGATGAGTTTTGACGTTCCCTTAAATAAGAAAGGACTTGGATGAGAATTTCAAAGTTCTAGAGGTCTTTATGGTGTAAATAGCCTAAAGTATATAAGCTAGAATCCTTACAAACCAACCAAACATATCACTTCTTCTCTTCATTTCTCTTCTTTAAATGGCTAAGGCAAAGCTCTGGAGCTCAGGGAGACGACCAAGTAGTGCTAAGGTGAGTAGGAACCATCTTCAAGCTCGAATTCATGGAGGAAATCATGTTAAAAGGATGGATTGCTAGTTTTCTTACTTAGCTTTCTCGTTCTAGCCATCTTTTCCCAACCTTTCTTTGGAGAAAAACCCTTGGCCGACCTGTGGAGCTCAAGACACCATTAAAGACTTGAATCTTGGAAGCTTGGAGCTCAAGGAACGACCTTAAGGTGGGTTTTATAACTCTAAACCCTTTTGCTTTCTTATGCATATCTTTGTATTTGCAAAAGTAGCTTGTTCTTCTTTTCCCCATCCTTCCTTGCTTTCTTGCAAACAAAAACCACGATGAACAGACCTTAATTTGGAGGTAGAAGAAGATGGGCATGATTACCAAAGTTACTTTATCAAACGGTCTTATGTCTTTCCCCCTTTTTGATCAAACCGTTTGAAAGGCAAACGGGTTCACTAGGTCGGTTTGGGAAAACGGGTTCCAACCCATTTGAGTGAGTTGACCAAGCATGAACCGTTTGGGTTTTCTGTTCACAATTATGTAGGCTAATGACCCACCAAATTTGAGGGGTTAACGCCAAAGGAATCGTAGGTTGAAGGCCAATCAATTAGGCAATAGAATTGAATTAAGTACTGATTTTCCAAACTAATTAACTTGAACTTTTGGGCAAACAGGTTCCAACCTGTTTGAGTGAGTTGACCAAGCATTGACCGTTTGGGATACCTGTTCATAATGTATGGAATTTCATTCCTACAAAGAATTGTAATCTAATTCCTAACCAATTAAGAGTTGAAGACACTTCAATAACCTAGCCCTAATCGGGTGAAAGTTGCTGATTTCAATATAGATCTTGTTGAATTTTGGGTTGAAGGACCCAAACGGGTTCCAACCCATTTGGGGGTTCATCCAAACGATCTAACACTCGTTTAGTGACACCCCAAGATCATTTAGAGGTCTAGGGTTAAACAAATTTGATGGTTTGAGGGTCTAATTACAAGATGTTGATAAATTGATGAAAAGTGCTGATTTTTAATTTATTTAGGGGGCAACCCTAATCAAATCATTTTGGTTTTTGGTCAAACTTTGGGCAAACGGTCTCAATATTGTTTGGAGGTCATCCAAACGACCTAAAGACCGTTTGAGCCAAGTTCAGACCCAATTGGAGGTCAATTGATAGGTTCAACTCTGATTTGAATCATATTGTTGAACATTGATGATGAGCCGATTGGAAACCCTAGTTGAGTTAGATTTAACCCTAATTGGCCTTCAATTGAGGGTCAATTTGGTGTCCAGTTGATTGAGGCTCATCCTAATTGACTCAATTTGTATATGGTTAACATGGCTTGGGCCAATTTAAAGCTTCAACATAAGAAATCCTATTCAAGTATAAACCTTGTGTCACCTTTTATGTTCATGCGGTTTGAACCCATGTAGACCCACAATCGTTTTAGACCAAAAGAGTTCACACCCGTTTAAGCCCAAATGAGTTCACACTCATTTGAGTCCAAACAAGTCCACACTCGTTTGAGTCCAAACGAGTTCACACTCGTTTGAGTCCAAACGGGTTCACACCCGTTTAAGCTCAAACAGGTTCACACTCGTTTAGGTTCAAACGGGTCCACACTCGTTTGGACTTAAATGGGTCCACACCCGTTTAAGATTAAGTGGGTACACACTCGTTTAAGGTTCAAATGGATTCAAGGTCATTTGAGATTAAACAAGTTCAAGGTCGTTTAAGAATCAAATGGGTTGAAGGTTAAACCCTAAACCAATTGGAGACCTTCAAGGTTGATTATACTTAATCACTTGAAGGTGTAAATGGTTCAATGATGATCTAATCTAAACCCTAATGGTAACCTAAGATGTTAAGGGACTAAGTGGATAATGAATTGACCCATGATGATGGTCAATGGGTAATTACCAAAATGCCCCTCAAAGGTTCAATTGAGTAATACCTTGTTTTAATCAAACCCTAATCACATGATAGTGATGAGTTGACTTGTGTTAATCAATGAGGACTTAACCCAACCTAATCTAGAGTGGTGTAATCACTATCTACTAGTTAGAGGAGAGAGAAAGTACCTATTATAATGAAAACTCAAGTAAAATACCTTCAATATACATGAATGTGCAAGTTTAGGTATGATCCACTTATGTGAGATCATGGAAACCCTAATTATGATAATTGATGAATCTTAATCTTATCTGAGGTCTTTAATGATGATGTTTCTCATACATGAGTATGTTATGAGATCATTTCACCATGAGGTGAAAAGTAAACCCTAATTCTAGGGTGATGACATGTAATGTGAATAGTAAACCCTAATTGATGAAAACCAGGGAAACCTAGCTCTTATATGAGTAGGGAGATACGACTTCTTTAAATGAGTTATTTACTATTATCAGTTGATTTAACCATGCAGGTTCCTTTATGAGGATGATCATATCCAGGTATGGATGATGATACTATATTCATTGAAAGCATGTTGTTAGCTTTATGAATAGTAATGTAACCTGATGCCTTGTTAATAGCATCTTATGAGATTGATAGGCTGTGAGAGCCATGAATACCATCAAGGTCATGCTTTAAGAGATGACTTGTGATGAGAATATTGAGAAATGATAATTGATGAGAGTTAGGCTTGTTACATTTAGTATTCTTCCTTCATAGCTGCTATGCTAATGATTAATGTTTGAAAACATGTATGATGTAAAATAATACTGAAATGTACCTAACTAATCAAGTATAATCATACCATGTAGATCCCTGATCATAGATCCATCATTGTCAGGAGTTAAATGATGGTGAAACATGTTTTCCTAAGGGGATTCCTGGAGCACATACTTTCGAATATGTGGGGTAATATGGATGTGAATTTCCTTACATCCTAGTATAGGAATTGATGTAGATGTATCTTAATCTATCAATCCTTCACTATGTTTTATGCCGGGGTGATGTAACACTAATCTCCCGAGGAAATCTTTTATACCGCATCGATGAGAGATAAACAAGAAATCTTTCAGTGGCAAAGAGAGTACAAAATGCCACTGTGACTCTAATAGCGAAGTACCAACATACCTTGGTAAGCTATAGTAGTAGAGACACTAGATGTCCTGCATGTTGATCCTCTTACTGACTGAGGAAGATGAGGTCATAAGAATCCGACTCTTTTGATGACCTATGTATGATACCGATGCGACTTAATAGTGATCGATTGGAGTATGAGCGGTATACCTCATCTCCGCAGGGCATAATGATGTTTGTAAAACATAATCAACCGCGTAGCATATCTGCTTAGGTTGAACTACGAGATACATTGGTTGAAGATACATTACTTAGTATACATGTTCTTCATATTCCGTAAATGTTGTTGTTCTAATTGATAACAATCCGCTGCTGATTACCTTAAAGCTTTTATTGCCTATGTTATTCTTGGTTGCTATAATAAATCTTCTGGAGAAGAGTTATAACTCTCACTGGGACAATTATTTAAAATTGTCTCACCCCGTAGATTTCAACTTTTTAGGTGGTCGTCGAGGGCGAAGGAATTAATCTTCAGGTGACCAATAGCAGCAGCAGCATCAGGAGAAGCAGTAAATCTCAGGTGGAGATTCAGACTGCTGAGTTGTATAGTTAGATAGTTAGTCCTATGTGTTCTCTGTACTCTCAGGTCCTTGGAGTCTTTTGGTCTGAGATTTTGGTTTTGAGTTCTTGAGATTTTGTATCATGTTGTATATAATTACTCAAGAAGTAATTATCTGAGATGTAAACAGTTTATCTCCTTTTATGAAAGAATTTTTATAGATTCAAGCTCTTATCTCGAAAAGTTTTAATTTCCCATGATTTTTGTTTTCCGCTGTTAATCGAATCACTTCCGCTAAGTTTATATCGTGGTTTTGGAGATCAGAGCCCACAATTAGTGGTATCAGAGCCCTAGGTTCACTGAGTCTACAGAGACATAGGACTTAGGATGTCGAGTCTATCCTTAGTATTTCTTTCATATCTAATAGAGTCTTCTGCTCCTCAGGAGAAGAAGATAATTAAGGATGTCTGAACAACATGAGGAGTACGTGGCAGAAAGTAGTGTTGCTGCACCCCAAGGAGGTGTAGGGAACCCGGAGATAGAACAACCTGTACCTGAGCCGCCCAGAGAACCACCTCAGTTTGACCCAGATGACATGGGAAACCCAGCTGTTCAAACTATGTTCGGGCAGTTTATGACTGCTATGACACACATCACCGACAGGATGCCCATGCATGCACCTAGGGCACCTGCCCATCCTGAAGGACAAGGTATCGGTAAGACGTTCGAGCGACTTCATCGTGTCGGAGCAACCGAATACTTTGGAACAGCTGATCCCGCAGATGCCGATCTGTGGTTAACCGAGTTGGAGAAAGCTTTTAGAATTCTCAACATCCCAGAAGCTCAGAAGGTTAGACATGCTGTCTATCTTCTCAAGGGAAGTGCTGGTCACTGGTGGACCATGGAAGAGCAGAAGAGGCCTGGAGTGGAGATCTCGTGGGAAGATTTTCGTCGGGAATTTATCAATAGGTATTTTCCAAAGACCTTCCTAGATGACAAGATCTCTCAGTTTGAGAGATTGAGGCAAGGCATGAAGAACATTAGCGAGTATGAAGCTAAGTTCATGGAGTTATTGCGGTTTTGTCCGCACATGGCTGCCACAGAAGAAGAAAGAATCAGAAGGTTTGAGAAGGGTTTAAACGCCGACTTGACTACTCCCGTGTCTGCCCTAGAGAATCGAGAGAGGTTTGCTACCTTCGTTGAGTCAATCCGAAGGATAGAGAAATCCGTAGTCGAGAAGAGACAAACCCATAAAAGATATCCGCAGTTCCAGGGTTCTTCATCTAGAGACTTTAAGAAGCCTAGATTCTCTGCACCTACACCTCCACCACCCAGAACTAGTGCTGAGACACAGTGGACACCAAGTAGAGGCAGGGGACGAAGCCTACCACTACAAGAGACTCACAGTTCAGCATCAATGTCAGTTACAGGACCACCCAGACCACAACAACTGGAGAAGAGCTGTTACAACTGTGGGAAGGTGGGACATTTGATGAAGGACTGCCAATCTAGGCCTGTCAGTGTGACACAACCTCCGAGACAGAGTCAACAGGGATCACAGAGAAGGCAATCTCAAGGAGCAGCTCGAGGACGTGGACAAGCGTCTCAAGCTGGATCATCAACACCACCTCAACACCAGGCGACAGCGAGGTTCTATGCTATGAACCCACCAGATGCAGTGGTCAATCCATGGGTAGTGGCAGGTCAGATGGAACTTTTATATTCTGATATATCCAAATCCTGTGTTGTATCTGTTCTGATTGACCCGGGTGCTACGCACTCCTTTGTCACTCGGAGAGTGATTCATAACTGCAATATGACAATTAGTCATAGGGTAGATAGCTTGTTTTTGGAGACTCCGTTGAGTGGGTCTTCCGTTTTGCAGGAGGTATGCTCTCCTTGCATCCTCTTCTTTTCTGATCATCGCATTCAAGTGGACCTTATACCACTTGATATGCAAGGATTTGATATAATACTCGGGATGGATACCTTAGAAAGGTATCGAGTTGTCTTGGATTGTGAATCCAAACAGGCTGTGTTTGCTGATGATAGCAGCACATGGATCTTTCAAGGAGAGAGAAAGATTCTGCCCACCTGTCTTGTATCAGCTATGGTTGCTAACAAGCTAATGAGGCAAGGATGTTATGCATTCCTGGCACATGTAGTAGATGTTACCAAAGAAGGTCCCAACCCTGCTGAAGTTCCTATAGTCAGGGAATTCAAGGACGTGTTTCCTGAAGAACTTCCAGGTATACCACCGCCTCGGGAAATTGATTTTGAAATCAATTTGATCCCAGATACAAAACCTATAGCCCAGACACCGTATAGGATGGCGCCTGCTGAGATGGCAGAACTCAAGAAACAACTTCAAGAGTTGCTTGAGAAAGGTTTTATCCGACCGAGCACTTCACCGTGGGGTGCTCCGGTTTTGTTTGTTAAAAAGAAAGATGGGTCAATGCGGTTGTGCATTGATTATAGACAACTCAATAAAGTAACAATAAAGAATAAGTACCCATTGCCGAGGATTGATGATCTTTTTGACCAGTTGCGTGGTGCAACAGTCTTCTCAAAGATAGACTTGAGGTCTGGATATCATCAACTCCGTATTAAGGATAGTGACATATCCAAGTCTGCCTTTAGGACACGATATGGTCACTATGAGTTCACGGTTATGTCGTTTGGACTAACCAATGCACCGGCTGCATTCGTGGAACTCATGAATAGAGTCTTCTGACCTTTCCTCGATCAGTGTGTTGTTGTCTTCATAGATGACATTCTGATTTATAGTAAGGATGCTCAGCATCATGAACATCATCTTCGTCAAGCTCTAACTCTGCTAAGAAAACATAAGCTATATGCTAAGTTTAGCAAGTGTGAGTTCTGGTTGCCGGAAGTATCTTTTCTTGGACATGTGATATCTGCCTCAGGTATTCATGTTGACCCTACAAAGGTAGAATCTGTTCTACAGTGGGAACAACCGAAGACACCAACGGAGATTCGAAGTTTCTTGGGATTAGCTGGTTATTATCGAAGGTTTATTAAGAATTTCAGTTCTATAGCCTTACCCTTAACCAAGTTAACACGGAAAGATGTTCCTTTTACCTGGAGTGATAAGTGTCAATAGTCTTTTCAGCTGTTGAAGGAGAGGTTGACAAGTGCACCTGTGCTTGTGTTACCTGAGCAAGGAAAAAGATACATAGTTTTCTGTGATGCCTCCAAGAATGGACTCGGATGCGTGTTGATGCAGGATAAGCAAGTGATTTCTTTTGCTTCACGACAGCTTAAGAAACACGAAGAGAATTATCCGACACACGATCTGGAGTTAGCTACTGTGGTTCATGCCCTGAAGATCTAGAGACATTATCTCTACGGAGAGACATTCCATATTTTCACAGATCACAAAAATCTTAAGTATATCTTCTCTCAGCATGAACTTAACATGAGGCAACGTCGCTGGATGGAGTTAATCAAGGACTACGATTGTACAATCGATTACCATCCAGGAAAAGCCAATGTGGTTGCAGATGCCTTGAGTAGGAAATCAGCAACATCCACCATGGATAGAGCACAACTAAACTCTTTAGTATGCTCTAAGAGAGATATGCTTATCTCTTTAAGGCAAGACAATGTACAATTGAAGGTGTCATTGTTAGCCGGGTTGTTGGCTGAGATGCATATTAAACCTACCCTAAGAGAGCAGATTAAGGAGGCACAACAGGTTAATGCTGTAGTTCAGTAGATTAGATCAGAGTATGGAAATGAGAAGCGAGATGGTTTCTATGACTCAGATGATCATGTAGCATGTTATCATGGGAGGATGATAGTGCCGGATATGGATAACTTGAGGAAGTTAGTTCTGGAAGAAGCTCATTCTTCGATGTATGCTATGCATCCAGGGAGCACCAAGATGTATCGAAATTTGAAAGATTTGTATTGGTGGCATGGAATTAAGAAGGATGTTGTAGATTTTGTGATGAGGTGTCTTGTGTGTCAGCAAGTTAAAGCTGAACACCAAAAGCCTGCAGGAACAATGCAACCTTTACCCATACCACAGTGGAAGTGGGACCATGTGACCATGGACTTTGTTGTTGGCCTACCCAGGACAAGCAAAGGACATGATTCCATTTGGGTAGTTGTGGATAGGTTGACTAAGACAGCGCATTTCTTACCTGTCAAAACAACCTTTTCTACTGAAAGGTTATCACATTTGTATGTTCAAGAGATAATGCGTTTGCACGGAGTTCCTGTCACCATAGTTTCTGATAGAGGTCCCCAGTTTACAAGTCACTTTTGGGAGCAGCTACACAGAGCCTTAGGCACCAAGCTAAGGTTTAGTACGACTTTTCATCCACAGACTGATGGACAGTCGGAAAGAACCATACATACCTTGGAAGACCTGTTGAGAGCATGTGTTCTCCAGTTTATCGGAGGTTGGGATCTACACCTAAGCTTGATAGAGTTTGCCTATAACAATAGCTATCAGCATAGTATTGATATGGCACCTTATGAAGCCTTGTATGGTAGACGTTGTAGATCCCCTTTGTGTTGGTATGAGACTGGTGAACATCAGTTGTTAGGTCCTGATCTTGTGCAGCAAACTACAGAGAAGATCAAAGTTATACAACAACAGCTTAAGACTGCACAGGATAGGCAGAAGTCGTATGCTGATAAGCGTCGTAGACCGTTAGAGTTCCAAGTTGGAGACAGAGTGTACCTCAAGGTCTCGCCTTGGAAAGGAGTCCTTCGCTTTGGAAGGAAAGGAAAGTTAGCACCTAGATTTATGGGACCTTATCCAATCATTGAACGGGTTGGAAAGGTAGCCTATAGACTAGAGTTACCACCAGAGTTGCATAGGTTACACCCTGTGTTTCACATTTCTATGCTGAGGAAATGTTACCCCGACACTGAGTCAGTTCTACAACCTATGGAGGTGGAATTGAATGATGACATATCTTACGAGGAAGGGCCAGTGTCAATCCTTGATAGCAGAACTAAAAAGTTAAAGAAGAAAGATATAAGCCTTGTGAAAGTCCTCTGGAACCACCGTGGTGTTGAAGAAGCAACTTGGGAACTAGAGGATGAGATGAGAAGGAAATACCCTGCTCTTTTCCCCTAATACGTTTTGTTGATTTCGAGGACAAAATCCTTGTAAGGGGTGGATAATTTGTAACATCCCTGACCTGGGTTAT
This sequence comes from Alisma plantago-aquatica, assembly GCA_963693085.1. Lineage (NCBI taxonomy): Eukaryota > Viridiplantae > Streptophyta > Magnoliopsida > Alismatales > Alismataceae > Alisma > Alisma plantago-aquatica. The sequence continues at coordinate 198,311,994 of OY856412.1, forward strand.
AAACTAACCCTAGGTGTTTTGTCTAAATATGTAATTAAACCCTGGTGATTATCTTTTGACATGTAATTAAGTTCCTCAGGAACATATACTTTCAATTTTGTCCTTTTTAAACAAAGTTGTAGTATTATTTTGGTAATGTTGGGGCTTATGTGCAAATTACCCAGTTAAGGGGTTAACTTGCAATTGCACATGTTAAGATGTTCTTTTGATAATGAGACATCATATGAGTGAATATGATGAGACATGATGGATTTCCCAAGCTGGGCATCTAGATGCAGCTTGTGGAATAATCCTTATGCTTAAAAACCCTAATTTGGAGAAAAATGCAGTTTACCCAATTTGAGGGGTGCAACTTGTAAAATACACCATCTAGAACATCTTTTATGACTCTTGTCATCATTTAGAGTAGAAATGGTGAAAGGGACACATCAATGAATAATCAGATAAGAAAAAATGACCTTTGTACATAAAATTCACTAAGTTTAAGTAAGGAAACCTTTCATGTATGTACCTTAGTTGAAAGTTGGCTTTCTTTACCCCTAGATCTTGAGATTTCATGAGCTTTGCATAAGTTTAGATGAGTTTGGACGTTCCCTTAAATAAGAAAGGACTTGGATGAGAATTTCAAAGTTCTAGAGGTCTTTATGGTGTAAATAGCCTAAAGTATATAAGCTAGAATCCTTACAAACCAACCAAACGTATCACTTCTTCTCTTCATTTCTCTTCTTTAAATGGCTAAGGCAAAGCTCTGGATCTCAGGGAGACGACCAAGTAGTGCTAAGGTGAGTAGGAACCATCTTCAAGCTCGAATTCATGGAGGAAATCATGTTAAAAGGATGGATTGCTAGTTTTCTTACTTAGCTTTCTCGTTCTAGCCATCTTTTCCCAACCTTTCTTTGGAGAAAAACCCTTGGCCGACCTGTGGAGCTCAAGAAACCATTAAAGACTTGAAGCTTGGAAGCTTGGAGCTCAAGGAACGACCTTAAGGCGGGTTTTATAACTCTAAACCCTTTTGCTTTCTTATGCATATCTTTGTATTTGCAAAAGTAGCTTGTTCTTCTTTTTCCCATCCTTCCTTGATTTCTTGCAAACAAAAACCACGATGAACAGACCTTAATTTGGAGATAGAAGAATATGGGCATGATTACCAAAGTTACTTTATCAAACGGTCTTATGTCTTTCCCCCTTTTTGATCAAACCGTTTGAAAGGCAAACGGGTTCACTAGGTCGGTTTGGGAAAACGGGTTCCAACCCATTTGAGTGAGTTGACCAAGCGTGGACCGTTTGGGTTTTCTGTTCACAATTATGTAGGCTAATGACCCACCAAATTTGAGGGGTTAACTCCAAAGGAATCGTAGGTTGAAGGCCAATCAATTAGGCAATAGAATTGAATTAAGTACTGATTTTCCAAACTAATTAACTTGAACTTTTGGGCAAACGGGTTCCAACCCATTTGAGTGAGTTGACCAAGCATTGACCATTTGGGATACCTGTTCATAATGTATGGAATTTCATTCCTACAAAGAATTGTAATCTATCTCCTAACCAATTAAGAGTTGAAGACACTTCAATAACCTAGCCCTAATCGGGTGAAAGTTGCTGATTTCAATATAGATCTTGTTGAGTTTTGAATTGAAGGACCCAAACGGGTTCCAACCCGTTTGGGGGTTCATCCAAACGATCTCACACTCGTTTAGTGACACCCCAAGATCATTTATAGGTCTAGGGTGAAACAAATTTGATGGTTTGAGGCTCTAATTACAAGATGTTGATAAATTGATGAAAAGTGCTGATTTTTAATTTATTTAGGGCGCAACCCTTATCAAATCATTTTGGTTTTTGGTCAAACTTTGGGAAAACGGTCTCAAGATCGTTTGGAGGTCATCCAAACGACCTAAAGACCGTTTGAGCCAAGTTTGGGCCCAATTGGAGGTCAATTGATAGGTTCAACTCTGATTTGAATCATATTGTTGAACATTGATGATGAGCCGATTGGAAACCCTAGTTGAGTTAGATTTAACCCTAATTGGCCTTCAATTGAGGGTCAATTTGGTGTCCAGTTGATTGAGGCTCATCCTAATTGACTCAATTTGTATATGGTTAACATGTCTTGGGCCAATTGAAAGCTTCAACATAAGAAATCCTATTCAAGTATAAACCTTGTGTCACCTTTTATGTTCATGCAGTTTGAACCCATGTAGACCCACAATCGTTTTAGACCAAACGAGTTCACACCCGTTTAAGCCCAAACGAGTTCAAACTCATTTGAGTCCAAACGAGTCCACACTCGTTTGAGTCCAAATGAGTTCACACTCGTTTGAGTCCAAACGGGTTCACACCCGTTTAAGCTCAAACGGGTTCACACTCGTTTAGGTTCAAACGGGTCCACACTCGTTTGGACTTAAATGGGTCCACACCCGTTTAAGATTAAGTGGGTCCACACTTGTTTAAGGTTCAAATGGATTCAAGGTCATTTGAGATTAAACAAGTTCAAGGTCGTTTAAGAATCAAATGGGTTGAAGGTTGAAGGTTAAACCCTAAACCAATTGGAGACCTTCAAGGTTGATTATACTTAATCACTTGAAGGTGTAAATGGTTCAATGATGATCTAATCTAAACCCTAATGGTAACCTAAGATGTTAAGGGACTAAGTGGCTAATGAATTGACCCATGATGATGGTCAATGGGTAATTACCAAAATGCCCCTCAAAGGTTCAATTGAGTAATACCTTGTTTTAATCAAACCCTAATCACATGATAGTGATGAGTTGACTTGTGTTAATCAATGAGGACTTAACCCAACCTAATCTAGAGTGGTGTAATCACTATCTACTAGTTAGAGGAGAGAGAAAGTACCTATTATAATGAAAACTCAAGTAAAATACCTTCAATATACATGAATGTGCAAGTTTAGGTATGATCCACTTATGTGAGATCATGGAAACCCTAATTATGATAATTGATGAATCTTAATCTTATCTGAGGTCTTTAATGATATTGTTTCTCATACATGAGTATGTTATGAGATCATTTCACCATGAGGTGAAAAGTAAACCCTAATTCTAGGGTGATGACATGTAATGTGAATAGTAAACCCTAATTGATGAAAACCAGGGAAACCTAGCTCTTGTATGAGTAGGGAGATACAACTTCTTTAAATGAGTTATTTACTATTATCATTTGATTTAACCATGCAGGTTCCTTTATGAGGATGATCATATCCAGGTATGGATGATGATACTATATTCATTGAAAGCATGTTGTTAGCTTTATGAATAGTAATGTAACCTGATGCCTTGTTAATAGCATCTTATGAGATTGATAGGCTGTGAGAGACATGAATACCATCAAGGTCATGCTTTAAGAGATGACTTGTGATGAGAATATTGAGAAATGATAATTGATGAGAGTTAGGCTTGTTACATTTAGTATTCTTCCTTCATAGCTGCTATGCTAATGATTAATGTTTGAAAACATGAATGATGATAAAAGAATACTGAAATGTACCTAACTAATCAAGTATAATCATACCATGTAGAGCCCTGATCATAGATCCATCATTGTCAGGAGTTAAATGATGGTGAAATAGGTTTTCCTAAGGGGATTCCTGGAGCACATACTTTCGAATATGTGGGGTAATATGGATGTGAATTTCCTTACATCCTAGTGTAGGAATTGATGTAGATGTATCTTAATCTATCAATCCTTCACTATGTTTTATGCCGGGGTGATGTAACACTAATCTCCCGAGGAAATCTTTTATACCGCATCGATGAGAGATAAACAAGAAATCTTTCGGTGGCGAAGAGAGTACAAAATGCCACTGTGACTCTAATAGCAAAGTACCAGCATACCCTGGTAAGCTATAGTAGTAGAGACACTAGATGTCCTGCATGTTGATCCTCTTACTGACTGAGGAAGATGAGGTCATAAGAATCCGACTCTTTTGATGACCTATGTATGATACCGATGCGACTTAATAGTGATCGATTGGAGTATGAGCGGTATACCTCATCTCCGCAGGGCATAATGATGTTTGTAAAACATAATCAACCGCGTAGCATATCTTCTTAGGTTGAACTACGAGATACATTGGTTGAAGATACTAGTATACATGTTCTTCATATTCCGTAAATGTTGTTGTTCTAATTGATAACAATCTGCTGCTGATTACCTTAAAGCTTTTATTGCCTAAGTTATTCTTGGTTGCTATAATAAAGCTTCTGGCGAAGAGTTATAACTCTTGCTGGGACAATTATTTAAAATTGTCTCACCCCGTAGATTTCAACTTTTTAGGTGGTCGTCGAGGGCGAAGGAATCAATCTTCAGGTGACCAATAGCAGCAGCAGCATTAGGAGCAACAGTAAATCTCAGGTGGAGATTCAGACTGCTGAGTTGTATAGTTAGATAGTCAGTCCTATGTGTTTTCTGTACTCTCAGGTCCTTAGAGTCTTTTGGTCTGAGATTTTGGTTTTGAGTTCTTGAGATTTTGTATCATGTTGTATATAATTACTCAAGAAGTAATTATCTGAGATGTAAACAGTTTATCTCCTTTTATGAAAGAAGTTTTTATAGATTCAAACTCTTATCTCGAAAAGTTTTAATTTCCCATGATTTTTGTCTTCCGCTGTTAATCGAATCGCTTCCGCTAAGTTTATATCGTGGTTTTGGAGATCAGAGCCCACATGTGTCACAAGACTGTGCACATGGTTGTACAATATTATACACGTGTACAAGACTGTACACATGGTATTAGAAGACTATACACATGGTGCTACAAGACTGTACACATGTGTCACAAAACTATACACATATGTCACAAGACTATACACATTGTTCTATAAGACTGTACACATGGTCCTACAAGACTTTACACATGGTCCTACAAGACTGTACACATGTGTCACAAGACTGTACATATGGTCCTACAAGATTGTACACATGTCACAAGACTGTACATATGGTCCTACAAGACTGTACACATGTGTCACAAGATTGTACACACGTGTCACAAGACTGTACACACAATTCTACAAGACTGTATACATGTGTCACAAGACTATACACATGTGTCACAAGACTATACAAATGGTCCTACAATATTGTACACATGTCTACGACACTATACACATGGTATTACAAGACTGTACACATGGTCACAAGACTATACACATGGTCGCAAGACTGTACACATGTGTCATAAGACAGTACACATGTGTCACAAGACTGTACACTTAAGTACAAGACTATACACATGGTCCTACAAGACTGTACACATGGTCCTACATAACTGTACACATGGTCCGACAAGACTGTACACATGTGTAGAAGACTGTACACATGGTCCTACAAGACTGTACACATGTGTCACAAGATTGTACACACGTGTCACAAGACTGTACACACGTGTCACAAGACTGTACACATATGTCACAAGACTGTACACATGGTCCTACAAGACTGTACACATGGTCCTACAAGACTTTACACACATGTCACAAGAGTGTACACACGTCACAAAAATGTACACACGTGTCACAAGATTGTGCACATGTGCCACAAGGCTGTACACACGTGTCACATGACTGTACACATGTGTCACAAGACTATACACATGTGTCACAAGACTGTATACATGGTCCTACAAGACTGTTTATGTAACATCCTCAATTTCATAGCTAAAGTAAGTCTTTAATGCGGGGTTTTGAGTAAAGGCATGCCAAGGGATGTAATGAATGTAACCATAGCTAGGTATGTAATTTAAGTTCACAAAATGTGTAATACAAGCCATCTGATCAACCAATACATACATAATGACTTAAATGTGTATGATTGTAGTCGGTTGTATAAGAATATAAATGAATTACTCCTATGAACAATAAGGTGATGAATATATAATATGATGAGTCCAGTTCATGACTTGAGCCTTAGACCTAGCTTAGGTCTTCATGTTATGTAACTAAAGAAATATTGATCACATATGTCATACATGAGCTATTATATTGGTTGAAGACTTATTTTCATGATTTGGAATACAATCAAGCTCATGGACCCTTTGAAATACTAAGGGGTTGGCCATGTGCCCTAGAGCTCAATTCCAGCCCCATTGGACCAATTGAGTTTTACAGATAGGTCCTTCGAGTATAAATTTAAAATTATGTATTTAGTGGTCATAATGAATGCTCAAAATATTTTTAGTAGAATAATAATTAAAATATAAGATGGTGGGAAAAAAATTTAGATGATTGTGATGTATATAGTGGCCTAGGTAATTAAATTAGTAATTATAATGTTTTTATTTAAATAACATGTTTTGAGTGGTTTTATAGCTAGTTTTTACTTAAAATCGTGCTCATGTGAAGTTGATGATAATATATCGGTTACCCCAAAATTTGAGTTCAAATGGGGTCATGTAGTGGTCTGTAGAAATATTTCTAAAAATTGGAGTTTTATGCAAAAGAAATTAAAAAAAAAGAGAACCGGGTTTCCTTCCCCTCGCACGAACATAGCCGCACGCAGGGGTGTACAGCGGCTGAACAGAGTCCCCCCTAAAGAGGGGTACTTGCCCAAGATTCGGATGATAAAAGGCTATAAAAGTCTTAGAATCTATGAAGATAGGGTTAGAAGAGTCCATAGCTAGGTTTTGGCTCGAAGTCGAGAGACAAGAGAGAACCAACGGAGAGGTTTAAGCGGAGGCCGGAGGGGGGCGGCTGTGAGTTCCGTGGAGCCAAGAAGCTTCGACTTTGACCATCCTGCACGCATAGATGGTGTCGCCGAGATTAGGGAGGGTCATTCGGAGTCGTTGACAACTGGATCTTGCACGGTGGTGGTCTGAATAGGGTGCCCATGGCTGACGCCACCATGCTTTGTTCCTGAACTCAGAATAGGGGATTAACAAGGTAGAAGACGACGGGAGGATGCGCCGGCCCTAGATGTACATGAGGCCCTGGCCGCCAGATCAAATCTTGACGGCCGAGATTGGCCAAGGTTAGGTAAGTTTCTAAAAATCATATCTTGAGATTCAAAACTTAGAATTTAACAAAGAAGGTACCTATGGAAAGCTATTCGAGTGTACTATCCTATAAAAATAGTCTCAGAGTATGATTTTGATGTCTGCTATTTATTATATTCTGGGTAGATAAAACTATATGATTTTGATGTTTTGCCAATTAAAAATAGTAAACGCCTTTAGAAATTCATACAAATTTTACTGAATGTGTATTTTGATATGTTTAACATTAATTCATATCCTGATCTTTCATATATGAAGTTTTATTAAGGTTTTTGATATAAACCCTAATAAGGGTATTTTGGGTATTTCACCCATGAGATGATTTTTTTAAATGACCTAATATTTTATACATGATCTTACTACATTGTGTGATTAATTTTCTAAAGATTTGATGGATTTTCTTGTGTTATCATATTTGTATTAATATTTGGACCTGAGTGACCATTATGTGAGGGTAATAGATGATTATCTTGACAATAAGTGGTATATGTATGGCTAATTAGGTCTAATATTATTAGCATGATGGTATTATATTTTGATTTTCTAACCAAGTCAGTAATTTTTCTAATATGTGACTACGTTTAGTAATTATTCTCATTATATGAAGTATATGTTCATATTAGTGCATAAGACGATTTATGTTGAGTATAAATATTATAGTAACTACACAATAAGAGTTTATTTTATTTTAAAGCCAAGATTTTATGGTGAGTATAAAGTTATGTTTAAGAACCTGAAGTTGGTATATATAGTTAGGAAGGTGGGGTGTGAGATTTAGAAATAGAAAGAGGGAACATGCTCTTGGACTAATAAAACTATGATGATATCCAGGTTATTAAAGTTATGGAACTTAGAATGGAGACTTCCTTATTGATGCCATCTGTATAAGAGGTAAGTGGTTCATGCCCATGAGTATTTATGTTTATCAAACCAAGTACATTTACATGCTTCTTAGATAAGACCTTCATGTCCTACATTCTGAGTTAAATATGTAAGAAATATTTTATGTGCTTATGATTGTAGAAATTCATATGCTCAATGCCTTAAGTAGTGATGTGTCATGGAATGATTCTAGATCATGAAGTTAAGTTCATAAGAAGGATAAGAAAATATAGTTCTATCATATCTCTTAAATATAGATGTAACCATGTATTGAGATTTCAAATAGGAACATGTCATCAATGTTTCTCGTATATGTAGCGATCTAAGAAATTAAGAAGTGATATAGATTCCTTAATAAGGTTGATGTTTAAAAGTTAAGTATTATGTGAGAATATGGGTGTCGCACATGGTAGACCATGGCCCAATTTCTAGGATAAGTGTACTAGTGGCATTAAAGATATTGTAACATGAGTTCATGATGATATTATCAAATTATGAGATATTAAGTCATGATTGAGTTGCACGATGGGAATCTATATGATTGCTACCTTAAGGTTTAAGATTTAAGTTCATACAAATGTATTGAGATCAGACTTAATGAGATTAAATTGAGTATGATTAAGATGCAAATTAATATTTTCTAAGATTTGTATTATATGGTTTATGATTTTAAGACTTAAGTCCATTAAGATTAGATTTTGATGAGGTTTTAACATAGAATGAGTTATCTTGCCAAGAATCAGATATCATACTTTAGCTATACACATTACTTAAGTTACTTTTGTATATTTAGTATTTTTATACTCATTTCAGATCTTGTCTCATAAGACATTAGACTCATGTGTGATATAATTCGTATAATGAAGTAATCTTACCAAATCAGAGTTTTAGAATAAAGTTTACCTTGATAATGAGATACATGATTAAATCCAATAATGGATTCAGTTTAGAACTCAAGAATAAGAGATTTAGATTCAGACTTAGACTACTCACTATGTGAGTAGCCATATTTTGAATAAAAGATACATGATAAGGATTTTAGACCAAATCTCAATTATGAAGTAATTAAGATCCATATTCACATTCAGTTGTAGATTTAGTTTATCACTTAAGAATAAAAGATTCAGATTTAGATTCAGATTTAGAATTCAGTACATGCTCAGTACTTAGTAATCAGTTTCAGATAAGTTCAGTTTTCAGTATTCAGTAAAGCTATCAGTATTCAGCTTCAGTTCAGATTAAGAATTAAGTAAGTTTAGACTTAAGATAATTAAGTCAAAACCTTCACATAATACATTATATGATAAGTCCTCATTCAGTTAGTCCCGGGACGATTCAGAGACATCTGTTGCCAATTCAGAGGAGTGTTTACTCCAATTCAGAGGTGTTGCGGCACCAATTCAGGGCGTAGTCACGCCAATGCAGAGACACCTCAGTGTCATTCAGAGGCATGTAGTGCCATTCAGGGTACCTTGGTTCCAAGCATGGCGTAGATGCGCCAATTCAGGAGGACTTATTGTATAATGGTGGCCACAGTCAGATAAAAATCGTAAGTAAAAGATACCATAGATTAGAGATGCCCATATTCTCATCCATGAGTAATGATGAGAGGGTATTAGATAATATAAGTAAGACCTAGGCACTTTGGCGTAGGTCATGAGATCCATGTACCAGGGTACATGTCTCTAGAGAAAGATAAGATAGAAAGATATAAATTTTAGATTAAGAAATAAGAGATTTTATGTTTTAAATTTTACTCAGAGCTTGATAGTAATTTGTCGTTTATAATGTCAATTTTAGATTATTGGTCATATAAATTTTTAGAATACTCGTTCCACTTACTCTAACGAATGTTTTTCCCAATGCATGGCTGGGGACGCGATGTCCGCAGGGTTTGGAGCAGCGGAAGATTTAAAGAACAAGAAAAGGTGTAGCAGATTTTCAAGCTTGCCTAGTGGGGTACCATCTACCTAGATGATCCTGAGTATCGACATCTTTTATGATGAACTTATGTATAAACATGATGTAATTTTATGTTGATAAAAGCTATGTATGAATCAGTTTTACTAGTTTTGCAAAGTGTTTCGTTTACTTTTATTGCAATGGTTATCATGTTTGTGACACTCCCAGATGAAAAAAAAAATTTATTGCTTCCGCTCATGTGTTATGAAAATCTGGGTTTTACAATATGGTATCAGAGCAATTTGGTAAATGGCCACTAGGCAAACATGATTCTCATAGTCACCCTAGAGTGGAGAGGTAAGATCAAGGTTTAGGGATAGATTCCAAAAGAAGCATACCATAATCTAGAGTGATTAAGGGGCTTTAGCTCAGAATAGATAGATATCTTAGAGGCAGGAGTCAACCTAGTTCAGATCTAAAGTAGCAATCTAAACCTAGCTAATGAGACAACCTCTTCATTCTCAATGGTTATGGCCAGCCAATTGAGGATTGAAGAGGGATATCTTAAGCAGTAGACCTTTTATGCATCTCTCATTTCTTACTGGTCCATGTGGTATGTGACACATGTATCAGTGGGTGAGTGAGAGATAGCATATCAGGATCCCACATCTCTAGGTATGTGCTTGATCACCACATATCTAGGAATGTAGGAGTTACCTGAAGGACCTTAGATTAGACAGTCATGTACAACTAATGTTAGAAAGTCATGACAAGGTTGGTATGGATGCCCTAAGTATAAATCCAAGTTTAGTTTCACAAACCCTAAGTATGAGTTGAGAAGTAGATTAAGGTAATAGATAATGCTCACATAAATATTTTATGAAATACATTACATATCTCTCTTCATGCAAAATTTTGAACATAAGTATACATTAATATGTCAATCATCAATAAATGAAGAGGTAAGCAGAACTCTAAGGTGGGTAGTAACCTAGAGAAATTTTGAGGATGAAATTTATTTTGAGGTGGGTAGAATTGTAACATCCTCAATTTCATAGCTAAAGTAAGTCTTTAATGCGGGGTTTTGAGTAAAGGCATGCCAAGGGATGTAATGAATGTAACCATAGCTAGGTATGTAATTTAAGTTCACAAAATGTGTAATACAAGCCATCTGATCAACCAATACATACATAATGACTTAAATGTGTATGATTGTAGTCGGTTGTATATGAATATAAATGAATTACTCCTATGAACAATAAGGTGATGAATATATAATATGATGAGTCCAGTTCATGACTTGAGCCTTAGACCTAGCTTAGGTCTTCATGTTATGTAACTAAAGAAATATTGATCACATATGTCATACATGAGCTATTATATTGGTTGAAGACTTATTTTCATGATTTGGAATACAATCAAGCTCATGGACCCTTTGAAATACTAAGGGGTTGGCCATGTGCCCTAGAGCTCAATTCCAGCCCCATTGGACCAATTGAGTTTTACAGATAGGTCCTTCGAGTATAAATTTAAAATTATGTATTTAGTGGTCATAATGAATGCTCAAAATATTTTTAGTAGAATAATAATTAAAATATAAGATGGTGGGAAAAAAATTTAGATGATTGTGATGTATATAGTGGCCTAGGTAATTAAATTAGTAATTATAATGTTTTTATTTAAATAACATGTTTTGAGTGGTTTTATAGCTAGTTTTTACTTAAAATCGTGCTCATGTGAAGTTGATGATAATATATCGGTTACCCCAAAATTTGAGTTCAAATGGGGTCATGTAGTGGTCTGTAGAAATATTTCTAAAAATTGGAGTTTTATGCAAAAGAAATTAAAAAAAAGAGAACCGGGTTTCCTTCCCCTCGCACGAACATAGCCGCACGCAGGGGTGTACAGCGGCTGAACAGAGTCCCCCCTAAAGAGGGGTACTTGCCCAAGATTCGGATGATAAAAGGCTATAAAAGTCTTAGAATCTATGAAGATAGGGTTAGAAGAGTCCATAGCTAGGTTTTGGCTCGAAGTCGAGAGACAAGAGAGAACCAATGGAGAGGTTTAAGCGGAGGCCGGAGGGGGGCGGCTGTGAGTTCCGTGGAGCCAAGAAGCTTCGACTTTGACCATCCTGCACGCATAGATGGTGTCGCCGAGATTAGGGAGGGTCATTCGGAGTCGTTGACAACTGGATCTTGCACGGTGGTGGTCTGAATAGGGTGCCCATGGCTGACGCCACCATGCTTTGTTCCTGAACTCAGAATAGGGGATTAACAAGGTAGAAGACGACGGGAGGATGCGCCGGCCCTAGATGTACATGAGGCCCTGGCCGCCAGATCAAATCTTGACGGCCGAGATTGGCCAAGGTTAGGTAAGTTTCTAAAAATCATATCTTGAGATTCAAAACTTAGAATTTAACAAAGAAGGTACATATGGAAAGCTATTCGAGTGTACTATCCTATAAAAATAGTCTCAGAGTATGATTTTGATGTCTGCTATTTATTATATTCTGGGTAGATAAAACTATATGATTTTGATGTTTTGCCAATTAAAAATAGTAAACGCCTTTAGAAATTCATACAAATTTTACTGAATGTGTATTTTGATATGTTTAACATTAATTCATATCCTGATCTTTCATATATGAAGTTTTATTAAGGTTTTTGATATAAACCCTAATAAGGGTATTTTGGGTATTTCACCCATGAGATGATTTTTTTAAATGACCTAATATTTTATACATGATCTTAATACATTGTGTGATTAATTTTCTAAAGATTTGATGGATTTTCTTGTGTTATCATATTTGTATTAATATTTGGACCTGAGTGACCATTATGTGAGGGTAATAGATGATTATCTTGACAATAAGTGGTATATGTATGGCTAATTAGGTCTAATATTATTAGCATGATGGTATTATATTTTGATTTTCTAACCAAGTCAGTAATTTTTCTAATATGTGACTACGTTTAGTAATTATTCTCATTATATGAAGTATATGTTCATATTAGTGCATAAGACGATTTATGTTGAGTATAAATATTATAGTAACTACACAATAAGAGTTTATTTTATTTTAAAGCCAAGATTTTATGGTGAGTATAAAGTTATGTTTAAGAACCTGAAGTTGGTATATATAGTTAGGAAGGTGGGGTGTGAGATTTAGAAATAGAAAGAGGGAACATGCTCTTGGACTAATAAAACTATGATGATATCCAGGTTATTAAAGTTATGGAACTTAGAATGGAGACTTCCTTATTGATGCCATCTGTATAAGAGGTAAGTGGTTCATGCCCATGAGTATTTATGTTTATCAAACCAAGTACATTTACATGCTTCTTAGATAAGACCTTCATGTCCTACATTCTGAGTTAAATATGTAAGAAATATTTTATGTGCTTATGATTGTAGAAATTCATATGCTCAATGCCTTAAGTAGTGATGTGTCATGGAATGATTCTAGATCATGAAGTTAAGTTCATAAGAAGGATAAGAAAATATAGTTCTATCATATCTCTTAAATATAGATGTAACCATGTATTGAGATTTCAAATAGGAACATGTCATCAATGTTTCTCGTATATGTAGCGATCTAAGAAATTAAGAAGTGATATAGATTCCTTAATAAGGTTGATGTTTAAAAGTTAAGTATTATGTGAGAATATGGGTGTCGCACATGGTAGACCATGGCCCAATTTCTAGGATAAGTGTACTAGTGGCATTAAAGATATTGTAACATGAGTTCATGATGATATTATCAAATTATGAGATATTAAGTCATGATTGAGTTGCACGATGGGAATCTATATGATTGCTACCTTAAGGTTTAAGATTTAAGTTCATACAAATGTATTGAGATCAGACTTAATGAGATTAAATTGAGTATGATTAAGATGCAAGTTAATATTTTCTAAGATTTGTATTATATGGTTTATGATTTTAAGACTTAAGTCCATTAAGATTAGATTTTGATGAGGTTTTAACATAGAATGAGTTATCTTGCCAAGAATCAGATATCATACTTTAGCTATACACATTACTTAAGTTACTTTTGTATATTTAGTATTTTTATACTCATTTCAGATCTTGTCTCATAAGACATTAGACTCATGTGTGATATAATTCGTATAATGAAGTAATCTTACCAAATCAGAGTTTTAGAATAAAGTTTACCTTGATAATGAGATACATGATTAAATCCAATAATGGATTCAGTTTAGAACTCAAGAATAAGAGATTTAGATTCAGACTTAGACTACTCACTGTGTGAGTAGCCATATTTTGAATAAAAGATACATGATAAGGATTTTAGACCAAATCTCAATTATGAAGTAATTAAGATCCATATTCACATTCAGTTGTAGATTTAGTTTATCACTTAAGAATAAAAGATTCAGATTTAGATTCAGATTTAGAATTCAGTACATGCTCAGTACTTAGTAATCAGTTTCAGATAAGTTCAGTTTTCAGTATTCAGTAAAGCTATCAGTATTCAGCTTCAGTTCAGATTAAGAATTAAGTAAGTTTAGACTTAAGATAATTAAGTCAAAACCTTCACATAATACATTATATGATAAGTCCTCATTCAGTTAGTCCCGGGACGATTCAGAGACATCTGTTGCCAATTCAGAGGAGTGTTTACTCCAATTCAGAGGTGTTGCGGCACCAATTCAGGGCGTAGTCACGCCAATGCAGAGACACCTCAGTGTCATTCAGAGGCATGTAGTGCCATTCAGGGTACCTTGGTTCCAAGCATGGCGTAGATGCGCCAATTCAGGAGGACTTATTGTATAATGGTGGCCACAGTCAGATAAAAATCGTAAGTAAAAGATACCATAGATTAGAGATGCCCATATTCTCATCCATGAGTAATGATGAGAGGGTATTAGATAATATAAGTAAGACCTAGGCACTTTGGCGTAGGTCATGAGATCCATGTACCAGGGTACATGTCTCTAGAGAAAGATAAGATAGAAAGATATAAATTTTAGATTAAGAAATAAGAGATTTTATGTTTTAAATTTTACTCAGAGCTTGATAGTAATTTGTCGTTTATAATGTCAATTTTAGATTATTGGTCATATAAATTTTTAGAATACTCGTTCCACTTACTCTAACGAATGTTTTTCCCAATGCATGGCTGGGGACGCGATGTCCGCAGGGTTTGGAGCAGCGGAAGATTTAAAGAACAAGAAAAGGTGTAGCAGATTTTCAAGCTTGCCTAGTGGGGTACCATCTACCTAGATGATCCTGAGTATCGACATCTTTTATGATGAACTTATGTATAAACATGATGTAGTTTTATGTTGATAAAAGCTATGTATGAATCAGTTTTACTAGTTTTGCAAAGTGTTTCGTTTACTTTTATTGCAATGGTTATCATGTTTGTGACACTCCCAGATGAAAAAAAAAATTTATTGCTTCCGCTCATGTGTTATGAAAATCTGGGTGTTACAGTTTACATGTGTTACAAGACTATACATGTGTCACAAGACTGTACATATGGTCCTACAAGACTATACACATGTGTCACAAGACTGTGCACATGTGTCACAAGACTGTACACCACATGTACACAATACATGTGTACAAGATTGTACACTACATGTACACATGGCACAATACATGTGTACAAGATTGTACACGTGGCAAAGTACATGTGTACAAGACTGTACACATTGCAGAATAGATGTCTACAAGACTATACACCATATGTACAAATTGCACAAAACTATACTCATGGAAATTCACACACTACTACATAAAAACCTTTTAGTGTCGGTTATTTAAGCTCTTTAGTGTCGGTTTCAAAGTGACACCCAAGTGGGCGCCGCTAAAGGGGGACACCTTCAACGTCGGATTCCAACCGACGCCAAAATGTTTTCCGCCACCGAAAATGGTCCAACAAAGGGAATATCAACGTCGGTTGTTTAATAAAAACCGACGCCTAATCTCTTCCCGCCACCAAAAATGCGCCAGCAAAGGGACTAAATGCATCGGTTGTTTACTAAACAACCGCCACCAAAACTCTTCCCGCCACCAAAACACGCCAACAAAGGGATTATAGGCGTCAGTTTTCTAAGAGAAACCAACGCCACATCATCTGAACCAACATCGGTTTTGTGATAATAACCGATGCCATATCCCCTGCCTGCCACCACAGCCCTGCTTCCCAGCACGGCCGTGGTACCTGGTCACATAGACGTCAGTTTTAGGTCAAAAACCGCCACCGTATGTCTTAGGTGTCAGTTTTGTTCAAATAACTGACACCTATTTTATGTTTTTTTTTCTGGCAGTCTGCAGACCTACTGTGGCTGGTCGCAGGATGAGAAACCTATAAACAAGCAGGTATGTGGTCTTATAAGTATAAGACTATATTTCTGGTTGCCTATGATATGTAATACCTTGAATGCTCGTATTTGAATATGATTGCTTGGTTGACTAGTATGAGTTATACTTCGCCAAACCTAATAGAACATAAATGGTTATGATGGGTTGTAGCTACTAGAGCACATAGCCTGGTGTGGATGTATGTTGCCTAACATGGATGTATGATTCCTTGACCCATGTTAGATGTATGATGATATTATATTGCCCACACTAGATGTAAGTCAAGTGCAATATGGGTAGTACAACCGCGTCAAAATGATTGTAATTAAAAGGATGTTTACCTGATTTTCATCTTAAGAAATGGTTTTATCTCCCTTTTCTTCTTGTTCGAATATTTTCCTTTATGCAACCTTATTTGTGTAACTTTTATCACGTACCAACTTTGTTGATGTTTTGTTTCCCGTATTTTCTAGGTACAAGGAACAATTGACAACCAAAATGAAATACATGCTCAAAGTACCTGAAGGCACAAATAATAAGCATGGAGTATATAGTAGATAGATCTATCCCTCTTATCTCATTTCTTGCTAGATATTAGTTTATTTCTTTCCCTAGTTGATGTTGAGGATGATTGAGATCCTATGTAATAAAGTTATCTTTCTCTAGAACAATATTTTCTCTCCATATGTAATGACTTTATTCTATCTATATGAATGAATGTCTGTGTGACTTTATGAGATGATGTGGACTTGATCTTGGCTCAATCTCTATTTTTAGTTGACTACCTTAATCTCTTATATTTTCCCTTTTGACATCTATAGATATGAGTGCACGCATATCTATGAATGTCACTATGGAAAGTATATAGAAATTGGGGACGTCACAATATCCCAATCCACTATAGATTACGAAAAACAATTAGATATTTTTGTCGATTTTGATTCCCTTCTTTTTTATAAGTTCTATTGCCTGCATATTTCTCCCCACTGCAGATTACGTAAGTACTGTACCTGCAATAAATACATATACATTCACAAGTGAATTTAGTAGGTATAGTTCTTATGTTTGAGAAACTGGGTTGGAATTAACAAGTGGGTACAATACTTCTACATGCATTTTATAGCTGATTATTGACCAGATGTGCACTGTACTTTTGAGTTCATTAACAAGTGGGTACTCAACTTATTTTTGCATTTTGTATATTTTTTTATCTAGATGGCCAATGTTGCTATAGGATTTTATAGGTACTGTTCTTATACTTCTAGACCAGTTATAAAATTATACTTGATTTTGTATTTTGTTAAGTAATGTATTTATGCTTGCATTTTGTAAGCTTGATGGCCAATGTTTCTATGAGATTCCGTAGGTATTATGCTTATACTTCTAGACTAGTTATATAATTATGGTTGATTTTGTAATTTTCTAGGTATTGTACTTATGCTTTAGTAAATGAGTTGAAATTAACAAGCGGGTACCGTACTTATGGATGCATTTTATAGCTGATTTTAGATCTGATGTGCACTGTACTTTTGAGATCATTAATAAATAAGCACTCAACTTATATCTATATTTTGTAAAAAAACTCTGTCCGGACGACAAATGTTGTTATTGGATTTCGTAGGTACTGTGCTTATGCTTCCAGATCAATTATACAATTATGCTTGATTTTATAATTTGCTAGGTATTGTACTTACGCTTGATTTTATAAGTTGGTAGGTAATGTACTTATGTTTGAGAAACTAGGTTGGAATTAACAAGTGGGTACAATACTTATAGATGCATTTTATAGTTGATTCTTGACCAGATGTGCATTGTACTTTTGAGGTCATTAACAAGTGGGGTACTCAACTTATGTTTGTATTTTGTAAAAAAAAATTATGCAGATGGTCAATGTTGCTATGGGATTCTGTAGGTACTATGCTTATGTTTCTAGACCAATTATACAATTATGCTTGATTTTGTATTTTGCTAGGTATTGTATCTACGCTTGCATTTTGTAAAGAGATTTTGTCCAGATGGCCAATGTTGCTATAAGATCCTGTAGGTACTGTGCTTATACTTCTAGACTAGTTATACAATTATGCTTGATTTTGTAATTCGTTAGGTACTGTACTTATGATTCAGTAAATGAGTTGAAATTAACAAGTGGGTATCGTACTTATAGATGCATTTTATAGCTAATTTTCGATCTGATGTGCACTGTACTTTTGAGATCATTAACAAATGAGCACTCAATTTATATCTCTATTTTGTAAAAAAATTATCTCCAGATGGCAAATGTTGCTATTGGATTCCATAGGTACTGTCCTTATGCTTCCAGATCAGTTATACAAATGTTGTTATTGGATTCCGTAGGTACTGTACTAATGCGGGAATGTTGTTGGGTGGAATAGAGCTGGAGAGAATAATTACAAGAGAGAAAACAAATTAATAAAGATGAGAGCCGGAGAGAAGAGTTAAGAGAGAATTTCGGAAATCTTCATTTGTTGCATGAAATCAGTTGGTGTGGAGTTAATTCCAATTAAAAGAAACAGCTGGGACAGATTTGTGCGGGCTCCCGAGGACCTGGGTAGGATAGCGGGTAGATAAGTGACTATGGGTAGTGTAAAATATCATGCTCCTATACTCCACGGTCTTCTAATCACTTGATTTCTTAGTCAAAAAAAACTGTTGTCTTTCTTTCTTTCTTTCCTCATCTTCTTTCTTCGGTTTCCCTCCATATTCATGCCTCTCTTAGCTTCGTCTTGATTGTTCATGTAAGAATTGGCAAAAGTGCAAAATACAAGTTTCCAAATCTACAGATATACTGCTGCGTTTCCAGCTCGTGGTCCTCCTTGGAGGAACGAAGTGCAAAATACAAGTTTCCAAATCTACAGATATACTGCTGCGTTTCCAGCTCGTGGTCCTCCTTGGAGGAACGAAATGCGAGGTACATAGAAACAAAACCCTTCCCTCTTCCGTAATTAAGTTGGAAAGTTCTTGCCTATTTACCGATGAATGTCAGCAACAAGTGTTCTATATTCCATTCCCTCCACGTTTGCTACAGTTTGCACCAATATTCTTTCATATTCACCGAAATCTTATCGCATGTTCCACTCTGTCATTTAATATGTCGAGCTGCATTCTGCAAATGGGCTTCGTCAGTTTTGCTTCCATGCTTAGCACTAAATGTTTACCTTCACAATGCTGAATGAGGCGATCTGTCCAACGATAATCGGGAGCATTTATTAGACTTTAGTGGTGTGTAGGCTCGAGATTTTATGATCTACAACTTTTCAGATTCTGTGTATACACCATTAAATGTTCGGTCATCCGTTATGTTGACTGATTGCATTCTCTGTTATACAGGTTATTTTTAATTTCTCTGTATACATCATTAAATGCAAGAGGATGGAGTTTGCTAGGCTTCAAGTCTTAATTCCAGCAGATTTTGGCTTTCCGCCAGAGCTGGAACTCTGCTCGGACGAAGGCACTACTCACACGATTCAGTTTGAGTATGAATGGAATCAGAGAAATGCAACTCTTGTGGTTTGTTCGGACATGGGGAATGTGGGAAAGCTGTCAAGAAGGTCTGGGTTCCTAAAATAGTTAACGAGAAAGGTTCGTCTGTATCGGAAAGCTCTGCTCTCATCAGTGCGGTTATCATTACTGATAAGCCCCTCTCTGAGGAAGGTTCTGAAGGCGACCCTACTGTGAACTCTGGTGATAAGCTGGAGGATATCTCTGAAAAGGAAAAGGAAGCTTTCGAGAAAGCTGTTAAAGAATTTGAAGAAAAAAGTAAACGATCAAATGCAGATGAGGTGATCGATATTACGCCTGACAACACGCCTTCTGAGGCTAACAAAGGAAAGGAAGCTGAATTTAAAGTTGCAGGGAATAAAAAGAAGGCAAAGGCTACTAAGAAGATTGCGGATCAAAAGGTCATTCTGAATAACAGATTTAACAAATTAGGGGAAGGCCAGCTGCCCAGTGAAGTACTGGAGGAAAATCGTTCAAATGGATAGTTCTTCCTTGTCTATTGTGGCCTGGAACGTGAGAGGTCTTAATAACAAGATCCTCAAAGTCCAGGAGGAGGTCAGTAGGAGAAATTCCCACATCATTGTTCTGTCTGAAACGAAAGTTAGATTAATAAAGATTCAAAAGCTTGTTAATAGGTATTTTCTTGGTTTCTCTTGGTTCTCTAATCACGAATCCCATGTGTTGGGTAGGGTTCTTATTCTGTGGAAGCAGGACTTCTGTATTGTCACCAAGATTGCAGAATCAGATCAGTTTGTGCATATGAATGTTTCTGTTGGTAATGAATCCTTTCTCTTAACTGGTGTCTATGGACACAATGATGATTATGAGAGATCTCAACTTTGGAAGGACATCGAACGGCTTTCTGACTCTGGTTCTTGCTCGTGGTGTTTAATTGGTGATTTCAATACTGTTAGGAGAGATGGTGAACACATTAGTAAGGATCCTCCCTCAAAAAAATGTATGGAAGATTTTAATGACTGCTTGACATATACTGGTTTATTTGAGCTTGATACTGATGGATCGTTTTTTACTTGGGATAATCATCAGGAAGGGGGTAACTTTGCCATATCTAAGATTGATAGAATTTTGTTTAATTCTGATTTCTTACTGTGCTGCTCTGAAGCTAAAGCCATTGCTCATCCTTCTACCACGAGTGATCATAGACTTATTGAGTTCACTTTGGGGAAAAGGAGGGTTGTCAAGAGTCCTTTTAGATTTATCAATGCTTGGTGCTCTAAGGATAAATTTAATAGTATTGTGAATGACGCCTGGAGGAATGGTGCTGATGGTTTTCCTATGTATATTGTTTATAACAAACTTAAAAGTGTTAGAGCTGCTCTTATCAAGTGGAACAAGGAGTCTGGTAATCTGGCTGATAATTATAGAATTCTTGAGTCTGATTCTAATCGTATTCAAAGTGCTCTTGATAGAAATCCTACTGATGAGACTCTTATTCATGATGCTATTATTGCTCGGAAAAAGGCAAAGGAGGCTTATGTTTAGTATGAGTCCTTGCTCAGGCAGAAATCTCGAATTAGATGGTTGAAGGAAGGTAACATGAACTCTAAGTTCTTTTACTCTTCCTTAAGAACTAGAAGGCACAGAAACACTATTAGATGCCTTAACATAAATGGTATGCTGGAGTCTAATCTTGACGTGCTTAAAGATTTTGTTTACAACTTCTATAGAAATATCTTCAACAAAAATGAGGATGTGGATATCTTTAAACTTAATCAGTTGGTGTTTCCTCAACTTAATGAGGTTCAGAAGATTTCGTTAGACAAGCTGGTCACTCCCAAGGAGGTTGAAGATGTTTTTATGAGTCTTAACGTTGACAAAAGCCATGGACCAGACGGGTTTAATGGCATGTTCTTTAAACATTGTTGGAGAGATATTAAAGATGATCTTATTCGTGTTGTTCTTGACTTTTTCAGAACTGGCAGACTTCTTAAAGAGGCTAATAGAACGTTTATCCGTCTTATCCCTAAGGGCAATGGCACTGAGGAACTGAAGAATTGGTGTCCTATATCTTTATGCAATGTTATTTACAAGGTCATCTCAAAATTTTTGACTAATAGGTTGCAGGGTGTGCTTCCATCTCTTATCAGCCCCAATCAGTGTGCTTTTGTGAAGAGTAGAAGTATTAAGGATGCTATCTTGCTTTCCAATGAAATTATTCATGACTTCAACAGGGCTCATGGCAGTCCTAGAATGTGCATTAAAGCGGACCTTACTAAAGCCTATGATTCCATCAATTGGGACTCACTTTTTGTTATTCTGAGAAAGATGAATTTTCCTCAATGCTGGCTTGTTTGGATAAAGGAGATTTTCTTCACTACATCTTATCAAGTTCTTTTCAATGGAGAACCTCTTGAGTCCTTTAGTCCTAGCAATGGAGTGAGGTAAGGCGATCCTCTTGCCCCCTACCTCTTTGTGATTGTTACGCAATGTTTTTCCATTTTGATGAAGCAGGCTATTGATGAAAAGAAAATCTCTCCGCTTAGAGCTTCTGCCAATTTCAATGTGTCTCATCTTATCTTCGCTGATGATTTGATGATTTTCTCCGAAGCTAACTCTCATAATGTGTGAAATATTAGTGCTCTTTTTTAAGATCTTAAAAACTTGACTGGTTTATGTTTGAATCCTGCAAAGAGATCTGTTTTTTACAGCTGTAATGTGGATAAGAAGGAGATGGAGGCCATTCTCAATATTGAGGAAGGATCCTTGCCTCATAGACACCTTGGAGTTCCTTTGTTTATTGGTAAGCTTAAGAAGAATTTTTGTGCTCCTTTGATGGATAGAATTAAAGCTAGATTGGATGGTTGGAAGTCTAATTTGTTATCCATGGCTGGGCGGTTGGAGCTTATTCAGTCTACTGTTATGGCCATCCAAAGGTATTGGTCGGCTGTTTTTCCTCTGCCGTCTTCTGTAGCTGATGATATTGAGAAAGTTTGTAGAAAGTTTTTATGGGGAGGATCCGAGGCTAAAAATGGTGTTCATCTTGTGAAGTGGAAAGATATTATTCTGCCTAAGGATGAAGGGGGGTTAAATATTATTTCTATGAGGTCTTCTATTAAGTCTGCCTCCGTTGTTAACCTTTGGAATCTTGCTGCTAAGAAAGATAACCTTTGGGTTCGTTGGGTACATGAGAAGTACTTTCACAAGACTACGGTTTGGTTGATTAGTGTGCAAAGTTCTAATTCTTGGCTTATTAATCAATTGATTCGGGTTAGAGATTTACTCATTCCTCATCTCAAGTTTTCTGTTGGTGATGGAAAGTCTATTAGTCTGTGGGGTGACCCCTGGTTACCTGGTAACAAGTTCTTGATGGACGTTATTGGCCCTAAGTTGGCTCTTAGTCTTGGGGTTCCTAATGATGCTTTGCTAAGCCGCATCATTAAGGACGGCTCTTGGAATATTCTGCACAACAGAAGAAATAGTTCTATCTTGAATATGTTAAAGGAAAAGTGCATCGTATCCGGAGGTAATGATACTGTCAGTCTTATGGGTAGGTCTTATCCTAGATTTTCTCTCATATATGACAATGTTAGAGAGAAAGGATGCAGGTCTGAGGTCTTCAAATGGGTTTGGAAGTTTTTGTGCCCAAGGAACTTTCAGATTCATGCATGGAAGGTGGCTCATCTTAAGTTGCTTACTACTGATTACATCATGAAGTTGGGTATTTCTGCCTCGTCTATGTGTTTTTTGTGTAGGAATGAGTGTGAGAATGTTGTTCATGTTATGTTCAACTGTCCCTATTCTAAGGAGCTATGGACAAAAGGTCAGTTTCTTGGTCCTACTCCGAGCTGCTGCGATGACCTGATCAAGTGGTCGAGTAAGGATGCTCACATCTATGCCTTATTGATTCTTTATACTCTCTTGGCATGAAAGAAATAGCCGTGTTCATGAGAAAAAATACACAGGGATAGAAGCTCAATGGCTTAAGGTACAAAGTACCTTCTGCCTTCTTACGACTTAGTTATGTGCAGACAGTATTTGCTGTTGTTTTTTCTGTTGTTCAGCTTGGTTCTTTCCTGCTGAGCTTTTAATCAGGCAACGGCTTATAGGCACTGATTATGTTTTGCTTTTTTCCCCCTTTTTTCCCAAAATATAAAAAGACACAGGAGCTTTCGTACCAAAAAAAAATGTTTGGTCATCTGTTGACCGAATGCATTCTCTGTTACATGGATTATTTTGGATGTTGTGCATCCCTATTTAAAAGAATTTAGTTTAATTCATGCACAACTAAGTTTTTTATTTGTGTCAATTTCCATATCAATTTGTTGTTTGATATTAATATTTTCTGTAATTGTCCGGCCAGAGTAGTTTGGTTACGGCTCGATAAATCCGGATGAAGGACTCGGGTTCGAATCACGCCGAAGGCGCTATGCAAAAAATAACACGAATTTGATTGGGCGCGGGAGGGGGTGACCGGACCACACCCTCTCATGTCCCAAGAGTTTACGCTGTCTGAAGGGTCACGAATGTGACGCTGCGGTTCTCTCGTAAATTAAAAAAAAAAATTGGAAAGGGCCGTGATTCACATATCCGGACCTACACCCCATTCACACCCCATACCGGCCTTATAACGGCCCGACCACAACGGCAGACTTCCGATCCATTGTTTTCGGCGTGAAAACCCTGACGCAAGTCCCGCTTTATTAATTGTCCAGGGCGGCCCTCATCCTTTTCTCCTCCCTCAACAACCCACCACGCAGTGCCTGCAGATGGCTTCCGACGGGAAGAAGGTGATCACCTTCGTCAGCTCCGACGGCGAGAAGTTTGTGATCGACGAGGAGGTCGCCGCGGAGTGGCAGTTTATCCAGGACATAATCGAGGACGAAAGCGGCGACTTCGTCATGTCGGTACCCAACATCAAGGGCAAGATCCTTGCCCTGGTCATCGAGTACTACAAGAAGCACTCCGAGGTCTCGTCCCGGATCGCCGGCACCGCGCCGACCGCCGAGGAGGTGAAGGATCTCAAGGCATGGGACGCGGATTTCGTCAAGGGCATGAACCACACAACGCCCTTCGACCTGATCCTTGCCGCAAACTTGTTGAACACCAAGACCTTCTTTGACATGACCTGCCAGAGTGTGGCGGACCCCCCAGCAGATCTGCGAGTCTTTCCACATCAAGAGGGATTACACTGACCAAGAAGAAGCCTCAGCAAGTGCCGAGAACCTGTGGGCTTTTGAGTGAAGAGGAAAAGCATGAATCGTGCTACCGTAGTAAACTAATTCACATGTTGTGTGCTTTTTTTTTAGGCCAAAAAACCTAAATGGCACATTTTCAAATTTTAATTACCTAAATAGCACATTTTTGAACTTATTGCCCAAAATGGCACATTTCTGGAGCAATGCGTCCCCCGCCGGGACGCATTGCTCTCGCGCGAGGCAATGCGTCCCGGCGGGGGACGCATTGGCCCCACAGGAGAGCAATGCGTCCCAGCTCGGGACGCATTACCTGCTGTGGGACCAATGCGTCGCGCACCGCGACGCGCCTAACGGCTAGAAATGCCACGTAGGCAATGCGTCCGGAGCCGGGACGCATTGCTCCCAGGGCAACAGCTATTTTACCGTTGCCCGCCGCGCGGCCTTGCCACGTGGCAGCAATGCGTCCCCAACCGGGACGCATTGCTCCCCTATATATATGGGGTGAAAACAGCCCCTTATACTCACACCATTCTTCATTTCCTTCATCTATCTCTATATTCCCATTGCTCTGGAGAAGTTCTGCTCGGATTTATATTGCTGTGGTGGTTTTAGCTTATTTCGGTCGATCTTGGAGCTGATCTCGGAGACTTTTGGAGCTGATCTCGGAGACTTTTGGAGCTTCTTCTTTCTCTTCTTCTATTATTTTGGAACTCTCCATATCAGGTATTTATTCTATCAAATTTTAGTTTTCAAAATATGAACTTAAATTTAGTTCAAAATATTACTGAAATAATGATGTAGAAAATATATTGTTCAAAATTGCACATTACTTTAAATGTATTGTTAGTCTTTAATTGCACATTACTGAAATAATGATGTAGAAAATGACAAAATTGCACATTACTTTAAATGTATTGTTAGTCTTTAATTGCAAAATTGTTATTTTGAAATGTTAGTGTTACTAAAAAAAATAGCAAAATTGTTGTTAAGAATTAGTTAATTTTATAGAAAAAATAGCAAAATTGATGTTAAGAATTAGTTAATTTTACAGAAAAAATAGCAAAATTGTTGTTAAGAATTAGTTAATTTTACAGAAAAAATAGCAAAATTGTTGTTAAGAACTAGTTAATTTTACAGAAAAAACAGTAAATTGTTGTTAAGAATTAGTTAATTTTACAGAAAAAATAGCAAAATTGTTATTCTTAATTATTGTTCATTGTTAATGTTATAGAAAAAGTAGTCCAATAAATTTAATTCCAAATTGATGTCACTGCTCTAAAATATTAATTCATGTTGATATAATGTCATAAAATATGAATTTCTTTCTGATGTTAATATAATATTCTAAAATATAGGAACATGGCATCTAGTTCAAATTCACGAATTGTGAAGATGCGATATGATGGACAATTTCTCTCTGATGGATCTTATTCTAGTCGATCTGTTAGACCCATAAACATTTCACTTATTAATACCCTATCTGAACTAAAATCCTATATCTACACAACACTTGACATCAATCCCAACCACTTCTCTATAAAAATATCCTATCTTTTCCCTGGAGAAAATCATATGCTCATACAAGTTGATGATGATGATGCATACAGAACCTTGTTATCACTTTCAGCTGATGCCTATATTGATGTGTTTCTTGAAAAAATATCTATCCACCAACAACCTTATTTAATGAGTCTATTGAATCAATTTCAATCTCAATTCTCTCGGAGTCAACCACCTCAATATTCTCAAAGTCATTTAACTACTGAATGGAGTCAACCACCTCAATTCAGTCTTACACCTCAATTCAGTCTTAGCAATTTAACAGCTGAGTGGAGTCAACCTCCTCAATTTTCTCAAAATCTAACTACTGAGAATATTGATGTTGAGGTTGAGGAGGGAGATAATGATTGTGATCATGAAGCTGATAATGATAGTGATCATGAAGGTGGTAATAACAGTGAACCACCTGAGGATGAGTCATTGACTGAAATCGATGATGAGCACACACATCCATTCCCTGACTCTATTGCAGCATTGAGTCATATTCCATCCATATTTGACAATCAATGGCCCCAACATGAACACATTGATTCCAACTATGAAGCTTTTCAAGATGATGACTGGGTGGAAGATTTTTGTCATGAATTTCGTCTCGATTACAATCCTTCCAGTGCTGTTATATATGAGGGTGCTTTATTTGCATCTAAAGTTGTACTGGTTGAGACACTCCAAAAATGGTCGGTACAAAAGAATGTTCAGTACCGTACATTACGCTCAAATAATCGTCATCTTAAACTTGCTTGTATCCATGATGAACGATGTCCTTGGAGATTGACCGCTTGCCAGTCCAAAAAAGCAGGTGGCATGTGGAAGATAAAACGTTGTAAAGAAGGCCACAATTGTGAATTAACTGTTATGAATCATGATCATCACCAAGTCACAGCATCTTATATTTCTCGAATGATAATGCCAATCCTAGTATCACGACTGGATATGTCGACACGAGAAATTCGTGACAAGGTGAATGCTGAACTAAGGCTCAATATATCTTACAAGAAGGCATTTCTAGCGAGGAGGAAGGCTGTTTGTAAAATATTTGGAGACTGGGAATCATCATATCATAGTTTGTTGCCGTTCCTAATTTCTCTGACACAATATATTCCAAGAACTATATATGCCCACCTTATTGATGATTATACCCTTCAAACTGAAGGCACTCGTAGATTCAAGCGGGTGTTTTGGGCATTTGGTCCAGCTGTGAGGGGTTGGGCCTATTGTAGGCCTGTTCTTACTGTTGATGGCACATTTTTAACAGGAAAATATACTGGCATACTTCTCATTGCTTGTGGCATAGATGCTGACAATGGTCTATTTCCACTTGCTTTTGCTGTTGTCGAGAAAGAAAATAAGGACTCCTGGGAGTGGTTCTTTGGTTCTCTACAAACTTGTATTCCAATCATTCCACGACGAACAGACTTGTGTATTATTTCTGATCGAATGAGTGGGATTTTTCCAGCCCTTCAATCAAAATTTCATTGGGCTCAACATCGTTATTGTCTTCGACATCTTCGGGAGAACTTCCATAAGCAGTTCAAGTCGAAGGAGTTGAGGGACCTTATGTGGAAGGTGGGAGCCACAACTGATACACATGAATTTGATCGTCTTATGACTGTTATAGAAACCATAGAACCAGCAGCGAAGTCGTATTTATTGGGCCAAAATCCAGTACATTGGGCTCTCGCATATGACAGAGGTTGCAGGTATGGGTCATTGACTACCAATCATGTTGAAGGCTGTAATGGAGTCTTAAAAGGTGTTAGAGGTTTGCCAATACAAGCGTTAATTGTTGCCACATACTATCGCTCTGTGACCATGTGGCTGTGCAGGCGTAATCTCGCAAATAAACGTGCACAAGATGGATTTCATTGGCCCTTTAAGGTTCATGATCAGCTTTATAATGTTCGAGAGGATGCAAAAAAATTGACAATACACATCCGTGTGAACAATGATGAATGGCTTGTTGGTGACATGGATGGATATAAATTTCAAGTAATAGTGCGTCCAAATGGTGGCAGTGAATGCAGCTGTGGTTTTCCACAACAATGGCATTTTCCATGCTCTCATGTTTGGGTAGCTGCAAAATCTGTCAATTGGGATATTGATGCACTCGTGAGTGCATATTATACAAATGAGGCTTATCAAAATGCGTACAGAACTGAATTTCGTGGCATTCCCGACAAGAGGTATTGGCCTCAATTTGATGACAGTAGAGGTATTTATCCCTTATTACCCCCTAGGAAACGAAGGCAAGCTGGAAGACCAAAGATAAAGAGAAGGCATTCAACTATGGATGTTGATCCTAATCAGTATACATATCACTGTCATAAGTGTGGCACAAAGGGCCATAATAGACGCACTTGTCCTAATGTCATATGATGGCTTATCTAATGTAATGTTTGCAATTTCAATTTACTAAAGTCATGTAATGATTGCAATTTCACTAAAGTCATGTAATGTTTGTAATTTCACTAAAGTCATGTAATGTTTGCAATTTCACTAAAGTCATGTAATGATTGCAATTTCACTAAAGTCATGTAATGTTTGCAATTTCACTAAAGTCATGTAATGATTGCAATTTCACTAAAGTCATGTAATGTTTGTAATTTCTATAGATGGCTCATCGAAGGACATGGACATTTCACATGTCCGTAGAGTTAATCCAAATAATAGCTACGAAGTGCCTACAGGGAAAAATGGCTCATCAAACTCTATTGGATGATGACTGGAATGATGTACCAGATTTGTTGCACAACAAGTTAGGATTTGTAGTGACAAAAGAACAAGCAAAATTTCATTGGCAATTTTTAAAGCAAATGTTTCACATGTATGAAGAACTTCTTGAGCTACCTGGTTGGTATTGGGATCACACAAAACAGAAAGCAATGCCAATCAACGAACAAGTAAAAAACGAGTTAGCTGTATCACATCCAGAGATACATCGAGTTGTACATCAAATGTGGCCCTTTTATGAACCTCTAGATGAAATACTCAATCAAATGCAGTAATTTCATGTAGTTGATGTTGTATTTTTATATTGTTTGTTCATGTAATTCATGTTGTTCATGTTGTAATTTCATCTTATCTAATGAAGAATCTTGACAATCTTAAATGTTGTACACTATTTGCACTTTTCATGTAATGTAAATGTTGCACTTTTCATTTAATGAAATATTTTCACTTTTCATAGATATGAGTCCTAGACAAGAAACCTACCGACTCTCCCAGCACCACATTATGTTGGCACAATGGCCTATTACTGACCAGGATGTTTTAGACAATATTTCCATAGCTGGTTTTGGGCTTGTTCATAGGCTACCATGTATCCACCTTGACCCTACATTAATAACTGCATTAGTTAACAGGTGGGACAACTCTAGCAATACTTTTAGGCTTCCCCCTTTTGAGATGAGTGTCACTCTTCAGGATGTTGCAGTTCTTTTAGGCCTGAGGATTGATGGTCCACCGGTTATAGCTTCATATCCTTTAGGTGTAAATGAGGGGCAATTTTCTTCATGGACTCACCTTTGTGAGAATTTCTTAGGAGATGCACCAGATGGGATGTCTAAGGGGCATATCTCCTTGATTTGGTTGCGTGAGACCTTCAAGGATATGGATCTGACCGCGGGTGATGAACAACAACAAGTAGAAATGAGGACAAGATATACTACGGCATATCTCTTATATTTCTTAGGTAGTTACCTTATCCCAGATAGTACAGGGGATAGAGTTCATGTTAGGTATCTCCCTCTTGTGTCCGATTTTGCACGTTGTGGCACTCTATCTTGGGGTGCTGCAACTCTAGCTTTCTTATATAGGGAGTTGTATAAGGCAACCACCCGGTCTAGGAGAACAGCCCATCTATCAGGTTGTGTGTGCCTATTACAGCTGTGGTGTTGGGAGAGGTTGGGAATTGGACGCCCAGGTACAATTAGAATGCGCTGGAATGATTGGCCAGAAGATGTTCCCTTGGGCTACAGGTTAAAGATCAACACAATTAACTTTTTTATTTGTCTAAATATTATGTAGTGTTTATCTAAATTTAGTTTCTCAATTTAATAGGTGGCCTACCTTTGTCCAAAGGAGTCAAACTATCAGGGGAACAATTCAATTTTACGATTCAGCATTTGACCAGATTTTGCCCTCACAGGTATAACTTACTTACCTCTGTTGTTTGGTATGTTTTATTTATTTACAATTTACTCCTTTTTATATGATACACGTTGTTTATATGAATAACAGATAGAGTTGACTCCTTACACTGCTGAGGTTCTCGAGAGATTGCCTGCCATTTGTAGAGATGGTAGTGATATTTGGTTGGCACGAGTGCCTCTGTTGTGCTACACAATAGTGGAGTGGCACTTTCCCGACAGAGTACTTGGACAGTTCGGCTTTGTTCAAGTACAACCTACTCTTGAGCTGCCGCAGCTTAGCCGGATAGATGGGAGGGGTCATGCGGCTGAGGATTGGATGCTTCATTATAGGCAGGAGGTGCAGATGTGGAACAACAGACGTGAGACCTTAGTTCCCGCTCCACCAGCTGATACAGTCTACAGTCCTCAGGTTCACTATGCATGGTATCATCCACAATACATTGTGCCCCCTCCAGATATGCCTCCAAGCATATACTACCCGCAAAGTTATCGTCAGCAGGAATTTGTGAGTATCATTATTATTTTCTTTTACAAATTGTTATTATTTATCTTTGTTATTTGTAATATATGTAATTGGTCTTTATTATGTGTACATACTTTATTTTACAGGTACAAACACATGTGGCGATCCGAGCGGCAGTAGAGCACGCCCCTGCACAGATCAGAGACAACATCTATACCATCCAGGGGAGTTACTTTGATAGTCTTCCCGACTATGCTCGGCCGTGGGATCCCATACCCACTCATACCACAGCCCCTGAGCCCACTCCTACTCCTACTCCTACTCCTACTCCTACTGTTGAGCCCACTCCCACTCCCACTTCTCAGTTCATGTCATGGGGACCGACAGGGCCATATTTTTCAGGAGCTGCTTCATATTCCTCATTCATCACCCCACCTCAACCACCATCATACCATGGAGCAAGTTCTTCTTCTGCTCCATACACTCCATTCCCACCAGCAATTATTCCCGAGAGCCGACCACCATCTTATGTCACATATTCACCTACTCCCTTTGATTTCTCAGGATGCACCCCACCTGATGCATCCTATCCTGGTTTTCCTAGACCCCTCACCCCACCTCCACCTTTTCATTTCTTCCCTGATGCTCGTCAGCAGCCTCCTACGCAGTTGTCCCCGGTTCAGCAGTCTCCAGATGACATCGGTACAGAGGATCCTGATGTAGAGGGACGTGGGCGAGGACGTCGTGGGCGAGGACGACGTACTTAGTTTTTTATATATTGTACAGTTTTGTATGTATGCCTTTGTGAGGACATCTATTGTATGTGGATCTATCATATTATGATATCACATTGGTTCATGTTGTTGTGGATCTATCATATTGTTCTGTTGTGAATTATTTTCTCGTCATTTTGGTTCATGTTTTCACCTTGTTTTTAATTGCTATCTCATTTATTTGAATTAAGTTCGTATTATATAATCAATTAGGAACCAACCAATGTTGGTTGCAACCACCTCAAATATTCCATATGCATGTTACGACCTATTGAAATTGACAAATTGATAATAATTGAGTATATTATACACATCCAAATACAAGTGAACGAATTATAAATGTATAAATATAATCAATATTGTTAATTTACATATCAAAAACCATGAAACAATATCAGTAAATGCAAAAAAATGATTAAAAAAAGCAATGCGTCCTGCATGGGGACGCATTGCTCCAATGCGTCCTGCATGGAGGCTCTTTGAGCAATGCGTCCCAGCTGGAGACGCATTGGTCCCACACAAGGGCAATGCGTCCCCATGCGTGACGCATTGCACTCCTGTGGGGCCAATGCGTCCCCTGCTGGGACGCATTGCTCTCCCGTGAGGCAATGCGTCCCGGCCGGGGACGCATTGGTCCCACACGAGGGCAATGCGTCCCAGCTCGGGACGCATTGCTCTCCTGTGGGACCAATGCGTCTCCCGCCGGGACGCATTGGCTCGCGGGAGAGCAATGCGTCCCAGCAGGGGACGTATTGCTCCAAAATGTGCCATTTTGGACAATAAGTTCAAAAATGTGCTATTTAGGTAATTAAAATTTGAAAATGTGCCATTTAGGTTTTTTTGCCTTTTTTTATTTTGAACTTTAATAGAACAGCTTAGATGATCCGTTTGTTTCAACTGCTCGATAGTTGGGTGAATGAAAGAGATGCAATGACGCAAGAGACAACTATTTGTCTTTATTTTTTACTAACGTGTCTGTTATAAATTGTTCCAAAAAAAATCCCACGTATGATTTATGACATGCTATAAAATCTATATTCTACACCTAGCAAGAGAATCTACAATTAAATCAAGGGCAGTGATACACGTAACCAGCTTTGCATCCCAAACTAACGCCTCGCAACGGTCTTTCCGTGATACATGTAACCGGATGTCATGTGTACACATGTAGTTTGTTATCTGTATAGTCTTGTACACATGTACTTTGTCATGTGTACAGTTTTGTACAATGTGTACACATGGTGTACAATCTTGTACACATGTACTTTGCAATGTGTCTAGTCTCGTACACATGTACTTTACAAAGAGTGAATTGCCATGTGTACACTTTTGTACAATGTGTGCACATGGTGTACAGTCTTGGGCAAATGTATTTTACAATGAGTACAATCTTATACAAATATGATATGTCATGTGTACAATTTTGGGCATTGTGTACACATGGTGTACAGTCTTGTACTCATGTACTTTGCAATGTGTATAGTCTTGTACATATGTGAATTGCCACGTGTACAATTTTGTGCAATGTGTACACATGGTGTACAGTCTTGTACACAGTACTTTGCAATGTTTAGTCTTGTATACATGTACTTGGCAATGTGTATAGTCTTGTACACATGTACTTTCTTATATGTACAGTCTTGTACACATGTACTTTGCAATGAGTACAGTCATGTACACATGTGAATTGCCATGTATACAATTTTGTACAATGTGTACACATGGTGTACAGTCTTGTACACATGTACTTTACAATGTGTCAGTCTTGTACACATGTACTTTGCAATGTGTACAGTCTTGTGCATATGTAATTTGCAATGTGTATGATTTTGTACATATGTGAATTGCCATGTGTATAGTTTAGTGCATTGTGTACACATGGTATACAGTCTTGTACACAATAGTTTGCTATGTGTACAGTCTTGTACACATTAACTTTTAAAACTTGTACACATGTACTTTGCAATGCGTACAACCTTGTACACATGTGAATTGCCATGTGTACATTTTTGTGCAATGTGTACACATGGTGTACAGTCTTGTATACATGTACTTTGCAATGAGTACAGTCTTATACACATGTTAATTTCTATGTGTACAGTTTTATGTAATGTGTACACATGGTGTAGAGTCTTGTACATATATACTTTGCAATGTGTACAATCTGGTACACATACAGACTGCCATGTGTACAATTTTGTGCATTGTGCACACATGGTGTACAGTCTTGTACATAGTACTTTACAATGTGTACAGTCTTGTATACATGTACTTTGCAATGTGTACAGTCATGTACACATGTGAATTGCCACATGTATAGTTTTTTACACATGTGAATTTCCATGAGTATAGTTTTGTACAATTTATGCATATGGTGTATAGTCATATACACATCTATTTTGCAATGTGTACAGTCTTGTACACATGTACTTTGCCATGTGTGCAACCTTGTACACATGTATTGTGCCATGTGTACACATGGTGTACATTCTTGTACACATGTACTTTGCATATGGTGTATAGTCATATACACATCTATTTTGCAATGTGTACAGTCTTGTACACATGTACTTTGCCATGTGTGCAACCTTGTACACATGTATTGTGCCATGTGTACACATGGTGTACATTCTTGTACACATGTACTTTGCTATGTGTATAGTCTTGCACACATGTACTTTGATATGTGTACGGTTTTGTACAATGTGTACACATGGTGTACAATCTTATACATGTGTACTTTGCAATTTGTATAGTCTCGCACACATCTACTTTGCAAATAGTATAGTTTGTACACATGTGAATTGCCATGTGTACATTTTGTGCAACGTGTACACATGGTGTACAGTCTTGTGCAATAGTACTTTGCAATGAGTACAATCTTATACAAATGTGAATTGTCATGTGTACAATTTTGGGCAATGTGTACACATGGTGTACAATCTTGTACTCATGTACTTTGCAATGAGTACAGACTTGTACACATGTGAATTTCCATGTGTACAGTTTTGTGCAATGTCTAACATGGTGTATAGTCATGTACATAGTACTTTGCAATGTATATAGTCTTGTACACATGGACTTTGCAATGTGTATAGTCTTGTTAAAATGTACTTTGCAATGTGTACAGTATTATACACATGTACTTTGCAATGAGTACAGTCTTGTACACATGTCAATTGCTATGTGTACAATTTTATACAATGTGTACACATGGTGTACAGTCTTGAACACATGTACTTTACAATGTGTACACATGGTGTACAGTCTTGTACACATGTACTTTGTAATGTGTACAGTCTTGTGCACATGTACTTTGCAATGTGTACAGTCATGTACACATGTGAATTGCCACATGTACAATTTTGTACACATGTCACTACTACAAAAATAGCTTATAACATCACATTTAGAGACGTCAGTTATTACCTAAAACCGACGCCTAAACCCTACAACGTCGGCTAATTACAGAGACCGACAACTATATTTGAAGACCGGCCAGACACGAGTATCGCTTTTTATTAAGTGTCGGCTCCCTAAGACGAACCGACGCCTAAAATAGCCCGCCAAATCCAAATTTTTGAGCGAAAAAAATTACCCTCAAAGTTTCAAATACGGCGTCGGTATCATACCTAATAACCGAAGCCTAAAGACAAAAAAATTACCAACAAAGGTCGTCAGTTTTTGTGGAAAAATCGACGCTAATAAGGTTTCGCACGCCATCCCCGTAAAATTTTTTAGGGTTAAGATTGTCCAATGGACGTCGGTTTTTTCTGGCAACCGACACTGATGTATATTAGGTGTCAGTTTCTTAGATAACCGACGCCTTTGTCAACTTAATAGGCCCCGCGAGAAACAAATTCTTCCCCATTCATCTTTGTTTCATCGTGAGAAATAGACCCTTCCGCCGCTCCCGACACCGGCAGTCATCCAGCCTGCTCCCTCCTCCTTGTGTGTTGTCGCCGCCCTTCTCCCTACTCACCGTCGTCGGCCTCCGTTCTCCCTGCCGCCGCCGCCGCCGATTCAGGAGTTCGTCGACCTTCTGCCTACTCCAGAGCTCACCGCCTACTCCAGAGCTCGCTGGCCTTCTACCTGCTTGATCCAGAGATCGCCACTCATTGTCTTCATACTCCAGAGCTCACCGCCTACTGCCTGCTCACCGCCGCCCTTCTCCCTCCTCCTTGCTCGCTCACTGGCTGCCTGCTCACCGCTCTTCCACGCTCGCCTGCCCACTCGGCCTGCCCGTTCGGCTTCCATGTGCACCCATCCGTCTCGCCCTCTCTCCCTGCTCCAGATGAAGACGCCCGACTGGGCTCAAATAGAGGTAAACATCCCCAAAAACCCTCTGTCTCACCCTCTCTCCCAGCTCCAGAGCAAGACGCTCTGATTTGTATTTACTTAAATACTGATTTGTATTTACTTATCTACTCATTCGTTCATCTAATGATTTTTTATTCATCATATTATTTAAATTTAGGGCTTTATATTTATTCATCTACTTTTTAAAATTATTTAATCATCTCTTGATTTATATTTGTTTATCAACTGAGATGTACTTTTTTATCTATTGCTTTGTATTTGTTTATCTACTGATTATATTTATTTATCTAATGTTTTGAGTTTACTTATTTACATGTTGCTATTGTAAATCAACCTAGGATATGAATAAATCTTGTGCTTGCATATATTTGTGCTTCTAATCCTCATGCTTGACCTAATTCAGTAAACCCTAGGAATTGATAGTATAAATGCATCTAAACATTCATAAGATTTTAATGTGTCATGGTCTCTCTTCCTAATACATTGATTAATTTAGGAAGCATTGATATGTTGTTATGGCTATCCACAAGTGTTTTTATAAGAAAATTGGGCGTTGAATGGGGTTGTGAACAAGGAACTGGTGTTGTATTTGTTGGCTTTGAAACCCGTCCAAGATTTACTCATTAGGAGTAAATCTTGGATAGTCTCCGGTTTGGGACTGTTCTTGAAAACCTAATCTCACTTAGGATGTAAGTGTATAATGTGTATTGGGTTTTCAAGAAAATTTCGGCAGCATTTCCCCGTTTGTTCTCTAAGTACATATGTACTTGGAGAACAGCGGGGAAATGCTGCCGAAATTTTCTTGAAAACCCAATACACATTATACACTTACTAGTGAGATTAGGTGTTCAAGAATGGGATAGGTGGTACACATTTATTATATATAAGAATGACATCACATGTATAAACCCTAAAGTTTTAACCATAAACTCTAATCTGTTTACCCTAGACCCTAATCTTGTTGTAATATATACTTATTTTCTCTTTGATCATAGAATGGATAGATCATGGATGTCCATTCGCAATCGCTACACCCCAGAGTTTATTTCTAGTCTTGATCCGTTTATTAGATTTGTCGAGGAACATAGGAAACAACCTGAAGATAGGTTCTACTGTCCATGTAGGCATTGCGGCAACAACTTGAAAGTCAGTACTGGTGACGAAATCAGAAGTCATGTCATGTGCAACGGGATTGTACAAGGCTATACAGAATGGCACTGGCATGGAGAGATTTCAAACCTGAAACCAGTGGATGTTGATAGCAGTGCTTGTGTGGAAGAAGAAATTGCCTCCGATGATGTAGATGTGAATGAACCAGTTTCAGTAGACATCGTTGATGCGATGCTGGATAGTTGTGGGGTAGAGCACACCGATCCACCTCCCATGTTTAGAAACATTGTGCATGATGCTGAGATACCGTTATACATGGGTTGTAAGTTTACAAAGCTTAGCGCTGTGTTGAGATTGTATAAACTGAAAGCTAACAATCGATGGAGCGATAAAAGCTTCACGTCATTGTTGTCTTTGTTGAAAGAAATTCTTCCTGAAGGAAACAAGTTGCCGATCTCAACATACCGGTTAAAGAAATTGTTGTGCCCAATGGGAATGGAGGCCAATAAGATACACACATGCAAGAATGATTGTGTATTATTTCAAAAGGACTATGTGGATTTGAAAGATTGTCTGAAATGTGGTGCGTCAAGGTATAAATTGACGACTTTGGGGGAGTCCAAAACAGGTTCTCCCACTAAGGTGATGTGGTATCTACCTATAATACCACGATTTCAATGCTTGTTTTCCAATCCTATAGATGCGAAGAATTTGAGGTGGCATGCAGATGTTAAGAAAAATAATGATGGGATCCTACGACATGCGTCTGATTCCCCACAGTGGAAGAAGATTGATTTATTGTACCCTGAATTTGGTGAAGAGGACAGGAATCTAAGACTTGGGCTTTGTACAGATGGGATGAATCCATACGAGACATTGAGAAGCCAACATAGCACTTGGCCAGTTATGCTTGTTATATACAATCTTCCTCCCTGGTTGTGTATGAAAAATAAGTATGTTATGCTATCGTCTTTGATATCGGGCCCTAAACAACCTGGAAATGATATCGACGTTTATCTTGAACCTATGATTGATGACTTGAAGAAGCTCTGGGGTGAAGGTGTGATGACCTATGATGCTTCATGAAGAGAGACATTTTGTTTGCACACTATGTTGTTTTGCACTGTGAATGACTTTCCATCATATGGGAATTTGTCTGGATATAGTGTCAAAGGATCTAAAGTGTGTCCTATATGTGAAGAGAACACTGATTCAATATGACTAAAACACGGCGGCAAGATTGTATATCTTGCTCATCGAAGGTTTCTTCCAAAATTTCATATGTATCGTAGGTTGTGCAAAGCATTCAATGGACGGAATGAGGAACACAGTGCACCTAAACCTATATCAGGGGAGGATGTTTATGAAAGAGTGAAAGACATCGCCAATGAATTTGGTAAGAGATCACAATGTACGATGGCCACAAGGAGTGACAAGTCTTTATTCAAGAAGAAGTCGATATTTTGTGACCTTCCTTATTGGAGTTCTTTGACAGTCAGGCATTGTATCGATGTCATGCACATTGAGAAAAATATATGTGATAGCATCATCAATACTCTGTTGAATATACCAGGTAAGAATAAAGATGGGATAAAATCCAGAATGGACCTACATGAAATGGGAATAAGGACAGAATTAACAGAAGTAGTTAGTAGCGATCAGAGAACATACTTACCTCCCGCTTGTTACACGTTGTCTAGAAAGGAGAAGAAAGCATTTTGTGAATGTTTGGTAAATGTTAAGGTGCCACAAGGTTACTCGTCCAACATCCGTACATTGGTATCAATGAAAGATCTGAAGTTGATAGGTCTTAAATCTCATGATTATCACACTCTAATGCAACAAATATTACATGTGGCAATTAGATCTATATTGTCGAAGCATGTAAGGTTTGCAATCACCAGACTTTATTTCTTTTTCAACAGTCTGTACAGCAAAGTTATTGACCCTGATACTCTCAATAATTTGCAAAGAGAAGTGGTTGTTACCCTATGTCAGCTTGAGATGTATTTTCCTCCGTCGTTCTTTGATATCATGGTACATCTTGTTGTCCACTTGACTAGGGAAGTGAAAATGTTGGGACCAATTTTCTTGCATTGGATGTATCCCTTTGAACGATACATGAGCATTTTTAAAGGTGATGTTCGAAACCGTTATCGGCCTGAAGGGAGTATTATTGAGGGTTATGTGGTGAGAGAGGTTATGGATTTTTGCAATGACTTTCTGAGTGGTAATGACGCTCCCGTGAATGACAAGAATATTGAGGAGCATTTTGTCAAAGGAGTTTTGGGATCATGGGTGAAAGTAATCAGTCGTGAGCAGTTGGAGCAAGGTCACTTATATATTTTACACAACATCGATGAAGTGAGTGTTTATATCGAGGAACATACCAATTTCATCAAGAGAAAATATCCTCGATCCAATTCAATGTGGCTTGCTAGAGAGCATAACAAGACATTTATTAAGTGGTTTGAAGATAAAGTCTTACATCAACTATCTCAAACACCAGATAATCTTACTGAAACCATCAAATGCCTCGCCTTTAAACCAAAATTGAATGTTATGTCTTATGAAGGGTTTTACATAAATGGTTTCTCATATTACACAAAGTGTCAAGATGATAAGAGTGTCGTCCAAAACAGTGGGGTCACCCTTTAAGCGTCTTCATTGTTTTTTGCAAGTGCAAAGGATAAAAGTCCACGTGAAGCTAAAATGTTATATTACGGTGTCATTGAAGACATATGGGAGTTTGACTGTGTAGATTTCAGAATTCCTCTCTTTAAATGTAATGGGATTGACAACAACAAAGGAGTTATAGTGGATGAATTGGGTTTCACGTTAGTGAATTTGAAAAGATTGGCGAGAAGGGTTTCATATTGGCATCACAGGAAAAACAAGTATTTTATATCGATGATCCTACAAATGATAAATGGTCAGTTGTTCTTCATGGTAAAAGACAGTTCATTGAAGATCCTATAGATGAAGAAGAGTCTATGATAAGTATGATGACTCCAATCCATTCTCAGTTGGGTTGCCAACACCACCAAACATTGAAGCTGGGGATCACAATGACTTGTATGTTCGCGGGGATCATAATGAAGGATTGTTAATTGATAAAAGATCACAATATTAGAGGCATGGATGTTTATATTTTTATTATGTTCCCATGATGACCGTGCTGATGATCATCGCAAGGGTGAGGACGTGCTTGCACTGCCTGACAATGTAAGTTTTAAGAATATATCCCTGAGGTTTCTATCTATATGTTCATTTATAATTATATTATGTAAGTGTGTTTTTTTATCAAATTTTTAGGATACTAGTTAATAGCAATTCTATTTAATTTGCAGAGCATATTTGATCTGGATGAAAAGTTGCATCGTAAATGTGTGATGCAACGTTGTGGGAGGGTCCTAAGGAACTATAGGACCAATCTCACCTGAGATTACTTATGTGATGCTGAGAATAGGTTCTTGATTGATTCCAATTCTAGACATTGATCAGTATTTCACTAACTCTACACTAATAATTTTAGTTTGTATTCTCTTTGAAAAATAAATATAGGAAGAAGGAAGCCACACAGCAATGGAACTACTTGGACTCCAAAGACTGGGAGGAGTTTGTTACCCAAAGAAAAACATATGAATTCAAGGTATTAAGCGCCACTCCCAATTTAATTAATATACATTTTTATGTATTCACCTATTCAAGATTAACCTTTAGTGTTACTAACCAAATCAATGTGCTAACTAACTAGGCTATCAACGATGCTCAACGAGCAAGGCGTGCATTGAGAGAAAGCAAGCATCCCACACTAAGGTTATATAGATATATAGTGGGACTAAGGTGACGATCCCACCTGCTAAAATAGGTTAACCAACAACTACATGTTATGACTGGGAGGTCGTGATTCAACAACCGTATGCATTAGCAGGAGGACAAACAGATTTCACCACGAGTTAACATTGAAGAAGGTCTACTAACCTACACTGAGCTAAACAAGTTTATCAGTACTAGCCTAAGGCACAAGTACCGTTCGTCGGGACAATGACGGTCGTGGAAGCTTAGTGGCCACTACACGTTCAACTCGCCAGTGGCCACTAAGCTTCCATGACCGTCATTGTCCCGACGAACGGTACTTGTGCCTTAGGCTAGTACTGATAAACTTGTTTAGCTCAGTGTAGGTTTGTAGACCTTCTTCAATGTTAACTCGTGGTGAAATCTGTTTTTCCTCCTGCTAATGCATACGGTTGCTGAATCACAACCTCCCAGTCGTAACATGTAGTTTTCGGTAACCTGTTTTAGTAGGTGGGATCGTCACCTTAGTCCCACTATATATGTACTAAGCTAGTGTTGTATGTAAATTCGGTGTTGTTGTTGTTATGCACTATATAGGTGTTAGTCTGTCATGCTGTTATATGAATCTGAAACACTTGTGCGTGCTACACTTTATGTATTGTATCTGTATCATGCTTCTCTTCATTGTGGCAAAAGCCCTGCAAAGAGTGGGAATTTTTCAATATGATTTTGTTGACAATGATGACAATGATGAATAAGGAATAACTTTGTTCTCATAATTAATTTTGTGTGAATGTGAATGAATTTTTATGAATTGTCATATGTGTGTGAAAATCATCAATACATGAATGTTTCTACATGTGTCTGAATGTGAAAAGAGATGAAATAAATGGACTGTAGGTTGCTACTGGTTTCTATATGCGTGTGATGAAAAAATAATATGAATTAAATATTCTTATACATGAGTGTGAATCACATATATATAATATTGTCCATCAT
The DNA here is from genome assembly GCA_963693085.1 of Alisma plantago-aquatica. NCBI lineage: Eukaryota > Viridiplantae > Streptophyta > Magnoliopsida > Alismatales > Alismataceae > Alisma > Alisma plantago-aquatica. The sequence goes on from OY856412.1 coordinate 198,353,972, forward strand.
GTTAATTTTGTAGGTTTGTGGCCTATTGTTGGCTGATATCAATGGATGTCATAAAACCTATAGTTCATAACAATCAGATATCCAAGAATGTATAATCAACAGGAAATAAGTCACCCTGCACGGAAAGCAAGGGTACAACATTACAATTGGTCCAAGTGACCAAGGCTATGATATGTTCTTAGCTATTATCCTCTTTTATAATATCTAAATCAGATCAGGGATTTCCCATATTTTTAATTGGGTTTTTGAGATATTATCAGATCTGATCCATCATACAAAGTTTGATTAAAAGATAATATTTAATTAATCAATTAGAAGATTTCCATAAACTAGGGTTTCTAAGATGGTTGGATAAAAAGGGGAAAGCAACCCTAAACATATTAATCATTCATAACATCAAGGTTCGTTTAAGGGTTCAGGACCAATCATAATCACTAATCATCATCTAGTGATATCAGATTTTGTTATAAAGATATACCTTTAATTTCATATAGAAAGAGAAAACTAGGTTTAGGGTTTCTTCTAATCCTTTGGTCATTTATCAACTGGGGAAAGTATTTCGATTTATTTAGAAATCAGGGTTTCATCTAGGGTTAATTACACCCTAGAAAGTCATACATCATCAAGAAAAACCATTATTAATAATTAATTATAATTAAGTAAGTCATTTAGGATTTAGGCAACTATTATTTAAAAAGGCAAGGGATCTAGGTCCTGATACCATTTTATTTGGATAGAGGATATTTTTCTGATCAAAATAGTATATAGGTTCGATATTTTTTGATAATCCTAGCATTTACTATGATTTTTCTAAGTTAAGCTATTTTCTTGAGTATATAAAAAAAATAAAAAGAAAAGAAAACCTCGATCAATGGCCGGATCCGACTGGATCAACGGCTCAAATTGATCTACACTGATCGGATGCTCTTGGATTGACCCCTCTGGTGTCCCCTTGCTTGTTGCTTGTTCGAGTAGCAGGTTCAACTCCGGCGAGGTCGATCTCGCCCCTTGGTGCTGCTCGCAAGTGGGAAAAAGATTGGGAGAGATTTGGAGGATCGATCCGAAACCAACAAGGGTCAAAATAGGGTGTAAGACCATGCGTAGCTCGTCGCCGCCGCGTGGGCAGGAAAGGTCGCCAGAGCCGAGGCCATTTTGGAGCGGGAGGTGACCAGGGATCTTGTGGTTGTGACGGGGAGATGTGTGGGGTCTTGACGAATGTGAGGGTGAGGTTAGAAGGGAGCGAGGGATGCTGAGGATCTCGATTGGTGGTGGTGGCTGAAGGTTGAAGAAGGTGAAAGGGAGGTGGATGCTCGGGGTATCTCAGGTGAAAAAGAGGCCACAAAATGGTAAAAAGGGGAGAGTCGGAGCTTAGGGAGGTCTTAAATAGGTGTTTGGGGGGGGGGGGCTAGGCAATGAAGCCCTAAAATCCCCGCCGCCGGAGTGAGGAGAGCGGAGAAGCGGGGGTCTATTCTCCCAGCTCCGAGAGCGAGGGGGGTCAAGGTAAGGGTGGTTGACCTCGTTTTGGCGATACGAAGATATTTGTTGGGCTCAAATTTTGAAAAGAGGCATGAGGTGGCGAGTTCGGCCGAGCCTCACCTCCTGCTACCTCCCCACCCTTTGCGGGAGGTAGGAGATGATGTCTCCTCTGTTAGATCTGGGCCTGATCCACGGATCGCCCGATCCAATGGCTAGGAGAGGGGCCGAGATATCAAGGTCAGTGTGACATCTATTCACACTTGATTAAAATGAAAACTTAGGTCTAGGCTATATATAAAAGGTGATTTATTAAATTGGCCATAACTCTTAATTCGTAAACCCAATTCTAATGAAATTTTAGGGGTAGCTGCATAAGGTCATTATGCTAATATGGTATAAATTTGAGATCCAAATTCAACTATTTGATATGTTCATTTACTAGATACATTAACACCTATATTTTATCATTATAGCATACTAGGGTTTGCATTTTCTTTGCAATTGTGACACAACTTTGTTCAATTGAGTGAGGGAAGTATATGAGGGTATTTTGGTCAACAAATTGATAATAAAACTTTTAAGAGAGAGAAAAATATTATAAAAACTCACTTTGTCACATTCTCCCCTCCTTTTAAGAATTTTGCCCTAAAAATTCAAGCAACATGAAAGAGATGTGGATATTTCCGCTCGACTTCGAACTTGAGCTCCCATGTAGCATCGGTTTGATCATGGTGGCTCTAGAGAACTGTCACCATATCTATACGTCGATTATTGCGAAGCTCCTTTGTCTGTAAATCGAGGATTTTGACTGGTGACTCAGCATAAGACATATCATCTTTCAGCTCGAGAGGCTCATGATTCAGAATGTGACTGGGGTCCTTTATGTAAGGCTTCAGATTAGATACATGAAGGACATTATGCATAGCACTATACTGAGTGGCAAAGCAAGACGATAGGCACATTCTCCAACCATTTCAAGGATCTCAAAGGGTCCCACATAACGAGTATTGAGCTTTCCCTTATTCTTGGCCAAAGCTCGAATATGTTGGATTTTCAGAAAGACATGATCACCTTCCTTGAACTGATGTTCCTGTCGGTGAGCATCTGCATACGATTTCTTCCTATCCTGTGCTCGATTCATTCTCTGCCTGATCAGTGTAACTTTATCTGCATACAACTGCATCTCCTCGGATTTCATCAAGGTGTGTTCTCCGACATCGTCCCTATGTAATGGAGATCTGCATGGTCGGCCATAGAGAGCTTCGTATGGTGGCATCCCAATACTCGCCTGATAGCTATTATTATAGGAAAACTTAGCTAAAGGCAGGTAATGGTCCCACGAGCCTTCCCAGTCAAGCACACAAGCTCGTAGAAGATCCTCCAGAATCTGCACTGTTCGTTCTGACTGTCCATCTGTCTGCGAATGATAAGCTGTACTGAAGTTCAACTTGGTGCCCAATTTTTCTTGAACCTGTTTCCATAGCTTTGAAGTGAACTTTGGGTCTTGGCCCGAGACAATGGACGCTAGAACTCCATGCAGACGTACAATCTCCCGTATATAAAGGTCGGCCAACTCAGAAACTTTCACAGTAGTATTCACAGGTAGAAAATGAGCGGACTTGGTGAGACGATCCATGATGACCCATGCAACGTCGTACCCCTTCCTGGTCCTGGGTAATCCCACTACGATGTCCATAGTGATATGTTCCCATTTCCAATCCAGGATCTCGAGGGGTTGCAGTAGACCACTTGGTCTTTGATGCTCGACCTTGATTCTCTGGCATGTCAGACATCTGGACACGAAATCTGCAATGTCATGCTTCATGCCTCTCCACCAGAACTGGCGTTGTCGATCTTTGTACATCTTCGTCGTGCTGGGATGAACTGTGTACTTAGACCCATGTGCCTCACTAAGAATTGTTATCTTTATAGCTAACTGCTCAGGGACCCACATACGGTTCTTGTATCAAAGACTACCATCAAGACCCACAGACATATGTGTTTGAGGTTTTGACAGGAGAGATGAAAGCTCTGCGAGCTCGGGACTAGCTTTTTGTGCCTCTAGAAGTTCAGAATGCAGGTTGGATGTGATAGAGATGTTATTGACATGCATACGATCAGCCATGAATTGTGGTCTCCAGCTTGCTAGGTCCTCCATGTTCTTCCATTCGGGTATAGACAGGGATGCACAAATGGTTCTTTTCCTGCTAAGAGCATCTGCAACCACATTGGCCTTTCCTGGATGGTAGCCAATGGTGAAGTCATAGTCCTTTAGGTACTCGATCCACCATCGTTGTCGCAGATTCAAATCCTTTTGCGTCTGAATGTACTTGAGGATTTTGTGGTCAGTGAAGATATCAAAAGTTGCCCTCTACAAGTAGTGCCTCCAGATTTTGAGAGCATGGATGATAGCAGCTAACTCCAAATCATGCATGGGGTAATTTAGCTCAATTGGTTTCCACTGTCTGGAAGCGAAGGCCACTACTTTCCCATTCTGCTGTAGGACACACCCTAGTCCATGTCGGGAAGCATCGGTGAATATCACAAATCCTTTATTTCCAGATGGTAGGACAAGGACAAGTGCTGGCGTCAACTTTTGCTTGAGCTCTTAGAAGCTAGACTCACAAGCAGCTGACCAGATGAAAACCTCGTCCTTCTGAGTAAGCTTAGTGAGAGGAAGTGCCACTTTGGAGAAATTCAGAATAAAATGCCAATAATATCCGGCCAAACCTAAGAAACTCCGGATTTCAGAAGGATTATGAGGAGGTTGCCAATCAAGTACAACATATACTTTAGTGGGATCAACATATATGTTACCCCCAGAAATGACATGTCCAAGAAACATAACTTTGTCAATCCAGAATTCACATTTAGAAAGCTTGCCATAGAATTTCTGGGCTCGAAGAATCTCAAGGACAGACTTCAAATGCTCCCGATGTTTTTCCATAGAGTCAGAATAGATCAGAATATCATCAATGAAGACGACCACAAACTCATCAGGATAAGGTTGGAAGACTTTGTTAATCAAGTTCATGAATACACCAGGTGCGTTGGTCAACCCGAACGGTATCACCAGAAATTCATAGTGCCCGTAACGAGTTCAAAAAGCAGTCTTAGATATATCTGAATCCTTGACCTTAGTTGATGATAGCCAGAACGAAGATCAATTTTGGAGAAGACTTTAATAGTACGAAGTTGGTCAAAGAGGTCATCAATACGAGGGAGAGGGTACTTGTTTTTAATGGTAGCTTGGTTCAACATACGATAGTCAATACACATCCGCATTGAACCATCTTTATTTTTAACAAAAAGGACAGGTGCACCCCAAGGGGAAACGCTAGGGCGGATAAAACCCTTACCAAAAAGTTCTTGTAATTGTTTCTTCATTTCCATAAGCTCAGCAGGTGCCATCCTATACGGTGCCCTAGAAATCAGAGTGGTTCCAGGAAGGTCTATGGAGAACTCAATGTTTCTATTTGGAGGCAGCCCAGGAAGCTCCTCCAGAAATACGTCAAGGAAATCACATACCACCTCCAGTCTTTCTACATGCCTGTTGTCAAGATTGGTCTGTGAGACGAATGCGAGGAAGACTTTACATCCTTTAGATATGAGCTTTTTAGATTTAAGAGAGGAAATTATTACATTATTATAGAATCCGCTTCCCCGAGGGATCACTACAGGAGAGGAATGAGATTGAGAGAGAACTACCATCTTGTTTCTATAGTTAATGTGAGCATGATATGTGTATAGCCAATCCATGCCAAGAATAATATCAAAGTCTTCCATGGTTAAGAGAATGAATTCAAAGGGCATGTCATGATTTTCAAATTTTAGAGGAAGGACATCAGTTTTTTGCAATGTAGTGAATATTTTTCCACTAGGAGTTGACACATCCAGAATATATCCCAAGTCCCTTATATGTAAGTGCAACATTGAGGCCAAATTTCGAGAGATAAAAGTATTTGTGGATCCAGAGTCAAATAATGTTTTAACAGGATGTCCATTCAAGAAAACAATGCCTACACATGATAATTATAGTTTAAATATTTGAAGGCATTTGAACAAGATATTAGATATATGAGAAAGATTTAAGGTTACCTTCGACAAGATGGTTCGGATTTTCCCTAGCCTCCTCTACTGTTACTGTGAACACCCTAGCATTGCGGTGTCCCTGAGGGGGTGGAGCCCCTGCTGGAGGTTTGCCAAGGATAGACGCATTGGGACACTTGGAAAGGAAATGTCCCTCCTTCTTGCAGTCGTAGAAGACCGGCTTGGTGTAGAGACAAGGCCCATCATGTCCTCATCCACAAGTCTTGCATTTGTTGCGGTAATCCATCATCTTGCTGTTCTTATGTCCTTTCTTCCCTGAACCTCCTCCTTTTCCTGATCCTTTATTATGGCTAGGGTGGAACTTCTTGAAATTCTCTTCCTCAGTGGTGGTCAACCCTAAATATCCCATACTAGAAGGCTTTTGCAATCCTTGATCCCTTTCCTGCTTAAGGGCCATGTCTAGGGCTTCATCAATGTTTCCGGGATGGGAGGCTATAACTAGGGTTTTCAGGTGTGCGGAGAGGCAATCTACATAATGCTCAGTGAGGCGGTCCTCAGTCCGGATAGGGGCATAGCGTTCCAGAAGCCTAAACTTTCGGGTATAATCGGCCACTGAGAGACTGCCTTGCCTAAGCTCCATGTACATCTTCTCTTTCCTCTTCCTCTCAGTTATGGGCATGAAACGGCCAGTGAAGAGGGTCTTGCAGGCTTCCCACCCCAAGTTGTCTACTTCCTCTCCCCGGTTCCCACCAGATCTTCGCCCCTCCCTTAAGCAAATGGGTGGCGAATTTGACCTTCTTTTCCTCAGGTACTTCTAGGGTACGAAAGGAATTCTCTATGGAAAGGATCCATGCCTCAACCTTGTCCATGACCTCAGGCTGATCTTCCCCCCAAAAGGAGTTAGGGTTGAGCTTTATAAAGTCTATCATCATCACTTCTCTCTTCCTAGAGGAGCTAGGTTCAGGGGTTCCTTTTGTGGCGAGGGTTTCCATAAAATCTAGAAGGATTTTCTTGTATTCCTCCCATCTTTCTTTGGCCATAGTTTCGGGATCAGGTACTTCGGAGGTTTCATGCTCTTTTCTCTTCTTAGAAGATGATTCCTCCTAGGCCTTAGAGTTGCGAGTCTTAGGAGGCATCCCGAAATTAATTTGGACATATTAGATTTATTACTTCAACAATTATTCTCATCATTATCATTATTATCATAACATGATATTCCATTATTCTCCTTTATCAATAATTAATGTTCTTAATGTTATGATTTATGGAGGATATCCTAAATCCTTATCAGTTGATCCTTAGGACTTTCTAAATAGAGAGACTCCTTCCTAACCTTGTAACAGAGGTAAGAGGGAAAATTTATTTTAAAACATGGATGAGAGGGGAAATTTTCCTATAGAAGGGATGAGAGGGAAAAATCTATAGATGAGAAGGTTCCTAAATTAAGGTACGCCCAAGAATAGGGGACACTTTGGGTATCGTCCAGGTAGACTTATACTGCCATAAAGGTAGCCTTGTGATTGCCAAACTAAGTGGCTCAGAGACTTTAGTCAGACCCATGGAAGATGCTATCCTAGACTCAAAATAGGGTGAATGAAGTTCATGTGAATTGATGTGTGAACATTGGCTCTGATACCAATTGTGACGTCCCCAATTTCTGTATACTTTCCATAGTGACATTCATAGATATGCGTGCACTCATATCTATAGATGTCAAAAGGGAAAATATAAGAGATTAAGGTAGTCAACTAAAAATAGAGATTGAGCCAAGATCAAGTCCACATCATCTCATAAAGTCACACAGACATTCATTCATATAGATAGAATAAAGTCATTACATATGGAGAGAAAATATTGTTCTAGAGAAAGATAACTTTATTACATAGGATCTCAATCATCCTCAACATCAACTAGGGAAAGAAATAAACTAACATCTAGCAAGAAATGAGATAAGAGGGATAGATCTATCTACTATATCCTCCATCCTTATTATTTGTGCCTTCAGGTACTTTGAGCATGTATTTCATTTTCGTTGTCAATTGTTCCTTGTACCTAGAAAATACGAGAAACAAAACATCAACAAAGTTGGTACGTGGTAAAAGTTACACTAACAAGGTTGCATAAAGAAAAATATTCGAACAAGAAGAAAAGAGAGATAAAACCATTTCTTAAGATGAAAATCAGGTAAACATCCTTTTAATTACAATCATTTTGATGCGGTTGTACTACACATATTGCACTTGACTTACATCTAGTGTGGGCAATATAATATCATAATAAATCTAACATGGGCCAAGGAATCATACATCCATGTTAGGCAACATACATCCACACCAGGCTATGTGCTCTAGTAGCTACAACCCATCATAACCATTTATGTTCTATTAGGTTTGTCGAAGTATAAGTCATACTAGTCAACCAAGCAATCATATTCAAATATGAGCATTCAAGGTATTACGTATCATAGGCAACCAGAAATCTAGTCTTATACTTATAAGACCACATACCTGCTTGTTCAAATCAGATATCCAAGAATGTATAATCAACAGGAAATAAGTCACCCTGCACGGAAAGCAAGGGTACAACATTACAATTGGTCCAAGTGACCAAGGCTATGATATGTTCTTAGCTATTATCCTCTTTTATAATATCTAAATCGGATCAGGGATTTCCATTTTTTTAATTGGGTTTTTGAGATATTACCAGATCTGATCCATCATACAAAGTTTGATTAAAAGATAATATTTAATTAATCAATTAGAAGATTTCCATAAACTAGGGTTTCTAAGATGGTTGGATAAAAAGGGGAAAGCAATCCTAAACATATTAATCATTCATAACATCAGGGTTCGTTTAAGGGTTCAGGACCAATCATAATCACTAATCATCATCTAGTGATATCAGATTTTGTAATAAAGATATACCTTTAATTTCATATAGAAAGAGAAAACTAGGTTTAGGGTTTCTTCTAATCCTTTGGTCATTTATCAACTGGGGAAAGTATTTCTATTTATTTAGAAATCAGGGTTTCATCTAGGGTTAATTACACCCTAGAAAGTCATACATCATCAAGAAAAACCATTATTAATAATTAATTATAATTAAGGAAGTCATTTAGGCGTTAGGCAACTATTATTAAAAAAGGCAACGGATCTAGGTCCTGATAACACTTTATTTGGATAGAGGATATTTTTCTGATCAAAATAGTATATAGGTTTGATATTTTCTGATAATCCTAGCATTTACTATGATTTTTCTAAGTTAAGATATTTTCTTGAGTATATATAAAAAAATAAAAAGAAACAAAAACCTCGATCAATGGCCGGATTCGACTGGATCAACGACTCAAACTGATCTACACTGATCAGACGCTCCTGGATTGATCCTGATGGTGTCCCCTTGCTTGTTGCTTGTTTGAGCAGCAGGTTCAACTCCGGCGAGGTCTATCTCGCCCCTTGGTGCTGCTCGCGAGTGGGAAAGAGATTAGGAGAGATTCAGAGGATCGGTCCGAAACCAACAAGGGTCAAAACTGGGTGTAAGACCCTGCGTAGCTCATCTCCTCCGCGTGGGTAGGCAAGGTCGCTGGAGCTGAGGCCGTTTTGGAGCGGGAGGTGATCAGGGATCTCGTGGTTGTGACGGGGAGATGCGTGGGGTCTTGACGAATGTGAGGGTGAGGTTAGAAGGGAGTGGGGGATGCTGAGGAGCTCGATTGGTGGTGGTGACTGAAGGTTGAAGAAGGTGAAAGGGAGGTGGATGCTTGGGGTATCTCGGGTAAAAAAGAGGCCGCGGAATGGTAAAAAGGGGAGAGTCGGAGCTTAGGGAGGTCTTAAATAGGTGTTTGGGGGGGGTAGGCAATGAAGCCCTAAAATTCCCACAACTGGAGTGAGGAGAGCGGAGAAGCGGGGGTCTGTTCTCCCAGCTCTGAGAGCGAGGGGGGTCAAGGTAAGGGTGGTTGACCTCATTTTGGCGAGATGAAGATATTTTTTGGGCTCAAATTTTGAAAAGAGGCATGAGGTGGCGAGTTCGGCCGAGCCTCACCTCCTGCTACCTCCCCACCCTTTGCGGGAGGTAGGAGACGAGGTCTCCTCTGTTAGATCAGGGCCTGATCCACAGATTGCCTGATCCAATGGCTAGGAGAGGGGCTAAGATATCAAGGTCAGTGTGATATCTATTCACACTTGATTAAAACGAAAACTTAGGTCTAGGCTATATATAAAAGGTGATTTATTAAATTGGCCATAACTCTTAATTGGTAAACCCAATTGTAATGAAATTTTAGGGGTAGCTTCATAAGGTCATTATGTACTATGGTATAAATTTGAGATCCAAATTTGACTACTTGATATGTTCATTTACTAGATACATTAACACCTGTATTTTATCATTATAGCATACTAGGGTTTGCATTTTCTTTGCAATTGTGACACAACTTTGTTCAATTGAGTGAGGGAAGTATATGAGGGTATTTTGGTCAACAAATTGATAATAAAACTTTTAAGAGAGAGAAAAATATTATAAAAACTCACTTTGTCATAGATATCATAGGTGGGTGTGGATAGATATCTGTAGTTTGTATGACTTTTGCATGGAGTGGATAGAATATCTGTACTTTGCATGCGTTATGCATGCTTTTACATGGATAATAGTATTTAAAATCAGTTGTAGGCTGCGACACAATAAAAATCGCATATTCCCGAGTTTTAGGTAGGCCAGTGGGTGGGTCAGTGGTTACGGCTAGAATTTTTCAAAAAAATTCAATTCAATTAAATGCTGAAGTGACAAGCTTTTGGCAGAAGGTGACAGAGCATTTATTTTTTCTGACAGCTCTTTGTTATTTGCATTGTGAATGGGAACGAGTGACTTTGTTATTTCACATATTCATCTGTTTCATATAAGATCATTGAATATATATATATATATATATATATATATATGGTCAGGCTGGAATACACTCGAGTGTATCCAGTACCAAATACACTCAAGTAGCTTTTCATGATGTATTTTTTTTTTGAAATCTAAACCATTGCTCTTATTAAACATCTTGTGAATAGATCATATATAAGATTTGAGTCCATTTTTACATTTATAGGCCAAGTTATAAAGACCACAAAAATAATGCATTTAAAATTAGTTTCGTGCGTCAATTTTGTTGCCCTCGGATGAGTGACTTACACTCATCCAAATGGGCTCAAAATTTGTATGTAGCCTAGTCGTAGTATGACAATGAAGATCAATGGTTTACATTTTGCAAAAAAAATAGTCTTGATATGCAAACACAACTTGAGTGTAGCATGTGATATATATATATATATAGAGAGAGAAAGATTATGTTAAGTTATAATGCCACTATGGGTATCACATAAAGAAAGATTATGTTAATAAAATTCTAGTTTTTATTTGCAAGTAATTGATCGAATATACATTGTTATGTACTTACACACTTTTGCATGCACCCCATGCACACAATATGGCAATGTACTGATTCATGCTTTGTTTCATGACGTTTTAGGCACATGTTAAATATGAAGATATCAATATATGATGGACATATAAATTACATGAAGACATTAAAGTTAACTTGTAATGAGGATTAGATATATACTTCTTCTCATATAGTTATCATTTGTATAAGTTTGATGATAAAAAATTTATGTAACTACTTAGAGGAACATCTTGTAAATAATATTTGATTTAATGGAAATTATTTGTTATTATTTATTATTTGGTCAAATCTAGATCCTTGGAAAATTTTAGGTAATGGCTCTCAACTTTTTGGGCCTTCCTTAATTGGGAGATGCTAAAAAAGTGAGCTCGTTACAGACACCATGGCCTTAGTGTTGATCACGACTATTCTTTGGGATTTCCAGCATGCTTTTAGTTCAACTTTCACAACTCATTCAATCATCACTTCAAATCAAATCTCAATTCATTATTTCTACTTTTGATGTACTTTCTCTCAATCTTTGTCCCTGTACTTTTTGTACAACTAAAAATAAAAAAGATGTCAAAAGCAAAGTGTGTATGAGTATGCATTTTCTAAAATGCAAGAACAAAAGTATAATAAAGAACAATTCAATGTATATGGTTAAAATCTCACAAATTAATATGAGTTGCCTCCTACATGCGCTACATTTCTTGCCTTCAGTTAGGAGTGGTACTTCTTCAACATATCATCCTCTAGAAAACCTTGTGGCATCACTTCCATAGTATATATCATTCCCATGTGCATTCAAGCATAGCTCTTCTTGTAACGAATGCCTCTCTTTTAACATGATGATGTTAAAACCTTGATTTGCCTTGTCGGGAACAACTTCCAGTAGTGATCCAATCTTTGAATATTGAGAAAAAATTTGTTGGCTCCTTCTTTTTCACAAATTACAATTTTCCTACATGGGTATACATGCTTTACTTGGTATGGGCTCTCTTGTCTGTATCTCAATTTTATAGGAAATACTTCATATGGTAGTTGTACATCCAAACCCATAGTCTGGGTTCATTTATCTTTTGCCATAAGAGTTTTTCATGTAAGAAATTAATTATATCTTTGTATCTTTTAGATATCCCATATGCCTCATGCCTTAATTCTTCAAAGTTAATGTAATTGTAGCTTTCTTTGAATTGCAACCGCCTACATATCTACATCCATTGGCATTGAATGGCCAAATATCTTTTTTTTTGTATATCAACTGACAAGTGGAATTCTTTCCTATATATCAACTGAAATGTATGGTGCCAATGGGGGATTTATGTGCAGTAGTACTGTATGACCATAAGACATCATTATGATGAAGTGACCAATCCTTGTGATATGGTCTAACTATATTATCAAGAATGACATTTATCTTCCTATTAGATAGCTTCAATTTTCCACTATTTTTAGGGTGGTATGAGCTAGCCACATGGTGGTTCACACCATGTCTCTTCAATAAGCTATCAAAATTACTATGAATGAAGCGGCTACCATTATCACTGATAAAACTCCAAAATGGCTAAAGACATTTTATTTCACAAAATCACATACCTTGTGGTCATTCTTTTTTGTAGGTATGTATTCAACCCATTTAGAGACGTAATCAACAACCACTAAGATGTATACAATTAAAAAGGATGGAGGGAATGGGCCTATAAAATCAATGCCCCACATATCAAACACCTCCACCAATAGAATAGGGAATAGAGGCATCATGTCTCTCCTTGAATTTGTGCCTACCTTTTGATACTTTAAGAAAGCCTTACAATTATCATGGAATCTTAAATATGGAAGAAAAAATAAATCACATTAGTGATTTTTTTTCCAACCTTTCTCTTTCCTCTAAAATGACCCCCCTACACACCTGAGTGACATATGAGAGTATATCTTCTTATTCACTTTTGGGAATGCACCTCCTAATGAGCTGATTAGCGCAATATTTAAAGAGATATGGATCATCCCTCACATTACTTTTCACCATTGTATACAATCTATTCCTTTCCTCCCTTGATCATGTGCTTGGTACCCTTCCACTAGAAAAGAATTTGGCTATGTGCTTATAGCATGGATGATGGTTTGTGCTAATCAATGGGAATTTCTGATGTGGTATATTCTCTTTGATTTTTGCTACATCATGGTACGGTGCCTAAATGCTTGATAGATGACTGTCCACAAAGTTTTCACACCATTTGTTTGCCAACAATCTCTATATCAAATTCTTTAAGCAGCAATATGGTCTTGGATTCAAATCTTCCTTGGGCATGAGGTATATGAATACAACATGGAAATATAGATACATGTTTATTGGAGTACATAAGAAAGAAACTTTTCAAGAGAGAAAACTATTTTCAGCAACTCTTTTACAGTCTTAGTGTAGTTACTTTGAGCCTCATCTAAAGTTTGATCGTCTATTAGACACCATGTGTGACACTGCCACTCATTTGGCCTAATACTACCCCTGTTTCCATATAAAATGCATATGTCACAATCTTAAATGACTTAGAAGTCAGGGTGCTACATGATAGGAGCATAGGTGCACTTATGTCATACTTTAAGTGGTCAAAGGCTTCAAGGAATATTTCATCAAACTTAAATTAAACATATTTCTCAAGTAGGTGGCATAATGGATTTGATATATTGTTTAAATCCATGAAAAAGTAGTGATAGAATCCTACATGATGTAGAAATGAAATAACATGGCTCACAGTGGATGGGATAGTCAACATGAAATTTAGTCCCACTTTGGTTTTATGGACTTCAATTTCCTAATTTAGAAACCCTATGTCCAACCACAATACCTTTTGGAACCATGAAGTGACTTCTCTCTAAAGAAAAGAACTAGAAATTTTTTGCATATTTTCTAAGACATTAGTGGTATGTGACAAGAAATCATCAAATGATCTCTCAAAAACTAAAAATTATCCATGAACACTTCAAGAGGGGACTCAAGCATATGTAGAAAGATTGATGTCATACATCTTTAGAAGGTGGATTATAATACATGGGCCCACTGCCCAAGGCTCTCGTAGAGTTTCGAGAATGACAACGAGACCCACAAACCACAACTAGCCTTAACTGTGTGCTTTCTCCTTACTCATGCGCAAGCCAGGATAAACTTCCCAATTGTTCACCCATCCTAGTACTACTTTAGATTGAGCATGCTTAATCATAAAGTTCTATAGAGATGGGATCCCTAAAAAGGAGATATACCTTGATGATATGGGTAGTAAAATTATTCCTTTTAAGATCATTTTATTTGAAGCCTCAAATCCTAGGATGTTACAATCTCCCCCACTTAGTCTCTTAACATCCTCGTCAAGGCTCAACTATATGGTCTCATAATATATCCCCATTTTAGTGTTGACTCAAATGGCCAATGTACACCCAGCTGCCGACCACAGCTACAAGTGCAAGGGTGGATCCACCAACTCGGATAGCCCTTTCCAACATGCCTGGACCGCACAACTCAAAGACTGGTAATATAGGCCTTTGGAGGCCCGAGTCGAACTCAAGGATACGTGAAATTGTCAGAGACTCCTACTAACTACTCGCAATAAGCTAGACCGATTAAATAGTTGAGAGTTGTTGTTAAAATTAAAAGAAAATAAAAATAAAACAAAACAAAGCAATCGATTAAATGTTTGGTTTAATCAATTTAAAATGAGATCTTTAGGATTGCGGTTTCACCGCGGGTTTTGATTGTATCAAATTCTATGCAGTCACTCAATTTTATCTCTCTATCCGGGTAGTGGCCTGAAATCAGAATTGCCCACTGTCGTGGTACAATTCACTACCTACATCTAGGTCAGTTCCACCGTCGTAGTAACATATACCCTAAACTAGGTGCATTAAAAACGATCTCTCAGTATCCACCATTAACCTTACACCACCTTGTTCAAGGGATTTGTCAATTAATGTAAATTCCGTCTCTTTTCAACCATTGATTCTTCTTTCAAAGCAATTAAGGGCATTTGATTATTATTATGGTGATCAAGCATAACAATATAATTGAGAAAACGAAATTATACCACGGATTTAAGAGATAAGATATGAATTACTATGATAAAATTGTCATACAATGAATTCCCGGGCTACTCCCGGTCCTAAAGACAAAGGGGATTAGCCCCGCATGTTCATCTCAGAGCAAAACGTGGAGTAGAAAAAGGGAAACATGGAGAAAAACGTGATTGAGTGGTGAAACCCCTGAACGGAGAAGATCCAAGCGATCCTTGGTGTGGAATATGCGTTCTCCCGCCTTTCGGTGGTGGAAATCGTCTTCTTCGGCATCCGGATCGGCTGGGGCGTGCTTCTGGGCTCCGTTCTTCTCTCCACACCTTCTCAGGACGTGTGCAGCGGCTAATGACGTGATGATTCCCTCTTGGGCGCTGTCATTAGGTATATTTCCCGAGTTAGGTCGCCAATTAATCACAGCTTTCGGATTAAGATCAATCTGAAACAAACTCATATCTGACGGTGTCGATACCATCGACGCGGGTCGATGGTATCGACCTAGCGCGATATCGGATGTTCTTCTTTTCTTTTGTCTTTGCGCATGATGTCATCTCGATACCATCGATGAGGGTCGATGGTATCGACAACCCTGTAGCGACAGTTTTGTCTTTTTGTGTCGCTGTAGCTCCACTAATCGATGGTATCGACGTATGAGTCGATAGTATCGACTCACTTCTCACCAGCAACCTGATGGTATCTCGATACCATCGACATCCCTGTCGATAGTATCGACTTTCTTCTGATCCTTGCGGCTGGCAACCTGTGGTCTGGTTGATGGTATCGACCACTGTCGATGGTATCGACAGTAGCAGATACTTGTTTTTCCTGAAATTAACACACGAAACCACATAAGTCTACACAAAACGTATTCTTTTGATAATTAATACTCAAAATGCTGAAATAAGGGAAATTTGACATAGAGAAGTAGCATAGACCAAAGTAGATGAATTATGCAACATTAACCACAAAAATGACTAATAAATGCATAAAACACATATCAAACAAGTCTATAAATGTGACTCAAAATCATCGCATCAAACTCCCCTAAGCTTGAACATTGCTCGCCCTCGAGCAACTAAACCTTAGAATATAATTATCAGAGTCAACTAAAGAACAAAGCATCACAACTAACGTCCCATATGACTCCCACCGGACATTCGCAGACCGGCCCTCGCTAACCACAGAACGATAATTACCCTAAAGGCGACAGTAATCATCCATAAAAGATATCTACCTCAAAACTGATGAACACTATCACATAAGGCAGTTAACATAATAGAATTCACCAGTCCAGACTTAGTGCATCTTGGGATCTCCTATACTACGTTGCTCGCCCTAACTACCATCTACATGGAAGCGATTCTCCTGATATTCACAAGTGAGGAGAAAATCACGGTGGCCTACCAATCCGAGCAACGGGTGGATGGAATGGGTGGCTAATGGAAGAAGTGGAAGCATTATACGATTTCAACATGCATAAAACAAGAATGCCCTACATAATGCAAATGCACATGAAAAATGCCCTAATGCCTAAGATTGGGTGGAATGATGCATGCATTAACATCCCATCTCAAAATGAGATGGATATCTAATTGAGCTACATCATGTACTTACTCATCTTAAAATGCAGGTGAGATTATGCTCCTTTCTCCTTCTTATTCTACTTGCTTCTAAATAACTTCCTTTTTTTTCTCTAAATCCCTTATATCCACAATTGACAATGAATACTTTATTGGTCATACTTTTTCTGCATAACTCGAATAGTTGAACTATTTAGAAGGTATGTAACAATTTAATTCACCATTAAAGAAGAAATGAGGTACATGATATACTCTATGCATAAAAGTTATGAATGCAACTAAATGACATGCACCTAAGGGTAATGTGCATGTATACTGTTCTATATTTTTTTATTTTTCATGCAAAACATATGTAAGTGGTTGCAATGCAAGTCCTATCTACATGACATGCAATCAAAAAGGTTAAAACCGTACTTTACTTCCAAATCTTATGGTGGATTGTGAAAAGCAATGAGGTGGACAGATCACAAGACTAATTGACTGAACCTTTGAAAAGTATTATGTGTCCCTCCTTACTGACCTGTGTAGTAGTTAAGAGGTTTCTCTCTCTTACTTCAAATTAGAGTCTCATTATCATTTGGTCAGTTTAGGCTCAAACAACCAATTCCGTCCACTTTCATGAATCATTAGGAATGTATAGTTGTGATTTTCTATTTTAAAGTTGACAAAACCAATCATTTTCTTAAGTTAAGTGATCAAAGTTGAACAACACTCAAGCTTGCGAACACTCAAAAATTTTAATTTTCCCTTAATTCCCATACATGCAACTGAGACGACTCAAGATTTAAGACATTTAAGACATCCACAATTACACTAGATAGAATGTGGTTCCTACAAACAAACTAAGATTGCAAGAAACAAATGACAAGAAACAAAAGCAATAAAACTAAAAACGGAGAAAATAAAAGATAGAGCTATTCCAACACCCCCCCAAGCTTGAATTCGACTATGGCCTCATAGTAAAAAACAATCTTAAAGGTTGGAACAGAGATACCGATTTACTCTTCAGGCAGAGGCGGGTACTGTGGAGCCGTGGGGTCCCAAGATGGGTACTCCCCCTGGAAGCTCGGATCAAACTGGGCCCTAGGTGGAGGTTGTGGATAGCCTCCATAGTAGTTTTGGCTCCAATAGTGATCGTAAAAGGGCTGCTGTTGCATCTCCATCCTATGCAACTGATCATGAATCTGTTGTTCGTTGTCGAGGAGAAGACGCTCGTTCTCAAACATTGCCCTTTGATTGTCCAGTAGCCAGTTTGTAGTCTCTTGAATACCAGTGTACGTCGTAGTATGATGCTGCTGCGTCTGTTGTATGTCATGCAGCATAGCATACATGCCCTGCATAGAATAGACATCCTCACTTGGCTGCGAGGGCGGTGGTGGTGGCGGAGGCTACGAAGAAGAAGATGCACCCGGATGCATGTGAGGACGCTTCCGTGGTGCCACTCGTGCCCGAAGAGGGGTGTAGGCCTCCTCTTCCTCTTTAGCCTCATAGTCATTGTTGTCATCGTCGTCGTTGCCGCCGTCTTCATCGGAGTCAGCAATGGCTATGATAGGCCATCGGAAGTGTTGCGCCCCTTCGATGTTGAAGACCGGATCGGGAAGCGAGCATTCTTAGTAAGCATGGTTGACGTGGCAGTGTGCATATGCCAAGCCATCTCGAAGAAGGATGAGGTTGGAGTGGTGCAGATGTTGCAAGTTCACCTTGCTCCTGTTGGAGAGAGGAGTAAGCTGCTGGAAATTCAACCCAAGGTAGAAGGCCAGCTTTGTGATAAGCCCTCCAAAGTGAATTGGAGCTTTCCGTGTACTCCTCTTCACCGCCAAAACCCACTGCAAAAAGAAAGATCACCAGTTGCATTCTTGGCGCTTCAGGAGTTTATACAAGAAAAATAGGTCCGTCTCCTGAAACTTGCTAAGAGCCAGATCACCCCTAGCAAACAACGTATCACTCAGCATCCGGTGGAGTATCCAGACAAATGGATGCTCAAAGTCGGCTACCGCAACATTGTGGTAGCTCACTGACTTGCCCGGCGGCACCGTCACAAGCTCGGCGAAGATTCCATTGTAGTCGGTGCGGTTGTCCGGCCGCCGGTAGTCTGACCGTGAATGATTCCAGTTGAAGATCTTGTTGAACTGCCGGAGTGTAAGGGTGCAGTCATTGTTGTACAGCCGGAAAGACACCCGACCCTTGATCCACTCGTGGTCGGTGGCTATGACGTCATTGGGCACGACACAGACGTCCAACGATGCCATAAACTCTGCCACCAACTCCTTGTATGTAGGCCACTCGCCAAAAAATGGCTGGCCATCTGCATGAAACTCCAGCTCGTCAGGCCGTCTTCCCGTGTGTCAGGCCTGTCCTTTCAGAACGTAGTCGAGGTTAGCTTCGAACCCCAAGTTGCGGATGGTTTCCCGTTCAACATAACGGGTCGGCTCGATCTTTCTCTTTAAGATCTCCTCGTATATCTTCATGACCTCCACAGATGGATGAATCAGCCGCGGGCGTGCAATCGACGCGGTAGGTGGTGGCACGAATTCTGGGATTTCCATCGAGTCGGTGCGTGATGACGATGCACCAGCAACATGCACCATGGTAGCAGAAGAAAGAGGAATAGAGAGAGAGCTTGGTGAAGATCGGAGAAAGGAATCTCCGCTCGATGAAGAACGTGCTCGGTGATGCTCGTCGTCGGGCTCGGATCACTCTGGAATACGCTCGGCACAGGTGGCGGAGGATTGCTCTGGAGCTGTGATGTCATCTGACGCAAATCCTTCTCATATATATCCGTGGCCGGCGCTGCTGTATGCCCGTCGATACCATCGACTCGAGTCGATGGTATCGACAAGGGTAGCACAATCCGTACTGCCACGAGTATCGACGGTCGTCGATGGCTGGATCTGCGGGCCCAGATTGCTGATGCGTCGATACTATCGACGCGAGTCGATGGTATCGACTCGTCCCCCGGATTGACTTCCTGGTTGCAGCGATCGCCGTAGATCTTTCCTCGCGGATTGTTGACGTGGCGCGTCGATACTATCGACGCGAGTCGATAGTATTGACTCTCTGATTAGGGCAAACCCTCGCGAGCCCCGGCCGCCGCCTTCTATATATGATGGTGTCGATACCATCGACAGGCCCATCGATGGTATCGACTTCACTGAGATGATTTCTTCTGAATATCTCCAGAGATCTCGATGGTATCGACGGGCATGTCGATACTATTGACTTGGACTTTGCGATCAACCTGTTGGTGTGTCGATACTATCGACGAGGCCATTGATAGTATCGACGTAGTGCGATTTCTGTCGTCGCCAACATGTACCATGGTCGATACCATCGACACAAGGGTCGATGGTATCGACTCTGCCTCAGTCCTGCACAGTGAGCAAACGATCACTGTATCTTTTTTATACTAAAAACAAAGTCAAAACAAATCAAACTACAAATGTAACAGAAACTAAACTAAGGTACCGATAGCTGGGTTGCCTCCCAACAAGCACCCTTATTTAACGTCTTCGGCTAGACGACTTGAAGCACGTCATGCATCCGAAAGCGAAATGAGTTTGACCTCATTCACCTTCCTCGTGTAATCTTCACCAAAATACAACTTCAACCTTTGTCCATTGACCAAAAATGTAGTCTCCCCATCGCGCACCATGATTGCACCATGTGGTCTGACCTCTTCTACTGTGAATGGTCCACTCCATCGGGATTTTAGCTTCCCGGGATACAACTTCAGTCTCGAATTGAAAAAAAGCACACGATCTCCTTTCTTAAAGGTGCGCATCTGAATGTGGCGATCGTGGATCAACTTTGTGTGCTCCTTGTATATCCGAGAGTTCTCATATGCATTCATTTGCCGCTCATCAAGTTCATTTAATTCAAGTAATCTCTTTTTCCCCGCTTCATCATAACTCAAGTTGAGCTTTCTCAGCGCCCAATGTGCTTTGTGCTCTAACTCCACCGGTAAGTGACAGGCCTGACCGTACGCCAACCTAAAAGGAGTGGTGCCTATAGGTGTCTTGTATGCCGTCCTGTATGCCCACAACACATCCGGTAGTAAGGCACTCCAATTCTTCCTCGTGGAAGCCACAGTACGCTCCAAGATCTTTTTAATTTCTCGATTAGAGACCTCCACTTGTCCTTGAGTTTGCGGGTGATACGGGGTACCAATGTTATGTTTGACCCCATATTTCCTCAATAGTGCCGAGAACTTTTGATTCCGGAAGTGCGTACCCCCATCACTAATGATCATTCGGGGCACCCCAAACCTGCAGAAGATATTTTCCTTAACGAACCTGCACACTACAGTGGAATCATTAGTCCTTGTGGGTATTTCCTCTACCCACATCGACACATAATCAATAGCCAAAAGGATATACAAATTCGAATTGGAGGACACAAAGGGTCCCATAAAATCTATACCCCATAAGTCAAATACCTCAACCTCCTAGAAAACATTCAGGGGCATCTCTTGTCTCTTAGAGATGATACCCGCCCTTTGGCAGGAATCACATTGCCTCACGAACTCATAAGCATCCCGAAACTAGGTAGGCCAGTATAGGCCACTTTCCAGTACTTTGGCTGCCGTACGAGAGCTTGCATGGTGTCCGCCCGTCGGTAGTGTGTGGCAATGACGAAGAACACTCTCGTATTCCACCTCAGGTACACACCTGCGTAGGACACCATCCCTGCACTGCTTCAAGAGGATAGGGTCATCCCAAAAATAATATCGTAGAGAATGGAAGAATTTCTTTTTCTATTGATACGTCCAATCATCCGGGATGATCCTGCAAGCAAGATAGTTCACAATATATGAAAACCACATATCTTTAGAATTCACTTTCAAAAGCTGTTCATCCATAAATGTCTCGGTAATGGGTATGTGTAAATCTTGTTCATCTACCCTCTCTAACCTAGACAAATGATCCGCTACAACATTTTCAATCCCCACCTTGTCTTTGATTTCGATATCAAATTCCTGTAAAAGCAAGATCCACCTAATCAATCTAGGTTTGGCATCTTTTTTCTCCATCAAATACTTAATAGCGGCGTGGTCAGTCCAAACTACGACTTTCGATCCAACTAGATATTGCCGAAATTTTTCAAAAGCGAAAACAACGGCAAGCAATTCTTTTTCAGTAGTTGTGTAATTGAGTTGGGCATCGTTCAAAGTCTTAGAGGCATAAAAAATCACAACGGGTTTATTGTCCACCCGCTGTCCCAACACAGCTCCAACAGCAAAATCGGATGCATCACACATGAGTTCAAACGGCTTGGTCCAATCCGGTGTTTGAACAACCGGTGCGGAAATCAATTTTTCCTTCAGCACGTTGAACGTGTGTAAACATTTGTCATTGAAATAAAAAACAACATCCTTTTCTAGAAGCTCGGATAAAGGTTTGGCGATTTTTGAAAAATCTTTTATGAAACGACGATAGAAACCGGCGTGACCTAAGAAACTTCTTACCCCTTTTACCGAATTTGGTAGGGGCAATTTGGAAATTACTTCAATTTTTACCGGATCTACCTCCAAACCTTTGCTAGACACTTTATGTCCTAGCACTATCCCTTCACTCACCATCATATGACATTTTTCCTAGTTGAGGACCAAATGTGTGTCCTCGCAACGTTGTAACACCTTATCCAGATTGTAAAGGCATTCATCAAAAGATGCACCATAAACTGATAAATCATCCATAAAGACCTCTAGGCAGCGTTCTACCATATCAGAAAAAATGGCGAGCATACAACGTTGAAAGGTCGCCGGTGCATTACATAATCCAAAGGGCATACGGCGGTATGCAAACGTTCCATAGGGACAAGTAAAGGTGGACTTCTCTTAGTCCTTAGGATCAATCGAAATCTGATTGTACCCCGAATACCCATCCAGAAAATAGAAATGTGATCGGCCGGCTAAGCGCTCTAAGATTTGATCAATAAACGGAAGAGGAAAGTGATCCTTTAGCGTAGCGGCATTCAGTCGTCAGTAATCTATAAAAACTCGCCACCCAGTTACCAAGCGGGTGGTGACAGGTTCATTTAAGAGATTATGAGTAACAGTTATTCCCCCCTTTTTAGGGACTACCTGCGTGGGACTCACCCATGTCGAGTCTGAAATTGCATAGATGATACTTGCGGAAAGAAGCTTAATCACCTCCTTCTTCACAACCTCCATCATGCTCAGATTCAGTCGACGTTGTGGTTGAATCACCGGCTTGGCTCCCTCCTCGAGCCGAATCTTATGCTGGCACAAAGTAGGGAAAATCCCCTGGATATCTGCAAAAGACCACCCAAATGCTCCCCAGTGGTTCTTCAGCACTATTAGCAACTGGTCCTCCTCCTCAACACTCAGATAAGAAGAAATAATCATAGGCAACTTTTCTTCCTCAGCTAGAAATGCGTACTTGAGGTGCGGTGGCAGCGGCTTCAACTCCAATTCCGGCAGGCTGATTAAGGATGATTGAAGCGGTGGTGGAAGTTCACCTAAATCTTCATAATACCTCACATAGAAGCACGGCAACATCTGAAGCATCTTGGCGCACTCCTTTAGTGATTTGCTTCTCATCCAATCATGAGTGATATTGACTAAACATGCCTCAAGTGGTAATTTCGGATATGCATCAAAAATTGAATTTGCTATAGTATCATCTTCAGTAGAGGGAGGAATGTCCTCATCCTCATCGTTCGGAAAACCTACAACCTTGCAAAGAGATACCACCTTGGTATGCTCCATGATGTCCAAAGCCAAAATCCTTTTTTCCACCTTGGTCATTACATGGGCCATATCTAAAAATGGCTTCCCTAGACAAAGTGATATATTATGCTCAAAATGTTTTACCATGTGGCATTGCTCCTTGGATTTAGGTGAAGTGGCACTGGAAGGCATGACCATTTCAAATCAGTCATCGGCTATACCTAAGGTAAACCGACCTCTCCCCATCTCAAGTATTATGTCGGCTGTATCTTGGAATGGTCGTCCAAGTAGTAGCTCATTTCCTTGTTCATCTTGCATCTCCATGACGACAAAATCTGCTGGAAAAACAAATCGATCCACTTTCACTAGCACATCTTCACAAATCCCGTATGGCTTTACCACTGAATTGTCCGCCAATTGGATTGTCATGTTGCTCGGCCGTGACTCCTTTAATCCTAGCTTCTTGAATGTAGAGAGGGGCATCAAATTAATGCTCGCCCCTGAGTCACATAATGCTTCACCAAACTTAACTTTCCCAATGTAACATGAGATGTTGAAACAGCCCAGATCTTGCCTCTTTGGTGGCAATGTGCCCATGATGAAAGCACTCACCTGCTCCTTAAGCACCACAACATCCATGTTTGGGATTTTTCTCTTATTGGTGATGATGTCTTTCAGAAATTTCCCGTAAGAAGGGATTTGCTCAATAGCTTCCAATAAAGGGATATTGATTGAAATCTTTCTGAAACTATCTAGAAACTTTTTAAATTGAGTATCCACTTTCCTTGCCTTAGCACTATTCAGATAAGGGACCGGGACAGCCTGTGCCCTTTGATGCGGTGGCACATAAGGTGTCCTTCTCTGAGACTCCTCCTCCTTTGAAATAGGATTGTCAGTAGCATCTGCTGCTATGTCCGCAACTGGTTCTGCGACCGGTATGGGTAGCTCCTCAGTGGCCTCACCTTCAAATTCTGCTTGGGGTTTGCTTGGTTCATCAACTCTGGGGTTTAACAGTTTCTTGCCACTTCTTAGTAAGATGGCCTTCGCCTGCTGGTTTCCTCCTGGAACATTAGTATTACCCAGAAAACCTGGGTGCGTCGGCTTCTTCAAATTGTCTATCTCCGCTGCCATCTGTGCCATGGACGTCTCTATTGTCCTCATTTGAGCCCCATGGCTCTGCAGTGTCTTCCCAAATTGGTTCATAAACTCCCCTTGTTGCTTTATTTGCTGGCCGAAAGTAGTCATGAGTTCTTGATTTTGCTTTATCACCTGATTGAGCAGCTCTGTGCTCTTATCCTCCGCTACTGGCTGGGGTTTTGCATCTGGATCCTGCAAAAAGTTGTTTGGATCCTTCTAGGAGAACTTCTTGTCTTTCCTCCATGAATAGTCATTATTCGTGTAGCCTTGCTTCTGCCTCATGAATTTAACTTGAGCCTCATCCTCGGACTCAGTATCCTCCTTTGCAAGCAGTTTCTTCACGAGAAGATCCATCTTCTCATTCAGCTCCTTGATTGCTTTAGACTCCCCTGCCACTCGAACATGCTCAACAGTATCCCTGTCGCCCCACGATTGCTTCTTGGCCATGTTCTTTAGGATTTCCCAACACCTGGTGTCTGTGTTGTTCAAGAAGAATCCTGAGCCGGCTGAATCGAGGTTGCTTCTATCATGCTCGGAGAGAGCAAAAAAGAAGATCTTGACCTGTGTCTCCTTGTCAAGCCCGTGATGCGAGCACCGCCTGAGCATGATCTGAAACCTTTCCCAGGTCTCAGAGTAGGTCTCTCCTGCTTTTTGGGTGAAATTGTGGATCTTCCTGATCATGTCATTGGTCTTCTTGGGCGGGAAGAACCGTTAAAAGAAAACATCCACCATGTGGTCCCAAGATTCCACATATTCATCGTCCAGGTTATGTAACCACTCTCGCACGTTTCCCGCTAGAGAACTCGGGAAGAGCTTCAAGTAGAGCACATCTTGTGGAAATCTGTCTATTTTTATCATATCACAATTCTCCACAAATTGACTTATATGCGCGACGGGGTCTTCATTCTTTAGCCCATGGAAATCATTTGACTTCACCAAGTTGATTAAAGCCAGATCAATCTTGTATGTCGGAATATTAACCGCCTACTTCTTGATCGGCTCCTTGGAAGAAGATGAGGAAGAAGCCTTGATCTTCTCCCATATTGTCTGTGGCTCTTCCATTTCTTCTTGCTCGGATTCTGAATCTGTTTCTTCTAAATGATCTTGGTTGTGGCCTTCCTCATCGTCAGGTCTCGTCAGTGGAACCTCTGGTGCTTGTTGTGTGTAGTCGGTACTACGCGTCTGCACCATGCACAGTACCTGCAAAATAGTAAATTAAATTCAATACAGTGCTAGACAACTACAAGATGTGAAAAAGACTAAGCTATGAATTTTTAAAATGATAAAAAAAATAAAATGTGGCCTATAGTGGCCGCTTGCAGCACTTGTAGTGCCGAAAACTTGCCGTATCCCTAGCAATGGTGCCAAAAACTTGACACGAATTTACCGTGCGTAAAACGCAAGTGAACACGTCAATGTAATATAGGCCTTTGGAGGCCCGAGTCGAACTCAGGGATACATGAAATTGTCGGAGACTCCTACTAACTACTCGCGATCAGCTAGACCGATTAAATAGTTGATAGTTGTTGTTAAAATTAAAAGAAAATAAAAACAAAACAAAACAAAGCAATCGATTAAATGTTTGGTTTAATCAATTTAAAATGAGATCTTTAGGATTGTGGTTTCACCGCGGGTTTTCATTGTATCAAATTCTATGCAGTCACTCAATTTTATCTCTCTATCCGGGTAGTGGCCTGAAATTAGAATTGCCCACTGTCGTGGTACAATTCACTACCTACATCTAGGTCGGTTCCACCGTCATAGTAACCTATACCCTAAACTAGGTGCATCAAAAACGATCTCTCGGTATCCACCATTAACCTTACACCACCTTGTTCAAGGGATTTGTCAATTAATGTAAATTCCGTCTCTCTTCAACCATTAATTTTTCTTTCAAATCAATTAAGGGCATTAGATTATTATTATGGTGATCAAGCATAACAATATAATTGAGAAAACGAAATTATACCACGGATTTAAGAGATAAGATATGAATTACTATGATAAAGTTGTCATACAATGAATTCCCGGGCTACTCCCGGTCCTAAAGACAAAGGGGATTAGCCCTGCATGTTCATCTCAGAGCAAAACGTGGAGTAGAAAAAGGGAAACATGGAGAAAAATGTGATTGAGTGGTGAAACCCCTGAACAGAGAAGATCCAAGCAATCCTTGGCGTGGAATACACGTTCTCCCGCCTTTTGGTGGTGGAAATCGTCTTCGGCGTCCGGATCGGCTGGGGCGTGCTTCTGGGCTCCATTCTTCTCTCCACACCTTCTCGGGACGTGTGCAATGGCTAATGATGTGATGATTCCCTCTTGGGCACCGTCATTAGGTATATTTCCCGAGTTAGGTCACCAATTAATCACAGCCGTCAGATTAAGATCAATCTGAAACAAACTCATATCTGACGGTGTCGATACCATCGACGCGGGTCGATGGTATCGACCTAGCGCGATATCGGCTGTTCTTCTTTTCTTTTTTCTTTGCGCCTGATGTCATCTCGATACCATCAACGAGGGTCGATGGTATCGACAACCCTGTAGCGACGGTTTTGTCTTTTTGTGTCACTGTAGCTCCACTAGTCGATGGTATCGACGTATGAGTCGATAGTATTGACTCACTTCTCTCCTGCAACCTGATGGTATCTCGATACCATCGACATCCCTGTCGATAGTATCGACTTTCTTCTAATCCTTGCGGCTGGCAACATGTGGTCCGGTCGATGGTATCGACCACTGTCGATGGTATCGACAGTAGTAGATACTTGTTTTTCCTGAAATTAACACACGAAACCACATAAGTCTACACAAAATGTATTCTTTTGATAATTAATACTCAAAATGCTGAAATAAGGAAAATTTGACATAGAGAAGTAGCATAGACCAAAGTAGATGAATTATGCAACATTAACCACAAAAATGACTAATAAATGCATAAAACACATATCAAACAAGTCTATAAATGCGACTCAAAATCATCGCATCAACTGGCATGTCACAGACCCAAGTGGGCCCCACTTACTGGAGGGGAATTGGCTCTGATATCATTTGTAATGCATGGGACCACTGCCCAAGGCTCTAATAGTGTTTCAGGAATGATGATTGGCCCCATGGACCACCACTAGCCTTATCTACACACTTTGTCCTCATTCACACACAACCCATGATAAACTTACCAACTAGTCACTCATCCTAGTACTACTCTGGGCTGAGCACGATTAATCACAAAGTTCTTTAGTGATGGGCTCCCTAAAAAGGAGGCGCACCTTGGTGATATGGGTAGTACAATAATTCCTTTTTAGTTCATTTTATCTAAGGTCTCAAATCCTAGGAAGTTACATGGATGGAGCACTCAAAAGCCAAACAACATCTTTCTGTAAGCAGATGTTCCTACTAAACAAGTGAATGCCATCTCCTACTAATTCTTTGAATGGATTGCCACTCAAAGATAACCTGATTATCCATCAAGAAAACTTTAGAAACTCTACCCTTCTAGTATTTTGAGTATCTGATCAATAAAAGGAAATGGGAAGTGGTATCCTTTGTCTTTGCATTCAGATTTCTATAATTCAGACACATTCATCATTTTGATCATTCTCTCATAGCTATTTCTTCACCATCTTCATTGGATGCAAAAATAATACCACCCTTCTTGGGTACAACTTAGACGGAACTCACCCACGAGCTATCAGAAATAGGGTATATGATACCCACATCAAGGATCTTAACTACCAATTGTGTCACCACTTCTCTCAAATTTGAATCTCATCTCCTCTACATCTCTCCACTAGGACATGTGCAAACACATTTATAGATCAACACCTTTGAAATGAGAAATACACCATACAATGGCCTCAACATTGCCATTCAAAACATTAATAAGGACATCCTCTTGATCCAGAGAAATAAGGGAGGAAATGATCACCAAGAGGGTGTCATTTTGACCAAGAAAAACCTATTTCAAGCCCTCAAGAAGAGTCTTCAACTCAAGAATGGGAGTTCTTTAATGGATGTTTTCCATGGATTAATTTACATAAAAGGTATATCTTCACTAGAAGCTACCACCTTAGTTTCTTTGACCTCTTTAACTGGATCTCCATGAAATTAAACTACTGGATCAAGCCCTTTTCCCTCAGAAGTAATCTCAATCCATGTAGGTAGACACTCTTCCACAATTTTTCCAAGACAATAAATCATATAGCAATCCTATTTGGTAGATCCAATAGCCTCAACCTTTGTGGCTGCTTTGAAAATGTTCAATCAGATCTCCATATGCATGAATGTCACAAACATGGTACTAGTGCTCACATGGATGACCACATCGATAGTGGCTAAGAATAGCCTCCCCAAGATTATAGGGATTTTCTTGCTATTATGTTCCATGTCAAGTATGATAGTATCACCTGGGAAGATGGCAGATGTATCATCATCAATTCTCACTATCATGTCACCCAACTGGACACTAGGAATTTTACAAATTGGTCTTCCAATTGAAGAGTAAAATTATCTAGTTGTAGTTGACCTAAACCAAGTTCAATATGCATGTGATACATCATCAAATATTCACTTGACCCCAAGTCTAGAAGTTCTTGCTCAATTGGTGCCTACATGTTGTAGAATTGAACTCACTAAAGGCATCCTTCCCATAGAGTTTTTTATTCTACACATGTTCCTTGAGAAACTTGGCATATACATGATTTTTTTTATTGCATCTAAGAGAGTTATGTTATGTGAACTTATTTGAACGTCTCAAGGACATCTTTAGTGTGCTTTTGCTTCTTATTGGATAGAGGGGGTTCAACCAAAATGTTTGTGTAACGTCCCAAGATTTGAGGCCTTAGATAAAAAAGATCTTAAAAGGAATGATTAGACTACCCATATCGCCAAGGTGCACCTCCTTTTCAGGGAAACCATCACTAAAGAGCTCTAGATTAAGAATGATCAGCCCAGAGTAGTACTAGGATGGGTGACGAATCAAGAAGTTTATCCTGGATTGTGCATGAGTGAGAAAAAAGTACACAATTATGGCTAGTGGTGGTTCGTGGGGCCAATCGTCATTCCTAAAACTCTACTAGAGCCTTGGGCCCATGCTTTTACAATTTGTAAGGCAGTTTATCACACTATATATTGATCAAGAACAATACTATCATTTCCCTACATCATAATTAAAGTCATATGTGGCACAACATCATCTACTATCACAATATCATAAATCACATGAGTCACACTATCAACACTATCATTCATCACAATATCATTGCCAAGTTTACCCTTTGGACTTTAAAGTGTCTTTCTAGTTCTTAGAATTGTTATAGAATCCACATTCTCTTTATAGGGGGGAATGGAGCATAACGTTATGGTGGGGGTGAGGTAGAAGTGGTGAAACAATCAATGAGTTTTGAAAACGTAGGGTCGTTGCACATGTCCTTGTATATTTTGGGGTGGAGGGATGTGTTTGGTTTGATGAGGTGGGTGTAGTGGGGGAGGTGGATATTGGTAGCTTAATGGTGGTGGAGTTACATTTGGATGTAGTGGATGTTGGTATGGATGGAGGGAATGCACTTGCACTTGTGGTGGAACATAGGTAGTTTGAGGTGTAACCACTGGTCCACTAGTGTTGTTTAGATTCCCTAGGGGTTCAAATGAAGTTTCTCTTACACATGAAATTGTTAAGAATGTATCATATAGTATTTTATAAAGGCTATATATGTTTGATTTTTATTTGACTTATTTTTCTTGACTTCATCGAATCCTTGCAACTTAGAAAAGACTTCATCTTTAGATCTTAAGCTGTATCTTTGACC
Organism: Alisma plantago-aquatica; assembly: GCA_963693085.1. NCBI lineage: Eukaryota > Viridiplantae > Streptophyta > Magnoliopsida > Alismatales > Alismataceae > Alisma > Alisma plantago-aquatica. The sequence continues at coordinate 198,384,191 of OY856412.1, forward strand.
TTGTTGTTGTCACGTATGCCCTTATCCTTGATGTTCTCGATTTCTATAATATTGAATGACATGTTTCTTTTCTAGATCATCACCAATTGCATAAATTTACTTGAGGTACGTTCCCCTTAATTCTTCATTTAGTTCATTATTTTATCTAGCATCTTCATCAATTAAGGATTTGAGTTAGTGGTACCTGAATGGGTTGCAAGCAGTGGCACACCCATGTTGTAGTCACAACTATTAATAACACTATAATATGGATGCCTTTATTTTTTAGGCAACTATTCATACAAAGGTCATGGTTCTTGAGGGGGTTTGGCCATAAAAGCACCTCCACAAGATGAAACCACTATAATTTGTCTCATTCGAGTTAGCCTAGAGAAAAAGAGTTGCACTGAGTTTCCAAATGTGAATCTCATAATGAAGGCATTGTTTCAACATATTTTGGATCCTTTGTCAGCTATCATGGAATTTACCAAGGTCCATTTGGCCAAAATTCACAATCTAATACCACATTTTCATCACTCTTGCAATAGAATAGAGCTTCTTCATGAAGACATTCTTCATATAAATTGTCTTAGTTCATGATCTCCATCTTTGAGGAATACTGATCCTTGTCTTTGTCCTTTAGAGAGAAGGGGAACATAGTCAAATGATGACATCATTGGTTGTGACCGGAGTGAAAAAGGTTGAGCATGTTTCTAGAAAAGCCTCAATATTCTTTTAGGGATTTTCATGATCCGAACCATAGAAGACCAGAAGAATTTGCACAAGGTATTGAGTGATAGATAATTCTTGTCCCAAAATATCTTCAATCCATGTTGTAATGGAAGATATGTAAGTTCCCAAATGGAAGTAGTCTTGCAGGGGCTACTCATTGTGTGCTTGTGGTTATCCACTAGGATTTGCCATCTCTTCCTTCTCTAATGTGCATTGTCACCTGCATGTTTCACAATTATGAAGAGTTAGAAATCTCAAATTCAAGAACAACACAAAGAATATATAATAACAATGGTGAGGGAAATGAGAAATGTGAAAGTAAAAAAAAAACTATCTAGACTAAACACTAGTCTCCTAAGAAAAAGTGACAACAATCTTGATGGGACTAAGTTGCACTAGGCCGACAAAGTTCCGAATTAGGCACACTATATTAAGAAAATTTGCATCCGCAGATGATCAGGATGAAGTATTGGACTGGTGAGTATGGGGTTTAGTCCACAAAAAGATATGGGGGCACTGAAGATGGGTCTGTTGGAAATTAAAACAAAATAGCTAGGCCAAGTGCCACTATCCTCATCAACAACACCAATGATCACGCTGCACCTTGTTGGATAAATTGACAACATTTAAATCCCTTTGTTTTGATTATGACAAACATTTCATCCTTGTGGATCTAACATGCTACTTGAGTGTTGCAGGAACTAGGTGGATGACACAACTTGGAAGATCTATATGCTCAAAATGCTTTAATTCATGATTGTAATCAAATGTAAAAACTTGTACAAGTATATAATGTACAAGTACTTAGATATCATGTAAATCAAGCATTTAGATCTTCTCTAGCCAATCACAACACTTAGATAGGTCATCCCCTACAATAGTGTCACAACTGCACACTGATACACACACTTAGTACATAGTTTAAAACATTGAAACAGAGTCATTCTCGGTCGACAAACTTCTCGACCGAGACAATCTCGGTCGATCAATTCCTCGACCGAAAATGACCCAAGTAGCCGTTAGACACAACAGGCAAGGTAGTTGGGAGTTGGAATCGAACGTTATACACACTTTCTCCAGACAGTCCCTCGGTCGACAAAAACTTCGACCGACTGGGATCTCAGTCGACAATTCCTCGACTGAGACTGTCTCTGTCTGCACTTTTTAGGATTAATTAACTAGCCGTTGCTAAAGCAATTAGTGGATACCTAATGGCTAGTTAAGCACTAAGAAATCCCTTGAAAGTGTCTAGAATGTCCTTAAGCACTCATAGGCCATTCCTATAAATAGGACATGCCTCAAGACACCCAAAATACACTTGTGCAATACTTGAGTATACTACTTACAGTTGGCAATCATCTCTTGTGAGAAATTGAGCAATTCTAGCATTTGCAAATCCTTCCCATTGCTACAATTTCATGTCCTATATGCTACCATCTCCTACCCATTGCACTTACACTTCCATACACATTGGTTAGGAGATCAAAATGCTTGATATAGGAAATCAAGCCTTGTGCTACAAGCGCTAATTGTAATTTCTATTTTCCCTTCTTGTTCTTTCTTATTGCTTTTACTCTCCTTGCTACTCCTAGGGTTGGAGGCTGCTGATTGGAGAGGGTTTGATCTTCTTGGTGGAGAAGGAGGACTTTGGACTACTTCACGAAGGTTGTCTGAACGGGAAGCTACTTCAAGAGGAAGGCTACTTCAAGGGGGAGCTTGAAGTTACTTCAAGGAAGGCTGCTTCAAGGTTGGTGAGACTACTTCAAGGTGAAGGCTGTCCAAAGGGTGGAGAAAGTTTTGTAATTTTATGTAACATCCTTGCGAGATAATAAAATTAAATACTTTCAAAATCCCAATTGAAAACAATTGGGTAGTGGACTGACTCCTTTAGTTTTTGCTAAAGGTGGAACCACTCTAAACACCTTGCCTCCTTATTATCTCAATTGTGGTTGTTTGAGTTGAGTTATTATTAAAACTTTTATAAAACCCTATTCATCCCCCCTCTAGTGTTTTTTCATTTGGTATCAGAGCAAGGCTTCAAGGAACTCTAACAAAGTGTTGAAGAATGGGTGACAGGGTACTCAACAACCTCAACCTGGAAGGGACACTCGTGGCTAGACCTCCACCTTTTGATGGCACTAACTACACCTACTGGAAGAGGAGGATGCAATTCTACTTCCAAGGAATTAGCTGGGATTTCTGGAGGATGGTATCAAATCCATATGAATTCCCTCAAACCGAGTATGCAAATTGGGATGCGAATACAGTAAGATCTGCCCAAATGAATGCAAAAGCTGTAAGTATACTCTATTGTTCAATTTCAGTTGGTGAATTCAATAGAATATCAAATTGTGAAACAACATATGAAATATGGCATAGACTCTCCATAACCTATGAAGGAACTGTTCAAGTTAAGAATTTTAAAATTGGAATGCTTAAGAAAAAATTTGAACAGTTTCGTATGGATCAAAATGAGTCTATTAGTGAAATGTATGCAAAATTTTCTTATATTGTGAATGGTTTAAATGCTTTAGGTAAAGTGATCAGTGAAGAAGATCAAGTGTCAAAAATTCTTAGGTCTCTTCCTCCCAAGTACAATCCCAAGGTGACTGCTATTGAAGAAGCAAATGATCTCGCCCGACTAAGGATGGAGCAACTCATTGGCAACCTAGAAGCACATGAGGCAACCTTGGAGGAAGAGGAACGACGAGAGCGTGAACTTCAACAAGTAAGAAAGAAAGATATGGCTCTAAAAGCTTCAATGATCATCACGCAAGAAAGTGATGAAACAAGTGATGGAGAAGGAGAAGAAGCCCTAATTGTTAATGGTATGAAATATAGAAGATTTAGATCTAACAAAGTTGTTGGTTCTTCTTCCCCTCCTAGGTGTTTTGAATGTGGAAAGAAAGGACATCTCAAAAATAAATGTCCTAAAGCAAAGAAAGGAAAGAAAAGTTCATCCAAGAAGGGAGAAAAAGCTTATAAAGCTGCATGGGATGAGTCAAGTGATAGTGAAAGTGGAAAAGAGAACGTGGAGTGTCTCATGGCAAAAGAAGATGATAGTGACAATTCTCAAGAGGTAATCCTTCTTGATTTTCCAAAAGAAGATCTAATTGTTAGTCTACAAGATACTCATGACAAATATGTTGACTGCAAAACGAAACTAAAGAAGGTTACTAAAACTAATGAGGATCTATATGCTAGATTGAATAATCTTTCTTTTGAAAAGGACAATATTGCTTTTGAAAATTTGACTTTGAACTTTAAACGAATACAATATGAAGTTACTTACTTTAGAAACAAATCATGATCTTCTTTCTCAAGAAAAGGATGATTTTCTTGCAAAACTAAACAATTTTCAGACCCAACCTATTCTATGTAATCATTTAGATTATGATACTATTGTTAAGGAAAGAAACTCTTTATTATCTAATCTAGATCAAGCAAAGATAGATATCAATAAGAAGATGGATGAGATTGCAAAGCTAAAGAGAGAAATTAATGGTTTAAGGAGCAATGATGTTCTTGATAATATTCTGAAATATTCTTCTAGTTACAATGGAAGAAGAGGTTTAGGATATGTTCCAAAAGAAAAATCCTATCAACCTAAACCTAGAAGAGATCAAGCATCCAAGACCAAGATCATGTTTGTACCCAAGAACACAATTCCAAATCCTAGAAAGAGAAATGAAATTGACTCTATTTCTTGTCATTATTGCCTGTGTCTTGGACATTACTCCTTTTCATGCCCTTATAAGAAGAAGGATTTTGAGTTAGTTTGGGTTCCTAAACCTCAAAATTAGAAGACTTGAATGTAATTTAGTTGGGATATGATCTAATACTTGTTTTGAACATCTAAATATCTTATCTCAACTAAGCAGATAGCTTCATGTATTGTGTTAAATTCAGAACTGATATAAACAAATTGCTGAAACAAACAGAAACATTGTCGGTCGAAAAATAGTTCGACCGAGACATTATCGGTCGAGAAAATATTCGACCGAGAGAATGCATGTGACAAATCAAAATCTACAATAGAATTTATAGTGAAAACAACAACTATTTCGGTCGAAAAATTATCGATCGGAGCAAAAATTGGTCGAAAAATGGCCGACCAAGCAGATTTCTATTTTTGTTCAGTTTTAACCTGTAAAACAACAACTTTCTCGATCGACAAATTGGTCGAACGAGACATCTGTCGGTCGAACTATTTGTCGACTGAATGAAGTTCTGATCAGTTTACTTTGTTAAAACATGCTCAATTTGTTATTAAATGTACCTAACCATAATGGACCATCACATGGGTACCAAAACCTATATTTTATTGCAGGATTGGGTAGTTGATAGTGGATGTTCCAAACACATGATTGGGAACAAGGATGCATTTCAAACTTTTGAGGAAAAGAAAAGAGGAACAATCACTTTTGGAGACAATGGTAAAGGTAAAATTGTTGGAATAGGTAATATTGGTACAAACCTTGAAATAAAGAATGTTTTACTTGTCGATGGTTTGCACCATAATTTAATAAGTGTTAGTCAATTTTATGATAGTGGATATTATGTTTTATTCAACAAAAATTGCTGCAAGTTATTAATAGAAAATACTACAAATATTGTTTATGAAGGAAAAAGAGTTGGAAATCTTTATATCCTTAGACCCAACTCTATGCAATCTGTAGTTGGAAAATGCTTACTTGCAAAAGAAAATTCTTTAAAACTATGACATAGAAAATTAGGTCATGCTAGTTCATATGTTATCAAAAAGCTAATTAAATATGATCTTGTTCGTGGTTTTCCTAAGTTATCTTTTGATCAATATGAAAATTGTGAACCATGTACTTTGGGTAAACAAACTAAAACTTCTTTTAAAACCAAAAACATGCTTAGCACCAGTAGATCACTAGAACTTATTCATATGGATTTGTTCGGACCTATGAGGACACAATCTATTGGTGGGAAAAGATATTGCTTTATTATTGTTGATGATTACAGTAGATATACATGGGTACATTTTCTTGCAAATAAAGATGATACTATTCAAGTTTTCATACAATTTTGTTCCAAGATTGAAAATCTACTACAAAACAAGATATGCACAATTAGGAGTGATCATGGTGGAGAATTTGAGAATCATCTATTTGAAGAATTTTGCACATCTCAAGGCTACACTCACAATTTTTCTGCTCCACGCACTCCACAACAAAATGGCATAGTTGAAAGGAAAAATCGATCATTACAAGAAATGGCTAGGACTATGATGCTTGAACATAGTACACCTAAAACATTTTGGGCTGAAGCGGTAAAAATAGCTTGCTATGTGCTAAATAGAGTAACCGTACACTCTTATTTGAAGAAAACACCATATGAAATCATGTATACTAAGAAACCAAGGGTTGACTATTTTGATACTTTCGACTCAACTTGCTATATCTTGAACACAAAAGATGATAGAGAAAAGTTTGACTCTAAATCACAAAAAGCCTTTTTCTTGGGATATTCAACCTCTAGTAAAGCATTTTGAGTTTATAACACTATCTCTAGAAAAGTTGAAGAATCCATTCACATTACTTTTCATGAAGAACTAAAAACTAAAAATTATGATGTAGTTGATATTACTCATCAAGTAGAAAATCTAACCATATCAACTAAAGATGATCAACAAGTTGAGACACAACAACCCATTCCTAGACTCATTAAGGATCATCCTCAAGAACTAATCATTGGAAATCCTAATGATAAAGTCAAAACCCGTTCATCTTTTAGAGATGTTGCAAATATGGCATTTGTTTCTATAATTGAACCTAAGAAGGTAACTGAAGCTCTAAAAGATGACTATTGGATAATGGCAATGCAAGAAGAATTAAACCAATTCACTAATAATGATGTATGGGACTTAGTTACTAAACCGCAAGATAAAACCATTATTGGAACTAAGTGGGTTTTTAGGAATAAGTTAAATGAAACCGGGGAAGTAGTAAGAAATAAAGCTAGGTTGGTAGCAAAAGGGTATAATCAACAAGAAGGAATAGACTTTGATGAAACTTATGTACCAGTAGCATGACTTGAAGCCATTAGAATGCTACTAGCCATAGCTGCCCACAAAAACATCTAACTGTTCCAAATGGATGTCAAAAGTGCATTTCTAAATGGAACAATACCAGAAGAAGTATATGTTGCCCAACCCCCTAGTTTTGAAATACTGGAAAAAGGTGACTATGTATAAAAACTTAAGAAAACACTTTATGGTTTAAAACAAGCACCTAGAAATTGGTATGAAAGGCTCAAGAACTATCTCTTTGATAACAGTTTTTTTATTGGAAATTCAGATTCTACTTTATTTTTTAAAACATATGAATCTGATTTTCTAGTAGTTCAAATTTATGTTGATGATATTATCTTTGGTGCATCAAATAAATCTTTATGCAAAAAATTTAGTGATATTATGCAAAAGGAATTTGAAATGAGTCTCATGGGAGAACTAACTTTCTTTCTTGGTTTTCAAATAAAACAAACGCCTGCTGGGATTTTTATAAGCCAAGAGAAGTATACCAATGAACTTTTAAAACATTTTGGGATGGACCATTGCAAACATGCTACCACTCCAATGGCTACCTCTACTAAAATTGATAAGGATGAAAATGGGGAACCTATTGATGATTCCTTATATAGAGCTATAATTGGTAGCTTTCTCTACTTAACTGCTTCTAGACCGGACATCATATTTTCTGTTGGTCTTGGTGCTCGATTTCAATCACAACCTATGCAAACCCATTTTCAAGCCGTCAAACGGATTTTAAGATATTTAGCCGACACTACAAGTTATGGTCTATGGTATCCTAAAGGACAATCTTTGGACTTTAAAACTTATACCGATGCTGATTACCCTGGTTATCGAATTGATCGAAAGAGTACAAGCGGTAGTTGTTTCTTGTTATAGGAAGAGCCTTAGTATCTTGGTTTAGCAAGAAACAAAACACGGTTGCCCTCTCTACAACTGAAGCTGAATATATGGCCGCCAGATCTTGTTGTGCTCAAGTGCTTTATATGCAACAAGTTTTAAACAATTATGGTTTAACTTTTTCATCCACACCTATCCTTTGTGACAATACAAGCGCTATAAATTTAGCACATAATCCTATTTTACACAGCCATGCCAAACATATTGAAGTCCGTCATCATTTTATAAGGGATCATATCTCTAAAAATCATGTATCCCTTCATCATGTTGATACGGAAGATCAATTGGCTGATATTTTCACAAAACCGCTTCCATTAGATCAATTCAATAAAATAAGGAAGCAACTACTCATCACTCCATTAGAAGATGTTTTCTTTGACATTTGTGCTTCTTAAACCGGCTGGTTTTTAATCCTTCCATTTTGGCTTCAAATGGACATCTTTTCAAATGACTTGATGGTTATCTTTTTAAGGAGAGAACAAATTAAGGGGGATTTTTTAACACTTGATTTTAATGGATATCTTTTTGAAATGACAAAGGGGGAGAACTAATGTAAATCTTAAATAGTTTTAACTCTTACAAACTCAATCAATGAGTTTCATAATCTCTTGGCTTTACATTAAAAGTTGCTATATTCCCTAAGAATTGGATTTTATGTTCCATACTTCTTTGGGAATAATAAGCACACATTTCATAAACAAGAGAAGGAATTCACAAAGTAAATCTCAGGTATGAAACTCAACTCAGTTTAAAGACTGGTTGATTTATATTTTGGAAATGTTTGTCATCTTCAAAAAGGGGGAGATTGTTGGCTAAATGGACATCATTTAAATCCCTTTCTTTTGATTATGACAAACATTTCATTCTTGTGGATCTAACGTGCTACTTGAGTGTTGCAGGAACTAGGTGGATGACACAACTTGGAAGATCTATATGCTCAAAATGCTTTAATTCATGATTGTAATCAAATGTAAAAACTTGTACAAGTATATAATATACAAGTACTTAGATATCATGTAAATCAAGCATTTAGATCTTCCTTAGCCAATCAAAATACTTAGATAGGTCATCCCCTACAATAGTGTCATAACTGCACACTGATACACACACTTAGTACATAGTTTAAAACATTGAAACAAAGTCATTCTCGGTCGACAAACTTCTCAACCGAGACAATCTCGGTCGATCAATTCCTCGACCGAGAATGACCCAAGTAGCCGTTAGACACAACAGACAAGGTAGTTGGGAGTTGGAATTGAACGTTATACACACTTGCTCCAGACAGTCCCTCGGTCGACAAAAACTTTGACCGACTGGGATCTCGATCGACAATTCCTCGACCGAGACTGTCTTTGTTTGCACTTTTCAGGATTAATTAACTAGCCGTTGCTAAAGCAATTAGTGGATACCTAACGTCTAGTTAAGCACTAAGAACCCCCTTAAAAGTGTCTAGAACGTCCTTAAGCACTCATATGCCATTCCTATAAATAGGACATGCCTTAGGACACCCAAAATACACTTGTGCAATACTTGAGCATACTACTTGCAATTGGCAATCATCTCTTGTGACCAATTGAGCAATTTTCGCATTTGTGAATCCTTCCCATTGCTACAATTTCGTGTCCTATAGGCTAGCATCACCTACCCATTGCACTTACACTTCCATACACATTGGTTAGGAGATCAAAACGCTTGATATAGGAAATCAAGCCTTGTACCACAAGCGGTAATTATAATTTCTATTTTCCCTTCTTGTTCTTTCTTATTGCTTGTACTCTCCTTGCTACTCTTAGGGTTGGAGGCTACGGATTGGAGAGGGTTTGGTCTTCTCAGCGGAGAAGGAGGACTTTGGACTACTTCAAGAAGGCTGTCTCAATGAGAAGCTACTTCAAGAGGGAGGATACTTCAAGGGGGAGCTTGAAGTTACTTCAAGGAAGGCTGCTTCAAGGTTGGTGAGACTACTTCAAGGTGAAGGCTGTCCAAAGGGTGGTGAAAGTGTTGTAATTTTATGTAACATCCTTGTGAGGTAATACAAATAAATACTTTCAAAATCCCAATTGGAAACAATTGGGTAGTGGACTGACTCCTTTAGTTTTTGCTAAAGGTGGAACCACTCTAAACACCTTGCCTCCTTCTTATTATCTCAATTGTGGTTGTTTGAGTTGAATTATTATTAAAACTTTTATAAAATCCTATTCAGCCCCCTCTAGTGTTTTTTCACACCTAAGTCGCACCAGGCTAACAAAGTCCCAAATGAGGCATGCTCCATCTCAAACAATCCACATGTTCACATGATCAATATGTAGTCTAGGAACACTGAGTATGGGGTCAAATCCATATGTAGAGATGGGAGTACTAGAGCTAGGTCTTTTTTGTACAAGGTTCCTAATGTGGAGTGTATAATTTTCAGGGTTTAATTTGGGGTTGCTCAATTTAACTACGGGTGCAAGAAATTAAAGGGAAAATGATTAAACCTAGATTTACCCTACACAAATTAGTCTAGTGAACTAGGCAAAGATGGAAATTACAATAAAGCAATCAACTAAAGACAAGAAAGCAGCACTACACTAACAAGAGAAATACCAATTAATAAGTAAGAGAAACAGTTAGCTAAGAAAGGAAAATTAACTTAACTAAGAAATAAACCAAACCAAACTAACAAAGACAATCATTAACAAGAACAAACTGACCCTAGAAAATCTATTCACTGTCAACAAGGCAATTGAAAGGAATCCATATTGATTAAGAGTCATTATGTTAGCAGATGTGATGTCTGGAAAAAATCCTAGTGATGGGGAAAGTGATAGGAAAGCCTACCGCCACCTCTCATGGGATTCCTCCCTCAACTCAGATCTAACCTTCAATGGAAAAACTAGTTGAGAGACACATGGTCATGGGAAGATTTGCTGAAGTAAAACTAAGAAGATACAACACTAGAGATGGTAGAAATTGATTCGTGAGTCCAGACACTTATCTATCCATGTGAAGAACCTGAAAAGAACACTAAGCTTTTTCATCCTTGTCAAGATGGTTGCATGGTTGGGTTTAAAGTGCACATTCTTACTTTAGAGAGATATCTCTCGCAAATATTTAATATCAAAGGAAGCATATGTTGGGAAATATGGGCAGATTAAGGCAGCGGAAACAAAAAATTTATCTATCTGTATTCCCATAACAACAAGATCGTGTCAACTACTATGAAATAGGAAAGATGGTTTAACGAGTTTATACCTGGTCATGGAGCAAGTCTAGTGACTACAACTCATTGCGGTTGCAACTATCTTCTAGTTAATCTTAGACGGTGGTTGTGCAGCTCTTGGTCTTCACCAAAAATGGTGGACTGAACAATTCTAATATGACTCATGCAATCTCCCAATGGACTACAGTATGACGTTGCTCTCCTAGAAGCATCCAAAGGACTCCTACATCTAGATAATTCCACATGGATCAACTAGAACTCTTGTCATCCGTTAGAAAGAATAGGACGAAGTTGTATCTCCCATTGGTGTACTAATCAACAACTTGCTCTCCCACGACAATGATCCTCAATTGTTCTCTCCCATCACTATCCCTCCCTAGTCGGGTAGGACTTGCTTGGATCTCTTGGTTACCATAAACAGAGAGGACAACATTTGTCAGAGCAACTTATTCTCAATTTTTTGTGTTATGTTGTTCTCTAGGAAGCCCCCATTACCCCTCTATTTATAGGTGGGGTTAGGGGTCAGAGTTCCCAGTTTGTCAAGATTTGTGTTGGAGTGGAAGGGACCAAAAGATCTTAAATTTCCACAACCTGCGACATCTGAAATGGCCATTTCACAACTGAAATGGTCATGTCACATGAGAGGTGGTCGTATGGTACAACCAGATGGCCATTTTGCCATGTTTCCCAATCGCATATGAATTTGGCAATTCAAATCCAATTAATGCACGACATGAAGTCAACACTAATTCTTTGTTGCAATCGAATTTCCTCACAAACTGAACGATCTCGCACACGCAAGATGGTCGTCTTGCTCACCCAGACGGTCATCTGTTGAGATGAGCCAAGCCAGTCGGTTCAATAGATTGAACCGGTCAGTTCACACCTTAGTTTGGGAAAAAATTTACCAATTCAATTTTTGATCAGCGATAATCGTTTGGTGCACCAAATGGCCATATCACCCTATGAGATGATCAGATGGGGTGAAGTTAGCTGATCCATCATGTGAATTGAGTACCTAAACACTTTAGTAATCAGATCAATCATCATTCGAGATTAAACTCCTCTTCTAGATGAGTTCCTATGTGTGTGACCCTATAGGTACCATATTACATTGGTAGTGAATGTTCATAACTAACTTATGACATCACAAGCATAGAGTGGTGGCTATTTGTACATCAATTCTACCCAAGTGAATGGAAAGTTGGAGAACAACTTCAACCTACAATATAAGTAAGGTGTTGCAGTGATTGTATAATTCCTTTGTCACTGATATTCGGGATGAACTCCAGGCATGGAATCTACATTCTCTCAACATTCAATCCATGTTTCTTGAACCAAGAGCAGGCTACCTGAGATAATGTGACCTCAATATCATATATTGATTCACATGTGCATGCAAATGAGTATCTAAATGTCGCTTATCAAGTGGCCAGGATATCATTCTCTAGTAGGAGGGACAAATCTCATCTCTATCACTCACACTCTATCTCCATGTGTCAAATCTACCCAATCATAACCTTTATATATACCATGTTTTAGGACTGGATTTGATGATGTCAAAGTATACCCAATGACATGTGATGGGTGCAATGAATTCAGGTCTAAGAATCATAATCACCACCTTCACTATGAGAAATGACTATGACCACCAATGATGGTTTCCATGCATCAATCTCAAGGTGGGTCTGTCTGATACACTATTCTCTAACATGTATCTATGTGCTTAATTTGGTATGCCATATCATGACTAATGAGATTTAGTCATCAACCAACCCACACTCCAGTTTTATGAGTTACTGGTGTCTATCTTCCTTCAAAAATAACAACTGACCAGGGACAAAATAAGAATGCAATACTCTTAACATTCATATGATCTCATTCTCCATGTCACATATTTTAAGACATACTTTATTTAGTATTGTCATTCTTTAGATATTCATAATGTTTCCTCATTATCTCACAATTGAATGAAATAGATAAAATTGGAAGCTTACCTTTATGAGTATTAATCAAATCCTTTAAGGTATGTGCCGTGTCAATCATTACATGATTGGCTCTATGAGCATACCTAACCAACAGACTCCCACTTGCACTTAGATCCAATCACCCATGAATCTCATTCTTAGTGATCTAAATATGTCCACCATGTTTCTACTGTGCAAGTGCTAATCTAGAGGGTTAGCAACACTTTTCTATTAGTTGGTATATTACATATTTCTTATGTCTTCATTGTGAGAGGAAACCACCGTAACATGGTATCTGATATTCCTTACCAAACAAGTAGCTCCATTACTATCACGGTATCACTACTGAGTCATCAATGGTTGGAAAATATATAAGTTTATCATATGAATTTCTAGATCCATATCGTATTACTCTATGTTCATAACACAAGTATACTCAGCCTCTAATGAAAAATAGAATTAATGACTTATAGTTCAGAACTCTTCCAAATCTCAACTCTTTTCCTTTTTGAAATTTAAATATATTTTATTGCGATCACTTTGTCATTATGGAAGCTTGCATAGATGTAACCTTTTGCATCCAATTTCCTTCATTACTATTTTTAATTACTAGCAATATATCCTTAAGTACTTCTCTAAGTATTAATGGATATCTTTATTGACTTTCCAATAACCCTTATTGGAATTTAATATCATCTTGTCATGTCCGATGCATACAAGATTATATGGGATAAGCACACTTATACCATTCATGATAGATCCATTGCTACAGCCTATGGCATATTAATCATGTTATTTCCATTCTTCACAAGAATTGGAACATATGGCTCATGAGATACCAATCCAGATTCTCTCTCATTGAATCCTTTTGATGTTGAACTCTTTCAACACATTGCTATTGTATGTGCTCAAACTTATATTGTGAAACATTCAAGAACTATCTCTATAGGTCTTGATCTTTATCTCATAAGATGTTACTCCTAATCCTTCATTACTGATGGTATTTTCCATGCCAGTTCAATATTCACAATATTGAGATGTTATTCCTTATCATATGTGGAATATGCATATATGCTCCCACTAAATATTTTGTACAAATTTCATCTTTTATCTTGGTTCAAGTCAACCTCTTTGACTTTCTTGTCATCGTAAGATCCCATTTCTGAGATGCTTGTTTCAGTACCAGATTGAACTTTGTAGTTTATAGACTTTATTTGCTTTGATGAAGTTATAAAACTTTTTAGGATGTGTCCTACACATCCTATGATGTATTACCTTTCAGGAGTCTGATTTCTTACTTCATATACTAAATCTCTTAGTCTATTTTAACTACAACAAAAGACATGCCAATTGGTAAATAAATTTCGATCATGTTCAACAAATTGATTTGAAAAATACTCAACCAATTTGTCCTTTTATGTTATCCATGTAGGTCTTTGCCACAAGGCCCTAGTACACCCTTTAGGTATTACCCCTTTAAGTGGCTCTATCAAGGTCCTACCTTGTTAGCTTACGTGGATTTCAAAAATGTCTTTGGGCCATTACTCAAATTATGGTACTGCATAGCTTCTAGATGATTAGTTAGCTCATCCTATTATGATCAACTTATCAGAGTCATTAGATTCACAACCTTCCAATTTTAGATGTATTCTACTAGAACTATTATTGTCCTGTGTAATATGGCGAACTTGAGATTCCAGAACAACTTGTGATTCTCTTAGTTCTCATTTTACCTCTTTTGTTGACCTCAAACATTTTGAGTTCTACTTTTACTCCCTCTAATTCTTTAGGAACTCAGTTATCCTTTCAACAAATTTTTTTTTTATTGGATTGGGATTAATAGTAATATTCAATAGTCATGGTTTATGGATAACATTTTTCAAGAAACTACTTTCTCAATGTAGGTTTCAATCCTTTAGACATATTGGGACATTCCCATATCATATCGTATATGATGTTTAATAAACCATTTAGATTGTACATGATTTAGTGATATGTATATATATTTATGAGGATACAAGAAGATTAGATTAATTGATAATTATATCATGACTCATCTTTCTATAATTCCTTCATTCTAACACATCATCATGTTTAGATGTATTTGACTTGTGATACATGATCATAATTCTTTCCTAAAAGTTCTCAAGGTATTAATGCAAAATATTTCAACATTTGATCTTATCAAAGTTTCTTAATACTTTCATCTAAGTTACACTTCATTTATAATATCCTTTAACACTTTAAGAGATTTATGTTTCTATTTTACCGAGTACATATCATCATATTACCAGTAAATGAAATGAAAGCAATCATCTATAACATTCATTCCATACGATCTTCATGAATTACATGTATGAGGTCTGATGGAAAGCTTATCCTCCCACTACATCTAGTGAAGGATGTCATGTCACGTTGTGTACAAGTAAGAATTGCATATTTCCTTCAGTTCAAGAACCTAGGGAATCTAGATTAACATCAATATGTATTCCATACATGCATTTCTTATATATTCATCCAAGGTGACTTTTGCTAATGATAGTCTTGATTTATCAATTGTAATCCTTTGGTATTAATGTTATAAATACTCATCTTAAAATCTTTCATACAAAGATCATTTAGATGTTTGCGCATAGCCATACAAGATCATATCTTTTGAAACAAAAACATTAATATCTTGCTTTATTGATTCATCAAACTTGTCATACAAGATGCTTAAAGTAAATATTTCTATTTTCTTGGCATAATGAAATAGCAGTTCAGCTAACTCTATCACATGCCCATTGGTCTAAGATAAATTAAACATAGACTAAATCTCTAGTAACTTTTGCTGCTTCATCATTGTCCTTCTATGAGGGCTTTTACTTCTTGTCAGATCCTGCACATGAAATATGTCAAATATCTATTTGGTATCATATACCAAGAAGAAGTAATCAAATTGATCTTATAATGTTTATACCTGAAGTGGAGGCTTCAGCGCCTTCCTTCTTCTTATTTAGTTCCACCAGCTAGAGTGGGAAATTTCTTTTCCAATATCTAGGCTGGTGACAATGGTGACAATTGCCTCTTTTCTTCACTCCTCCATTTGCTTTGAGATCTAAAGATTTGGGCTTTTGGCCAATTTTAGAACACTTCTTAGTTTTGCCTTGGCCTTTAGATTTCTAATTTGTTTTGCTAATCACCATCAAAGACTTGGGCTTATCTTTCTTCATCTGTCCCTCAGCTATTCTCAACATGCCCAACAACTTTGTCAATGATTTGTGAAAGTTATTCATGTTGTATCTCATGATAAACTGACTGTATGATTTTGGCAGAGACTACAAAATCACATCAGTGGCCAACTCTTGACCCAAGGGAAATCCCAGTCTAGCAAGGTTCTCCACATACCCAATAAGCTTGAGCACATGAGGACCTACTAGATCTCCTTCTATCATGTTACATTTGAACAATGCCTTGGAGACATTGTATCTCTCTTTTCTTTCCCAATCTTGGAACATGTTCTTGAGATGTGTAACCATCTCAATAACATCCATGTTCTCATGTTGCCTCTGCAACTCATAATTCATAGAGCATAGAATAATACATTTGAAATCTATGACATCTTTAGTATGCTTCTTGTAAGAATTCCTATCAGTCTTTTGTGAAGTTGGAAGTGGTTCATCTGGTTCTGGCATCTCCCTAACATAGAGCTTGCACTCTTGTGCGAGAACAATTCTCAACTTCTTGAACCAGTCATGAAAGTTGTTCCCATTAAGTTTGTCCTTCTCAAGGACCAATTGTAGAGAAAAGTGATTGTTGTTTGATGCCATTTGATTTTACAAAAGAATTTATAATTTGTCAAAAACTCAATTTTGATTTGATTTGATTAAATTTTAGCGATATTAATCAATTATTTAATTAACTATTGTTATCATTATTTTTTAAAAAATGAGAACCCTCTAGTATCAATTCAAAAAAACTGCAGCAAATAATTTTCTAATGAGCAAAGATCCAAGATGATTCAACTATGACCCGACCAACATTATCATACATAATCAACCATCAAGGTAGGCAACTTTTTCCAATTGCATCATATGCGATTCTGGATAGATGATATGTGCAATTCTTTGCCATTATCATATTTATGCTTATGGGCTTAGAAGTTCTAAGAATCACCAGTTAAGGCTGACCTGATAGCCAATATTATAATAATGAACCCCACTTTGGCAGAACCTACATTAATACAGTCACACTTCCACGAGGTAGACATTGCACCACGCTTTGTTGTAACCTATGCTTAGTCGTACAAGTTTTTCATGTGTATTGCTATTAGAAAGCATCTTAGACTTAATATGTTTGATTGAGGGATTTATATATATCATATATATACATATATTGTATCCAATAACCACATATATAGTACATATCATTTACATGCTATATCCACAACATAAACATGTAATATAAAATAAAAAATGTTAGTTATGGCCATGTATACTATAATCCCTTGGTACACAAGGAATTACTACTGCCTAGGTCAATCATCACATCACATGTGTGAACCTATCGTTGGTGTAGATATTTGCTTGCCAATCTAGGTAGATTGGTTCAACCCTTGAACTGGTCATCTTGCCTCTTAGCCAGTCGGCTGGTTCTCAGGGACAGTCATGTGGCTTCCTATCCAACCGATGTCTGGACACCTTCTAAACGGTCAGTTTGATCCACCAGCTGGTCATCTGGCCTCCTATCCAATTGATGTCTGGACTCTTTCCAAACATTCAGTTGGACCCATCAGGCGGTCCAGTCTAGCCTCCTATGTTATGTCCTCTATGGTCCTTTAGACGGTTGGATCATCTTACGAACTAGTCGTCATGTCCAACAATGATCATCTTCTTCATCGTTGCAAGAAAGGAAACTATCCTATTGCTACTTTATTACATTGTAAAGAGAAACCTTGAGTTACATTTGAGGGGAGAAAAGGTATGAAAAAATTAGCTTTACATTGGGAATTAGGAGGTAGAGGCTCAATATGCATACCAAGACAAAATAGGAATAAAAGCAACCATCCAACCACATACATATATTGGGTTATTGGCCATAACCGTGTTGTACATCCACCATCAAAACCGCTTTTAGGGTGACACGTATAAATTGTGAGTATATATATATATATATATATATATATATATATATATATATATATATATATATATATATATATATATGATAGTTTAGGATTATGTGGTCTTTGATTGGATACACATATGAGACAGTTTAAATATTCACATTGTATGCAATCAATAACAGGTTATAACAATAATACAATCATATCAATTATCCTAAAACATAGTAAATTTACGTGGCTCTAATACCACTGTTGGGAAATACAGGCACAAAGTAAGGTAGTAGAAACAAAAAAAATCTATCTATATTCTCATAATAGAAAAACCGTGTCAATTATAATGAAATAGGAAATATAGTTTAACGAGGTTATACCTGGTCGTGGAGCAAGTCCAGTGACTACAACTCATTGCAGTTGCAACTATCTTCTAGTTGCTCTTGGATAGTGGCTGTGCAGCTCCTGGTCTTCACCAGGAATGTCGGACTAAACAACTTCTACTACTACTCATGCAATCTCATAATGAACTGCAGTCTGACATTACTCTCCTAGCAGAAACCAAAGGACTCTTGCCTATAGAGCAGTCCACATGGACCAACTAGAACTCCTGTTGTCTTGTTAGAATGGATAGATAGGAGTTTCCTCTCTGATTAGCGTACTAGTCACCAACTTGCTCTGCCATGACAATGATCCTCAGTTGTTCTCTCCTGTCTCTATCCCTCCCTAGTCAGGTAGGACTTGCTTGGACTCTCTTGGTTACCACAACTAGAGGGGACAACTATTATCAGAGCAACTTATTCTCAATAATCAACCAACCCACACTCCAGTCTAATGTGTTATTGGTGTCTGTCTACCTTCCATAGTAACAACTGAACAAGGACAAAATAAGAATTTTCATACTCTTAGCATTCATATGATATCATTCTCCAAGTCACACACTTGAAGACATACATTATTGAGTATTGTCAATCTTTATACATTCATAATGTTTCCTCATTATCTCATAACTAAATGAAATAGAATGAATTGGAAGCTTGCCTTTATGAGTATTAATCAAATCCTTTATGGTATGTGCCACATCAATCATCACATGATTGACTCTATGAGCATACCTAGCCAACATACTCCCACTTGCACTTAGAGTCAATCACCCATGAATCTCATTCCTGGTGATATAAACACGTCCACCGTGTTTTCATTGTGCAAGTGCTAATCCAGTGGGTTAGCAACACTTTGCTATTAGTCGGCATACTGCATGTTTCTTATCTCTTTGCTGTGAGTTGAAACCACTATAATATGGTCTATGATATTTCTTACCTAAAAGTAGCTCCATTGCTATCATAATATCACTACTGAGTCATCAATGGTCAGAAGTTCATCATATGAACTTGTGGATCCATATAGTATTACTATGTGTTCATAACACAAGTATACTCAACCTCTAATGCAGAATAGACTTAATGGGTTATAGTTCGGACTCTTCCAACTCACAACCCTTTTCCTCTTTGGAATTTAAACATATTTTATTGTGATCACTTTTTCATTATGGAAGCTTGCTCCAATGTAACCTTTTACTTCCAACTCTTCCTTTATTGCTATTTTTAATTACTAGGAATCTATCCTCAAGTACTTCTCAAGTATAAATGGATATCTTTCATGACTTTCCAATAACCCTTATTGGAATTTAATATCATCTTTTCATGTCCGATACATATAAGATTATAAGGGATAAACACACTTATAGAATTCATGATAGATCCATTACTATAGCCTATGACATCTTGATCATGTTATTTCCATTCTTCACAAGAATGGGAACATATGGCTCATGAGAGACTAATATGTATTCTCTCTCATTGAATCCTTTCAATATTTAACTCTTTCAACACATTGCTATTGTATGCGCTCAATCTTATATCGTAAAACATTCAAGAACTATCTCTATAGGTCTTGATCCTTATCTCATAAGATGTTTCACCTAATCCTTCATTACTGATGGTGTTTTCCATGCCAGTTCTCAATATTCAGAATATTGAGATATTATTCCTCATCATATGTGGAATATGCATATATGCTCCCATTAAATTTTTTGTACATATTTTGTCTTTTATCTTGATTCAAGTCAAACTCTTTGACTTTCTTGTTGTCAAAAGATCCCAATTCTAAGATGCTTGTTTCAATCCTAGATTGAAATTTGTAGTTTATAGACTCTATTTACATGGATGAAGTTATAAAACCTTTTAGGTTGTGTCACATGCACATCCTATGATGTATTCCCTTTAAGGAATCTCTGTTCTATTGGTTACCAAAGGTTACATTAATTCCAGTGGAAAAAGCCTCAAGAATATAGAGACAAATGATGAAGTGTTTCACGTATCCAAGGACTCATTTGATGAAAGTAGTTCTATACTATCTAATAATGGTTATAAGGAAGAACCCATGAATTTAAATAAAGCAAGTCCCAATAGGAAGATGTGGTTGATCTTATCACCCCAACCAATACCACTAAACCAATGGTATAGGTACAATTTACAAGAGGTAATAAGATAAAAGATGCGAAAGGGAAAGGGAGGAAGATCTCTACTGCATCTACTGACTCTGGAAAAGACCTCCATACCTCTCTTTCTAACAAGTCAAATAACCTAGATTTGGTGACTGTGGTAAGCAGTTGCAAACCAGCCAAGAACTGGTCGGAAGCTCTTTAAACATATGAAGAGGGTCTTATCATAGTTTTTTAGAATGTTAGTATCTTAATAGTAAGGTTTCCAAAGTCCAGGAGGAGGTGATGATGCTTTTATCTCATATAATTTTCTTACATGAAACTAAGGTAAGAGATGGTAAGATATAAAAATTTGAAAATAAGATTTTTTGACAATTTTCTTTGGATTTCTGATCATCTAAGTCACACACTTGGTAGAGTTTTAGTGCTCTAGAATAATCCTTACTTATCTATTGATGAAATTTTAGAGTCATATCATCTTATTCATTAAAAATTTTCCATTGGAGATAAGGAGTTTTTCCTCACTTCTATTTATGGTCATAACCCCATCTCCGATAGAATTATGCTATGGCATGACACTGAAGATATTCATGGTAATATGTGGTACCCGTAGGTTATCCTTGGAGATTTTAATACTATTAGAAGAAACAATAAGAAGATTGGAAAAGGTCCACTCTCTATGAAGTTCATGGATGACTGTAATGACTTTATGCTCAACCATGGTTTATTTGATCTTTCACTTAATGATCCCTTTTATCTTGGGACAACAATAAAAATGTCTCTAACTTTTTCACTTCAAATAATTACACACTACTTATGTGTAGTTTCTTTTTTGATTCCTTTTCTGAATTTCAAGGTACACTTATCCCTAATATTACGAATGACCATAAACTGCTTTCTCTTATTATTTGCAAGAAGAGTAAAATCATCTTCCCTTTTAGATACATTAATACTTGGGATGCGAGAGCAAACATTACTGAAGTTGTTAAAAGTCCTTGGAAGAGTGAGGTTACTAGATTTCCTATGTTCATTCTTTACATGAAGTTGAGAAGGCTTAGAAGTGATTTATTTGTGTGGGATAAGAATTGTGCATGTAATTATTTTTTGAGACAACCAGAATTCTCAAAAAAACCATTCATTTTCAGGTTTTATTTAATAAACATCGTACTAATGTTGACCTCCAAAGTGAAGCTAATTCTTGTAGGAAGCTTGTTTTCAAAGATAGTTTTCATGAGGAATCTCTTTTTAAGAAAAAATCTAAGATTCAATGGATGAAATAAGGTGGTTTTAATTATATGTTTTTCTATTACTCTATTAAAATGAGAAGACAAATGAATGACACTAAATCCATGGAGGTTGGTGGTGTTATCAAGAAATTTTTGAATGGCATCAAATTCCTTGTCTTTGACTTCTATAGAAAGCTTTTCAATAACATTTCTATTGATCAAATCTCTTCCTTAGACTCACTTGATTTTCCTAGTATACCTGAAGTTCAAAGGTAGGATCTAGACAAGTATATATGTGACATCCCTAGATTTTCAACACCTTGAACACATGTGTGACACTCAAATTGAAACGCTCACCTCAGCGAGAATCCAAATTCCAACACCACACACTAGGTGAAGAAGAAGAGAATCATAGGAAGTCATAAGGAAACCAATGTAGCACATGTATATGAACAATAAACAAGATACATCAAACACAAGATCACCATTCAACATATAATTACAAAATGATTTATCACAAATTGATATTACACATTGAGTAGTAAACTTCTACATATACACATAATACATTTACAAAATGATCTTTTAGACAATAGGACCACATGTACCTTTTCTCCCCATACAACTCTTATCTATTCTAATTCTTCAAGATCATATATCTACATCACCTAAAGAAGAGATTAAAAGTTGTACACATCAACACAATATAATAAAATATTTTGTTGAGTACACAAAGTGAATCATATACCCCTTTAATATTTTGATTTGAATATAAGATACATCTAGTACTTGGCAATAATATAAGTAAAAAATGCATTTTGGGACAAGGCTCTTTATTCACAAGAAGAGAACACATGTTTCAAACATATTTTTCATTATATCATCTATTCGTTGTGTGCCAAATGTTGAACGCACTTAAGGCCTTATGATCACTTATGAAAGAGATGGATTATTTTACAATGTGATCAGACTACCAAAAAGTAGGATCACTTCAAGTACTTGACTAACAAAGAGTTGAAGTACTATACTTTTTATCACTTTACTACCAAAAATTTGAAGTGTAGAATATATATATTATGTTTCATGTGTTCAAAATATATATACATATAATTGTTGGGGTTTTTATCACACTAACAAATTCACCTTGTATTTAAACCCCTAAGATTTTTCCAAAGCAACATGCAATAGCACTAACTAGAAGTGGATGAATCTTATCGTAGTATAGTTAAGGATCAAATCCCAAGAGACAACATTTTAAAACACCTTTCTAGTTTATATCCATTTGAATGAAGACTAATATTTAGAACCAAGAGTTGATCAAACTGATGTAAAATAATTGCAATGGAAAGTAAAAGTGCAGGACCAAAAGTTGGTTTATATTAATGATGGAAGTCACTGGGTGGAATCATGTTTCACTAATGCTACACACACAAACACATCCACAACATATCCACACTTGATAAAACTATACAAATGAAGCAAAGAAGGATTCCAACCATTAGGTGTGGGAAATCACATAGATATCTCTATGATCTTTATGTCTTGTTACTCATGAATCACATATCTACCGCTCCAAAGACTTCCCTTCGAAAGTTGTCATCCGGGCGTGTAACATGTGCAAGCCAAGATAAACTTCCTGACTGGTCACCCATCCCAGTACTTCTCTAGGATGAGCACACTTAACCACAAAGTTCTTTAGTGATAGGTTCCCTAAAAAAGAGGTGCACCTCAGTGATATGGGTATTCCAATCATTCATTTTAGGATCATTTTATCCAAGGCCTCAAATCCTAGGATGTTACAATCTCTCCAACTTAGACTCTTGACGTCCCCATCAAGGATCAACTATATGGCTACATAATCTTTCCCCATTTTAGTGTAGACCCAACATAACCATGTACACCTAGATCCCAATGACATCTGCCAATGCAAGGGTGGCTCCATCACTATGGATAGCGCTTTCCAACATGCCTGGACCGCATGACTCAAAGATTGCCATGCCAAAGGCCCATGTGAGCCCCACCTTGTCTCTAATACCATTTGTAATGCATGGGACCACTACCCAAGGCTCTAGTAGAGTTTTAGGAATGACGACTAGCCCCAAAGACTACCATTAGCCTTAATTGTGTTGTTTTTTCTCACTCATGTGCAAGCTGGGATAAACTTCCCGACTGGTCACCCATCCTAGTACTAATCTGGGTTGAGCGTGCTTAATCACAGAGTTCTTTAGTGAAGGGATCCCTGAAAAGGAGGTTCACCTTGGCGATATGGGTAGTACAATCATTCCTTTTAAGATCATTTTATTTGAGGCCTCAAATTCTAGGATGTTACAGAGTGTCAACCAAATCAATCAATATTCAAAAGCTAAGCATTAAAGTTCTCACAACATAGGAATATAATAGTTCATGTAAAGTTAAATCAATCCACAAAACAAGAATTGACCAATTAATATTGAATTGAGAAGAGTTATATACAAGGCATGGATCATAAAAAATGGACATGTAAGAATAGGTAGCGGTGCTAATCCCGCACCCTAAAAAATGGACTACTCACTCTTAATGACAAGAATATAGAAAATAGGAAAGAAGGAAGGATTATCCATCATCATGGTTCACGACCTAGAGGAGAAGATGTTGCCTTCTACGTAGATGGTGAGGATTTTCCAATCAAGGAAGTAAGAGGGAATTAGAGGTAGGCATCAAAGGAGATGTCCCTTCTTTGGTTCTTCACTTTTTGAATCCTAGTACATTAGGGTAGGAGTGGCAGACAAATGAGAGGAGACATTAATGGACATCTGACCATCTTTGTGGCTAGGTGATGGGATGGAAGTTTGATGACAAAATCAACATAGTAGAGGCACACCACAAGCATTTGGTAGTGGTCGATGGATCATCTTCCTTAGACTGGGCACAGAGTGATAACCTTTAAGGGTGATGGAGCAGAAGCAATACCCTCAATGGAGGAGGGGTATAGTTATTTATAGGATCTATAGTATAGAGCAGGGAGATCACCGACCTCGTAGGGGTTCCATCAATCAATGGCTTGTAGAAGCCTCATCAGTCAAGGGGGTAGAATCACCATGTAGCATGACCATCGATCAACGAGTATATCTCAACATTGGGAAAGGATGCATATGTGTAATTGGGTTTTGAGTAATGGAGACCCACCGATCGATGAGACACTGAAGATCCATTAGGAAAAAAATCTCATCAGTCGATGAGATTCCATTGGGGTTTACAGGTGTAGAGGCATAGTCAGGCTTGACTTGTAGATGTACCATTGAGTGCCAGGTCTCTTGATTTTGTTAGTTGATGAGAATTGAGATCCCTTCAATCGATGATTGGGTCATCATCGAGGTGCAGATTGACTAAGAGGTAGGTTGTGCATCAGGCTCATCCATATGTATATGAGTCAGTAGTACATGATGCTATTAGTCGATGACAAAATGCTTAGGCACCCCATGTTGATTGAGGCTGGATAATGGAAACCTTGGTCAATGAAGAGTCTGATTGATGATAACTAGGTCCAAAATATCAAAAGTTACTTGATCCTGATTGTCAGTTAGCAGGACCACGGTGGCCTAAAATCGTGTTCATGATGCAAAGCTTAATCCTTCCATGCAAATTAATTGAATAGATAAAAACCCTAAATATTTACATAAAACTAACTTAAACTATATAGAAGCAAATTCAGAGGTAAATTGAGGGATTTTAAGTGCAAAACTAGACTAAAAATGCAACTAAAACTAAGATGAATATGTATTCATCTATGATCAAGAAATTTAACATATAAGAACATATATTTCATCCAAAATCATATGCATGTGTTTTGTATGCATATAATACAACTACATTGTAAAGTAGGTCAAGTAAGAGGTAAATCATACCCTGCATTGAGATTACCTAGACATCACATATTCTTGAAGTCAATGAAAAACTTGGTAAACCCCTGATTACCATTATTATATTCTCATCATATTAACCGTAGGAATAATTCATTTTAGGGTTGTGCTTAGTCATTAGGACATCCCCATCATTACTTGTCTTATCTTCTTATATTTATCTCACTGGTCTTATTTTCCATTATCTTTCAGATTAGGGTTCATAAGCTACTAATTATATTTCACATCATTATATGCACATATTAACCTTATGTCATATTCATTAATCCTATTAGGGTCTTAAATGATGCATTAAGAGTGATCATCATATAACATGAATTATGTGTATGAAATATATATCCTCAATCCACACAAGGGTCATGTACAATTTTTAATATTCTATATAAATTTTAGGATTTATTGAGCATACAAATATTTATTACATTTTACTTAGGGTTATTAGCCCTAAGTAGCCACATTAGATTGATTATATGGTTTTAAGGACAAATATTATTATTTTTGACATCATATATATTTTATAGGCTATTATTGAGCTATTATGTATGTTCATGCCATTGATTAATATTTATTATATGTGAAACAAGTGTAATACAACTTACATGATATCAAAAAAATTAAGCATAGATTGATTGATAGTATGCTTTCATGTTGTTCTACATAATTTAATAAGAATTTTGGTAGATAGCTTGTATTTTTATAACATTATAGCTAATTTCTATGGATTATCTAAGATCTAGGTATAAGCTAAATGTTTACCTTATGCAGACAATCACATATGGCCACAATACAACTAAGTGGTACAACTATTGGCTTGAGCCAATGAGTTCTTTGGGAGTTCACAAGTTGGACCGCACTAGGCCTCCCTCTCTTTTGCATGAATGCAAGCATGTCTGACACCTACATGCATTGTCAGTCCCTCCTAGGGCACCATCATGAGGGAAATCTTTGATGTGAAATATCAATGACACTATGGCTCCTTGTTAACCCATAAGTCCATTATCATCATCATTCTCTATATCATTTAGACCTCCACTACTACTCCTCTTCTAGGATGCGACTATGGATCTCATTATTGGTGAGGCCACTGTCACCTAGTTTTGGATGCAGTGAAGCAAAGAGGAAACCTGACGCCGCTCATCCTTGTATTGGTCTAAAGCTTCCCAAATCTTAACAACAACAACATGGAACCACTAACATCCATTGATTATGGCGAGGATCCTCATGATTCTACCCCAAGCCAGATCCTTGTCCATGAAGATTGCTTCAATTATTAGTAAAACCACCACAAAAATACAAGTTAGAACCTATAATGGATATCCTTGATCCAATGTTTTCCTTCACTCATGCATAACTCCCTCCACTACACATTTACATCCCTTTCCAATATTCTCCTAGTGTTTGCTTCACATGGTGCAAAACTAGCAGATATGGGGAAGTGGATCTCCCTTGAATTTGCTCCAAATGATTAAAATGATGGGTTCATCTAATCCTCTCTCAAGGCACATTCAATTATACAATTGGAGCTACTCCTCAGCACATCGATCAATAATGACCACTTTGATGTGGCTTCCACCCGAGGTCAAGGCCATAGCTGCATGGTAAATGATGAGATCCCAACCATTAACTCATTGTGTGTGGTTGAGATGAAGTCTGCACAATTGTTGATCCATGTCTCCTTATAATAGTGGCTAAAGGGCACATGAAATCTCAAGGAAAATCTTGACTTAGGATAGAATGATCATATACCATGGTCCAACTTACATAATTCATCAACAAATCAATTGATCTCTAATCTTCAAATAACTTTCTTGAAGATTGCCAAAACATTATGAAATTTTAATCATATCTTTATCAAAAGTCAAGCTATATTCCATTCAACTTTAGTACTTAAACTCAATTGTATGATTAGTGAATTAAATACTTCAACAAGACATACAATTGTGGATCTTTATTATTATATCAACATGAATTAACATCCATACTTATGGAAACACTTGGAACTTCTTAATATAACTCAAACCAAAGATATCACTTATGTCATTAGACATTCAAAGACCCAAAAGTTCACTCCAAAGAATCCTACAAATCTAAAAAAAAATTCTTTCTCAAAATTAAAATAAAATCTAGTCCATCACATCCTACACACCTTACAAGAATTTTTGTCTTTGAAATTTAGCCATATCTTACTCCAAGGAATAAAAATACTAAAAGATAGTCATCCACATGTAGGACACCACTGCTGGCACAACATCCCAAAAATAAAATCTCTAAAACATATCTAAACAACTTCTAAGAGGTTTTAAAATCATCTAGGGTGAACCAACCCAACATGAAAAAGTTGAAAGAAGGGTTTAGAAACTCTAGTTATGTCATGTCATTTTTCATATTTTAGGATTTGCATCCCCATTTTACACAAGCATTAAGGGTTCCATTGATGCATTTTATCACATTCCCAAGGAGTTAATTTCAATTAACCCATTTTATCCATGTATACCATATTAGGGGTTCATCATCATCTTGATGTGCTAATTGTTAAATATTTTATAACATATTTATCAAGTACTAACGTAAATACTACAATATACATGTGTCATTAATATGATCTCATTTCACTTTTCATATTCCTTTGCAACCTTTTTGAGATTTCATAACATGATTAACTTGTCGCCTACATAATTATTATACATGTATATTGTCAACCATCTATACATAGAGAGCTATCAAATCATCACTAGGTTTCCATCATGTCATATCCATACATCACAACTCACAATAAGATTTCATTTTGACATATATTATATTAGGGCTATGCTAAATAAGCATATACAACTAGCTCATCAAACATATACCCACATATTATCCTATCAACTAAGGCTTTCGTAACCCATATCCTGAGGCTAGCTCCATGCTCAGTCTCTCTGATCCCACTCAACTCTATGAGTATCTCATATACATATACTTTATATTCCCTCTTTTATTTTATGGTTCTTAGATTGGCTCATTGGCACTGGTGGATATCTTTACAAACTCTAGCTGCATAAGCACAAACTAGAACATGATATGCCATTCTCTTAGTAGGTTCTCTACACAATAGATACTCTCACCCAACACTCTTTTTATATACAAGATCACTAGATTTCTACAAGGAACAATAAGCCAAGCATGAGTCTTTACAAAATCTAACATGGTTACCCCTTCAGGGTCATGGGACTCTCTTCCTCACCTAGATGGTAGGTTATTGAATTTATATTCACATATGAATAAGTATCCTCTCTCTAACTTTAGGTCTTGGACCTCCCAAAGAAAAATTGGGTTCAACAAGACTATATGAATCATACATAAAGAGACGAAACTCTTCCACTCAGGATTACTCTAGTTTAGGACATATCATATCACACATGTTTCATATTTCTCATATATTGGAGGATAGGTTCTATGACCTTCTTCATGTGGGGATCACTCTCTATGGAGTTAACCCTATATCTAGTCCCAACACTAGAAGTATCCCTTTGTAAAAGAGCTTGAGTCTCATTCTGATTCACATCTTTTCTAAAATTAGCTTATCTTATCTTAGAAAAGCATAAGTACTTGTATCATCAAAACATATCTCAAATCCTAAAATCTAAACTTAGGTATAAAAAGTCAAACATTGATCACCATGAACCAACTTATATCATTATGCCAAACTTAGATTGTATCAGATATGATTGTAACTATCACATATTCTAACAAGGCTCTAGACATCTAATGTAGAAATACTTTATCTTAAACATTAAATTAACTCACGTTCACTTAGGATGCATGGGTACCTCCTACTCATACATGTTAGATTTTGTGTTTACTTACATATATAATAAAATATTATATAGTTTTTCTTTGATAAAACATGCATATGAGTAAACTGTTGACGATCGAGCCCGACTGAAAGCATAACCAAGTTAGCAAACTGAGTGTCCAACACACAATATAGAGTTTAGTGTCAAGTCACCTAGTGAAAATGGTTACAATGAGGAGTATACTAATGTAGATACCCAAATAACACACGAACCATATATCTAAGGTATATTTTTCAACAATGCTCAACATTCCAAATAATGTAACTTCCCATACCAACACATCATAAGGAATGACCAACACTTCAACATTTACTACAATATAGACACTAGTATAAACTTAGTTCTCTGACATATAGGTTCTAACTTAGTGTCTAAGTTGTATCTAGTCTCTAAAAGACAACTAATCTAACCGTAAAGATTTTCAAGTTCAAGGTTTTATTTAATTTTGAGTTGCATCATGAGAAAATGCTAGGCTTTTTGCTACTATTCTTGCTCTGATACCACGTGCGACGTCACCAAATCTTCAACACCTTGACTACATGTGTGTGGATCAGATTGAAACCCTCACCTTAGCAAGAATCTCAATTCAAACACCACACTAGGTCTATAAGAAGAGAACCAGAGGAAGTCATAGGGAAACCAAAGTGACATTCATATGAAAAATAGACAAGACACATCAAACACAAGCTCACCATTCAACATATAATTATAAAATTAAATATTACAAATTGATATCATACATTGAATAGTAAAAGTTTACATATGCACATGCTACATATACAACAAGATATTTAAAACAACCAGCCCACATGTAGATCTGCTTGTCACACAACTCTTAGCTATTCTGATTCTTCAAATCATATATCCACATCACCTAAAGAGATTACAAGTGGTACATATCAACATAATATAATAAAATATTGTGTTGAGTATGCTAAAAGAATCATATACCTATTTAATACATTGACTTGGCAATAACATAAATATAAAATTTGGCAATGATACAAGTAACAAAAGCATTTTTGTACAAGGATTTATTTTATAAAAATTGAACACATGTTTTAAGCACATTTTTCATTATGACATCCATACATTGATTGTTGAGGGTTGAATGTACTGAAGGCCTTATTATCAACTAGAAAAGAATATGATCTTTACAATGCGATCAAAATACCAAGGAGTTGGATCAATTTAGGTACTTGAGTACCAAAGAGTTGAATTACTTTACTTTTCACCACTTTACTACCAAAGAGTTGAAGTGCTTTGATATAATGGAACAAGTGTGTTATGTTTCATGTATTCAAAACTATATATACAATCAAGAAAGGTAACATACAAGAATAATTATTTCATCCAATGTCATATGCCAAGTGTTTTGTACACATAGTCAACCAAACTGTATAGTAGGCCAAGTAAGAGGTAAAGCATACCTCGAGTTGAGATAACCTCATAATCACATATTCCTCATGTCAATGGCAAACTTGGTCAACCCCTGATTAAGAAAAGATCACATATACCATTATTAGATTCTCATCTTATTAATCATAGTCCTGATTCATTTTAGGGTTGTTCCTAGTCATGAGGATATTCCCATCATTACTTGTCTTATCTTCTTTTAGTTATATCACTGGTCTTATTTTCTAATTATTGTTACTTGGGGTTCATTAACTGCTACTTGCATTTCACATCATTATGTACACAAATTAACCTTGTCATTTTGATTGTTCCTATTAGGGTTATAAACCATGTAATAAGAGTCATCATCATATAACATGAATTCTATGTGTAAAATAGATATCTTGGTTTCACGTTCCATATTCTATTGTTAATATATTCTGCAAATTTTAGGATTCATGGAGTATAAACATATTTATTGCATCTTGCTTATGGTTTAAGCCCTAAGTAGACACATTAAGAAAATTTTATGGTTTTAAATACACATATTATTATTTCTAGCATCATATATATTTTATAGCCTTTTTGGAACTATCCAAGTATTTTCACAACTAGCCATTGTTTGATATTTATTATTTGTGAAATAGGTTTAATATATCTTACATGATACAATTGATATCTAAGCATACTAAGAGTGATATCATGCTTTCATAATGTTCTACCTATTTTTTGACAATTTTGGTAGCTTGCTTGTATTTTCTAACATTAGAGCTAATTTCTATGAATTATCTAAGATCTAAGTATTTAATAAATGTTTATGTTATGCGGCCAATCACATATAGAAATGTAGTGTCTAAATGGAACAACAACTCATCCAAGCCCATCAGAACTCTAGGAGTTCATAGGTTGGACTGCACTGGGCATCCCTCTCTTTTGCATGAGCGTGAGCAGACTGAACACCTATATGCATTCTAGACCCCCCTTAGGGCACTGTGGAGAGGGATATCTCCAATGAAAAATCCCAATGACACCACAACTCCTCATTGGTCCCTAAGGACACCATCATCTTCTACATCATTCAAACCTCTAGCTCTACTTGTCTCCTAGGATGCAACTGTGGAGCTCATTCTCCATGAGGCTGCCTTTCACCTAGTTTTCGCTGTGGTAGAGCAAGAGGTCTAACTCTAATCATCCTTGAACTGATATGAAGCTTCCCAAATATCCACAACAACAACATGGAACTATTGTCATCCATTGATTATGGCACATATGCCTCATGATTATCCCCAAGCCAGATCCTTATCTCCATGAAGGTGGCTTTGACTACCCACAAAAATACAAGGTAGAACCTGGCATAGATTCCCTTGATCCCCTACTTTCTTGCACCCATACTTAACTCCCTCTATTAAGACTTCTACCTTCCTTTCCCTCTTTTCATAGAGCTTACTTCACACATTGCAGAAGAAGTAATAATATTGAAGTGGATCTTCCTCGTTTCTGTTGTAAATGATCAAAATGAGGGTTCAATCTGATTCTCTTTTAAAGGAACATGTAGTTATATACTAGAAACTACTCCTCAGTCAATGATTAACTATTACCATGGTGTTGTGGCTGCCACCCAAATCCAAGTCCATAAACCATAGGTACATGATGAAATCTTGTTTGTCGGCTCCTCGTGTGCGGTTGAGATGGAGTCTTCACAATTGTTGATCCGTAGCTCCTCACAAAAGTGAGAATTAATCCTCTTCCCAAGGGTGTTAAGGACACAATTATTATTTGTGGTGTTGTTAATATCAATTTAAGACTTATTTGATGGAATGTTATAAAGAAAGTTCCTTCTGATAATGTTTTCAATTGGATTTAATGTTCAAATTTTCAAGAACATTTCAAGTTAGTCCCAACAAATTGGCTCACAATAAATTACCCATGACTAATTACACAAGGAGAAGGGGGTTATCTACTCCTTCTATTTGTTTTATGTGAAAAAAAATTCTAAGGATGGATACCCCATTATGTTCACTTCCCTTTTACTTCTTGAATTTAGATATCAACTAAGAATGAGCTACTTATTCTAGGAATCCTATATGTAGAGATGATTTATGTTATCTTTTATCAAAGAAAGATCATATCCTTTATCTTTCTATTATTCATTTTTTATGTATAGAAAGGAACTCTAGATTTCATGGGAACAAATTCATTGATGCTAACTCTCTTTGAAGAATGATTAGAAGCACACTACTACTAGTACTACTACATTTTCTCCCAAGTACTTATCTTTGTGTTCTTACCATTGAAGTTCTGTCTCTTGGATATGGTGTCTAGTTTCCCTTGTCATTTTCCTTCCTTCTAGCTGATCTTGCTATTTTTTTAAGATATAATAGCTTTTTGCCTTGGTTTGATGCTAAGCTTCTTCTTGATCTCCAATCTTTTTGTCTAAAGATTTAGATGTAGTCTACCTACCTCTCTGTCAATGAAAAGTTTATGTATGAGTTTTTCCCACTTCAGTTGTTTCTCCACTAGTCTTTTCTTTCTATCCATTTTTTGATAGAATTTCAATTATAGTTTTTTTTTTCTATTTGCTTATTTTATTGCCAGGGCCTAGCCTGCCAAATGTAGAGCTATACTCACAATGTCATACTCACCAAAATCAACACAAAAAGGAAAAGGGAGCTTTGTTTACCCAAAAAAGAAGGAAAATTAGGGTTCTAATCAAGCAATTAGGGGTTGTGGGAAATTTGGGGGTTATTAAAACATCAATTATATTTTAGGGTCATATCAATGCAATCACATCCAATATGCATGCTATAAAACCAAACAACTAAGAGAAATGATGATAGATGATCCCATTCTACTAGTTGTCTATAGGTGTTATGGGGTGTGCATAGGGGAACAACTCCCTATCATCTTCTATCCAACCTTACGAGGCTTGACTGACTTGGGATAAATAATCTCCAATCATGAGCAACCTAGTCTATCTTTCTAGAAGTGATTCTCCAAATACATTTAGTGTCAATGGGTTTTATGGGGTGCAGCTGAAGGGAAATTCACCTCCTTTTAACCCCATCCAATCACTTAACATGCTCTTTTATAAGTGCATATGGAGAGGCATACCCATATACTTAGATCTCAACTAGGGTTACTCGAATAGAGGGATAGGTGGGAGAAGAGAGAAACTATCTAAGAATCCACTATTTTGACTTAAAAGTTTCTCCCTTCTAGCCTCCTATTCCCCTTTTCTCTATACCTTAGGTGTTTTCAAATATCAATCACCAAATAAAGAGATAGGAAGTGAGAACAAGGATGAATATAGCACATTCCATCAAAACCAAAGTAATTTTCATTAATGATTTCACAATATGGTATCAAAGTTACATATTTTACCCTAAACATCCCAACAAAGGGATTTAGATACTCATTGTAAAATAAAATGCATAAAGGGAGAAGAAAAAGATACAAAATGGTTATGGAGCTCAAAGTAGAGGTTTTATTCTTCTCTAGAAGAAGAAGGGTTTAACTCCTCCCTCCCCTTAGGTGGAATGGCAAATAATGGGGAATGGAATGGACAACCCTAGAAAACTAGGATTTTAGGAGTGGAAGATGGCAAAAATGGAAGAAAGGGGTAAGTGGTGGCCTTGAGTGGTAGGGGTAGCTATCCATTGAAAACTAGCCACCAGTAATGTATGTATAGTGACCTAGGAAGCATTGGGTATTTGGGGTAAAGTCATCAAACTAGTACTGGGAAGCACTACGGTTAGTTGGGTAGCATGTCCATGTGGGTAGGCTTGGAGCAGTCGTGGTATGTGGGAATAATTGTGGTGAATGTGTAAAAATGTCAGTGGAAACATGATAAAATGGAATAGGTAGCAGGACCATAGTCGTCACCATCAATGTGGTGAATCGAGGAGGAGGGGGTCATATTGAGGGGAACAATCATGATGTGGAGATGCTACCATGGTTTTATGGGTACCACGACCATTCTAGTCCTAGATTCTGACAACTATTTTGGAAGGCATGACATGATGGGTAAGATGCTTTTATCCTACCAAATATGTGATTCCACTATAAATTTGGTAAGAGTGGCACAACCATGGATGAATACCACAACCATTTTGAGGGGTTTCCTGGTACTTGCGTAATGAATTTGGGCATTCCTGGTGCTCTTTTCTCAACTTTGATACTTGGAAACTACTTTTGTGAATTCTTGGGATCCTTCATTCATACTCAAGTCCTCCAGATCATATTTGTATCCTCCTTCCATCAATAAGTTTCCAAGGTACCTGTAACATGCAAATAGAAACCATAAGTAGATCTCACAATAAATGAATGTATTGGGAGTATGCATGAAAAAGGAACAAATTACACAAGATGGATATCCAAACTAGGGATCCATCCCTATGTTTCAGTAGGAGTTTTCTTTTCATTCTTGATATTAATAATAAATAAACCACATATCTTTCCACTATATTTACATGTGAGATTATTAGATTACTTTTTTTAGTAGTGGTTCCTCTAGACAAGCATACACACGAGTGTGCTATTTCCATCCGTCATATATATATATATACATATATATATGTATATATATAGATATATATGTATATATATAAATATATATGTATATATATACATATATGTATATATATACATATATATATGTATGTAAGTATATATATATATATATATATATATATATATATATATATATATATATATATATATATATATACCACATCTGCATTTTTATTCCCTCTTTCCTCTATAAGATCCTATGGTGTATCTACCTTTCGTAGTAAGTCTTAGTCTATATATTATATACATGCACTGTTATAATTGTGAAATGATTTAAATGTTAACACTATTATATTAATTGATTATGTCAACAAAAGGAAAATGCCTCATTCTCTTGTTATAATCCCTCTTAATATATATTTCTTATTTATTCTTTCCTTTTCTTTGAATGGGAACTACCTTCTCATTATACTTTAATCTCTAGTACCAAGTCTTTTGTCTATTTTACATACTATCATTTCACTTAAGAACCTTCTTGTTCTTCCTTAGTTTTATTGTTTCTCCCAGACCATATATAGGTGAATTAGGGGAAGATGACTCCTAATGAATATATACCAATAAAGTGTACTTTGGTGATATTTTGGGATTCATAGGTTCCCCTATGAAACTGGTTCATTATAAAGGTTTTTATCATTTTCCTTGTTGTGATTCAACCCATGTGGTGAGGAACAATGTAATGAGCATAAGGTTATAATAGATAACTTTTCCACTGCTCTAAAGATACCTTATTTTATATATCATATTTGAGTAATGAAAATACATATTTGCATAACATATATTAGTATGTTTGTATTGGCACAAATCTATCATGCCCGTACCCATTTCCCAAGGCTCTAGTAGAGTTTCAAGAATGACGACTAGTCTTACTTACCACCACTAGCCTTAATTGTGCTCTTTGTCCTCACTCACACACAAGCTAGGATAAACATCCCTACTATTCACCCATCCTAGTACTACTCTGAGATGAGAATGCTTAACCACATAATTCTTTAGTGATGCCCCCCCTGAAAAGGAGGTGCACCTTTGTAATATGGGTAGTCCAATGATTCCTTTTAAGATTATTATCCAAGGCCTCAAATCTTGGGACATTATAATCTCCCCCACACAGACTCTTGAAGTCTCCGTTAAGGCTCAACTATAGGGCCTCATAATATTTCCCCATTTTAGTGCATACCCAAAATGGCCCAAGGGCAGCCAACTCCTGATCACAGAATACCAGTGCAAGGGTGGCTACATCACCATGGACAACCCTTTCCAACAAGCATGGATTTCCATGGCTCAAGACAGACAATGCACATGCCCATGTGGGCCCCACTTACTGGAGAGGTTATGATTTTGACACCATTTGTAATGCCCAGGACCACTACCCAAGGATCTAGTAGAGTTTCAACAGTGACGACTGGCCCCACAGGTAACCACTAGCCCTAACTGCATGCTTTTTCCTCACTCACGCACATTCCAAGATAAACTACCTCACTGGTCGCCCATCCTTGTACTACTCTGGGTTGAAAATGCTTAAGCACAAAGTTCATTAGTGATGGGATCCATGAAAAGGGGATGCACCTTGGTGATATGGGTTGTCTAATCATTCCTTTTAATATCATATTATTCGAGGCCTCAAATCCTGGGGCGTTACATTATACCTCAATAAATAATGAGTGGACCCCTCTAACATCCCATTCATCATAGTTATGGTATCAAGGCTTTAGCAGTCAATTAATTTATGTATTTTAAATTATCCATTTTTTCTTCTATACGTATGCCTTGTGTAGGCAGCTAGATGACTATAGAGGTTGTTGAGGCTTCTATCATTTAGTCATGGAATACCGATTAGGGTTTTGATTCCTACTTGAATTGGTCCTTCCTATTACCCAACTCAGTTTTATGGTTGACACTCAACTTATGCTAACTCTAACTATCCCTACCCACTCATTTGGCTAGAACTTCACAAATATAATAACTGAACTTAGTGATTAGCTTATATGTCCTACCTTATAATGAAGCAATTTCAGTGACTATAAAGTGTAGGTTACCTTAGATACTCTTATCTAGGTTAAACTCTAGTTTATCTACTAACCCTCTTTTTAGTGTCTTTCAAGTATGACGTTGATTATATTTACCTTGGGACTAACATACTTTTCTAAAGAACTTCAAACACTAGCTTAACCTTTAGATGCAAGATAACTTTTTTTAAAGTTACAACATGAGCTAACATCATAGGGTTAAAAAAATTCTTCCACTAGGTTGATATGCTTCGATACAATTTTTCTTGAACCTCTGTACCTAAGGAACTAGATACCATCTTTTATGAGTTTTAGTTTCCACATACAGTAGGTTTTATTAAGAAAAGAAGTATTCAATAAAGACCCTTAGGAGTTCATTTATCTATCCCCATTTGGTAAGATTGATGCCAAAGTAATCAATGTAAAAAATGACTGCCTATTTGGATTAGATGATGATATATAGTGTCCTAGTATTCCCTTGGGACCTATGGAGAAAAATTTATAGTAAGAAATCCAAACTAGAAACTCCTTTACCCTAAAATTGTGATTCCTCATGCAACAAAGTTCATTGAGGAATGTGATTTAGCATCCAGTGAAGACCCTTAATCTTCACCTCCCCCATATCGACCATGTATATTGGATACCTAGATGGTCCCCTCATTTTATATGAAGATATGATTACTCCAATGAACCAATTGTCAGATACCCATGTAGTCGCCCCTTCATGTCATGTAAGGACACTAAGGTAGTAAAGCATCACGAATGGAGAACCCTAATCTCTTCATACGATGATTAGGTGACCATCTGAATCCCCAATTCCCCATTATGGGGTTCCATGTACCCTACTTGGACAAGTTATGTTGTGGACGTGTGTGAGAAATAATGGATAATGTACCCTAGAAGGACTTGGTACGAGTTGCCAACGTGAAATAGGAAACACTATCCACTTTCCTATTTTATACATTATATATGCTTTTGGTATACACTCTAGATGCTTGGAGAGTTTGAGTTCCTTCAACTGGTAAGGGTGTTGTACTAAAAAAATACTTACTTTGTTATCATATTTATTTTGCATCATTTTGAGTTTTACACTACAAAGTTTCATCAATATTTTGTTTCCATTAATATACTATATGAAAAAAATGTTTTCTAAATTTATCCATTGTTTACCGAACCAAGTCATCACTTGAAGAAGTATTTAGTAGTAAAAAAGCCTCTTTAACAAAAAACACATGACCTAGTAAGGAACATTTGATTTCTTATACTACACCTTAAAACCCTAGACACATATGTGAAACTATATATGAGAAGAAGCTTTTAATATGTGTGACTAGTTCACCTACCCCTTTGTACCCTTGGTGAATAGTCTATAGTACAAAGATCCTTTTAAGGGATGGAGTCTTGTACCTTTAGTATTAGGAGCATACTAGAAGTTTACAATTATATGAACTTAAGAATGAATGTATTTCGTAGACCTTGGGTAGTTTCCTTGATAATGTCAAACAAATGTAATAACTCCATAACTAGGGTAAATGGATAACATTGGTAAATTTACATCACATGAATTAGTGGGATCATTAATATTCATGGACAATAAATTAGTATTAAAAAATTTGAGCACAAGTAAGGTAAGTTGTTATATTGGGAGAAACCCGTTGTTGAGTGTATAGGAAGGACATTTAATAAGAAAAGAAGTCAAGTGAATGAACATACCCTAAGTTGGAACCTTTTTCCTAACTCACTATGAACGTAGCTCCTAGGGTATCTCTTTTCAAAGCATTAGATTGATCACAATAGAATACTAGACATAATGAATGGTCATACTTACAATGCATGACAATATTTTATAGAATAGATGAGAAGATTTTAAACACTTCAATCACGACATGGCATAGACATAGTTATGGTAGTAAACTAGATTTGTAATGATTAGTTTAAAAATTTCATCTACAATGCAATATAATGCTCAGATGTGGATAATTAGTTGCATTCAATAACCAAACCATAATTTTGCATTATTAATATAATATGCATCATACTTTTCCTTTATGACTTATTCATGCGTGATGATATGAATACATCTATCACTTGATTAGACTTAGGTAAACTTCATAGAGCAATAGAATTAATACTTATACCTTGATGTAACTCTCCTAGCTCAACATCCAATATGGGAAGACCTATGGAGACATAATATTTCTGATGACATAAGTTCATCTTAGAAATGAACTATAATTCTGATATAATTGATATGCCATGATCCCAGATACATTAAGTCACCTAAAGTGGCCTTATTTTGAAGGTAAATTGTATATATTCTATTAGCTAAAATAATTTCTAGATACTACAACAACTTGATAGGAAATTTCTCCATGATAAGGAGTGGTGCATCCATATGTTGTGCTATATCAACAAGTAAATGACTAACTATATTAACATCATGATTAATGTGATCCATCGTTCGAATAAAATGTTATTAACTTAGCAGAAGCGATCACTAAGAAATGGATTACCAAAAATCACTAAAAATTAAAACCATTTTACAGAGAGGTCCACACCTGGGAAAAACTCTTTCACAAAGA
Organism: Alisma plantago-aquatica; assembly: GCA_963693085.1. NCBI lineage: Eukaryota > Viridiplantae > Streptophyta > Magnoliopsida > Alismatales > Alismataceae > Alisma > Alisma plantago-aquatica. The sequence continues at coordinate 198,424,134 of OY856412.1, forward strand.
ACTGAAGTAATTTAATTACATACTAGTTTACAAGTACATGTCATGTATCATCTTTTTATGAGAATTACAACCATCAACTGCCCTATTAAACTAAACACAGGCAGTATAAAATCTCAAGGAACTGAGCCAAAATATCGAAATCACTAACTACTACTTCGAGGACCTGAGAGTACAGAGATGACACATAGGACTCTATGTACATCTATACAAGACATATCAGCCAGTGTCTCCACCTGAGAATTCACTGTTGTCCCTACTGCTGTTGTTGTTGTCCTTCACCTACTGAAGGATTCCTGCCTCCTCGTCTGCATCCACCTAAAAATGTGGTTCCCACGGGGGTGATACAATTGTAAATTGCCCCAGTGAGAGATATAACTCTCTGCCTGAAACATTATTATTGCAGTTTATTAAGATAAATCTGAACAGAGGAATCATAATTGTTTAACAACAGTTAATTCATTATCTAATAGATTAGAACATTAATCTTATCTAAACCCTTTCAGCTATAACCTGATAGAGCAGCATGTCACTTATCTAATAAGGAATATGAAGAACATGTATAACATTTATCAGCTATATTAAGCAGGATAATATCAACCAATGTTTCTCGTATTTCAACTTTATGCAAATACACTACACGGATAATTATATTTTACACATCATGTGTCAAATTGCAATTAGCTTGCCAGGGTATATTGACGTCTTCACTATATAGTTATAGCCGCAATATATACTCTCTTCAGGCTTAGATCACATACCTAATGCCTTGCATTGTTTTGTGGAGTCATGGCCTGTAGCCATACTCTTTTAACAAAGTATTGGTATCTTAATCCCTCATCTCATCAGGTGCATTTCCATTTCTTAACAAGTTCATCATAATGATTATAGAATATGGGTATTCAAACCTTTAGTTCATCATATAATACTTGTTACCACTTAACATGTAACATAATACCTTCAGGTCATCTGACCAAGGTAATCATCATTCTTGCTACACAAGCATTCTACATAACTCACAAAGCGCATTTCACCTCTTGTTACTTCTTTGAAGGCAACAAGGCATATTATGGCTCATTAACAACTTTAATAAAAGGAACATCATAGCTCATACCTGGCTATGTTTATCTTCTCAGGATACCTGCATGTTTAGTACTTCATGATAACAGTTATAATGCTTACATATCAGCACCATGCAACACAAAGTAATACCACTATTCCCTTTTTAGGGTGAGGATTCCTCTTACATATCATCACCCTCCATTAGGGTTTTCCACAAATAACCATTTAGGTTCTTAAGATCATGTTATTAATGATCAAACCTTAATTCATTGCTCCACACAGCTAGGAGCCAACATTGATAACATAAGCATTTAATCATGCTTATTTATTCTCATCATTTATCATTAAGTGAATTATCACATAGGATATGAGTTCCTCTCTCAACTTTACCAGAATATGATTACATCATACTTTATTAACTTGGCTTAACCTTTTCTTAAGGTATGTTATCCTACACTTATCAAAGTGCATTACTTCATAATATAACAATTGTCATGACACACTTCATGTGTCACTCATCCAAATATATTGGATTTAAAATACATCAAGGTGTATAAATCTTAAGGTGCTGGATGTGATATCTATCATGTCTTGATGTATCACTTCCATAATCACCTTTATCTTACTTGAATTCATCCACTTAGCTTGTATTAGGGTATTTCCCATCCTAATACTTTATGCATCAACTCATCTCATTTATCATGTAATGTATTGGTCATAAGTCACTTATTTAGAATATACAACCATTGCCAGTGATATGGACTCATCTTTGAGTTAGGAACTATTAATATAAAGATTTCCATTATCAACCTCTTTAGGTATTTCACTTATCAATATATTAGTTACTATTCCATTATTAGGAATAGGGTTCACATAACATCTTTCCACATTTGGGTTTCACATAACATCCTTCTATATCGGGGTTTCATATAGCATTACTTGAAATTAGGGTTTCACATCACATCACCCAGTGTTAGGGCTTCACATAGCATTACCCTGTACTAGGGTTTCATATACCTTTACTCTATTTTAGGGATTAGGGTTTACCATTCACATCCAAGTGAGGTTTCTCACACCCAATTGCCCAAATTAGGGTTAGAACACACAATTCCCATCAAATTAGGGTTACATCATCACCCAGATTAGGGTTTCACTCAGCTTTTCCCTAAATTAGGGTCAGGGCTCAATAATCTTTTCAATTAGGGTTTCATGATCTCATTATTATGGATCAAACCCTAATTACATATTTTATTCATAATGAGAGGATTAGGGATTACTTATATAAGCATTCCTCTCTCTCCTTCTCTCTCTCATCCTCACTAGTATGTTAAGTACTCCATGATTGATCTAGGTCAGCTCTTCATTTAAGTATACACAGTTAGGGTTAACCATTATAATCACCTTTGGACTTCATCATTATCAATCAAGTAGCTAACTAACCTTTAATCATATTAGGTGTCCAATTGGTTTGACCAATTTGAACCTCAAATAGTCTTGGTCACTTAGACCCCAAACGGTCTTGGTCACTCAGACCTTGAATGATTTGAAACTGTTTAAGCAAAACAATAATGAAACTGTATGGACAATTTACACTTGAAACCACTTGTGTCTCCAAACGGTTTGAGACCGTTTGGTCTCAAATGGTATTGAGACCGTTTGATCCCAAACAGTCTTGAGATAGTTTGGATTCAAACGGTGTTAAGACCGTTTGGTCCAAACTCTCTCAAAACCTAATGGACCAAAAAGGTCTTCCATCACTTTCTCAATTCAGGGTTTCAATCATTAAACCATCTATCAATTGAACCACTGATTTATTTATCAAATGAACCATTGAATCACCCTTCAATTGGACCTTCAATTAGGGTTTTGAACCCAATTGAACTAGGGTTTATAATCAAGAAACCATCAATTAGGGTTTTGAAATCGAAGAACCATAAATGGTTGACATTGTGGAACTAGTCCAATTAAAATCATTGGATCATCATCAAACCATGACATGACCTGACCTCAAGCGGTCTTGAGGTAATTTGGATGACCTCCAAACAATCTTGAGACCATTTGACTCAAACCTTTATTCAAATTTGTGAAAATCAATTAGGGTTTGCATCATTGAATCGATCATCAATTTAGCTATTGATTGTATTTCAATTTGATATCACTGGATCTTCAACCATCCAATCATACTTCATCATAGACTTCCAAACAGTCTTGGTTGACCTTAAAACAGTCTTGAGACCGTTTGGGTTAGTCAACCCAAAAATTAAATCAATCAATTGAGAATTTCAGCACTCAACCCGATTAGGGTTTACAATTGGTAGATTATCCAATCATAGAACCTTTAGAAACCAATCAATTAAATCTATTAGATCATTATTCAACACATCAACAACCCCCCTCAAATGGTCAACCCCCTCCATTCGGTCAACCACTCCAAATGGTTTGGAACCCAAACCTCCAAACGGTTTGCAAACCGTTTTGTCTCCAAACGGTTTGGTGAAACCGATTGGACCAAAATTATGAAACCATTTGCAATAGATATTTGTTGAGGCGTGTGCTTATGATGATGTCATAATCATCAAGCTATAAAACCATGAAGCTTGCTATGATTTTCATGGTGATTGCATCAATCAATCAAATAAAATTTCGGGAATAAAGAAGGAATCAACAATTGATAAAGATATGGAATCAATAACAAAGTTCAAGGGTTCAAGTTATATAACCCACCTTCAGTTGAGGTTCAAAGCTTCAACCTCCACATCTTTAATGGTGAAAGCAACACCATTCACTATCCCAAGCTCGTCCTTAAGCTTTGAGTGAAAAGGAATGGCTAGAATTCAAGCTGGAATGGAGATAAGAAGAAATCATGCATTGATTTTCGATTTCTACCATGAAATCAAGGTGAAAAGAGGTCATGGAGCTTACCAACAGCTTGGGGGTCGTCCTCCTGATCCTAAAAAGCTACCTTGGTCGTTTCTCAAGCAAAGAGTGGAAGTGGTTTCGAGAAAGCCTCTCAATTGAGTTGTAAAATGTGTTTTTATAAGAAATTCAATGACAAAGAAAATATTTTATAAAATCCTTTAATTCCAAAATTGGTGCCACCTCTCCCCCATAAATTCCTTTCATGCAAATCCATCTTCCACTCCTTTTAATTCCTCTTAATTATCCATGAATTAAGGAAAAGCAAATTAAGCACCTTAAATCATATAATACTAATATCCCATTTTTAGTGGATATTACTTTTGATTTAACTAATGTGAGTGGGTTCTCCTCTCACTTGGATATCTTCGTGTCTTTGCAAGGCACATTCTCGTCCAACCTTATCTAATTTCAACCATAACCATTTTGGTTGAAGGGCACTTCGATTAACATATTTATTTTTGCATTAATTTGAAGTAAAGTTCCAATTATGCTTAAATCTTGATTATTTTAATATCAAGATTCTCTCTCTTAAAAAATGATTCACATGAGGCGCCCCTATCAAATTATTTTCTCTACATGATTCCAAGAATCATGAGGGACCCTCTCTAAGAGGCATTTTGCATATTGAACCCTAGATGTTTGGGTAATTTGCACATTACACCAAAACTAGGTTTTAATGCACAAACATTGCTCAACAAGCTCTTTCTTGTTGTTCATGCTTGTAGAAGCCATACTACTGCTTCATACTCACTCCTATGATGCTTCAACATATGAGGAACATTTTGCAATACACAATTTTCAATTTAACCCCTTAGCTTGGGTAATTTGCACTTTAGCCCAAAACAAATAAAACATTATTTCAACATTATTCAAAAAGGACTAAAATTGAAATATAAGTTCCTCTTGAGACTTAATTACTTTTCAAGAGATAAGAGAAAGCATATAATCAACTTTATTAAGTAAAACATCTAGGTTTAAGCATAACCTAGGTCAGGGATGTTACAAATTATAAACCCCTAACAAGGATTTCATCCCCGAAATCCCAGGAAAAGGAGAGACAAATTTTATTCATTTATTATACCATCAAGTTTCCACATAACATATTAATGTCATGGAGATACCATAGACCTGTAATCCACACAAAGTTTCTTCCACACAAGGTTATTCTAAGGAAATACTTTTAGCTTGATAAACTTTTCCACCAATTACAATTGTTCCTTTCATTAGTTCAACCTTATCAATGTTTATGTTTATGCAGAGCATAAACCCCTAACATATGATGTTCATATTATTTGATATAACTAGATTGATTTCACAGTTGGCCAATATAGATAACCAACATAAATCATCTATTATTTCTTAGATACCAGAATCCTTACTTTGGTATTCATCATATATTTTGAGAACACATCTCATCCTTATCATATTCATTTCTCTATTGTTACCACCAAGGGTACACATGCACAAGGTATTTCTTTTATTTTAGGACATTGCGTGTTCCATATATCATTATCTTGGAACCAAAGTCCAAAGCAAACTGATACTTTTCTAAGTATCCATCAACATATTATTTCTAATCCATGTACATCAAATGTCATAATACTTACTTGATTGTCATGTTAATGAAAGGAAGAAACATAAAGGAACATACTTCTATCATTACCCAAGGTTGTTTATCAAAGGGGAAACATATATATTTAACAGAGGTAATCCACTCAACAATCCTTTATTTGTTTGGCAAAGTTCACTTAGCAATTCCTATGTAATTGGGAAAGTGTACTTAGCAATTCCTCTAAAGTTCACTTAGCACTTCCTCATGAGTTGGGAAAGTTCACTTAGCACTTCCTCATTAGTTGGGAAAGTTCACTTAGTGCTTCCTAATTAGTTGGGAAAGTTCACTTAGCACTTCCTCATGTAATTGGGAAAGTTCACTTTAGCAATCCCTATATTATTTGGGAAAGTTCACTTAGCAATTCCTTTGTAATTGGGAAAGTTCACTTTAGCAATCCCTATATTATTTGGGAAAGTTCACTTAGCAATTCCTATGTAATTGGGAAAGTTTACTTTAGCAATCCCTATATTATTTGGGAAAGTTCACTTAGCAATTCCTATGTAATTGGGAAAGTTCACTTTAGCAATCCCTATATTATTTGGGAAATTTCACTTAGCAATTCCTATGTAATTGGGAAAGTTCACTTTAGCAATCCCTATATTATTTGGGAAAGTTCACTTAGCAATTCCTATGTAATTGGGAAAGTTCACTTAGAAATCCCTATATTATTTGGGAAAGTTCACTTAGCAATTCCTATGTAATTGGGAAAGTTCACTTTAGCAATCCCTATATTATTTGGGAAAGTTCACTTAGCAATTCCTATGTAATTGGGAAAGTTCACTTTAGCAATCCCTATTTGGTTTCATTATACTCACTAGATTGTTTCAGAATGACTATTTGATCAGAGTAATCAGAAAGATAACAATCTAGGAGTTCCATACTTGCCCTATCTCCAATAATCATATACCTAGCCAGGGTATACAAGTATTGAGATTAGGTAGTATGCACTTTATTTACTATCATATTCCTCACTTTTCATATCATTATACACACATGATTTTTCATTCCTGGATTTTATTCAAGCATCACTTCTATATCTTCATCTTTTATCACATAGATAAGAGAGATTATAAAGCATTTTAAGGAATACTGAGTAAAATGTAAATTCTCATCTTCCTTGTGTCCTTATAGGACTAGTTAGGGGAAGTTAAAAAACAACTACTTTCTTATTTTTTAACACATAGAATCATGAAATGAAATATCAGAATGAATCAATTTCATCTGACCTGTCACAACCCGAGGGTTGACTATTGCATCAGATTGATTCATTGCATAGAACCTTGCAGTTGCTTGTTTTTGACCCTGTGCTTGATTGTTAGGTGTTGATGAACCAACTTGGGACACTTGTCCACGTCCTCTATTGTTACTATAAAACTACCTCCTTTGTGAGCCTTGTTGACTCTTCCTTGGAGATAGAGTCACCATTGAATTCCCATATAGGCAATCCTTTGCTAGATGTCCCAATTTTCTACATTGGTAACAGATCCTGGTCACAAGATAGGGTCTGTGAGATCCAGTCACCGATTTTGATGCTATTCCGGGGGTTCTACTTGGAGTAGTACTTCGGTCCCTACCCCTACTTGACATCCATTGTGTCTGGGTATTGAATCTCGATGGTGCTGCCGATGCAGAAAATCTCGGCTTCTTAAAACTTTCAGTTATTTGTACTTGAAACTGAGTGTATACCTTCTTACCACTGGTCTGTCATTTCTCGATTTCATACCTTTCTATCCTCCTTACCGACTCCACAAAAGTGGCAAACCTCTCCCTGTTCTCTAAAGCAGACACATGAGTGGTCAGTTCAGCGTTCAACCCCTTCTCAAAATGCCGAATTCTTTCCTCATCATTAACTTCCATATGCGGACAAAACCACAACAACTCCATGAACTTAGCTTCATACTCGCTAACGTTCATCTGTCCTTGTCTGATCCTCTCAAATTGACAGTTCTTTTCATCTAGATACTGAAAAACCACTAGAGGGGGGTGAATAGGGTTTTAAAGTTAATTTAACAATTATTTAACTCAAACAACCACAAATGAAAAAGTAAGAAGGAGACAAGGGATTTAGAGTGGTTCCTACCTTAGCAAATACTAAGGCAGACAGTCCACTACCCGGTTTCTTACCCAACGGGGATTTTGAAAGTAATAATTTTATTACCTTCACAAGGAATTACACAAAATACAATACTTTCTTACACTCCTTTGAACAGCCTTCACTCTGAAGTAGATGCACCAACTCGAGGTAGCCTTCTTGAAGTAACTCCAAGCTCCCCCTTGAAGTAGCCTTCCTCTTAGAAGTAACCTCCCGTTGCACCAGCCTTCTTGAAGTAGTTCAAAGTCTCCTTCTTCACCAAGATGATCACGACCCACTCCAATCCGCAGCCTCCAACCTAGGAGTAGCAAGGAGAGTACAAGCAATGAAAGTGAACAAGAAAGGAAAATGAAAATTACAACTTATCCTTTGAAGCACAAGGCTTGATTTTCCTATATCAAGCGTGTAGATCTCCTAACCAATGTATATGGAAGTGTGATTGCTGTGGATAGGAGATACTAGCCTATATGACACAAATTTAGAGCAAGGTGAAGAGTAGCCAATTGCAAGTATTGCTCAATGCTCAAAAATAGGTTGCTAATGCAAGTGTATGCTCAAAGATTGCTCAAGTGTAGAATAAGTGAGTTTAGTTGTCCTAAGGCATGTCCTATTTATAGGAATGACCTAAAAGTGCTTAAGGACGTTCTAGACACTTTCTAGGGGTTTCTAAGTGCTTAACTAGCCGTTAGGTATAAGTTAGTTGCATTAGCAACGGCTAGTTAATTAATTCTGCAGTTGCTGTCAGAGTCCATCTCAGTCGAGAAATTGTCGACCGAGATACCTACTCGGTCGAGGTTTTGTCGACCGACAGGCTCTCTGGATCAAGTGTTTGCAACGTTCATCTCCAACTGCCAACTACCTTGTCAGCTGTGTCTAACGGCTACCTGGGTCTTTCTCGGTCGAGAAGCTTGTCGACTGAGAGTGTCTCGGTCGAGGATTTTGTCGACCGAGATTGACGCTGTTTCAATGTTTTCAATTAAAGTACTAATTGTGTATGTGAGTGTGCATATGTGACACTATTGAAGGGGATGACCTATCTAACTGTAGTGATTAGTTAGGAAAGATCTAACGCTTTATTTACATGATGTCTAAGTACTTGTACATTATATATTTGTATAAGATTTACAATTGATTACATTCATGAAATTAAAACAATCTAGCATATAGATCTTCCATAATATTTGTCATCCACCTTATTCCTGCAACACTCAAGTAGCACGTTAGATCAACAAGAATGAAATGTTTGTCATTATCAAAACAAAGGGATTTACTGATGTCCATTTAGCCAACAATCTCCCTCTTTTTGAAGATGACAAACATTTCCAAAATAAAAATTAAGGAAATATAAAACATGTGAGTTTCATACCTGAAGATTACCTTTGTGAATTTCTTCTCTTGTTTATAAAATGTGTGCTTATTATTCCCCATGAATTATAGAACATGAAATCCAATTCTTTAGGGAATATAGCAACTTTCAATGTAAAGCCAAGAGTTTATGAAACACATTGATTGAGTTTTGCACAATTACTAAGTTTTAAGATTTATTTTTATTTCTCCCCCTTTGTCATTTCAAAAAGATATCCGTTAAAAACAAGAAAACTCCCCCTTAATTAGATGTCCCATCAAATCCAAAAAATATGTCCATCAAAAAATGATGCAAATAAGAACATTTTTAAGAAGCACAAATATCAAAGAAAACATCTTCTAAAGGAGTGATAAGCAATTGCTTCCTTATTTTGTTGAATTGGTCTAGTGGAAGCGGTTTTGTAAAAATATCAGCCAATTGATCTTCCGTATCAACATGATGAAGAGAAACATGATTCTTAGAGATATGATCCCTTAAAAAGTGATGACGGATTTCAATATGTTTAGCTCGGCTGTGTAAAATAGGATTGTGTGCTAAGTTTATAGCGCTTGTGTTGTCACAAAAGATAGGCGTAGATGAAAGAGTAAAACCATAATCGTTTAACACTTGTTGCATATAAAGCACTTGAGCACAACAAGATCCGACTGCCATATATTCAACTTCAGTTGTAGAGAGGGAAACCGTGTTTTGTTTCTTGCTAAACCAAGATACTAAAGCTCTTCCTAACAAGAAACAACCACCACTAGTGCTCTTGCGGTCAAGTCGACAACCAGCATAATCAACATCAGTATAAGCTTTAAAATCCAAGGATTGTCCTTTTGGGTACCATAAGACAAAACATGTGGTGTCGGCTAAGTATCGAAGAATCCGTTTAACTACTTGAAAATGAGAGTGCATGGGTTGTGATTGAAATCGAGCACAAAGACCAACGGAAAACATGATGTCCGGTCTAGAAGCGGTTAAGTAAAGAAAACTACCAATTATGGCTCTATATAAGGAATCATCAATAGGTTCCCCATTTTCATCCTTATCAATTTTAATAGAGGTAGCCATAGGAGTAGTAGCATGTTTGCACTGATCCATCCCAAAACATTTTAAGAGTTCTTTAATATACTTTTCTTGGCTTATAAAAATCCCAACAGGTGTTTGTTTAATTTGGAAACCAAGAAAGAAAGTTAGTTCCCCCATGAGGCTCATTTCAAATTCTTTTTGCATAATGTCACTGAATTGTGTGCATAATGATTCATTTGAAGCTCCAAAAATAATATCATCAACATATATTTGAACAACTAGAAAATCAAATGTATATGTTTTGAAAAATAAAGTAGAATCTGAATTTCCAATAGAAAAACCATTATCAAAAAGATATGTCTTGAGCCTTTCATACCAGTTCCTAGGTGCTTGTTTTAAACTATAAAGTGCTTTCTTAAGTTTATAAACATAGTCAACTTTTTCCGGTATTTCAAAACCAGGTGGTTGGGCAACATACACTTCTTCTTGAATGATTCCGTTTAGAAATGCACTTTTTACATCCATTTGGTAGAGTTTGATGTTTTTATGTGCAGCAATAGCTAGTAACATTCTAATAGCTTCAAGTTTGCTACTGGTGCATACGTTTCATCAAAGTCTATTCCTTCTTGTTGATTATATCCTTGTGCTACTAACCGAGCTTTATTCCTTATTACTTCCCCTGCCTCATTTAGCTTATTCCTAAAAACCCATTTAGTTCCAATGATGGTTTTATCTTGTGGTTTAGGAACTAAATCCCATACATCATTTTTAGTGAATTGATTTAATTCTTCTTGCATTGCTATTATCCAATAGTCATCTTTAAGAGCTTCAGATACCTTCTTAGGTTCAATAATAGAAACAAAGGCCATGTTTGCAACATCCTTAAAAGAAGAATGAGTTTTGACTTTATCATTGGGATTCCCAATAATTAATTCTTGAGGATGATTCTTAATGAGTCTAGGTATAGGTTGTGTTTCAGCGTTGTCATTTCTTGTAGTATTTTTCTCACTATCATTGGGTATGGATAAGTTTTCGAATTGATGAGTGAGATCAACTATTGTAGGATTTTCTGATTTTGGCTCTTCATGAAAAGAAATATGAATAGATTCCTTAACCTTTCTAGAAATAGTGTTGTAGACTCTAAATGCTTTGCTAGAGGTAGAATATCCCAAAAAGAATGCTTTGTGTGATTTAGAATCAAACTTATCTCTATCCTCTTTAGTGTTTAAGATATAGGATGTGGATCCAAAGGTATGAAAATAGTCAACTCTAGGTTTCTTATTATGTATTATTTCATATGGTGTTTTCTACAAATAGGGGTGAACAGTTACTCTATTTAACACATAGCATGCGGTGTTTACAGCTTCAGCCCAAAAAGTTTTAGATGTGTTATGTTCGAGCATCATAGTCCTAGCCATTTCTTGTAGTGATCGATTTTTCCTTTCAACTATACCATTTTTTTGTGGAGTGCGTGGAGCAGAAAAGTTGTGAGTGTATCCTTGAGATGTGTAAAATTTTTCAAATAATTGATTCTCAAATTCTCCACCATGATCACTTCTAATGGTACATATTTTGTTTTGTAAAAGATTTTCAACCTTGGAACAAAATTTTATAAAGACATGTATAATGTCATCTTTGGTTGCAAGAAAATGTACCCATGTATATCTACTATAATCATCAATAATAACAAAACAATATCTTTTGCCACCAATAGATTGTGTCCTCATATGTCCAAATAAATCCATATGAATCAATTCTAAGGGTCTACAGGTGCTAAGTATATGTTTGGGTTTAAAAGAGGTTTTTGTTTGCTTACCCAAGGTACATGGTTCACAATTTTCAACTTGATCAAAAGATAAATTTGGCAAACCACGAACAAGGTCATATTTAACTAACTTTTTGATAGCATGTGAACTAGCATGTCCTAACTTTTTATGCCATAGTTGGAAAGAATTTTCATTTGCAAGTAAGCATTTTCCTACTACAGATTTCATAGAGTTAGGTCTAAGAAGATAAAGGTTTCCAACTTGTTTTCCTTCATAAACAACATTTGTAGTGTTTTCTATTAATAACTTGCAGCAATTTTTGTTAAATAAAGCATCATATCCACTATCGCATAATTGACTAACACTTATTAAATTATGGTGCAAACCATCAACGAGTAAAACATTCTTTATTTCGAGGTTTGTACCAATGTTACCTATTCCAACGATTTTACCTTTACCATTATCTCCAAAGGTGACTGTTCCACTCTTCTTTTCTTCAAAAGTTTGAAACGCATCCTTGTTTCCGGTCATGTGTTTGGAACATCCACTGCCGACCACCCAATCCTGCATTAAAATGTAGGTTTTGGTACCCATGTGATGGTCCGGTATGGTTAGAAGCATTTAATTACAGAATGAATAAAAAAATCTGACTCAGAACTTCAGTCGGTCAACAAAAGTTCGACCGACACCTCTCTCGGTCGATCAATCGTCGATCGAAAAAGTTTCGGTTTTACTCAGGTTGTTGCTGCATATTTTAATTTGTTACAGGCATCTGGTTGGTCTACAAAAGTTCGACCGATTATAATGTCAGTCGACAATACTTCGACCGAATGAGTTTCTATTTCAGTACAGCAGTTCAGAAAATTACCATAATGCATGAGACCTTTTATTAAGTTGAGATAAGACAATATAATTTGCAAAAATGAGCATTGGATCATATCTCAACTGAATTTCATTCAAATCTACTTAGTTTGGGGTTTTGGGACCCAAACTAAGTCGGAATCCTTGGTCTTATAAGGGCATGAAAATGAATAATGTCCAAGACGTAGACAAAAAATGGCAAGTAATAGAATCAACTTCATTTCTCTTTCTAGGAATTGTGTTCTTAGGTACAAACATAGTCTGAGTCTTGGATGCTTTAGTTCTTTTGGGTTGATTTTTCTTTGGAGCATATCCTAAACCTCTTCTTCCATTGAAACTAGAGGAAATTTTCAGAATGTTATTAAGGATGTCTTTTCCTCTTAAGTCATTTAGGTTTCTTTGTAGCTTAGCAATGTCATCCATCTTCTTGTGTAAATCTTTTCTTGCTTGATCTAATTCAGATAATAGGGAGTCTCTTTCTTTTACAACATTGTCATAGTCTAGATGGTTACATAAAATTGGTTGAGTCTGAAAATCATTTAGTTTAGCTAACAAATTTGTCTTTTCTTGAGAAAGAAGATCAACATTTGTTTCTAGAGTAAGTAACTTTCTAGTGCAGTCATTTAAAGATGTTTTTAAAGACAAATTCTCAAGATCAATGTTGTTCTTTTCAAAAGAGAGATCATTTAATCTAGCATATAACTCATCATTTGTTTTGGTAACCTTTTTTAGTTTCTTTTTGCAATCTACATACTTATCATGAGTTTCTTGCAGACTAGTAATTAACTCTGATTTAGGAAGATCAAGAAGGCTTACCTCTTGAGAGTCTTCATCATCTTCTCTTGGCATTAGACATTCCACCTTTTCTTCTCCACTTTCACTCTCACTTGACTCGTCCCATGCAGCTTTATAAGCTTTTTCTCCCTTCTTTTTGTGTGAGCTTTTCTTTCCTTTCTTTGCTTTAGGGCATTCATTTTTGAGATGTCCTTTCTTTCCACACTCAAAACACCTAGGAGGAGATGAAGAAGAACTAGAAATTTTGTTAGATCTAAATCTTTTATATTTCTTACCATTGACAATCAAGGCTTCTTCTCCTTCTTCTTCACTTGACTCATCACTTTCTGGTGTAATGATTTTTAAAGATTTTAGAGCCACATCCTTCTTTTTCCCTTGTTGTAGTTCACGTTCTCTTCTTTCTTCTTCTTCTAGGGTTGCTTCATGAGCTTCTAGGTTGCCAATGAGTTGTTCCATCCTCAGTCGGGTGAGGTCATTTGCTTCTTCAATGGCCGTCACCTTGGGCTTGTATTTGGGAGGAAGTGATCTAAGGATCTTTGACACCTGATCTTCCTCACTAATAACTTTACCTAAAGCATTCAAACCATTTACAATAGAAGAGAATTTTGCATACATATCACTAATAGATTCATTCGGATCCATACGGAATTGTTCAAACTTTTGTTTAAGCATTCCAATTTTAGAATTCTTAACTTGAATAGTCCCTTCATAAGTTATGGAAAGTCTATGCCAAATTTCATAGGCTATTTCACAATTTGATATCCTATTAAATTCTCCTACTGAAATTGAGCAATAGAGAATACTTACAGCCTTTGCATTCATTTGAGCCGTCTTTACCGTATTGGTGTCCCAAGCTGCATATTCCACTTGAGGAAGCTCATAGGGGGTTGACACCATCCTCCATAGATCCCAACTAATCCCTTGGAAATAAAATTGCATTCTTCTTTTCCAGTAGGTGTAGTTAGTTCCATCGAATGCCAGAGGTCTAGCCACAAGTGTCCCTTCAAGGTTGAGGTTGTTGAGCAACCCATCACCCATTCTTCAAGACTTGGTTAGGGTTCCTTGAAGCCTGCTCTGATACCAATTGAAAAACCACTAGAGGGGGGTGAATAGGGTTTTAAAGTTAATTTAACAATTATTTAACTCAAACAACCACAAATGAAAAAGTAAGAAGGAGACAAGGGATTTAGAGTGGTTCCTACCTTAGCAAATACTAAGGCAGTCAGTCCACTACCCGGTTGCTTACCCAACCGTGATTTTGAAAGTATTAATTTTATTACCTTCACAAGGAATTACACAAAATACAATACTTTCTTACACTCCTTTGAACAGCCTTCACTCTGAAGTAGATGCACCAACTTGAGGTAGCCTTCTTGAAGTAACTCCAAGCTCCCCCTTGAAGTAGCCTTCCTCTTAGAAGTAACCTCCCGTTGCACCAGCCTTCTTGAAGTAGTTCAAAGTCTCCTTCTTCACCAAGAAGATCACGACCCTCTCCAATCCGCAGCCTCCAACCTAGGAGTAGTAAGGAGAGTACAAGCAATGAAAGTGAACAAGAAAGGAAAATGGAAATTACAACTTATCCTTTGAAGCACAAGGCTTGATTTGCCTATATCAAGCGTGTAGATCTCCTAACCAATGTATATGGAAGTGTGATTGCTGTGGATAGGAGATACTAGCCTATAGGACATGAATTTAGAGCAAGGTGAAGAGTAGCCAATTGCAAGTATTGCTCAATGCTCAAAAATTGGTTGCTAATGCAAGTGTATGCTCAAAGATTGCTCAAGTGTAGAATAAGTGAGTTTAGTTGTCCTAAGGCATGTCCTATTTATAGGAATGACCTACAAGTGCTTAAGGACGTTCTAGACACTTTCTTGGGGTTTCTAAGTGCTTAACTAGCCGTTAGGTATAAGTTAGTTGCATTAGCAACGGCTAGTTAATTAATTCTGCAGTTGCTATCAGAGTCCATCTCGGTCGAGAAATTGTCGACCGAGATACCTACTCGGTCGAGGTTTTGTCGACCGACAGGCTCTCTGGATCAAGTGTTTGCAACGTTCATCTCCAACTAACAACTACCTTGTCAGCTGTGTCTAACGGCTACCTGGGTCTTTCTCGGTCGAGAAGCTTGTCGACCGAGAGTGTCTCAGTCGAGGATTTTGTCGACCGAGATTGACCCTGTTTCAATGTTTTCAATTAAAGTACTAATTGTGTATGTGAGTGTGCATATGTGACACTATTGAAGGGGATGACCTATCTAACTGTAGTGATTAGTTAGGAAAGATCTAACGCTTGATTTACATGATGTCTAAGTACTTGTACATTATATATTTGTACATGATTTACAATTGATTACATTCATGAAATTAAAACAATCTAGCATATAGATCTTCCATAATATTTGTCATCCACCTTATTCTTGCAACACTCAAGTAGCACGTTAGATCAAAAAGAATGAAATGTTTGTCATTATCAAAACAAAGGGATTTACTGATGTCCATTTAGCCAACAAATACGTCTTAGGGAAGTATCTACTGATGAATTCTCATCGGAATACCTCCCATCCAATTTCTTCACCTGGCCTCTTATCTTCTTCTTTAATCCACCAGTGACCAACACTCCCTTTTATGAGGTACACAACATGTCTTACCTTCTCGGCTTCAGGAATATCAAGGATCCTGAAAGCCTTCTCCAGCTCCGTCAGCGCCAAATCAGCATCTGCTGGATCAGCTGTACCAACATAATCTATGGCTCCAACCCAGTGAAGTCTCTCAAAAGTCTTTCCGACTCCATATCCCTCATTGTGGGTTGGTTCCCTAGGTGTAGGTGGTGGAATCCTATCCTCCATATGCATCATAGTAGCCATAAACTGCCCGAATAGGGTATGTAAAGATGGATTCTCTAATGCAACTTGATCAAGATGAGGAATCTCAGGTACAGATTCCTCCCTAGCTTGATCCCTTGCACCTTTTCCTGGTGCAACAACACTGCTCTCAACAGCGTGTTCATCATGTGATCCAGACATCTTCAAGTTCTTCTTCTCCTATATGAGTAGAAGACACTATCAGATAAACTGGAAGACACTAGAACAGACTCAATAACCTTAATCCTATGTCTCTGTAGACTCAGCAAACCTAGAGCTCTGATACCACTAAATTGTGATGCATCATTCGAATAAAATGTTATTAAATTAGCGGAAGCGATCACTAAGCAACTGATTACCCAAAATCACTAAAAATTAAAACCATTTTACAGAGAGGTCCACACTTGGAAAAAACTCTTTCAAAAAGAACTGAAGTA
Organism: Alisma plantago-aquatica; assembly: GCA_963693085.1. Taxonomy (NCBI): domain Eukaryota; kingdom Viridiplantae; phylum Streptophyta; class Magnoliopsida; order Alismatales; family Alismataceae; genus Alisma; species Alisma plantago-aquatica. The sequence continues at coordinate 198,440,909 of OY856412.1, forward strand.
ATTTAATTACATACTAGTTTACAAGTACATGTCATGTATCGTCTTTTTCTGAGAATTACAACCATCAACTGCCCTGTTAAACTAAACACAGGCAATATAAAATCTCGAGGCACTGAGCCAAAATCTCAAAAGCACTAACTACTACTCCGAGGACCTGAGAGTACAGAGACGACACATAGGACTCTATGTACATCTATACAAGACATATCAGCCAGTGTCTCCACTTGAGAATTCACTACTGTCCCTACTGCTGCTGTTGTTGTCCTTCACCTACTGAAGGATTCTTGCCTCCTCGTCCGCATCCACTTAAAAATGTGGTTCCCACGGGGGTGAGAAAATTATAAATTTCCCCAGCGAGAGATATAACTCTCCGCCAGAAACATATTGTAGTTTATTAACATAAATCTGAACAGAGGAATCATAATTGTTTAACAACAGTTAATTCATTGTCTAACAGATTAGAACATTAATCTTATCTAAAACCTTTCAGCTATAACCTGATAGAGTAGCATGTCACTTATCCAATAAGGAATATGAAGAACATCTATAACATTTATCTGCTATATTAAGCAGGATAATATCAACCAATGTTTCTCGTATTTCAACTTTATGCAAATACACTACACGACTAATTATATTTTACACATCATGTGTCAAACTATAATTAGCTTGCTAGGGTATATTGACGTCTTCACTATATATTTATAGCCGCAACATATACTCTCTTCAGGCCTAGATCACATAGCTAATGCCTGACATTGTTTTGTGGAGTCATGGCCTGTAGCCATACTCTTTTAACAAAGTATTGGGATCTTAATCCCTCATCTCATCAGGTACATTTCCATTTCTTAACAAGTTCATCATCATGATTATAAAATATGGGTATTCAAACCTTTAGTTCATCATAGAATACTTGTTACCACTTAACAGGTAACTTAATACCTTCAGGTCATCTGACCGAGGTAATCATCATTCTTGCTACACAAGCATTCTACATAACTCACAAAGCTCATTTCACCTCTTGTTACTTATTTGAAGGCAACAAGGCATATTATGGCTCATTAACAACTTTAATAAAAGGAACATCATAGCTCATACCTGGCTATGTTTATCTTCTCAGGATACCTGCATGTTTAGTACTTCATGATAACAGTTATAATGCTTACATATCAGCACCATGCAACACAAAGTAATACCACTATTCCCTTTTTAGGGTGAGGATTCCTCTTACATATCATCACCCTCCATTAGGGTTTTCCACAAATAACCATTTAGGTTCTTAAGATCATGTTATTAATGATCAAAACTTAATTCATTGCTCCACACAACTAGGAGCCAACATTGATAACATAAGCATTTAATCATGCTTATTTATTCTCATCATTTATCATTAAGTGAATTATCACATAGGATATGAGTTCCTCTCTCAACTTTACCAGAATATGATTACATCATACTTTATTAACTTGGCTTAACCTTTTCTTAAGGTATGTTAATCTGCACTTATCAAAGTGCATTACTTCATAATATAACAATTGTCATGACACACTTCATGTGTCACTCATCCAAATATATTGGATTTAAAATACATCAAGGTGTATAAATCCTAAGGTGCTGGATGTGATATCTATCATGTCTTGATGTATCACTTCCCTCATCACCTTTATCTTACTTGAATTCATCCACTTAGCTTGTATTAGGGTATTTCCCATCCTAATACTTTATGCATCAACTCATCTCATTTATCATGTAATGTATTGGTCATAAGTCACTTATTTAGAATATACAACCATTGCCAGTGATATGGACTCATCTTTGAGTTAGGAACTATTAATATAAACATTTCCATTATCAACCTCTTTAGGTATTTCACTTATCAATATATTAGTTACTATTCCATTATTAGGAATAGGGTTCACATAACATCATTCCACATTTGGGTTTCACATAACATCCTTCTATATCGGGGTTTCACATAGCATTACTTGAAATTAGGGTTTCACATCACATCACCCAGTGTTAGGGCTTCACATAGCATTACCCTGTACTAGGGTTTCATATACCTTTACCCTATTTTAGGGATTAGGGTTTACCATTCACATCCAAGTGAGGTTTCTCACACCCAATTGCCCAAATTAGGGTTAGAACGCACAATTCCCATCAAATTAGGGTTACATCATCACCCAGATTAGGGTTTCACTCAGCTTTGCCCTAAATTAGGGCCAGGGCTCAATAATCTTTTCAATTAGGGTTTCATGATCTCATTATTATGGATCAAACCCTAATTACATATTTTATTCATAATGAGAGGAGTAGGGCTTACTTATATAAGCATTCCTCTATCTCCTTATCTCTCTCATCCTCTCTAGGATGTTAAGTACTCCAAGATTGATCTAGGTCAGCTCTTCATTTAAGTACACACATTTAGGGTTAACCATTATAATCACCTTTGGACTACATCAATATCAATCAAGTAGCTAACTCACCTTTAATAATATTAGGTGTCCAATTGGTTTGACCAATTTGAACCTCAAATAGTGTTGGTCACTTAGACCCCAAACGGTCTTGGGCACTCAGACCTTGAATGGTTTGAAACCGTTTAAGCAAAACAATAATGAAACCGTATGGACAATTTACACTTGAAACCACTTGGGTCTCCAAACGGTTTGAGACCGTTTGGTCTCAAATTGTCCTGAGACCATTTGATCCCAAATGGTCTTGAGACCGTTTGGATTCAAACGGTCTTAAAACTATTTGGTCCAAACTCTCTCAAAACCTAATGGACCAAAAAGGTCTTCCATCACTTTATCAATTCAGGGTTTCAATCATTAAACCATCTATCTATTGAACCACTGATTTATTCTTCAAATGAAACATTGAATCACCCTTCAATTGGACCTTCAATTAGGGTTTTGAACCCAATTGAACTAGGGTTTATAATCAAGAAACCATCAATTAGGGTTTTGAAATCGAGGAACCATCAATGGTTGACATTGTGGAACTAGTCCAATTAAAATCATTGGATCATCATCAAACCATGACATGACCTGACCTCAAACGGCCTTGAGGTCATTTGGATGACCTCCAAACATTCTTGAGACCGTTTGACTCAAACCTTTATTGAAATTTTTGAAAATCAATTAGGGTTTGCATCATTGAATCGATCATCAATTTAGCTATTGATTGTATTTCAATTTGATATCACTGGATCTTCAACCATCCAATCATACTTCATCATAGACTTCCAAACGGTCTTGGTTGACCTCAAAACGGTCTTGAGACCGTTTGGGTGACCCCCAAACGGTCTAGAGACCGTTTGGGTTAGTCAACCCAAAAATTAAATCAATCAATTGAGAATTTCAGCACTCAACCCGATTAGGGTTTGCAATTGGTAGATTATCCAATCATAGAACCTTTAGAAACCAATCAATTAAATCTAGTAGATCATTATTAAACACATCAGCAACCCCCCCTCAAATGGTCAACCCCCTCCATTCGGTCAACCACTCCAAACGGTTTGGAACCCAAACCTCCAAACGGTTTGCAAACCGTTTGGTCTCCAAACGGTTTGGTGAAACCGATTGGACCAAAATTATGAAACCGTTTGCAATAGATATTTGTTGAGGTGTGTGCTTATGATGATGTCATCATAATAAAGCTATAAACCCACGAACCTTGCTGTGATTTTCATGGTGATTGCATCAATCAACCAAATAAAATTTCGGGAATAAAGAAGGAATCAACAATTGATAAAGATATGGAATCAATAACAAAGTTCAAGGATTCAAGTTATATAACCCGCCTTCAATTGAGATTCAAAGCTTCAACCTCCATGTCTTTAATGGTGAAAGCAAACCTTTCACTATCCCAAGCTCGTCCTTAAGCTTTGAGTGAAAAGGAATGGCTAGAATTGAAGATGGAATGGAGATAAGAAGAAATCATGCATTGATTTTTGATTTCTACCATGAAATCAAGGTGAAAAGAGGTCATGGAGCTTACCAACAGGTTGGGGGTCGTCCTACTGATCCTACAAAGTTCCCTTGGTCGTTTCGCAAGCAAAGAGTGGAAGTGGTTTTGAGAAAGCCTCTCAATTGAGTTGTAAAAGGTGTTTTTATAAGAAATTCAATGAGAGAGAAAATATTTTATAAAATCCTTTTAATTCCAAAATTGGTGCCACCTCTCCCCCATAAATTCCTTTCATGAAAAGCCATCTTCCCCTCCTTCGAATTTCTCTTCATTATCCATGAATTAAGGAAAAGCAAATTAAGCACCTTAAATCATATAATACTAATATCCCATTTTTAGTGGATATTACTTTTGATTTAACTAATGTGAGTGGGTTCTCCACTAACTTGGATATCTTCGTGCCTTTGCAAGGCACATGCTTGTCCAACCTTATCTAATTTCAACCATTACCATTTTGTTTGAAGGGCACTTCGATTAACATATTTATTTTTGCATTAATTTGAAGTAAAGTTCCAATTATGCTTAAATCTTGATTATTTTAATATCAAGATTCTCTCTCTTCCAAAATTATTCACATGAGGCACCCCTCTCAAATTATTTTCTCTACATGATGCCAAGAATCACGAGAGACCCTCTTGAAGAGGCATTTTTCATATTGAACCCTCAGTTTTTGGGTAATTTGCACATTACACCAAAACTAGGTTTTAATGCACAAACATTGCTCAACAAGCTCTTTCTTGTTGTTCATGCTTGTAGAAGACATACTACTGCATCATACTCATTCCTATGATGATTCAACATATGAGGAACATTTTTCAATACACAATTTGCAATTTAACCCCTTAGCGTGGGTAATTTTCACTTTAGCCCAAAACAAATAAAACATTATTTCAACATTATTAAAAAAGGACTAAAATTGAAATATAAGTTCCTCTTGAGCCTTAATTACTTTTCAAGAGATAAGAGAAATCATATAATCGACTTTATTAAATAAAACATCTAGGTTTAAGCATAACCTAGGTCAGGGATTTTACAATTAACATGATTGATATTGGAAGCTACAAGTTCAGTTTAAAACGAACTATAACATTAATTAGGAATTCCTCATAGACCCTACTATTCTACCCATTCTTTACTACTTTGCACATAACCAAACAACCCGTCTCTAGGGTAATGCATATGCATTCCAACTGTATCATCCTCCTTAGTTCTCCCATCCTGCAACAACATCAAACAAAAGTGAAATAAGAAAATATTGACCTTCTCTTCATACATGTGTCCGATGTTTCCACTTGGGTCCCTTAAGGTTCTATAACGCCCACTCCAGATTGCTTCCTCTAGCTTCCATCGATGTTCAGTTTGAAGGTTCCAACTACATGTGGTTGCAATGCTTGAATCCTTTCCTTGTTCTTACTTGAACCCCTATATTCTTAGTTGTTCTAGAACCTCACTAGTAATGTATATTGTTCTAAGAATTGGATACAAGTGACAAATCATACACTATTTTATCCACAAAGATAAATTTGTTTCAAACTTTCCATGAGATCAACATTAGTGTGTTTACCACCTAAACTTCCTCTTAATTTTCATGATTTAATAGGTCATCCAAGAGTCTAGGTGCGATGATCAACCCCTCTGTTAGTGTGAAGACATCCAACCTACTACATGCCCATACCCTCTTATCTTAGTCATACTTGAAAATTGTGTGAATATCATCCTCAACTTCCCCCTTACACCTTGGAAAACATCTCCTTCCTTCACCTTCTTGGTATTTAGATTTGTCCTGGTAGGCATGGCATTGTCCGTTAATCTCCATAGGAACTGAAGGAGTTTAGGTGTCTGCCTCCTTCCTCATAACTTGTTTTGGTCATGCTCTTACAAGATCAAACACGTTCGTCTCTCCCAACTTCATGAATAGAATTGCAGACCTCGTAGAGAAGACTCCATGAGGGTCTAGTTCCCAAGAAACTAAATTTGTCTCTACCTATATACTAAGTGGAATGGGGACTATCTTATTTGTGATATTTTGGGGTATAATCCTAGCTACTGCTTCCTGCTTCTATGTCCCACCTGTATAATTGATTATCTCACTGACATAAGTCAGATCTTCATCATAGTGAGTACCATATAACAAAATTGTTCCTCCCATGACCGAGATCCCATTATCTTCAAACATTTTGATTTTTCCCCATTTCCCACTCTCAATATGAATTTATCTTAAATCAATTGCATTGCCCGACATATGCTTCTCTATGTGTATCTACATGTGTTTCCTAGAACTCCATCTACAATGCTACATCTACTATAGTAATTGGCACCCAATACCTTATTAAGCAAGAAGTTTGTAATTTGTTTCTAGTCTCAATCCTTATTTATCAAGGAGTGTTTGGTTGAATGTTTTTAGGTCCCTAAAGCCTAGTCCCTTAGTGTATTTGGTTCTCATATAGTCTCTCACTTTACCCACTGTATCTTCAGCATCCCTTCCTTAGATCCCTATCAAAACCTAGAAATCATCTCATCAATGTCGTCAATTAAACCATATGCTAATATGTAAATGGTCATAACATACATACCTCTAGTGACCTAGAACCCTAAAATTTGATTAGGAAGTGTATCTCATTGCTCTAGTGTATGGATGGGTATATTTGAAGGATGAAATGCTCTTTAAGGGGTGGGTTGTTGTTGTTGGCTAAATTAGACATTATTATAATCCCTTTTGTTTCGATGATGACAAACATTTCATTCTTGTGGATCTAACGTGCTACTTGAGTGTTGCAGGAATTAAGTGGATGACAAACTACTTAGAAGATCTATATGCTCAAATTGCTTTATTTCATGATTGTAATCAAATGTAAAACCTTGTACAAATACATAATGTACAAGTACTTAGATATCATGTAAATCAAGCGTTTAGATCTTCCCTAGACAATCAAAACATTTAGATAGGTCATACCCTACAATAGTGTCACAACTGCACACTCATACACACACTTAGTACTTAGTTTAAAATATTGAAACATGGTTATTCCCGGTCGACAAACTTCTTGACTGAGACACTCTCGGTCGACAAACTCTTCGACCGAGAATGACCCAAATAACCGTTAGACACAGCAGACAAAGTAGTTGGGAGTTGGATTAGAATGTTGCTACAGACAGTCCCTTGGTCGACAAGTTCTCGACCGACTAGGACTCTCGGTCGACAAATCTTCAACCGAGAATGTCTCTGTCTGCACTTTTCAGGATTAATTAACTAGTCGTTGTTAAAGCAACTAATGGATACCTAATGACTAGTTGAGCACTAAGAACCCCCTAGAAAGTGTCTAGAACATCCTTAAGCATCCATAGGCCATTCCTATAAATAGGACAAGTCATAGGACACCCAAAGCACACTTGTGCAACACTTGAGCATAATACTTGCAATTGGCTATTCATTCTTATGAGCAATTGAGCAACTCCAACATTTGCTACTCATTTCCATTGCTCTAATTTCATGCCCTATAGGCTATCATCTCCTACCCACAACACTTACACTTTCATATACATTGGTTAGGAGATCAAAACGCTTGATATAGGAAATCAAGCCTTGTGCTACAACGGTATTGTAATTTCTATTTTTCCTTCTTGTTCCTTTATATCTTTTGTACTCTCCTTGCTACTCCTAGGGTTGGAGGCTGCAGATTGGAGAGGGTTTGACTTCTCAGGTGGAGAAGGGTCTTCTCAGTGGAGAAGGTGGACTTTGGACTACTTCAAGAAGACTGTCTCAACGGGAAGCTACTTCAAGAGGAAGGCTACTTCAAGGGGGAGCTTGAGGTTACTTCAAGGAAGGTTACTTCGAGGTTGGTGAGACTACTTCTAGGTGAAGGCTGTCCGAAGGGTTTGGTGAAAGTGTTGTAATTTTATGTAACATCCTTGCGAGGTAATAAAATTAAATACTTTCAAAATCCCGGTTGGGTAAGCAACCGGGTAGTGGATTGACTGCCTTAGTATTTGCTAAGGTTGGAACCACTCTAAATCCTTGTCCCCTTGTCCAATATTTTTGTGGTTGCTTGCTTTGGTTGAATTATTATTAAAATATCCATAAAACCCTATTCACCCCCCTCTAGTGGTTTTTCAGTTGTAATACACATAAACCTTGACTTATCCATATATAAAACACAACTTCCATTATTTGAGTAAGAATATGATTAATAGATAACAATTTAACCAAATATATTTTATTATAATTTACAATTGTTAATGTACACTTGAGTACCTAATCTGCCCATATAGTAAAAACCTAGATGTCAAACTTAACCACATGCTGAATGTGTAGCCTCATATGTTTGACATCCCACATATAATATACCAGGATGTGTTAAGTGATGAAATAATTGTCTATGTATATTGTTGTGATAGACTTATTAATCATTACCCAAAGAAAACTTGTATATCCTTTAGGCACCCTATTTTAATATGTAACGAAACATATAATCCTCAAATGACTATATTAAGAAATTTAGTTATATTCATGTCACAAATGATACATAGATTCCCTTATACAGTTAAGTTAAATAAAATAACTGAATACATGCAGTACTGAACCTTATTGTGATATATGACAATATATATAAGTACAAGTTTCCATTTAATAATACTTCTACAAATCCTTACACCACTTAAAGCACTTAATGATAGAAGTAAGGCATGGATATTAGTAAATGTTCATAAATAGTAATTATCAATTAGAATATTCCTAAAATGCCTCAAATATATATATTTTAGACTTTTCACACAAGTAGGGGTAAATTAAGTTCCCGTTATGTAGATGAAATTGTACAACACATGCATAATGGTAAACTTGAGTAAAATGAAGTATTTAGTAAGATATGAAGTAACATAAACTACTTTTTGAAGTGGATAATGCCAAGGTATTCATACTTACCAAACATGGTCACTAATAAGTAACTATGATAGTGTTATTTGAGTAATGAAAATACATCTTTTCTATCATACATATTAGTATGTTTGGAATTGGATGGATTTATTCCGGAATAAGTAATCAATGGGTCCCTTCTTGAGTCCCACTCTCTACAAGGATATATCTCCCCTAGGGATTCCTCTGATCAAATTCCATATCTTACTTAGCTACTAAAATAGGGTTATAGAGAAGATAAATGTTAAAGATGGATTCATGGAAAGGGATAATACCATCATTTATAGTAAGTCTAATGCTCATCAATTAATACAACCCTCACTACCTGTATAATTCATGGAGGATGGTATAATATAGCTGAATGTGCTAAGGATGATTGGGAGGAAGAAATCAATATTCATGTGGTAACCCAAAAAAGAGGGGAAATTGGTTAAGTTAGGAGAAGGTGAATGAGCCTATAGGGGTGGGTGTTGAAGGGGTATATAGATTGAGAGAGAGGGATATACTAATCAATTTTCCCTCTTAAAATCAACATGGGGCTAATATTCATGGAGAGATACTATGGACCAATGTTTGTAGAAAAAAATATGGTAGAGAGTGTTGGACTTTGTAGTGGGAAGCCCCATGGGTTCCTAACAAGGGAGAGTATCCTTTCTCAACTTGAAGAGAGTTTGAATCATTAATATTATAATATATTGAAGATGGATACTTACCTTTTTGAGGAAACATGGGATGATTTTCACATCTTGGTATAGTAAACAAAGTAGATATGTATAGATTCTAATATGAGAGTATTTGGACGTATAAGAATGAAAATGATAAGTTGTGAAACCAATGGTGAGAGAGGAAGATGTATCTTTACAACATAGGAAGATATCTAAGTTGTTCAAAGAGTTGCACATTCTCATATGGTATATTTAAGGTGGGACATAATGTCAAAAGTTGCACATGCTCATATGGTGTCTTTAAGGTGGGACATAATGTCAAAAATTAATTATGATCTAGACATAGTTAGAAGATATAATGGGACAACTGCAATGAATACTTGGATTAATTTTAAATAGGGTGGACTAGGGAGATATCTAAGAAGCTATCCACTATGTCATGTAAGTTTCAAAAGTGAGACTTATTAATGAATGATAGAATCACAAGTTATCTGATCCAATCACATCTCATTGTAAATATTGTGAGGGGAGATGAAGGAAGAAACAATATCACAAAGATTGTAAAGGGAAAATGGTTAGAAAAGCTTGGTGAGAAGTAGAAGAGGTGATGGATGTTGCAAGTTTTAGAACCCTAGATTGGGTGGGGAAATCCTTGTGAGGTTACTGGGTCAAGGCTGACAAGAGGGTTTAATTAAAAGTCATGAGGGGTGGTTTTCTCCCCGATCTCTTTATGGTGCATTAAGATGAACCATCGATATAGGTTATAGAAGGGTGTAGGAGAAGAAGAATATGATATAATGACACATATGTATACATTTAAAATTTTATAAATAATAAAATATTGGACATGATGGGGGCGATAGAATTAGTGAAAACCTTTCAGATGAAAAAAATTATGTTAGATGTTGCCCTTAGTGGTGGTTTATAAATGTATGTTAAACTATTTTTCACACTATTATTTATCCACATATCATTTTGTTTTATCACAATTGTAAATGTATCACTTTGTAATCCTTAGTTATTGAATTATTGGTATTTCATGTAGAAAATAAAGGTAAACTTGCATATACATCAAGCACCAAGACCAAGAAAAGATAGTGTTGAAAAGGAGAGGGAAACACAAAAATTGTCTAAATTTATTGGGACACTGACGTGTGTGATATTGCACCAGAAAATTCACTAGGGGTAAAATCCCTAGAGTTTATCTTAAAAAATATGATTATCACCACCCGCAAGCAGACATATCTTATCATAGTATAGTTAAGAATCCAACCCAAATTGCAATATTTTTTATGAATTGGCTGATTGATTTAATCTAACTAGGAATAGTATTTAACACAAAAGGTGGATTTGGTTGATAATAGCTATTGTGTAGGAATAAAACACTGAAGTGAAATCTAAGATTATCAGATGGATGGATACACTAGGGTGAGTGAGTTAAACCACCACTACCTATATTTTTCTCTCACTACATCACAAACACAAACAAACAATATCATGGAGGCCAGAAAATCCCCTTTTAGTGGTAGGATTAGATCTAGACAAATATCACCCTAGGATTGCTATAAAGTTACCTAGAGATCATGTATTTTTCACGTCAAAAAACACCCATCCAGGTTCTCATCAAGGGTTCAACAAAAACCAACCTATATACTAGATTTGGGTTCAAAGTTCTCTATCCCCAAGATCATGAGAAACATGTAGACCTACTAGATGAACAAGAATGCAATCATAAAATAGTGGATTCAACATGTAATAAGGTTTATACAGACATGGATGCAGTAAAACAACAAAAGAAAATAGTGGGGTTGTTGGTATGTACTCCAGTAGAGCCAATCATGTGATGATTTTTAATGGGGCATCATATACTTGATTTGATAATTATGAAGGTAATTCCATATATTATGTTTGTCTCAATCATTAGATGATGACATAAACATGGTATATGTATAAAGAATGACGTTGGTCAATCATATATGTCTTCAAGTTGAGGACCTAAATAATGAGATCATATGTATGATACGAGTACATACATTCTTATTATGTCTGTAGTCAAATGTTACTGTGGAAAGAAAATAGACAACAATAAGATATATGACTAGAGTGTGTGTTGATTGATGAAAAAATCTCATTAGTCAAGATATGTGATATAAAACCAAGCACATAGGTACATGTTAGAGAACAATGTACCAGAAAGACCCACCTTAAGAGTGATGCATGGAGACCATGGAATGGTAGTCAGAATCATCTCTCGCATTGATAGTGGTGATTGTGGTTCTTAGACCTGAAGTCACTAGACTCATCACACGTCGTTCTATGTATATTGACATCATCAATTGTGACCTTGAATAAGGGTTGCCATAAGGGTGGTGCTTGGGTATGTTGTGACACGTGAGGATTGAGTGTAAGTGATGTAGATGAATTTTTCCCTCTTACAAAATATTGGTATCAGGGCCACTTGATAAGTGAGACTGAGAAATCTATGGACATACTCATGTGACTCAATATATTATATGTGAACTCACATGCATCTCATACAGTCTGGTCTAGTTCAAGGAACATTGATTGAATGCTAAGAGGATGGTGATTCCATGCATTGAGTTCAATCTAGATATCAGAGACAAAATAACTATACAATCACTATAACACTAGTTACATAGTGTAGGTTGAAGTTGTTGTCCAAGTTTTCAATTACTTGGGTAGTAATGGCGTGTTTCTAGATTCTGCTCATTACTTGTGACGTCATAAGTTGGTTATAGACATTCACTGCCAATATAATTTGGGACCTATAAGATCACACACATAGGATGCACCTGGAATGGGATCTTATTCATGAATGATGTTTAACTTGATTACTAAAGTGTTTAGGTATTCAATTTAAACAAAAATGGTCGCAAATCTGATGACTGGACTGTTAACTGACTGATTCAAGTATTTAACCAATCGATTCAAGTGTCAGGTCAATTTGAACAACATTGGCTGAACATTTCCTATATTGGGACATGAATCAACTGGTTCAGTTAATAAACCGACCGTTTCAAGGTCTAAAATGACTGATTCAACTTGTGAATCACTCAGTTCAATGATCAATATGATTGGATCAAGGAGTGATGTTGACTTCATGTTGTGCATTATTATCACATTGAAAGACAATATGTATGCAAATAGGAACCATAGTGAACTGATTGGTTCAAGTGTTGAACTGATTGTTTCACATGTGAAATGATTGGTTCAACAGTGAATTTATCATTTCATGGTTTGTAACTTTTATAAAATTCATGAAAATTCATATCTTTGACTCTCAATTGATCTGGGAACCTTTTCTAGGACCCTCCTATAAATAGAGGGGTAGTCGAGGCTTTTATAGACACAACAATTAGTTTTAACAATTGTTTTCCTCTCATAGTTTTGGTAACTAGAGAGCCCATGTAAGTCTTACCCGTAAAAGGGAGAAACAATAAGGGAGAGACAACAATTCCTTCCTATTGGTTGTGGTAGCACAATGTGGAGTTCCTGATGGTCCGTGTGGACTAAGTAGAGGCATGGAGGCCGTTGCTTCCACGCTAGGAGGACAACAACCACCACCATTAGTGCTACTATGCCAGGAGGCTTCCGTCACCAGTTGTCCATGTGCATCTTGCAAAGAGTGCACATCCTTGAGAAAGAGTTTTCATTGGACTTGCTATAGGACTAGGTATATCTCTTTCTACCTTCTTACCTAGATATGCTTTTATTGATGTGATTCCCTGATCAAGGAATATTAATTTTTTTTTTGTTTCTGCTGCCTTCTCCGACGTCCCTATTCCCCAATAGTGGTATCAGATCATATCAATTTAAGGTGTATCTGGACTGAAATCGATATGATCAGATTTATTTACTACAGATGATGTGAATATTAAAATGGTTAATGTGCATATCCAATCAAAAACCACATAGACCCCTATACACACACTATATACATATATATCTATATATATGTATATATATGTGTATGTATATATATATATACATATGTATATATATCTATATATATGTATATATATGTGTATGTATATATATATATATATATATATATATATATATATATATATATATATATGAAATATATGCAATCTATCCATGTCGCCCTAAAAGTGTTTTGATGGTGGATACATGCATGGTTATGGATAAAATTCCTATGGATTCTGTGCATGATTGTTTGGTTTATTTCCTATTTTTATTCAGTTTGAATATTGAGCCTCTCCCATCCTTTCCAAATATGAATGAATGCTATTCTTCCTATATTCCCCTCGAATGTAACTCGAGGATTGTTCTTTTACAATGTAATATGGAATATGGCAGTTTTAATTTCTATTTTGGAAAGAGAAGATGTTCTGCATGAGTCAAGTCCATTGACTAGAGGACTAAGGAGACCAATAGACATGAGGAGTCAACCGATCAACTTGAAGGTCGATCGATTGACTGAAGAATTCAGACAACCGAACAGACCAACACAAGTAATCTTGTACATGTTGCTACACATGATGCAGACCTTAGGTGGTAGCAATTCTTTATGGCTCCAAAGAATTGCATTAGTATGGCCATAAGCATCACTTGTATGTTTCTTGATTGCATCTTTCTAGTTTGTGTATAATGCATGTATATGACACATATTATAAGTATGTGGTGATTGTATATGTATATGTATTTGTATATAAAATCCATCAACAAATCTTAAGTCTAAGATGCTTTCCATAAGAGACACACATAAAAATCTTGATAGACCTAGCATAGGTTACGCCAAAGTGTGGTGCACCATGTATCTCGTAGAAGTGTGATGATAGATATGTGGGTCTGCCAAAGCAGGGTGCATATTCTATCATGTTCACTTTTGGGTTAGGCTTAACTAGGTGATGTGAATGGGATTAAGTGTCTAGAAGCATACATATGGACTATGGCAAAGAGTTGTGCATACCATCTATTTAAGAGTTGCATTAGATGCAATTGGCAAATGTTGCCTACCTTAATAATTAGTTATGGACGTCAGTGTTGGATGGGTAATAACTTAATTATTTTGGATCTTGGCTCACTAGAAGGTTGTGAAATACAATTTTTTAAAGTGGTAATGAGGGATATCAATTTGAATAAAATAGAGGGAGTGAAAATTAATTAAAAGCCTTATTAATATCGTCAAACTTATCAAATTGAATAAAAAATGTTTTGAAAAAAGTTAAAAATTTTCTTTTGTAGAATCTAATGGCAAAGCCAGACACATTATCTATGCAATCGATCCTTTAGAAGGACAAGCTGAATGGGAACAACTTTCATGACTAGTTCCAGACTTTGATAATCATTCTCACTCAAGAGAACAAGCTGATTGTGCTAGAGACACCAGATCTAGATGAACCAACTTCCAATGCACCTAAGGTTCTAATGTACTAATGTTAATTTTCTCCTCTCTCTTATTTACTTCCCTCTTCTCTTTTTTCATCTCTCTCCTCATGGTTGGTAGTGTACTGTGTTACTTATCTTGTGCTTGTCATTGTATCTTTCTTGGAATTCAAACACAAGAACTGAAGAATGCTACCTACGACATCAACATTGCACACAACAGAAGATTGATACATGTGGATGAGCAATATAAAATCACCAGACAAAATACATCACACATGTGTGTTTAAATGTGCATAACTATTTACAAAATTAGGTTACATTTTTAGTATGGATATTGTAAAAGAACATGTACAAAGGGCAAGGAGGATCTACAAAATGCTCAACTCATCAATAGTTGACAACACTTCACAACTTACAATCCCATATTTCACTAACTTTAAACATATAAATATTTAAACAATGGTAAAATCACAAATGTGTTGAGTACGCGGTGCGCATAAAGGACATAAATACTGAAAAAGGAAGCATAACATGCATTATTGACAAAATATAACTTGGCAAAATATATAGAGAACAAAAAATAATGTATAGTTCAAAACATCTCGTATGTGACAAGATGCATTTTATTATATATGTGTAGTGTACTCTGAACAAGGGTCAAACATTCACCTCAAATTCACAAGATGTGGGTGAAGAGATCGAAACTGCTACTTAACTCCAAGGAAAAGTCCAAGGTGGCACTTGACCATAGGGGAATGGCTATATATAAAAATTGTCACTTGACCCTATAAATGATAAGGAAAATAAATAATGATATACAAAAGAAATATCTGACAATCAAACATATTTGGGTGTATTTGGAAAATATTCCTGTTAGTGACAAAAACAATAATATCAGGAATCATGCTAGCTCAAATAATAGAATAATGCCAAGCAATGTAATTTGATAGCAACCATGACATCAAGAGGATAGTCCAACATACCTACTTCAGATATCCTATTAGTTTTGGAGTCATACTAACTCAATTGACCTAGACTTTTGATCTCCCTTACGCACTTGTAGAATCCTTTAAACAAGGGGTGAAGGTTCTTACTATTCCAAGGATATCACCCCCAATGGCTTAAGATGGGGAGAAAAAATGGATGAGTTGTGGTCAACTTCCTTTATATAGAACGAAATCTAAAGATCAAGGATCAACAAGCCTTTTTGTATATCTCAAATAAAAAAATGTGGTCAAAGACGTTGGTGGAAAAGGCATTGATAACTCTCCTTCTTTAGATCAGAAACAAAAGTACATTGTCCTATGGCCAGATTGAGGTGTGTGATCATTGGTTAATAGACACATCAAGTGATATTTAAGGGTTCATTCATAAGCATATCACAGTCATTAATAAATAGATCAAACTTTTTCAAACAAAACAATTGATCTCTTGAGTGCATTGACCATGTCCTACCATGATGACTACATTTTGTACAAAACTTTGAATTGACTCCCAAACATACTTTCAAAGAAAACATTAAACATTTCCTAATTAAACATAAGGAAAAAATATATTTGTCATTATCAATACCTCTCTCAGTTAGTTTGACAAAACATTATCATTGTGTCAGATGTATAATTCCTCAAATAAATCACAACCATACTACTTGTCCAAACTACAATCAACATTGTGCACCAAATATCATATACTAGTTTTCTCATTTAAAATTTCGTATAAGTACAAGGACCTCCCATGCTAGCTTTGACACCATGTATCTCACCATTGTGAAAAGCCTTTTTGATCAAACTTGATAATACATCAACACATATCAATATTAAATATGGTGATATTGGATCCCCTTAGCGCAACCGTCTCTACGAAATGAGACTACATTTTATCTTCCCACTGATAATAAAAGAGAAATTCACAGATTTGTAGCATTCACCTACTTACTTGCACCAAAGCTATCCAAAGCCCATATTATGCATAAATTTTTCAATAGAACACAATTCCACACAGTTGTAGGCCTTACTCATCATGTTTTAGCCCCATGTAGGTTTTATTATCTTTTGTTTTTCTTTTCATAGTGTTGAACATCTCAAAAGTGATGAGTGTGTAGTCTGTGATAAGGTGACCAGGAATAAAAGCACTCTGATTTATAGAAATAATGTCGTTCATGTATGTTTTGAGCATGTTCTCTAGGAGTTTTGAAATAATTTTTTACATTCTAGTACATAAGCTAATCGGTCGGAAGTCCTTCATATTGTATGACTCCTTGCATTTAGCAATCAAGAGGATATTATTTTTTTTTGATGATGTACAAGTTATTATCACCTCTCCACTATCTTGTTATGAAACGTGATATATCCTCTCCAAAGATATCCCAGAATGCTTGAAAGAATCCTACGTGAAGATCATCTAACCCTGGAGTTTTGGTTGGATGCATTTGATTGAGAGCCAACCAAAACTCTTCTTTGTTTGGTTATTTTTGGAAATAATTTATCACAACATTGATACAACTATTAATATTAGAAGTATCCTTGTTAGGATGGAAGGGGACTTGCGATGTGAAAATATTAGCATAATAATTGGTAACAATACCTTATATCTCAACTTCCTCAAAATTTACAATTCCATTCGTTTCTTTTAGGTTGCTGATTTCATTCTTTGTTTTGCTTAGGGATGCTTTTTTATGGAAAAAATTGGTGTTCTTATCCTTGTCATAGATCTCATTTGTCTTCTCTCTCAAGAACCATCAACTTCCATTCAGACTCTGGAACTTTTCAAGGTCTTCACTTAGCTTTAAATAGTTAATCATGTTATCATTTGTCATATACTTTCTATGACTTTTAATTAAATCCTCTTTAGATTTCCTTGGTCTTCTTTGTAAATTTATGAACCTTTGATTGGCCCAAGTGCTCAACCTATTATCACAACTATTAAACTTATCTACAATCAAATCCTAAAACCTGTTGTTCTAAGACTCATTCACAACCTCTTTGCATGTGGTATCTTCGAACCAGAACGACTCAAAATATAAAGTTTTAGCAAAAGTTCTATGAGTTCTCTACTTGTCTGAGCTCAAAAGGATGGGTGCATGGCCTGATTTTAGTATGGGGAGATGTTTTACCCAAGAGTTGGGATAAAATGTTAACCACTCATGTGATACCACAACTCTATCAAGCCTTTCCCTCATATCTGTTGATTCATTAGTACCCTTGATCCATGTGAATTTGTTTCCAGAAAACCCCAGTTTAGATAGGTTGCATTTATCTAGAACTTCTTTAAACTCATCAATATGTCTAATGCTATTTGGAGCACCACCTTCTATTTTTGAGAAACCTAAAATCTAATTAAAAATCACACATGAAAAGGATAGGCACGTTTTTGTTTGTTTTAATGGAGTCCATGATATTCCAAGTTCTAAATTTGTTGTGATTATTGACCCATCCATGAATACCAACAAAGAGACACTTGTTATTATTCATGTCTGTGGTATCCACGAGAATATGATGGTGGGAGTAAGATATGATAGCCGCATCTACATCTTGCCACCAAAGACCCATTCCACCACATTTACCGATGTTTTTCAAACAAATACCTGACACAAAACCACAATTTCTCATCATCTCCTCAAGCTCTATTCCACATAATTTTGTTTCCATCTAGAGGCCATCTCAAGAAAATCTCCCCCAATATACTTTTATAGAGTTTTAATTGTGCCAAGGTTGCCCATGCCTTGGCAGTTTCAACATAATGTTTCCATTTTTGTTCACGACTTTGGTCTTTACCAGATGTATCTAGTTGAGAGTAGGCCTCCCGAACCATACTTGTGCCTTCTTCCATGCTCAGTTTAAGGTTTCTTCTACTTGGTGGTTCAACCTCTAGTTCCCTGATTATACTATCAACATTGCATTTCCCTTTCTTGATAAGGTTCTGTACTTAGTTTGGTGGTGCCTTATCAATAGATCTATTTCTTCTTCTCATCTCCTGTCTCTTAATACTTTTGCATTTAATATTTGGTTCCCTTATGTGGTTTGTTCCTTTTTTTCATTATGGATGTATGCTCGACCTTGTTTCTTTGAGATTTGCCTTTTCCTACTTTGGTTTGGTCTTTAGAAATCAATGTGTGATGAATGCTAGTTTTTAGCTGGTTGGTGGGTATTTAACAATCCTCTTGAACAAAGGATGCCTCCCCCACCCATTCTACATTTTTTGGCCTACATTCAATCATGACATGCAAACGTATATGAATAACATTAGTCTAATTTTCTCTTCTAGTAAAGCATTGCACATTTTTGGTATCTATGATCTTAGAAAAAGTCACAGACTACCATATCCCAACAAACATGTTAAATAAAGTTTCCCTTGGACTAGTATATTGTGATTTCTGGGGTAAATCTCATTTGTGTTCGAAACAAAGAATTCTTTATTATGTTGTATTTGTTGATCAATATTCGGGATCCAATGAGTTTTATGCTCGTAAAGGAAATCTAATTATTTGCTATTTTGTTTTCTTTTGTAAATTGGTAACTAGTCATTTCAATACCAAAGCTCAAGTCCTTGTTACATATGGAGGAGTTGAGTTTGTTAATCAAGCTATGAAGAAGTTTATGTTGGCTGAAGGAATAGTACATCAACTAGCATATACTTATACACATGAACATGTTGGAGCAGTTAACTAGGAGCATCATCATATAGTTGGAAGTGGCTTAAATGCTCTTTGATGCATTTGTACCCACTATGTTATGGGTTGATGCATTTGCATCATATATTCATATCATAAATTGTTTGCCATCCTAATCTCATGACTATAAGTTACCTCTAACCAAATCTTACAATAAGTTGCATGATTACTCATCTCTTTCAAGTTTTGGTTGCCTATGTTTTTCATACTTAAGAGACTATAACAAACATAAACTAGAGCCAAAATCTCTACCTTGTGTTCTTTTGGGGTACAATGACTCATACAAGGGATATCATTGTCTACACATATTGTTAGGAAGGATATACTTCTCTCGACATGTTATTTTCAATGAAGAAGTATTCCCTTTTAGGTTGCTCTTGGAGATATAATTCAATTTCTAGAATTTATAAATGCTTTCAGATTCTGACACTTCTATCTGCTATGAAAAAGGCACGACTAGTATAATGTGGGTATACAATAGCAATGTATTGATTCAAATATTTTGATGCTTAATGATCTCACTACTCATTACAATTGTATAGACTCTTATATTAGAAATTCTCATGTTGATGGAGTACATCATGTGCAAGTTTCTATTGAATTTGGTGATATACCTTTGTCTGATGACAATTCAATTAGTAATGTTGTGAATAACATGTCCAAGTGCTATCACTCTTGGGACAACAATAATTATGCAATTATTGTTGAAGACTGTTCTTTTGCAAATACTAGTGATGATAGTTTTGTATTACCAGAGTCTGTTGTGAATTATGCCGACAAGACACAAGAACAGATACATCCTGAATCAAGTTCCTCATATTCAAATGATCAATCATATACTTCATCACCAAATCATATTGCAAGGATTGATAATTATTGATACCAATACTCACAATATGGTTACCCGAGGCAAAGCTGGTGTTGTATCCTAATCCCAAGCGTGCCTTAATTGTTCAAACAATATGTGTACCTCCAACTTCTATTAAAACAATTCTTCAACATCCTAGGTGGTTTGATGATATGGCTACTGAAGTACATGCCCTTTACTCCAACAATACATGGACATTAGTTACCAAACCCCCTAATACAAACATTGTTGGATGTAAATGGGTTTACAAGACAAAGCTCAATGCTGCCTTTAGATAGGTTGAAATCTAGACTTGTAGCAAAAGGGTTCAATCAAGAAGATGGTGTAGACTACTTATAAACCTTTCAAGACTGGCACTATTGAGTTGTTTTGGCTCTTTTTGTATTTTTAAAATTGAAGTTGGTTAAAAATAACATTTGTAATGCTTTCCTTAAATGGTGAGTTAACAAAGCTTATCTACTTGGATCAACCACCAAGTTTGTTCACAAAACTTGCGTTCATCTGGTTTGTAAATTAAATAAGCTCTTGTATGGTTTAAAACAGGCTCCACGTGCTTGCTTTAACAAGTTAAGTGTCTTTCTTACTGCATCAGATTTTGTATACAACTCTACTGATCAATCATTGTTTGTTTTTAGCCAGTCAACTATTACTCTTTATCTACTATCGTACATGGATGATATCATCCTTACATGAAATGATACCACTACTATCAGTCAGTTTCGATAAAGGCTAAGTGCTAATTTCAACATACGTGTCCTAGATCCTCTCTGTTACTTTTTTGGTATCTTGATTCCCCCTCATCAAATAAGAATCATTACAAGTGAAGAAAAATATACAATGGAACTCTCTTACACTGAATTTCTTGACTATAAGCCAACATCTACACCTATTGATATCGGCTTTAGTAAAGTGTTAGTATCCTCAACTAGTACTCCTCTGAGTGATAGTTATTTCTATAAAAGGATTGTTGGATGTCTTCAGTATGCAACCATTACTCACCCTAACATTGTCTATATTGTTAATACACTGTGCCAATTTCTTGCTTTACCTACTGAATCCATTTGGTCATAGTCAAACTTATACTCCTTTACCAAAAGGGAACCGTAGTGGTTGGTTTACATATCATTCCATCCTCATCTCTATGTCTTCATACATGTAATGAATCAAACTAGACCTCTTGTCCCTCTACCAAAAGTTCTACAATGGGATTTTGTGTCTTCTTGGGTACTAAATGTATTTCATTGAGTGCCAAGAAGTAGAGCATAGTTACCAGATCTAGCTATGAAGTTGAATATAGAGTCTTAGAAACTACATCTATGAGTTAACATGGATTTCCTTCCTAATTCAATATCTTGGGCTTGCACTACATAAGTTTGCAACTCTATTTTGTGATAACACTAGTGCATTGCACCTTACAATGAATCATGCTTTCCACACTAGAACCAAACACATTGAGATTGATTATCATTCTATTTGTGAAGAAGTGGCTCTTAGACATATCCTAGCATCACATATTTCCTCAAATCATTATGCACTATTGTCACAATTTGTATAATGTTCACTAATGACATTTGCTTATAATTTGTAAATTGGCTAGTGGTCCTTTTGGAGGCAAGCTCAATTCGCTTGTCCCTTCTATGTATAAAATGGTATGTAACCAGACATTCTAAACTAGTGAGAACCAATTCCCAAATTCTTTGTTTTCAGATTGCGCTTCTATCACTTTGTGCTTCTCATCATTTAGTTTCTTTCCCGAACTCCTCTTCCAACATATTCCTCACCTTGATCTAGGGTTTCATACAATTCCCTCTTTTTGATTATCTTGTATACTCATTTCCTATCCAAATTGTTAGACCCGTTCATCAAGACCTACTATTTCTGTACAGAAAAACTCACTAGACACTACCTTAATGAGAGTAACAATGGGAATATAAGGAAAAATGAGTAAAAAAGATGGAGATAGATAAAGAGTGAGGTAGATAATTATGAGGAAATAGATAAGGAGGGGGGTAGAGAAAAATAGGAGATAAATAAGGAGGGAGGTAGAAGAAAAGATATGATAAATAAGGAGGAAGATAGAGAAAAGAGAGATAAATGATGAAAGAGGTACATAAGGAGAAAGATATAAATATTATTATATTTATTAGTATATAAATACTACAATTACTTCCCTCCATTTTTTCTTATGTTCCTCCTCTTTTTGTGTTATTTATATACATCTATATGTGCATGATATCAACTTTTTAAATTTGTATAGTACCAAAATGTATACTTTCCTCTTCTTTTTTGGCACTGTGCCAATCATCTTTTTAGACTCACCAATGTATATTTCTCTCCTCTCTCTTGCTTAATTATCTTATGTTTTGGTATGGTACTGATTCACTCACTTCTCTCCTCTTTTTGTACTGTATTAAGGTTTACTTCTCTCCTCCCTCTTGTTTAATTCTCTCCTCTATTTTTTTATTTACTCATCTTTCTTGGTAACGTACCAATAGAGAGAGAAATTAGGAAAGAGGTAGGAAGTGAAATAGAAGGATATATTATTGTATTTATCTGTGTATATAATTATAAGTATTATTTATTTACATATATATTAGCAAGTGATATTGTACCAACGATTACTTCTATCCTCTCTGTCTACTTCCACTTATCTTTTCAATATTACAATAATGGTTACTTCTCTCCTCTCTTGTATACTTTCCCCTTCTTTTTACACTGTGCCAATGTTTATTAGTATTGCTCCAATATTTATGTATCTCCTTTCTCTTGTATACTCCCCTCCTTTATTTTCTACTTCCCTTAATTTTTTTAGCATTGTACCGATATCATTTATGATTGTACTAATGTTTACTTCTATCCTCTCTTGTCTATTTTCCTTCTCTCTTTTTTCTACTCCCCTCCTCTTTTTAATATTATGTCAATATTTTTTTTGGTATTGTACTAATGTTAATTTTCCCCTCTCTCTTACTTACTTCCCTCTTCTCTATGTTTATCTCTCTCCTTCTATTTGGTAACGTACTAATGTTACTTCTCTCGTGTTTGGCATTGTAACAAACCTGGAATTCCAACACAAAAACCTGATAATGCTACTTACGACATAAAAAATGCACACAAAAGAAGGGTGAGACATGCACATGAAAAATGTAAAATCACCAAAAAAAATACAACATGCGCATGTGTTTAAATTTACATATCTAGTTACAAAATTAGGTTACATCTTTATACTAAATATTGTAAAAGATATATGCAAAGGGCAAGGAGGACCTACAACATGCTCCACCCATCAATAGTCACAACACTTCACAACTCACGATCCCATATCCTCACTAAATTTAAACCTATAAATATTAAAACATTGATAAAAAGTGCAAATGTGTTGAGTAGGTCGTGCCCAAAAAGGACATAAATACTGAAAAAGGAAGCATAACATGCATTATTGACAAAATATAACTTGGAAAAATACATAGAGAAACAAAAATATTATAAAGTTCAAAACATCTCATATGAAACAAGATGCATTTTATTGTGAATTTGCAGTGTACTCAGAACGAGGCTCAAACGTTCACCTCAAATTCACAAGATGTGAATGAGAAGGCCAAATTGCTACTTAACCCCAAGGAAAAGGCCAAGGTGACACTTGACTGTAGGAGAATGGCTATACAGAAAAATTGTCACTTGACCATATAAAAGACAAGGAAAAGACTTAAAAGTGAAAAATAACGAGTTATAAAAGGGGTACATTGACAATCAAACATATTTGGGTACATTTGGAAAATATGTCTATCAACGATGAATATATTAATAATAGGAAACAATCTAGCTCAAATAATAGAATAATGACATGCAATACAATATAATAACAGTCATGATATCAAGAGGATATTCCCACATACGTGCTTCAGGTATCCTATTAATTTTGGAGTCATGCTAACTCAATTGACATGGACTTTTGAGCTTCCTTACGCACTTGTGGAGTCCTCTAAATAAGGGTGCCTGACCGGCCTAAATCGCGTGTCCAAAAAATGGAGGCGGATTTGAAGTAGTCGGACTTTTACATTTATAACCCGAAACCTTCTAGGCCCCCACAACTTTATTTACGGGATCGAAGTAGATATACGGGGTCGAACACAGGGACAAAGGTGGTAGTGTTGAGAACTCAAAATCAACACGCTACACTCCGGCAAAGAGGTAAAAAGAGATAGTAAAATTTCCCAGAGGGAAAACTGGATAAGATCGTCAAAACAAAAGAAAACTATCTCCAACTGGAGCTACAAGAAAGATTAAGGTTTTAGGCATTAATCAGTTTTTAGGGGTTTTCATGCAACAAAAACAGAGAGATAATACTAAAGCTGAAGCAAGGTACAAAGGAGGAAACTTCAGTTAAACAAGCAGCAGCAGAAACATCCCATACCCCTCCTCTTAGAGCGGGTACTTCTAATCAAACATCAACACCCCTCTCGAGGTTGCCAGACTTAAATTAGAGTGGAAAGGATACTAAAGCAGCTCAGATTCTGGGCACTCTCGTACTCCAGAATCGGACCAAACACTAGAGCCACAACACCTCTCTCGAGGCTGTTGCAATGGGAAAACACGATCCAGTAGCTAATCGAAACGCGATCCAAGCATGCAAGCTAGAGTTCAGATGTTAAACATGGAAATCATCCAACCAAGGTACCAAACATAAAGCAGCAGGCAATTAAGCTCTTCTATTTCCATAAACAACTAAGGTTCTGATTACATTGCATAAGTAAGAGAAATAAATGACTGAAGTAAAGATAGATGTCGCCTTCTTAATATAGAAGGACGACAGACTACCGCGGACCCTCCAGCCCGATACCGGGCAGGAGCCTAGCCCGATACAATCGTGTCGGGAGGCACACCCTCTCAGGAGGCACGCCGTGACGGGCAGATTGCATCATGCGAGGACCCTTGCCCAATACGACCATGTCGGGCGGCACCCTCTCAGGCGACACGCCGTGACGGGCGATGCGTATCGGGGTTCGGTATCGTGCCGGGCTAGAGTGATGCTCTCAATATCGGTCACTTATGTCGGGGATCCTTGTCGGCCGATATCGGCCTGCAGTGTTGCCCGGAGCGACCCTATGTGAACCATTCCCTCCCTCTCGGGATCAGGAAGTGCTCACCTAGAATCGCCCGGCACAAGTACTGAAGCACGACACACTAGCTCTTCGCAGGTTTCCTGAGGTGACTTGCGCAGGGTTCCGACCTATCTTTTCGGCTTCCTGTAGCTGCTATTTATAGGCAGCGGTTGGGGGAAGTTATGGTGCTCAGGGCGCCACATGTCCTTCTTTAGCTCTTATTATCACGGAGTCAGTGGACGGCCGATATCAGTATCGCCCGGTACAAGGATGTCGACTGTTAGTGGACGTGACGAGCGGCGCCTGCCGGTGGGTGGCATGTGTCGCGCGACGAGCTTTGGTAGTCGTGGCGAGCTCAGCTCCCTGTCGGGTAGATAGGCGTATCGTCCGTTAGTCCCTTCTTGCGCGGCATCCTCATGTCGCGCGTCTGTGTATTGCGCTACCCTGTTGGGCAGTGTGCATATCGGCCGGCCGGAAGGTCTATGCAGGTGGAATCATGTTTGTGGGCCGGGATGGCCTTGTTGATGATAAATGTGTCAAAATTGGAGGAAAACTCTGCAAAAGATGGAAATATTGAATTAAGAGCGTCGTTTGGCCAATTATTGCAAAAGTACATATAAAAGGAGAGGAAAACAGAAAGGGCAATTTTGATAACAAAATAAGGGTCAAAAACATCACAAAAATTGGTGTTATCAACTCCCCCAAACTTAGCATTTTGATTATCCTCAATCAATATTTAAACTTTATTTTCTGGTGCTTCTTCTTGACCGATATAGTTTTCAGACCAAGGTGATGAGCGAGTAATGATATGTCTTATCGAGAATACTGTTTGACCCCGAACAACAACCTTTATTTCTCCTTCCTTATTTAAGCAAAAAAATTTCTCCACAGCTTCGGCGAGACTTAGGTGCATGATTCTGAAGTTAGCTTTCACACCAAACAACTTTATTTTGGGGCAGAGAGTTGTGTGTTGGGTAGGCTAAGGCTTTTTGGGTTTTTCTTGTTTTCCCATCAGTCCATCCAGGTAAGGGTTCGTTAGCGGGTAAGTGGTCCCTGCAGTCCAAGCCAATTGGCTTTAGAGTAGTGATTTTACATCCTATGTACCACTGCCCCGGATCTACCATGCCTAAAGATGGGTACTTTTGGAAAACAAGTGTGTGTGTGTATATATATATATATATATATATATATTCTTTTATTGGGCACAACTCTCATGCTTTTATTCACTCTCATAAGGTTGCTTTCTCTTTTTGGGATTTTTGTTGGGTAAGTGGGGGCAAGAGAGATTTTTGGTGTTTGGGCAGCTTTTTCCTTCTCCATACATGCCTCTTAGCTGTAGCGAGATTATTTTTTTGTTCAAATTTTTTGGCGTGGAGATTTGTGGTCTTTTGTTGTTAGAGGCAGTATTATCAAAAAGATATAACAAAACTAACATCACATAGGTATATAGAAAACAAACTGGCAAGGAGAAGTATCAGATATTTAATAATTTAGCGGCTATGTACATATGTATGGAGACAAAATAAGCAAAATTTTTCAAATTTTCAAAATATTTATATGAGCATGCATACGTACACATGATATAAGAGAAGAACGAAAGAACACAAAAAGCGGAGTTGAAGAGGCAAATTTTATACCTCCCTCACTGGTACATGGGTACCCCCAAAACTTACTCCACACTCTGTCCCAGAGTAGTGAAGAAGACAGGATAAGGTAATGTTAACCCAGTGAGGGTTAGCTGGTGGTTGCGCTTGTGCCTTGGAGAAGCTGCAATATGTTCTCCTTATTAGAGTCCATTTTCTTTCCCAGGAGAATGCAGCCAAAATAAGTGCAAGGCTCTCAAAAGGGAAACGCAAGGCTCGTGCAGGTTATGACAAAGATAACCGGCCTATGGTAGACAGAGAGCTCTTGAAAAGACTTGTGGAGACTATATAAGAAGATGATACCCTCCCCATGATGAAGGTGGCTTCATGGTAGATGGAACTGAAATGCACACATTCAATCCAGGGGTCACCGGAGAAAGGCTTCCACTGTCTTTTGGGGATGGTCCTAAACCACCGCAGAAGACAAACTATGATAAGGAAATGGACTCCTTTTGACGGCCCGGCTGTCTCGGGATTCTGACGTTTCTGTCCGACTATTGTTGCTTCAGTTGTGGCCGCAGTGTGTTTGTCAACTCGACCGGGGGCTTGTTTTGTATGAGCCATACCTGTTATCAAGTTCGTTCACCATTTAAATGTTAGGTGGGAAAAACTGATATCACGACAAAACTTGTCTCGTTTCACGGTCCGGGTATCGTCCATCAAAACAAAATCCAAGGTGATGCAAGATTGGATGATACAGTCATAAGAAGAAACTGCCTGATAGGTCCCTTGACGGAAAAATGTGTCGCCCGATTGTCGTATCGGGCAAGCACGGACGGAAGATGTATCGTGATCCATGCGTGTCGGGCGATAAGAAAAATCGACTAAGATTGTCAACCCGATACGCCGCGCGCGATACGAAACCTGTGCTGGGCAAACAGGCTGTCGGGCTATACCTCTACTCTTTGAGGCTCCCGCCCGACACGAGAGCCAAAGATGGTCGTCCGTCATGCGAGCAAGGGGAGATTACCACATGGAATGGGTAGCTGGGAAAGTAAGTGTAGCAACATGACACGATAAACCCTCCTTACTATATATAGTAATCTCAGCCCGGGGATAAAAACTGGTAATTCTGGGATGCGCGTCGGCTGCTGGGGTAAATTATTCCCAAGACGGGCAGTCTGTCGTCGTCACAAGGGTAATTACTCCACTTGCACGATTCGGGTCTTGCGTCGTCCAGACATGCCATCCGTCACGACCTTTGCGTTGCCCGAGTTACCACTTCCCGATATGAGCACGTTCGTTGTGTCAGTTGGGTTGCTACCCGACACGACCCTTCAGAGCAAAAATCAAGAAGAAAAACTTAAAAACAGAGTGGGCAAATGAATAAAACATCATTGGCCTAAAGCTAAGATCCCGACCTCAGATGGTGTCACCCATACCGGTCTACAAAACGACGTGATGGCCCATAAAACAAAAGAGTCAGCGCATGTGGTGCATGCACCGACTCGGGCCTTATTACAGTCCATAATGTTCGTAATGTTTTGTTTTGTAGGAAAATAAAATGCATCCTATTCTAGGAAAGAAAAGAAAACTCAGGTTGCCTCCCGAGAAGCGCTGTGGTTTCCGTCTCCAGCTGGACGCCCTCAGCTCCTTCACTTCTTGATCTTCAACATCACCGTCTCCCTGCATCTCGATCCTTGCCTCTGTCGGTCATACCCCTGCCTTCTTGGCAGTCTCGGTGTTTGATGGTATTTTTCCTGACAGATTCTTTACAAACTCGGCCATTTGGGCCAACTGCTGATCAATCTGGCGTTGATGCGTCTGCATATCTGCCAACTGTACCTGCAAAGAGTTCAAAATGCCCGAATTCGATAGAGCGCTTTGTGCTAGCTGATTATTAATAGTATCCTGTCTTTTCACGAAGTCAAATAATTGGCCAACCACGTCTGATTGGCTGGAACCGTTATCCTATTCCTTGGTAGATCCTTGGTACTTAGCCTGACCCTAGAAATTCCCCTTGTTCGTCTGGAAGGAGGTGTTCTTGGTGTACTGGCTTGGTCCTCCTCTCTTTTCGAAGGGTTGGGGTGGCTTAGAGGAACTGTGCAGCTGATGTGAGTTTTCAGCCGCATCTTTGTTGCCGTAGCTGAAACTGGGGTGGTCCTCTCTTTTATAGTTCACAAAAGAGACATTTTCTGTCCCCTTGGCCTCAGAGTCAGAATCACTTGACGCATCTGGTCAGGTGTAGATGCAACTATCTACCCCATGCCCTCCTTCTCTGCAGGTCACGCACTTCATTACTTTTTCAACAGGCTTCTTCCCTTTACCACCAGATTCTTTTAGCAGCTTGACATCAGTCGCTATCCTTTGTATCTGAGAAGTTATAGACTCTACAGCCTTGGATTCGAGAGAGGGTCCTTCACTAACCTTCTTTGCCTGCCCTCTGTCAGATCTATCATACTCAGCGCCGGATTGCAGCTCGGCCATATTTTTGATGATCCTTTCAGACTTGCTCGGTTTCTTCCCTAAGAAGTCACTCCCTGCTGCCGCATTCAGTGACACCCTTTCATCGGGAGTCAGACCATTATAGAAGCTAGTTACTAGGAAACCCTTCTTGTAGTTATGGTGAGGGCAGTCCCTCTGGTATTCTTGGTATCTTTCCCAGGCATCGTGAAGGTTTTCATTGGGCTTCTGCATAAAGGAGGTTATCCTCTGTCTGTTCCTTACAGTCCTCTCAGTTGGATAGAACTTGTTTACGAAAGCATCTGTCAGAGCTCCCCATCCATTAAGAGCTTGGTGGGGCAACTGAAGGTACCATGACAAAGTTTTGTCTTCTAAGGAGAAGATGAAGCCCTTGCAGTAGATGACTTCTTGGGGACCCCCCCGCATTTTAATGGTGTCACATATATTTTTGAAGGCATCCAGGTAATGATAAGGGTTGTCGTTCTTGGAGCTCCCTCTGAAACTCTTATTTTGGATCATGGAGATTACAGACGTCTTGAGCTCAAAGTTAGCGGCGTTGAAACGTGGAATGATGACCGGGCACCGGGAATTGTTTGCCTTCGTGGAAGCTAACTCCCTCAGCGTTTTCTCTTCTTCTTCTGAATCTTCACCGTCGTTGGCATCTCGACGCCGATTCTGATCATTATGATTCCTTCTGTGCCTTCGATGGTGGCGACGTCTATCTCGGTGTTGGTCGTCCTCAGATTGCTCTCCCTCTAGATCTTCATGTTGATCATGGCCGTTATAGCGGTCATTTTCTTCAGGTGGAGGGGAGTTAGGTCTAGCCCTCCTTTGACGTTCACCCTTTGAAAGAGGTTGTTCAATGCGAGGCGGCATGTTAAGTTATGTCGATGCTCAGGTGAGCAAGGTGCCTTCCTTCCGAGTAGCTGAGATAGCGTGAAAAGAATCAACTTTAGGAAATAGAATTATTTGATTTAGGCAAAGAATAATTATTAATAACCAAAGGAAAGAAAAGAGTGCTGTCAAGCTTATTTCTAAGCTTGAGGCACGGGAGTGTAGTTAGTGGATTCGGGTTCATCTACAGTACCGTTTTTCCTTGTCCCCGGCAACAGCGCCAAAAAGTTGACCGACCTAAATCACGCGTCCAAAAAATGGAGGCAGATTTGAAGTAGTCGTACTTTTACATTTATAACCCGAAACCTTCTAGGCCCCCACAACTTTGTTTACGAGGTCGAAGTAGATATACGGGGTCAAATATAGGGACAAGGGTGGTAGTGTTGAGAACTCAGAATCAACACGCTACACTCCGGCAAAGAGGTAAAAAGAGATAGTAAAATTTCCCAGAGGGAAAACTGGATAAGATCGTCAAAACAAAAGAAAACTATCTCCAACTGGAGCTACAAGAAAGATTAAGGTTTTAGGCATTAATCAGTTTTTAGGGGTTTTCATGCAACATAAACAGAGAGATAATACTAAAGATGAAGCAAGGTACAAAGGAGGAAACTTCGATTAAACAAGCGACAGCAGAAACATCCCGTACCCCTCCTCTCAGAGCGGGTACCTCTAATCAAGCATCAACACCCCTCTCGAGGTTGGTGGACTTAAATTAGAGTGGAAATGATACTAAAGCAGCTCTGATTCCGGGCACTCTCGTACTCCAGAATCGGACCAAACACTAGAGCCACAACACCTCTCTCGAGGCTGTTGTAACGGGAAAACACGATCCGGTAGCTAATCGAAACGCGATCCAAGCATGCAAGCTAGAGTTCAGATGTTAAACATGGCAATCATCCAACCAAGGTACCAAACATAAAGCAGCAGGCAATTAAGCTCTTCTATTTCTATAAACAACTAAGGTTCTGATTACATTGCATAAGTAAGAGAAATACATGACTGAAGTAAAGATAGATGTCGCCTTCTTGATATAGAAGGATGACAGACTACCGCGGACCCTCCAGCCCGATACCGGGCAGGAGCCTAGCCCGATACAATCGTGTCGGGCGGCACACCCTCTTAGGCGGCACGCCGTGACGGGAAGATTGCATCGTGCGAGGACCCTTGCCCAATACGACCATGTCGAGCGGCACCCTCTCGGGCGACACGCCGTGACGGGCGATGCGTATCGGGGTTCGGTATCGTGCCGGGCTAGAGTGTTGCTCTCAGTATCAGTCACTTATGTCGGGGATCCTTGTCAGCCGATATCGGCTTGCAGCGTTGCCCAGAGCGACCCTAAGTGAACCATTCCCTCCCTCTCGGGATGAGGAAGTGCTCACCTAGAATCGCCCGGCACAAGCACTGAAGCACGACACACTAGCTCTTCGCAGCTTTCCTGAGGTGACTTGCGCAGGGTTCTGACCTGTCTTTTCGGCTTCCTGTAGCTGCTATTTATAGGCAGTGGTTGGGGGAAGTTATGGTGCTCAGGGCGCCACATGTCCTTCTTTAGCTCTTATTATCGTGGAGTCGGTGGACAGCCGATATCAGTATCGCCCAGTACAAGGATGTTGGCTGTCAGTGGACGTGACGAGCGGCGCCTGCCGGTGGGTGGCCTGTGTCACGCGACGAGCTTTGGTAGTCGTGGCGAGCTCGGCTCCCTGTCGGGTAGATAGGCATATCGTCCGTTAGTCCCTTCTTGCACGACATCCTAATGTCGCGCGTCCGTGTATTGCGCTACCCTGTCGGGCAGTGTGCATATCGGCCGGCCGGAAGGCCGATGCAGGTTGAATCATGTTTGTGGGCCGGGACGGCCTTGTTGATGATAAATGTATCAAAATTGGAGGAAAACTCTGCAAAAGATGGAAATATTGAATTTAGAGCGTCGTTTGGCCAATTATTGCAAAAGTACATATAAAAGGAGAGGAAAAATAGTTAAAAGGGCAGTTTTGATAACAAAATAAGGGTAAAAAACATCACAAAAATTGGTGTTATCAGTGCCAAGGTTCTTACCATTCCAAAGATATCACCCCTATGGATTACAATGGGGACAAAAAAATGGATGAGCAGTGGTCAAGCTTCCTTTATATAGAACAAAATCTAAAAATCAAGTGTCTATGAGGCTTTCTTTATTTCTCAAATAAAAAACTATGGTCAAAGATGTGGGTGGACAATGCATTGATAACTCTCCTCTGTTAGGTATGAAACAAAGCTACATTATCCTATGGCCAAATTAAGGTGTGTGTGACCACTTCTTAATAAACACATCAAGTGATATTTAAGGGTTTGTTCATAGGCATATCACACTCATTAATAAATGGTTCAAACTTGTCCAACCAAAATAATTAATCTCTTGAGTGCATTGACCATGTCCCACCACGATGATTATGTTTTGTGCCAAAATTTAAATTGACTCCCAAAGATACTTTCAAATAGAAAATTAAACTTTTTCTAATAAACATAATGAATATATATATATATATGTCATTGTCAATACCTCTCTCAGTTAGTTTGACAAAACATTATCATTGCATAAGATATAATAACTCCTCAAATGAATCATGACCATACTACTTTTATAAACTACAATCAACATTGTGCACTAAATATCAAATACTATTTTGTCATTAAAAATTTCATATATTCCTAACCAAAACTTCAAAGACTGTAGAAGTTGATCATTGTTACCTGATAATTTATTTTCATCTTGAGAAAAAAGAAACACAGAATAACTCGGTTTGATCATTCAAATAACTTTATTGTCAAAACATGCATTCAATCCAACAATTTCATTAGTCCTTTATAAAACACATCAAAAAGTTCCTTCACATGACAATATGTTTCCACCATAACATATGATTTATTATCTATTACAAATATTCCATTGGCCAAGAAATTAAAAGTCCAATGGAGAAAGGGAGAGATATATATATATATTTTATCCCATTAAATTGGGCATATGCACATGTCACCATCAATATATTTCTATATTTTATCTATGACCAATACATCAATTTAATCTCTCATATGTATTTATTAAATGAATATTCCATGACAACTTCATTAATCATTTCTGTTACCAACTTATTATTAGTAAAAAAATGATGCCTTAAAGGCAAGCATTATACACCTCAATCTTTCTTTTTTAATTTTTTCTAACCTTTAAATCATAACTTCCAACGATATGAAACGTTGACCAAACCTTTCTTATTATGTAAAAAATCTATCTCTCCTCATGTTTTGACAATAAAAGAGACTAAAATTGAAAGATTTGGATGTTCAAATAGTTTTCTCAATGAAACATGTCAAAAGACATAATTATAATCAAAATTAACCAAACCACCAAACTATCGTTCTATAATCATAATTGATTTCCAAAATACATCATTTTCTACCAAAATGTATTCATTAGAATTTTTTAATAATAAGTAAAAACTTTTCCTAAAGAGCCTCCTATATCCCATTATCTCTTCATTATTTCCCTTTGACCAAGGTCAATCATAATTACTTTTTATAAAAACAAAGTTTGACCAAATCACATCAATCAAACAACACACTTAGCAAACACCTCTTCCTTTTAAAATCATATCTCTTAATCTAGTACTTCAAGAGTCATGAAATTTGAGACAACACTTTCTTGTAAATATCGCATTGACTAGGAATAAAACCATAATGACAAGATTTACCAGCTAAGTAAATTATCCAAATAAGAACGAATGTAATTGCTCATATACATTTTAAATATTCACACATATCTTCAATTCCACATAACAAAAAATTGTTTTGTACATGTATCTAATCTCGTTATCTTTCATGATAAATAAAATTTGACTACCAAAATATCAATTTTATTCACAATACACAAATGAAAATCACATCATATTTCTAAAAACTTAGTAATGCTTAAATTCTTTTCGTACTATTCCCAAAATGTCATCACAACTTATTATTTCGGATCCATCCACTCAAAAATAATGTCTAACCAACACCGATGATTTTTTTGTTCCATAATTCACCATATGTCCAAATGAAAATATTTGGTGAGAAAGACCCTAAAGGTAAGGATATTACATTCACCCCGCTTCAAAAGGAATTTCATCCTCAAAATTCAATACAACTCAAATTAGGGTGATTGTAAGGCCATCACTTCCATTTTAGTTAGGACACCTTTTGAAAGTGACATATATAATCATATGACCAAGACTGAATATGTAACACCCCACTTTTCATAACATATAAATATGACTGAGCGGAAGCATTCTTACTCAAGGGGTGTCACAATATGTTGATCTTTGCAATTAAAGTAAAGAAAAAAAACATGCATTGATTTATAAATTGATTCATACATAGTCTAGGCAAAGAAACTACATCATGCTAATATGAAATTTAATCTATTCGATAACAAGACTAAGCATAATAAAAAGATGTCTAAAACTCTGGATCGACTTGGTAAATAGCACCCACTAGGCTAAGTGTGAAATAATTCTAGTCCTTTACTTATTCTTCTAATCTTCAAAAGCTCCAAATCCTACAGACATCGCATCCCCAACCATGGATTGGGAAAAACAATTGTTAGAGAAAGTGGCATGGGTATTCTAGAATATACATTACTGAATAAATGAAATGCTGTAAAATATTTTTGGACATTATAAATATGAAACTTACATCAAGCTATGAGTAAAATATGAAACATATTTTCTCTTATTTATTTAACATAATTCTTATCTACTTTATATTTCTCTAATGACCTATACTTTGGTACCTGGGTCTCATGACCTGCATCAAGATGCCTACGTCACAGTTCTCTTATCTGATTCTATTTCATCATACTTATAGATAAGGTTTTGGACATGGTCTAAATTAAGGTATCTTTTATTTATGATTTTTATCTTATTGTGGCCACCATTATATGATAACTGCTCTCTAACACCAAAGTATTCTCTATGGTGAGACACACCCTCTGTTCACACCGAAGTGTCCTCTATGGTGCAACACACCCTCTATTGGCACAACATGCCCTCTGTTGTCACCGGTGTTCTTTAAGTATACTGAAGTACCGATGAAATGGAGTAAACACTCCTGTGAATTGGCAACATATGCCTATGAATCATCCCATGACTCTCTGGTGAGGACTTATCCTATAATGTATTATGTGAAGGTTCTGACTTATTTGTCTTAAATCTAAACTTACTAGATTCTAAATTTGAAGTTGTGTTATACGGAATCTGATTACTGAGTACTGGATTATAAATCTGAATTTGTGCTCTCAAATTCTAAATGGAATCTACATCTAAATGTGAAAATGAATCTTAATTACTACATTATCGAGTTTGGGTTTAAAACCCTTATCATATATATTTATCCGATATCTGACTACCCATATAATGAGTAATCAATGTTTGATCCAAATCTAATATTATTTTTATCTAAATAAACCTTAATCAAAACTCTAATTTGATAGAATGACTTAATTATCTAAGGATACTAGATACATGACAACTGAGTCTAAAGGCTTAGGAAAAATCATTTGAAATGAATATAGAAATACAAAGTATGTGAAAGTAACTTAAGTATCAAATATCTAAAAATGTGATTCCTAACAAGATGACTCGATCTCTATATAATCTCATTAAATATGAACTTACCATAAATGTTAATGTATTCATATGAACTTAAATCTTAAATCTTAAAACAATAATCATATAAAATTTTATTATAATTTAATGCATTTCAATCTTATAGTATTATCATGAACTCAATTTATAATACATTCTCATCTCAATAGAATATTTATCCAGAAAACTTGATCATGTCTTAAGATGTTCAAAACTTATATGATATTTTACTTAACTCTTAGATCTCAATCATTTTAAGAAATGTAAATAAATTCTTCGTTCTTAGACCCTATATATATAAGAACTCTTAATAGATGTTTCTACTTGAAATTTTAATACAGTGTTACATCTCTATATATGAGAAATCCTAATAGCATGTTTGTACTTAAAATCTTAACACATGGTTATATCACATAACCATGGAAGTAACACAGCCTTACTTGCATTTCTTATCTTGTAGTCTTGCACATTCATATGAAACATTACTAAGAAATATGATAAATTATATCCTTTTATCCTTCTTATAAACTTAATTCATGAATTTTAATCATTTGATGACACATCTCTACTTGAGATATTGAGCATATGAAATGTCATAAGCATAAAATACAAAAATCTTGCTTGCATATCTTGAATTAGAACATTGGACATGAAGGTCTTATTTAAGAGGCATGTAATTGTGCTGAGTTTGATATATATGAATACTCATGAGCGTGAAATGCTTACCTATGTCATAGAAAATGATATCCTTGCCTCAAATTCCTCTTTTTGGGTCTAAATACTAAAAAGACATTATCTATTATCAAAACCCATCTATGTCAATTCATCATTACACATATATCCCACCAACTAGACTATAGTTAACATTTAGGATTTTTCTTAATGCACTCTTATTTACTCAAATACCTTTCAAATGTCATCTTTGTCCCTTAGTCACACCCTACATAATCTTGTGGCATGTATGCAAGTATATCCAATACATCATATAAGATCCATGTAATCTCTAATTATAAGTTCCCATTGTATCATACCTTTTAAATTTGTGGTGTAATACTCCTTCAAGTTCCATGATGAGGTTCACACCTATAACATTGGTTTAACAAAGTATCAACATATATGCACATTATACACTTATCTAATTTTTCCTCAAATAAAATTACCCTATCTAGATATTTTCAGAATCTAGAATCCCCTTCAAGACGGTCTTATCATCTCAACCTTTCTAACGAGCCTTCACACACCTTATTCTGACAATGAGGGTGATTTCTATGACTTTTCTAAGAATCAAGGAATAAAAATAATTTGACGAACCTTTCGTTGTTTTACAATCATCTGGGATTTTGATCCACCTAGCCACAACCCCACTGTGGACCTATAGGGATCAGCCCATCTAACCCTCACGCCCTTCTGTCTCACATGCACACGTAAAAAGGGAGTTGCAGTGTTACAACCTGTTCCTAACTTCGCTGGTAATCCTAAGATTTAAGATAATCTTAATGCTTGTCATGTTTTTGCTAGTAATATTCTATGTTGTGCTTTATATTAACCTTAGTGACCTTAAATACTTATTTGGACAACTCATAATCATGACTTAAGCATACTATAAGGATTCGAGTTGGGGTTAACATAACATTGACCCATACATGTGTGCAAGAAGAGAGTTAATGACATAATTAATAAATGATTTCTCATTTGACTATATTATTAAAATAATATGGTAGTATTGTAGAGAATTCAATTATAAATCCAACAAAAAAAGAATGAACTAAATTGAAGTTAAAATGAGTGAGTTATGCCATTTTTAGTAAACATATACTGTAAACCGCGACCGACGGTGCGTCGACACCGCGACCACGGTGTAAACCGCGACCGACGCTGTGTCGACACCGCGACCGCGATCGACGCCGCCTAGATCAGCCAATCGTAAAACAATCATATCTTGAGCAATACTTATCCATTTTCAATTAAACGAAATGCGTTGGAACCGCGATTCGATCCTCTATCATCCCAGATCACTTTCTGGATGAAAGGGCGACCTGGATGGCGATTTCTAGGGTGATTTTTGGGGAAGAATGTTCAGAACAACAGAAATCCAAAGGGGTTATTATAGATTCGAGTTGGTAAGTAGTTTTAATCCTTAATTCTTCTTCCTTTTGGTTTCCCCTTGATCGAAACCCTTGATCCAGTGATTTGGAGGTTTGGTTTAACCTCTAATCTCGTCTTCTACCTACAACAGGCCCCGTTTAGGGTTGAAAAGAAGAAGAAATCGTAGATTTTTCTAGGATCTTGATATGGATTCGAGATCTTCAAATATGGGCTACATTTTAGGGTGTTTTCAAACCTTAGGGTGAGTGGGTACTTCCTTTAAACAGTAGATTGTACAAAAATGAGTTAAATCATCAATAATCTTCAATTTCTTTGTATGCGTGTACAATATGTAAATGGTCTTTTGATCTGGCTTTTGCAAGTTGATATAAAATGGATGATTTATCTATTGTGATGAATTTATGATGTTGAATTCATATTAGAAATGGGTACAATCCATCTAAATGATAATTCCTAAAGTATTTGCAGATGTTATAAAATTAAACTGAAATTTAAGAATTTCGACTATGACTGAAATTGTTGTATAATTGGATAAGGAAGTTACCTAGTTGAATCTCCTTGGTTATGAATGATTGTTTTATTTGTATGCGTGTTTCATATATGTTAGATAAGATCTTGCATTTCATTTGGCATGGAAACCCTAGTTCATTTTATTATAGGGTTTCATATATATATTTGATTATATGTGAACTGCTGAGAGCAATTCTTATGGAATGATGCTATGATGTATTCAATCCTTATGCGAGTTATGTGATAACTGAATGAGGTAAATGAAACCCTAATGATAGGGTGTTCAGTGATACAAGTATTGTGATATCAGTGTTTCTCAGCTTGAGATGTGGTGATGCTTATCAGTTCATTTGTGGTATATGTTATCAGATGGTTTATGAAATGAATGGTTTACAAAGCGGAACAAATATACATTGATGTGATGATTGAATTGTGAATTTAAAGACTGAATTAGACATGTAGATGCCCTGAACACTATAGAATCCTCACATGATGAGGCCTACACTGTGAGGAGGAAACGGTTTCTCGACTGGAGGTAGTCCAGATTGAGGTAATCTAGAGTGCACCAGTAGGGTGCGGGGGTCTTGACCAGTAGGGCAGACTCCTTATATTTGTGTGGTACCCAACACCAACCAGAGATGCCGGTGGTACCTGTATTACATGTTGAGTGATCAGTGGTTAGTAGGTCTACTGATGCACAATAAGCCTGAGGGCTTTGGCTCATCGCCTGAGTACCCAGGTTGAGAGGTGGAGTCTGAGATATCCGGCCACTCTTATTAGCCTCCGAGAGACAGACGTGCTGAGGCCCGCTGTAGACG
This sequence comes from Alisma plantago-aquatica, assembly GCA_963693085.1. Classification (NCBI taxonomy): domain Eukaryota; kingdom Viridiplantae; phylum Streptophyta; class Magnoliopsida; order Alismatales; family Alismataceae; genus Alisma; species Alisma plantago-aquatica. The sequence continues at coordinate 198,480,486 of OY856412.1, forward strand.
GGGTCTTACTCAAGATATAGGCTTAGGAACCCGTGCATGCTTCTAAGCCTTGTACAGTGAGATCGTAGCTTGCTGCAATTCTTTCACATGTTGTGGTACACCTCATGTGGGTTTAGGGCATAATAAGATGAATGAGAGGTTAACAAGTGTATATAGTTATTTAGTTATCCTTTATATGTTTCTGAGTTATTCGTTCTCTTTGAGATTAATGAAGCATGTTCATATATTGATTCACTCTTTTAGATATCTAGAGTATCCTGCCATATTTATGATTGTCAATGATTAGAATCTATAAAGCTTACTGTTGTTATAATTGATATCAGTTGCTCAAAGGTATATCTGTAATTATATCAGTGCTTTAGACTGTTTCTTTGAAGTACTCATTCACTGAGTGAGTAGGCTCACCTCTCTACTCACAATTTTTAGGAAAACCACATGGACTTGAAGAAGGTCAAAGCATCATAGTAGATCTACCGCATGAGTTAAGTATGATATTAGTTAAGTTCAGTTGGTCCCTGTCACTCTAGGTCCTTGTATAGATGTGAGAGAGTTGTAAATGATGTTTTATATCTTGTTTCCTTGATAAGAGAGAATGTATCTGATTATCATGTCTTATGTACATGGAAGTGTGAGAAACAAAATGAATGTATGGATGTGTATCATTATTATTGATATCATATTAGAGTAATCAAAGTTTAATTCTCTTGTAAAGTTTGTTTATGTGATTGGATGCAAGAAAACAAAGAGTTTGAAATAAAAAATAAATAAAAGAAAATAAATCAGGAGTGAACTTTGTATTAAGTATAATCCTCATAGTCATGCCCTAATCTCATGATTGGTGGTAATCGTGGGATGTGGGTGTGACAATAATTTTGGTATCAGAGCTTAGGCTGAGTTGTCTGGGACCATTAGGATAGAAAGTTAGAGTTATAAGTGTGGCAGTTAAGAGTTGACATGTCTTTAGCTCTGGGAGGTCTGGGTATTTGGATACCCTGGCCAGGTATCTGGATACTTAGGCTGCCCAGTATCAAGCTACTCTGTCTATTCTTCTCTGAATGCCCTGGCCATGTATGCAGATGAAGGATGGGCTAGAGAGAAACCATAGAAATTTTAGGGTTAGGAGACCAAAAAGTAATGAAGGAGTAAGAGATGAAACATAGAATGTGATACGACTCTTTCTTTATATTGCTTATTTGATTGGAGATCAATACAAATGCTCTTATATGTATGAATTTAGGTTATCAGTTTGTGGAATATATGTTGTTCTTTTATATTACTGTGTATCATGAAGTGATTTAGTTATTATTTATATTCTTTATGTCAAGTAGACCAGAAATTATGTTTAAATGAGTTTTCCCTAAGTGGATATTCTTTCCACATGTTTGAGATTAATAGGAGTTGGTTAATCCTGAGTAGCTCTTGGCTTCAGGACTACATGTTCGGCCTGGTCTGGCTGGCAGGATGCGTTACTGGGATCTAATGAATCCTATTAATAATATAATAAAAGTAGACTCTAGATAAATTAGACCCACATCATAGTGAGAATGTCCATACACTAAGATGTTGAAACATATGAGAAAGATTGGAATAGCTAAGAATCAGTTGGAAATGATATCTGAGATCCAACTCTGGGGCCTCATATGAGAAACCCATAATTGGAAATAAAGGAACACGACATAAGGTTCAGATTAAGTTTAATGATCAGTATTATGTGAAATCTAAATATTAAAAATATGGAAAAGGTATGAGAAAAGTATGTAGGGACCAAGATAGTCAGAATCAATCATGAGGAATGGAACATATAATCGAGTAAAATACTTTTGTGTACTCCAAAGCAAAGGGAAAATAGAATAAAAGAGTTAAGTATACAATAATTACATAGAATTGAAGAGTCTTCAGAAGAGTTAAAGTCAAGAGAATTAGATGAGCATTTAAATCATAAGACCAGAACAAGAAACTTAGTTGAAACAAAGAGAAATGTTGAAAATGATTATTTTGATTAAGGAATGAGGGTTATGATATAATTGAGAGCATGGAATGTATACCTTTATTGTGAAGTTAATACATTCATCCTTACTACATTTGGATTCCAAGTCTCTATATAATAATAAACTAATTTCTTGAAAGAAGAACACAAGTGTAGCTTAACAAATGAATAAGTCATACAAAGGTAGATTATATTCAGGGAGAAAAATAAAACTTGATAGAAACTAAGTTTGACCCATACATGAGCCGTTTGATTTAAAATGAAGGATATGTAATGTATTAAACATGAGGTGAAACTAGTAGAGAGATTATTGATTTAGAATTTCAACTTCACATTAGTAGAAGGATAAAAAGAAATATATGCTACATGGTATACATGGTCATACACATGAATAAGCAACATGATCAGAAGAAAAAAATAGAAGTTAAAGATGACAGGTGGAAGAGTAGTATATGGTAAGAGGATTATGGAAAGTAAGGAATGGTTTGAAACATGATAGAGTAATATAGATTATAATAGTAAGAGGTTAGGAGATTCAAGCAAGTGCTAATTAGTCAAGTATCCTTGTTGATAACCAATTAAACCTATATATGAGAAATGTATTAAGGGAATGTTCAAAGATAAGAATTCTAAGCCTCAAAATCATCTTCTCTTTCATATCTTCCTTAAGGAGAGCAATGTGGGAATGGAGTGATAAGAAAATGAATCCTATATGATGCATAACCACCATGGTAGATACATCTAGTGAATGTAATAATGACACACAATATGATGATGAAACCCTAGCAAGGTAAATTGAGAATGTAATTTATCTGAATGGCCAAGTAAGAGAAAGGAAGTTCAATTGATAAGATAAGGAAGACTTTAGTAAAACTTGTGAGATCCAAAGTTTGAATTTCAAATTAAGGGAGCAAAGTCACATAACAATAACGTCAAGCTACTAATAAGGACAAAGCCCTAGAATGTTTAGAGTTGTAGTAGTTCAAGGGATGTCACTAGTCATTTGACCTTGAATACTAGCATCTCTATAAAACAAGATCATGATATTAGCACTATGAGAAGTAAACTAGCAATGATAATAATTCATGGTTTAAAGGTAGCTAATCTGAAAGGTAGATAAACAATATGGAAATGTTTCAGAGCAAAGGATAAGAAATATATTTGAAATATAAGAGGTGTAATTTGAACAAAAGGAGAAGTGCAAAATGAGCAAAGTGTAATCTAAAACAAATTCTTGCAGTGATGTCAAGAATGATGAATAATCTATTCGTACCTTGTATGTTTCAATTTTAGGGATGTTTATTATATATGATCAAAATGAGAAGGATAAGTAACAAAAAGTAAGTAGTAATGAATGAGGAGATAAGAGAAAACAATGGCTTTCAGTAATATGTGAATTTGTTTTTAGAAGTGTAATTTGTTGAAGGTATAATGAGGGATGTAAATTAGTTCTATGTACGATTTCAGTTGTACATGTGCAAGAAATATGTTAATTAAAGGTGCCTGATAGTTGTTGTCATTTATACCAGTAATCCATCTTAGTATTGTACAATTGTGGTATGGTGATATGGGTCAAATGATGATAAAACAAATGGAGGGTTACCCTGAATAAGATAGTCTTACCTATTCACTCATATGAATAGAAGGGATGATAACCATATTGTATTGATATGTAACCCTAATGAGGTATAGCTTGTTATACCTAGCTTTAATATAACTAAGTGATGGTAATTGGGTATGAATAGTCCTTGAATGACTAATACAATCATGGTGTACTCTATTACTATTGTTGAAACCCCAGTATGCTATAACCTGATGGTTACACCTTGATTTATTTGTGGGGTCATACTTGAGAATAGTATGGATTGTGATGGTGATGCTTCACCTTATGCATCCATGATCCAATGGGGATTCCGTGAGTAAAGGTTTGGGTATAAGTGCTGGTTAGTAACATTAATATAATTTATCTTGTTGAACTTAACTCTAATAAAAATAGATAAATATGAGTATTCATGTTTAACATTCTTATATGATGGCATGATGGTGAAATAACCTCCTTAATATGATCATAACCTTAATGTGTTAATTGGTGGTTATCATAGCCACAAGGTTGATACTTACTTATACTAAACCTATGCATTATGTATATGATGAGGGTTAATCATATCTAGATTCTTTGCATGTTGACGTAATAAAGGAAAGTTCTTAATGTTAATATAACCCTGCTATGATTGTTTATGAATATTTCCTACCTCACTAATGCAATATTGTGTTGATCTGGTGTATTTTATGTAAGTGATGTTGTTGAGCCTTACTATAAGGCATGGAATGATAATGATGATCATGCAGGGAATAGTATGATGGTCTTAATGACCATTGGACATGGTTGAGCCCTGGATGAGGTGTAATCCTCTTATGTTGATAAGGATATTATGAAAAGGATTTATATCTTGTGATAGTATGATGACTAGTGAGGTCTCATGAATGGCATGTGAATAGTACCATGTGACTATGAGATGAGAAATTATGTTTCATACATTTTATATCTTTTAAAAGTTGTGATTTGAAGAGGAACAAATGACTCAATGTTGAAAATAAAATTCTAGATTGTAGTATTCAAAAGCTTAAAAAGAGAGAGATACCTCTAGTAAAGGTTCTTTGGAGGAATCATGGTGTAGAAGAAGCTACCTGAGAAGTGGAGACAGAGATGTTTAACAAGTATCCTTTTCTCTTTTAGAAATTTCGAGACGAAATTTTTATTAGAGGGGGAGAATTGTTACAACCCGTTCCTAACTTTGCTGGTAATCCTAGAGATTTAAGATAATCTTAATGCTTGTCATGTTTTTGTTAGTAATATTCTATGTTGTGCTTTATATTAACCTTAGTGACCTTAAATACTTGTTTGGTCAACTGATAATCATGAATTAAGCATACTATAAAGATCCGAGTTGGTGTTAACATAACATTGACCCATACATGTGTGCAAGAAGAGAGTTAATGACATTGGAGGAAATAATTAATAAATGATTTATCGTTTGATTATATTATCAAAACAATACGGTATGATTGTATAGAATTCAATTTCAAATCCAACAAAAAAAGAATGAATCAAATCAGAGTTAAAATGAGTGAGTTATGCCATTTTTAGTAAGCATATATTGTAAACCGTGACCGACACTGCGTCGACACCGCGACCGCAGTGTAAACTGCGACTGACGCTGCATCGACACTGTGAGCATGGTGTAAACCGTGACTGATGCTGCATCAACACCATGACCGCGGTGTAAACCGCGACTGACGTTGCGTCAGCACCGCGACCGCGATCGACGCCGCCAAGATCAGCTAATCGTAAAACGATCATATCTCGAGCAATACTTATCCGTTTTCAACAAAATCAAATGAGTTGGAACCGTGATTCGATCGTATATCATCCCAGACCACTTGTTGTATGAAAGGGCACTGGAGGGTGATTTTTGGGAAAGAACATTCAGAATAGCAGAATTCCAAAGGGGTTTTTATATATTTGAGTTGGTAAATAGTTTTAATACTTAATTCTTCTTCCTTTCAGTTTCCCCTTGATCGAAACCCTTGGTACAGCGATTTGAGGTTTGGTTTAACCTCTAATCTCATCTTTTACCTACAACATGCCCCGTTTAGGGTTGAAAGGAAGAAGAACTCGTGGATTTTTCTAGGATCTCGATATGGATTCGAGATCTTCAAAGATGGGATACGTTTTGAGGGTGTTTTCAAACCTTAGGGTGAGAGGGTACTTCCTTTAAATAGTAGATTGCATGAAAATGAGTTAAATAATCAATAATCTTCAATTTCTTTGTATGCGTGTATAAAATGTAAATGGTCTTTTGATCTGGCTTTTGCAAGTTGATATAAAATGGATGATTTATCTATTGTGATGAATTTTAGATGTTGAATTCATATTAGAAATGGGTACAATTTTCTTAAAAAAAAGAAATGGGTACAATCCATCGAAATAATAATTCCTAAAGTATTTGCAGATGTTATAAAATTAAACTGAAATTTAAGAATTTCAGCTATGGCTGAAATTGTTGTATAATTGGATAAGGAAGTTACCTAGTTGAATCTCCTTGGTTATGTATGATTATTTTATGTGTATGTGTGTTCATATATGTCAGATAAGATCTTGCATTTCATTTGGCATGGAAACCCTAGTTCAATTTATTATAGGGTTTCATATATATATATATATATATTTGATTATATGTGAACTACTGAGAGAAATTCTTATGGAATGATGCTATGATGTATTCAATCCTTATGTGAGTTATGTGATAATTGAATGAGGTAAATGAAGCCCTAATGATAGGGTGTTCAGTGATACAAGTATTGTGCTATCAGTGTTTCTCATCTTGAGATGTGGTGATGCTTAACAGTTCAGTTGTGGTATATGTTATCAGTTGGTTTATGAAATGAATGGTTTACAAAGATGAACAAATATACTTTGATGTGATGATTGAATTGTGAATTTAAAGAGTGAATTAGACATGTAGAAGCCCTGAACACTGTAGAATCCTCACAGGATGAGGCATGCGCTGTGAGGAGGAAACAATTTCCTGACTGGAGGTAGTCCAGATCGAGGTAAGCCAGAGCACACCAGTAGGGTGCGGGGGTCTTGACCAGTAGGGCAAACTCCTTACAGATGTGTGGTACCCAACACCAACTGGGGATGCCGGTGGTACCTGTGTTACATGTTGAGTGATCAGTGGTTAGTAGGTCCACTGATGCACAATAAGCCTGAGGGCTTTGACTCACCGCCTGAGTACCCAGGTTGAGAGGTGGAGTCTGAGTTATCCGGCCGCTCTTATTATCCACCGAGAGGCAGACGTGCCGAGGTCCGATGCAGACAGGGTCTTACTCAAGATATAGGCTTAGGAACCCGGGCATGCTTCTAAGCCTTGTACAGTGAGATCGTAGCTTGTTGTGATTCTTTCACATGTTGTGGTACACCTCATGTGGGTTCAGGGCATAATAAGATGAATGAGAGGTTAACAAGTGTGTGCATTTATTTAATTATCCTTTGTATGTTTCTGAGTTATTAGTTCTCTTTGAGATTAATCAAGTATGTTCATATATTGATTCACTCTTGTAGATATCTAGAGTATCATGCCATATTTATGATTGTCAATGATTAGACTCTATAAATCTTACTGTTGTTATAATTGATATCAGTTGATCAAAGGTATATCTATAATTATATCAGTGCTTTAGACTATTTCTTTGATGTACTCATTCATTGAGCGAGTAGGCTCACCCCTCTACTCACAATTTTTAGGGAAACCACATGGACTTGAAGAAGGTCAAAGCATCAGAGTAGATCTACCACATGAGTTAAGTATGAGTTTAGTTAAGTTCAGTCGATCCCTATCACACTAGGTCCTTGTATAGATGTAAGAGAGTTGTAAATGATGTTTTGTATCTTATTTCCTTGATAAGAGAGAATGTATCTGATTATCATGTCTTATGTACATGAAGTGTGAGAAACAAAATGAATGTATGGATGTGTATCATTATTGTTGATATCATATTAGAGTAGTCAAATTTTAATTCTTTTGTAAAGTTTGTTTATGTGATTGGATGCAAGAAAACAAAGAGTTTGAAATTAAAAAAAAATCAGGAGTGAACTTTGTATTAAGTATAATCCTCATAGTCATGCCCTAATCTCATGATTGGTGGTAATCATGGGATGTGGGTGTGACATGCAACTCCCCTGTTCCACACTGAAACATGGCACCACAACATGGCCTCCTCTCCGACAAGCCATGGTATGAAAAATGGAGAAACCCACAATACACATGCATCTCCTTACACTTTGACTAGATTTCTGGCATCTTTCTAGATTCTGCAGACTTTATTGGTGGCTAGGGTTGAAATCCCTAACCTGATGCCCTTGCACTATTTGGGGTTCAACCTTCTTTGTTTCTTCCTATCTTGATCAACTTTCTTTGTAAGATCTATAGTCTACTTCTGAAAGCCCTAGGGAAGAAATTCTTGGGGTCTTTATACTCCTAAAACATCTCGGATCGTACTCCAAATCAAGGCATTCTGGGAAAGGGGTGTTATAGTCTGAGATGGACTGTAGTGCTTGACCGACTCCCTACTTTCTCCTTCTTTATAGATGTAGCCTTTAACCTATTATTTGACCCCTGATATACCCATATATAAGTTTATCTTCCTTGAATTTCATGTCTACTCAACCGATAATTAAATATGTTCAAGCTTAGTCCACTAATTTTTATTTATCTAAGGACTACAAAACTAACACTTGGATTCATGATAATGTCATTTAACATTTATTACCACTCATGATCTCTTTTCTTTAGCTAATTAATCCATATATTCTTATTTGAACTTCATTAAACTGTGAAACCTGGTTGAAGACTACATCTTATTATTTTGTTCTTACATAAATTCTATGGGAAACTAATTTACATATACATATAATCATATTAACAATTTCCCCTATCATGTCCATCTTCACTAAATGGGCTCAATTTGGGACTATAGGTCATTAGATCCATATTATTTTATCTATTATGGGTCTGGTTTGGGACTCATTTTATTTCTTTGACTTTATTATCGTCTAAGAAATTTTCTTTCATGGTATTTTTACATCAACTCCCTCAATTATCATCATTTTTAAAAATCACATTTTAAGGATTAAATTAGTCTTGAAAATTTGAGGTGTTACATACAATGATGTCCAAATATATCCTAGGTCCAAAGAACTAGTTAAAGTTTACACCACATTATAGGAGTTACTACGAATTAGTATCATGATATCATTAATTGTCATAATATTTGATATTAGGTATCTATGTAAATTGTGATCATGTAAACTATGATCCAAAAATTTCCTCAAATCTTAACTCATTTATCAACATCAAATATTAAATTTATAATACAAAATACACATATCTTAGGTCAATTTGATCTGAGTGTCTTGACATACCTCATATTCTTAGCTCAAGCATGATCATCCTTTAATCATACATTATCTAAGGAATATTATGATTATTAACATCAATTTTCCATAATCACCCCACTTGCAACTAAAGATGAGATCCACAAGATCTAGAAACTCAAGATAAGATGTATTTAAATCAAAGCATGACTTTACAACCATAACATTTCTATCCATATCAATATTACTTACCCAAATCCAAAAACCCAAGTATGAGGCTCATAAAGGAGATCACATATAACATACTTCCTCTAGGGTCTTGGGATGTCTCACTCACCTATATTGGATTTTCACACCTAAATTTAATTACCCATTCTCTCTAGGGTTTGGTCCTTTCTCATTAAGTCTAGCGTTCAAAATTTTCATGGGAACCATACACTAGGAGACTCAACTCATATATTTAGAAGTTGTTTAGATAAAGACTCATTATCACATGTCTCGTAATTCACATATTTCATATTTTGCAACACCTTCTCTCGAGTTCACCTATCAAATGTCCCGTACTAGATATTCCTTCTTTGTAAAGAGCTTGAGGCCCATGGTGGTCCTAAACCATATCTCATTTTATCATATATCAGTGGTAATGTTAAATATTTTGGATGTTACATGTATGTTCTACCTTCCTCTTATTGACTTCTCTTGCTCTATCCTCATAAATCCTCTTTGTTTTAGTAGTTCATGAATAATAACCTACCTAATTACCTTCTATACCTTTTTTTTATAGGAGAACCACTTAAAATCATCCTTGTCGTAGGACGAAGGCTGACGGACCTCACATAGCATATAGACTGACAGATTGGAACCCTGCATTAGAGCTCTCATGATCTAACTGATGGGCCTACTACTCAACGGCATTGCCTTGATGATTGGGCAACCTGTCGATCTATGAAGGTCCTACTAAATCTGCATTTCATCAACCAACTAGAAGACATGACTTGAATCCCCACAGATCTGCTACTACCTTACCCAAAGGGGTCCCTGCACAAGGCCCATCGACTGATGGGAACACAACACCTTATCGACCGATGGTGTGTCTAGCACAATGACATGTCAACAACCAAGCCTCAATGAGCACACTGTTAACAGATTTTATCAACTAATGAGTCCTCTACCGCTTCGTACCCTAGAGCCTATAAATACCCGACCCCCTCATCCATTGAAGGGGATCTCTTCTGCTCCGTTATGCTGATAGGCTGCTTCTCTGTGGCCAACCAAGGAAGATGACCCCAACGATTGTGCTCCATATCCCACCCTTATAGCACCCCTGCAACACCATCCATCCATCATCCATCCACAAATTAACATGGTTGTATATTAAACACCATCTCCGCCCTTCCTATGCTCCGTATTGTCAGATGGATTAGAGTCTAAAAAGAGAAGGAATAAGTGATGAAGGAGATCAACAATGTCTATCCTTGGTGTGATCCCCTTCCCTCAGCTAGATCATCCCCACCATTGGTGTAGAAATATTTTGTTTGACAGAGTCGTGATGTTCTTCTCTGCCATGACCATGGTCGATTCTTCCTTCTCCCCTATTTTCTTTGTTTCTGCCATGAGGAGCGAGTGTCCTTCTCGGGGTGCGAGGACTATCCCCTCTACCCATTCATGCATGTCCATTTCTTAGTGACCCATGGTTTGTATATAACTCTTTCAATTCAATGTTAATCAACTTGTGCATGTTTGTGGATTGATCACCTACTCTACACGATTTATTATATTCTTTTTTTGTGAGAACTTCAATACTCAGGTTTTGAATATCAATTAGCTTGGATGATGCCCAAATAAGAAATTCTAAATGGATGTCTTTGGAGTAGTGGATACATGATTTGTGGGTAATGAGACATTGAGCTCACAAAGATATCTATGTGATTTCTCACGTATAACAAGTGGATCTTGCTTTTGCTCCATTTGAATGGTTTTATCAAGCATAGAAATGTTATGGATATGTTTTTGCATGTAGCGGTGGTGAAACCCGATTCTACCCTAGTGACTTCCATCATTAATCTAAACCCACTTGAAATCCCACACTTTTACTTTCCTTTGAATTAGTTTAACTCAACTCAATCAAATGTTAGTTCTAAATATTAATCTTAGTTCAACTGGATACAAACTATCAATTTCTTAAAAATGTTGTCTCTTGGGATTTGATCCTTAATTATACTATGATAAGACATGTCTGCTTGTGGTTGGTGTTATCGCACGTTGTTGTTGGTATGTATACCCAGAGAGCCAATTATATGATGATTGTAATGGCATATCTTGCAAACAATTTGATTAATAATAAAGGCAATCATCAATTTGTTCTGTTTTATTCAATTATGAGATAACAATATAGAAGAGGGGATAGTGGATCACCTTGGCGAAGTCCATTACCACCCCGAAAAAGGTCCGTAGATGTGCCATTGACTAAGACAAAATAGCTAGTAGTACCAACACACCGTTTCATCCAGTCTATCCATTGTTCATCAAAACCCATTTGTTCCATGATCCACCATAGTTTTTCCCATCACATACTATCATAGGCTTTGGAAATATCAAGTTTCAGGCATGCTTTCCTACTCCCTCTCATTACATTAAAATCCAGTAGAAATTCTCCAACCAACAGAGCACAGTCGCTAATGCTTCTACCGGTGATAAAGGCACCTTGGTTTACAGAAATAAGACAGGGGAGGACCATTTTCAATCTGGCAGCCAGAATCTTTGCAATAATTTTATATTGGACCGAGCAACAAGCAATAGGACAGAAATCCGCTAAGGATGAAGTGACTCTCTTTTTTGGAATAAGAACCAGAAAGGAGTGATTTACCTGCCTCACCATGTTCCCACCCTCCAGAAACCAGTCAACATAGGCTAGCAAATCGTCTTTGATAATTTCCCAGTTCTTCTTGTAGAAGTAAGCATTAAAGCCATCTGACCCAGGGGATTTTTCGCTTCCTATACTCTACAGCGTATCTTTGATTTCTTGTTCATTGGTCTTCCTTGTAAGAATATTGTTGTGGGTACTAGTGAGTTTGAATTTCCATTTCACCTCTTCATTGCCAACAATCTCCTTAGAAAAATTCTTGTTGTAAAGGGCCAAGTAGAATTTAATAGCCTGCTCCTCAAGGTCCTCTTGTTTGTTGACCACCTGACCATCAACATTTATAAGTTCAGAAATGATATTACCTTCCTCTCTCCTTCGAACTGCAGCATGATAGAGCTTTGTATTTCTGTCGCCATCCTCCAACCATTTCTCTTTGCTCCTTTTCCAGTAGAATCTCACCTCTACCTTTTTCAGATCCTCTAGCATCTTTCTCACCTCTTTTTCTTTCTCAATCAGATCCAGATTTAAAGGGTCAGCCAACAGTCTTCCTCTAATCTCCTTACACTCCTTTTTCATTTCCTTCAACATATTTGGGATATTTACCTCTTCTTTAGCCCACTTCTTAAGGGCTATTTTATTATTCTTCAGTTTCATAGCAAACACATACATAGGGTTTCCCGTCACCTGAGTATTCCAACTATGTCTGACAACCTCCTCAAAACCTTTCAAATATGCCCAATAATTTAAGAATCTGAACGGTCTTCTCTTTTGTTTCTTTTCTACAATCTGGACTAAAATAGGTGCATGATCACTGATGTCAGATCCTTCATCTTTTACCTTTACATTAGGGAGAATTTTTAGCCATTCCTCATTCACCAGCACTCTGTCAAGTTTGCTAGCTATCATGTCTTGTGGTCCTCTTTCATTGTTCCATGTAAAGATATCCCCCCTATCATAGATAGCTCAAATAAGTTTGCTCCATCAATGGTCCGATTAAAAGCATCAACCTCAGCACTAATAGCTAATCTTCTGCCTCTTTTCTCTGCATGTAGTCTCACAGTATTGAAGTCACCTATAACCATCCACGGTAGCTGCACTCCTCTTGAAATGGAGATCATATCCTCCCATAAATTCAGCCTTGCCTTCCCATCATTATGACCATACACAGTTGTCAACCATATATGCAGACCACCCATATTGATGCAGTCCACTATCACCTGCTGATCTGACATCTGTACCATAGAAACCTGCCAAGTATTGGGCTTCCAGGCCACACACACTTGAGCAACCTCAGAATAATCAACATTAGACATGTGCTTCCAACCTTGAGGAAAGAGATATTTAATACTATTTTTATTCTGAGCCTTTATTTTTGTTTCACTAAAGCAACCATTGAATGACCACTTGCATCAATCCATTCTCTGATTTCCTTCTTCTTGTTCCTGTCACACCCTCCCTGAATATTCCATAAAAGCATGGACATATCAAAGGGTTTTGTTTGACCTTGTTCGCCTAGAAGGCCCCTTCTCGGCTTTCTTGCCTTTCCCAAATTGCTCTTGTTGTTTGGTGGCATTCTCCTCCTCGGGGTCCGATTCAGATAAAGCCTCAAAGATGTTTGTAGTATCAAGAATGGCACTAACCCCTTATGTTCTCGGGATCCTGGTCTTCTTCACTTCCTTCCTTCGGGCACTAGACACGAACTCCCCCTCTTCTCTTTCCCCTTGGGCTGGGAAATCATTCTGCTTTGCTTCTGCCTCATTTCCCCCTGTATCCATGGACACTTCTTCTACTGGCGGTTCTTCTTCAGAAGAGGTCTGCTTCTGTTGAATGGTTTCGACTACTGATTCCCCTACAAAGATCGTTTCTTGTTGCGTGCTTCTCAGCCCTTCAGTGTCAGTTGCCTCCACACCTTCGTTCTTCATTGTTCTTCTCTCCCTTATCCCATTTAGACAAGTCATGACCAAAAGCATGGCAGTGGATGCAACTCACAGGAACATGGTTGTACTCTACTGTAATCGGGATCAGCTCACGACCCTTGACGTTCAGCCACACCTTGCTAGGCTTGGGACCATCAACCTTCAGTTCTACAAGCACTCTTGCCTCCTTGCCTTCGAGAGATCTATCGTCTATATGCAAAACATGACCAGCTCCCGCGGCAATCGTCCCCACTGCCTTCCTCATCCACGATCGCCCGAAGGATTTGATTGTTGTCCACGTCAGGATCGTGCTAAAGATATCCTTCCTCAGTTCGTCATCATGGGTATAGTGCTTCACCACCACCAATTGATGGTCAAACCACCTCGGTCCCATGGCGAGGACTGCTTCCTTGTCGGCCACCGTTGAGAATCTGATTAGGAAGATGTCGTTGTCTTGTGACAACAGTTCAAACGAACCTTTTGGTTTCCACATGAACCTGATCCACGCGAGCAGGTGGGGGTAGAATGGCCTTTTGCCGAGCATGTAGATCATAATCGTGAATTCCCAAATATTGCGGAGCCGATAAAACTCCTCCTCGTCGAGGTCGACGTGGACCTCCCCCTCTTTCTCTCTTGGCGGCGGAAACGTCATGGCGTCGTTCTTCGCCAACGGCTACTTCAGGACTTGGTTCCACATGATCGCCGCCCATTTTAGTGCCTCGTTCCCGTTCCTGGTTTCGTGTGTTGGCCGGTTGTCACCTTCCTTTCCGATCGCCCGCCCGCTAGGGTTCACAGGCAGCGTCCTCCTATCTCCCTCTGAATCGGAGACCTTCCTACTAGCCTTCTGTGGTGGTGGGGGGGGTTGGGTGGTGTGGGGTGGGGTAGCGTGGGGGTGGACACCATCAGCCAGAGTGGCTGGTGGCGTGGGTTTCATCGCCCTAGGGATCACCAGAGCCAACCTAGGAGACGACTATTAGCATGTATGTATGTATGTATGTATTAGAATCAGGTAAATATATTCCGACATTACCCTTATATATATATATATATATATATATATATATATATATATATAGGATAGGTTTACATGTAGGCCCAACGCCATACACCCATAGCACCAATACAACTCACGCAACTAGCTAGTACATAGTCTACTTCTAATGCATTTACATCTTTTTACAGCAATGCTTGTAGCATTCGTGGACTTCCCTTGGTGTTTTCTAGCATTCCTATCTTCCCAAATATGGTAACATAAACCAAAAAATAAAATATTTTTCTTTACATCTGTTCCGCATCTAGCAAGCATCCTTCTTGGTTTAGCAATAAGTTGCATTTGAAGTCTGAATTCTCTGCATAAGTACTCCCAGATCTCCTTTGTGAATTTGCATTCCCCTACAAGATGGCCATGATTTTCTTCTTTTTCCTCACATAGAAGGTTGTATGTATCAGAATCAGGTAAATATATTCCGATGTTCCCCCTAAAAAATATTAGTGGGTCAGGAGTACATGTAGGCCCAACGCCATACACCCAACACAACAAACAACTCACGCATCTATTCAATACGTAATCTACGTCTAATGCACTTACAAATTTTTACAGCAATACTATTGGCGTTAGTGGACCTTCCGTGATGTTTTCTTGCATTCCTCTCTTCCCAAACATGATAGTAAAGGCTCGCCACCATCAGATTATTCTTTACATCCATTCCACATCTCACAAGCATCCTCCTTGGTTCCGCACTAAGTTGAATTTGAATATTGAAGTTGCTGCAAATGTGCTCCCATATCTCTTTCGTGAACTTGCATTCTCCTGCAAGATGGTTGTGATTTTCCTCCCTGTCCTCGCATAGAAAGAAAATAGTAGATAAGTCATAGTTCCAGCTCTTGATTCTGTCCAGGGTAGAAAGAATGTTGTGCAGAAATTTGTAAACACATATGCTCCATTTTGGCACATGCCTCTCATTCCAAATCTGGTCCCCACCGGGTCCTTTGCACCTCTCATACGGGACAACTCCCATATGCTAATGTTTTTGTCTTTAAGCTGCCAACCTCCACAGCCGTTGGCCACAAACCAATGCTTGATCTGTGGCCAGATTTCTCGCATAACATTGATAGATCTGGATAATCCTTCTCTTGTATTTGGGATAAAATCCAACCCTCTAGGATATTTGTCTCTCATCCACTTCCCCCAAGTGGACGTGCCTTCAAGATAATCAACTATCCTCCTCGTAGAACCCCATCTAGCAATGTCACTAGGGGTCTTCAGATCAAGCCCACCTTCATCTTTAGGATAAGCCATCCTAGAGTATTTCATCGGATGATGCTCATTTCCCCATAAGAAGTTAGCCATCTTCATTTCTATTCTATCCAGAACCGAGATGGGGATTTCACCTTGTCGTACCCAGAAAATAAGAAGACCTTCAATGGTAGCTTTAATCAAAGTTCTTCGTCCCGCCATGGAGGTTTTTTGTGTAGGCCATCTATTTATCATTTCCTCCACTCTATCAATGCATTCAATGGAGTCTTTGACCTACAAATTACCTCATGCAATGGGAAAACCCAAATATTTTGTTGGGAATTCACCTCTCTCAACTCCCATTGCATGTATGAGTCTGTTCTCCATCTGGTGGCAGTTTTTTGACAAGAAAACATGTGTCTTGTTTGCGTTAACACACAACCCCGTTTGCTGCCCGAATCTTCCCAGAATACCTCTAAGATTCTCCAAGTAATGCTATTTAGCTTCAATGAAAACTAGGACGTAATCCGCAAAGATCAAGTGTGTCATAACCTTCGTTCCGTGGACAGTGTAAGGCTTTATTTCTTTTTGTTCTTCAGCTTGCTGCATCTTCCTAGAGAAGTACTCCATAACAATCACAAATAGAAGAGGAGATAATGGATCACCTTGTCGTAGCCCGTTGCCCCCCCGAAAGAAGCATGCAGATGTGCCGTTGACCAAGATAGAGTAGCTAGTAGTACCAACACATTGTTTCATCCAGTCAACCCATTGATCACTAAACCCCATTTGTTTCATGATCCACCATAATTTTTCCCATCTCACACTATCATAGGCTTTGGAAATATCAAGCTTCAAGCAAACTTTCCTACTACCTCTCATGACATTGAAATCCAGTAGGAATTCTCCAGCCAACAAAGCGCAATCACTGATGCTTCTACCAGTAAAAAAAGCTCCTTGATTTACATAAATCAGATGGGGGAGGACCATTTTCAGCCGAGCAGCCAGGATCTTTGTAATAATTTTATATTGGACTGAACAACAAGCAATGGGATGGAAATCTTCTAGAGAGGAAGTAACTTTCTTTTTCGGAATCAAAACCAGAAAGGAGTGATTTACCTGTCTCACCATGTTTCCACCTTCCAGAAACCAATCAACATAGGCTAGCAAATCGTCTTTAATGATGTCCCAGTTCCTTTTATAGAAGAAAGCATTGAAGCCGTCAGACCCGGGAGACTTGTTGCTTCCAATACTCCACAGTGCATCTTTGACCTCTTGTTGATTTACCTTCCTTGTGAGAATGTTATTGTGGGTGCTAGTAAGTTTGAATTTCCACTTCACCTCTTCATTGGCATCAATCTCCTCCTCAAAATTTTTATTATAGATATTCGAGTAGAAAAGAATTGCCTGCTCCTCGAGGTCCTCCTATTTGTTGACCACTTTTCCCTCTACATTAATGAGTTTAGAAATAATATTACTTGCCTCTCTCCTTCGTACTGCACCATGATAGAGCTTTGTGTTTCTATCACCGTCCTCCAACCATTTCTCTTTGCTTCTTTGCCAGTAGAATTTTTCCTCAGCCTTTTTCAGATCCTCTAGCATCTTCCTCACCTCCCTTTCTTTATTAATTAGATTTGTATTTAATGGGTCAGTTAACAATTTCTCTCTGAGCTCCTTGTTTTCTTTTCTCATGTCCTTCAGCATATTTGGAATGTTTACCTCCTCCTTAGCCCACTTCTTTAGAGCCACTTTGGTGTTCTTCAGCTTCATAGAAAACACGTACATAGGATTGCCCGTCACCTGAATATTCCAGCTATGCTTGACTATATCTGCAAAACCATTCCAATCTACCCAATAATTTAAGAATCTGAACGGCCTTCTTTTTTGCTTTTTTCCTACTATCTGGACTAAAATAGGTGCATGATCGCTTATGTCAACTCCTTCAGCTTTAACCTGCACATTTGGGAGAGTTTTTAGCCATTCATCATTCACCAGCGCCCTGTCAAGTTTGCTAGCTATTCTGTCATGCGGTCCTCTTTCATTATTCCATGTAAAAATACCCCCTCCTATCATAGGTAGTTCAAATAAACAAGCTTTATCAATGGCCCGATTGAAAGCATCAACCTCAGCGTTAATAGCTAATCTTCTGCCTCTTTTCTCAGCCTGTAATCGTACAGTATTGAAGTCACCAACTACCATCCACGGTATCTGAACCTGCTTTAAGAGAGTGTACATGTCATCCCACAAATTCAGCCTTGTCTTCCCATCATTGTGACCATACACCGCTGTCAACCATATATGCAGACCTCCCATATTAATGCAGTCCACTGTCACCTGTTGGTCTGACATCTGTACCATAGAAACCTGCCAAGCATTGGGCTTCCAAGCCACACAAACTCGAGCCACCTCAGCACAATCAATATTGGACACGTGTTCCCATCCTTGAGGAAAAAGATATCTAATACTATTTTTATTTTGCACTTTTATCTTCGTTTCCACCAGAGCAACCATTGAGTGACCACTAGCAGCGATCCACTCTCTGATTTCTTTCTTCTTATTCCTGTCACACCCTCCTTTGATATTCCAAATAAGCATGGACATATCAAAGTTGTTTATTGGACCTGGTGCGCCTTGACGGCCCCTTCTCAGCAATCTTGCCTTTCCTTGTCTGCTCTTGTTGTTTGGTGGAGAAATCCTCCTCCGCATCTGACTCTGATAGCGCCTCAAAGCTATTTGTTGTGTCAAGGATGGCACTCACTCCTTGGGTTCTTGGTATCCCTTTGTTTTTGACTCCTTTTCTTCTAGCGCTGGACACGAATTCCCCCTCCTCTTTGTCACCTTGGATCAAAGCTTCCTTTTGTCTCCCTCCATTCTCTGTATCGCTGTTCGAACCTGCATCAGTGGTTGTCATAGGCGTTTTCTCACCATGGTGCAGTTCATCCTCCTGTGGCATGTGCACCTGCTGGATGGAATCGTTAATCTTCTCTGCTTCCTTCCCTTGTTGCTCCTGCTATCTCGCCTCAGCAGATGTTCCTCCTGAACCAGCATCTGCAGAGCTGGCCTCCTTCATCTTCCAGGCCTTCTTCCCCTTCGACTCTTCTTGTTTCTTCTCTGCCTGACCGCACTCTGCCGTGTCATGGCCAAATGCATGGCAACGCACATAGCTTGTCGGGATGTGATCGTAAGCAATGGACACGGGTATGGGCTCCCTTCCTTTGACATTGAGCCACACTTTGGTAGGCTTCGGACTGTCGGCTTTCAGTTCAACGAGGACTCTTGCCTCCTCTCCTTCCAGAGATCGGTCGTCAATGTGCAGGACGCGACCAGCACCCGTGGCGATCGTACCTGCTGTTGTCCTCGTCCACGATCGGCCAAAAGACTGGATCGTCGTCCATGTTGGAATTTTACTGAAGGAGTCCTTCCTCAGTTCGTCTCCGTGGGCGTAGTGTTTCACCACCACCAATTGGTGGTCGAACCAGCGCGGCCCCATTGCTAGGACCGCCTCCTTGTCGGCTGCCGTCGAGAATCTGACCAGGAAGACACCGTTCTCCCGTGACAGCAACTCAAATGACCCCTTTGGCTTCCAGGTCCGTTTGATCCATGCTAGTAAATGTGGATAGAACGGTCTCTTGCCCAGCGTATAGACCATGACTGTGTACTCCCAAATGTTGCAGAGCCGTTCAAACTCCTCAGCGTCGAGGTCGACATGGACCTCCCCTTCCTCTTCCCTTGGCGACGGAAACACCAGTCCCTCCTTCGACGCCAGCGCCTTCAGGACTTGACTCCATGCTACTGCCGCTTATCTCTGGTCAGTTTCTCCTTCCTCTGGTATGTGCGGCGGTGAGCCGCCTCCTTCCTTCCCCTACGCCGACCCGTTAGGGTTGTTTGCGGTCTGCGTCAGTCCGTCTCCCGTGGGGTCGGAGATCTTCCTGCTAGTGGCTGATGATGGTGGTGGGTTGCGGAGTGGGTGTGGGGTTCTTGTGCGGTGGTGGACGCCATCAACCAGGGTAGCTGGTGGCGTGGGCGCCATGCCCCAGGTTCCGTTGACAATCACCTAAACGATCGCCCGGAGCAACCCTAGGAGGTTTGTTCCCATATGTATGAAGGTTGTATGTATGTATGTATGTATGTATGTATGTATGTATTAAAATGTAAAGTAAAATGGGCGAGGTGAGACCACCATCACTTAAACATGTATAGTTATGTGTGGGTCTGAATCTCATAATACACCATTACTCTTAGATATAACTAGTTAAGAAACCAAACATACATAATAGCATAGGAAAGATAATAGTTTACTACAAATCACGTTTTGGTATACAAAGGGATGTGAACATTTAAGCATGAAAATGGGGTCAAATGACCCATTAATATGTTATTCACAATTTACAACAGTTAAAGATACATAAATGAGATACAATAATAGACATTCAAAAATAATTTAAATAGAGATTCCACAAGGGAATTCAAATTATGGATATGACTTACTAATAACAAATTAGGGGTTCAAGTCATTAATTGTCTAATATGAAATAAATAGATGCACAAACCCAACATCTGGACTAAGCATATACAAAGTCAAATCCTAGGTCCAAATTAAGATTTAAATCACCTAATATCATTTTAAATAAATGAAAAGTTATTCCAATTAAACCAATAACCCTAAAAATGACCTTTTGTGTTACTGCTATATTAGCTTTAGAAATCAACACGTTAAATATAGGACATTACCAAAATTCCAAATCATTTTTTATACTTTTTTGTTATCATATAATTATTCATGAATTGTTTAAGCTATGGTATTCATCTTTATTCTATAAACCAAGGAAAAATGTTGAAGGTTCCTCCAGATCACACATCAAAACATAGATGTGCAAAAGGGTAAGGCTGTAAAATTGTCAATTTAAACTTTCACAAAATGCAAAAAAAAATCAAACAGTGTAGAATTGTAAAATTATTCCCAAGTGGCATATAGAATAAAGGGAAAGCAAGGAAAATATTGGGATTTATCCCTCAATTTGTTCGAAATCACTTTGAGAGGAGCCTATACATCCCATCTACAATCTTGAATCATCTCAATCTACCAAGGTAAATTTGACAAAGCAAATTCGTACTTTGGTTACCTGATTCCTTACAATCCCAAAGACCCCTTACTTGTTTATTGAGGTGGTCTAAGAAGGTAACAAGGCCTCCTATAAGTCCAAGGAATAGAAAATGCCCAAAAAGCATTGATAATTAGTAATCATAGTTTGTTTGTCATTTCATGTTGAATCTTTCGGTGAAACCAATGTGAATGATGATGCTACATTTAGAAATTAACCTATGGGATGATCAAAGGTCCTTATACTTCATAAGGATCTTAAAGATGTTCTTGGGCTCTTTTACAAGGAACAGTGGCAGAATATGTATTGAAAAACTTTGGGATGCCACTTAAAGGAGGTGGATTTTGAAAGATTGCTAGGAATCAATTGAGGGATTGTGGAACTGGGGTGTGATAGTGTTCATGAAGGCTCATGATCAATATTAGAGTTATAGGTGCATGTATAGAGGCATGGGAAGTTACTCATGATGGGTGGAGAATGAAATAGAGAAGATTAGAAGGATGTGATTGTTTAGGTTTTATAGTGTAAGAAACATCACAAAATTAGGGGTCATTAGGATCTAAAAGAGATAAATAAACTTTAGCAATTGAAACAAATTACTAATAAATAGTGGAAAGAGAGTTAGTGCATACAGACCAACATAGTTAGTGTGTGTCATAAAAGAAATAAGATCCATCAAGGAAGAAGGCATGAAGTCATTGGATGCTCTCTGGTCTAGAAAATATATATTAATACAACACACCAATGAAGAAACACCTAAATACCCCTGAGGGGATAAATGAAGAAGTAGGGAAAAGGAGAGGGGTAAGACTGAGAATTCATAAGCATTTATCTTCTTTGCCAATGAAACACTTGTGAGAATGAGAAACACAAAATGTAATAAACTTTATGGTAGAAATAAAAACTTGATCTTTAGCACGGGAACCATTAAATATTTGTCGACATCAAGATCGTTAGTGCCCAAACAAGTCAATGAGTCAATCCTTGGCTATAGAAGGCATCAAGACCTCAAAAGATGTCCTCTGTCTTGGCCACGTAGTAGGAGAGCCGGGAAATCATAGGGCAAGGTGAGGAAGATGGAAAATGGAGAATTATTGTGCCTTGGAGGAGCCAAGGGATGAGAACAACAACTAATTTACTAGGATTGGCACCAGAGATGTTGGTAATCAGTAAGAGATGGGGGAAAAGGGGGGAAACGTGATACACCTACAATTATCACAACTTGATGAGTTGGAACTCTTTGCAAGCCATCTTCGAACATGTTCATAACATTCTTGTGTTCCAGCACCATCAGGAGTTTGACATCGGATTACTCATTGCAGAAAGATGTAAATCAAGTTGGGGAGGTAGTCTCAAGACTAGATGAGGAAAAATTGGCACTGGGAAACAATACTATATGATGTGGTGGAGGTCCAAGACAAGTCAGCTAGTGGTTTAAAGGCCTAAAGCTATGAGAACAAAGGAAAAAGGGGGGAATAGGGGATAAACAAGGGATGGTGGAGGCGAGATCAAGCCAGGGTTATATAGGTAGCAGACCCTAACAACTTTGGGTTTGGGTTGTGTAGAATAATGAGAGGGACATGAAGGAAATAAAAGGAAGTTGGGATAGAAGTCAGAGAGAGAGAGAGAGAACTGGGAGAGGATATCAAGAATATTATAGTCTGAGAGCCCACAAAAAAGTCTAAAACGAAAGGTAGGAGAAGACTTAGCTCCCATCAGATCCTCATTTAACAAACAAACACAAAACATGATCTTGGTAAGTTAATAAAACCAAGTGTGACAAGGAAATTGGTGATAACATTAGGAAATAAAATTATTTCATGTGATAGATGGAAAATCATGAAACTATAGGAAGTCGATTGCATGAATTGGAATATTTATCAAATTAGTCCTTTGAATGTATATTTGTCTCTAAATCCATTTGAGGGGGCATTTATTGCTCAAACGAGATGAAATTTTACACCTAGACTAAATAAGACACATAGAAATCAAATTTATCATTTCTTTACACTTTTGAAATTATTTAATAGATTAATTAATATATTGGAGTTTAACTTATATTTTCTTTCTTTAATGAATTTGAGGGGTCTAGGAGCACTCATATGATTTGAAACTTGGCCTACAAGAAAACTTAGATATTAGGAGTCAAAATTTTCCATTAATTTTCCCTTTCGGGGTTGTTTACTATTTTGTTTTAATATATTGGACTTTAAGCTATATTCTCTCTCCTACACTAAACTAGGATAGATAAGATTGTCCATTTAATGTGTTAATTCACATATAGACTATTTGGGTATGTAGAAACCAATTTTGGGATTTTTTTCACTTTTGAAGACGTTTAGTAATTTATTTAATATTTATGTTTTCTTTTTTAAATGAAATTAGGATAGTTGTTATTGTTTTAATAATGTGAAACTTGGCACCCAAGGAACACAAATTTCACATTAGATTTGATTTTGAGATTTACTTTCATGAGTTATAGCCCCACTATGATTTTTGTCTCACTACTACCATTATATTTATCAAAATATTATATCCCTACTATCAAAAATCACCTAATTGAGTCAAGTTATCTTCAATTTGTTTCCAAGAGAGTTTCCTTATATTATTATGCACGAAAATCCATATTTTGATCATTTATCATATAAAGTCCAATAATTCAGTATTTATTTAGACAATGCTAAATTATTCATATTTAAGGACATGGAAACATTAGTTGTTATTCCAAAGCACAGTATACATCTTATTAAACATTTTTAGCCATTGTTTAAATATTGGTTATCAAAGGAAACACATGTGACTTTTTTATGTATTCCTACATGTTACCACTCAATCAAAAGTCTTATGTTAACATGAATGCACTATGATATGTTATATTGGTTATAGAACCGAAAGCCACATAATATGTCATATGTATTAACAATGTTTATCATCCTTGTTTGGTCAAATCTAAAGAACCAAGCATATCAATCTCCTAATTATGGAACTAGGATTTACAGAGTCAAAATCTAGGTTTTGGTATGTTACAACACTCCACCCCTTAAAAGGATTTCATCCTCAAAATTTCATCATCCATAAATTATCCACCAATACTCTCCACCCCTTAAATGGTTTAGCCTAATAAGCCAAAGTAAACCATATCTAGGTATTAGGGTTACTTATGGTCTTTTCTTTGTGAATATTTTAAGAGTTTATGTAGTTCATAGATATATATCCAACTAATAGGTCATACCCACCTAGGTTTGAGTTTTAGGCCCTCCTGTGACTAACCTAGAAACCCTAGCTTCCAAAAGTGATAGGGTACAAAAGGGTACGTCAATTAAACCTTTAGCACAAGCTGCATCTTCCTAGTAATCACTTCATAGTCAAATCTAGGGTTGAGATGTCTATTATAACTAATTCTAGGGTTTCTCTTCCAAGGCTTTACACTTCTATTCATTGTGACTTAGTTCAAGAAAACTTCGATAAAATCCACAAAGACTTTTTTCGTACATAAAGTATTATAAAGAAAAAATAATTTGATGACAAAATTTGTGTTAGAAGACTAAAGACAAGGCCCAAAATCAAAGTGAGAACCAAGTCATAGTTTTTTTATTTTAATATTTTCTTATCAACTATTTTCTCATTATCATGCCAAAATTCACCCTAAAGTTAGATCTTAACATCCATGGAGATATGTTACCACCAACTTATATTGTAGCATAAGATTACCTAAATTCATTGTAGGGTTTACTAACCATGATTCCTATGTGTACCTCATATGATCCTAAATCAACATTTCATCCTCTCATGATAATATAGGTTAGTTCTAGGATAAATGTGGGTATGACAAGAATATGAATTTTGATAAAATGATAATCAAGAATAAGAGATTTCTTGTCTTAAAACAATGTCACAATAATAATATCACAATTCATAAGTTTTGCATGTAAACAACATAGACTAAGGTCATTTCAATAAACACTAGACACCATAGAACCTCAGTCTAAAAATATTGGGTGGAAGATGTGTGCCCTTATATATATATAAATATATATATATATATATATATATATATATATATATATATATATATACATACATACATACATACATACATACATACATACATACATACATACATGCATACATGGCTGTGGATGAGAAATTAAGGAATCGGTTTGGAGTATTGGTGCAGATAAGAGCCCAGGCCCAGATGGATTCAATGGCTACTTCTATAGAAACAATTGGGATTTGATTAAGAACAACCTTTGTGAAGCTGTGAAATGGTTCTTCAATGGTGGTAACATGGTTAGGAAAATTAATAATGTCTTCCTTGCTCTCATACCAAAGAAGGACATAGTGTCTACACCTGCGGACTTTAGACCTATATCATGCTACTCGGTCTTGTACAAAACAACCACGAAGATCCTTACTTCTAGACTGGCCAATATCCTGCCCAGAATCATATCACCTAACCAAGGTGCATTCGTGAAAGGAAGGAAAATAGAGGACTCTGGGATGATGGCTGTGGAATTCACTCTGAACTTCAATGTGAAAAGAAGCACTCCATCAGCTTGTCTTAAGCTGGATATAACAAAAGCTTTTGATACAGTGAAGTGGTCTTACCTATGGAACTGACTTCAAGGTCTTGGTTTCAGTGAAAACTGGATTAGGCTCATTAAACAATGTGTTATGACATCATCTTTCTCCCTATTACTGAATGGGAGTCCTATGGGTCACTTTGGAAATTCCAATGGTTTACGACAGGGAGATCCCCTATCTCCCTTGTTGTTTACCATTGCTATGGAAGGACTTTCAAAACTCATAGGGGAGGCTGTGGATGAAAAAAGAATCAAATTATTCACAATAAGGAATTGCAAAGTCATGTCCCATTTGTTGTTTGCAGATGATATCTTGATGTTTGTTGAGGGTCGCAGCAGCACCCTAAAAAACGTGAAGAAGCTGCTCACTAATTTTGGAAACATGACATGCATGAGGTTGAATGAAGCTAAATCTCATTCCTACTTCTCTTCCTCTTGTAAAAACCTGCCTGCTCTTCTCGAGGATGTGGGACTTCAACATGGTACATGGCCTACCAAATACTTGGGTTTTCCCTTGGCTGGAGGAAATCTACGAAGGAAGCATTTCCATGGATGCTTGGATAATCTCAAAGATATGATTAGCAAGTGGCCAGGTTCAAAAATGGAAATGGCAGGCAGACTTGTCTTACTCAAAAGTTCGGCTATGGGTTTAATCAGATTCAGGTTGACCATGGGAGAAATGCCTCCAGCCGTCTTGTCTAGAATGGAAATCATGCTATCAGACTTCCTATGGGGCAGCTCGATTCATCCTGTTTCATGGGGATGTCTTTCCTACCCATTCGATGAAGGTGGATTAGGCATTCAGTCATTACATGATCTAGCGGATTTCTTTACTGTCAAAAGAATTCAAAAACTCATGATAGGCGAGTCTGTTTGGGCATCCTGGATGCAAACCAGGTACAAATAGCAAGTGAATCAAGAGTTGAAACATAGGTGGGGATTCTCTACTTCTTGGCGAAGTATGAACGAATTATGGCCAAAGTGGAAACCTAACACAGCTGAGGAAGAACTTTGGCAAGCCTGTAGAAGATGTCTACCTAAAGACATCGGTACTGAAGCACTATGGAGCCATCAACACCACCCCAAATGGAGCCTTGTTACATTTCGAGCTCATAAGAATTATCTACCAACTCTGATGAAAGTCAAAAAGTGGAGACCGAATATATCCACTTCCTGCTTCCTCTGCAATGATGGGGATGACGACTGTGAACACCTATTTGCATCATGCAAATGGTGGAGGTACCTTTGGGTTCGCTGCAGACTTAAGCTTAATGCTACTGGATGCAAAAACCTATATGAATCTCTCACTGACATTGCAAACATGGGTAAACATGTTGCAACTTTCCACCTTTTGTGTCTATCATCCTGCGTTCATGCTATATGGTCTGAAAGAAACAGGAGATGGCTAGGAGAAAAGAAGAAGGATGAAATCCTGGTCTTTAGTCATATTGAGAGGGATATTCAATCCTTGTATCGTGTTAAAAACCTTGTTGAAATTCCCTTAATCATAAAAAGGAATTGGAATTTCTTGTAACCTATGTCTCGCATGTGAGCATAGGAGTCTTGGGTAGGGTTAGGAATGTATGATCCTCTGTAATCTTGGTGCCCTTTTGGGTTTTCGGAATATAGTTACAAACAGTTCCGATACATACATACATATATATAGCCGGCAAGGGAATAGCCCAGTTGGCGAATTCTGCTGGTCCCCAATGAAGGGACCCGGGTTCGAAACCACACGGAGAAGCATCTCCTAATTTATCACCCTCCCGGGCATCCAGCCTCCGCCACGGGTTATGGGAGAGGGTGGGAGAAATATTTCTCTCTTAATCCCATACATACATATATATACATATATATATATATATTTATACATATGTATATATATATATATATGTATATATATATATATATATATATATATATGACCGGAATACGTGCACTTGGGACATAATATGCACATCTAAAAGTATGGTTGTATATATCTACCACTACAAGAAATAAAATTAGTGTAATCCATACACAATGTAGAGGCAAGAACTAGTTCAGTCACTTTGAAATAATAAGATTAAAACATCCCACAGTTATCATGTGGGGTCATAGGACCCATAAACAAATATCCAATCATGTACATAAATAAGATGCAATATAAAATCATATGTACACCACAAAAATATAAGAGCATCAAATACTCAAATCTAGGTTTCCACATAAATAAGAGTCCAATAAGAATATCCATGAAATTAAGTAGAAAAGATAAATAAAAGAATGTAAGTACTCAAATGAGTTAACCTCTTAGGAGAGAGAGAATAGTTTGTAGGGCATATGTCCAAAGGACAAAGAGACATATATACATTTGGGCGATTGCTCAATGTGATACATAGGGATACAACATACCTCAAATGAAGTCTACAAATTTCCAAATTCAAAACCCTAATTCCATCTCAGTCCATAAGCAACCTATTAAAGGAATATATGAGATTAGGGTTAGGTTTACATTAATTATATAAACATTAAAAATCACATTATTATTATTAAATTAGATAATCAAAACCATGACTTATTATAAACTATATTTTTCTGAGTTCATAACATATTTTACTTTATTTTTTTGACTTATAGATTATTAGTTATGAATTTTGTAATTTGACCAATCAGGAAGCTAAAAAATCCACCTATATAATTTACTATCCTTTTAGAGAGGAGGGGCCCAGATGAGTTGGCCCAATAGGGACTAGTCACATAGCCCAGGTCCTCCCAAAAATAAGCGTGACAAAACCACTCAAAATCTATGAAATTACCTAAATACCCCTAAGGGGGGAATGAAGAAGCAAGGAAAAGGAGAGGGGTAAGAGTGAGAATTCAACAACATTCATTTTCTCTATCGATTAAACACCTATTGGAATAAGAAACACAAAATCCAGTGAACTCTGCACATGAAATCAAAACCTAATCTCTAACACAAAAACCATAAAACATTCATTAGCAACAAGCTCCTTGGAGCCAGACAAACCCAACGAGCCAAGCCTTGGATATAGAAGCCATTAGGAACCCAAAATAAGTCCTCCGCCATTGCCACGCAGTAGGAGAGCTAGGAAAGCATGGGGGAAGATGAGGAATATGAAAAATAGAGAATCGTTGTGCCCTGGTGGATCCAAGGGGTGAGAAAATAAAGAGAACAATATCTATTGGCACCAGAGATGCGGGTCATCAGTAGGAGATGGGGAAAAGGGTGAGAAATGTGATATACCTACAATGATCACAACTTGCGTTGTTGGAAATCTATGCAATCCATCTTCAAACCGATTCATAGCGTTCTCATGTTCTGGCACCATCAGAAATTTGACATCAAACTAGCCATGGCAGCAAGATGTAAATTGAGTTGGGGAGGTAGGCTCGAAGACTAGATGAGGAAAAATTAGTTGTGGGAAACGATACTAGATGATCTAGTGGAGGTCCAGGACTAGTCTACTAGTGGTTTGAAGGCCTCGATCTATAAGAATAAAAAAAGGGGGAAAATAGGGGATGAACATGGGATGGTGGAGGCGAGATCAGGTTAAGGTTGTATAGGTGATGGAACCCTAACAACTTTGGGTTCAAGCTGTGCAAAATAATGAGAGGAGTATGAGGAAGAGAAAAGGAAATTAAGAGACACACTAGCGAGAGAGAGAGAATTGGGAGAGGAAATTAGGGTTATTGTAGCCCGATAATCGATAGAAAAATCATCTAAAATAGAAGGTAGGAGAAACTTAGCTCCCCTTAGATCCTCATCCAACAAATAGAGATGAAAGTGGATCTTGGTAAATTAATAAAACCAAGCATGATAAGGAAATCAGAGAGAACATTAGGAAATACAATTTAATTATCATGATAGATGGAAAACACAAAACATTAGGAATGTGGTTGCATTAATTGGAATATTTATCAAACTAGTCTTATAAATGTATATTTATCTCTAAATCAATTTGAGGGTGCATTTATTGCTTAAAGGAGATGAATAAGTCATGTATCAATCAAATGTATCATCAGTTTCCACTTCTGAAATTATTTAATATATTAATTAATATCTTGGAGTTTAACTTATATTTTCTGTACTAAATGAATTTGAGGCATCTAGGAGCACTCATATGATGTGAAACTTGACCTACAAGCAAACTTAAACATGAGGGTTCTGATTTTGCCACTAATTTTCCCTTTTGGGATTTTTTAATATTTTTATTTATTATATTGAATGTTAAGCTATAGTATCTCTCTTAAACTAAACTATGGTAGATAAGATTGTCCAATTAATGGGGTAGTCCACATATAGACTAATTTGGGTATGTAGAAATTGATTTTGGGATTTCTTTCCAATTTTGAATACATTTATAAATTTATTTTAGCTCTTATATTTTCTTTTCTAAATGAAATTAGTATAGTTAATATTGAGAAACTTGGCACCCAAGAACACAAATTTCACATTAGATTTGGGTTTTGAGATTTGCTTTTATGAGTTATAGTACCATTACGATTTCTGGATAATTTCCATTATATTTATCAAAATATTATATCTCTATTCTAAAAATTTCACCTAATTGAGTCCTATTATCTTCAATTTGTTTCCAAAGGAGTTTCCTTATATGATTATGCATGAAATTCAATATTTTTCTCATTTATCATCTTAAGTCCATTAATTCAATGTTTATTTAGACAATGCTAAATTACTCAAATTTATGGACATGGAAACATCAATTGTTATTTCAAAGCACTTTATACCTCTCATTAGGCATGTTTTAGCCATTGTTTGAACATTGGGTTATTAAAGGAAACCTATGTGACTTATTTTATGTATTCACTACATGTTAGCACTCATCACATTATTATGTTTATATGAATGAACTATGATATGTGACATTGTTTACATAACCTAAAGCCACATAATATCTTATATGCATTAACAATGTTAATTAAGGCATAACTTTTATCCTTGTTTGGTCAAATCTAAAGAATCGAGCATACTAATCTCATAATCATGGGAATATGATTTCTAGAGTCAAAAGCTTAGTTTTTTTAGGCTGTGGAAATAATGTTTTTGAGTCAACAAACTTTCCATATCTAACCCGCACGCTTCGTTCCCTCTCTAGATCGGGGTTTCATGGTGGGGGTAGGGTCGGAGGCCTCAGCCACCGCCAGGCCAGAGAAGGCTCCTCAGACCCTATCCTGTAGAGCAGGGGGTAACAAATACAAGGAAAAGGTACCTTGGAGAAAACTAAGAGCGAATGTAACGATAGCCAGGGATTGGGAAAAGGCAGTTGAAGGACCACCAATGCACATTTGAGGAAGCATTGTAGACGATCTAAAAAAACCCTTCTTCAAATAAGACGACAGGAGGAAATGGACAAGGTTCATAGAACTGATAATGGGTGAGATGGACAACTACCATAGACACTCTGTTATTGTCCATATAGTGGGTACATCGATGAACATCGCTCAACTCCACAGGTGGATGCTGAGAACCTGGAAGCCCAGAGGAGAGCTAGAAGTGTTCACTCTGGTCGACAGTCTAATCATGGCTAGGTTTGCTAATGAAGCGGACATCAAGGTGGCTCTACAGAGGGGTCCTTTGTTCTTTGATGACCAACTTTTTTTGGTCAGGATCTACACACTAGATGCTGACATTAGGCATACAACATTGAAGATTGCTCCTATCTGGGTGGCACTTCCAGACGCTGGTAAGCATTGGTCATTCGGAGCAATCAATGTGATTGCCCACACGATTGGTGAGCCTCATGCAATTAATCACCAGGTAGACGGATCGGTGTTGGGGTGTTCCCGTGTTTGCGTGGACATCACTACAGATGAAGAACCACCACCTGAAATCATGGTGGAGTTACCCAATGGTGGTAAATGGGAAGTGAAGCTTAGATACGAAGTAGTTCCCGATCATTGTGATGCTTGCAAGGTATTCGGTCATAGTACATGAGCTTGCCGGGGTGAGAGAAATACTACACCTATGCTTATTTTGTGTATTGTGGCACCAGAAACTAAAAGACCTCAAAAGAGAAGGGCCCAGTCCAAACCTCCACCCTGCCGCAACCTTACCACTCAAGGGGGGCATCAGGAGAAGAGGATCCATGTGACAAATGAGAAGAACAAGGAGATAGCCACCACAAAAGCTATCATCCTAGAAGAGGAGGTGATTGAGATTGAACCCATCATATCCAAGGAAGTGATTGTGCAAGATTTCGATGGAGGAGGAATAGGGTTCTCAACCCAGTGGAGATGCCAACCGCTTCTTTGTTCAGGAATAGCTTGATGAGGAGGAAATGCTAGCTAGTACAGAGGAAGGAAGAAGCATAAGTCCAAGGCACATGAGGAGTGTCACTGCTAAGACAAAGAACAGACTAAAATTTGGAAGAGGAGGAGGGTCCAAAACTAAGACTTAATGTCCTTCCTCACATGGAATGTGGGAGGGGATTCCTTTCCTAAAACCCAAAGAAGGTTAAGGAAGATCTTGAGTAGGATACAAGTGGATGTGATATGTTGTTTTGAAACCATGATTAGAAGATCATGTGCTAAACGGGTGAAATCCATCTTCCCATATTAATGGGAATTTTTGTCCAATCTAGAATAGGTTGATGGAGGGAGGATCATCATTGAGTGGAACCCTGACAAATGGAGCATTGAATTGATAGTAGTTGATGATCAAATTGTGGTGGTTAGCTGCTTCAATCTAGGAGGGTTCTCCTGTATCTTATCGGGGTATGGAGAAAATCTGGAAGCTGATAGAGCTAGACTTTGGCTTGCTTTGGCTACAAAAGCCCAAAAGGAAATCTCATGGCTCATCCTTAGTGATTTCAATAACATCAGAACTACTTCTGAGAAAAGGGGAGGTAGAAGGGTTCCTAATAGGATGCTTAATAACTTCAATAACTGCTTGGATGGAGTCGAGCTTCATGAACTTAATACCATTGGAGGTGACACCACTTGGTCCAATAGACAGAACAAATGCATTGCAAGCCACCTAAATAGGGGCCTAGTAAACAATGCATGGCTTGAAGTCTTTCCTTGTGCGGTTGTAAAATTGGGTTCTCATCACTTCAGTGACCACTCATGGATGAAGGTGAATATGAAGAATGTACAACAAAAACCCAATCCCTTTAGATTCCTCAATTTCTAGAGTAAATGGGAAGGTTTCAAAGAGATCATTGAAGAAAATTGGAGGGAACATGTTGATGGGAACACTCTGTACATGTTTCTTAAAAAACTAAAAAGAACTAAAGCAGCCCTCAAATGTTGGATGAAAGAAAAGATCAACATCCCCAATCTTCTTTATGAAGCAAGAGAGAAATATGAGAAGGAAGCTAGAAGACTGAGAGATAACTCAGTGAATCAAGATCTCATGAAAGAGGAAAAGAGTAGAGAGGACATAGTCATAAATCTTGAAAAAGCAGAGGAATAATATTTATGGCAAAGAAGCAGAATGAAGTGGATTGATGATGGTGATTGCAACACAAAAATCTACCATACAACCATAAAAAAGAAAGAAATGTGGGACACCATTTATGAGACGATAGACGAATAGGGAAAGGTGGTTGACACCCATGAGGAGATTGTCAAGCAAGCCATTACTTTTCTCAACAACCTATACAACAGTGACCACAACCATTATGAGGATGAGATGAACCTACCCAAGGACCAGGTTACTGATGCAATGAATGATGATCTCTATAGGGATATGTCATAGAAGGAAGTTAGAAATGCTCTCTTCTCTATACATAACTCAAAAGCACCTGGTCCCGACGGTTTTAATAGCCACTTCTATCAAGCTACTTGGTTGATTATTAAGAATGATCTTTACGATGTTGTCAGGTGGTTTATAAAAGGTGGGAATAAGGTCAGAGTTGTTAACCACTCATTTATTAAACTAATTCTCAAATCCAAAGAAGCTAGAGCCATGGGTGATTATCATCCTATTTCATGTTGCACTGTCCTATACAAAATCATTGCCAAGCTTATAGCCAAGAGGCTTAAAGTCATTCTCCCTCGCATCATTTCTAAGGAACAAAACACCTTCATCAAGGACAAGAAGATTGAAGATTGTTCATTGCTTGTGACTGAGTTCCTCATCAATTTCAACAAAGGTAAATCTAATGCCAAAGCTTTCATGAAGATTGATATCAGTAAAGCCTATGATCATGTCAGTTGGACGTTCTTAAGCGATATGATGGTTTCCCTGGGTTTCAATATAAGATGGGTTTCTCTCATGAAACAATGCTTTGAAACTTGCTCTTTCTCAGTTTTAATCAATGGATCACCTGAAGGCCTGTTCAAATCACCAAACGGCTTGAGACTAGGGCACCCCCCCTCTCCTTTTCTATTCACTATTTTTATGGAAGGTCTAAATCACTTAATCAAGTAAGTCGAGAACTATAATCTGGTAAAGATGTATAAGGTTAAAGGCATCAAAGTCAAGATTATACTCATCTTTTACGGATGACGTTTTATTATTCTCAGTGGGCAATGCTAAAAGGTTGAAGGAGATTACTAAAGTGTTGAAGACCATTGGGAAATTATCTGGCATGTACATTAGCATGATTAAATCTCATGTTTACCTATCCAAGTCCTGTGACAATAGAAGGGGGATATTGAAGGAAGTGGCAAGTATGGAAAGAGGTGAACTACCTACAAAGTACCTAGGCATGCCTCTCTCTACTGGCAGAGTTAAGTCAAAAGACTTTAGCATGGTGTTGGATAACCTCATATTGAAAATTGAGGGATGGAGTGGCCTCAATATTTCCATGGATGGAAGGCTAGTTCTGATAAGAATGGTGATCCAAGCTACAATTCATTTATGGGCAACTATGGGGGACCTAACCCCATTCTAGGTGTTATCCACTCAATAACTGCAAACTTCCTATGTGCAGGTAAGAACCATGGGGTTGATTGGGAAACTATAGTGAAACCTTTCAAGCAAGGTGGCCTCCATATTGTGGATCCTACTAAGTTAATGTTAAATTATGCAAAGAAGAGAGTGGACAGATTTCCTCTTCATCAAGATAATTTTTGGGTGAAATGGATGAAGGTAAAATATGGTAATTTCCAATAGATAACAAAGGGATGCAACCCCTTGAGAGTTTGGAAAGCCATGAGCTCTTTCTTTGCAGGTTCCCAATCTCCATAACATGTGGATGGGAATGGTGGTTGGATCATTGTTGCCCCAGCACCATTGATCAACACTAATACAGAGATTATGAGTACTGCTATGCATGCTGATATTTTGTGGGGAAGGTACCATTTCCCTAAATGGAGCATGCTAACATATCATGCTCTCCTAAATAAACTACCAACTAATGATAGATTGTAGAAGTGGGGCATTTAGGTTGATCCAATCTTCCCCCTTTGCAAAGTGATGCATGAGTCATGCAAGCACATCTTCTTTTACTGTAGGTATACAAAGCATATCTTCAGCATCACATGACTCAAAAATAAGTGGCATGGGGTAGTCCCAAACAACATCCATGATACCTTTACTTGGGTTAAAGAGAAATATAAAAACAACAAAGCTCAAAGAAGGTTTGCTAACATGTGCATCACATGCCTAAACTACATGATCTGGAACAAAAGGAATAGAAGGGTTCACAGCCATAGAGAATTGGATGCTCTGAAGATGACTGACATGTTTTCTACTTACTTACAATGGCATGTAAAGCATAGACATGATCTCTTATCTAGTTTGAGCTCTGCCATACAATCTTACTGGGGTTTTGTAACTTTACTGCACATAGTTTGCCTTTTTTGGTTTGGGCCTCTTCTTGTGAGGTGCCTTGCTTTGTATGTATAGCTTAGTTATACCTTCCTTTTTTGGCAATGTATTTACCCTATTCCAAAAAAAAGCTAGGTTTTAGTCTGTTAGAACACTCCACCCCTTAAAAGGATATTGTCCTCACAATTTCACCATGCATATATTATCCACCAATACTCTCCACCCCTTAAAAGGTTTAACCTAATAAGCCAAACTAAACCACATCAAGGTATTAAGGTTACTCATAGATCTTTTCTTTGTGAATATTTTAAGATTTTATGTTGTTCATAGACCATGCATCCAACTAATAGGACATAACCACCTAGGGTTGATTATTAGGTCCTCATGTTACTAACCTAGCAATCCTAACATCCAAATGTCATAGGGTACAAAAGGGTATGTCAATAAACCTTTAACACAAGCTACATCTTCCTAGTAATCACTTCATATTCAAATCTAGTGTTGAGATTTCAATTATAACTAATTCTAGGGTTTCTCTATAAGACTTCACACTATCTTCATTTTGACTTAGTTCAAGGAAAATTTGAAAAAATTCACAAAAACTTCTTTTCTGTACATATATTATTATAAAGAAAAAATAAATTGATGATGTTGAACAAAGATTGACTCAATCCACGATTCTGAAAGATGGGTCTGATTCTCTTTCTAAATTAAAAAAGAAAAAGAATTCATGGTTGAGGCCCACTCTTCCATCTCATGAAATAACAACTGGACTTCCGTGGGGGGGGGGCAAAAAAAAGAAAAGCCCCTCGCCGTCAGGGACCGGAAAGAAATGGGGGTTGTTGCTGGGAGGTCCAATGCAAAGTTTACCTTAGGTAAGCATAAGTAGACCTAGGAACAACATTTCTCAAAGATTCACATGGAGGAAGTTTCAAAATGAGAACAAACAACTCGAATTTGTGGTTTTTGTCCTTTATAATATGGGCCCGGAGGTAGAGGTCCAGGAGTGAAGTCACTCGACCGTTAGGGAGAGGAACAAAGTAGCTTGAGCAAGGTTTTTCCACATTTGTATATCACATCGCATGGACCAGGGTTCTCTCCACACAAGACTTTGATCGTCCATATGGCTGAGGATTTCAATCCACTCCTATTTGTTGTAAGGTCCCGACCACTGACTCGAGAAAAATTCTTTGATTGGAATTCTCTTTTCTAGGAAGTAGGGTCTCGCTAATCTGTCTTTGATACACTTTAGATGGATTTGCATCCATATGTATAATAATGGAGCACATCCTACAAATCACCCTTCTTCCTCAGTTCTACAAGGAAAATAGGTATGGGATTGATTCCATGCTTGAGCTTATAATATATATAGGAACCTATCTTACACATATCCTAGTAGGTCAAATCACCATCCCATAGATTGCTAAAGCCATCATATCCTTCTCTACTTTCTCAATCTTATATAGAGAGAGGTGGTTGCCATCTCTGGTCAGCAATCTGATCTCCTCATAGGGGAATGAGGGGATTAATAAAAAACTTTGAGTTACAATACTAAACATATGCCCAAAATCAAAGCGAGAACCAAGTCACAATTTTTCTATTTAAGGTCTTCTTATCAACTATTTTCTCATTATCATGCCAAAATTCACCCTAAAGTTAGATCTTAACATCCAAGGAAATATGGCACCACCAACCTATATTGAAGGATAAGATTACCTAATTCATCACATTATGGTTTACTAATCATGATTCCTACATGTACCTCATATGATCCAAAACCAACCTTCAATAATCTTATGAATAGCATAGGTCAATTCTAGGATAAATGTCTCACTTAGAGGGTGAATATGTAAGGTAAGGATCTAGTTAGGGAGACAATATTAAAATAGTCATAATTCGACTATCATGGCTCTCATACTTTTGAAAGGAGTGTGACCTGAGAGGGGATCCACTCCCTGCTTGATTTGATGAATGAATCCATCGATTCTAAACACACTAAAAAGATATGCTGGAATAGTTGTAAATTTTTCATTTCTCAAATGATGGTATACAAAAAGAACAAAGTGTGGTACCAGAATAACAAATCATGATTATATTCAATTTATCAAAGTTACATAATATTCTCCCATTAAGGGGCTTACATGAAAATACAGCATCATCAGGATCTAAGTAAAGGGATATCTAAACTATCTCAAATTTGTTTCCCATTAAGAGCCTTCTCCATAAGTGAGGTCCACATCTGCATGTCATGTCCTCCATGCCCTACACCTGGGGTTGGAAGCACACCCCATAAGAGAAGATAAAATGGAAGTCATCAGCATAAATGTCGGTATGAGCATATTAATTGGGGATTGAGAAATATAAGGGAAAAAGGATATCAAATATAATAAGGATTCCCATAGAAGAGGAAAGTACACCCAAGTGGGGTCAAAAGAATATTAACTTTGATATCCATGTACAACGTAGAGGCAAGAAAAAGTTTAGTCACTTTGAAACAATAAGATGAGAACACCCAATAGTTATCCTATGGGGTCAGAGGACCCATAAACAAATATCAAATCATGTCCACAAATAACATGCAACATAAAATCATATGTCTACTACTAGAATACTAGACCATCAAATACTCAAATTTAGGTTTTCACATGGAATAAAATGAACAAGAAATAAATAAGAGTCCAATAAGAATATCCATCAAATTAAGTAGACAAGATCAATAAAAGAATGTAAGTACTCAAACGAGTCAAACTCTTAGGAGAGAGGGAACATTGTGTAGGGAATATGTCAAAGGACCAAGAAAAAGATATAACTTTGGTGATTGCTCAATATGATAAATAGGGTTGCAACATACCTCACATGAAGTCTATCACATGTCTAATGTTAAAACCCTAATTACATCTCAGTCCACAAGCAACCTATTAAAGGCATATATGAGATTAGGGTTAGGTTTACATTAATTATATAAAACCTAAAAATATCATTTTCATTTATATTAAATTAGGTTATCAAAACCATACAATCTTGTAATTTATTTTTTCTAAGTTCATAGCATAGTTTACTTTATTTCTCTAACTTATAGATTCTTAGTTTTGAATTTTTTGAAATATGACCAATTAGGAAGCTCGGGAAATCCACCTATATAACTTACTATCTCGTAAAAGGATGGGTCATATGACTTTTCCCAATGGGGACTGGCCACATGGCTCGGGTCCTCCCAAAAAGAAACGTGACAAAACCACTCAGACTAAGTGAAAGTATTTAAATACCCTTGAGTGGAAAAACAAAGAAGCAAGGAAAATGAGATGGGTAAGACTAAGAATTCATTAGTATTCATATTCTCCACAAATGAAACACCTACAAGAATGAGAATACAAAATCTAGTAAACTCCACAGCAAAAATCAAAACCTGGTCTCTAGCACGAGAACCTTAAAACATTCATTGGCATCGAGCTCCTTGGCGCTATACAGATCCAACGAGCCAAGCCTTGGCTATATAAGCCATCAGGAACCCAAAATAGGTCCTTTGCATTGGTTGTGCAACAGGTGAGTCTAGAAATCATAGTGAAAGGTGAGAAAGATGGAAAACAGAGAATCATTATGCCATGTCGGAGCCAAGGGATGAGGAAACAAAGAGAACAACAACTAATTTATTGGGATTGGCACCAGAGATGTGGGTCATCAGTAAGAGATGGGGAAAAAGGGGGAAATGTGATATACCTAAAATTATCACAACTTGCTGAGTTGGAGCTCTATGCAAGCCGTCTTTGGACCCATTCATAGAATTCTCATGTTTTGGCACCATTAGTAGTTTGATATCGAACTAGCCATGGCAGAAAGATGTAAATTGAGTTGGGGAGGTAGTCCCAAGAGTAGATGAGTAAAAACTTATTGTGGGAAACAATAACAGATGATATGGTGGAGGTCTAAGACAAGTCTTCTAGTGGTCTAAAGGCCTAGAGGTATGATAAGAAAGGAAAGAGGGGTGAAACAAGGGATGGTGGAGGTGATATCAGGTTAGGATTATATAGGTGATTGAACCCTAACAACTTTGATTTTAGGATGTGTGGAATAATGAGAGGGATATGAGGGAGAGAAAAGGAAGTTTAGAGGGAAATTGGCGAGAGAGAGAATTAGGAGAGGATATCAGGGTTACTGTAGCTTGAGAATCCACAGAAATTTTTTCTAAAATGGAAGGTAGGAGAAGACTTAGCTCCCCTCAGATCCTCATCCAATGAACAGAGATAAAATTGAATCTTGGTAAGTTAATAAAACCATGAGTGAGAAGGATATTGGTGAGAACGTTAGGAAATCAAATTATTTTGTGATACATATGGAAAATCACAAAACTTTATGAAGTCAGTTGCATTAATTGGAATATTTATCAAATTAGTCCTTTAAATGTATATTTCTCTCTAAATCTATTTAAGGGTTTTATTGCTCAAACAAGATGAAACTTTACACCTAGACTAAATAAGACATGTAGAAATCAAACTTATCGTCAGTTTCCACCTTTGAAATTATTTAATATATTTATTAATATCTTGGAGTTTAACTTATATTTTCTTTCCTTAATGAATTTGAGGCATCTAGGAGGACTCATATGATGTGAAACCTGACCTACAAGCAAACTTAAATATGAATCCAATTTTGCCATTAATTTTTCCTCTTGAGATTATTTACTTTTTTATTTAATATATTGGACATTAAGCTATATTCTCTCTCCTAAACTAAACTAGGACAGATAAGATTGTCAAATTAATGTGTAAATTCACATATAGACTAATTTTGGTATTTAGATACTGTGTTTGGGATTTGTTTCCACTTTTGAAGGCATGCAGTAAAATATTTAATATTTTTGGCATTATCTTATATTTTATTGTCTAAATGAAATTATGAAAATTATTATTGTTTAAATAATGTGAAATTTAGCACCCGAGGGCCACATATTTCACTTTAGATTTGGGTTTTGAGATTTTCTTTTGTGAGTTATGCCACCACTAGGATTTTTGTCTCAATACCATTATAGTTATAAAAATAGTATATCTATGTTATCAACATTCATCTAATTGAGGCTTATTATCTTCAATTTTCTTCCAAAAGAGTTTCCTTATATTATTATGCAGGAAATTCAATATTTTGCACATTTTTCATATTAATTCCATTAATAAAATATCTATTAGACAATGCTAAATTATTCATATATACGGACATGGAAATATCGATTGTTATTCCTAAGAATAATATACCTCTTACTAAACATGTTTTAGCCATTGTTTGAATATTGGTTATCAAAGAAAAGTTATGTGACTTATTTAATGTATTCACTACATGTTAGCAATCATTCATAGTATTATGTTAATATGAATGAACTATGATATGTGATTTTACTTATAGAACCTAAAGCCACTTAATATGTTAGATGCATTAACAATATTTAATATATTTTTTTTGAGATGGAACTTCGAGCCATTGTATTAGAAATCATTCGATACAACATGCTCTCCAACAAGCATAGGGAAATTACAAGTGAAAATCATTTCCTTGTCCTCTCCCAGCCCCTTCTTTTCCAAGTTGTGAGCCATAACATTCCCTTCTCGCAAGGTGTGTATGAAGACAATAGAGGTGAATTCTCTGCCTTTATTCCTAACATCCTCAAACAGCTATTCAGTTGGGCTTAACCCCCCACCAGAAGAATGCAGCTTCTACCACACGTTTTTTGCATCCATCTCCATTTCCACTAAATTAAGGTTTAGGGATTTAGCTATCTTGATTCCAAATCTGACCCCCTGTGCTTCAGCTATGAATGGGCTCCATCTACACTTGTTTGTCTTGGTAGCCATGGCAATCTCCTTGTTATGGTTTCTGCAGACAGCAACTAGGTAGACTCTGTCATCAGTGTCAAAAGCTGCATCCACAGTGATCTTAATGTAATTAGTCATAGGGGCCTCACATTTACACTCTCTTCGATCAGTGGCCTATAACTCTACTTCCCCACCTATTGTCCACAAAACTCTGAGCCCAGTTAACCATGTTGTGCGTTGTTAAAGTTGGCTTTACATTTTTGGAACTGAATAGGGTGTCGTTTCTGCATATCCAAGCAGCCAAGCATCGAGCTTTATAGAGAAATCCTATTCCCACAATTAGGAGATTAGTATCCTTGGTTCAGCCAAGATCTCAAGATCTCATTTCTCTGTAAAGATCGATTTGACCACTAGGATATTAGTATCCTATTCCCACTAAACATGGGGATTCTCAAGATCTCATTTCTCTATAAAGCCCGATGCTTGGCTACTTGGATATGGATAAACGACACCCTGTTCAAGAAAAATCCTAACTAAAAATTAGGATCTGCAGTATTCCCACTATTAGGAGATCAGTATCCTATTCCCACTAAACATGGGGATTCTCAAGATCTCATTTCTCTGTAAAGCTCGATGCTTGGCTTCTTGGATATGCAGAAATGACACCCTGCATACTAATCTCCTAATTGTGAGCTTTACAGAGAAATGCAGAAACTCGTTTCTATTCTCAATATCTCATTTACTAAAACCTAGCTTTTGACTCTAGAAATCCTATTCCCACAATTAGGAGATTAGTATCCTTGGTTCTTTAGATTTGACTAAAGAAGGATAAAAGTTATGCCTTATTAAACATTGTTACTGTAAAGCCGATCAAGAGAATCCTAGTTCTCAATTGTATTCCACATATTAAACCTTGGTTAATCATGTGTACCAGTCTTTTGAAAAAATCCTAACAAAAAACTAACATGGGCATAAAAAATGAGTCAAAGAATTCTGAATAAGACGTTCAACATAGAGATATGATTATGAGTAAAAACCTTGCAGATGGTATATAAAAGTGCACCACTGCAAATATAAAACATTCCACATGAAACATGCTAGAGAATCAACTAACAACTCTCTTTATTTATTTCATCAAAAGGATTACAAGATTAGTCCATGCTTATGAAACTATAGCAACATAAGAAGACAGATTCATTTTACAACTCATGATCATTAAGAAACACTAAGAGAAACAACCTAATAGATACATCCTCAACTACCAAGCGATAACTCGAGAAAGTGTAAGTACAGTGACACTCTATACTTAACTATATTATCTCTTGTTAAATCTTGATCATCATGTCCAATCTGATGCTCCATCATACTTAAAAGATGTAGATAACCAACAAGCCCCAACAATATGATATAGCAAAATTCACATAGTTATTTCTTAAATGCATATGATAATCATATTACTGGTAGAAGATTAATCAATAACTAAATATTTCTACACATATATGCATCAAGTACTCATTATCTTCACATGGATGTATCTCAACAAGTAGAAAAGGCCAAAACTATAAATATACCTAAGTTGTATGCTTACATGTACAAAGTAGGAGACAAATATGATGTTTTCACAATAGAGGAGTACAATTGTGCTTCCATGTGATTCACTAATTAAACCTAATTAGATATATTATGTACCTAAGTAACACATTTATTATGCATTACGTAGTTTGAGGCGTACTACTCAAACTACTAGCAGACCACTACAAAGTCAAAATTAGCCCCATATAAGATCCTAGGATTATCAGACTCCAATAGATCTCTCTATACACCTTGGGTTGAAGATAGAGTTATAAAAGGTAGAATGCTCAGATGTTGCCTCTACCTAGAATTGCTCAAAGGCAAATTAACTAAACTCAGGGTCGCACTGGGTAAACATGTCACAACACCATAAAATAGGTGTAAAACCCAACAAATTGAGACACGACCACAACCTCTCTTAATCATATATCATTGGACCTCTGTCAAAACCATATACTGATAAATCTTGTCGATATTAAGGTATACAAACCCCACACACCCATGTATTCAAAAAATATATGCTCTAAACATCTTGTCGGAACATGCAAATGCTACAACATTGACTAGTTTCACTATTTTCCTTAATGACACAAGAAATAAATATAATTGATTAATTAAGTCAATTACTCATATTTTATTTATATCAAACATTTACAAACAATGAAAATAGATATAATTGACATATAAATGTAGTCTAACAACTCCAAAAGATATGATACACATTGAGATATATCAAACCACTATATAAGGATACAAGTGATTATCTTCAGTCACAACAAGGCCCAACATATCAACCTCGGTCACAATAAGGCCCGATATGTCAAGTCATGGAACATCAGCCTTAATCAATGCCTAACAAGTGATATCTTTTTCTCCATTTCCTTTCTAGTGTGCAAATATCATCACAAAAGATTGGCTAATATCCATCCTACATAAAAATTCGCATATCCATCATATAGGACAAGACACAACCATAGAACATGATCAATCATA
Source organism: Alisma plantago-aquatica (assembly GCA_963693085.1). Classification (NCBI taxonomy): domain Eukaryota; kingdom Viridiplantae; phylum Streptophyta; class Magnoliopsida; order Alismatales; family Alismataceae; genus Alisma; species Alisma plantago-aquatica. Next base: position 198,524,215 of record OY856412.1, read on the forward strand.
ATTATTTAAGTGTAGGGGAATTGTGAGAAATTTTCATATTATATTATTTTTAGTAACATTGTTTCAAGTCTATTGATGCCCATTACATGTATCTTTAAGATCCTACTTGGTTACAAAAAAAATCATCATTTTTCCCAATTAATGTTTCACCATCTTATTCTTCATCTTATATTTCATTCATTATAATCATAGATTAACCTAAACCATTGGCCCTAGCACCATCTAAATGATTACACCCATGTCATTGCCTCAAAATGTTAACCTCAAGGCATCAAGCCTATATATATATATATATATATATATATATATATATATATATATATGTGTGTGTGTGTGTGTGTGTGTGTGTCCCATATCCAAGATACACCTTAGACTGTCACATTCTATCACATACTTATTCCAATGCTTAAGATTACATAGAAAGGAAAGGTAAAATATATGGGTAATCATATGAGGAAGAGAATTAATCCATTAGGATCCTTTTGTCATAAAATATTGCCATCAATTATCAAAAGTCACATGGATTAAAAAATCATGAGTTACTTCATATTCATTTGTTAATTACCCCCACAGTGCATTACATGTACATTCAATAATTATGATTCTTGATTCATAATGACATTTAGATTCATATATTAATCCATTAAATGCTCATGACTTTATGATATATAGCAAAACTCTCAATGTAACCTAAAGTACTTATTAGACCACAAACCACCACAATTGGTCATGAAAGGTCAATTTGCACACATAATGACATACTAACGGAAAAATGTTATAGTAATATCAAAACCACATGAAATTATGGATTCTAACTAATACTAGTGTGACACACATCCCTACCAAATTTTAACTTAAAACTTGAAGGTATGTGAGAGTTACATCAAATACATGTTTACTCATAAAAAGGGCCACTCTTATGCATAGATGAGCTACCTTGAGATTATAGGTCTAAGTCAAATTAAGTTTCAGTAGCATAACTATTCTATACAGACAATAAAATAAATATATATATACTCTTATGAAGTAATAATGGAATGTATATTGATTTCTACATCAAATGACACCAAGTTACCATAAAAATAACATCTTTAATAATATTTTAGATGTATTTCGGGGTTCACACAAACACTTTTAGGTGAACATGAGATTAAATAAAGGTATCACTTTTGGTATCTTAATAAGAACATGAATTTTCATGTCTATGTTTGACTTACCTAGAATAGATCTCAAGGAACCATCTTTTATCATGTTAGATGATCATAGAGCAAGATTAGAGCATATTAGAGAAAGCTTAGGGTTTTGCATGTACAAGTAGGAAAACGAATGCTAACAAATGATATATGACTCGTTTCTCATGGTGATAATCATGAGCTCCAGCTAAGGTAGCCTTGAACAAGCTTTAATATCCTAGATCATCCCTCAAGCATCCCTAAAACCAAAGCTCCAAGCAAGATATAACTTCCCTTCATCCATGGTGGATCTATAGAAAACAAGGGTAAAAGAAGAGAAAATAAGGTACTTTATCTAGATGAGTATGTTACCACCATGTAAGACCATGGACTTCATCCAAGGAGGTACTTTAGTGTGAAGAACATATGATCTTTATGTTTTTTATGCAAGAAACAAGGCTGGAAAGCTTGGAAACCCTAGATTATGCGATTAAATTTCAACTTAGAGTATTCATATTCATATGTCAATTTTATGCATAACATGTGTCTACCCATTCTCTCTCACTCATAATAAGATGAAATAAGTATTTTTCTAAGCACAAATACAAATTTCATCCCATTTCAGGAACAGAGATGGTGTATCCACATATTACCTTCCAATTTTGAATTTTAGGTTGGGTCACTCTAAACAATTATTTCTAACCATGAATACTTTCTATTTCCACAAAGTTTCTTAAGATTCATGAACACTAGGGGTAGTACTTTACTCAACTTTTGATTTTAATCACAACTTCCCTTAAAATTCTATTTCAAACATTATTTCATAAGTTCTGATAGTCTTTATATTTAGATCTCAATTGTAATTAACCTTAGCCATTCCCATAAGGTCTCTAAGGGTATAGGTACCTTTGGAGTGATCTCCTTTTTGACCTCGTGGTCCTTATCTACTTATGGAGTTCCTCTCACATTTACCCCTCGGGCCTCATGAACTCATGAAGGTGGCCACTCTCATGAACCCATGGGCCTCGAGTACACATGTATGGCTATCTCCTAACCCCATGAGCCATATGTATATAGGGCATGATCACCTCCTGGCCCTTTGAGACTTATGTACCATAAAGAAAAATCACTTGACCCTAGTGTTGACTTAGGTCTATACCCTTCACATGGTTTATTGAGATGCCATAACTTCATTTCATGCATTATTTCATTGGTTATTTCCACTTGACACCTTGGGCGTTAGGAACATAGAAAGTGGCTTTTCCTGAGCTCTTCCCCACATAGGGATAACATGAGGCTTATCTCTTCCCTTCATAGGGATAAAGTAAGTCTTAGCTTTTCTCTTCGTAGAGCCAAGATAAGGTTCTTCCCTACATAGGGTTTCTTTGAGCCTAACTCGAGCTTCTTCCCTGCATAGGGTTATTTTGTTCCACTTACATGTATAGGGATAACTAAAACATTACATCTTTATACTATCATAATCTTTGCCCTTGCATTGTTTTTGGAGTAAGGGTTTAAAAATGTCATCTTGACCCTAGGTCTCATGACATACAAGAAAATTCATAAGGCTATGATATACACCCACACCATACTCTTGGTGTATGTTTTAACATCATATTTTCAAATTGGAATTTCTTCAACCAATGTCTTGAATCATATGATATAATGGACATTCACCTATTATCATTTGGCTGATTATGTGTTATATTATCTTGATGGTTAGGGTTAGATCCTTTGAGGATGTTCAAGGTTTCCTTAATTCTCAAAGTAGGTTGGTCAACTCACCATTCTAGGGAGGGTCCTAACCTAGGGTGACTTGTTGACTTATAATAGGAGGTTAGGATTTCTATCCACAACATGACCCCACAGTTTTAGGTGTATGACTCCCCCATAAGTATTTTCCCATTCTTGGGTTGAGCTTCCCTAGGTTGGTACACCACCCCTAAATGTGAGTTGAGGGTATGATGTTTATTCTTATGCAATCATTGATTACCTATGTTTCATATATATCCAAAACTTTTCATATGTATCATTCATGCATTACTCCACATACTTGCATGAACAAAAAAATCAGGCATCTAATTTGTGGTATAGAGATTGGGCCACCCAACCCATTTGTATTCTCTCTTTATATTTTCCCACACTTATGGTTTATTTATTTGCGTTACTATTTCACCCAGACTACTCCCATTACCCAAGGTTGGGGTTTAGGGAAAGGGTTAGGGTTAGGGTTAGGGACTACACCTTGCACCTTAGGGTTTTAGATATCCCTTGACCCACTTAGGTTTTTCCAAAACCAACCCTAGCTCCATATAAGGTTTATCATTGCAATAAAAAGCCTTCTTAGCTATCTCATTATTTCATGGTTAAATGCACATTAGTTGGTAGAGGATGCCTTTATCGTACTTCTCAAAAGCCTAACTTGAGATGAGGAGTGAATTCCACTTTACGGTTTATTAAGCAAAGGTGAGGAGTGAAGTCCACTTTACGGTTTATTAAGCAAAGGGATGATAAGTGGACGAAATTAGAGATGAGAAGACTTGGGGAGATATTACTTTAGGAAAGCCTAGTTTCTAGCGAGGGTATTCCATTGGCTAAGGGAGTCCCCGTATACCAACTTAATGGTGTAGAGTAAAAATATTGTCAGCTCCCAAAGCTATGCTCTTTCTAGACACCCTTACCCTTAGGTTATACCCTAATAATTTCTCCTTATATTTCTATGCATTATTTGAATTAACGAATACTAAATATTATTTGAAAAACATGAGCTCTGATATCAAATGAAGTGACCCCCAATTCTAATCATCCTCAATTTTGAGAGACCTATAATATAAGGATTTACCCCTAAATTTCTAGGATCTAGATTCAAAAAATAATAAATAACAGAAAATAATTATCACTAATTGAACAAAGTGCCTACCAAATGAATAATGATGCTGCTATAAGGAGCTACATGGATTCTCAACATGATAACTAATACATATGAGAATAAGTATCTGATTAATCCTCCTTGACTTAGCTTAAATGTCTTCAACTGATATCGTCTGATTTACCATGTCATTTAAACTTTATATGTGATAGATACCTAAATTTCCAACAAAATGCAGATCGATATATTTCTATATTATGTATGCGGTGCAACCAAAAAGTATGCAAGTAGGATAACAACATATAATGCATCAATCATTGCAAATGAGAATTGGTATTTTCATTTCATATTTTAACCCATGTTTGTTCTACTATCTTAGGTGTAATCATTGTCCATGATTAGATTTATGTTTATTACCCCTTGATCAGTGTTAGTCAAGGATTAGTATATTCTCATTCATTATATGATACTCATATTGGCATCATAGTTGAATTGAAAGTAAATAAACATCCAATAGTTTATTCATCAAATCAATAATTCAGAAATCATCTGAAAAACCATCAGCAATCGATAATGTGGGTATTCAAAAGATAACCACGTACCTTATTTCCATGCAGAATCTACACAATCATACTTGAATTACTTCAAGAATATATCATTCAATCAATCAAGCATAGATACAAGCAACATTCAACCTGAATGTATGTATATCCTAAAAAGTGACCATCATATTATTCAGAATAAACCCTAATTAGGTCATAATCTAGGGTTTAGGGTTGCTCGGGTTTGGATAAGGAATAAGTGTACCAAACCCTAATTCTATCACATCATGATTCATTAGGGTTACAAACCCTAACTTGACATCAGATGAAACCATAACTATCAAGTTAAGCATATTAGATTATTATAAACATCTAGATCATATTACATGCATTAATTTCATCACTAGTTATAACATTTTTTTCATAAACCTAATTTATCATATGTATGATTTGTTGACCTAAAAACTGTAAATATTCATCATCCTTATCATTATCATTCATAGGTTGTCATTATATTCAAAAATATCATTTTATAAAACAAAATGAATATATTTACTAAATTGAGCAATATATTAACAAATCTAGGTTTTGCTTTCTATAAATCACCTCTTAATCATGTATTGACTACACTTTTGGAATTATGACTACATCTAGGTCATGATACCATTTTATTTAGATTGTACTTATTTTCCTAATCAAATCCATATATAGTTTTGATATATTCTTACCTACCAATTAATTACTATAATTATTGAAGATAAATTCATTTGGACCAATCAAGAAAGGACATGTCATAAAAAGAAGGTTTTACCTTTATTTTCCATGGGTTTGGGCCTAGCCAATAGGTCAAGTCCATCTCAACGATGTGATCCACATGGGCAAGAGCTTGATTTTGGGGAAAAAGGACCTATTTTTTCACGCTCTTGTGGACTTGGGACTTCACACTCCTAGGGACAAAGTTGCCAAATGGATCTAAACTATATCAAGGTGGTCCATTGAAGATAACCGCCAATAGTGGTTTCCTGCCTCTTGCCCAAATTCCAAGACCTACTATGTGACGATCCTGAAATACCATGCTAACGTTGTCATAGAGCATCAACTCCGGCGATCTGAGGCGGCATCCCCGATCCCCAGTGTGGTCAACCAAGGGTACCTCTGACTTCATGGAATCAAGGAAGTTATGGGTGACCAATATCCAAGGCAAGGAGAGTATCAATAGCTCTATTCACTGCTTCTCTAGAGTAGGTCAGTGGAGTGTGATTGGGGGAGGATGATGCAAGGAAGAGAGTATATGCAAGCCTGAAGCATGTTTGAAAAGATGGAGAAAAGATGCACCAGTAGGAGGCTTAACCTATGTGTGTATTTATAAGGAGAGACTATTCTTAGATCTAGGTCACACAAACCTCTCCTCACTAGAAAGAGAAGGATCAAAGACTGGAATCTCATGCCTGGTGTCCAAGACAACACTTACCTTCAAACCACCCATGGTTGGGTCCAATTTAGTAAGAAAAAGGCATTAAAAGAGTTTTAGGAGTGGAAGAGGGGCCATACAGAGACATCGGGTGAGAGGTCGCCACTGTGGACTTGTTTCCATATTGGGCCAGAGGAGGAAGAAGGTGCAGTTGTTGCCCAATCTTGATCCAATGGTTGAGTGTCGCATGAAAATATCAAGGGGGTAGGTTATTATACCCCTAAAGTCGCACGGAAATATATGTGACATTTGGTGGATCAATTTATTGATTAAGACTTTAAGTTAGAAACTTTAGGGAAACCTTATAAACCTATATCTCTCTCATATTTAGTCTAATGGTCCCAAATTTGGGTAATTTCCTTATCATCCTATTATCTCGTATTGAGCCAAGTTTGGTGCCAAAGGGATGCTTCTAGAGACCTTTTTGTCTCTATTCAAACAAGGAAATAGAATTTAATTGTTACAAGTAGGTCTCTCTTCCTTCTTGATTTTCTATAGGCAACTAGGAGTGTCTTATTGCTATTAAATTTGGAGGAAAACCCTTTAATATTTTCCCCAACTTATATCTTATTTTTGTATATATTGGGATAACTCTCATAGATAAAACTTGCTCTTTAAATATTACCTTAAATCGGTTATCTACATTACACAGAAAGTCATTATCATCTCAAATTCTAGAATTATCTTAGTTTTCTTATTATCTTCAAGTGATCCAAAAGTCAGATAGAGAAAAACCCTATTTGATGCTTCAAAGCTTGCATTGCAATTCAGAGTTAGATAATTACTCTATTAATTATCTAAGACACAAATTGTCTTACAATATTTTGGAAACTAGCCTATTATTCCAAATTTTTATTATCTAACAAATTGCAAAACCATTATCTTAAATTTATGCACAAATCCTTTTATTTATTAAACTTGTTCCACAAGGGCCTATTTGCTAAAAATAGTCCCATGGGCCTAGCTTGTGTCAAGGTTTTAACCCATGCCTCAAGGTGGATTTAAGTGGTCCATTGATCCTTAAGTTGCACAACTATGATTCCACTAATATAAATCCAAATTCTTTATCCTATCTTACAATGTCATATTATTGAGCTTGATATTCTATGATAAAATGTTTTAGTTGTATGCGCAAGTTTTAATATTTATAAAATCAAACACTACCCCACAAGTATATTGGTGCATGCAGTATTATCGAGGTCATCCAAGGAGCAAGGTATTGTTAGGTACAATGGTATTAAACTTTGACAATCTAGATCTTTTAACAAGAGAGGTTTTGTTTAGTTAACTAGCAATCAAAAGGAAATGAACCAGAATAGAAATCACTTGTATTAATGATCAAATTAGATTAATAAGGTTTCACATCCATATCATAACATGAATAACAAAGATGATCGACAATGCTAGAATGACATAAGGGAGGTTTGTATCCTACTCCCACCTCCTGGTAGTGTAGAACAATCCTAAATTTGTATACCACTCCTGTGGATATACTAATATTTGGACTACAAACCTTTGCTCCCCTACACATCGCATCCACTCCCCTAGTCAAGGTAGTGTAACTAAAGCACATCTCCTTACTCTTATGCATATCTTCCTAGATTATACAAAAGCAAAAATCAAACATACAAAGTGGTCAGCAAAGCATGTAAGAAGAATTAAACATCAATGAACCTTAGAACATTGAAACAACTAGCAGTATATATGAAATTCATATTCAACAATGTTATGACATGGGAGTTACTCCCCCATGACCAAGAAAAGGAGATCTACTCGTCCATGGTTGTAGAAAGGAGATACAAAAAGTAGAAAGTAGTTCTAGACATCATAATAGAAGGAAATAAACTTGGATGCCCATGGAAGAAGTAAGATAGAGTTGGAACTTTGGTTAAGGAGTCACAAATCCATCCTTGTTGCTGGAAACTCTCCAGAAAGCTTCCTGCTGGAGTGGAGAGAAGAGAATAATGGATATCCCTACTACAATTGATGGAGAAGAAGGAAGAAAAAAAGAAGAAGAAGTTTCCATCCCGGGAAATCACCTTTTCTCCCCTTGGACGCCTCCAACTTCTCCTCCATGTTCCTTGCTCGAACCCCCTCCAAATGGTCCAAAATATGTCGTGATAATTGTCCCAAGATGGCTTGGGGTCTATACATAAGTGTAGGGCAGTTACATTCACATTTGAGTGATATCTATAGGTGACACAGTGTGTTGGATGGCCAACACGACATGTTCGACGCAATGACTGAATCCAATCTTCTTCGATCGATGATGACATGGTGTGTTGTTTGGACAACATGACATGTTGTTGCAGTCTTGGAGTTCTAGACATGTTCTGGAAACTCACACGGTGTGTCTTTATTCGACAAACTATATTACTGCAATTTAGGGAGTTTTGGATTCAAGTTCTAGACTGGGACATGCCATGTCATTTGCTGGACACAGTGTATCTGTGCTGGACAAGGCGTGTCCTTTTATGGATATGGTGTGTCACTATCACTTTCAATAATATTGATTTTCTGAATGTCTAGATGATTGGGTAATGTGTTGATGGATGATATCATGGCATTTTCACCCCATTTTGATGCCGAAATGTGGTACCTATAATCCAAACCATAGAGCAAGTAAAGATAATAATAAAGCGGAAAATCTAGCATGATTATTGGGTGAAAATGATTTGGAAATGCAGCCAAAAGTGGTCCAAAAGATGATATAAAATACACACATCAAAACTCCATCCTATTTTCTTGAATTTAACAAAAGTTTGCATAATTTTAGGATCTTCCAACCCTTATCATCTAACGCCCTACATCTTTATCAAATAAAATCATACTCATCAAATGAGTTCCCCTTTCCTTATATTAATATTACACCTTAAGTTATTCCTCATTACATATATTCTATATGAACTTCCATGTACACATCTGTATGTTCAACAAATTATCTGAGGATTCCCTGACTTTTGTACATTATCAAGGCTTCATGTATTGATTTATCTCTCCTTAAAAACACCATTCTCTAGAATATCATCTTAAAACTCTAGATTCCTATCCATACAAGGTGTCCTTTCAGTTATAGGAACTCCTTTTTACAAAATTCGTTTTCGTGTTAAGCATCACAGTATATTGTTTCCTTTACTAATCAAAGTCTTAGGTTTTGATGAGCTAAAACATGGCTTATATATTTCTCAAGAGAATAGATTAGTGCTTACCTTCACCTTTTAACTAGTTTTATATATAGTTTTGGTTCAAAATGTCCAAAATTAATTGGGTTTTATATCTCTCGTCAGCTTTTATTTCATTCCTTTCATCATGGTTTCTTATCTTGCTAAAAATACTCTAGGGTCGTTTTCCAACTTATTAATGAGTACTTAAAAGGAAAACAACCAAAGAGTTCCACACTAACTCTTCCTCAATACTTGGATACTTGACCAGGGCATCCAAACACTAAGTTCAAGTGGCATGCACAATAATCACGTCAGGTTCATCACTTAGTTGTCATTTTAATTCTAATTCATATGGTCCATGTAGACTCAACTAACCTATTCTCTCGTACCACACTTGTAAGTACCCATCTTATAGATCAACCCCTAATTTATCATTTGGACAAATCCTTAGACAAAATCACAACTAGAAATTAACATAAATCAAAATAAAACCAAGTGGAAAAGTTCCAAATAAAACACTCAACATAGAGATCTAATAATGAGAAACTTCCAGAAAAATCATGCAAATGGAAGGTTCACCACTACCAATCTAAAATATTCCACATCAAGACATGATAGAGAATTAACTAAAATCTCTATTTCTTTATTTCATCAAAAATATTACAAGATTAGTCCATGATTATAAAACTATAGCAACATAACAAGACCGATTCAGTTTACACCTATGATCATAAATAAACACCAAGAGAAACAACCTAACATATACCTTCTAAATTACCCACCCATAACTTAGTAATGTGAGAGTATAGAGACACCTTAGACTTGAGTATATTATCTCTTAGTAAACCTCATTCATCGTTTCCTCTATGATGCTCCAACATAGCTAAAAGATGTGGATAATCACATGGGTGAGACCTAAGTCACAATTATATGATATAGCAAAATCTTGCATACTTCTTGCTTATAGACATATGATGATTAAATTACTGGAGGAATATTAATAAACAAATAAATATATGTACACAAAACATGAGCATCAAGCACTCATTCCCTTCACATGGATGTATACTCAGTAAGTAGAAAAGGGCTATACTATAAATATACCCAAGTAGTACACATTCTTGTACAACATGGGAAGATGATATGATGCTCGCAATAAATAAGGAATACAATTGCACATCCATGTAATTAACTAATTAAACCTAAATAGATATACTACCAGGATGAGTTAGACATATTATTATGCTTTATATAGTTTGAGGATTATCACTCAAACTATTAGCTAACAAATTTGAAGTCAAAATCAAACTCGTCTAAGAGCTAAGGATTACTAGACTCCATTAGATCTCTCCACACTCCTTGTGTTGAAGCAAGAGTAACAAAAGGTATAGTGCTCACAGGTAGGTATACCATTAAATTTTCTCAAAGGTGAATCCTATCAACTCAGGCTTGTCCTAGGAACATAGGTCATGATGCCACAAAATAGGGTTGTAAAACCCAAAAAACTAAGACACAACTGCAACTATTCTCCATTACATATCATTGGATCATCTATCACAATTCAATACCAACAAATCTTATGGGTGTTAGGGTACACCAACCCCACACAACCCCGTATATTCAAAATATATGCTTTGGGCATCTTCTCACAACCTTCAGATTGCTACAAGATAACTAATTTCACTATTTCCCCTAATAATCCAGACAAATTGGTCTACGAACTCAGAGTGCTACATGATTAGGGTTACACTTGATTAATTAAGTCGATTACTCATATTTTGATTATATAAAATATTTATATACAGTGTAGAGATATAATTGACATATTATTAACTCTTTAAACTCAAAAAGATATGATATACATTCACATATATCAAATCACAAGATAAGGATTCAAGTAATCATCTTCAGCCACAACAAGGCCCAACATATCAATCTCATCTAAAACAAGGCCCAATATGTCAAGTCATGTAACATCAGCCTTAATAAAGGAATAAAAAGTGTTATTTCTTCCTCCACTATTTCCTTTCTAGTGTGCAAATAACATCACAAAATATAAGTTGGTATCCATTACATAGAAATTTCCATATTCATCATATAAGACAAGAAACAATCGTAGAACATGATTAATCATTATTATTCTAGTGTAAGGGTATCATCAAGAACTTACATATTGTATTGTATTTAGGAACATCAGTTTAAGTCAAGCAATCCTCATTACACGTATCTTTAAGATCCTACTTTGTTTCAACAAAGTTGATATCATCATTTTTTCCAATCAATGTTTCACCATCTTATCCATCATGTTATATTTCATCCATGTTCAATCATAGATTAACCTTAACCATTGGAAATGGCATCGTCCCAATGATTATATCCATGCCATTGCACTCAAGGTGCTAACCTCCACGCATCAATCCTACATGTATTTATATATTCCCGTATCCAAGATACACCTTATAATTTCACATTTTATCACATACATATTCCATCCCTTTATATTACAAAGAAAGGAGAGGTGAAAGACATAAATAATCATATGAGTAAGAGAATTACTCAAAGATCCTTTCATCATAAAATATTGTCATTCATTATTAAAACTCACATGGATTAATAAACCTCCAATTACTTCATATTCATTTGTTAATTAACCACATGATGCATTCATTATATGTACATCCATACACTTCTTGGTTCATAATGTCTTTTAGATTCATATATGAATCCATTAAATCATGGCAAGTTCATTAGATATAGAACAACTCACAATGTATCCTAAAATACTCATTAGAGCACAAACCACTACTATTAGCCACAAAAGCCTAATTTCCTCACATAAGGTCATACTAAGGAAAAAACTTTATAAGAGCATCAAACCACCTAATATTCTTGATGATATCTAATATTATTATGATAAACCTCATTACTCAAATTTAACTTAAAATTCAAAGTTATGCAAGAGTTACATAAAATACAAGTTTGCACATAACAAGGATCATTCTGATGCATAGATGAGCTATCTTGGGATTATAGGTATAACTCAAATGAAATTTTAGAAGCATAATGGTTCCATAGGGGAAATATGATCATTATATATCCACTCCAAGAAGTAAGAATAGTTTGTATATTTATATCCACATCAAATGGCCCACCAAAATACCATAAAGATAACACTTTTAGTAACATTTCACACGTAATGCATGTTTCAACATAAATATGTATATATGGACATGAGATTAACAATTGGGATCACTTTTAAGATATTATGAATAAAACAGATTTTGTATTTTCCTTTCAATTATCTGAAATAGATCTCTAGAAATCATCTTTTAGCATGTTAGGTGATAATAGAGCAACATTAAGCTATATTAGAGCAAGTTAAAGGCTTTGCTTGTACAAGTAGACAAAATAATGCTAAAAATGCATACCACTCACCACTTGTGGTGATGGTTAAGAGTTATAGCTAAGAAATAAACTTCTAGATCATATATCATCCCTCAAGCAGCTCCAAAACTAAAGCTTTAAGCAAGATCTAGCTTCCCTTAGAACTAAGAGAAGAAAATTGGATGTTCATTATCTTGATAGGGTACGTTCCACAATGAAAGTCCATGGATCAAGATCAAAGTAAGAATATGGAGTGAGGAACAGAAAGAAAACCTTCAAGGTCCCCCTTTACATGCCCAAGATCACCTCTCCAGCTCCAAGGTGATTCGTCCATGGTGGATCTAGAGTAAACAATGACAAAAGAAGAGAAAAGAAGGTATTTAAGCTAGATGAGAAAGTTACCATCATGGAAGATGATAGCCTTCAAATGAGGAGGAATAAAGTTCAAACACAAGGAGAAGGGAGTAGGAGAGATGGTCTTACATTTTTTATGTAAGAAACAAGGTTGGGAATCTTGGAAACGTCATGGAGCTTCTCGGTCTTAGACATGCATCCACATGTGTCTACATACATGCTCCCATCCATGGAAATAGACCTCAAGGGGTTTCCATCAACCTTGATGGATCACCCAATGCTTCTAGAAGATATTGGGGTGTCACATGAGCCCCAAGGACGAAGTATAGGGGTTTTATATAACACAGGAGGTGTAAAAATCCAAAATTACCCTTAAATAGTGTCTAGTGATGCCAGTGGTCAAAGCAGGTATTGCATTGGCCAAAGCAGCCCTTCAATCAACCCTTGTAGCCTTTCCATTACTTTTGGAATCATTTCATAAGTTTTTGAAGCATAAAAATGGGTTTAGTACTTCCATAGGTCAAAAAAGTTCATCTATTTGCATACATAGAAGCTCCATTAGTTGACAACCCTAAAAACCATTGATTGTCAAGCATGCCTTCTCATCGGTACTATGTCTTGGGTTTCCATTGGTTCTCAAACACAGAGGTTTCATAAGTTGTTGATTCTATGACTCTCACTAGTTAATGAGTCCAGGAACCCCATCATTTGAGAGGTATAGGACTCTCTTCGATTGAGAGTTACATCAGTCCTCATCAACCACTACACTAACTAGGATTAGGGTTAGAAATCCTAGGTTGAAAACACATACAAAACAAGTTCAAAGTACATCAAACAAAGAATGATTATTAAATGAGGCATGAACTTATATAAAATCTACTATATTTTATGATTGGATCCTTGATTTTGGTGAATTTGCATTTTATTCCACAATAATACATGAAATCACAAATCAAGGTGATCAAGGTTCAACTGAAGTCAAATTAGAGTTGTATCTTAACCAATTGATTTTAGGGATAAAATAAGTATAAGTATTAAGTAAAACTCATGTTTATATACTTCTCCCATAAGTTGCAACTAAATCCTTATACTATGTTGAATTTACAAATAAGCCCACAACTTGCAAGGAAACTTAAAATTAGGGAAACCAAAGTGAAAATTGAACCAAATTAGAGATATATCTTAATAAATTGTTATAAAAAAATTAATCAAACACATAATTATGATATTAAAGCAAGATTAGAGGAATATCCCCGAAATCCCAAGCTAGGGTAGAACAATAACAAGCAACATATAACCTATTAGAAAGTTCTTGAGTATGACTTATGTTATCTTATCATCATTAGTGCATGTCTGTAACGACCCTCAAATTTTAGTCCCAAAATTTTTGTTATTTAATAAAGGTGAAATCCTAAATTGAAAGAATCCATTTTTTATATGATGACTTAAGTACAGACCATGCTTAATTTGTATTTCAAAATGAGCTAAATGTGCCAAGTGGACCTTGAATGGAATCATTTACATCAATAATTAGTCATATTAATGTCATGAATAATGCATGAGAATTTAACCCTAATTATGCAATAATGACTAGTTAGGGGTTAATTGATAATTTCGGCACACATACATGTAAAGTGCATCCCATTGATTGGTATATGAGTAGATAAAATAATAATAGAGCTTCCCTCGGATTTTGGTAATAAAATTCCCTTGCAATGATTATTAATGTGTTAATTACCCTAAGTAACTAATAATCTAAAACACATGTTTCCCTAACTCATATCTAAAATCTGATTAGATAATTAGATTCCTCATGGTCGAATTAGCTTGTATATAAATTTGGTTACTTTTGGATAATCCTAAAGGCTCCAAATGTTATTAGGAAGAAATTAGTAGATAATGTGATTTATTTGAGTAATCAACTTAATAATACATTGTCAAGATTTGACCAAAGTTCTAGATTTTTGTGCGTCACGCGCAGCTTGAATGAACCAGGCTCCTTGTGAGCCATTGGATGGGGATCTGAGGGCAGGGACCTCATCCCTAACCTCCCGTAGAATCCGCGTGGAAGGGGGAAACAGAGCCCCCATTCCTCGCCCGAGATAACCCTCTCCCTCGTCGACAGCTTGCCTTTATCTCAACTCCAATCGATTTGTGAGATCCCCACGAACCCTAGCTCGACCCATGTAAGCGCCCGCAGCGGAAACGCCCAAAGGACCTCTCCCTCCAGTCCACGGCGCCGCCATCCCCATGCCAAGAAGGCTCATCGGACCAAGGTCTAGCTACCCGGAAAGTAAGGTCGGCTATCGAGTAAGCTTCCTCCGCCTCCAATTTTGGCCGAAGCCACGTGAGGAAACGTCGCCGGCCAAGTCTTCTTCCCCATCGACGACGAGCTCGAGCACGGAGCTCTGAGCTTCTCAGTTCAATTACGCATCCAGTAAGCATCCTCGCCCCCTCTTCAGTGTTCCCAATGTGATTGTAGCCTGTCCGTTTCACTCATCTGCTCCGCCCACGAACCCAGTTTTAGACCGTCGGAACGCAGTCTCCGCCTAGGTCAGTTGGTCACTACCAGGCCACTCTGGTAATGGTTTCTTCAGGATTCTGCTTCTCACACCTTCAGTGATTCGGGCCGAAGAATTTGTTCCTGTGATCGTGGCTTGAGATCCCTGTCCCAATATTAAAGTCTGGTTTGGAGTCACGATGCTCTGTTTCCTATAAATCGAAATGTCGCCCTACATTTTTAGTGACATCTATGCACGGTGGTTTACATCATTAACTTCGTATCAACCTTGCGAACTTGTTGGATAGCTCTGTTTATGTTTCCCAGAGATGTTTAGAACTCGAAGCCTTCACCTCTTTCTTCCGCTTCTTCGGTCATGGCAGAGAAAGAGCTCTTGCCAGTTCCGACCACCACTGAACCCAAGTTAGGGGTCGCTGAGCTCGACGGATCTTAAGGAAGCTATTGGTCATCATCTCCTGCCAGGATTCAAAGCAGATCGCGAGTTTGGATCTAGGATCACCAAGTCGTTCTCCTGTTCTTCAGTGTTTTAACAAACAAACATTGCAGGCGGTGGATTTCCATGTCTGCCCTTGATTGCACAATGATGTGTCACGCTACCATGGTTAATTGTGTCTTTTCCCCAGGTTATTTTGATACCAATCGCATATCTATATTGATAAGCATTTTACTCTTTTGCCCTGTCACGCCCCTATCCCAAATTTATAATGTGAGGGCAAAGTCGTCTTTCGAACTCTGATTCCCGGATTTTCTCATAAATACCTTTAAATAATTTTCCTCACCTCGGATTGGTCAGAATATCTCTGATCTTTAATAAATCATAGAAAATAATCTAGAGCTCAGATGGGGACGATCCATATATTGTTTTTGATCAGTTTTTTGAGATCTATCCAATGGTCCTAGTTTCAGAACTAGATTTCCAACCTAATTTCCAAATTTAATTAGGGAATCATACACCTATGTTAAGAAAATGTAACTAATTCATAGTTATGTTATTCACAGGATATTAGGATTGATCAGGACTGCATCTACTATTAGTACACCCCTTCAGGATCAGGTGAGTGGATCATGCACACTGAGTATAATTCTAGGGTTATGGGTTTACATTATTCATTTATATTGTTATGATTACTCAATGATGTGCAACTATGCTATTATTCCATTTATGCTTATGAAAATCATGAAAATGCTATGAATTTACGTTCTCTACTGTTTTGATGAATATGCTTTCTTTTGGAACACTACTAATCACTGTCATGCTAATTAATCAAGAAATCATGATAACTATGTTCAAGTGTATTAAACCATGTATGTTGATATAGTCCCCTCAATCATGTTATGTGAGCCTTAATTTGCCTTATGTGAGCCTTAATTGGCCTTATGAGCTCTGTGGGAGCATTATGTGAGCCTTAATTGGCCTTACGTGAGCCTTTATTGGCCTTATGTGAGCCTTAAATGGCCTTATGAGCACTGTGGGTGCAAATTAGGAGAGGGACTACATCAACTCAAGTAAAAACCATCTTATTATGAAATCATGTTAAGTTAATCATGTTCTCATGCAATCATGTTAATTATGTTATGTATTTATGTGCCAAGTTATTTCTCATGCCATTTCAATTATAAGCTATTTTCTTATATAATTGCACAGTGTCACTCACATAGTTTTACGTTGCCTTGCATGGGTTGGGGACGAGATGTCCGTAGACAAGGAGGACAAGAAGTAGACTTCAGGGATGCCAGCTCAAGCTCAAGGATAGTTCGTGAATCCTACTTGGTGGGGTGCCATTCTAGATAGATGTCTTTCCTTTTAATTATGTTACGTTGGAGTTCCATTCTTTGAACTCTTTATGTTGGACTTAGAGTCTTTTGTTTATGGCTTGTAATAAGGCACTCTGGTGGTTTTTCCTTCTATTCTATGGATTTTGCTTGGTTAATGATATCAATCCACAATTTGTCATGATCTCCATTATGTTCAAATGCTTCCGCTATGGTTGTATTATTATTATTAAAAAGGAGGTTGTGACAAAATGGTATCAGAGCAATCCTAGAATGGCCACCATAGTAGGATCTTATGTGTCACTCCATGTGCTTATCTAAGTCTCCTTTCCTATTCTAGATGGCCCCTAAGCGTCGCCCTGAGCATGAAAAGTCACCCCCTCACTCTGGTGGAGAGAGTGATCATGACTTTGAGCACGAGGAGAACCCGCATGGAGAAGACCCTCCCCTCTCATACAATATGTTGGTTAGATCTTTATCTGATGCAATGGGAGGCCGTCATCAGAGGAGGAATGAAGTCACCTTAATAGATTTTCTCAAGGTGAAACCTGAGACGTTCGCGGGAGAAGAAGAGCTGGATGTTGTAGGTAAGGCTGAGGCCTAGATTCGCAACCTGGAGCATTGCTTCCATGACTTGGACTGTTCCGAGGAGTCACACGTTAGGTTCGGGGCTCACATGCTTAGAGGACCAGCTCGCGTTTGGTGGGAGAACTTCCGTGACGCCAGAGACCCAAATGAAGAGCTACTCACATGGGAGGAGTTTGTAGAAGCTTTCAAGGGCCACTATGTGTTAGAAGCGATGATGGAAAAGAAGGAGTTAGAGTTCCTTCATCTGCGACAGCTTGGCAACATGACTGTCACCCAGTACGCAATGAAGTTTCGCATCCTCCAGAAGTACGGGACCGAGATGACTGAGCTGAAGCGAGCCAAGAAGTTCATTCGAGGTCTCAAGGATGATCTCATCTACTCACTTTCTGGATGAGGCCACAAGACGATGAAGGAAGCCCTAGATGCGGCACTTGAGCTCGAGGATCACCCAAGGAGGACTTGGAAGAAGAACTCCCACAATGGACATCGTCACCATCACGACAACAACAATCGGGACCGACACCACAATGATCACAAGAAGCGCAAGGCCCCTGAGAATCCCCCAGTTAGGGATGCATGCACTGAGTGTGGAAAATCCCATGCAGGACCGTGCAGGTTGGGCTTAGGTGTTTGCTTTTACTGTGGAGGAGAAGGGCACTTCAAGGACAAATGCCCTAAGTTAGCTGCAAAGAAAGGAGCAGGTCAGAACCCTAACCCAGGTCCCCTAGAGAAAAGGAAAGCTAGGGTTTTTGCTATGGTGGATGATGAAGGTAAGATTTAGTTTTCGAATTACATTAGAAACTCATGCACTCATTAAGTTTTACTAGTCATGTTAGATATAATGCAAAGGTTATCCATGTTAATACCATATCATGATTATGCTTAGTTTTGACTTATGAAATGTTATGATCAGACGATAAGTTAGGGTACATATATGTGAAACCCTAAGGTGGGTAGTACCTTAATATGACATAAAATTTTGGGGATGAAATTTCTATAAGGTGGGTAGGTTGTAACGATCCTCAAATTTTAGTCCCAAAATTTTTGTTATTTAATAAAGGTGAAATCCTAAATTGAAAGAATACATTTTTTCATATGATGACTTAAGTACAAACCATGCTTAATTTTTATTTCAAAATGAGCTAAATGTGCCAAGTGGACCTTGAATGGAATCATTTACATCAATAATTAGTCATATTAATGTCATGAATAATGCATGAGAATTTAACCCTAATTATGCAATAATGACTAGTTACGGGTTAATTGATAATTTCGGCACACATACATGTAAAGTGCATCCCATTGATTGGTATATGAGTAGATAAAATAATAATAGAGCTTCCCTCGGATTTTGGTAATAAAACTCCCTTGCAATGATTATTAATGTGTTAATTACCCTAAGTAACTAATAATGTAAAACACATGTTTCCCTAACTCATATCCAAAATATGATTAGATAATTAGATTCCTCATGGTCGAATTAGCTTGTATATGAAACTTGGTTACTTTTGGATAATCCTAAAGGCTCCAAATTTTATTAGGAAGAAATTAGTAGATAATGTGATTTATTTGAATAATCAACTTAATAATACATTGTCACGATTTGACAAAAGTTCTAGATTTTTGTGTGTCACGCGCAGCTTGAATGAACCGGGCTCCTTGTGAGCCGTTGGATGGGGATCTGAGGGCAGGGACCTCATCCCTAACCTCCCGCAGAATCCGCGCGGAAGGGGGAAACAGAGCCCCCATTCCTCGCCCGAGATATCCCTCTCCCTCGTCAACAGCTTGCCTTTATCTCAACTCCAATCGATTCGTGAGATCCCCACAAACCTAACGAACCCTAGCTCGACCCATATAAGCGCCCGTAGCAGAAACGCCCAAAGGACCTCTCCCTCCAGTCCACAGCGCCGCCATCCCCATGCCAAGAAGGATCATCGGACCAAGGTCTAGCTACCCGAAAAGTAAGGTCGGCTATCGAGTAAGCTTCCTCTGCCTCCAATTTTGGCCGAAGCCACGTGAGGAAACGCCGCCGGCCAAGTCTTCTTCCCCATCGACGACGAGCTCGAGCACGGAGCTATGAGCTTCTCAGTTCAATTACGCCTCCAGTAAGCATCCTCGCCCCCTCTTCTGTGTTCCCAATGTGATTGTAGCCTGTCCGTTTCACTCATCTGCTCTGCCCACGAACCCAGTTTTAGACCGTCGTAACGCAGTCTCTGCCTAGGTCAGTTGGTCACTACCAGGCCACTCCGGTAATGGTTTCTTCAGGATTCTGCTTCTCACACCTTCAGTGATTCGGGCCGAAGACTTTGTTCCTGTGATCGTGGCTTGAGATCCCTGTCCCAATATCAAAGTCTGGTTTGGGGTCACGATGCTCTGTTTCCTATAAATCAAAATGTCGCCCTACGTTTTCAGTGACATCTATGCACGGTGGTTTACATCATTAACTTCGTATCAACCTTGCGAACTTGTTGGATAGCTCTGTCTATGTTTCCCAGAGATGTTTAGAACTCAAAGCCTTCACCTCTTTCTTCCGCTTCTTTGGCCATGGCAGAGAAAGAGCTCTTGGCAGTTCCGACCACCACTGAACCCATGTTAGGGGTCGCTGAGCTCGGCGGATCTTAAGGAAGCTATTGGTCATCATCTCCTGCCAGGATTCAAAGCAGATCATGAGTTTGGATCTAAGATCACCAAGTCGTTCTCCTGTTCTTCAGTGTTTTAATGAACAAACATTGCAGGCGGTGGATTTCCATGTCTGCCCTTGATTGCACAATGATGTGTCACGCTACCATGGTTAATTGTGTCTTTTCCCCAGGTTATTTTGATACCAAACGCATATCTATATTGATGAGCATTTTACTCTTTTGTCCTGTCACGCCCCTATCCCAAATTTATAATGTGAGGGCAAAGTCGTCTTTCGAACTCTGATTCCCGGATTTTCTCAGAAATACCTTTAAATAATTTTCCTCGCCTCGGATTGGTCAGAATATCTCTGATCTTTAATAAATCATAGAAAATAATCTAGAGCTCAGATGGGGACGATCCATATATGGTTTTTGATCAGTTTTTCGAGATCTATCCAATGGTCCTAGTTTCAGACCTAGATTTCCAACCTAATTTCCAAATTTAATTAGGGAATCATACACCTATGTTCAGAAAATGTAACTAATTCATAGTTATGTTATTCACAGGATATTAGGATTGATCAGGACTGCATCTACTGTTAGTACACCCCTTCAGGATCAGGTCAGTGGATCATGCACACTGAGTATAATTCTAGGGTTATGGGTTTACATTATTCATTTATATTGTTATGATTACTCAATGATGTGCAACTATGCTATTATTCGATTTATGCTTATGAAAATCATGAAAATGCAATGAATTTACATTCTCTACTGTTTTGATGAATATGCTTTCTTTTGGAACACTACGAATCACTGTCATGCTAATTAATCAAGAAATCATGATAACTATGTTCAAGTGTATTAAACCATGTATGTTGATATAGTCCCCTCAATCATGTTATGTGAGCCTTAATTGGCCTTATGTGAGCCTTAATTGGCCTTATGAGCTCTGTGGGAGCATTATGTGAGCCTTAATTGGCCTTATGTGAGCCTTGATTGGCCTTATGTGAGCCTTAAATGGCCTTATGAGCACTGTGGGTGCAAATTAGGAGAGGGACTACATCAACTCAAGTAAAAACCATCTTATTATGAAATCATGTTAAGTTAATCATGTTCTCATGCAATCATGTTAATTATGTTATGTATTTATGTTCCAAGTTATTTCTCATGCCATTTCTATTATAAGCTATTTTCTTATATAACTGCACAATGTCACTCACATAGTTTTACGTTGCCTTGCATGGGCTAGGGACGAGATGTCCGTAGACAAGGAGGACAAGAAGTAGACTTCAGGGACGCCAGCTCAAGCTCAAGGATAGTTCGTGAATCCTACTTGGTGGGGTGCCATTCTAGATAGATGTCTTTCCTTTTAATTATGTTACGTTGGAGTTCCATTCTTTGAACTCTTTATGTTGGACTTAGAGTCTTTTGTTTATGGCTTGTAATAAGGCACTCTGGTGGTTTTTCCTTCTATTCTATGGATTTTGCTTGGTTAATGATATCAGTCCACAATTTGTCATGATCTCCATTATGTTCAAATGCTTCCGCTATGGTTGTATTATTATTATTAAAAAGGAGGTCGTGACAATGTCTATCATGAAATATCTTTTAGGTTATCTGGTATATTTTGTATCATTTATTTCAAATTTTAACAATTTATGCATCATTTTTTGTCTTACATGAGTTCCATGGCATCTTCTTAGGAATTTGCAAGATAATCATATGGGTATTCTTACTTATTGTCTTTCTTATCATTATACTTTTCATTTTCCCATTAAGGGTTGAATTAGCATATTTTATGTTCATTCCTAAGCAATTACTTCTCCTTGATATATATATATATATATATATATATATATATATATATATATATATATATATATATATACATATATATACACACACACACATATATATATATATATATATATACACACACATATATATATATATATATATATATATATAGAGAGAGAGAGAGAGAGAGTCAGGCTAGAATACACTCGAGTGTATTCAGAGCAGAATACACTCAAGTAGTTTTTTATGATGCAATATTTTTTTAAATCTAATTTGTTGATCTTCTTAAACATCTTGTGAATAGCTCATACGCAATATTTGAGCACATTTGGACATTTATAGGTCATGTTATAAAGACCGCAAAAATTATGCATTTCAAATTAGTTTCGCGTGTTGATTTTGTTGCCCTTGGATGAGTGACTTACACTCATACAAATGGGCTCAAAATTTGTACGTAGCCTAGTTATAGTATGACAGTGAAGATCAATGGTTTACATTTTGCAAACAAATAGTCTTGATATGCAAACACACTTGAGTGTATTCATGTGATCTGTACACTCAAGTGTATTCTAGCCTGACTCTATATATATATATATATACATGATTGTTTGCCATAGGATTATTAATTCATGTTTTCCTAAAACTTGTACAATATATGAACACTTCTGGTATACATATCCACTCTTATCTTCCAATGAACAAATTTAGGCTTTTATTGATACACATCAACTCATTCTCATGGGTACAGGCCGCATATTCCTATTTTCCTATCAACATCACCATCTTGACTTTGTTCTATGGATGAAACATGTTCTTGCCAAGAAATCCTACTCCTAAAACATCTTATTCATACACATATCATCCTCTAAACATACCAAAGGATCAAGAAGACATCATGTGAAGTTGTTAGCTAATCATTCATCCTCATCACTTCCTAGGACCAACCTACTGATTTCATGATTGCTATAGAAAAATACTATAGTTGCCCCTCTTTGTGTCATCCAACCTCAATTTTATATTAATTATCACCATACATCCTAGTCAAGAATCTAAATATATACCGAATTAGGGTTTTTGTTTTCTCATCTTGCTTAAGATTCACTTCAATTTCTCATTATTATTCACACTCTTTCATTCACAAGAGATCATTTCCTAAGTAAATTTTCTAATATCCTTGTTGTGTCATGATGATTTACTTCCGTTCTTTCCTAAACACGTTGGTAGGTCCAATATCACCTCATGCTCCACACTTCCCATCTAAAATGCTACATCTTTACCATATAAACTCATACTAATCATCTAAGTTCTCCTTTTTCCTATGGATCTTACACCTTAACTTAATGCCCATTACATATATTCTCTATGAACTTCCATGTACATATCTATATATTGGACACATTAGCTCATGATTCCCTAAATGTTGTACATAATTAAAGCTCCACATACTGAGTAAGGTTTCCTTAATCTCATCATTCTCCACAATTTCAATATCAAGCACTAAAATTCGAATCAATACAAGGTGTCCTTTCAGTTTCAAGAACTCCTTTTTACTTAATTCATTTTCATGGTAAGCATCATAGAATCATATCTTTTCCCTTAGTCATCAAACTCCTAGACTTTTATGAGATAAAACATGGCTTTTATATTTCTCAAGTGATTAGATTAGTACTTACCTTAGCCATTTTAACCAGTTTTATATAGCTATGGTTCAAAATATCCAAACTTAATCTGGATTCCGCATCTCTCATCAACTTTTATTTCATTCCTTTGATCATGAGTTATTATACTATTATGATCTAGGGTTGTTTTCCAATTGATTACCTAGTCAAAGTACTTAAAAGGAGAATATCTTAAGATTTCTATTCCATAATACTTGGATACCTGACCAAGACATCCAAACACTAAGTTCAAGTAGCATGCACAATGCTCGTGTTAGGTTCATCATTTACTTATCATTTTAATCATGATTCCTATTTTCTGTATAGACTCAACTAACATATGCTCTAATACCACTTTTGTAAGGACCCATCCAATAGATCAAACTCTCGTTGATCATTTGGACAAGTCCTTAGTTAGACAAAAGCCTGACTAAAAATGAATTAATATATAGAGACAACATGTCTTTTGCAGGCCTTAATAGAAGCACAACCAACAAATTGGGATTCCAATCTTTCTAAATGGAAAAATCTAAGATTCTAAGAAAAAAAACTATTGGAAGTAGATGGAGAAACATAATATTCCTATTTAGAACATTTTGAAGGCATCAAAGAAGGGAAATTGCATCAACAATAAGCACCCCAAAGCTATCAAAAGCGAAAGGCATAAAATGATGATGAAAATTTGTCCAAGTTGGGATTTGAACCTAAGGATGAAAGTCAAGACTGCTAGACTATATGAAGCTCCAATCCAATAGACTAAAAACTAATTCCATAAAAAAGGCATTTTTTTATAAATAATGTTCCACATAGATATTTGAATATGAGAAACTTCTATAAAACCTTCAAATGGTTTATAAAAGTTCACCAGTACAAATCTGAAACACTCGACACATGATAGAGAATCAACTAAAACCTTTCTTTATTTATTTCATCAAAAGGATTACAAGACAAGTTTGTGATTATGCCACACGTGAAGATTAATTCTGTTTACAACTCATGATTATAAATAAACACTAAGAGAAATAGCCCAACATATACATCCTCAACTACCCACCCTTAACTCATCTAGTGACAGTACAATGACACTCTAAACTTAACTATACTATCTCTTGTTAAACCTTGATCATCACATCCCTTTTTAATGCTCTAGGATACCTAAAAGATGTGGACAACCACAAGGATAAGACCCCAAGTCCCAGTGATATAATATAGAAAAAATTAGCATCCTTATTGATTACAGACATATATTATCATATTACTAGAGGAAGATTAATCAACAGCTAAATATTTCTACACAATATATATGCATCGAGTACTCATTCTCTTCACATGGATGTAAGCTCAGCAAGTAGAAAAGGCTTATACTTTAAATATACCTAAGTTGTACACTTACTAGTATAGATCAGGAAACATTTATGATGCCTGCAATAAAAAAGGAATACAATTTCACATCCATGGGATTAACAAATCAAAGCTAAACAAATATACCACATGGTTGATCTACACATTTTATTATACCCTGGGTAGTTTGAGTCATACTACGCAAACCACTAGTTGACCACTATGAAGTCAAAATTGGCCCCTTATAAGATCTAAGGACTACCAAACTCCATTATATATCTCCATACACCTCATCTCAAAGCAAGGTTAACAAAAGGTAGAGTGCTTATAGGAAGGTCTACCATGGAATTTCTCAAAGGAGGATCCATTAAAGTTAGGCATGCCCTAGGTACATAGGTCAAGACGCCACAAGACAGTGTGTAAAATCCAACAATTTGAGACACAACTGTGGCCTCTATCCATTTCATATCACTGGACCTCTCATAATTGAATACCAACAAATCTTGTGGATGTTGGGATATACCAATCCCATGCACCTCGGTACATTGAAAAATACACACTCCAAGCATCTCCGCACAACATGTAGATTGCTACAAGATTAATTCTTTCACTATTTCCCCGAGTCAAAAGATCCATTAGAACATATCTTAGCCATTTAGCTTCAGTTCCACCCTTTCTAAGGCAATAAGCTCATATTCTAAAAGTGGAACGAGCTATGCATGTTTTCTTGGTGGATTTCCAAGACAGATCACCTCCACCCATAGTCAATATGTACCCGGTTGTAGATTTTAATTCATTTGAATCAGAAATACAATTGGCATTATAATATCCTTCAATTACAATTGGAGATCTACAAAATCAATTTATGATTAAATGTGTGTTTTAGGTACCTTACAACCCTATGTAGAGCACCCCACAATGATCCTTGTTAGGATTTTGAGTATATATACTTAATATCCAAACTTCATATGCCAAATCTGGATGAGTATAGTTCATTAAGTACAATCATCTTCCAATTACTTGTACATATTTGATTTGTTGAACAGTAGTACTTCTATTTTTATTAACATTGCAGTTATAATTAAAAAGTGTGCTAACTATCTT
The DNA here is from genome assembly GCA_963693085.1 of Alisma plantago-aquatica. NCBI lineage: Eukaryota > Viridiplantae > Streptophyta > Magnoliopsida > Alismatales > Alismataceae > Alisma > Alisma plantago-aquatica. The sequence continues at coordinate 198,550,577 of OY856412.1, forward strand.
ACAAAACAAACATTGGAAATATTTTTAGTATTTTCTCAATGTAATGGTCGAGAGAGCATGATACCATAATCAATTTTAAGAAGTCTGGTTCTAAAAATTGCATCTTCTTTTTCCATATCTTTCATGTCAAAAGTGAAGGTTAAGAAACTTTTAGTACTATTGATAATTTCAATATTCATGTGAAATATAAGAATGCCATTCACATAAGACATACAATAACACAACCTTGGTTAGTGACTTTAGAATATATACATATGTCTCCATGTATATGGAACCCATATGATACAATGGCTTCACCAAATTTATCATGCATTGTTTAGGGGCTTGTTTCAAGCCATAGAGAGACATGATAAGTCTACATAATGTTCTCTCCACGATACAACATAACCTTTTGATTGTTTCATATAAATTTGTTCTCTTAAATATCCATTTAAGAACGTAATCTTGACATCCATCTAATGTTTTTTAATTACTTAAGAGATGTTAGAGCTATGAAAAATACTAATAGAAGATATTCTAGTTATAGGATAAAATATATCAAAATAGTCAATATCCTTTTGGTGTTCATATCTTTTGGCAACTATCAAGCTTTGTATTTATCTACAATCCCATTAGTTTTTAATTTTCTTTTAAATATCCATTTACCTCCTAGGGGTTGACACCTGGTGGAAGATCCACTAACTCCCATGTGTGATTAGATAACATAGATTCCATCTCATTATTGATTGCTTCCTTCAGTAGAGAGGAATCAGAAGAAATACCATCATAGTAGTATTAAGGATCATTATCCAAAATAATTGAATAGAAGTCATATCCAAGATTCCTTTCCTTCCTCATCCTAGTGGATATTCTAGGTTCTACACCATTAGGTTCTAAAACATCATTAATATTAGATTTACTTGGTATATTATCTAAAATTACATTTGAAGGACTAGACAATTTTTTCATGAGAGATTTCATATAAAAGGCATGCTCAAAACATTCTGCATTTTTAGATTCAACAATAACATTAAGTTCTACAATATTTTTGCTACTCATAAGAACCAAAAATCTATGTTGTGTTGTTTTGAACATAACATATAAACATAATTTCTAGAGTTCTAGATCTTAATTTTTGTTTATTAGATCTAGTTAATAAGACTTTAGCTAAACAATCCAACACTTTGAGATATTTAAAAAAGGAGGGTTTCCTTTCCATAATTCATATGAAGTTGTATTCGTATTCCTAATATGAATGATGTTTTGAATAAAAGAAGATGATAGAAATCGCTTTCCCCCAAAAGCTGTTGGATTCTCCTCATTTAACTAAAATAGAATTCATCATCTCTTTTAGTTCTACTTTTATGCTCAATAATCCCATTTGTTTTATGCAAATAAGGAGGGGTATATTCATGTATAATATTATGGGCTACACAAAAATCTTTAAATGTATAGCAATCATATTCACCACCCCTATCCAAGTGACATTATACCTTCCTATTAATTTGATTTTCTACTTCTATTTTATATCTAACAAACATCTCAAATACTTCATCATTTGAATGTAGTAAATATAATTCTATATAGCATGAGAAATCATCTAAAATTATGATATATAATTTTTTTCCAACCTCTAGAAAAAATTCCTTTTGAATCTCCAAAATTTGTGTGCACTAAATCTAGCAATTTAGATCTCGGCTCAAATATATGAGGACACAGTTTCTTTGTAGATTTAGTATCAGCACATATTTGACATTTATTATTAAATCAATAATATCATGTATATCCTTTAACAAACCTAGAGTTTCATGTTTTTTACATATTTAAAATTAACATGTTCAAGTCGATTGTATCACATATCAAAAGAGTCAATGATATAAATAACAGAAGAAATTGTATTAGCAGAAATGTTTGGAACATTTAGAAGAAATAGACCATTTGAACAATATCCCATTCCCAAATACTCCCCCAACTTTATAAAGAATGGATATTTCATATTCAAAAGACACCTTGATACATACTTAAGAAGTTGGTAGACGGAGATCAAATTAACTCTAATGTCTGGTAGATACATCACATCTTTCATTAATAGGAATTTCCCATATGTCAACTTGATCACGAGATTTCTCTTGTTACTCATAGAGGAAGCACTAGAGTTGCCCATTAAAACCCTATGTTCATCATTTCCTACTTTTTAGTAGGTTAAGAAGGCGTCCCTATTGCCAATACTATGGCATGTTGCCTTTGAGTTGATGGTCCAATCATGTTGTTGAAATGATCTTGATGTGTTTTCACTTAAGGTTCACCCAACCAATTGAGTTTGATTGGAAGCGCCCAAAGCACACAACATGGATCTTTTGATATTTCTAAGGCCCTAAAATGCACAGTCACAAATACTAGAACAAGTTACCTAAAAGTGCATGGGATCATATTATAGTATAGGCAAGCGGCATGATAGGGGTTAGGGGTGGCAAAAAAAACTATACACAACCGACCCTACCTGAAAAGTCGAGTCTTTTTTGGGTTTGTTCAGTTTTGGGTTTCAGGTCCATTTTATTTGGATTGTGTTAGGTCGGGTCTTATCTAGTTTGGGTTGGGTCAGTCAGGTTTTGGGTTTGTATAATATTTTTATATATTTTTATAATATAGTATTTTTTATGGTTTTTGGGTCCATTCAGGTCTGGTTGATTTTGGGTTCGGTATGTGTGGGTCCGAGTCCATTTGGGTCCTTTTGGGTCTGGGTCTATTTTGAGTCTAATTTATCTGGGTTTGGGTCCAATTCAGGTAGGTTCTAGCAAAACCCGACCCATTGACATACCTAATAGGGGTTGGCCCACATGGAGAGAGGGGGCACAAGAGCTTAGTTAGATTAGATAGGTTCCTAGGAGTCTAGGGTTTTAATGGTTTGAAGTTGGATTTTATTGTTATACAAATGGTGATCAAGCAAATAAGCAAAAGCAAGAAGCAAAATCTAAGTTAACCCTAGACAATTTAGTTCTAATTACCAAAGAAAACAAGACTTCGCAAGAGAAGAACAATTAGACTAAACTAGCAATTTAGGCAACTAGAGCAATCAAAGACCTAGAGTATCACTAACTAACTAATATCAGCGCAAGAAAACACTAAAATGCACTAAATACTCTAGCAAGACCTAGCTATTAAGAACAAGGCAATTAACTAGCAAGCAATTAAAACAACTAAGTAAGCAAGCATGAACTAGCAAGGAAGAAATGAAGGTTTTTGCCAATTAATGGAGGTGTGGGCCATTTTGGGAAATGTGACTAGAATCCAAGTTGGGAGTTCATAACATGAAAATTCTATCCATTTGTTCTAGAATTTTTAAACCAAACAACATGATAAATCCTATAGAATTACTCTAAGTTACTAGTTGGCCATGGGTGGTATAAAATGTGTGAAGGAGAACTACACCCTTGCACACCCTATCCAACCTTACAAGGCTCAATCGAAGTAGGGATTAACTGAAATTCTAATAGGATCTAGCAAGTATTTATTTCTAGAGTTGGTGCTCTTAGGGAAATTGGGAGTGAAGGGTATGAATAGAGAGTGGAGGAGAGGGTGTTTGACCTTAGTGTCACTCACCATCTAACATTTAGGAAACTCCTAGGAAATTGCATTACATAATGCTACTCTAGCTACTTAGATCTCCCACATAGAAGTAAGAGAGATGATATGTATGTGGGAATATAGGGTACTAGCTAGGGATCCACTAGTTGGACCTAGGAGCCATCCCTAAGATAGCCTCATACAAGCCATTCTCTCCTAGGTTATAAGTGGTTTCAAGCACAAATCAATAAGAAATCCATATTTTTAAGCACAAACCACAAGAAGAAATTTGAGAAATAAGGTAAAAGTAGAAAACAATCATCAAAACGAAATTATAGTGTTTACAAGTTGTTTCCCCCATCATGGTATCAAAGTCACATTTTAGCCCCAAACAGCCCACCTAAGGGCTTAGCTACTCATAACAAAACAAAAGAAGAAGAAATAATGAGTAGAGGAGTGAACAGTCATAAAAACTTGGTGAAGACTCCTCCTTCTTCACCTCCTAGCAGTTGGAGCACGTCCTTTTCCTCCACGGTGGATGGATGGCATGAAATGGTGGTGTGAAGTAGCAAAAACCCTAGAAAACTAGGGTTCTGAGGTGAGGGAAGGTGGAAATGAGGTAGAGGTAGGTGGGAGTAGGTGGGAGCTCCTTGAATGCATTAGGTAGGTAGAAATGAATGCTAAAGGTGGCTAACTTCATGCTACAACCTCCACCCATGTATATATATGTGGTGGGAAAATACTAGGTTAAGTGGAGGCAATATGGAAAAAAATCATGCAGAAAAAGGTAGGGTTTTGGTGGTAGTACAGCCGTGTTGCGTAGAGTGTGGCATAGTTGTGCTGAGAGGGAACAGTCGTGTTAGGCATAGGTGATATGTTAGGTTGAAAGTGTGAAAATGAAGGTTGGTAGCATTCACAACCATGGTGAATGATATGTGGCACAGTTGTGTTCGCTTGCACAATTATGGTGGGCTACTTGGCTTGGAGTCATTCTTCTCAATACGGGCATTCTAATCTTTGGCAACATGGCCATGGGTGCCTCCACGACCATTCTAGGGGCTCCTTGGCATAGTCGTGCTATCATGTTAGGTAGAGGTGACATTTTAGGTTGAAAGTGGGAAAATGAAGGTTGGTAGCATTCACAACCATGGTGAGTGATATGTGGCACAGTTGTGTTTGCTTGCACAATTGTGGTGGGCTACTTGGCTTGGAGTCATTCTTCTTAATACCGACATTCTAATCTTTGGCAACATGGCCATGGGAGCCTCCATGACCATTCTAGGGGCTCCATGGCACAACCGTGCTAGCTAGCACGGCTGTGGTTCTAAGGTTGTTGTTGTGGCTCCTCAACCTGGATGATATTGTGATTTCTTCATTTGTAGCACGGTCGTTCCGTGTCACCACAACTGTGTTGGGGTTTTGCTTGCACTTTGAGCTTTGAACTTCATGATCCATGGACCTCTTTTCTTTAGCTCGACCCTTGGACACTAGGGGTACATTGGGGGGAGCTCTGGGACCTTCTTTAGACTCTCCATGGGTGGAGGAACCCTATGATCATCATCCTTCTCTCACGTCCATCCAATGTGTGGTCAAGTATCTGAAAAACATGCAAAGAGTCTCCATAAGTTCATTTGATAGAAAACCATTTATTAGGGGAATTATCTTGAAGTTTAACATGTATACATGTGATTAAAATGCAAGCACACACAATACGAAGCCCAAAATAGGGTTGCATCACCACTCAAAACTTAAAACATACTTGTCCTCAAGTATTCTCCAACTTAATACTTCAAAACATTCAAGAAAAATGTGATCATAATGTAATTCAGATCTAATGTGTTCACATCTGAAATTAGGTATGCAATCCACTACTCTCTATTCACTTACCATTTTCAAATTTGAATCAAGCATAAAGCACAAAATCTTCAAATATGGGATACCAACCACACATGTAAGTGATGCAATTTTCATAAAGCTTTGGATAAACCGCATCATACATGGTGTACATTCAAATGGTTAAAATTTTTGTTCCACTTACTAGAACTACATCATACACTTCATCCCACCTCTCATGGCCAACTTGTCTTGTGTAGGTGTGTGAGGTGTAGAGTTGATTTACCCCAGCCCTACTAGGCGTAAAAAGCAAAGAAATGGTTATGCAAGGGAGTGGAGTGTTATTACACATGAGCACTCACCTTTTTCTTTTCTTTTCTTGAGAGAATATTACATATATACATCCTTCATTTCTTTTTATATTTCTTTTTCTCTACCCTATATGTAAGGCGGGCGTACAATGACAAGAGTGAAGCAAGGTGATATAGATATGACCACCCCAAACTTTTTGGAGGATGGCAAAGGCTAATATGTGCACTTTTGGCATCCTTTTTATGAGGAAGAGAAGTAAGAGTGTGATAGAAGAAATGTTGGGTCAAAGATGGGTCATGGGTGGTGAGTATCCATGTATGGTTTCATCAAAGCAAGCTAGTCCATGCAACACTCACCAAACAAACAAACCATGCATAAAATGAGCAATATAGTATATTACACTCTTTTCACTTGGATTGAATAATCCCAAGCACTCAATGTTTGTAAGGTTCACATTTTTATCAAAAATTAACTACGTTTGTGAGGTTTGAAGCACATGCAAATTTTATCATAGGACTCATTTAGCCAAAAACATCATAAACATGTTGTGTTATCCCATTTCTAATCATTCACATCATAATAGATAGAGATTTAGTTGAAACACACCATTAAACAAGTAGATTCTAGCTAGGGAAAAATTAGCCAAAATGGTGTTAATTGGCATTCAATCACATATAAACCTACATTTAGGAAACATAAAGGAAAAAGTAAGCAAATTCTAGCTAACAAACATACAAAAATTACAAAAATCTACATGAAATGCAATGTATGACATGGAATGGCATGAAAGAAACAATTTGAAAACTTGCACAAAAGTGCATGAAATTAACCTACATGATATGAATATATGTAAGAAAGTACACAAAAAGTACAAACATACAAGTAAGAAAGTTGATTATGTTGTTTGATCATTTTCGGTAAAAATTAGAACAATTGGTTACATTATTTGATCATTTTTGGCAAAACGTTAGAACAAGGAAAATGAAGTAAAGCAAGGGCTTACCACCCTAAAATTTTAAACCATGTTGTCCTCAACATGAAATAGAAATTTATGATGATAGAGTAGAAGGCATGGATTCGTGGTAGACAATTTCCAAGAGGGGAGAGAGATCTCAAGGTGTCCAGTGAGCAGGGTAGAGCCACCATGACTGTTATGTGCAAAACGGCCATTCTGGTTTTCTAGCACCACAATTGTTCTATGCATAATGGCATTGTTGATCTCCTTCATGTAGCTTTTCTACGGATTGTTATTTTCTCTTCAATTTTGATCTTCTCCTTGGTGATATATTCCATGCATCATCCTCCTACCAATGTGCATGTACTAATATCATTCACAAATAGCAAAAACCATCAAGTATAAAGTGTGTGTGTATTTCTTGGAAAAAATAAAAGTATAACAAAATAAAAGGAATTTTGAGAATAAAAATCTCAAACCAACATGGGTTTCCTCTCACTAGCACTAAGTTTATTGCATTCATCCATCATTCATTCACAACAATAGTCCTCCCATCATCATCAAAGGTAATCATCTCAAAGGCTCACATGACGTGGTCTTCGTCCCAATTCTCATGCAGACTCTCATAATTTATTCTTTATGATGTCCCTTGTCCGGAAACACTATAGTCTATCTCAAAATAGATCTCATCCTCATCGATTATGTTTAGTCTCTCATCCATAGTGAACATGGATATATATATATTTTTCTTCACACATGTGGCCGTAAAGGTACTGACATGTACTCTGATCTCCATATCAACCATAGACAAAAATGGCATCCCTAAGATGATATAGTTTTTTTTTTCATTTTTCATCTCTAAATCCACAACAAGAAAATATTTTGGGAGTGTTTCATGTGCATTTTTTTTAGAACTGCGATTTGATTATGTACCATGCGTATAGGTGTCTTTCTAGATCCATCATCCAATAAGAGAATAGAATCTGTCGACTTCATTCTTTCTATACCAATCTGTAAACACATGCTATAAGGCATGACGCTCACACTTGAGCCCAAGTCTACAAGCGTATGCTCAATGATTTGAAAGTGGACATAGCAAGGGATAAGAGGTAACATGGATCTCCCCTCCTTTTAGGAAAAGGGTTATCTAGGATGAAATTGACTTCCTTCGTTGATATAATTTGCTTGAGTGGTATTTCTATCACTTTCCACTTCCTGGTGCAATCATCTTTAAGCAATGACATGAAATTTCTAAGGCTTGCCTTTTCTTTCTTTAAGGCCTTCAAAAAGTTCAATGTGTGATCATTGCCTAGGAATGGGTCTTCCAAAGAATCATAGGAAAATTGCCCAATTGCATCAACATCACCTACAACAGTTTGCGGGCCTTGGGACAACATGAGAGTGTTTCTTAACTCATAGGGTGGATCTCGTGTGGTTACCAACTCCAAACGGGGTGGGTAGAAGGTGTTGTCATCTCAAGGAATGGAGGGACACATGGTGGTATTTTATCATAAGAATATGGGGAAACAAGAACTCTAATTCACTTTTTACTCTCACATAAAGGTGGGATATAAGGGCTTTTGATGCTCTTAGCAGCTTCACAAGAACTTTCTAGAAATTATTCTTCATCATGATATTTGGCCATTTTCTCCTTTCCCTTATTGGATTTCTCAAAAACTTTGTTACCCCATATGGTGTACACCATGTTCACTTGCTCATGAGGAGGAGGGGGAGCTCATGATGGTAGTGGTATTGGTGGTCGTTGGTTTGGTGGATTGGGTTTTTGAAGGATGTAGGGTGGTTGTTGCGGAGGTGGTTTTTGTTGAGGTCATTGGTATTGAGGTGGTGGTTGTTGGTATTGAGGTGGTGGATGTTGAGTGTATTGGATATTGAATGGAGGTGGTGGTGGACGAGGAGCATATGGTTTGGAGGGTCCTTGATATTGTTGCAACGTTATCACTTGTCCTTTTGGAGGAACGTAGGCACCTTTAGGAGTGCCCATGGAACCACTATCATTATTTGGGTTGGACATGGTTTTGGAAGGTAGTCTTCCCTCCTCATGATGGGCAAGTGAAATGGAAATCTGATCCAACCTATGCTCAAGGTGGCTAATGGTGGTTCCATGATAAGACACATCCTTCTTCACTTCATCTAGATTCCTCAACCCACGAACTTCCTCTTCAAATATTGAATTGTTCTTTGGTCCTTGGTTTTTCCTAGGCTACCCTTGTCCTCTTCTCCTTACTTCCAAGAGAAGTTTGGGTGGTTTCTCCATTTTGGAGTATAAGCATTTGATATAGGGCCTTGGTTGTTCTGATTTCCATGAGATTGTAAAGTGTGTACTTCTTCATTTAGAGTTTGCACATATAGTGTAGATTGGCTAGAAGAGCCTCCCACATGAGTTTTCATCAAATTCATCATATTTACCAATATCTTCATTACTTTTGGATTTGCATCATTCTTGTCTTGGAGAGGGGGAGTTGTCCAGTCTCTATTACAATAAGGACCTGCACTAGAGGCTCAATGTGGGATCTTTCAGCCAAGTGATCCAAAAGGGCATATGACTCTTTCAAGGACTTGGCCATAAATGATTCACTACAAGATGATTCAATCACTTTTTGGCCCATTTTACAAAGACCAATGTAGAAATATTGGACCAAATGCCATATAGGTACTTCATGATGTGGGCAATCCCACATAATCTTTTGGAACCTCTCCCAAGTTTCATGGAATCAATCATTCTCCTTTTGGTTGAATGAGGTAATTTTTGTCCTCATTTGGGTCAATTTAGCAGTAGGATAAAACATATTCAAGAACTCATCCTTCACTGTCTCCCATGTGATAATCTTCATCTTTGAATAGTGCCACTCTTTTGTCTTGTCTTTAAGAGAGAAGGGAAACAAGGTGAGATAGTGGCTACAGGAGTTCTGAAAGTAGACAAGTTTCTAGAAAAGCATCTATGTGCTTGTATGGATTTCCATTGTCAAACCTAGAGAACATGGGGAGCAATCCAAGAAGAGTTGATTGGATTGAGAATTGTTGACCCGACATCTAATCCACCCTTATGGCAATTAATGAAGTGTAGTTCCCAGGCATGAAGTAATCATGCAACAACTTGAGTAGTAGAGGACCTGGAGGGGTATGTGCCTCTTCCTCATGGCTGTGAGAATCCCGATCTCTGGTCTCATCCACTTGATGTTGCTTGTTCTGGTGCTGGCATCATCTTCTTCCTATCTTGGGATCAGCTAGGAATGAGTCAATAGATAATGAATAGCATCCAAACATGCACAACTGTCACCTGCACAAGGCACAACCAAACAACAGAAGCCAAGTTAGAAGAAAAGTTTACAAAAATAAAGCAAAGGATAAAGAATAGAAATGGTGAGAGCAGTAGGAAAAGCAAAGCTACACTAAATATCTAGGTTAGCATTGTTATCCCCAGTGCCATAAAAATCTTGATGTGTTTTCACTTAAGGTTCACCCAACCAATTGAGTTTGATTGGATGTGCCCAAAGCACACAACAGGGATCCTTTGATATGTATAAGGCCCTAATAGGCACACTAGCAAAGACTAGTAGATGTTACCCGCAAGTGCACATGATCGTATTATTGTATAGGCAAGCAGAAAGATAGGGGTCAGCTCACACGGAGAGAGGGGGCACTAGAGCTTAGTTAGATTAGCTAGGTTCCTAAAACGGATTCTAGGGATTTTAGGGTTTCAAGTTGGTTTTGGTTGGTAAAGTAATGGTGATCAAGCAATTAAGAAAAATATAGAAGAACAACCTAAGTTAACCCTAGACAATTTAGTTCTAATTATCAAATAAAACAAGACTAGGTAAGAGAACAACAATTAGAATAAACTAACAATTTAGGCAACTAGAGCAATCAAAGACCTAGACTAGCACTAATGAATTAAGATTAGCACAAGAAAACACAAAGGTGCACTAACTACTCTATCAAGACCTAGATATCAAGAACAAGGCAACTAAAGTAACTAACTAAGCTAGCATGAACTAGCACAAAAGGTTTTTAGCAATTAATGATAGTGTTGGTCATTTGGGGAAGTATGACCGGAATCCAATTTGGGGGTTCATAGCATGCAAATTCTATCTATTCGTTCTAGATTGTTAAACAAAACTACAAGATAAATTCTATAGAATTACCCTAAGTATCTAGTTGGCCATGGGTGGTATAAGGTATGTGAAGGGGAACTAAACCCTTTCACACCCTATCCAACCTTATAAGGCTCAATTAAACTAGGTCTTAGGTGATATTCAAATAGGATCTAGCAAGTATAGGTTTCTTGAGTAGGTGCTATTAGGTAAATTGAGAGACAATGGTAGCAATGGAGACTGGAGGTGAGGGTGTTTCACCTCACATGACTCACCATCTATCCTTTAGGAAACTCCTAGGAAATTGCACTAAGTACTCCTATACTAGCTACATAGATCTTCCACATAGAAGTAAGAGAGGGGACATGTATGTGGGAAGAGAGGGTTCTAGATAGGGATCCATTAGTTGGACGTAGGATACATTCCTAAGATAACCTCATACAAGCCATTCTCTCCTAGAGCCTAAGTGGTTTCAAGCATAAATAAACAATCAATCCATGTTTTTAAGCACAAAGCACAAGAAGAAATATAACAAAACCAAAGAATAAGAAACAATGAGTAGAGGAGTGAATAGCCATAGAATCTTGGTTAAGACTCCTCCTTCTTCACCTCCTAGTAGATGGAACACATCCTCCTTCTTCACCTCCTAGCAAATGGATCACGTCCTCCTTCCTCCAAGGTGGATGGATGGCATGGAATGGTGGTGGGAAGTGACTAAAACCCTTGAAAAGTAGGGTTTTGAGGCTGGGGAAGGTGGAAATGAGGTGGAGGTAGGTGGGAGTAGGAGGGATATCCTGCAATGCACTAGGTAGGTAGAAATGAATGCTAAAGGTGGCTAACCTCATGCTATATCAGCCACTTGTGTATGTATAAGTGGTGGGGAAGTACTAGGTTGAGTTGGGGCAATATGGGAAAAGTAGTGTATAAAAATGTAGGGTTTTGGTGGCACAACACAGCCGTGGTGGGTAGAGTGTAGAACAATCATGCTGAGAGGGAATGGTCAGGATGGGAGGAGGTGAAATGCCAGGTTAAAAGTAGGGAAGTGGAAGTTGGTAGCACATAGCATAATCATGCTAGGTGGCACGGACGTGGTGGGTGACATGTGGTAGGCCCGTGCTGGGTTGTACGGCCGTGATGGGATACTTGTCTTGGAGTCATTCTTCTCAACGCAAGTACTTTGATATTTGACAACATGACTATGGTATCTGCCACGGTCATTCTAGGAGCTCCTTGGCACAGCCGTGCTGGCTAGCATAGCCATGGTCCTGAGGTTATTGTAGCTTCTCCTCAACCTAGATTCTACTATGATTTCTTCAATTGTAGCACAACTGTTCCATCTCACACGACCGTGTTAGGGGCTTTACTTGTACTTTGAGCTTTGAATTTCATGATCCATAGACCTCTATGTTTTAGCTTGACCCTTGGCCTCTAGGGGTAGGTTGGGGGAGCTCTAAGACCTTCTTTGGACTCCTACATGTGTGGAGGAACCCTATGATCATCCTCCTTCTCTCCTGTCCATACAAGTCATGGTTCAAGCACCTGAAAAACATGCAAAGTGTCCATATGTGCATTTGATAGAACTATAAAAATTCTAATTAGAATTCAAAGGTATGTGAGAGTTACATTAATTACAAGAGTACAATTAAAAAGGATCACTCTTATGCATAGATGAGCTATCTTGATATTATAGGTCAAACTCAGAAGCATAAAGGTTCTATAAGGCCATTAAGAACATTATATAATTGATTTCCATGTCAAATGGCACAAAGATACCATAAAGATAACATTTTAGTAACATTTCACATGTACTTGGGGTTTTAACATAAACAAGTTTAAGTGGTCAATAGATTAACATGGATCAATTTTAGGAGATTAGTAAGAAAATGAATTTAGTATTTCCCTTTCACTTATATAGAACATGTCTCGGGAAATCATCTTTTAGCATGTTAGGTGATCATAGAGCAAGAGTCGGGCATATTAGAGCAAGTTTTGGGCTTTGCATATACATGTAGGCAAAAGAATGCTAAAAAATTATATATCACTCACCTCTCATGGTGATGGCCATCATTAGATTAATGAGAGAACTGCCCCCGTAGAAGCACCACTACTGTGACCCCCCCAGACAGCGTAAAATCTCAGGCCCCGAGCGTCCTGTCCACCCGGGAACCGGTTAAAGCACACAGTTGGCCGGCCTGTGCGACAGGTACCATTTCGGAGACGGCCGTTGGGTTTCGAACTCGGGTCCCTTCATGAGGGGACACCGTGCCGAACCACCTAAACCACTCCTCCCCGGAAATGATGGTCATCATTAGGTCCAACTAATATAGGTATGAAAAATCTTCCACATCCTATATCAGCCCTCAAGCAGCCCAAAAACCAAAGCTCCAAGCAAGATCTAGCTTCCCTTGATTTAAAGAGATGAAAAAGGAAGGTTCTTTAGCAAGATAGAGTAGGATCCACCATGAAAGTCTATGGGGTAGACCAAAGTAAGAATATGGAGTCAAGAATAGCAAGAAGACCTTCAAGGAGGATCCTTTTTTCATTCAAGATCACCTCTTCATATCCAAGGTGACTCATCCATGGTGGATCTAGAGAAAACAAGGGAAAAAGAAGAAAAAATAAGGTACTTTAGCTATATGAGCAAGTTACCTCTCTGGAAGATGACGGAATTCAGAAAAGGACGAATAAATTGCAAAGGGCATTAGGGAGAAGGGTTTAGGAGAGATAATCTTACGTTTTTATGCAAAAACATAAGGTTGGGAAGCTTGGAAACACCCTGGAGTTTCTCAAACTTAGACATGCATATGCATTCAAGATCCCATCCATGACATCGACCTGCAAGGGGTTTCCATTAACCTTCATGACTCCCCCAACTCTTCCATAAGAGATTGGGGTGTCAAACAAGCCCCAAGTCCTAAGGGGAGGGGTTTTATATAGTAAAAAAGGTGCAAAAGCGCAAAGCTACCCTTAATTAGTGTCTAATGCAACTATTGGTCAAAGCAGGACTTTAAACCTTGCCATTGGTTTGGGAATCATTCATGTTGGTTTTTGAAATCTATATGTTTATCACTTCCATAGGTTAACAAGTCTAGTTGTTTGCATACATAAAAGCTCCATCGGTTGGCAATCGAGGAACACCATTAGTTGGCTAGCATGTCTTCCCACAAGTTTCCATATCCAAGTTTTACATTAGTTCTCAAACATAGAAGTCTCATTGTTTTTTATTCCATAACTCTCATAGGTTAGAAGAATATAAAGGTTGAAAATTTCTACTTTAATCTCTTTATTAATCACAAAAGTGAAGGTATGCATGACCATAACAAGTAGATAAGGTGCCAATGGATCACCCTGTCTAAGGCTACAAGAAGGATTAAAAAGAGAGGTAGGTTCTCCATTGAATAGGAGCTTGAATAGTGGTATGAAAAAAATTCAATAGCTAGCCAATCCTACTTTTAGGAAAGTTCATAATATCCAAAATCTGAAAGAGAGAATTACAACTGACTATATCATGGGATTTAGTAAGATCCACCTTGACACACAATTTGCTCTTCCCACCTTTTTTTACTGAAATCATGGATGAGATCGCTAGAAATAAGAATGGAATCTTGAATGATTCTTACTTTAAAAAACACACATTAACTATCACTAATAACAGACAAAAGAACATATTGAATCCTATTAGTAAGAATCTTAGAAATAACTTTGTAAACAATATTCAAAGCAATGGGCCTCTAGTTCTTAATAAGATGAGAATCATCACTTTTGGGGATAATGGTAACAAAGGTCCTATTAGATTTCTTGATAAGTTTTACCAACTAGAAGAGATCAAGCACATCAGTAATCACATCAGTTTGAACAACACCCAGCTAATTTGTAGAATATACCATTTAATCCATCAGGACCAGGAAATTTATCAATATTCAGACTGACAATAATGTCTTCAACTTCTTTTCTAGAGACATTGTTATGGACATGATTTTAGCTTTATTTCAAGAATGAATTTATTTTAAGATGTGTACCATTCTATGGAGTGAACTTTTGGGTATTTGAATGTCTAGTGAAAAAAGTATATTCTTTTGTTTGGGTTATATTAAGAAGTTCCAAGTGTTTCTATTAGTATGGATGTTAACTGATGTTGATATCATGATTAAGATCCACAATTTTATGTATTTTGGAAGTATTTGATTATTTGGTCACGAAATTGAGTTTAGGTACCAAAGTTGAAGGGAATGTAGCTTGAGTGTGATAAATCTATCATTATAATTTTGTATTGTTTTGAAGTTCCTATAGAAAATAGGTTGTTTTCCACTTTACGCATGAACCGATGGTTGTATCCTTGTGACAACAGATGGTGATGATCCATGGTGATAACCGATAGTCACATTTATGTCAGCTATAGGCTCCTTTAATAGCTTATTAACCAATGATCTAATGCCCTATAGATGGCATCAACCAATGGTGGTTTTAACTCAACATCCAATGGTGACAAAGGATGGTAAAGCTGATCATGTCAACCGATGGTGTCACAATATATCACAACCAATGGAGATCAATTAATTTATTGAATTATGTAAGTTGGGCTAAGGTAATTGATCATGTTATCCTAATTCTATATTTTCCTTGGGATGGTGTCTAAGATTGGAGATCAATTAATTTATTGAATTATGTAAGTTGGGCCAAGGTAATTGATCATGTTATCCTAATTCTATATTTTCCTTGGGATGTCACACACCCTTTTGGAGGTCTATCATCTCATGTTTTTATGGCCTTGTGGTCATTATGGATACCAATGCAGAGTGAGCTTCTTACTTGAAAGACATTGTTCAAAATCTTGCACACATCACATGCTTAGAGTTAGTCAAGAGAAGAGTACGATGTGTTTTTTTGTTTCAAAATAATAAGGACGTGATCATTGATATTCTCGGTATTTGACTAGGGTCTCTCCCTAAAACATACCATGGATTGCCTTTATATATTGGTAAACTATCCGTGAGCCATTCCTTCCTTCTTACTGACAAAATGAAAAAAAGACTCAAAGGATGGAAGTGAAAGCAACTTTCTTTGACTGGTAGATTGGAGCTTATTCAATCAACTTTTTTATCTATCCACCTATAATGGTATTTTTTCCTTTCCTCCCCCTTTCTCAATATTTGATGAAATGTAGAAAATCACTAGAAATTTTCTTTGAGGTCAATATAAAGGGATAAATAACCATCATTTGGTTAAATGAGGAAAAAAGTATGTAATCCTAAAGTTGACGGTTGTCTGGGCGACAAAGTTGTTAGAGATTCTAGGAACTCCATTAGTTGAGAGGTCGAGAACTCTCATCGATTAAGAGTTCCATATGTCCTTATCAACCAACACACTAGCTAGGATTAGGGATAGAAACCCTAGGATAAAAATCCTACAAAACAATTTTGAAGGTCATAAAACTAATTATAATCATGAAATATGACATTAAATTAGATAAAATATACAAAATTTTATGATTAGGTGGTTGATTATGATGAATTGCATTTTAGTGCACAATAGTACATGAAATTGTAAATCAAGGAAAACAAGGTTCAATTGAAGTCGGATTAGAGTCTTATCTTAAGTAATTGATTTAAAACATCAATAAAGTATGAGTATGAAGGAAATTTCATGTTTAGATTTTTTCACATAATTTGCAACTAAGTCCTCAAACTTTGTTGAATTTACAATTAAGTCCACAACTTGCCAGGAAACTCAAAATTAAGGCAACCAAAGTGCAAATTGAACCAAATTAGATACATATCTTAATAAATTGGTATTAGAACTTAATCAAACACATAATTATTATAATAAAGAAAGATTGGAGGAACATTAAGGTTGATCAAGGTTCATGTCTCACATCTATGCACTACAATCATAGTTCAAAAGTTATATGAATATTGGCATGTCTTGCACTAGGATTCTAATTCACCATTCATTACATCCCAATTCATTATACAAAGTAATGTTAGACATAAATCTATTTGATTTAGAGGATCTAAAACATCTCAAAAACATATAATCCAATTGTTAGATTCAGTCAAAGTGATTGGTTTATCTAGCATTGTAGTGGAACGAACTTTCAAGTAAACAATGTCATTAACATCTCCTTTGATCTCTTCATTAAGAATCAGGACCCATACACAAAATATTAAGACCAATACCATTATAATGTGAGTGTGTATTACAATGTATGTCTTGTTGTAGAAATACCATACTTAAGAGATTTCTTGACCCTCCTAATCATGTTGTGAGGTGAAGTCACTTGAGATATCTCATCAAATATCTTGTTTGTGTACACATATCTTCCTTGCATACAACTTTGCTAACCCTAAAACTAGGAATCTATATTGAAAACTAAGATTTAAAATGAATTGTCTAATGAGATTAAATTTGGTTAGGAATGACTTCCTCCCACAATGCCTATAATCTAAGAATAATGAATTGAACTGTGTTGGGTGCAATTAAGATCAATATTAAAATCAACAGTTCTAATTAAATTATCCACATTCATTTTAGTAGAAACCATAGTTTAACAATATGTTGCATGAACAATCAGTGATAGATGGAGAAGGGAGGAAGAGGATGCCGAAAATGATGGTTGATGAGACGACATAAAAATCTATAAAATAGAGATATTAGAAGAAAAAATATAAAGAGTGCATATGTGGATTTTTATAATGAATGGTCTAAGTGTGAGAGAGAGATATATCACTAATTATTTAACATAGCTTTTCTCACATAAGATGTGAAATCTTCTAGCCAAAATGGAGGGGTTGAAAGTTTATCACTGTGGAAAGTTATGAGCTAAAATTCCAAAAAGGGGGAGAGAATGATGGAGCTAAAATATTGGAAATTTTCTATGCATCTTATGTAACATCCTCGATCGCCCACTCGGGCCTCGAGACTACATTTTGTTATTTCAGTACTCAATGTTGTAAATATTAGGCCAAGAATGTCCAAACAAATTGCATTATTAATAGACTTTTTATACATAAAATAGGAGGAAGTAGGAAAAATAGAAGGGGAGTAGGAAAAATAGAAGACCAAAATAGACAAAATAGAGGAGGGAAGTAGATAAGAGCGAGAAGAGAATTAGTAAAAAAGGAAGTAAATAGGATAGAGGAGGAAGTAACATCAGTATAATACTATAAAAGAAGAGGAAAAGGAAGGTGGGAAGTATAATAAAAGGAGGAGGAAATTATACAAAAGAGGGGAGAGTAGTAACATTAGTATAATACAAAAATGGAGGGAAGTAACATTGGTGCAATATATTATCCTTATCTTTAGGGACTTTTCCACCAAATAACTTTGTTTTGATAGATGAATAATTGTGGAAAAAGAAAATAATTTATATTGGTTTAGATATCCTTTTCAAGTGGATGAATCCTAACAAAAAGTGATGATGACATTTTGGAAATAGTACGAAAAGAATTTAGGGATAACTAGGTTTTTATACATATGATGTGGTTTCCATTTGTGTATTGTGGATAAATTCATAATTTGGTAGTCAAAAATTATTATCAGAAAAATGAATGAAACTATATACACATAGAAATAATTTGTTGGTATGTGAAATTGAAGAGATATGTAAATATTTAAAATGAATAAAAGAAATTAAATTTTTCCTTGTTTGGATAATTGACTAGGCCCTTAAGCCTTGATATATTTGGTTTTATTCTTAGTCAACATGATGTTTACAAGAAAGCTTTGTTCTGAATTTTGTGACTTTTAGAGTTCTAGATTAAGAGATATAACGTTAATAGGAAAAGGTGTCTCATGAGTGTGGTGTTTGATTGAAGTGATTTGGTAAATATTGTTTTAGAAAAGAATTAATTATGAATTGACCTTGGTCAAAGGGTAATAATGAAGTGACAATGGATATAGGTGATTGTTCAGGGAAAGTCTTTTTCTATTCTTAACATTTTCTATTATGACTTAATCATAATGAAATTAATTTTGGTAGATAAGGATGCAATTTGGAAATTAATAATAATTATAAAAAGATATTTTGGTGATTTGGTGAATCTTAATGATAATTATATCTTTTAACATGTCCCGTTGGGAGAATAATTTGGACCTCCAAATGTTTATATTTTAGTCTCTTTTATTGGCCTACAAAGAGAAAGATAGACTTTTTACATAATAAGGAAGATTTAGTCAATGTTTCATATCTTTAGAAGTTATGGTTTAAAGGTTAAAAAGAATTCAAAAAGGGAAAATAGGTGCATAATGCTTGCTTTTAATGCGTCAAATTAGTATTAATAATAAACTATCAATAGAAATCATCTTTGGAGTTGTCATGGGATATTCATATAATAATGACACACGAGATTAAGTTATTGTATTGTTTAAATAGAAAAGATAAAAAGATATTAGTGGTGACATGTGCATATGCTCAGTTAAGTAGGATAAGAATCATACATATATCTCCTTTATTCTGTTAGGCTTCAAATTTCTTGGTCAATAAAAGGGAATATAAATCATATATTATGGTCAAAATATTTTGTAATATGTAATAAATTTTTGATGTGTTTTGAAAAGGATTAATGACATTTCAAAAATTAAATCTATGTTTTGACAATAAAGTAGTTTTAACTGTCAAACTGAGTTATTATGGGTTTCTTTTTGCTCAAGAAGAAATTAAATTATAAATAAACAATGGTCAAACTTCTATATCCTTTGAAGTTGTGGTTAGTAATATATGAAATTTATAAATGAGAAAAAATAGTATTTAGTATATAATGCACAATGTTTATTGTTAGTCATATTTATTTGAGGGCTATAATATATGACACAATGATAGTGTTTTGTCAAACTAGTTGGAGAGGGGTTGACAATAATATATATATATATATATATATATATATACATACATATATATATATTCCTTGTTTTTTGCTAGGAAAGGTTCAATGCTCTCTTTGGAAGTATCTTTGGAAGTGAATTTGAATTTTGGTAATAAACATACTCATCATGGTTGGATGTTATGGCCTTTGTCGTTCCTCTTTTTCTGGTTGATTCTCTACATCTTGGATGCTAGGAGGTGATTTTGGGTCTATAGGCCTCCTGATAGCACTAAAGTACATTTTGTCCACTTCATCGATGTTGGGTTGCAGTTCATTGGTGTCGTAGTACACCATTTCTGGGAGGGGAAGTAGTAGTTTGGAATTGTTTTGCTTATAGAATAACTTGTCACCTCTTTGGGTCAATATTCGTTCAGTTGTCAGATACTTAATGTCAAGCTTCGTGTACCCCTCTGTTGGATCATACCTTCCTAGATCCTCAACTTCTATGAAGAAGGATGCAATTAGTGTGATCTTACCACCCATGAAGTAATCCCTCATTCTTTACTTGATGTCATGATCAGTTGTTGCTGATAGTTTGTCAAATAGTAGTCACCCAATGTTTCCTGGTCTTTTCTCTATCATCACCTAGATTAGGAAGAGACCCCCCTTGAGACATTCCCCGTTTCCAATCGGGCGTACACAATATTGGCAAGGATTTTCTATATCACTCTGATGAAACATGAAGTAATCTGGGTTGCCTTTGACTTCCCAGGGCTGTGTTTGTCTCCTATCATTTTTCCCACATTTTATGGCTACTGAACCCAACTATCTTACTTGTAATTTGTAGTCTCCCCCAGCCTCATCCTTCTCCTCATCTTCAACTGGAACCTTTATGAGTGATGACATGAATTTAGTGGTAAGTTGTGTAAGAGTCTTGGGCTGTCATGCAAAGAACATTCAGATTTGTCCCCTTCAAGAATTCAGTGACCCGCTCATAGAGCCCTAATTTCCTGAAGTCATCGTGCTCCATGTACCTTGTTGGCCTGAATTGCTTCGTTGTTTTGAATAAGTCATACATTGCTTGGTGTTCCTTATTTCT
Source organism: Alisma plantago-aquatica (assembly GCA_963693085.1). Taxonomy (NCBI): domain Eukaryota; kingdom Viridiplantae; phylum Streptophyta; class Magnoliopsida; order Alismatales; family Alismataceae; genus Alisma; species Alisma plantago-aquatica. The sequence goes on from OY856412.1 coordinate 198,571,232, forward strand.
AGGTTTGAACGTATCATCTTGATCCTTTGATATCAAAACTTTATCAGAGACCACCACTATGTTTGCTGGTTTGCTTACTAGCTCAGGCTTCTGGGCCTTGGACCTTATTGTGTCTGTTGGCTTCTTCTTCTTCTTCTTCGACATTGCTTTCCCCAAGTCTGATGCTTTACACTTTCTTCTCCGCCTCACTTCTTCCTCCGACGGCTGATACTCTGAAGTATTTGTCACTTGAGTGCTTTGTGACTCATCCTAAAGTTCAAATTATTTGTTTCCCAAGAGTATTTACTGTTATTTATGCAGTGATATTTGCGTCTTCTTTGTCTTGGATAGCTCGGGGTGCATTTTGAGATGTGTCGATCTCCTAGATTGCTTCTTCTAGACCCTTATGTGAGGTGATCTTCCTATTCAGTGAGTCTGAAGTTGTGGACGACATTCTGCAATCTGCATAAAAAAGTTATTTCATCAATAAAATGTTTGTGCCCCTTAACACTTGAACTTATTGAATAGAGAATGTAGAAATAAAAACTTGAATTATCGTGGCAATGTTCAAACATAGGATAGTTACATACTCCAACAATTTTTGAAAATAGAGCTTGTATCAATGCTATGCGACCACATGGATATATGTGTTTGAAAGGAAACACAGTCGGCGACTGAAGGGGGAGAGGCATGGTCAACGACCGTATGGATAAGGAAATACGACCAACACCAATCGATGAGTGAAAGAAATAAAGCAAGGGTTTAAAACTTCCTACTACTGCAGGGAGGTCAGTGACCAAAGAAAAGGAGGTTTAATCAATGACTACAAAGGTAAGGTCTGCCGCTGAGGTTCGGTGATCAACAATCACAAGGTTTTGGGCGATTTCTTATGATCAGGTGGTGGTGCCGCTGTGGTGCTATGAGTGTGAGGAAGTCAACGGCTGAATAAACTTCAGCGGTTGAATGGTATCTCTCCAAAAGGGGGAGGTTGAGCCACTGACCGTAGGGTAGGTGGGTAGGTAGGTAGCGGTGAATATTCAACAATTGGTGGTCTCAGAGATGTCTGTAGCCATGGGTAGGTATGTAGGTAGGATCATAAAAGGGGGTGGGTAGCTCGACAATCATTGATAGTAGTGGCTCTGGCAACTGGTGATGGTGAAAGACTATGAGAATGTGAACCGTCATTGGAGAGGAAACTCGTGAATCACCATGTAGATTGCAGTTACACAACCATAGGTGAGGTGGAAAAAAGAGGAAACCCTAAAACTGTCTGTGGTCGGTGAGAATGACCTAGCATGACGGTGTAAACTAAAATCAGAAGGATAGGGCGAATAGAGTTTACCTTCTGTGTGGGAGAAAGGGGAACAAGACAAGTGAGTAATCAATGTTGATCTCCCTTAGAGGGCACATCAGCATCGAAAACAACTCTTCTTCTCTAATCATTCTTAGCCTTCTTCCACCGGTACTCTTGCAGAGGTATTGTCTTCGGTCTCTGTGGAAACTGCTAGGGCTTTGCCTCAGTTGTTAGGGTGCTAATGGGTCAAGGTGTAAAGGAATTAGGTTCTTATACCTCCGGTGCTAAGCCAAGCTTTACGCTTGGATATATATATATATATATATATATATATATATATATATATATATATATATATATATATATATATATATATATATATATTCCTTTTTTTTGCTAGGAAAGGTTCAATGCTCTCTTTGGAAGTATCTTTGGAAGTGAATTTGAATTTTGGTAATAAACATACTCATCATGGTTGGATGTGGTAATGTACTTAAGAGATTAATTGTTTTGTTTCATCAAGTTTGACCTAGTTATTAATGTGTGTGATATGTTAATGAAACCAACCCTTAATTCCCACATGATGTGTCAAGTGTACAATGATCACACACACTTGGGCTTGATCATGGGACAATTTGGTTATTTTTGAGACATGGTGGAGGAGAGTTACCAAAGCCTTTTCCTCCACATCTTTGACCAGAGTTTTGATTTGAGAAATACATAAAGGCTGATCAACCCCTTATCTTTAGATTTTGTTCTATTTAAAGAAAGTTTGACCACCACTCATCCATTTTTCCTCCCCATCGTAAGCCATCAGTGTTAATATGAACCTTGGCACCCTTGTTTAGATGATTCTACAAGTGTGCAATAGGCCCTGAAAGTCCAGGTCGAATCAGTCAGATGACTCCAAAATTGATTGCATATGTGAATTAGGTATGTGGGACTATCCTCTTGATGTTTGTAATCTACTAGGACTAGAATTATGATATTTTGATATAATTTGTATTCCACCTTCGATATGTCTGCTATTATATTATATTTCTTGGTATTATTCTATTGTTTGAGCTATATGTTCCTTATGGTGGTTATTTTAGAATTTGAGATACATATTTTCCAAATGCAAACAAACATAATCAATATTTTCATTGTGATCCTGTTATCATTCATTTTGAAGCTTTTCCCTTATATTTGTATATGGGTCAAGTGGAAATTTTCATATATAGACTTTTCCCTTGGGTCAAGTGGCACCTCATCCTTTTTCCTAGGGTTAAGTGGCAGTTTTGGTCTCCTTGCCCATATTTTGTGAATTTAAGGTGAATATTTGACCCTCGTTTGGAGTGCAATACAAATTTATAATCAAATTTGTGTTGTCGCATAACAAGTTGTTTTGAACTGTAAATTATTTTTGTTTCTTTATGCATTCTACTCAGCTATATTTTGTTAATGATGCAAGTTATGCTTCATTTGTTAGTAGTTATGTCCTATTTGGACACCACATATTCAGTACATTTGTACTGACTTCTTACACTATTATAATATTTACATGTTCAGGTTTAGTGAGGATATCGGATTGTGAGTTGTGAAATGTTGTGAGCAATTGATAGGTAGAACATGTTGTAGATCCTCCTTGCCTTTGTATGTGTTCTTTTGCAATATTCACTATAAAAATGTAGCCTAGTTTTGTAAATAGTTATGTAAAGTTAAACATACGTGCATGTTGTATTTTGTTTGGTGGATGTTATATTGTTCATGTGTGTGTCTCAGTCTTCTATTATGTTCATTATTGGTTTCATAGGTAGCACTTTTGGCTTCTTGTGTTGGAATTACATGGATGTTATAGTTAATGTGAAAACTTGAACATATAACTAACCTTAAGTATCTAGGTTATGCCTAACTTAGCATTTAGGGTTACAAATCTAGATGTTCTAGAACTAGGTGTAGGATCATGTATACTTGAAGTTTTTCCCTTCTTTTCTTCTGCCTTGTAATATGAGATATGATGGAGTTTTGCAACGCCACTAAAAATCCTAGAGATGATGAATCCCTAAGTTTAGCCTTGCTAGTACTATGGTAAGATCTCCACCCACGTATGCTAAGACACACGGAAGTCTTATCGTAGTATAGTTAAGGGTCGAATCCTCGGGACAACGGTCTTGATGTAATCAATATGGAAAACGTTTTAGTCGTACTTAACTACTTAACAGTTGATATTTAGATCGAAAGTTTGATTTGGTTTTAAGCTAAGTGCAAGGAAAGTAAAGCAAGAAAGTAGAAATTAAGGTTGTAAACAATGGTTAAAAACCACTAGGATGTTGCCGGGTTTCACACCACTACACATGGATCACAAACATGCAACATAATAAAATGACCTGCAAAGAGAAACTAATCGGCTAGTATCTTTGTAGACTTAACTTCCTTTCGGATAACCAACTACGAGGAGTGTGGAGTATTGCAAATGTCAGCCATCCCCTAACGAATGGTCACTTACTTTGCATTACTCCTTCATGAAGTGTGTTCCTCGACCTTACCAAGGTTGCACTTCCATACATCAACTGATTCCATTTCATAGTATGAAAGTGCAACGATGGGAGTGAGTTTACTCCACTCGTGAAAGCACTCCTAGATACCGAAACAGACATATGGTGACTACATATATCTAGAACCAACATTCAATCGATATTCAAATCTAAAGGTATAAACGTAGACAATTCATACCAAAAGATAATAAGTAACACAAGTTGGTGATCAAGCAACAATCATTCATTAAACGATAGATGTTGAGCCAAAAAGGAGAGTATCTCTATTGCAAATGATTGAATTACATTGCATGAAATGAAAACATGGGTAGCGGGGCTACTCCCCGCACCCTAGTGAAAAGGACTACTCGCTCATCTCAAGAGCAAAGGTGGAGGTGAGAAGAGAGAGAAAGAATGACATCTCCACGGAGGAGGGAAGGTTGAACCCTTGGTAGAGAGAGCAACGATCTTCACCCTTTGTGGTTGCTTGATGATGGATCTTCTCCTCCCACCTTCTTTGTTGATGAGAGAGAAGGTAGCTTGATGATGAGATGTGGACCTCAAACCGGCAGCCTTAGGGCGATGGATGAAGGATGGAATTGCTCTGGAACTGGAGAGGCAGCCTTTGGGCGTCTGAGATTCGATCCCTTTGAAGTGACCCTTGAGGTCCTATTTATAGGCTCAAGTTGAGCCCAAACGGTTTTGAGACCGTTTGGTCTCAAACGGTCTTGAGACCATTTGCCTTCTCGCGGTCTTGGGACCGTGAGGCCTTCTCGCGGTCTTGGGACCGTGAGGCCTTCTCGCGGTCTTGGGACCGCGAGGCCTTCTCGCGGTCTTGGGACCGCGATGCCTTCTCGCGGTCTTGGGACCGTGAGGCCTTCTCGCGGTCTTGGGACCGTGAGGCCTTCTCGCGGTCTTGGGACCGCGAGGCCTTCTCGCGGTCTTGGGACCGTGAGGAGTCTTTGTAATTTTTTTGTGTTTTCTATAATAAAAAGGAAGAAAAGTTAGTTTATTGGTGTATCCGCAATAAAGTAAAAAAGTTTAATGATTCTATCTAATTTATCTAAGAAAGAGTATGGAAAATTAAAGATAACTAAATAAGATAACGTTACAAAATGGGAGGTTATCACCCCCCTAACTTAGAGTCTAGCTTGTCCTCAAGTTAGATAGAGCTAAGGCATGTAATGGTGAGGCGATTTTATTTGATTAGGGTTTCCATACTCTTGCTTCAATTCTAGGTCAGAGATCTAGCGAGGTCTTATTAGGGCTTCTACTTACACTAACTCTTTTGAGTATCAAAAGTTGCATGGTTCTCAGGTTCCTTTCATATCGTGAATCTCGCATTGGGACCACCTTTCTTATTATGTGCATGTCATCGACTCTAATCAGTTTTATACTTCTTTAGAGAAACCTACCGGTAGCTAGAGTGGGTATGAGGGCTGGCTTAAAAGGCTTATTGTGTAACTCCCCCTTCAAGTGGGGAAGGGTTTGTCTATGCTTTTTAGAGACTCACTACCGGGCACGACACATCTGCCTTCATGAGGGTAGCTGAATGTACCGGCCGGGTGAGCTCTTTTATCAGCCTTTTCATATATTAGGAAACCTTAGGATCTCATTACCGGGCACGACACATCTGCCTTCATGAGGGCAGCTGTATGTACCGGCCGGGTGAGATCTTTGTTGGCTCTTCATATAGGTCCTTATGCGTGGCACAACTCTCATGTTTTTATTCAACACTCTTGCTTTTATTCGAATCTCACAGGCTTAGGAAGTGGGTTTTGTTAGGGTTTTTGATTGGGCGGCCAAGCCTCTTTTATTGAAAGAAGAAAACTGTTCTTAGGGTTCCTGACATGCACTTATTTTTAATTGGTGGTCCGCTCGCGAGATTTCTTGATTTTGGATTTCCCTTATTTCCCTCTTGACTTTGAGAGTTTTCGGTTCGCTTTGGCCCTGAAGTTGACCTGTGAAGAGTCTGAGATAGAATTGAAGTAAAAGTATAGAAACCAATAGTGAATGAAATTTATGAATTCGCCATTTCATGCATGTATGCTAATCTTTTTTTTTTGAGGACTACTTTATCTCTAACTTAGCTAAGGGTGATTCTTTCCAGGATGAAAGTTATACTTAAAAGTTATTTTATTGAAAAAAAATACTGGAAAAAGTCTAAATATGGGCAGAAAGTTTGAAAATTGATATGCAAAAAAATAGAAGGGTTGAAGCAGAATGATACCTCGCCCTTGTCCAATGCACTCCCCCCCTAACTTATCACGCACTCTGTCCACAGAGTGTCAAAGTGATAGGTTGAGAAATGCATGGACAAGGGCATTCAGGCTTCGATTAATCCTTTATTTGCCCCATGTGTTCTTAGTAAGTTGGCTGCGAACTTTCCCCGTAGTGCGTGGTAATCCACCTCTGTCATGTCCTCTACTGGCTTGTGAAGGGCCAGAATTGTATACATCCAGTAGAGAACGTGGAAGCCGCAGTCATTTGATTCTCTGATTTGCTGGGGGCACCTGTGGCAGAAGGCTGGTGATTTGAAGTGATCTCTATCATATGCCCGCGTGTGCTGACCCAAAAGATCGTGCAATTTGTCAGCACACTCCTTCGCCACCTCCTCTGTTGGTGTCTTTAGAGTTGTAGTGTATGCTTTCCATTTTGGATCATACTGGATGTCGGAACTGTTGTAGATTATTGTTGTTCCTTCGTGAAGATTGGTTGCCAGTAACATCCAGTGCTCTTGATGAAGGAAAGGTAACATGATGAACTTCGGAGTTGTATGTTGGAGATAAGAGATGGTTGACTCCTTTGTTCTGAAGTTCTTCAGCCCGAGAAGATCATCCTTCATGTAAGCTGACACCATATAGACCGTGTTGTGATTCCGTGCAAGCAAGTATTGATAAGCAGTCATTACACTTACAGACATGGAACCCTTGAACTGTAAGGTCTCACGGAGGGCATCTACCATAACCAATATATCCCCGTCAATATATACCATCTCGTCTTTTTCGGCATATAGCCGTGACATTATTAGTCGGAGCTCGTTATCTGAAAGATTTTTACAAGCTTCCAGATCAAAATCGGGAAATGAAGGTTCAATGGTAGATTGGGGTACCATATGTGATGAAGATGTCTTGATGGCTACCCCTGATATCAGATCAATGTCACCTTTATCTGGAGCCAGATCGAAGATGGAAGGATTCCATTGGCTTTGCTTGGTCACATTGGATGGGTGTTTTTCTTTTGTCAACGCCGCTAGGGTTTGTCTGAAAGGTCTCCTCTCCGGACGTTGAATAGATGAAAAGAGATAACGAGGGACGTCGTCTGCCGCCATGGTAGGGTCGTTTAAGAACCTTCTGTCGCAGATAAGCTCCATGGCGTAATGTCCTCGCAGGGAGTGGAAATCATCATTAACGAGTTCAGTGAAAGGGACCTGCTGGTTTAGCGCTAGGATGTGCCTTATGACATAAAAAGCGCTGTCCCAGGAACCTTCAGCGGCTTGGACTTGAGGGTTAATTATTCTGAACCAGGGGGAGCTCCAGTCCTGGAGGAGAGAAGGGCACGCGGCCCATATGAACTTTAGCAGCCGGAAAGGGATGCATCTTGCCTCCCCGGCTTCAATTCCAACAAAATTGATTATCCCGGCCTTTAAGTCACTAGCAAAGAAATTGTACACTTTGGCGTCGCAGGCGACAGTGTCCACAATCATGAGCAACCAGTGTTTACAAACTTGGAAAGGCACGGTTATGTATCTCGCTTTTCTTGCGATCCCCCTGTGCAACCTTGTAATGGATTTGTGTTGTAACTCTTTGTACAGTAAGCACAATCCCAGTGTGGGTGAGGCGTTGAGAACCGATTTCTGTCGCCGAGAGCTTTTGTAGATCTCGATAGAGTTGGCAAGGAGAGTACGAAACATTGCCATCTTCACCGGCGACTGGGATTGAAGTAAGGAACGAAAGTCTTCACGCGTCAGATTGCGTTTGGTCTTCGTGTTTTGATATATGACATCCTCCCCTGCTTTGGCATCATCTACTATAGTGTTGAGGATGAAGATATCCTGTGCGTCTAAGGTAGAGATGGCCGCCATATCTAAATCGTGCATTTTGTTAGGTAGAGGTGGCGGCGGAGGTAGCTTTTGCGGTGTGGGGGAAGAAGTTTGTTCTATGTTGTCCATATACTGCTGCAGATCGTAATCTGTATCAGAATCGGAAGGAGTGTCTAAATCTTCATCAGTGTCTAGGCATACTCTTTCTGATTCTTCAAGTTCAGGCGCTGACGGTTCGGGTGCAGAGATTTGCTGGGCTACTGTGGCTGGTATAGTGTTGCTGGTTCCCTGAATACATTTTTCAAACTCAGCAAAAGCCACTTCTTTGGCAGCCTCTCCCAGAGATCCCGCAGAAAAGTTGAGAAATTGATCCCCGAAGTATATGTTGACGTTCTCTGTATGAGCAGGGGAGTTGTGATCTTTATCACCAGTTTGGTGATCTTGCTGGTGTTTTGGTTCTGCTCCTTGGCTGGGGCCTGCCCCAGCATCATCTGGCTTGTCAGAGTCATCAGCTGAGGAGGTACTATTGTTTGAGTCAGCGGAGGAGTCAGAATCTTTCTCGTCAATAGCATCATCGTCATCGTCATCAGTTGTTTTCTTTTGTGCTTTCTTCTTGCACAGATGATGGATGGATTGGAGCTCATCGTATGCCACTTGCACGTGCTCGTGTGTTTCGAGCAGTGCTTCGTGGGTTTCTTTTAAATCAGAGTAACGTTGTTCGGCGGAGAGGAGTCGTGATGTAAGGTCAGTTACTTGAGCTCTTAGCTGAATAAGCTCATTATTTGACGACTCCTCCTGGCGATTATGTAGTTGTGTGAGGGTGGTGTTGATGTCGTCCAGGCGCGTGTTGAAATCTTGTTGTTGCTGCTTCAGCTCGCGGAGGGTCTCTGGCAGAGGTAGAGTCTGCGTAGAGATCCTATCGACTTGCTTTGCCAACACTTCATGCTGGCATTGTACTCCATGGATCCACTCGGGCAAGTTTTTACAGTGGTCGTCGATGTGGTCGACTTGCTTGGCCACTGAATCTTGACGTTGCTGGAATCCTTGGAGGATGCCTGGCATGGCGCGGTTCTGCTCGCCAATCTGGGCAACCTGTTGTGTTAGACCCTGCACACATGAAAAAATAGAATTCAAAATGTTAGATGGGTCGGTGAGGAGGTTTCGGATGGTGTCGAATTGACGTCCGAATTCCGCACCGATGTTAGTATAAGGGACCCCAGTAAACGAAGAGTGAGGTGGTTGGGGTCGGGGTGGAATGGTAGTGTCATGTGGAAAAGACACTGTTGATGGACCCGCGAATTGCGTGGTGACTGTGGATGGGGTCACCAGCGATGTCGGGGTGGTGGTGGGTGGAAAAAGTAGTGGCATACCCAGAGAGAGAAATGGATCCGGGAATGTTGATGGAAAGTCAGTGGATGTGAAGGAGGAGAATTCGGGCATTGTGGTGGAGAATGGGGCGCCCGAAGTGAAGAAGGGTGGGGGTGGTGATATGGTTGTGGAGAAGGGTGGTGTAGTGAAAAGTGGTGTGGAGGATGATTGAAGGGTGGTTGATGGTGGTGGGGTAGTAGATATTGGGGTGGTGGAAGGTGGAGAGGTGGTAGTGAGCTCAACATTTAGACTCATTATAAAAGAGTCTAGTGATGAGGATGTAATATGTTCTTCTGGGAGGGGGGGCTCAGGTTTGGGATGAGGTTTTGATGTTGGTGTCCCCGACAGCTCATGTGCCTTTACGAGCCTTCTGGAAGGTCGTTTGACTAGAAGTTTTGTTGTTTTGGCTGCTGGGGCATTTATACTGAGTTCTGCCTGCCCTGCCGTTGCTTTCTTTTCTTTGGCTTTGACTGAGGCTATGATTTTGGCGATCTCGTCTTCTGTGAATAGGAGCTTGTCCTTGTCATAGTCAGCAAGCTCTGGAAGTGGAAGCAAGGTTCTAGAAGATTTTGTGGGGCAGAACACATAGTGCAGCTTTCCACCCTTATCTTTTAAGATATAGGAGTTCTTTAGTGTCTGTTCGTTGGTAAGGATTTCGCCCTTGATTGGGTTGCATTTGGGTAGAAGTCTATCCATCTTAAGATATTTGATGATAGATGTGATATGACCACCCGTGCAAATTTCTTTTCCGAGGGTGAAAGCTGATAGCTTGAGCAGCATATGTCGTCCAATGTTAACGGGTATTCTGTTTAGGACTGACCAAAGGACAAAAAGGTCAGATATAAGAACATTTCCTCCTTCGGATCTGGGGAAAATTGTGCCAATGATGATTTTGTGGAGCGTGCGCACTAGGCCAGAATGAATGTTGGAGGCCTTGCTTGTCCTTGCATCAAAGGTTGGTAACCCCGTTAGTGTTTTCCAGAAGGTATGCTTGTTGAACTTGGGGTGTTCTGTACCAGCGGCTTTAGCGTTCTTCAGCTGGTCTTGATTATCGATAAAGATTTCATTTAGAAGATTTTCAGTGATGACCACCTCGTTTTGAAAGATTCTGGTGGTTATTCTGCGGTCACCACCGTCCCTTTCTTTATCCATGATGTCCACCGCTTCTTTGTGGAAGTAGGTGAAGAATTCTATTATTGGCTCAATGTAGGGAATTTCGGATACGAAGCATAGCCGGGAGAGGTTTGAATTGTCAAGAAGAGTGAGGATTCTGTTATAGATCCCCATCTTCATAAGTATGCTGGGGCAGACATACTTGGTTGGTTTAAGGAGTTGGCTGATGGAGGGGATGTTATGGAGATGAAGGTTTTCGGGTGGTGGTGTTCTGGTGGTGATGGGAGGAAAAATAGGAATAGTTATTGTGGCAGGGGTGGTAGTGGTGGTGGTGGATGGTGGGATGTACCCTGCCATGATTTGTTCCCATGCAGAGGCGGGGTGAACCTGCTTCCTGGCTCTCTTCTTAGGTGCTGGCTCAGCTGTGGATTCTTGAGCCATTCTCTTCCCCTTAGATTTTGTAGTGGGTGATTCTTTCTCAGGGGAAGGCTGGTATTCTGAGGCCTCGTCGGATGAAATCTCTTCTTCCTCCTCTTCAAAAGGTTCTTCATCTAAGCAGCGGTTGATTCGCTTTATGTCTTTCATGACTTCAATCAGGTTCACTTGTGCTGGGACCTGTCTAGTCTTTTTGTACTGGTCAACTATGTTTTGGAGATTTGATCGTTCAGCTAGTAATTCCTCTTTTGTCCAGAAAGGAGCATCTGTTGTTCCTTACTTCACAGGTGAAGTCGTACTGAAATGATTGACAATAAAACAAAAGTTAGAAATCGTAAATTTTGAAATTATAACAAAGTAATAATATTTGAGTTTTGCAGGTTAATTGATTTCAAACGGTCCTGAGACCGTTTGGTCTCAAATGGTCTTGAGACCGTTTGGTCTCAAACGGTCTTGAGACCGTTTGGTCGCAACGGTCTCAAACGGTCTTGAGACCGTTTGGTCATTTTCATTTTTTTACACGGTCTTGAGACCGCGAGGGACCTCAGGGTCTGGAGACCGCGAGGAACCTCACGGTCTGGAGACCGCGAGGAAGACGAACCGCGTGGGAGATGAACCGCACAGTCGTTCGTCGGCAAAGAACCATGAAAACGACGACGGCGACAAGGGCAAAGAGGAGTTCGAACGCAGGCGATTGTTTATCGGTGGTGTGGAGCGGTGAACCGCCGGGTTGTTAACCTGTTGGCACGGACAGCGAGGAGCCTGGGTGCGGCGAGCGTCAGAATGGGAGTGACGACGGAGCAGAGTAAGAGCGGCGAAGGTGTGAAGCAGCGTCGCAGAGATGAAGCTCTGAGCGCAGAGAAGGAAAGCGTTCAGAGAAGGAAAGCGCAGAGACAGCGTCAGAGAAGGAAAGCGCAGAGAGGAATGAAACAGGAAGGCTCGGGAATTCGGGCTTCTAGAAGAGAAAACGTAGGTGAGGGGAGGTGTATTTATAGGTTTAAAGGGGGGGGCCTCATACCGAACGGTTTTTGAGACCGCGAGGGCCCAAACGGTCTCGAGACCGTGAGGGCCCAAACGGTCTTGAGACCGTTTGGCCCCAAGATTATGTGGATTTTTATGTATTTTTAGATTTAAAGAAGAAAGAAAAACAAAAAATGAAGAAAGTAAAAAAAACAAAATAAAAGGCTAGAAAATTAGGGAAGGTGATACTCAGGTCTTGGGCTGCCTCCCAAGAAGCGCTTTGGTTTAACATCGCTGGCTCGACAAGATTTTGCTCCGTCTATGCTGACTTTATAGGATCATGGATCCCTATGGTTTGCCTTGATAATTTGTCTGCCGGAGTGTGGTATTTCTTCAATCTGTGACCATTTACGGTCCTTTCTCCTCCATTATCATCGAGAATAATGACAGCTCCTGTCAGGTATATGTGTTTGATTGTGAACGGCCCCGATCATTTAGTACGCAATTTTCCAGGAAACATTTTTAATCTGGAGTTGAATAGGAGGACTTTGTCTCCGACGGTTATATCCTTTCTCTTTATGTGGCCATCATGCCACATCTTAGTTTGTTCTTTGTAAATTCTTGCATTGTGGTAGGCTGTAATTCGTAATTCTTCTAGTTCTTGGAGTTGCAGTTGTCTGAATTCACCAGCGCCTTTGAGATCGAAGTTTAGTTGCTTAATGGCCCACCAAGCCTTATGCTCTAATTCAACTGGCAAATGGCAAGACTTCCCATACACTAATCGAAATGGTGTTGTTCCGATTGGTGTTTAGAAAGCTGTACGGTAAGCCCATAGAGCGTCAGATAGTTTGGTGGACCAATCGGTGCGGTGCCGATTGACAGTCTTTTCCAGGATAGCTTTAATTTGCCTATTGGAGATTTCAACCTGTCCACATGTCTGTGGATGATACGGTGTAGAAACTTTGTGGTTGACTCCATATTTTCTTAATAAGGCTTCAAGGCTCCGTTCCAAGAAATGTGATCCGCCGTCAGATATTATCGTTCTTGGGACGCCGAATCTGGGGAATATTATCTCTTTAAACATCTTGATTACCGGTTTTGAATCACAAGAGATGGTCGGTAGAGCTTCTACCCATTTTGACATGTAATCCACAGCAACTAAGATGTACATGAATCCGTAGGATGAGGGGAAAGGGCCCATGTAATCTATTCCCCATACATCGAAGAGTTTGATTTCTTGCCATATGTTCAATGGCATTTCATTTCTTCTGGTAATTCCCCCAGATAGTTGGCACTTGTCGCATGATCGCACATATTCATGTGCGTCTTTTGTGATGGTAGGCCAATAAAAGCCAGATTGCAGGACTTTAAGAGGTGTCTTTTTAGAACTCATGTGGCCCCCAGTGGGGCCTGAGTGACAGTGCTCAAGAACCGAAGTGATTTCCGTCTCTGGAATGCATCTACGAAAGAGTCCATCTGCGCATAAGCGAAAAAGATAGGGCTCGTCCCAGAAATATTGCTTAGCGTCGTGAATGAACTTCTTTTTGTCGTGATAGGATGCGGACGGGTGAATGATTCCTGTTGCCAAATAATTAACAATGTCGGCATACCAGGGGAATCCATTAGCGACTTTCATTAGTTGGTCGTCCGGGAGGGAGTCTCGGATAGGTACTTTGTCTTCATCCTCGACTCTAATACGGCTGAGATGGTCAGCGACGACGTTTTCCACCCCGCTTTTGTCTTTGATTTCCAAATCGAATTCTTGAAGCATTAATACCCAGCGGATAAGTCTAGGTTTTGCATCTTGCTTATGAATTAGATACCGTATAGCAGAGTGGTCAGTGTAGACAATGACTTTAGCTCCAATCAGGTATGAGCGGAATTTCTCGAACGCGTAGATGACAGCTAAGAATTCCTTTTCTATAGTGGTGTAATTTTTTTGTGCTTCATCCAGCGTTTTAGATGCGTAGTATATAACATAGGGTTTCTTGTCGAGTCTTTGCCCTAATACGGCCCCTATGGCATAATCGCTCACGTCACACATGATTTCGAATGGTTGTGACCAATCTGGAGCTCTTAGAATGGGTGCGGAAATCAAGGCATTTTTCAGAGTTGTGAAACTTTGCAAACATTCTTGGTTAAAGTTAAATTCCGTGTCCTTGGTCAGCAGTTGTGTCATGGGTTTTGCTATTTTTGAGAAGTCTTTGATAAATCTTCTGTAAAACCCAGCATGACCTAACAAAGCACGTACCCCTTTTACATCTTTTGGTGGCATCAATTTCGAGATGACGTCAATTTTTGCTTGATCCACCTCGATCCCTCTGTCGCTCACTCTGTGTCCGAGGACAACACCTTCCGTTACCATAAAATGGCATTTTTCCCAATTTAAGATGAGGTTTGTGTCCTCACATCTTTGTAAAACTTGAACCAGGTTGAGCAGACAGTTGTCGAAAGAGTTTCCATAAACTGAGCAATCATCCATGAATATCTCCATTATAGATTCTGTTAATCCTGCAAAGATAGCAGACATGCATCTCTGAAAAGTGGCTGGCGCGTTACAAAGCCCGAATGGCATTCTTCTAAAAGCATATGTCCCAAAAGGATAGGTGAAAGTAGTTTTCTCTTGATCTTTCGGGTGTATAGGGATTTGGTAAAACCCGGAATAACCATCGAGGTAACAGAAGAATTTCTGATGAGCTAAGCGCTTGAGGACCTCATCTAGGAAGGGCAAGGGGAAATGATCTTTCCTTGTTGCTTTATTAAGTTTTCTGTAATCTATGCACATTCTCCACCCAGTTACTGTTCTAGTAGGTACTAGTTCATTCTTATCATTAAGAACAACAGTAGTCCCCCCTTTTTTAGGGACCACCTGCACGGGGCTTACCCATTGAGAATCTGAGATTGGGTAGATGATACCTGCCTTCAGGAGTTTGAGAACCTCGATGCGAACTACCTCCTTGAGATTAGGGTTCAACTTCCTTTGATGTTCCCTCGATGGTTTGAATTCTTCCACCATAGGCAATCTGTGCATGCATAAAGCTGGGTTTACACCAGTTAAGTCGGTCATTTTATATCCGATAGCTTTCTTGTGTCTCTTTAGCTCATCAAGAAGTCTATTTTCTTGGTCTTCTTCCAGAGTAGAGCTGATAATCACTGGACAAAGTTTCTCGCTGTCGAGGAAGACATGTTTGAGTCCCTCGGGTAAGGCCTTCAATTCAGGGGCCTTAGGTGGCTCGATTGCTTCTATAACGGTGACAGCCTTGAGTTCTTCAAAGGTGGTTGTTGGGGCTTCTTCAGCTTTTTCTAAATATTGAAGGCATTGTTGAACTAGTTCATTTTCCGAAAATTCTACTTCCGGGTTTGTCAAGGAACTTTCCAATTCATCGGAAGGTTCGGACATTTCTAACTGGGACATTTGATATATAGCATCTAGGAGAAAAACTTCCTCTTGAATGCTTGGTCCTTTCATGCTGTTAAGGACTCTGAATTGGAAAGCTTCCTTCCCAAGTCTTAGTATAATCGTTCCTGCTTCTACATCGATGAGTGCTCGGGCGGTAGCTAGGAAGGGTCTTCCGAAGATTATCGGGTATCGTAGATCTTCTTGTATGTCCATAATAACGAAATCGCACGGGACGTAAGAATTTGTTCCTATTCTGACAGGAATATCCTCGATAATTCCAAGGGGAGCAGTTATGGTAGAGTCGGCTAACTGAATTGTCATTGACGTAGGTAACAAATCAGTAAAGCCTAATCTCTTACACATAGAATAGGGCATGATGGATATACTTGCTCCTAGATCTGCTAATCCCTTTTTGCTAGAGCCATTTCCAATCGAACACTGAATACCGAAGGAACCTGGGTCCTTATTTTTCTTTGGCATTTTGTTAAGCAGAATATCTGAAGTGGTCTGAGCTAGTTTCACCGTTTCATGCTTTTATGTCATATATTTTCTCGACAGCAGGGTTTTCAGGTATTTGGCCCAAGCGGGCACTTCAGAAAGGGCATCTAGAAAGGGGATATCAATATACAGTTTCTTCATAGCTTCTTTGAATTTCTGGAACCTAGTATCCATTTGGGTTCCTTTCAGCCTATCCGGGTAAGGAATTCTGAGCGGAGCTTCTGGCGTAGGTCCCTTTTCATTTTCCCTTTCAGTAGTTTTAGTGGATTTTTCCTTTTCATGAGTTGAGCTTTCTGTTTGTGAAAGAATAGCTACATCATCATCATCATGGATGATTCTAATGGTATCAGGAAGGACACGACCAGACCTCGTGGTGACAGCATTCAGTTGCTCAGGTCTATTTTGGTCATGCCTTGGGTTTGCCTCTGGTTGCCCAGCGAAGGTACCTACTGGTGGTTTCAACTGAGCAGCAATCTGTGCTAATTGGGCCTCCACCGCCTTTTGTTGAGCTTGTTGATTTGCAAGCATGGTCTGCTGAGATTGCAGCATCTGCCTAATCAAAGATATTTCATCAGATGGTTGGGAAGGAGCACTCCTCTGTTGATATTGAGTGACTTGTTGCCCCTGGGGTTGCTGCGGAGGTGCTGTCAACTGCAATTGTTGTGGCTGCTGCAACTGAGGTTGTTGCAGCTGAGGGTGCAGTCCTGGGTATTGATAGGAAGGATTCCTAGGATAATTAGATCGTTGGAACCCATTTCTATAATTCCCTTGGGTGAAGTTATTCTGAAATCCTGGTGGTTGTTTGCTGAAAGATCCACCTTGTATCTGTTGTTGAGGATTGGCAGTTCCTGCAGGATTTCCATATTGGAACCCTGGGTGATTTCTTGGTTTATCTGGATTGTAGTACACCTGGCCAGGTATTGAATGGATGGAGTTGACTTGCTCTGGCATTTGGTCCTCGGGATGCTCAATAATGGGCTCATATTACGGCATGGGTGGTTGTAAATCCATCATGACATTGTACAACAGACCACATGATAATGTGGGATGGTCAGATGCATGACAGGCTTCACAAGTTCCAGTAGCTGCTTTTACTTGTTGAACTTGAGGGCTTTTCTTCTTGTCATATTCCCCGAAAGAAGTTTCGAGGGCTTGTTGCTTGCTAGCAATAGTCTTTAGGGCCTCTGCAATGGCCTTGAGTTCCATAGATTCTTCAGCTTTGTAGACTTTAAGAACTCCCTTGGGTTGGTTAGATGACCTTCCCCAATTGGATTGGTTCTCAGCCCCTAGCGTAACTATATTCCAAGCATCTTCATAGTTCTTTCTCATAAAATTTCCTCCAGATGAGGAATCTAGAAATTGCTTGATATCATCACTTACTCCTCTGTAGAATGTTTCTATTAGTTGATTTTGAGATTGCCATGGTGAGGACACTTTCTCAGGAGTTCCTTGAATCTTTCCCAAGCTTCCACAAGTGTTTCTCCAGGTAGTTGGGTGAAGTGATTAATCTGTCCCCTAATCTCATAGGTTAGTGAAGGTGGAAAGAATTTCTCAAGAAACTTTTCTTCTAAAGGAGTCCAGGTAGTGATGATGGGGTGTCTATCTAAAGCATTGTACCAGCTTAGCGCTCTTCCAGATAAGGTGAAGTGGAAAAGGTGTAACATTATTGCTTCCAGGGCGATTCCTGCTTGAGGTACAAGTCGGCAGAGTGACTTGAATCTCTTAAGGTGATCCATGCAATCGTCTCCGGGTGCTCCAGAGAAAGAGATGCCTTGCATGATCTGGATCCATTGCGTCCGTATTTCAAAGTTTGGTATGTTAATAATCGGTGGTCGGACTGGGTGATCATCTTCATAATTCTTCGGGACTGCGTAATCCCGAAGTTGCTTGTTTCTTAGCGCAAGTTGAGCAGCAGCATGCTCTGCTTGGATGCAGGCTTGTTCCTCAGCTCGAATCTCAGCTTGCACTTGAGCACGAGTGTCTGCAATAAGTTGTGCTCGTTGTGCTGCTATGGCAGCGTTAACTCTTTCTGCAACAAGGCATTGCTCTTCAGCCATCTGTCTGGCTCTTTGGCAGTTAAGTCTAATCCTACGGTGGAAACTTCTTTCTACCTCAGAGTCATACTCTGGTTCAGGGGAGAATCTGATGCTATGTGGGGGTTGCATACACGTTTTCTACCTGAGTAGAAAGAAAATCACACGTTAAGATAATGGAAGGAAATGAAGAAATCAAGAAGAGTTGGAGTAGTTATCAAGAAAAAGTGTAAAATCCTAATCAACCAAGAAGTTGTTAAGTAAAAACTAAAATGTTCCGTTGTCCCCGGCAACGGCGCCAATTTTTGATGGAGTTTTGCAACGCCACTAAAAATCCTAGAGATGATGAATCCCTAAGTTTAGCCTTGCTAGTACTATGGTAAGATCTCCACCCACGTATGCTAAGACACGTGGAAGTCTTATCGTAGTATAGTTAAGGGTCGAATCCTCGGGACAACGGTCTTGATGTAATCAAGATGGAAAATGTTTTAGTCGTACTTAACTACTTAACAGTTGATATTTAGATCGAAAGTTTGATTTGGTTTTAAGCTAAGTGCAAGGAAAGTAAAGCAAGAAAGTAGAAATTAAGGTTGTAAACAATGGTTAAAAACCACTAGGATGTTTCCGGGTTTCACACCACTACACATGTATCACAAACATGCAACATAATAAAACGACCTGCAAAGAGAAACTAATCGGCTAGTATCTTTGTAGACTTATCTTCCTTTCGGATAACCAACTATGAGGAGTGTGGAGTATTGCAAATGCCAGCCATCCCCTAACGAATGGTCACTTACTTTGCATTACTCCTTCATGAAGTGTGTTCCTCGACCTTACCAAGGTTGCACTTCCATACGTCAACTGATTCCATTTCATAGTATGAAAGTGCAACGATGGGAGTGAGTTTACTCCACTCGTGAAAGCACTCCTAGATACCGAAATAGACATATGGTGACTACATATATCTAGAACCAACATTCAATCGATATTCAGATCTAAAGGTATAAACGTAGACAATTCATACCAAAAGATAATAAGTAACACAAGTTGGTGATCAAGCAACAAGCATTCATTAAACGATAGATGTTGAGCCAAAAAGGAGAGTATCTCTATTGCAAACGATTGAATTACATTGCATGAAATGAAAACATGGGTAGCGGGGCTACTCCCCGCACCCTAGTGAAAAGGACTACTCGCTCATCTCAAGAGCAAAGGTGGAGGTGAGAAGAGAGAGAAAGAACGACATCTCCACAGAGGAGGGAAGGTTGAACCCTTGGTGGAGAGAGCAACGATCTTCACCCTTCGTGGTTGCTTGATGATGGATCTTCTCCTCCCACCTTCTTTGTTGATGAGAGAGAAGGTAGCTTGATGATGAGATGTGGACCTCAAACCGGCAGCCTTAGGGCGATGGATGAAGGATGGAATTGCTCTGGAACTAGAGAGGCAGCCTTTGGGCGTCTGAGATTCGATCCCTTTGAAGTGACCCTTGAGGTCCTATTTATAGGCTCAAGTTGAGCCCAAACGGTTTTGAGACCGTTTGGTCTCAAACGGTCTTGAGACCGTTTGCCTTCTCGCGGTCTTGGGACCGTGAGGCCTTCTCGCGGTCTTGGGATCGTGAGGCCTTCTCACGGTCTTGGGACCGTGAGGCCTTCTCACGGTCTTGGGACCGTGAGGCCTTCTCGCGGTCTTGGGACCGCGAGGCCTTCTCGCGGTCTTGGGACCGTGAGGAGTCTTTG
Source organism: Alisma plantago-aquatica (assembly GCA_963693085.1). Classification (NCBI taxonomy): domain Eukaryota; kingdom Viridiplantae; phylum Streptophyta; class Magnoliopsida; order Alismatales; family Alismataceae; genus Alisma; species Alisma plantago-aquatica. The sequence goes on from OY856412.1 coordinate 198,590,606, forward strand.
TAATTTTTTGTGTTTTCTGTAATAAAAAAGAAGAAAAGTTAGTTTATTGGTGTATCCGCAATAAAGTAAAAAAGTTTAATGATTCTATCTAATTTATCTAAGAAAGAGTATGGAAAATTAAAGATAACTAAATAAGATAACGTCACAAAATGGGAGGTTATCAAGATACATGTTCATGAGGGTGAGGGAGGGGAGACCCTATAGAGTGAAAAACTTGGACATATGATTGTAACATGCATTTAGGGTAGCTAGACAAGCATACATCCTATTCTTACTAGTTATTTAGGTGCAATGGTACTAGGTTGCCTAATGAGTATGGTGGATCATTGATTTTGATTTCATTTTAAAGGAGTATGGTGGTTTCCATTGTAAGTTTTAACATTGGAAAAAATCTATTTCAAGGATATGTATATATGTAAGTATGAAAGTGAAGTACGTGTCCATGTGACCTTAAAGAAAGAGATGTAATATCAGTCTACATGAGAGTTATTAGATGATACATATATTATTGATATTGTCTTAAGCCTTGATAAAGACTTGGCTAGTAGGTAGCTAGTAAATATAATCTTGATTAGTTATAATATGAGTTTGATATATGATGATAATGATTGATATTGAGGACTAGGATTTTGATTTGATGATGTGAGATGACTTATTTGATCATGCAGCCCTAGCTAGTCTAGCACCATATATGATTTAGTTGGCTTGTTTTTCATGCTACACATAGCTAGTGGGGTTTCATGCATGATTTTATAAGTTGATTTATGTGGGTTTTACTACACTAACAAATTCACTTAAGGATGAAATTCATAAGTTTTTATCCAAACAACTATTGGGAAATATGGCAGAATAAACAAAAAATTACTTGTCATATTCCCCTAAAACAGTAGATCGTGTCAACAACTATGTAATGGGAATGAAGGTTGCAAGGCATATATTGGTCCTAGATCAAGTCCAACGACAGTGCTTGCTGCAGCGTGCTACTTTCTCAAGTTGCACATGGAGGATTATCAATAGCAGCCTCCTAGTTGATTACCATAGATGGTAGTTTACTGAGTCCTCCTAGAGGGTGGAAAAGGCCTCCTCACCTCTTTAGTGGTCCATGTGAACCACTAGGAACTCATGTAGTTCTAGAAAGATAGACAAGAAAAATTTGTCCCTTCTAGTATGTGTGCTAGCACCAACTTGCTCTCCCGATTGTCTCTCCCTTGCTATCCCTCCCTTTGAAAGGTAGGATTTTCTCAGGTTCTCACATTATCGCATCTGTGAGAAGACAACTATTGTCAGAGCCTATTGTTGTGTCTCTAGAAGGCCTCCACTAACCCTTTTTTATTGGAGGGTCAGGGTCAGGACTTCTAATCTGAGCGGGAGTTGAAGAGACAGATTTTCATGAATTTTCTAGAACATGTGAAATTTGAACTGGTCAGTTCACTACTGAACCAGTCGATTCACATGTGATTCGATCAGTTCAGCTCTTGAACCAGTTATTTCACAATGTTTCCCAATCGCAATTGTATTGAAATTAATATCTGATTAATGCACAACATGACGTCAGCATTAATCCTTGATCCAAATGCATTGAACAACCAAACGATTGGTTCACAACCTAAACTGATCAGTTCGGACATATGAGTTGATCAGTTCACTTAGTGTACCAACCGTTTCAGTGTCCTAATTTCCAATCTTGTTTAAATTGAATACCTAAAACTTCAACAAATCATGTTTAAATCACATTCATGAATAAACTCCTATTCCAAGTGTATTCTATGTGTGTGACCCTATAGGTCTCAAGTTACATTGGCAGTCAATGTCCATAACTAATTTATGACGTCACAGCAATGATCAGTATCTAGAAAGACATCATTGCTACCTAAGTAATCCAAAAATATTGAGAACAACTTCAACCAACAATTTGTGATCAGTGTTATAGTTATTGTATAATTCCTTTGTCTCTGATATCCAGATTGATCTCGAGGCATGGAAACGTCATCCTCTCAACATTCAATCCATGTTCCTTGAACTAGAGCAAAGGGTCTAAGATAAATGTGAGTTCAATATCACATATTGACGCACATGTGCATAGCCATGCTTTTCTCAGTCTCGCTTATCAAGTGGCTAGGATATCAAACTGTTGTAGGAGGGACAGATCCCATCTACATCACTCATAGCCAATTCCCATGTGTCATAATGCATTTGCACATCACTATTATGGCAACCCTTATTTAGGGTCACATTTGATGATGTCAAAGTACATCAAACAACATGTTATGAGTGTAGCGATTTCATGTCTAAGAACCACAATCACCACCATAACTTTGGGAGTTGATTCTGACTACAATTCAATAGTTTCCATGTATCACTCTCAAGGTGGGTCTGTCTAATACACTTTATTGTCAGATGGATTACACAAGCAATATCCCTTAGTTTCTTTGGGATATCCAAAAAAATAACATTTATATGACCTAGGGCCAAGCTTTTCAGGAAATATTTTCTTGACATAAGATTCACACTCCCAAATCCTCATAAAAGACATTTTAGGACATTTCTCGATCCATATCTCATATGGTGTCTTTTGAACCGATTTAGATGGTATGTGGTTAAGTTTAAACATTGTGGTTTCTAGATAATAACTCCAGAAGAAAGTTGGAAGATCAGAAAAACTCATCATTGATCGCACCATATCTAGAAATATGTGACTCCTTTCTAATACACTATTATTTTGTGGTGTTCCAGGTGGAGTCCATTTTGATATGATACCACGGGCTCAGAGAAGGTCCTCAAATTCTTGGCTTAAGTATTCTCCACCTCGATCAGAACAAGTTTCCTTAATACTTTTACCAAGTTGGTTTCATACTTCATTCATGAAATGCTTGAACCTTTCAAGAGTTTTTGACTTATGTTTCATCAAGTAAACATAACCATACCTACTGAAGTCATCAATAAAGGTAATGAAGTACTAATAACCACCTCTAGAATTTGTTATAAAAGAGCCACATACATCAGTATGTATGATCCTAATAGATGACTAGCCATTTCACTATTACCAATGAAGCAAGTCTTGGTCATCTTTCCCAACAAAAAAGACTCACATGACTCTTTAGATTCAAAATCAAAAGAGTCTAGATATGAAATTCTCATTGATGTGCCCTAGACGACACTGCCAAATATATTTTTTTGTTTGAGTTGTCAAGTTTTAAGCTTTTAGCATTAACATTATAAACATTTGTCTTTAGATCTAGCAATAACGACCATAAGACATTGGGGCACTGCCATAAAAGATCTCATCTTTTGAAATAGAACATTGACCATTCTTTATATGAAATTCATATCCATCCTTGTCCATACAAGATACAAAATTATTGTTTCTATTTATGGCAAGTAAGAAATAGTAGTTCTTTAACTCTATTAAAAGACATGTGGGTAGATATCAATTAAAGGTTGCAACTATAGTGGAAAAAACTCTTGCTCCATTTGCAACGTGCAGTTCAACTTAGCCCTTTCGTAAAGGGTTACTTCTTTTCAGATTATGCATATTCGAGCATATGTGAGATCCACATCGGTATCTAGTACCCAAGATGAAGAAGTAGAAAAATTTATGTCAATAACATACATACTTGAACTGGAGATCTCTATCCCTAACTTCATCTTCCTGAGTCCCTTCAAGTAAAAGGATAGATTCCACTTGCACTTTTTTTCTCCTTATTTTGAGTGTTGAAGACTTGGAATTTTTCTTGGCCTCAGAATTCTTCTTGTCTTTTCTTTCATCCTTGGAATCCACTCCATTGATCATCATCATGGACTTGTCTTTCTCTATTCATGTTTTGGCAATTATCAACATGCCAAGAAACTCTAACAATAGTTTGGCCATGTTACTCAAGTAATAACACTCGAGGAACTAGCTATATGATATGAGAAATGATTGTAAAATAATATTTGTGGCCAATTCTTGGCTCAAAGGGAATATCAGTTTCTCGAAATGTTCCACATGTCCAATCATATTCAGCACATGGGTCTCTACTAGATCTCCTTTTGTCATCTTGCACTCAAATAGCACTTTTGAGACATTGTACCTTTCTTGCTTTGCATGATTATGGTTCATGTTCTTATATGTGTCACCATCTCAAGAATCCCCATGTATTCACACTTCTCATGCAACTCATAGTTCATCTAGCATAGCATAAGGTGCTTAATATCTAAGGCATCATTGGTGTGCTTCCAATAAACATCCACCTCAGCCCTAAACACATCAGGAGCATGCTCTTCTGACATTTGTGTATCTAGGACATAGAACTTATGCTCATCATTGAGAGCCCTTCTCAAAGTCCAAAACCAGTCATGGAAATTTGTCCTATTAAGTTTGTCCTTCTTAAGGACTGATCACAACAACCATTAGTTTGCTTTGATTCTACAAGAAAAATGTATGATTTGTCAAAACACTTTTGAATTGATTTGATTAAAACAAACTTGATGATGTTTAGTTAGGTCTTTAATTAATTATTACTCCCACTATTTTGTTCAAATTGATAGCCCTCACATATCAATTCATAATATTGTAGCGTACAATCTTCTAGTGAGCCAAGATCCATTTTTCATCAAATCATGAGTCATCTTTGATTGATCGCCCACAACTTGACTATTTAGGTAGGCAACATTGTGAATTGTATCTAAATGCAACTCTTGGATAGATGGCGTGCACAACTCCTTGTCACAGTCATCTGCATGCTTATATGTACTTAATCTCATTAAGATCACCTAGTTAATTCTGACCAAAAAGCCAACACGACAGTAATGCACCCTGCTTTGGCAGACCCACATAACTACCATCATAGTTCCATAAGATGGACAATGCACAACACTTCAGCATAAGATATACTTAGTCATTCAAGTTTTACATGTGTCTTGCTTAAGGAAAGCATATAAGACTTAATATGTTTGATTGAGGGATTTAATATTTATATAAATATATATACATATCCAACCACCAGATACTTATAGTACATATTACATACATACAATATCCCACAAATGAAAATATGCAATTAAAACACACAAGTGATGATTATGGACATACTAATATAATTCCTTAGAGTCACAAGGAATTACTACCACCTAAGGTCTACATCATATGCACCAACATGTTGTTAAAAAAATCATATCGGGGTCTCCAGACAGAACCACACGTGCAAGTTTCCCTGCATGTGGCTCGTCTGTGCTTTTTCCCAAGGCATTGCCTGAGGGGGAATCCCGTGATCTGAAGGGAACTTATTTTGTGTTAAGATCATTGGTCGATTGGTTCAACTCTTGAACCAGTCAGTTTGCCTCCTAGTCGATCGGTTGATATCTCAAAATGGTTGTCTGGTCTCTGGTCTAAGAAACTTTTGGACACCTCCAATTGATCGGTTGAGCCACCAATTAATCAATTCAGCTCCTCCTGTCGCCAGACCTTCTGGGTCCTCTAGGAGATTGGTTTGATTTTTAAAATGAGCAGTTCATCTGGTGCATAAATTTTTCTTTTCCATAATAATAAATAAACTATCCTAGTCTTATTTAACATGTTACATGGTAATAAGGAAACCTCAAATTACATTTTAGGGGAGCATAGGAAGGAGAGAATTTAATACTTTTACATATGGAAGATAAGATAGAGGCTTGGTATGCAAAACAAGATAAAATAGGAATAACAACCATCCAACCACGCATAAGGATCTGAAGGATTTATTGTCCATAACCATACTAAAGATCTACCATCAAAACTTATTTTAAGGTGACGCATGTAAATTGCATATATATATATATATATATATATATATATATATATATATATATATATATATATATATATATATATATATATATATATATATATACATACATACATACATATATATACATACATATATGTGCCGTCTCTTAGGTCACTCTAGGCGATTTCACGATCGTCGGCCGCCTAGGGCATGGCGCCCACGTCCTTGACCATCCAGGTCGGTGGCGTCCACCCTCAACACCCTACCACTCACCCTGGTACCTAACCCTAGCAGCGTCCTTGACAACCGAACCACCATCATCTGGAGTCTCTTCACCCGCCGCAACGGTACCTAACCCTAGCGGGGAGGCGATGGTTGGAATGGACAACAGCGGGGCTCCTAAGACCACCAGAGCCGAGAAGGAGGATGGGTAGCATGATCTAACCTGGAATGAAGTCCTGAAGCAATTGGTAGGAAGGTCGAAGGATGAACTACAGTTCCCGCAGCCCAGGGTCAATGGCAACGAGGTGCACGTGGAACTGGAGATCGAGGAGTTCGACAGGATGAAAAATGTGTGGGAGTTCACCGTAATGATCTATACGCTGGGCAATAGACCTTATTTCCCTCATCTACAAGCTTGGGTGAGAAGAACCTGGAGACCGAAGGGTTCTTTCGAGCTACTTTTGTGGGAAAACAGGATTTTCATGGTGAGATTTTTCATGGCAGCAGACAAGCAAGCGGCCCTAGCCATGGGGCCAAGGTGGTTCGATCAGCAGCTGGTTATTGCAAAGCACTATAATTATGGCGACGAGCTGCGTAAGGAGGCCTTCACAACCATCCCTACATGGATGACACTGAATTTGTTTGGGAGGACATGGACTAGGTGAGCTACAGGTACCATAGCGGCTGGAGCAGGTCGTGTTCTCCACATCGACAAGAAGTCCTTGGAAGGTGAGGAAGCAAGGGTCCTAGTAGAGCTGAAGGTGGACAGCCCAAAGCCGAAGACTATCTGTCTAAACGTCAAAGGACGCGACCCCATCCCCGTATCCATTAATTACAACCATATCCCGATGCGTTGCAGCAACTGTCAGGCTTTTGGTCATGCCACAGGGCATTGCGATTCACAGGCCAAGTAGATTGAGAAGAAGGTCTGGAAGAAGACCGGCGAAGCGGCAAAGAGAAATGTGGATTCAGCCTCAACCAGCACCGTACCTTGCAAGGAGATGGGGAACGAGAAGCCATCCCAAAGCACAGATACAACGGGGTAGCAAGTAAAGGGAGGAGAAGAAAAGACTGAGGTTTCCAACCAGGATGATGATGGGAAGATTGACTCGGGAGGAGACTTCTCACCTACGTCTAGTAGGTCTGGGCCAGGAAGGATAGGTATCCAAAAATATCAAGGAGTGGGGTCGATTCTTGACACCACTAACAGTTTTGGGGCACTCTCAGATTCAAATAAAGAAGAGGGAGAGATCGTCAAAGAAAAAGGGGTCAAGAAGAAGGATAACAAAAAGGGGCCTAGCAGGCAAACTAGATCTACAAAATGTCATTGATATGTCCATGCTTCTATGGAATATTAAGGGAGGGTGCGACAAGAATAAGAAGAAGGAGATTCAGGAGTGGATTGCTGCTAGTGGCCACTCATTAGTTGCATTGGTAGACACAAAAATAAAGATCCAGAATAGCAATAGTATTAAATACATATTCCCACAAGGATGGAACCACGTGTCTAATGTGGAGTGCAGTGAGGTTGCTAGAGTCTGTGTGGCGTGGAAGCCCAATGCTTGGCAGGTCTCAGTGATACAGATGTCAGATCAGCATGTCACAGTTGATTGCAGGAATAATGGTGGATTACATATATGGATGATGATTGTCTATGGTCATAATTATGGCACATCAAGACTTGACTTATGGAGAGATTTGGTTACACTTTCCATACAAGTGAAGACCTTGTGGCTAGTTATTGGTGATTTCAACATTGTCCTGTTACAGGCGGAGAAAAGGGGGAAAAGACTTGCTACTACTGCTGAAGTGGATGCATTTAACCAGGCCATTGACAAAGCAGGTCTATATGATCTACCTATGGTGGTGGTGATTTGTTCACGTGGAACAATGAAAGAGCTCCAGAATACAAAATAGCAAGCAAACTTGATAGAGATTTGGTGAATGATGAGTGGTTTAAAATTCTTCCTAATGTCCAGGTAAAGGCTGGAGGGTCTGACATCAGGGACCATGCACCTATCTCAGTTCAGATTACGGAGAAAAAGCAGAAAATGAGGCCTTTTAGATTTCTTAATTATTTGGCAGATTGGAAAGGCTTTGATGATATCATAAAGAAAAGCTGGAACATTCAGGTGTCTGGAAATCATATGTATGTTTTTGCTAAGAATTTGATGAACACAAAGATGGAACTTAAAAAATGGGCAAAAGAGGAGGTGAATATCCCAAACATGTTAAAGGAAACAAAAAGGGAGTGCAAAGATGTCAGAGAAAGACTACTAGTTGATCCACTAAATCCCAATCTGATAGAGAAAGATATGGAGCTGAAAATGATGCTTGAAGATCTAAAAAAGGCAGAGGAAAAATTCTACTGGCAAAGAAGCAAAGAACAATGTATGGAGGATGGAGACCAGAACACAAAGCTCTATCATACTACGGTCATAAGAAGAGAGGTAGGTAATATTATTTCTGAACTTATTAATGTTGAAGGGATGGTGGTCAATAAGTAGGAGGACCTTGAAGAACAAGCTATAAACTTCTACATGTCTTTGTATAACAAAAAATTCTCCAATGATGTCGATGAAGAAGAAGAGGTGGAATGTAAGTACAGACTCACAAGCACTCATAACAATATTCTTACAAGAAAAACAGGAGGTCAAAAAAGTGGTATGGAGCATTGGTAGCAATAAGTCATCGGGGTCTGATGGTTTCGATGCTTTCTTCTATAAGAAGACTTGAGAAATTATTAAAGATGACGTGCTTGCCTATGTAAATTGGTTCCTAGAAGGTGGAAACATGGTGAGTGTAATGACCCCACCTCCCAGTAACCCCCAATTAAGGGAGACCGAAAGGTCAGAGCCGTTAACCAATAACCCGGATCAAAGGTTTGACAAATAATCAATAACAATTAATAAATTTTACCAACTAAACTGAAAACTGGTATAAAATAAAACTTTTCATACCTTTGAAACATTGGGGTTTCTAAACTTCTATCCATGAAGATACTAATCTAACTAATCCTCCTATGCACGTTAATTCTCATTTAATTCCACATATGCCACTTTAGTGTTTGTTCTTTTCCTTTGTACCTAAAATGCATACAAACAAAACATCGGTCAGCAAGGAGCTGGTATGTGGGGGAAACAATAATTGTGCAACTATGTTAACAATGTAGTCATCCAAATATCATTTAACATCCATGATTACATTTTAAGCAATACTACTCAATCCTTACCTATCCCCTATCTATGTGTTGTCCCTGCAGTGGACATGGATACTACCTCTCTCATATGGTAGATCCTTACCCCCATGGCCCTACCACACAGGTAGCCAATACCTAGGGTTATGGAGTCGCATGGCCCTACCCAAAGGTAGCCCAATCTCTGACTCATGATGACTTGATGGTCCTACCCCATTGGTAGCTATGTACTAAGTCGTTCAATGACCTGATGGACCTACCCCATCGGTAGCCATGTACTAGGTCAATCTAGTAAGCTACAGAGGGGACTAGGATCTGAGCTAGCAGGCACATATCTTAGGTGATAGTCATATCCACATTATAATTTGCAAGAATTAAATGCAACCAATAGTTTAATTCAAGTCATCGATAAAACCTCAAAAATCTCTGGGAAACTAATTCAGGATATTCATAGGCGTAACCACATACCTGTTAAGTAGACATGAATGCAGAAATAACTCAATCAATCAAGAAATCAAGCAAGTACACACAGGTTAATCCTAAAAAGGCATCCAATTCTTCTATCATTAATCCTAGTTGTTTCCTAGGGTTATTTGTCCTTTTTAGGGTTTTGAGCATAATGAGGGTTCCACCTCATTTTTATTACTTTAAACCCTAATTTTACCAAATCACTTGCAAACCCTAATTATTCCATCTTTCTTTCACAAAAGGTTCTAATTTCATCTTTTAGTAACAGGAAACCCTAATTTCATATTATAAGTACTTTTCTTTTCTTTTCCCCTAATTTAGGGTTTCTAAGCATATTAATCAACATATTAGGTTTAAAACCATAAACCTTGCAATTCCATCATCAAAACAGGTTAAAATCCATATTTTTCATTAATCAAGTTAATAATGCTTGAATTAACACCTTTGCAAGATTAAATCTATCATTTATCAACAATTAGGTTTTCTAATCACAAATTAACACTTTTTCCATCAAAATATGCACTTTTGTACAAATATATTAATTTAGGTGTCCAAACCATTTTTAATGTATCCCTCGTATTTTTGTGATCATTTTTCATGTATTAACTTTCCTCATCCGAGTTTTCTAGCTCAAGATATTATTTTTACCATGAAAATCCTTTTTATTGGTTTACTTTATTTCTAGAAAAACCAGGATCGCCTGATCCATGGTCCGCGGGTCCACTGAGGATCCGACGGCCGTGGATGCGTGCGCCCTTCCCTTGTAAATAAAAGAAACAAAAGACGGAAACATCCTTACCTTGACTGAAGGCACGGAGGGGTATTTTGGTAAAAGACCGTGAGGCCCTCGTCTTCTACCTTGCACGAGCCACTACAGACCTGATGGTCAATTGAGGAGTTGACTCTGGGCTCTAGGTCACCTGCGGTCAAGGCGATAGGGCAGAGAGCTTTGCCTCCCTCCGTCGAAGTCGACTGTAGGTTCAATTGCCTTCCCGAGCCTCACCAAGGTTGTCGCTTACTCGTCGGACTCTGACGAGGGTCTCCGAGGTGCTGGGGGTGCAAGTCAGGACGAAGCGTTCAATTGAAGGTACTAAAACTCTCCTTGCTTCCTTTCGCAGAGGTTGGACTAGCAAAAAGAGGTGTTGGTTCCCTCCTTGACCCTCCCCTATATATAGGGTCGAGGTCAGGTTCACAAGGATTGGGTGTTTCCCAAATCAACGACCAAACCTAAACAAAATAGGGATGGATCTCCGTGGTTCCCCCTCCTGAGTCCAAAGGGACTGTCGACGGGCTGGCATATCCACTGGATTGCAAGAAATCTTAGATGGAAGTTTCTTCCTGTAACCTGTAAAGTCCCAGTCCACGTGGGACTTTGAAGATGAGCAACCAGTGTTGGATTGAGATCCAACGGTCCTCAAAGCACGCGTTCATCCAAAAGGAAACTCCCTTTACAAATTGCCAAATGAAATCTTTATTTTAGTGATAACTTGAGAAATTGATATCTCCCAAACCATAACTCATTTTTGTCTCAAATTTTAAGGGCACGTTTGTCTTGACATTATCTAGCTTTGCACGAAATTTGGGGAACAAATTCCAATGGGTGAGAATCCTTCCTTCTCTCCCAAGTTATCCATTAATTAATTCAAAATTAATTAGTAATCCTTTTTCTCTTTGCCATTATCTTGTTATTTTGGGTCCCTTGGACCTCAAGAAATCCTAAAGGCACGGATTCCCATATTGGGGAATATATATTTGCCTTTATTTATGTCTATTTCACATATTCTCCTTATCTTTTTATTAAAATATCTCTTTTTGAGGATTTCTCTTTTATCTCTCTTTTATTTTCCTTATTGGAATTCCTTTCAATATTAGAAATCCTTTGGATACAAAAATCCACCAAGGATAACTCAATTATACCTCTTTCCAATTCTTCTCTACATTTTATCATTGTTTTCAATTTCTTTCTCAATAAAGAAACATTTAATCGATCTTTTCTTTTCTTATTGCATTCTCTATGCAACTTTTGACTCCTTGGAACCCAAGGAACCCAAGAGGCATGAAAACCCTCTTTGGATTTGCCTTCTAGAGGTTTCCACATCTTTCTTTTCTCAAAACTCGAGTATTCATTTATTAATTGAATTTTCCTTGTTATTGGGCCCAATATCCAATAAAGCCCACAACACAATAATCAAGGCTATTGTAAACAAAATCCATTTATTCAAAACAAATTATATCATTATTTGTTCTAATATCTTTCATATGAGAAATTACATTTCTCTCCAAATGAACCCAAAATTTGGGGTTGTAACATCCTTCCCCTCTTATAAGAATTGTGTCCTCAAAATTCCATCAAGCAAACAAACAAATAGGATAAGTCTTTCTTATGTCCATTAGGGCTCCCATGTGGCTTCACCCTTTCCATGGTGCTTCCCAAGAACCTTCATCATCTCATATTCTTCCATCTGGTTTCTTTCTCACCTTGGTATATCATACCCTCATAGGTGACTCAGGACATTTCAGCCTCTTAAAAGTTGAATAGGTTCAGGGCTCAGCACATGGCTTGGGTACCTCACATAGTTCTCTAGATCGGACTCATGTAATACATTATACATCATGTTATCCTGAGGGGTAAGGCTAAACACAACCTTCTCCACCAATCCATCTCAAATGGACCCACATATCGGGGACTCAGCTTTCTCAGTTTTAGCTTAGAGGGGTCGGATTTTCACATAACATACTCTCCCATAGTGCACTGCATGTCAGTCTGCTTTGCATCAGCTCATGACTCATTTCATCTCTGGGCTCTCTCTCAGCCATTGCATAATCAAAGCGACTTCATCTGCACACATTGTTGTTCTTTCCTAACCTTTGTGAGGCCTCCTTCACCAGCATCATCTTAATGAAGTGGTGACTGATACAACCTCCCTATATAACTTCTTGCATCCCGATAAAGGCTATGGTGGTTAACATCACATCTTAAGAACTGTCTCTTTGTATCACCCTAAACAAGCACACTTGCTCTCATCAGACCCTCTAGTCTGGATCATACTAACCATTAGTTAGGGGTGATAAGCGGTACCAACATCAAGTTCTTCCTATATCTACTTACACCTCATGGAAGTGAACCTTTAGGTCACACTCAATAACTCTTGAACTCTCATCATGGTGAAGTTGAACCATCTCTCTCTCTTAAGTAGTTCAACCAAATCCGTCCCTTGACAGCATTCTTTCTTTCTCATGTTATCTAGGTAAGGCAATCTACCATAACCCATATTGGATCTTGACCTTCCTTGGTCTAGGGGAGACTCACAACATCCATAGTGATGAACTCTCATTCCCTCTCAGGAACTCTTTATACTTTATATCCATGCACTAGGTTACTGGTGTTTGTCCTTCACGTCCTGGCTTGCATGGCTACATGCTACATGCAACTTAAGCATCCCAAGCACTTCTATCACTTACTATCTTTGTAGTTTCACAGTGTAGGATCATGATTTCCTGTATGTCACAATTCTTCAAGGTTGATTCCTCAGAAATCCTAAACCACTCTCATCAGGGTTTTATTACCTTCTTATCCAAAGAAGTGCATCTGAGGTTCTACCTCCATCCCTCCATTGCATCAAGGACTAGGCTAGCTAACCACACAACCATTTACTTGATCAACAGACTTTGTTACATCTGTGTGTTAGCCAACATATCTTCTTTCTCACACTTAGGGTTTGCCTAACAACCTCTTCTAGTCTCTAGCCAAACTAGGCATCTATATCTCAACTAGAGCATCCATTACCACTTCACATCTATAGGTATTAGGTAATGTTGAAGACATACACCTCTATGTATTCTACTTATCATCTCATCTCAAACTCTAAGTCTATCTTCATCAAGAACACTCTGAGCTCATCATCTCAGTTATCAGACTCCACCTTGTGATTCCTTGTAACACTTGCAAAAATCCACCTAGTTCAAGATAAAACATCCTCACATGATGATCTCCGTAATACTCTTAGTGTTTGTAAACCATCCATGTAATATTCGCTCCACAAAGGTATGTTATCATCTCTATCCTCATACCTTGTAGCAACGTTCCTACTTACATCATCTTTATCCTTGGTGTATGGCATGCGTATTGTCCTATCTCTCACTCGGAAATAAGCATTTGCCTACAGTCCAAATTCAGAGTTCTTCCTATTCCAAGAGTAGAGATGGTACATCCCACCTTGCCAGTACACCTTTAAGATGAAACGTGCATCTTATGTCTCAACAGCACAACCATCTTGATATCAAAGTCACTTCCATGGAAAACTGATCTTGAACCTACTCGGGCCGACACACAATCCTTGGTCGTCTCCTCTAGGTATATAGGGTGCCGGCACTTTTGGGGTCATGCCTCTTCCCTTATGCATCCAGAGAGTGCCCTACTCATCTATCCTTTGGGTCCCATGAGTTCATGAAGGTGATCAATCTCCCAACCCATGGCCCTCAGACAATGATAGTTGTTACCTCCCGAACCTATGGTCATGTGCAACTAGGGAATTAGGCAACTCCTACTTCCATCGGTCTTATCCCTACCTAACCCTGGGATAGACTTAGGATTCTATTATAGTACATGTCCAACATAGAACCTTACCCAAGCCTTTCATCATCTCTCTCTTCATTCTTGGGTTGTCTTTCATCCTTTCACGGGGATCATGGTGACCTGCCTACCTTGGTAAGGCCCCCATACCGGTTACCTCCATGGTAACACATCCATATGCACTTAGAGATGGTTAACTATGGGTCTACAGGTTCATTCTCTTACCATGTACTCTTCACTTAGCTTCTCAAGATCCTCTGAAACCTCTTTAGGTTACCTTAAAACCAACAAAACTGGTATACACCCTACAAAAGGGTCCCTCTCCCAGGATGGGAGGAATCTACACCTTAATAACAAAGGTCACAAACATTCTTAAGGTTTATATTCACCTGGGCATGCTTAACCCAGCAGCTACTAAGGCACAAGCAGACCACCTACTAAACCATGCTAAGTCATACTTGTTCTCATCCTCAACATTAGACCAACTTAGTTGTGAGGGGTTCATCAAACATACCCTTAACTTAATGGTTTTCCTTTACCTCTACACATGAGGAGTACCATGCTCGAAACTATAGAGACTCAAATATCATGATGAGCATCAGATACACTGATTCCCCTCTTAGGCCAAGAACCCTAGGTTCTCCTTTGGGTATCCAACTGCATGCTCAATCTCTTAACCACGAATCAAGCATGTCCAAGGTATGTCATGTACTCCGATGATCCTTTTATATGAGCAACACCTCAGAGTTGAGTCCTCCTCAAGGACAACCAACTAGGTACAAGGCCTCATAACCTGTTACTAAACCTCTCCAGGTCTAAGGAACTCTTCTTCTCATCTATACCATAGGTATAGAGGTACCAGTAGACTCATCCTCTCTCTAGGGTTTGGTTCCTCTCATGGCAACCAAGACATCATCAACCACTAGGGATTGAGCATGTGGCGACCACTATCATCCACTTAGGTGCATCATCCTCAACTCCCCATTGTTCCTCATCTCTTGGGGTTTTAGGCTTTCAAACCTCCTTGTTGGGGTCCTACTTTCTCTCTCTAGAGCTAACTCCACATCCAGCCATACTACTAGAGGTCCTCTCTCCATGAAGGATCAAGCTCATAGGCATACCTCTACGTGGGTGAAGCCTATGCTCAAACTTATGTTTGCTCATGATTATCCATAGCCCCTTATGCTTATCTCATAAGCCATCCATCCTGTCCTTCTGGTCTCGGTTTTAACTTACTGCTCATACTACTGATGTACTCTGGGTGCAATCTATATCCTACTTGCAACAGCCGATAAGGTTTCTATAGGTTCTTCTCTAACCTCATCCATGAAGGAGCTATCCTCCGCTCAAACATGCATGACTCTTCCCAAGGTTGGGTTGCCAAAGGTGCTAGGTGATCCAACCTTTCATGGCTCATATGGCAATCCAGAGGCATGTCCATCCAAACACTCTATCAACCATGACATCTAACCCATTATGACATCTCTCTCTCTAACCTCCACTTAGGGTTAGGGTTAACATCATCCTTAGAGGATGTGCTAGGTCTCTACTTTTAATGGAGGTCTCTACCTCTAAGACTAACTCTCTCTACCCATCCTCCTGCCAAGGAGGTCTATCCTCAGGTCTCTCCTGAGGGCAATGACAACTTGTGTCATACGACCTAAGCATGTATCTATTCTTTTACGCTTCCTCTATTAAGCTTATATCCATGACATCTTATTTACATGCTTTTTATTATTTTGGTGGAGGATCCCTTAATCCTTATCAACCTTACCCATACCTCAAGAGGGTGAGGGAAAGAGAGAAAACCCTAATCCTTAAGGTCCTTAATAGAATTTGAGTTGAGAAGGGATGAACAAGATGAGAGAGTCCTAAAGGTATCTTATTTCGAGTCATCTCCTAAGACATCGGCCAGGCAGTCACACAATCCGGGAGTCCTCGTATTCCGACTAGCGATGCGGAGAAAAATATTGCCAGCCCCCAGAAGTGATCCTTTTCTAGACACCTCAGTCTTCCGGAAAATCCTCTAATAACTCCCTTGGTTCTATGGAATTTGTAAAATTTAATAATTATTAATGATTATATGAGGAACCTATGCTCTGATACCGATTGTAACGACCCCACCTCCCAGTAACCCCCAATTAAGGGAGACTGAAAGGTCAGAGCCGTTAACCAATAACCTGGATCAAAGGTTCGACAAATAATCAATAACAATTAATAAATTTTACCAACTAAACTAAAAACTGGTATAAAATAAAACTTTGCATACCTTTGAAACACTAGGGTTTCTAAACTTCTATCCATGAAGATACTAATCTAACTAATCCTCATATGCACGTTAATTCTCATTTAATTCCACATATGCCACTTTACTGTTTGTTCTTTTCCTTTGTACCTAAAACGACGAAAAACAAAATGTTGGTCAACAAGGAGCTGGTATGTGGGGGAAACAATAATTGTGCAACTATGTTAACAATGTAGTCATCCAAATATCATTTAACATCCATGATTATGTTTTAAGCAATACTACTCAATCCTTACCTATCCCCTATCTCTGTGTTGTCCCTGCAGTGGACATGGATACTACCTCTCTCATATGGTAGATCCTTACCCCCATGGCCCTACCACACAGGTAGCCAATACCTAGGGTTATGGAGTCGCATGGCCCTACCCAAAGGTATCCCAATCTCTGACTCATGATGACTTGATGGTCCTACCCCATTGGTAGCCATGTACTAAGTCGTTTAATGACCTGATGGACCTACCCCATCGGTAGCCATGTACTAGGTCAATCTATTAAACTACAGAGGGGACTAGGATCTGAGCTATTAAGCACATATCTTAGGTGATAGTCATATCCACATTATAATTTGCAAGAATTAAATGCAACCAACAGTTTAATTCAAGTCATCGATAAAACCTCAAAAATCCTTGGGAAACTAATTCAGGATATTCATAGGCGTAACCACATACCTGTTAAGCAGACTTGAATGCAGAAATAACTCAACCAATCAAGAAATCAAGCAAGTACACACAGGTTGATCCTGAAAAGGCATCCAATTCTTCTATCATTAATCATGCCATCATGATCTATTAATCCTAGTTGTTTCCTAGGGTTATTTGTCCTTTTTAGGGTTTTGAGCATAATTAGGGTTCCACCTCATTTTTATTACTTTAAACCCTAATTTTACCAAATCACTTGCAAACCCTAATTATTTCATCTTTCTTTCATAAAAGTTTCTAATTTCATCTTTTAGTAATAGGAAACCCTAATTTCATATTATAAGTACTTTTCTTTTCCCCTAATTTAGGGTTTCTAAGCATATTAATCAACATATTAGGTTTAAAACCCTAAACCTTGCAATTCTATCATCAAAATAGGTTAAAATCCATTCTTTTCATTAATCAAGTTAATAATGCTCGAATTAACTCCTTTGCAAGATTAAATCTATCGTTTATCAACAATTAGGTTTTCTAATCACAAATTAACACTTTTTCCATCAAAATATGCATTTTTGCAACAATATACTGATTTAGGTGTCCAAACCATTTTTATTGTATCCTTTGTATTTTTCTTATCATTTTTCATAGATTAAATTTCCTCATCCGAGTTTTTTAGCTCAAGATATGATTTTTACCATGAAAATCCTTTTTATTGGTTTACTTACTATTTCTAGAAAAACCAGGATCGCCCGATCAATGGTCTGCGGGTCCATTGAGGATCCGACGGCCGTGGATGCGCGCACCCTTCCTTTGTAAACAAAATAAACAAAGGATTGAAACACCCTTACCTTGACTAAAGGCGCGGAGGGATATTTCGGTAAAAGACCGCGAGGCCCTCGTCTTCTACCTTACGCGGGGCACTGCAGACCCGATGGTCAACTGAGGAGTTGACTCCAGGCTCTAGGTCACCTGCGGTCAAGGTGATAGGACAGGGAGCTTCGCCTCCCTCTGTCCAAGTCGACTGCAGGTTCAATTTCCTTCCCGAGCCTCGCCAAGGTTGTCGCCTACTCGCCGGACTCCAGCAAGGGTCTCCGAGGTGTTGGGGGTGCAAGTCAGGATGAAGCATTCAATTGAAGGTACTAAAATGCTCCTTGCTTCCTTCCGCAGAGGTTGGACTAGAAAAAAGAGGTGTTGGTTCCCTCCTTGACCCTCCCCTATATATAGGGTCAAGGTCAGGTTCACGAGGATTGGGCGTTTCCCAAATCAACGACCAAACCTAAACAAAACAGGGATGGATCTCCCCAGTTCTCCCTCCTGAGTCCAAAGGGACTGTCGACAGGCTGGCATATCCACTGGATTGCAAGAAATACGAGATGGAAGTTTCTTCCTGTAACCTGCAAAGTCCCAGTCCACGTGGGACTTTGAAGATGAGCGACCAGTGTTGGATTGAGATCCAACGGTTCTCAAAGCACGCGTTCATCCAAAAGGAAACTCCCTTTACAAATTGCCAAATTAAATCTTTATTTTAGTGATAACTTGAGAAATTGATATCTCCCAAACCATAATCATTTTTGTCTCAAATTTTAAGGGAACATTTGTCTTGACATTATCTAGCTTTTCATGAAATTTTGGGAACAAATTCCAATGGGTGAGAAGCCTTCCTTCTCTCCCAAGTTATCCATTAATTAATTCAAAATTAATTAGTAATCCTTTTTATCTTTGCCATTATCTTGTTATTTTGGGTCCCTTGGACCTCAAGAAATCCTAAAGGCACGGATTCCCATATTGGGGAATATCTATTTGCCTTTATTTATGTATTTTTCACATATTCTCCTTATCTTTTTATTAAAATATCTCTTTTTGAGGATTTCTCTTTTATCTCTCTTTTATTTTCCTTATTGGAATTCCTTTTAATATTAGAAATCCTTTGGATACGAAAATCCACCAAGGATAACTCAATTATACCTATTTCCACTTCTTCACTACATTTTATCATTGTTTGAAATTTCTTTCTCAATAAAGAAACATTTAATCGATCTTTTCTTTTCTTATTGCATTCTCTATGCAACTTTGGACTCCTTGGAACCCAAGAGGCATGAAATCCCTCTTTGGATTTGCCTTCTAGAGATTTCCACATCTTTCTTTTCTCAAAACTCGATTATTCATTTATTAATTGAATTTTCCTTGTTATTGGGCCCAATAGCCAATAAAGCCCACAACATAATAATCAAGGCTATTGTAAATGAAATCCATTTATTCAAAACAAATTATATCATTATTTGTTCCAATATCTTTAATATGAGAAATTACATCTCTCCAAATGAACCCAAAATTTGGGGTTGTAACAGTGAGATAGGTTAATCATTCTTTCCTTGTTCTTATTCCGAAAAAGAAAGCCACATCCTCTCTTACTAATTTTCGTCCTATTACTTGTTGCTTGGTACAATATAAAATTATTGCAAAAATATTGGCTACTCGGTTGAAGTTGGTCCTTCCTTATTTGATTTCTGCAAACCAAGGAGCCTTTGTAATAGGTAGAAGCACCAGTGATTGTGCTCTCCTGGGTGGAGAATTTCTTCTGGACTATAACGTTATGAGAGGAAGCAGGAAGGTCTGCCTAAAACTTGATGTTTCCAAAGCTTATGATAGTGTGAGATGGGAAAAACTATGGTGGATCATCAAGCAGATGGGATTCAATGAATAATGGATTGGCTGGGTGAAGCAATGTGTTGGGACTACTAGCTACTCCATCCTGGTTAATGGCACGTCTACAGGTCTTTTTAGAGGGAGTAACGGGCTGCACCAAGGAAACCCATTGTCTCCTCTTCTTTTTGTGATCATCATGGAGTATTTCACAAGGAAGATGCATCAAGATGAAGAGTAGACGGAAATAAAGCCTTACACAGTCCACAAAACAAAGGTAATGACACATTTGATTTTTGCAGATGATGTTCTAGTTTTTGTAGAAGCAAAACAACAATATCTGGAAAATCTTAAAAGTCTTCTGGAGAAGTTTGGGAAGCAGACGGGGTTGTGTGTTAATGCAAGCAAAACTCATATATTCTTGTCTAAGAATTTCTATCAGATGGAGGACAGGCTTATTCAGGCTATGGGTGTGGAGAGGGGTGAATTCCCAACAAAATATCTGGGATTCCCCTCGCCGGTGGCAACCTGCATGTCAAGGACTTTATCGAGTGCATTGATAAAGTGGAGGAAATGATTAAGAGATGGCCAACACAAAAGACATCCATGGCGGGCCGCAGGACTTTGATAAAAGCTGCTCTAAAGGGACTTCTCATCTTCTAGGTATAGCAAGGTGAAATTCCCGGATCTGTTTTGGATAGAATTGAAATTAAGATGGCAAATTTTCTATGGGGAAGTGAACATCATCCTATGAAGTATTCCAGATTGGTGTTTCCTACAGATGAAGGAGGGCTGAATCTAAAGACCCCTAGAGACATTGCTAGATGGGGAACCATGAGAAGGATCATAGCTTTTCAAAAAGGCATGTCTACTTGGGGAAAGTGGATGAGAGACAGATATCCAAGAGGGCTGGATTTTATACTAAAGACAAGAGAAGGATATTCAAGGGCCATCAACGTTATGAGGGAAACATGGCTGCAAATCAAACACTTGTTTGCCGCTAATGATTCTAGGGGATGGCAGCTTATAGATAAGAAGATATGCATATGGGAGGTTACCCAGACAAGGGGAACAAAGGACTTATTGGGCGATCAATTATGGGCTGGTAGGTATGTGCCAAAATGGAGCATGTGTGTTTATAAATTTTTGCACAATATCCTTGCTACTCTAAATAGAATAAAGAGATGGAAGTATGATATCTCTACTATTTGCTTACTATGTGGGGAGAAAGAAGAAAGCCACAACCACCTTGTGGGAGAATGCAACTTCACAAAGGAGATTTGGGAGTATCTTTGTAGAGAATTCAGATTACAAATCCAACTTTCTGCTGATCCAAAAAGAATGATTGCTAGGTGCGGCGGTGATGAAAAGAAGAATCTCTTGTTTGCTAGATTATGCAACCATATTTGGGAAGAGAGGAATGCTAGAAGACACCAAGGAAACTCCATGAATGCTATAAGCATTACTGTAAAAATATGTAAATGTGTTAGACGTAGATTACGTATTATCTAGCTGTGTGAGTTGTAGCTTTGCTTTGGGTGTATGGACTTGGGCCTACATGTAAATTTGACCTCTTATATTTTTAGGGGGAATGTCGGAATATACTTACTGATTCTGATATGCATATATATACATATATATGGGCATTCATTCAATGCCAATGTGGGTAGCTACTCACTCCTATTTTGGTTATTTCTTGGGGTTTCTTACTTTTTAGATGTAGAGGGTTACTTTACCTTGCAAACTATTACTTTTCATGCATAGATAGTTATATTTGTACCAACTATAACAAATATATAGTTACATATTTATTCCAAAAATTTTGTTGTTTATTTTTCATGAATTTACTCTTTGAGTTGCATAGTTACTTTTTGGTCAATATAGTTACTTTTTTGTCGATCAAGTTACTTTCATGGATGAATAGTTACTTTATTGGATGCAATGATAGCGAATACAAAGCTACCCATGTGGGTATTAAATATTAACGCTATATATATACATATATATACACACACACACATTCATTCAATGCCCACGTGGGTAGTTACCCGCTCCACATTTGGTTACTTTTTTTGGAGTTTCTTACTTTACACATGTAGAGGATTATTTTCCTTGCAAACTATAACTTTTTATGCATAAATAGATACATTTGTAACAGTTATAACAAATGTTCAATTACATATTTATTCTAGAATTTGTACTATGTATTATGCCCAGTTTTACTTTTTGAGTCGAATAGTTACTTTTTGGACAACATAGTTACCTTTTTGTTTAGTGAATTACTTTTTTGACCAAATAGTTACTTTTTGGGCGGCACGAGTAGTGAATTCTAGGCTACCCGTGCGAGTAGCCATATATATATATATATATATATATGGGCCCATCTTTATTGCCCGCGCGGGTAGCTACCCGCCCACCCTCTCGATCATTTTTTTCAAAAAAAAATTTCGAAATTGTAGAGGACTATTTTGTCTATCTCTCCAAAATATTTGAGCCAAAAATAATATCATTTGCCCCTCCAAAATCAAAAAACCCGTCCTTATATATATCTGCTGTATATTTTGCACAGAGTTACTTTTTTGGCCAACAGAGTTACTTTTTTGACACCATAGTTACTTTTTTTACAACAGATTTACTTTCTTAGCTAGGAGAGTTACTTTTTTGGCTGCAGGGTAGCGAAAATCCATGCTACCCGTGCGGGCAATGAATGAACACCCTATATATATATATACATATATATATGTATATATCTATACATATATATATATACATATATATATATAAAGAGAGAGAGAGAGAGTTAAGCTCAAATACACTCGAGTGTATCAGAGACGCTATATACCTCAATTGTTTTCCACTAGAAGCAATTATTTTAAAAATCTAAACCATTGATCTTCTTAAGTATCTTAAGAACATACTATATAATAAATTTTAGCTCATTTGGACACTTATAGGTTATGCATCTAAAAGATGTAAAAGTCATGCATTTCAAATTAGTTTTTTGCATCGA
Source organism: Alisma plantago-aquatica (assembly GCA_963693085.1). Lineage (NCBI taxonomy): Eukaryota > Viridiplantae > Streptophyta > Magnoliopsida > Alismatales > Alismataceae > Alisma > Alisma plantago-aquatica. The sequence continues at coordinate 198,613,405 of OY856412.1, forward strand.
TTTTGTTGACTTGGATGAGTGACTTACACTCATCCAAATGGGTTCAAATTTTGTATTGGGTTTATTATATTGTAAAAATGAAGATCAATGGATTAAATTTTGCAAAGATATAGTCTAGATAGGCAAACTCTATTGAGGTGTACAGTGTAATTTATGCACTCGAGTGTATTCTAGCCTGACTCTCTCTCTCTCTCTCTCTCTCTATATATATATATATATATATATATATATATATATATATATATATATATATCAGTTGGGATCGTGTGTGGTATTTAATCGGATATGCACATTAATCATTTTAAGTATCCACATTGTATGCAATAAGATAAATGATGAAACCAAAGATCCAATCATATCGACTAAATCTCAAAACATAGTAACTTGACGTGGTTTGATATCACTTTTGGGAAATATGGCATCAGTATGGAAGTGGAAACAAAAAATTATTCGCCATGTTCCCCTAAAATAGTAGATCATGTTAAAAACTATGTGATGGGAATGAATTTTGGAATGCATATACCTAGCCTTGGAGCAAATCCAGCAACAATACTTGTTGTAGCATGCAACTTTCTCAAGTCGCACCTGGATAGTTGTCGAAAATGGCCTCCTAGTTGATCACCATGGACAGTGGTTGACTGCGTCCTCCTAGCAGGTGGCAAAGGGGTCCTCGCCTCTATAGTAGTCCACACAGACCACCAGAAACTGTCATTCTAGATGAACAGATAAGAAGGAGTTGACCCTTCTAGTCAGCGTGCTAGCACCAACTTGCTCTCCCAATTGTTTTTCTCTTTCTATCCCTCCCTTTGATGGGTAGGACTTGCTTGGGTTCTCACGTTACCACAACTGTGAGAAGACAACAATTGTCAGAGCATATTGTTATGTCTCTAGAAGGACTCCACTACCCCTCTATTTATAAAAGGGTCAGGGTCAGGACCTCTAGTCTGAGCAGGAGTTGAAGAGATGGATTTTCATGAGTTTTCTAAAACATGTGAGCGTTGAACCAGTTGGTTCACCACTGAACCATTCGATTCACATGTGAGTCGATCATTTCAACTCTTGAACCAGTCGTTTCCTAATGTTTCCCAATTGCAATTGTATTGACAATTAATATTTGATTAATGCATAACATGATGACATCATTAATCCTTGATCTAATCACATTCATAAATCAAGCAGTCAGTTCACAACCTAAACCGGTTAGTTTAGACATCTGGGATTTTTGGTTCACTTAGTGAACCGGTCATTTTAGTGCCATGATCGCCAATCTTGTTTAAATTGAATACCTAACACTTTCGTAACACAAAATTAAACCACATTCATGAATAAACTCCTATTTCAAGTGTATCCTATGTGAGTGACCTTATAGGTGCCAAGTTATGTTGGAACTGAGTGTCCATAATTGATTTATGACATCACAAGCAATGTGTGGTATCTAGAAAGATATCATTGCTATCCAAGTAATTCAAAAAGTTTTAGAATAACTTCAACCAACAATCTTTGATTACTGTTACATCGATTGTATAGTTCCTTTGTCTCTGATATCTAGATTGATCTTGAGGCATGGAAATGTCATCCTCTCAATGTTCAATCCATTTTCCTTGAACTACAGCAAACTGTCTGAGATATATGTAAGTTCAATATCACATATTAACAAACATGTGCATGATCATTCTTTTCTCAGTCTCACTTATTAAGTGGCCAGGATATCAAACTCCTATAGGAGGGATGAATCCCATCTACATCACTAACAGTCAGTCCCCATGTGTCATAATGCATTTGAACATCACCTTTATGGCAGCCCTTATTCAGGGTCTCATTTCATGATGTCAAAGTACATCAAACAACACATGATGAATGTAGCAATTTTAGGTCTAAGAACCACAATCACCACCATCACTTTGAGATTTGATTCTGACTATCATTTGATGGTTTTTGTGTATCACTCTCAAGGTGGGTCTGTCTGATACATTGTTCACCAACAAGTACATGTGTTTGGTTTGAAATGTCATAACTAATGAGATTTTGTCATCAACCAACACACATGCTAGTCTTATGTGTTATTTTTGTCTATTATCTTCCACAATAACAATCGACTATGGACATATCAAGAATGTATATACTCTTAGAATCTATATGATCTCATTGTTCAGGTCATCAACATGAAGACATGCATCATTGAGTAACATCATACTTTTCTAGAAAGATGCAGCAAGCTAAAGAAAAGAAAGATATAAAGCCTTACACTGTCCACGGCATAAAGGTAATGACACACTTAATTTTTGCGAATGATGTTATGGTCTTTATTGAAGCCAAACAAGATTGTATGGAGAATCTTAGAAGTCTTCTGGGAAGGTTCGGGCAGCAAACACGGCTAAATGTTAATGCAAGTAAGACACATGTTTTCTTGTCAAAAAATTGCTACCAGATGGAGGACAGACTCATGCAGGCTATGGGAGTGGAGAGAGGTGAATTCTCAACAAAATACGTGGGGTTCCCCCTTACAGGTCAAGGACTTTACTGAGTGCATAGACAAGGTGGAGGAAATGATCAATAGATGGCCCACACAAAAGACTTCCATGGCGGGACGCAGAACATTGATCAAATTAGCCATTGAGGATCTTCTTATCTTATGGGTACAGCAAGGAGAGATCCCCGTTTCAGTCCTTGATAGAATAGAAATGAAGATTGCTAACTTATTATGGGGAAATGAGCATCATCCAATGAAATATTCAAGGCTGGCGTTTCCTAAAGATGAAGGTGGACTTCATTTGAAGACCCCCAGAGACATTACTAGATGGGGATCCATGAGGAGGATTGTTGCTTATCAGGAAGGCACTTCTGTGGGGGGGAAGTGGATGAGAGATAGATATCCGCGGGGGCTGGATTTTTTTCCAAAAACAAGAGAAGGGTACTCCAGATCTGTCAATGTTATGCGTGAAGTTTGGCCTCAAATCAAACACTGGTTTGTGGCTAATGATGACGGAAGATGGCTGCTTAGGGATAAAAAGATTAGCATAAGGGAGCTGTCCTGAATGAGAGGCGCAAAGGACCCTGTGAGTGATCACATTTGGTGTGAGAGACACGTGCCAAAATGGAGCATATGTGTCTATAAATTTCTGCACAACATCCTTGCTACGCTGGATAGAATTAAAAGTTGGAACTATGATGTAGACACTGTATGCTTGCTCTGTGAGGATGGGGAGGAAAATCGCAGCCATCTTTCTAGTGAATGTAAGTTCACAAAGGAGATTTGGAATCATATCTACAACAATTTCAAAGTACAAATCCAATTCAATGTTGGACCACGAAGGATGCTAGCTAGATGCGGAATGGATGCTAGGAAAAATCTACTGTTGATGGGCCTTTACTACCATGTTTGGGAAGAAAGGAGTGTGAGGAAGCACCACGGAAAGTCTACTGATGCTAGTATTATTGCTATAAAAATTTGTAAATGCATTAGGCATAGATTATGTATTGATTAGATGTGGGAGTTGTATTGACAAGTTGGGTGTATGGCGTTGGGCCTACATGTACTCTTGACCCCCTAATTTTTTTTTAGGGGGAACGTCGGAATATACTTACCAGATTTCGATACATACATACATGCCGACAAGGAGTGGCTCAAGTGGTCAAGTATGGCGTCTCCTAACAAAGAGACCTGGGTTCGAATCCTAGTTATCGCCTTGATTTACCACCCTCACGGAAGTTCGTCCTCAGCCACGGGCATGGGAGAGGGGGAGAGAATGCCTCTCTTAATCCCATACATACATACATACAACAGACAAGGAGCGACTCAAGTGGTCAAGCACGGTGTCCCCTAACAAAGGTACCCATGTTAGAATCCCAGCTGCCACCTTGATTTACAACCCTCCCAGGCATCCGACCTCTGTCACGGGCATGGGAGAGGGGGGGAGAAATCTTTCTCTCTTAATCCCATACATACATACATACTCCCAGTTGTCACCTTGATTTACCACCCTCCCGGGAATTTGGCCTCTGCAACGCGCATAGGAGAGGGGGAGAGAATGCCTCTCCTAATCCCATACATACATACATACATACATACATATAGCCGACAAGGAATGGCTCAAGTGATCAAGCACGGTGTCCCCTAACAAAGGGACCCGGGTTCGAATCCCAGTTGCCACCTTGATTTACCACCCTCCCGGGATTTCGACCTCTGCCACAGGCATGGGAGGGGGGAAATATTTCTCTCTTAATCTCATACATACATACATACATACATACAACACACATACAACAAGCCAAAACGCACGCCGTCTCTTAGGTTGGCTCCAGGCGATCCCGATCTCCGGCCACCTAACACATGGTGCCCATGCCCCCGACTTCCCAGGTCGCCGGCGTCCACCCATCAAACCAACCCTGACACCCATCCAACCACCCCACACCATCTACGAACGAAACAAATGCAACCGGGAACCCATCGTGCGCTGTGACGATACCTAGCCCTAACGCCACTGCGATGGGGGAAGTGTCGTTTGTTGCAGAACCAGTGTCCATCAGAATAGAGAAGGAGACTGGTCGATGTGCGCTAGCCTGGAATGAAGTCCTCAAACAACTGACGAGCAAGTTGAAGGAGGAGATGGATTTCCCGCAACCTAAGGTTGATGGCGACAAGATGATTGTAGAACTAGAGGTCGAAGAGTTTGAGAGGATGAAGAACATGTGGGAGTTTACCGTGATGGTCTACACACTGGGCAAACGATTGTACTTCCCTCATCTTCAAGCTTGGGTGCTAAGAACCTGGAGGCCGAAAGGCTCCTTTGAACTGCTGTCAAGGGAAAATGACATCTTCTTGGTTAGGTTTTCCACGACGACGGATAAGTAGGCGGCCCTAGCCATGGGTCCGAGATGGTTTGACCATCAACTCTTCATTTCCAAGCACTACAATCATGGCAACGAGCTACACAAAGAGGCCTTCACAACCATCCCTACATGGACGACGTTGAGATCCTTTGGGAGGACGTGGATGAGAAAAGCAGTAGGCACCATTGCAGCTGGTGCTGGTCAAGTTCTTCATGTCGATGAGAGGTCATTGGAAGGTGAGGAAGCTAGGGTTTTGGTCGAGCTGAAGGTTGACGATCCATAGCCAAGGACTATTTGGTGCAACATCCAAGGTCGAGATCCTATTTCATTGTCTATTGAATGCGATCACATTCCAGTGAGTTGTAGGAGTTGTCGTGCCTTTGTCCATGCTACCGGTCAGTGTGAGAAGAAGAAGGAGGCACCGAGGGACAAGGCAGTGTGGAAGGCAAAGGACACAGACAATGATGTGGTTGGGGCAGGTGCTTCGAAGACTTTCATTCGATATGAGGAGAAGCAGACACCAGAGGAAGAAGGGCAGCAGACAACAAGCATGTCCAAAGAGGCAGTACCGAGTAGCAACAATGACAATGGTGGATAATAGATTGAATCCTCAACTCAAGGTGACCGAGAAGAGGGGGAATTTGTGTCCAGTGCAAGGAGGAAAGGGGCAAAGAAGACAAGAATCCCTAGTACCCAAGGGGTGAGTGCCATCCTTGACACAACAAATAGCTTTGAGGCATTATCTGAGTCAGATGTTGAGGAGGAGAATGCAACCAAGCTAAAAGAACAGACAGGGAAAGGCAAGAATGATGGGAAGGGGCCTTCTAGGCGTACCGGGTCAAACAAAAATCTTTGAGATGTCCATGCTCCTATGGAACATCAAGGGAGGGTGCGACAGAAATAAGAAGAAAGAAATCAGAGAATGGATCGCTGCTAGTGGTCATTCGATGGTTGCTTTGGTAGAAATGAAGATAAAGGTACAAAATAAAAATAGCATCAAATATCTTATTCCTCAAGGTTGGGAGCACGTATCCAACATTGACTATGCTGAGGTTGCTAGAGTGTGTGTGGCTTGGAAGCCCAATGCATGGCAGGTTTCTGTGGTACAGATGTCGGACCAGCAGGTGACAGTGGACTGTGTGAATGGTGGAGGTATGCACATATGGTTGACAGTTGTTTACGGCCATAATGACGGTAAAGTGAGACTGAATTTATGGGATGATATGGTCTCTTTATCAAAGCAGGTTCAACTCCTGTGGATGATGATTGGCGACTTTAATACAGTACGTTTACAGGCTTAGAAAAGAGGCAGAAGACTGGTTATTAGTGTTGAGGTGGATGCTTTCAATCGGGCCATTGACAAAGCATGATTGTTTGAACTACCAATGGTAGGGGGGATATCTTCACTTGGAATAATGAAAGAGGTCCAAAGGACATGATAGCAAGCAAACTTGACCGGGTGCTGGTGAATGATGAATGTCTGAAAATTCTTCCGGATGTACAGGTTAAGGCCGAAGGATCTGATATCAGCGATCATGCACCTATCTCAGTCTAGTTAGCGGAGAAGAAGCAGAAAAGAAGACCTTTCATATTTCTAAACTACTTGGCTGACTGGAAAGGCTTTGCGGATGTTGTCAAGCAAAGTTGGAATATTAAGGTGACAGGCAATCCTATGTATGTGTTTGCTATGAAGTTGAAGAACACCAAGATGGATCTTAAGAAATGGGCAAAAGAAGAAGTAAACATTCCAAATATGTTGAAGGACACCAAAAGGGAGTGCAAGGACACCCGAGAAAAATTATTGGTTGATCCATTGAATCCAAATCTGATTGAGAGAGAAAGGGAGGTAAAAATGATGCTTGAAGACTTAAAAAAGGCAGAGGAGAAATTCTATTGGAAAAGAAGAAAAGAAAAATAGATGGAAGATGGAGACAGGAACACAAAGCTCTACCATGCTGCAGTTAGAAGAAGAGAGGCAGGTAATATCATTTCTAAACTTATAAATTCTGAAGGGATGGTGGTTAACAAGTAGGAGGAGCTTGAAGAATAGGCTATTGATTTCTACTCGTCTCTGTATAATAAAAACTTCTCTGATGATATTGATTACAATGAAGATGTTGATTGGAAGTTTAGACTCACAAGTGCGCACAACAATATTCTCATAAGAAAAGCCAATGAACATGAGGTGAAGGATGTGGTGTGGAGTATTGGAAGTAACAAATCACCCAGGTCAGATGGCTTCAATGCTTTCTTCTACAAGAAAAATTGGGATAGCATTAAAGATGATTTGCTTGCTTATGTAGATTGGTTTCTGGAGGAAGGGAACATTGTGAGACAGGTCAATCATTCCTTTTTTATTCTTATTCTGAAAAAGAAAGTCACTTATTCTCTTGCTGATTTTTTCCCTATTGCGTGCTGCTCGGTTCAATACAAAATTATTGCTAAGATTTTGGCCACCCGGTTGAAGATAGTCCTCCCCTACCTTATTTCTATAAATCAATACACCTTTATCATAGGTAGGAGCATCAGTGATTGTGCTTTTTTGGCTGGGGGATATCTTCTGGATTTTAATGTTCTGAGAGGTAGTAGGAAAGTCTGCCTAAAACTTGATATTTCCAAAGCTTATGACAGCGTGAGATGGGAGAAATTATGGTGGATCATGCAACAAATGGGATTTAATGAATAATGGATTGGCTGGATGAAGTAGTGTGTTGGTACTACTAGCTACTCTATGTTGGTTAATGGCACGTCTACTGGTCTCTTTAGGGGTGGTAACGGGTTACGCCAAGGTGACCCTTTATCCCCCCTTCTATTTCTGATTGTCATGGAGTACTTTTCAAGGAAAATGCAGCAAGATGAAGAGAGGAAGGAAATAAACCTTACACAGTCCACGATACTAAGGTAATGACTCATCTAATCTTTGCGGATGACGTTTTGGTTCTTATAGAAGCCAAGCAACAATGTATGGAGAACCTTAAAATTTTTTTGGGGAGAATTGGGGAGCAAATGGGGTTGTTTTTTAATACAAATAAAACACATCTTCTTGTCTAAAAATTGCTACCAAATGGAGGATAGACTCATTCAGGTATGGGCATTGAGAGAGGTGAATTCCCAACAAAATATTTGGGATTTCCCCTTGCAGGTGGCAATCTTCAGGTCAAATATTTTACTGAATGCATTGACAAAGTAGAGGAGAGGATTAATAGATGGCCTACTCAAAAAACTTCAATGGCGGGATGTAGAACTTTGATAAAAGCTGCCATAGAGGGACTTCTCATATTCAAGGTGCAACAAGGCAAAATGCCTGTCTCTGTTCTAGATAGAATTGAAATAAAGATGGCTAATTTTCTATGGGGGAGTGAATATCATCCTATGAAGTATTCCAGACTGGATTTTCCTACAGACGAATGTGGGCTTGATTTGAAGACTCCTAGAGACATTGCTAGATGGGGAACCATGAGGAGGATTGTTGCTTTCTAAGAAGGCACATCTACTTGGGGGAAGTGGATGAGAGACCGATATCCTAGAGGGCTAGATTTTATCCCAAAGATAAGAGACGACTATTCAAGGTCCATTAATGTTATGAAAGAAGTATGGCCACAAATCAAACACTTATTTGTTGCTAATGATTCAGGTGGTTGGCAACTCAAAGACAAGAAGATAAGCATGTGGGAGGTGTCCCAGAATAGAGGTTTAAAGGACCCAGTGGGTGAACATATTTGGACTGGTAGGCACGTGCTGAAATGGAGCACATGTGTTTATAAATTTCTGTACAATATACTTACCACCTTTGATAGAGTAAAGAGATGGAATTATGATATTTCTATTGTATGTTTTCTTTACGGGGAAAAGGAAGAAAGTCATAGACATCTTGTAGGGGAGTGCACGTTCACAAAGGAGATATGGGAGTACTTATGTAGTGATTTCAGTTTACAGATCCAACTCACTACTGATCCGAGAAGGATGCTTGCTAGATGCGGAGTTAATTTGAAGAAAAATCTGTTGTTTGAAGGTCTTTGCTATCATATTTGTGAAGAAAGGAACGCTAGGAAACACCATGGAAAGTCTATGAATGCTATAAGCATTGCTATAAAAATCTATAAAAGCATTAGACGTAGACTACATACTGATTAGATGTGTGATTTGTACTGCTGTTTTGGGTGTATGGCGTTGGGCCTACATGTACTTTTGACCCCCTAATTTTTTTAGGGGGATAGTCGGAATATACTTACCTGATTCCGATACATACATACATACATACATACATACGTACATACACCGACAAGGAGTGGCTCAAGTGATCAAGCACGATGTCCCCTAACAAAGGGACCCAAGTTCAAATCTTGATTGCTACCTTGATTTACCATCCTCCCGGGCATTCGGCCTCTGCCACAGGCGTGGGGGGGAGAAATCTTTCTCTCTTAATCCTATACATACATACATACATACATACACTACACTACACTACACTACACACATAGTCACCCCTAATGCTCCGTTCGGGCGATCATTCAGGCGATTAGGGTGTCGTACATGGCACCCACAACGAAGGCCACTCTGGGCGTCATCGTCCACCAACACAACCCTACCCAACATCCCTACACCACCAAAAGCATAGGAGGCTGGAGGAGCAACCAGCGAAGCTAGAAGCCCTTGCCCTAGCAGGGGAGCATCAGGCGAAAACATGCCATTTCCCCATTGTGTCTATGAAGCGTCGTTGACGGGTGGGGTGTCGGGTAGCAAATGGGCATCTACCTATAGATTCAATGCAACGTCGTCGATGGGTGGGGCTTCAGGCAGCAATGGGGCATCTACCTATAGAGTCTTCGCAACATCGTTGACGAGAAAGGATGTAAATAGTGCTAACAGAGGAGCACCAGGAAGAAATGGGGTGTCTCCATATAGAGTCGACACAACGTCGGTGACAGGAAAGTATGGACACAACACAAATGGAGGAGTGTCGGGCAGCAATAGGTCGTCTCCCTACAGCGTTGATGTAGCGTCGTTGATGGGTAAGGATGGATACAACACCAAGAAGGACTGGTGCCAGATACTGAAGCAGCCTGCCTAACGCGGCAACATGGAGTGTTTCCCAGAGTCGGAGTGCTTTGATGGACAAGTTCACATTGACCTAGACGTGGAGGAGTTTGATCTGATGTGCAACATATGGGAGTTCATTATCATGGCCTTCGCCCTAGGCAAGAGACCCTACTACCCACACTTCTAGGAGTGGATGCGGAGGACATGGAGATCAAAGGGCTCCTTTGAGGTTCTATCTAGGGAGAATGGTATCTTTCTAATCCAATTCAACAATGCTAAAGATAAGAGAGAGGTCCTCAGCCTAGGACCTCACTGGTTCAACAAACAACTTGTGGTGATGAAGGATTACCAACATGGATATGAACTTTGACATGATCTCTTTGCCACAATTCCCAACTAGATCACCCTACAGTTGATTGGCCATGCCTGGACCTGGTGGGTGGTAGGGACTATTGCTGCTGGCAAGGGGAAGGTGTTTCACATTGACAATCACTCATTGGAGATGGATGAGGTACAAGTCTTGGTCAAATTGAAAGTGGAAACTGAAGCACCAGAGAGAATTTGTCTGAAAGCCCAAGGTTGTGATCCAATCCCAGTGGAATATCTCCTATGATGGGTTGTTGGAAAAGTGTAGCCTTTGTTGTGCTTTCGAGCATAACAACCAACAATGCAAGATAGGCAGAAAAGAGAAGACAGACAACAAGGCCAAGAATAAGACACATGTGCCTACGTAGGTCTAGAAGGAGAAAGGCCCTAGTGTTGTGCCAGACACTAGGACTTCTGGTAGAACAACATGGACACATAAAGAGGCACACACATAGGTAGACATGCAAGCAACTCCTAACACTGATGTTGGCCTTGATTCCATGGATGATAGTGGCACACCAAAGTTGGGTCTGAATAACCCAGGAGGAACTATAAGGGAAGAAGGAGAACCCATATCTACTTCTAAGAAGAAAGTACCCAAGAGATCTGGTATTCTTAAGAATGTGGGGGTGAGCACCATCCTAGATACAACAAACAACTTTGAAGCTCTTTCTGACTCTAACAAGGAGGATGGAGTAACAAAAGAACAAAAGGAAAGGGAGGTGAAAAAGAAGGACCAGAGGAAGGAACCGGGAAGACATACCATAGAAAACAAGAACCTTTGATATGTCCATGCTCCTATGGAATGTTAAAGGTGGGTGTGATAGGTACAAAAAGAAGGAAATATGGGAGTGGATTGCTGCTAGTGGGCATTCCTTGGTAGTTTTGGTGGAAAAAAAATAAGGAGGCAAAATAGTAATAACATTATATACTTATTTCCTCAAGGATGGGAGCATGTGTCTAATCTGGAGCATTTTGAGTTGGCCAGAGTTTGTGTTACATGGAAACCAAATGCCTGGTAGGTTACTGTGATACAGATGTCTGATCAACATATTACAATGGAGTGTAGGAATGCATGTGGATTACATATGTGGTTGATAGTTGTCTACGCTCATAATGATGCAAATAGGAGACAGAGTTTATGGCAGGAACTGCTAAATTTATCTAGACAAATATCTTATCTATGGTTGGTGATTGGTGACTTCAATAATGTCTAACTGCAAGCTGAGCAGACATGTGGAAGACCAACAATGAATGTTGTGATTAATGCTTTGAATTATACCATTGATCATGCTAGACTTTTTGAATTGCCCATGGTTAGTGGGGACTTGTTCACTTGGAACAATAAGAGGAAGCTAGAGGACAGAATTGCAAGCAAGCTTGACAGAGCTTTAGTAAATGAGAAGTGGTTGTAGATATTACCTAATGTGCATGTTAAAGCTGATGGATCCAAGCTAAGCAACCATGCCCCAATTTCAGTGCAAATCATAGAAAAGAAACAAAAGAGAAGACCTTTTAGGTTCCTAAACTATTGGGTTGATTGGAAGGGATTCACTAATGTCATTAGAGAAAGCTGGAACATCAAAGTGAAGGGGAATCCAATGTATGTGTTTGCAAAGAAACTGGCTAATACCAAGTGTGCACTCAAAAGTTGGGCCAAGGAGAAGGTGAACATTCCCAATATGCTGAAGGAAACCAAAGAAGAATGTAAGGAGCTCAGAAGATTGTTTCTACATGATCCACTAAATGAAGAGTTGATAAAGAAAGATAGTGAACTGAAAATGATGCTTCAAGAGTTAAAGAAGGTCGAGGAAAAGTTCTACAGGTAGAGGAGTAGAGAGAAATGGATGGAAGATGGTGATAGAAATACCAAACTATATCATTCAACTATTAAGAGGAAAGAGGCCAGAAACATCATCTCAGAGCTTGTTGATAGTGATGGGAATGTCGTCAACAAATAGGAGGACTTGGAAGAACATGCTATCCAATTTTATTCTTCTTTACACAATAAGGAGTTTGATGATGAGCTAGAAGAGGGTGGAAGTTTAAACTAGCAAGTACCCATAATAATATACTCATAAGGGAAGAAAATGAGCAGGAAGTCAAAGATGCACTCTGGAGTATTGGAAGCAACAAGTCACTAGGTTCAGATGGTTTTAATGTTCTTTTCTATAAGTAATAATGGGATATCATAAAGGAGGACATGATGGCATATGTGAGATGGTTCTTAGCAAGAGGAAATATGGTCACATAGGTTAATCAATCTTTCCTTATACTCATTCCCAAGAAGAAAGTAACTACTTCCCTTGTTGATTTTAGACCTAGTACATGCTGCTCGGTACAATATAAAATCATTGCAAAGATCCTAGCTTCTGGATTGAAGAAATTACCTCCCTATCTTATTTCTGTGAACCATGGAGTGTTTGTGACAGGAAGTAGCATTAGTGATTGTGCTTTAGTGACAGGAGAGTTCTTACAAGACTACAATGCTATGAAAGGGAGTAGGAAGGCATGCTTAAAGCTTGATGTGTCTAAAGCTTATGATAGTGTGAGATGGGATAAATTATGGTGGATCATGAAGCAGATGGGGTTCAATGAGTAGTGGATTGGCTAGATTAAATAGTGTGTGGGGATCACTAGCTTATCTATACTAGTTAATGGAACGTCTGCAGGTATGTTCAAAGGAGGCAATCGATTATGTCAGGGGGACCCACTCTCTCCTTTGCTCTTTGTGATTATCATGGAGTACTTTACCTGGAAGATGCAAGAAGCAAAAAGAAGTAAGGTGATTAGACCTTATACAGTGCATGGCACTAAAGTGATGACACACATGATCTTTGCAGATGACGTCCTTGTCTTTTTGGAAGCCAAACAAAATGCTCTAGGGAATTTACAGGACCTACTTAGGAGGTTTGGGGAACAGACGGGGTTGTGTTATAATGCTCACAAGACTTATCTTTTTATGTCCAAGAATAGCTACCTAGTAGAAGATCAACTGTAGGAAGCCATGGGAGTAGAGTTGGGGGTGTTTCCTACTAACTATTTGAGATTTCCTTTAGCGAGAGGCAACCTACATGTCAAAGACTTCACTAATTGCATGGACAGATTTGAGGAGATGGCCAACACAAAAAAATGTCAATGGCTGGAAGAGCCACTCTTTTGAAGGCGGTAGTTGAGGGAATTCTAATCTTCTGGGTACAACAAGGAGAGATTCCTGGGTAAGTGTTGGATAGAATGGAAATGAAGATGGTAAACTTCCTTTGGGCTAGAACATCCAATGAAATATGCACGCTTGGCACTCCTAAAAGTTGAAGGCAGGCTAGACTTGAAAGCACCAAGAGACATAGCAAAGTGGGGAACATTGATAAGAATTATTATATATCAAGAGGGCATGCCTACTTGAGGAAAATGGATGAGAGAAATATATCCTAGAGGATTGTACTTCATATTGAAGACAAGAGAAGGATATTCACACACCATCAATGTTATGACAGAAATATGGAAACAAGTTAGACATTTGTTCAATCCACATTGAGGCGGTAGGATGGAAACTCAAAGATACAAAGATCAATCTCTAGGAAGTAACATGATCCAAAGAAACAAATGATAGGAACATGGAGCAGGTATGGGCTGGTATTTAGGTTCAAAGTGGGGCATGTGTGTCTATAAAATTCTACACAACGCTTTGTCTACGCTAGATAAAGTACATGAATGGTATCAATATGTTGTCGTTGTTTGTCTACTTTGTAAAGAGGAGGATGAATCTCATATGCACTTGTTTGGTTGTTGCATGTTTACAACGGAGGTATGGGAGGTTATATGTGGAAAATTCAGCCTAAACATGTAGTTGAAGGAAGAGCCACGAAGAATGCTATCTAGCAGTGGGAAAAGTGACAGAAAGAAGATATTGGTAGCTGCTCTATGCTACCACATATGGGAGGAAAGGAAAACACAGAGACACATAGGCTCAGCCACAAATCCAACTACAATTGATGTAAAAATGTGTAAATGTATCAAACACAAGTTGCACTTTAGGTAGGAGTGAGAGTTTTTACTCTTTTTTGATGTATGGCGCTGAGCTATATGTAACTCTTGACCCTATATAATTTTAGAGGGAAGTCAGAATATATTTACCTGATTCTGATACATACATACATACATACATATACAGACATACACCTCCACCCCCTCCTTTCTCCTAGGGTTTCCAGGGGATCGCCTGGGCGATCCTGAGAAGGACTGGTAGCCATGGTGGCCTCCACCACCACCAACCCACCCACCAATCCATCCACCCCATCACCAAACAGCCATAACCAGGAGACACTGAAGGAGAATGATGTCGGGGAGAAGAAGAATCTTTGTACGGCGATCGTGAAGAGAACTTTGGCACAACAAAAGGAGTGTGCGGGACTGATGTTCCCAAAACCAACCAAGAAGGATGGTAAGGTGATGGTAGATCTTGACGCAGAGGAATATGGACGTATGAAAGATGTCTGGGAATTTGCGGTCTCGACCTACGTCATGGGAAAACACACATTTTATCCCCATATCTTGGCTTGGATACGGTGAGTTTGGAAAGCCAAAGGCGACTTTGATGTTGTGTCAAAGGAAAAGGGTTTTTTCATAATTCGATTCTCCAACAAAATGGACAAGAAGACGTGCCTCAATAGTGGACCCAGATGGTTTGATAGCCATCTGGTTATCGTAAAGCACTACTCCTTTGGTGATCCATTGGAGAAGATGTATGTGACCTCACTTTCGGTCTGGATCCGCATCCCCTCTAATGGTAAGATGTGGACCGAGAAGACGGTGGGAACTATTGCTTCGAGAGTAGTTAAAGTACTGCATGTGGAGACTAGGGCAACAGAGATAGTAGGCACTGATGAAGCCATGGTCCTAGTAGAAATTGAGGTGGAAGACTCAAACCCAGATAAAGTATGGGTGAATGTACCAGGCAAGGAGGTGATCCCATTCAACATCAAATATGAGTTCGTCCCCAAGAAGTGCTCAAAATGATGTGTATTTTGACATGGTGATGATGAGTGTCCATAGAACAAGGAGATAGAGGCTACAAAGAATGATGATGGATTCTGATCACCCAAAAAGACTTGGAAGGAGAGAAAGTCTAGCAACACCAACACATCTGAGAAAGCCAGCACATCGGGAGACAAGAAGGAAGGAGAAGTTGATGCTAACTCTTTCTATTCTCTAAGTCAGTCAGAGGAGGAGATAGAGAAGATCCTAGAATCTGAGAAGAATCCCAACTCAGAACGTAAGGAGAAGGTGAAAGATAAACCCAAGGAGAAGGAGAGGAAGCCTGGAGGGGATAAGGATAAAGAGCCTAGTAGGCATACCAGGAACAAGCGTTAAGTTATTAAATGTCAATACTCACGTTAATGTTAAGGGGGTGTGCGACCCTAAAAAGAGATGTGAGGTGAGGAACTAGATTAAGTCCAGTGGAGTTTCTATGGCGGCCATCTTGGAGACGAAGATTAAGAGAATAAATAGCAAGAGTGTGACATCCATTTTCCCTAATGGATGGAAACATATTACCAATCATGAGTCTGTAGAACTGGGTAGGATTTGCCTGGGGTGGAACCCAAATGCATGGGAGGTGGAGGTGGAGGTAAATGTCGACCAAGTTATCTCAGCTATCTGTAATAACAAAGGAGGTTTAAGGATGTTTTTCACTGCAGTCTATGGCTTTAACTTGCATACTCAGAGGTAGTCCTTATAGAAGGAGTTGCTGGCCCAAGTGAGGTGGAAAAACCTTCCATGGTTAATTATGGGAGACTTTAATAACGTCAGACTTCAAGAAGAGAAAAGGGATGGTAGGCTGGTACCAGAGTTGGTGTTGAGATCTTTCAACCAGACGATTAGTGAAGTAGAAGTGTGTGAACTACCAATGCAAGGGGATGACACGTTCACATGGAATAATGAAGGTAAACTAGAAAAAAGAATTGCATCTAAACTTGATAGAGCCCTAGTTAATCTCAGGTGGTTGGATTTGCTCGGGAACACCAGCATCAAGGATGTGACTGCAGACATCAGTGATCATGCCCCATTGTTAATGCAGATGAGAGAGAAGTCCAAAAGAAATAGGCCTTTTCGCTTCATCAAATTTTGGACTAAGTTAGATGGCTACAAGGAGATGGTGAACCAAAGTTGGCATGAACCCATCCAGGGTAACCCCATCTATGTTTTTGCTAATAAACTCAAGAGACTAAAAGGTTATCACAAGAAGTGGTCGAAGGAGCATGTCAACATCCCTCTACTTATTGAATCAAACAAAAAGGAGTTAATCGAGGTTAGAAGTCAACTGCTTAGGGATCCTCTTAATCCAACTTTCATTGAAACTGAGATAGGATTAAAGCATATACTGGAGGACCTGAAGAAGGTGGAGGAAAGCTTCTTATTGCAGAGGAGTTTCCAAAAGTGGATCCAAGATGGGGATAGGAACACAAAAATCTATCATAACATCATCAAGCATAGAGAAGCCCTTAATACTATTTCAGAGTTGATTGATGAAGAAGGCATAACACTTAACAACCAAGAGGACCTAGGAAATGAAGCCACACAGTTCTAAACGAAGCTTTACAACAAGAATTATAATGAAGCAAGGGAGATTGAGGAGGATGATCTTCAATTGAGGTACAAACTCACCACTTCCCATAATAATATCCTTTGCAGGAAGGCCAATGAGGAGGAGGTTTAGGAGGCATTATGGAATATAGGGACTGACAAATCGCCTGGACCAGATGGATTTAATTCATACTTCTATAGGGAGGCATGGGAGGTCATTAAATACGATCTTTGTGAGTCAGTTAAATGGTTCACGGATAGTGTTTTCCTACTTAGATAGGTTAATCATGTGTTCCTGGTGCTTATACCTAAGAAGAAGATGACATCATCACTGGCTGATTTCAGACCGATCACATGTTGCACTGTTCAATATAAGGTGATAGCTAAGTTGTTGGCTGAGAGGTTGAAGATGGTGCTTCCACTGATAGTTTTTTGACAACCAAGGAGCATTCATAGTTGGCCGTAGTATTAGCGACTGTGCATTGTTGGCCAGAGAGTTCCTGCTAGATTTCAATGTCTTACGGGGACATAAAAAGGCTTTCTTGAAACTGGATGTCTCGATAGCCTATGTTGGTGTCAATTGGAGTTCTCTTTGGTGGATTATGTCAAGAATGGGATTCCAAGAGAAGTGGATAAATCTAATGAAACAATGTGTAACGACGACAAGCTTTTCGGTGCTTGTTAATGGCTCCCCGTGTGGTATCTTCAAAGGCAAGCAATGGTTTGAGGTAGGGTGACCCCCTCTCACCATTGTTGTTCATGATTGTGATGGAGTACTTCACCAGGCTAATGGAAAAAGAAGAAAGGGCAAAGAAGGTAGCTACTTATACTGTCCATGGTACAAGGGTACTGAGTCATCTCATCTTCGCAGATGATGTACTGGTGTTCATGCAAGAGAAGGCCACATACATGTCTCAACTGAAGCTGCTACTGACGAGGTTCGGGGATGACACTGGACTAAAGACGAACATCCAGAAGACAACTGTTTCTCTCTGAGAACTGTGAGTAAATAGTAGGGGATATTGAAGAGGTGATGGGCATCACAGTGAGCAACCTCCCCACTAAATACCTCGGGTTCCCATTAGCTGGAGGTAATCTGAAAGTCAATGATTTCATGAAATTCTCTAACAAGCTAGACGATATGATTAGTAGGTGGCCCTTGACGAAAACATCCATGGCGGGAAGAATCACCCTGACAAAGTCAGCCATTGAAGGCCTGCTAATCTTCTGGTCTCAACAAGGAGAGATATCGAGTGCAGTTTTGGACAGAATGGAAATGATGATTGCTAACTTCGTGTGGCCAAGTAACATTCATCCTATGAAATACAATCGACTGGAAAGACATAAGGAGGAAGGAGGGGTTGGCCTGAAAACACCAATATACATAGCTACTTGGGGCACAACAAAAAGGATTTTCAAGTACCTACAGAATGATACTTTGTGGGCAAAGTGGATGAGGATGAGATACCCCAAGGGTTTGGACTTTAAACCAAAGACCAGGGAGGGAAACTCAAGAGTCATCAACAGAATTACTGAGGTGTGGCAAGAGATCAAGAACATTAACGATGAAATAAGTTCCTGGACGATGAAGGAGAAACAAGATAAAATTTGGGAACTTATTCAACCGAAGGCTGGAGAGCACATATCTAATAAGATATGGAATGATATAGGAATCCCGAAATGGGAAATGTTCTTATACAGGGCAGTGCACAACTCACTTGCCACCCTGGATAAGACCTCTAGGTGGTATCCAGGAACAGATACAACCTGTTATCTCTGTGAAGAGGAACATGAGACAAAGGAGCATATCTTCAAGTCATGCAGGTATACAAGGAAAGTCTGGGATCAGTTGCATACAAAAATGAAGTTGAGGTCGAGGCAACTGAATGATACAGAAGGAATGATTGCCACCTCAAATAAGATGGAGATGTTGTTGTTGTCATCTCTATACTTCCATATTTGGAAGGAGAGGAACAGTAGAAAGCACAATGCGAAGAAGAAGGGGGATGATGGTCTAGCCAGCAAAATCCACAAAGTTCTATACAATAGGATACAATGTATAGATAGATAGAAAGTTATTTTATTTTGGGTGAGTAATGTAGTGTTTGGACTACGTTGTATCTTTTCCCCAAGAGCTATTTTGCTTGAGGGTTTCAGAATATATTTACCTAATTCTGATACATACATACATACATACATACATACACGCGCCCTCTCCTTCTCTTAGGGTTCTCGGCGATAGCCTGGGCGATCCTGAGGAGGACCGGCGGCCATGGCGGTGGCTGGTGCCTCCACCCCCACCAACCCCACCACCAATCCGTCCACACCCACAGCCACACCACCACCACCACCACCAAATAACCAAAACCTGGACACAATGAAGGAGGGTGGCGCCGGAAAGGAGAAGAAGAGATCTTAGACAGAGATCGTGAAGTGAACTCCGGCGTAGGAAAGGGAGTGTGTGGGACTAAAATTCCCTAAACCTACAAAGAAGGATGGCAAAGTGATGGTAGATCTAGACGCAGAGGAATATGGGCATATGAAGGACGTCTGGGAGTTCGCAGTCTCGATCTACGTCATGGGCAAACGTCCGTTCTACCCACATCTACTGGCATGGATCAGGCGAGTATGGAAACCGAGAGGCGACTTTGATGTGATCTCGAAAGAGAAGGGATTCTTTATAATCCGGTTCTCCAATACTACAGACAAGAAGGCATGCCTCAACAGTGGTCTGCGATGGTTTGATAGCCATCTGGTTGTAACAAAGCATTATTCATATGGCGATACCCTGGAGAAGACAGACGTGTCGTCAGTCCCTATCTGGATCTGCATCCCCTCTAACGGCAAGATGTGGATGGAGAAGGCGGCTGGTACGGTGGCTTCAGGGGTAGGCAAGGTGCTGCACGTGGAGATGAGGGTGACTGAAATGGAAGGAACCGATGAAGCCAGAGTCCTAGTCGAGATAGAAGCGGAGGAGACCAACCCTGACAAGGTGTGGGTCAATGTTCCGGGCAAGGAAGCAATCCCCTTCAGCATCAAATACGAGTTCGTACCCAAAAAATGCACAACTTGCTGTGTCTTTGGTCATGCTGATGAAGAATGCCCATTGACGAAGGATACTGAACCTGCAAAGGGGGATGATGAAGGTTTTCGAGTACCTAAGAAGACTTGGAAAGCAAAACTGAGAAACAATACTGAACCTACAGAGAAAGCTAGCATATCTAATGACAAGGAAGAAGGTGAAGTGGATGCCAATTCTTTTGGTGCTCTGAGCGAGACGGAGGAAGACATTGACAAGATTTTGGAGAATGAGAAGAACCCTGACTCAGCAAAGAAGAACGCAAGACAGGATAAAGGGAAGGAAAAAAGAAAAGACCTCGTATGAGGGGAAGGAGAAGGCGTCGGGTAGGCACACCAGGAACAAACGTTAATTATCCATGTCCATACTCACGTGGAATGTCAAGGGCATCTGCGACCCAGACAAGAGGCGTGAGGTGAGGAACTCGATCAAATCTAGTGGTGTTTCAATGGCAGCTATCCTGGAAATGAAGATAAAGCGAGTGAACATTAGGAGTGCTTCTTCTATTTTCCCGAGTGGTTGGAAGCACATTACTAACCATGAATCTGTCGAGCTAGGCAGAATCTGTTTAGGTTGGAACCCGAATGCTTGGGAGGTTGAGACGGAGGTCAATGACGATCAAGTCATCTCGGCTATCTGTACTAATAAGGGTGGTTTGAAGTTCTTCTTCTCAGATGTATATGTGTTCAACCTACATTCGCAGAGGCAGTCCCTTTGGAAGGAACTGATGGCACAAGCAAGATGGAATGAACTCCCATGGTTGATCATGGGGGACTTTAACAATGTTAGATTGCAAGAGGAGAAGCGGGGAGGAAGGTTGGTCCCTGAGGTTGTTCTAAAATCTTTTAATCAACTTATTAATGAAGTTGAGCTATGCGAACTACCTATGAAAGGGGAGGACATTTTTACTTGGAACAATGAAGGTAAACCAGGTAAAAGGATCGCTTCTAAGCTGGATCGTGCTCTAGTCAATACTAAATGGTTGGAGTTGTTTGGCAAAACCTACATTAGAGCCATGTCTGCTGATATAAGTGATCATGCGCCCCTACTAATGCAAGTGAGGGAGAAATCTAAGAGAAATAGACCTTTTCGATTCATTAATTTATGGACAAAGTGGATGGGTTATAAGGAGTTGGTAACACAGAGCTGGGTGGAACCTATGGAAGGGAATCCGATCTACATCTTCACCAACAAACTCAAACGTCTGAAAGGAGCTATCAAGATATGGTCTAAGGAACACATTAATATCCCCACTCTGATTGAAAAAAACAAGAGAGAGTTAAAGGAGGTCAGGAATCAGCTGTTGAGCGATCCGCTGAATGCAAATCTTATTAACACTGAACTAGAGCTCAAACGCACATTGGAAGATCTGAAAAAGGCAGAAGAAAGCTTCTTATGGCAAAGCAGTAGGCAGAAGTGGATCCAAGATGGGGACCGAAACACCAAAATATATCATAATGCAGTTAAGCATAGAGAAGCACTCAACACTATCACAGAGCTGATTGATGAAGAAGGAAATACCCTCAATAGTCAAGAGGATTTGGGAAAGGAAGCGACTCAGTTCTATGAGAAACTCTATAATAAAGGTTATGAGGAAGCAGTGAATATGGAGGGGGAGGATATCCAATGGAGGTATAATCTCACAACAACTCACAATAATATCCTTTGCAGACAAACCAATGAAGAAGAAGTGAAGAAAGCGCTCTGGAGTATCGGTACTGACAAATCGCCAGGCCCAGATGGATTCAACTCACATTTCTACAGGGAAGCATGGGAGGTAATCAAAGACGATCTCTGTAAATCAGTTATATGGTTCATGGAGGGGGGTGCATGCTCTGACAAGTCAACCATGTCTTCTTAGTTTTGATACCGAAGAAGAAAACAACCTCATCACTAGCTGAC
Source organism: Alisma plantago-aquatica (assembly GCA_963693085.1). Lineage (NCBI taxonomy): Eukaryota > Viridiplantae > Streptophyta > Magnoliopsida > Alismatales > Alismataceae > Alisma > Alisma plantago-aquatica. The sequence continues at coordinate 198,635,204 of OY856412.1, forward strand.
TTCAGACTAATAGCATGTTGTAATGTCCAATACAAAGTGATAGCAAAGCTGTTGGCTGAGAGGTTGAAGATGGTCCTTCCGTTGATAGTCTCAGATAACCAAGGGGCGTTTATATCTAACAGGAGCATCAGTGATTGCGCATTACTTGCAGGGGAATTCCTTTTGGAGTTTAATGTGATGAGGGGACACAAGAAGGCCTGCTTGAAGTTGGATGTCTCAAAGGCATACGACAGTGTCAACTGGAGCTCGCTGTGGTGGATCATGTCTGAAATGGGGTTCCAGGAACGTTGGATCAGTTTGATGAAGCAGTGCGTCACCACGACAAGCTTTTCGGTCCTGGTAAACGGTTCCCCGTGTGGTATCTTTAAAGGGGGTGATGGACTGAGACAGGGAGACCCCCTCTCTCCATTGCTTTTCACCATTGTAATGGAGTACTTCACCAGGTTAATGGAGAGAGAGGAAAGATTGAAGAAGATAGCTACTTACACAGTGCACGACACAAAAGTTCTAAGTCATCTCATTTTCACTGATGATGTCATGGTATTTCTGCAAGCAAAGGAAGCTTATATGATCTAGCTGAAGGAGCTATTGGGAAAGTTTGGGGAGGACACAGGACTGAAGACAAATCTACAGAAAACTCATCTCTTCCTGTCTAAGAACTGTGACACAAACGCAGCAGAAATAGAGGAGGCAATGGGCATCACTGTCAGCAAATTACCCACTAAATATCTTGGATTCCCGTTGGCAGGAGGCAATCTGAAAGTTGCAAACTTTGCGGAGTGCTCAGACAAGCTAGATGAGCTGATAAGCAGTTGGCCCATAGCAAGAACCTCCAATGCAGGAAGGATTACCCTAACAAAAGTGGCGATTGAAGGCTTGCTGATCTTCTGGGTTCAGCAGGGCAAAATTCTGGGAGCAGTCTTAGACAGAATGGAGAACACAATCTCGAACTTTGTCTGAGCTAACAAAGTCCACCCAATAAGGTATAGCAGGCTGGCGAGATCGAACGAAGAAGGAGGTGTAGGACTAAAATCCCTGAGATCCATAGCAGACTGGGGTACAGCTAGGCGTGTTTTCAAATACCTGATGGATGATTCTTTGTGGGCGAAATGGATGAGGACTCGATATCCAAAAGGTCTAGATTTCAAACCAAGGACCAGAGAGGGTTATTCGAGGGTAATTAATAGGATGACAGAGATATGGCAGGACATCAAAAACATAGATGACGAAAGGAGGACCTGGACCTTGAAGGATAAACAGGACAGGTTATGGGAGCTCGTTCGATTGAAAGACAGCCAATATACATCGAGATTTATTTGGTTTGATCACGGAATTCCAAAGTGGGATATGTGCATGTATAGGGCAGTACATAATTCACTTGCTACCTTAGACAAGGTTGCAAAGTGGTATCCAGGCATAGATGATACTTGCCTGCTATGTGAGGAGGAGAAGGAAACGAAGGAGCACATCTTTGAATCATGTAAATACACTAAAGAGGTCTGGAAGATGGTGCGGCAGCAGAGAAAGCTCAAGGTGAAGCAGCTAAGTACTGTGGAGAGAATGATCGTAACTGAAGAATGGATAGAGAAGTTGGTCCTATCGGCCTTCTATTTCCATATCTGGAAGGAGAGGAACAGCAGGAAGCATATGGCAAAGAAGAAGGACGTGGAAAGTCTAGCAAGCAAAATCAGCAAGGTTCTATACAATAGCATCAAATGTATAGATAGATAGAAACAATTTTTCTTTGTTCTCAAGATGTGTAATGTAGTGGTAAGGACTACATTGTACTTTTGTCCCAAAGGCTATTTGCTTGAGGGTTTCGGAATAAAATTACCTAATTCTGATACATACATACATACATACATAAAAACAACAACCTGTCCTCCATCTAGGTCATGTTATGTTGATTGATCGGGCAACCCTTCCTGGAGAGAGGACCATAATGGGGGAGACCCTCTCACGTCATCCACCCGACCACCACCACCCCCACCAGAACCCTACCTCCAACACCCACCATGACCAACCCTAGCGGAGAAGCCGTTGCTGCAACAGCTGGAACTTCCAAGGGAGTCAGAAGACCTACCCTAGCCACCCAGAGAAAGAAGATGGCAGACGATCCCTGGTCCCTCATCACGAGTGGACACAAGTCGTCAAGAAACTGCCACCCCAAGGATAGAAAGAAGAGTACCTAGTACCTAAGCGGGGTGGAAGGAAAGATCCAAGTTGAATTGGAGGCTGAGGAGTTTGAGCGGATGAGGAATGTTCGGGAGTTTACCATCATGGCCTATGTGGTCAGTATACGTCCATACTACCCTCATCTCCGAGCATGGATAGATAGGATGTAAAGAGGCGAGATCACCCCTTTACTAAAATTTTAAAGGAAATACAACATCCACAATTTTTAACAAAATTTTAGACTTTGAGGATGATTGCATAATATTCCAAGTAAATAAGCATGATTCCAGATACATAATAAAATGTCAATAGCAGTAGAAAGAAAGAAATAATAAGCCTTCTAATGGCTTCATTGTTTATTACATAATAGTTTTCTAAAAGAAAAGATAAGATAGATAAGAGGATCTAGCTATAGCAACCTAGCCATCCTTTTTGACAAGCTAACGATCAACAGCAGAGGGAACCTTTCTTCAAGCCCTTCCTTCACCTTGCTCAGCACCAACACCTGGGTGGTTGGGAAGACACCCAGAAAGAGGGAAAAACAAAGAAAGTATGTGTTACAAGATTATTCTAACAATGTTAAAGAAAGTTATAACAAGTAAATTAGGCTAGATATTTGGTGTAAAAAGAGATATCAAAGAGTATGAGGTTTTTATAAGGAAACTTGCCATTAACAAAATAAATAAAGTTTTAGCATGTCAATTAATATGTCTACCTAACTAAGTAGGGTTGAGGCACCTACCAGACCTCTAACCTTAGGTGAGGGAAGAATAAAAACATTTCCAATCACCTACAATTTTTAATGGGGAGAATTATAAACATTCCCCTAGGGCGATTTTATACATGCCCTCTATGGGTGGTTGTACATAAGTACCACTACTTAAACATTAAATAGAACATTTAATTTCATGCTAACAAAAGATTTATGGCAAGGATAAGCAAAAGAATATATAACATAGCAGTGGGGCATGAATACCCAAACAAGAGAATACTACATCTACTTTTGAGGCAAATAAGCAATTCAGGTTTCAAGATTCAAGGGTTTAGATCAAGTTAAACCTCATAAGGTAATATAGGCAATGGATTAATGATTTCCCAACTGATAGGTAGATGCACAATCAAAACACATACCTTAGCCTCAGGTGTTCTAGAATTCCCTTTTCAACTCTTCACACGAATTATAAACCCAATTTCCCTAATACATCATTACATTCATAAATTAGAATTACATGCACTCATTTAAAAGGTTAAAACCCTAATTCACTAACTTTTTGCACAAACTCTCGATTCAGACTTCAAAAACCTCATAACCATCTTAGTTAGGTTTTCCTGATCAAAATAACATATAATATTGTATATTTTGGAAATATGGATTCTTAGGGTTAATTTTAGTGATTTTAAGTTAATTAATTTCACTTTAAAAACACATTTTTGCAAACCTCAAAATCATATCTCAAAAACATTTTTATTAGATAGATCTCATTTTCCTGATTTCAAAACACTACTTGTTTTTAATTTTTGACCAACAGATTAATTTATAGAAAATGATTTGTCTCGACCAATCACAGCCTGCCACGTAGGCAAGGCCGGATGGCCGAGCGGTAGCGGGCGCTCGGCAGCGGTGACCCGCGCCTCGCAGCCGCTCGCTACCAGCCGCGCGGTGCGGTCAGGCGGACGAAGAAAAGACAAAATCGCCCTCGCGCGGAAAACAGGAGAAGCAAGCGCGCAAGGGGCAAAACGGTCATTTGCGTATCTCCTTCAACCTCTCGCCCGATCCATCGCGCGCGCAAGAGCAGCGACAGCTGCTTGCGGTGAGATTGGGGAAAAACGCCACGGGCGACAAGAACACACGTATAGATAGTCGAATCGAAGCACACGCCACGCCGAATTAGATGGTACCTTTAATTCGAAACGAGGTCGACGGAGATGAGCACGAGAAGCGCCGCAAGCCAGGGGTCTTCGGCGGCCTGTTGGGGGTCGGTTCATCCACGAAACTCCAAATTAAGAACACGAACGAGTTGCTAAGGTGATGGCGGTCGCTGGGGTTGCATTATTTATAAGCAAGGAACCCTAAACTAGGATGTAGGTAGGAGCAACGTAAGAAGGTCGGCGGCCGAGTTAGGCGTTACTCTAAAACGCGTCTAATCCCAAACTTTTTGGGATAATTCGGAGCGGAAACTCGCAAGGAGTCCAACAAAACTGATTTGAGAGGAAATCATCGAGTAAAACTTGAGATATGTCGATTTTAAAAAAAATGAAAACAAGGGACATGTTTCCTTGTTCGGCTAGAGGTGGAAGACGATCGCGGATCGTCCGATTGATGGACCCGAGTCCATCAAGGATTCTGAGTCGTCCGATCTCGCTTTAGATTAGGAAAACAACCCTCAGCAAAAGTCGATTAAATCTATTAAATTTTTAAAGGTTTTTCTCTCTCTTCGTTTGGAGGCTCAAACGTCGTCCAAAAATTATCAAATTTTATATCCTGACTTATTTCGACGCGTAGAATCCAAATACGGAGTTAGTTTTGCATTTTGAGAAAGTTTGGTAGGTGAAATAATTAATATATCATTTTCTCTTTCCTCCTTCAAAAGAGGTGATAACATTATCTAAAATTAGTGTAACTTCACCCATAAATCTCCTTAAAGGTTTGGAACACGATTTTGCAATTATCTTCACAAGTTGAAATTATCTTTATATTTATTAAATAAATAGAACATTCTACACACTTTCTCTCTCTCCTATTTTACTCATTATTCATACATTATCCAAATTAGTTGCAAATTTGTACAGAGACTTATTTTTATGTTTAGAATACGAATTTGAAGTTATTTTCCTGATTTGAGAACATTAAGTATTTTATTTCTCTTTATTGGCATATTTCCTATATTCTTTTGATAATGTTATTAATATTTATATTTATGTTCCATTTTAAATGATACTTGGCCCTTAAGTTACTTTTTGCTCAAGGAAACGAATTTAATTATCAAATTATCATGATGGTTTCAGATTATAATATTTGTTGCAAAAATCTTTCTAATTATCTTCTTTACCCATAAATTCTCATATTACCTTTAATTATTACATTTATCTTCTCCCTTATCTAAAATTCGGATTTTCTTCTTATCTCTCTTATTCTAGGAAATGCTAGAAAGTTCTAGGACGAATTATTTTATTCTTTTTATTACTTAATGTGAAATTTCATTTTAGACCCATTATCTAATTCTAACTGGAGTATTTGTGCATGCAAACCTTGAAATAAGAATATATGGGAAACATTTATCCAATAACCATCTTAATTTCTTTTAAATCAAAACCAAGGACAAATGGAACGAAAATGAAGGACAAAACTTATAGAAAAGAGTACAAAGAGGTACATAGGATATTTCAGTATGTTACAGCACTCCACCCCTTAAAAATGATTTCGTCCCCGAAATCTCATACAAAGAGGGAAGGGTGAGTACGTAACATCTCATCTCTCAACTCCCAAGTGGTTTCTTCTAAACCATGGTATCTCCACAACACCTTCATTAACTCTATCTCCTTACTCTTCAGTTGCTTTACTCGGGAGTCAAGGATCTTCACAGGTAGTTCTTCATAAGTCAGATTCTCATTAATCTCCACAGGTTCAACGGTGAGCACATGAGACGGATCCTTAACGTACTTCCTCAACACAGAAACATGGAACACATTGTGAATCTTATCATAAGCAGGAGGCAAAGCTAGATGATATGCACAATCCCCCACTTTATCTAAGATCTCAAATGGTCCAACATAGCGAGGACTCAACTTGCCTTTTACTTTAGATCTTGCAATAGAACATGTAGGCTTGATCTTTAGAAAAGCATAGTCTCCCACTAAGAAGCTTACATCAGACCTCTTTTTATCAGCATACATCTTCTGTCTGTCTTGAGCAGCTTTCATCCGTTTCTTTATCAACTGTACCTTCTCAAGCATCATCTGCATGTCATCAGTCTTCACTAGGGAACGTTCACCCACATCATCCCAGTGCAAAGGTGAACGACAAGGTCTACCATAGAGAGCTTCAAAAGGTGGCATACCAATACTGGCTTGGTAGCTATTGTTGTAAGCGAACTCTGCTAATGGTAGATATCGATCCCAGGCACCACCCCAATCCATCACACAAGCACGTAGCAAGTCCTCCAGAATCTGAACTGTTCTCTCGGACTGACCATCAGTTTGCGGGTGGTAAGCAGTGCTGAAATGCAGATCAGTACCCATCTCTTCCTGAATCTGACCCCACAAGTGAGAAGTGAATTTTGGGTCTCGATCAGAAACTATCACAGCAGGGACACCATGCAGACGAACAATCCACTCCACATACAACTGAGCCATCTCAGCAACCTTATACGTGGTTTTGAAAGGCAAGAAATGAGCAGATTTTGTAAGCCGATCAATCACCACCCAAACAGCATCATAACCTTTCTTGGACTTGGGGAAACCGGTAACAAAGTCCATTGTGATCTTCTCCCACTTCCATTCTGGAATCTCAAGAGGATGAAGAAGACCACCGGGTCGTTGATGTTCAATCTTGACTTGCTGACATGTCAAGCACTTCGCCACGAACAAAGCTATATCATTCTTCATGTTCTTCCACTAGAAGCTTCGCTGTAAGTCCTTGTACATCTTGGTTGTACCAGGGTGAATAGTGTACTTGGACCCATGAGCTTCACTCAACACCTTCTGTCTCAGATCACCAACATTGGGTATCCACAACCTTTATCTGAAGCGGATAGCACCATCCACTCTGACAGAGAAGTCAGATTGCGGTTTCTCAGATAAAGCTTTCAACTCTTCAAGCTCGGAACTCTCCAACTGTGCAAACACGACTTCTGAGATCCAGGTTGGTGTAACGGTCAAACTGGCCATATGAACACACAACTTATCTTCATCCACTGAATCGACAGGCTGAGGTCTCCAACTGGCCACATGTTCAAGGTTTTCCCACACAGAACATCTCAGAGCAGCACAAACAGCATCCTTCTTGCGACTTAAAGCGTCAGCTACGACATTTTCTTTACTGGGATGATAGGTGATGGTGAAGTTGTAATCTTTAAGATATTCCATCCACCTACGTTGTCGCAAGTTCAGATCCTTCTGAGTCAACAGATATCTCAAACTCTTGTGATCAGAAAAGACTTCAAACTTTTCACCATAGAGGTAGTGTCGCCAGATCTTCAAAGCATGAACTATGGTAGCAAGATCCAAATCATGTGTAGCCCAATTAGCTTCATTAGGTTTCAACTGTCGAGAAGAATAGGCGATCACCTTTCCGTCTTGCATCAGAACACACCCTAAGCCTTGTCGGGATGCATCGGTGTAGATGACATAGGGTATGCCCTCAACAGGCAAAGCAAGCACGGGAGCAGAAGTCAGACTCATCTTCAACTTCTGAAAACTATCCTCACATTTAGGGGTCCATGAGAACTTGACTTCCTTCCGAGTCAGCTTGGTCAAAGGTAAGGCCAACTCAGAAAACCCTTTGATAAACTTCCGATAATAACCAGCTAGACCATGGAAACTACGGATTTCTGACGGGTTTTTCGGAGCATTCCACTTTGTCACAGCTTCTACCTTTGCAGGATCAACAGCTATATGGCCGGAAGAAATCACGTGACCAAGAAACATCACTTCTTTTATCCAGAACTCACATTTTGGGAATTTTGCATACAATTGATTTTCTCGCAATGTGTTGAGTACAATCCGCAGGTGCTCGCGATGTTGTTCCAACGTCTCGGAATAAACCAAAACATCATCAATAAACACCACTACAAACTTGTCGAGGTATGGGCGGAATACTCGGTTCATCAAGTCCATGAACGCAGCAGGGGCATTCGTCAACCCAAAAGGCATGACCATAAATTCATAATGCCCATAGCGAGTTCTGAACGCTGTCTTCAGAACATCATCATCCTTCACACGCATCTGGTAGTAGCCGCTTCGTAGATCCATTTTGGAGAACACGGTGGCTGACTTCAGCTGATCAAATAGGTCGTCGATGTGCGGCAACAGATAACGATTCTTCACTGTCACCTGGTTGAGCATGCGGTAGTCCATACACACCCGCAAAGAGCCATCCTTCTTCTTCACGAACAGGACAGGGGCTCCCCAAGGGGAAACACTAGGGTGAATGAAGCCCATGTCGAGAAGCTCTTCAAGCTGCTTCTTCAACTCCGCCAGCTCAGCAGGAGCCAAGCGGTAAGGTGGCTTCGATATCGGTGAAGTTCCAGGTATGAGCTCGATGGAGAATTCCACCTCGCGAGTTGGTGGCAACCCGGGTAACTCCTCAGCAAAGACATCTGGGAAGTCCTTCACCACATCAACATGTTCTAGAGCAGGAGGTGTAGCATCGAGAACTATGGAGGCTAGAAAGGCTCTACACCCTTGCGAGACGAGTTTTTCAGCTTTGATGGTAGAGATGACGAACTGTCGCTCTCCACGCTTCTTTCCCTTGACACACACTCTTCCTTCATCAAGATGAAACAGACTAACCTTGGATTCCTCACAGTACAAAACTGATTTATACTTATTTAACCAATCCATACCCAGGATGATGTCAAAGACGGTCATATCAAGCAAGACAAAAACTGTGGGAAACATTATTCCAGATATACAGATGTTCAAGGTGGGAGTTTGGAGGTACGAGGAGCATATTTTTCCACTAGGAGTTTTTACATCTAACACATGATCCATAAACTCAGATTCAATTTCAAGCATAGAGGCAAACTGACTAGATATGAAGGTATTGGAGGAACCAGAATCAAACAGAGCTTTTAAGGGATGCATATTGAGGTGTAGTGTACCTTCAATCACTTCATTGCCTTCACCATCTTCTTCAGCATTGAGAGCAAACACTCTCCCATTCCGCCTCTCAGCTGGCGGACACCTCGGGTTCTGGTTGTTGTTGTTATTGTTGTTGTTGTTCCGTGGTGGCGGGTTCTGTCTCGGCTGTTGCGGCTGCGGAGCATTATTCTGCCCTTGCTGGAAATGGGGGCAGTTGGGTCGGATATGCCCAACCTGGCCGCACTCATGGCAGGTTGGTGGAGGACGGTTTCCAATACGAGCAGGTGCATTGTTGGCGGAGCATCTTCCAGGAGGATGGTAGCGATTGCATCTGTTGCAGCGATCACGTCCACGGTTCTCATGCTGGTTCGGATTCTTCCTTTTGTTGTTGTTGAAGCCACTGGAAGCTTGAAACCCCGGGTAAGACTCAATGGCGAGAGCCTTGTCCACCATTTGTTGAAACGTGAGTGGCAGTTGTGGAACAAGGCTTTGACCAACATGATAGTTCAGGCCCTCCAAGAACAAGGTCGCTCTTCTGTCAGCTCCAAGGTCGGTGGCGTAACGTTCTAACAGCAGAAATTTCTGAATGTAGTCGGCCACGCTCATGCTTCCTTGCTTGAGACTGTAAAACTCAGCCTCCTTCTTCCTCAGGAACGTAGGGCAGATGTACTTCTCTCTGAACAACTTTAGGAACTGGGTCCACTCCATGGAGGAGGTGTCTCGAGTGCGGGCAACACCGTTCCACCAAACACGCGCAGGTCCATCCAGCACGTACGTCGCGAACCGAACCTTCTGGTGAGGAGGGCATGCCATACCCTCGAAGGTCCGATCCAAGGCCAACACCCAGTAGTCGGCTTTGTCCACCATGTTAGGCTCACTCTCACCCTTGAAGTAGGGTGGCTGCATCTTGATGGAATCAGTGAGGGTGAACTCCCTCGGCTTGGCGGCAACAGCAGCAATGGTGTTGAGTTGTCCCATCATGGTGGAGGACAACAACTGTCGCAACATCGCCAGCTCTTGCTCAGGTGTGAAGGCGGGAACACCAGAAGCTGGTTGGTTAACAGCAGGAGTCGCAGGAGTGTCGGGGTTGTCAGTGGTTGACTCCTGGTTTGTGTTGTCAAACAAGTCACCTCTCCTGAAATTAGGGTTAACATATTAAATTCTCAGGAGTAAAGAATCATAGATGAGAGGGAAAAGAAATAGAGATGAGAAAAGGATAACTAGAATGCTATTGCCTAAAAGCATACTATTTTGGGCAGTTCGTTTTGACGCAGGCCAGGCCGGATCATATGAGCACGGGAGTCCTCATTTACCAAGCTAGTGGGGCGGAGGAAAATCTTGCCAGCCCCCATGCCCTGATCCTTTCTAGACACCCTTGCCTCAACTGCATGCCCTAATAGTCGCCTAAAGGCTCAGATACCATGCTGTAAAGAGGCGAGATCACCCCTTTACTAAAATTTTAAAGGAAATACAACATCCACAATTTTTAACAAAATTTTAGACTTTGAGGATGATTGCATAATATTCCAAGTAAATAAGCATGATTCCAGATACATAATAAAATGTCAATAGCAGCGGAAAGAAAGAAATAATAAGCCTTCTAATGGCTTCATTGTTTATTACATAATAGCTTTCTAAAAGAAAAGATAAGATAGATAAGAGGATCTAGCTATAGCAACCTAGCCATCCTTCTTGACAAGCTAACGATCAACAGCAGAGGGAACCTTTCTTCAAGCCCTTCCTTCACCTTGCTCAGCACCAACACCTGGGTGGTTGGGAAGACACCCAGCAAGAGGGAAAAACAAAGAAAGTATGTGTTACAAGATTATTCTAACAATGTTAAAGAAAGTTATAACAAGTAAATTAGGCTAGATATTTGGTGTAAAAAGAGATATCAAAGAGTATGAGGTTTTTATAAGGAAACTTGCCATTAACAAAATAAATAAAGGTTTTAGCATGTCAATTAATATGTCTACCTAACTAAGTAGGGTTGAGGCACATACCGGACCTCTAACCTTAGGTGAGGGAAGAATAAAAACATTTCCAATCACCTACAATTTTTAATGGGGAGAATTATAAATATTTCCCTAGGGAAATTTTATACATGCCCTCTATGGGTGGTTGTACATAAGTACCACTACTTAAACATTAAATAGAACATTTAATTTCATGCTAACAAAAGATTTATGGCAAGGATAAGCAAAAGAATATATAACATAGCAGTGGGGTATGAATACCCAAACAAGAGAATACTACATCTAATTTTGAGGCAAATAAGCAATTCAGGTTTCAAGATTCAAGGGTTTAGATCAAGTTAAACCTCATAAGGTAATATAGGTAATGGATTAATGATTTCCCAACTGATTGGTAGATGAACAATCAAAACACATACCTTAGCCTCAGGTGTTCTAGAATTCCCTTTTCAACTCTTCATACGAATTATAAACCCAATTTCCCTAATACATCATTATATTCATAAATTAGAATTACATGCACTCATTTAAAAGGTTAAAACCCTAATTCACTAACTTTTTTGCGCAAACTCTCGATTCAGACTTCAAAAACCTCATAACCATCTTAGTTAGGTTTTTCTGATCAAAATAACATATAATATTGTATATTTTGGAAATATGGATTCTTAGGGTTAATTTTAGTGATTTTAAGTTAATTAATTTGACTTTAAAAACACATTTTTGCAAACCTCAAAACCATATCTCAAAAACATTTTTATTAGATAGATCTCGTTTTCCTGATTTCAAAACACTACTTGTTTTTAATTTTTGACCAACAGATTAATTTATAGAAAATGATTTGTCTCGGTCAATCACAGCCTGCCACGTAGGCAAGGCCGGATGGCCGAGCGGTAGCGGGCGCTCGGCAGCGGTGACCCGCGCCTCGCAGCCGCTCGCTACCAGCCACGCGGTGTGGTCAGGCGGACGAAGAAAAGACAAAATCGCCCTCGCGCGGAAAATAGGAGAAGCAAGCGCGCAAGGGGCAAAAACGGTCATTCACGTATCTCCTTCAACCTCTCGCCCGATCCATCGCGCGCGCAAGAGCAGCGGCAGCTGCTTGCGGTGAGATTGGGGGAAAATGCCACGGGCGACGAGAACACACGTATAGTTAGTCGAATCGAAGCACACGCCACGCCGAATTAGATGGTACCTTTAATTCGAAACGAGGTCAACGGAGATGAGCACGAGAAGCGCCGCAAGCCAGGGGTCTTCGGCGGCCTGTTGGGGGTCGGTTCGTCCACGAAACTCCAAATTAAGAACACGAATGAGTTGCTAAGGTGATGGCGGTCGCTGGGGTTGCATTATTTATAGGCAAGGAACCCTAAACTAGGATGTAGGTAGGAGCAACGTAAGAAGGTCGGCGGCCAAGTTAGGTGTTACTCAAAAACGCGTCTAATCCCAAACTTTTTGGGATAATTCAGAGCGGAAACTCGCAAGGAGTCCAACGAAACTGATTTGAGCGAAAATCATCGAGTAAAACTCGAGATATGTCGATTTTAAAAAAACAAAAACAAGGGACCTGTTTCCTTGTTCGGCTAGAGGTGGAAGACGATCGCGGATCGTCCGATCGATGGACCCGAGTCCATCAAGGATTCTGAGCCGTCCGATCTCGCTTTAGATTAGGAAAACAACCCTCAGCAAAAGTCGATTAAATCTATTAAATTTTTAAAGGTTTTTCTCTCTCTTTGTTTGGAGGCTCAAACGTCGTCCAAAAATTATCAAATTTTATATCCTGGCTTATTTCGACGCGTAGAATCCAAATATGGAGTTAGTTTTGCATTTTGAGAAAGTTTGGTAGGTGAAATAATTAATATATCATTTTCTCTTTCCTCCTTCAAAAGAGGTGATAACATCATCTAAAATTAGTGCAACTTCACCCATAAATCTCCTTAAAGGTTTGGAACACGATTTTTCAATTATCTTCACAAGTTGAAATTATCTTTATATTTATTAAATAAATAGAACATTTTAAACACTTTCTCTCTCTCCTATTTTACTCATTATTCATACATTATCCAAATTAGTTGCAAATTTGTACAGAGGCTTATTTTTATGTTTAGAATACGAATTTGAAGTTATTTTCCTAATTTGAGAACATTAAGTATTTTATTTCTCTTTATTGGCATATTTCCTATATTCTTTTGATAATGTTATTAATATTTATATTTATGTTCCATTTTAAATGATACTTGGCCCTTAAGTTACTTTTTGCTCAAGGAAACGAATTTAATTATCAAATTATCATGATGGTTTCAGATTATAATATTTGTTGCAAAAATCTTTCTAATTATCTTCTTTACCCATAAATTCTCATATTACCTTTAATTATTACGTTTATCTTCTCCCTTATCTAATATTCGGATTTTCTTCTTATCTCTCTTATTCTAGGAAATGCTAGAAAGTTCTAGGACGAATTATTTTATTCTTTTTATTACTTAATGTGAAATTGCATTTTAGACCCATTATCTAATTCTAACTGGAGTATTTGTGCATGTAAACCTTGAAATTAGAATATATGGGAAACATTTATCCAATAACCATCTTAATTTCTTTTAAATCAAAACCAAGGACAAATGGAACGAAAATGAAGGACAAAACTTATAGAAAAGAGTACAAAGAGGTACATAGGAGATTTCAGTATGTTACAGCACTCCACCCCTTAAAAAGGATTTCATCCCCAAAATCTCATACAAAGAGGGAAGGGTGAGTACGTAACATCTCATCTCTGAACTCCCAAGTGGTTTCTTCTAAACCATGGTATCTCCACAACACCTTCACTAACTCTATCTCCTTACTCTTCAGCTTCTTTACTCGGGAGTCAAGGATCTTCACTGGTAGTTCTTCATAAGTCAGATTCTCATTAATCTCCACAGTTTCAATGGTGAGCACATGAGACGGATCCTTAACGTACTTCCTCAACACAGAAACATGGAACACATTGTGAATCTTATCATAAGCAGGAGGCAAAGCTAGACGATATGCACAATCCCCCACTTTATCTAAGATCTCAAATGGTCCAACATAGAGAGGACTCAACTTGCCTTTTACTTTAGATCTTGCAATAGAACGTATAGGCTTGATCTTTAGAAAAGCATAGTCTCCCACTAAGAAGCTTACATCAGACCTCTTTTTATCAGCATACATCTTCTGTCTGTCTTGAGCAGTTTTCATCCATTTCTTTATCAACTGTACCTTCTCAAGCATCATCTGCATGTCATCAGTCTTCACTAGGGAACGTTCACCCACATCATCCCAGTGCAAAGGTGAACGACAAGGTCTACCATAGAGAGCTTCAAAAGGTGGCATACCAATACTGGCTTGGTAGCTATTGTTGTAAGAGAACTCTGCTAATGGTAGATATCGATCCCAGGCACCACCCCAATCCATCACACAAGCATGTAGCAAGTCCTCCAGAATCTGAACTGTTCTCTCGGACTGACCATCAGTTTGCGGGTGGTAAGCAGTGCTGAAACGCAGATCAGTACCCATCTCTTCCTGAATCTGACCCCACAAGCGAGAAGTGAATTTTGGGTCTCGATCAGAAACTATCACAGCAGGGACACCATGCAGACGAACAATCCACTCCACATACAACTGAGCCATCTCAGCAACCTTATACGTGGTTTTGAAAGGCAAGAAATGAGCAGATTTTGTAAGCCGATCAATCACCACCCAAACAGCATCATAACCTTTCTTGGACTTGGGGAAACCGGTAACAAAGTCCATTGTGATCTTCTCCCACTTCCATTCCGGAATCTCAAGAGGATGAAGAAGACCACCGGGTCGTTGATGTTCAATCTTGACTTGCTGACATGTCAAGCACTTCGCCACGAACAAAGCTATATCATTCTTCATGTTCTTCCACCAGAAGCTTCGCTGTAAGTCCTTGTACATCTTGGTTGTACCAGGGTGAATAGTGTACTTGGACCCATGAGCTTCACTCAGCACCTTCTGTCTCAGATCACCAACATTGGGTATCCATAACCTTTGTCTGAAGCGGATAGCACCATCCACTCCGACAGAGAAGTCAGATTGCGGTTTCTCAGATAAAGCTTTCAACTCTTCAAGCTCGCAACTCTCCAACTGTGCAGACACGACTTCTGAGATCCAGGTTGGTGTAACGGTCAAACTGGCCATATGAACACACAACTTATCTTCATCCACTGAATTGACAGGCTGAGGTCTCCAACTGGCCACATGTTCAAGGTTTTCCCACACAGAACATCTCAGAGCAGCACAAATAGCATCCTTCTTGCGACTTAAAGCGTCAGCTACGACATTTTCTTTACCGGGATGATAGGTGATGGTGAAGTTGTAATCTTTAAGATATTCCATCCACCTACGTTGTCGCAAGTTCAGATCCTTCTGAGTCAATAGATATCTCAAACTCTTGTGATCAGAAAAGACTTCAAACTTTTCACCATAGAGGTAGTGTCGCCAGATCTTCAAAGCATGAACTATGGCAGCAAGCTCCAAATCATGCGTAGGCCAATTAGCTTCATTAGGTTTCAACTGTCGAGAAGCATAGGTGATCACCTTTCTGTCTTGCATCAGAACACACCCTAAGCCTTGTCGGGATGCATCGGTGTAGATGACATAGGGTATGCCCTCAACAGGAAAAGAAAGCACGGGAGCAGAAGTCGGACTCATCTTCAACTTCTGAAAACTATCCTCACATTCAAGGGTCCATGAGAACTTGACTTCCTTCCGAGTCAGCTTGGTCAAAGGTAAGGCCAACTCAGAAAAACCTTTGATAAACTTCCGATAATAACCAGCTAGACCAAGGAAACTACGGATTTCTGACGGGTTTTTCGGAGCATTCCACTTTGTCACAGCTTCTACCTTTGCAGGATCAACAGCTATATGGCCGGCAGAAATCACGTGACCAAGAAACATCACTTCTTTTATCCAGAACTCACATTTTGAGAATTTTGCATATAATTGATTTTCTCACAATGTGTTGAGTACAATCCGCAGGTGCTCACGATGTTGTTCCAACGTCTCGGAATAAACCAAAATGTCATCAATAAACACCACTACAAACTTGTCGAGGTATGGGCGGAATACTCGGTTCATCAAGTCCATGAACGTAGCAGGGGCATTCGTCAACCCAAAAGGCATGACCATAAATTCATAATGCCCATAGCGAGTTCTGAACGCTGTCTTTGGAACATCATCATCCTTCACACGCATCTGGTAGTAGCCGCTTCGCAGATCCATTTTGGAGAACACGGTGGCTGACTTCAGCTGATCACATAGGTCGTCGATGCGCGGCAACGGATAACGATTCTTCACTGTGGTTGAGCATGCGGTAGTCCATACACACCCGCAAAGAGCCATCCTTCTTCTTCACGAACAGGACAGGGGCTCCCCAAGGGGAAACACTAGGGCGAATGAAGCCCATGTCGAGAAGCTCTTCAAGCTGCTTCTTCAACTCCGCCAGCTCAGCAGGAGCCAAGCGGTAAGGTGGCCTCGATATCGGTGAAGTTCCAGGTATGAGCTCGATGGAGAATTCCACCTCGCAAGTTGGTGGCAACCCGGGTAACTCCTCAGGAAAGACATCTGGGAAGTCCTTCACCACATCAACATGTTCTAGAGCAGGAGGTGTAGCATCGAGAACTATGGAGGCTAGAAAGGCTCTACACCCTTACGAGATGAGTTTTTCAGCTTTGATGGCAGAGATGACGAACTGTCGCTCTCCACGCTTCTTGCCCTTGACACACACTCTTCCTTCATCAAGATGAAACAGACTAACCTTGGATTCCTCATAGTACAAAACTGCTTTATACTTCTTTAACCAATCCATACCCAGGATGATGTCAAAGACGGTCATATCAAGCAAGACAAAAACTGTGGGAAACATTATTCCGGATATACAGAGGTTCAAGGTGGGAGTTTAGAGGTACGAGGAGCATATTTTTCCACTAGGAGTTTTTACATCTAACACATGATCCATAAACTCAGATTCGATTTCAAGCATAGAGGCAAACTGACTAGATATGAAGGTATTGGAGGAACCAGAATCAAACATAGCTTTTAAGGGATGCATATTGAGGTGTAGTGTACCTTCAATCACTTCATTGCCTTCACCATCTTCTTCAGCATTGAGAGCAAACACTCTCCCATTCCGCCTCTCAGCTGGAGGACGCCTCGGGTTCTGGTTGTTGTTGTTATTGTTGTTGTTGTTGTTCCGCGGTGGCGGGTTTTGTCTCGGCTGTTGCGGCTGCGGAGCATTATTCTGCCCTTGCTGGAAACGAGGGCAGTTGGGTCAGATATGCCCAACCTGGCCGCACTCATGGCAGGTTGGTGGAGGACGGTTGCCAATATGAGCAGGTGCATTGTTGGCGGGGCATCTTCCAGGAGGATGGTAGCGATTGCATCTGTTGCAGCGATCACGTCCACGGTTCTCATGCTGGTTCGGATTCTTCCTTTTGTTGTTGTTGAAGCCACTGGAAGCTTGAAACCCCAGGTAAGACTCAATGGCGAGAGCCTTGTCCACCATTTGTTGAAACGTGAGTGGCAGTTGTGGAACAAGGCTTCGACCAACATGATAGTTCAGGCCCTCCAAGAACAAGGTCGCTCTTCTGTCAGCTCCAAGTTCGGTGGCGTAAAGTTCTAACAGTAGAAATTTCTGAACGTAGTCGGCCACACTCATGCTTCCTTGCTTGAGACTGTAAAACTCAGCCTCCTTCTTCCTCAGGAACACAGGGCAGATGTACTTCTCTCTGAACAACTTCAGGAACTGGGTCCACTCCATGGAGGAGGTGTCTCGAGTGCGGGCAACACCATTCCACCAAACACGCGCAGGTCCATCCAGCACGTACGTCGCGAACCGAACCTTCTGGTGAGGAGGGCATGCCATACCCTCGAAGGTCTGATCCAAGGCCAACACCCAGTCGTCGGCTTTGTCCACCATGTTAGGCTCACTCTCACCCTTAAAGTAGGGTGGCTGCATCTTGATGAAATCAGTGAGGGTGAACTCCCTCGGCTTGGCGGCAACAGCAGCAATGGTGTTGAGTTGTCCCATCATGGTGGAAGACAACAACTGTCGCAACATCGCCAGCTCTTGCTCAGGTGTGAAGGCGGGAACACCAGAAGCTGGTTGGTTAATAGCAGGAGTCACAGGAGTGTCGGGGGTGTCAGTGGTTGACTCCTGGTTTGTGTTGTCAAACAAGTCACCTCTCCTGAAATTAGGGTTAACATATTAAATTCTCAGGAGTAAAGAATCATAGATGAGAGGGAAAAGAAATAGAGATGAGAAAAGGATAACTAGAATGCTATTGCCTAAAAGCATACTATTTTGGGCAGTTCGTTTCGACGCAGGCCAGGCCGGATCATATGGGCACGGGAGTCCTCGTTTACCAATCTAGTGGGGCGGAGGAAAATCTTGCCAGCCCCCATGCCCTGATTCTTTCTAGACACCCTTGCCTCAATTTCATGCCCTAATAGTCGCCTAAAGGCTCAGATACCATGCTGTAAAGAGGCGAGATCACCCCTTTACTAAAATTTTAAAGGAAATACAACATCCACAATTTTTAACAAAATTTTAGACTTTGAGGATGATTGCATAATATTCCAAGTAAATAAGCATGATTCCAGATACATAATAAAATGTCAATAGCAGTGGAAAGAAAGAAATAATAAGCCTTCTAATGGCTTCATTGTTTATTACATAATAGCTTTCTAAAAGAAAAGATAAGATAGATAAGAGGATCTAGCTATAGCAACCTAGCCATCCTTCTTAACAAGCTAACGATCAACAGCAGAGGGAACCTTTCTTCAAGCCCTTCCTTCACCTTGCTCAGCACCAACACCTGGGTGGTTGGGAAGACACACAGCAAGAGGGAAAAACAAAGAAAGTATGTGTTACAAGATTATTCTAACAATGTTAAAGAAAGTTATAACAAGTAAATTAGGCTAAATATTTGGTGTAAAAAGAGATATCAAAGAGTATGAGGTTTTTATAAGGAAACTTGCCATTAACAAAATAAATAAAGGTTTTAGCATGTCAATTAATATGTCTACCTAACTAAGTAGGGTTGAGGCACCTACCGGACCTCTAACCTTAGGTGAGGGAAGAATAAAAACATTTCCAATCACCTACAATTTTAATGGGGAGAATTATAAACATTCCCCTAGGGCGATTTTATACATGCCCTCTATGGGTGGTTGTACATAAGTACCACTACTTAAACATTAAATAGAACATTTAATTTCATGCTAACAAAAGATTTATGGCAAGGATAAGCAAAAGAATATATAACATAGCAGTGGGGTATGAATACCCAAACAAGAGAATACTACATCTACTTTTGAGGAAAATAAGCAATTTAGGTTTCAAGATTCAAGGGTTTAGATCAAGTTAAACCTCATAAGGTAATATAGGTAATGGATTAATGATTTCCCAACTGATAGGTAGATGCACAATCAAAACACATACCTTAGCCTCAGGTGTTCTAGAGTTCCCTTTTCAACTCTTCACACGAATTATAAACCCAATTTCCCTAATACATCATTATATTCATAAATTAGAATTACATGCACTCATTTAAAAGGTTAAAACCCTAATTCACTAACTTTTTGCGCAAACTCTCGATTCAGACTTCAAAAATCTCATAACCATCTTAGTTAGTTTTCTTGATCAAAATAACATATAATATTGTATATTTTGGAAATATGGATTCTTAGGGTTAATTTTAGTGATTTTAAGTTAATTAATTTGACTTTAAAAACACATTTTCGCAAACCTCAAAACCAGATCTGAAAAACATTTTTATTAGATAGATCTCGTTTTCCTGATTTCAAAACACTACTTGTTTTTTATTTTTGACCAACAGATTAATTTATAGAAAATGATTTGTCTCGACCAATCACGGCCTGCCACGTAGGCAAGGCCGGATGGCCGAGCGGTAGCTGGCGCTCGGCAGCGGTGACCCGCACTTTGCAGCCGCTCGCTACCAGCCGCGCGGTGCGGTCAGGCGGACGAAGAAAAGACAAAATTGCCCTCACGCGGAAAACAGGAGAAGCAAGCGTGCAAGGGGCAAAATGGTCATTCGCGTATCTCCTTCAACCTCTCGCACGATCCATCGCGCGCGCAAGAGCAGCGGCAGCTTCTTGCGGTGAGATTGGGGGAAAACGCCACGGGCGACAAGAACACACGTATAGATAGTCGAATCGAAGCACACGCCACGCCGAATTAGATGGGACCTTTAATTCGAAACGAGGTCGACGGAGATGAGCACGAGAAGCGCCGCAAGCCAGGGGTCTTTGGTGGCCTGTTGGGGGTCGGTTCGTCCACGAAACTCCAAATTAAGAACACGAACGAGTTGCTAAGGTGATGGCGGTCGCTGGGGTTGCATTATTTATAGGCAAGGAACCCTAAACTAGGATGTAGGTAGGAGCAATGTAAGAAGGTCGGCGGCTGAGTAAGGCGTTACTCAAAAACGCGTCTAATCCCAAACTTTTTGGGATAATTCGGAGCGGAAACTCGCAAGGAGTCCAACGAAACTGATTTGAGCGAAAATCAACGAGTAAAACTCGAGATATGTCGATTTAAAAAAAAACAAAAATAAGGGACATGTTTCCTTGTTCGGCTAGAGGTGGAAGATGATCGTGGATCGTCCGATCGATGGACCCGAGTCCATCAAGGATTCTGAGCCGTCCGATCTCGCTTTAGATTAGGAAAACAACCCTCAGCAAAAGTCGATTAAATCTATTAAATTTTTAAAGGTTTTTCTCTCTCTTTGTTTGGAGGCTCAAACGTCATCCAAAAATTATCAAATTTTATATCCTGACTTATTTCGATGCGTAGAATCCAAATATGGAGTTAGTTTTGCATTTTGAGAAAGTTGGATAGGTGAAATAATTAATATATCATTTTCTCTTTCCTCCATCAAAAGAGGTGATAACATTATCTAAAATTAGTGTAACTTCACCCATAAATCTCCTTAAAGGTTTGGAACACGATTTTGCAATTATCTTCACAAGTTGAAATTATCTTTATATTTATTAAATAAATAGAACATTCTACACACTTTCTCTCTCTCCTATTTTACCCATTATTCATACATTATCCAAATTAGTTGCAAATTTGTACAAAGGCTTATTTTTATGTTTAGAATACGAATTTGAAGTTATTTTCCTGATTTGAGAACATTAAGTATTTTATTTCTCTTTATTGGCATATTTCCTATATTCTTTTGATAATGTTATTAATATTTATATTTATGTTCCATTTTAAATGATACTTGGCCCTTAAGTTACTTTTTGCTCAAGGAAACGAATTTAATTATCAAATTATCATGATGGTTTCAGATTATAATATTTTTTGCAAAAATCTTTCTAATTATCTTCTTTACCCATAAATTCGCATATTACCTTTAATTATTACATTTATCTTCTCCCTTATCTAAAATTCGGATTTTCTTCTTATCTCTCTTATTCTAGGAAATGCTAGAAAGTTCTAGGATGAATTATTTTATTCTTTTTATTACTTAATGTGAAATTGCATTTTAGACCCATTATCTAATTCTAACTGGAGTATTTGTGCATGCAAACCTTGAAATAAGAATATATGGGAAACATTTATCCAATAACCATCTTAATTTCTTTTAAATCAAAACCAAGGACAAATGGAACGAAAATGAAGGACAAAACTTATAGAAAAGAGTACAAAGAGGTACATAGGAGATTTCAGTATGTTACATAGGACCCGGAGGCTGAAGGGAAGCTTCGATCCTCTCTCCAGGGACAACAAGATCTTTCTCATGCGTTTCTCCAACTCAGAGGATAAGAAAGTAGTGCTTGACCTCAGACCTTGGTGGTTCGATCCGCAATTGGTGGTGATAAAGGATTACAACCATGAAGATGAACTAAAGAAGGAGTTCTTCACCACCATACCTACATGGGTCTCGTTGAAGTCATCCGGGTGGTCATGGACAAAGCGGGTTACAAGCATGATTGCAACAGGTGTCGGTAAGGTACTCCATATAGATGAACGCTCACTTAAGGATGACGATGCACGCATCTTGGTGGAGCTGAATGCTAAGGAGGAGTCAGTCAATGGATGTGGTTTGGCTGAATGTGAGAGGCCAAGATCCTATCCCAATTTCATTCAAAATCGACTATCTCCTTGCCAAATGCAAGAGGTGTAAGGCATTTGCACACAAGGACGAGGACTGCAAAGAAGGCAAGGAAGCTTCTACCATTGTTGTGGAGAAACCTGCACCAAGGAAGATATGGAAGGAAAAGCCTAGAAATGAGGAGGCAACGTCAAGCCAGGACAAGGTCAACAGATCTGAAGATGCTGAGACAGCCAGTTCGAGGGAGCATACTTATGCGGCTAAGGAAAACTCCATTAATGGAATGGTACATGAGAAAGAAGAGGAGGGGGAGTTCACTACGACTTCTGGAAGGAAGGGGCTAAGGAGGACAGGCATCCCAAAATTGCAAGGAGTAGGGTCTATCTTAGGTACATCAAATACCTATAAAGCTCTAAGTGACTTAGATAAGGAAGCAGATAAGAAAAAGGACAACAAGAAGGAGCCCAGCAGGCAAACCATATCCCAAAAAACCACCTGTTAATATGTCCATGCTTCTATGGAATATTAAAGGGGGGTTTGATATGGGTAAGAAGAAGGAGATCTAGGTATGGATTGCTACTAGTGGTCACTGGTTGACTACATTGGTGGAAACAAAAATAAAAGAAAAGAACAAAAACAACATTAAATATTTGTTTCTGTAAAAATGGGAGCATGTATCTAATGTAGCATGTGATGAGGTGGCCAGAGTCTGTGTGGCTTGGAAACTGAATGCTTGGAAGGTGACAGTGATACATATATCAGATCAACATGTTACAGTAGACTGCAGAAATAATGGAGGGTTGTAGATGTGGGTGACACCTGTGTATGCTCATAATGATACAAAAGCTAGATTGGATCTATGAAAGAAGCTGATTTCTATTTCCAAACAAGTAACATTACCATGGTTGGTGATTGGAGACTTCAATAGTGTATGGATGCAGGAAGAGAAAAGAGGTAGGAGACTAGCATTAAATGCATATATTGATGCTTTCAACCATACTATAGATAGAGTTGGTTTGTTTGAGCTACCAATGAATGGTGGTGATATCTTCACATGGATCAATGAAAGAAGCCCAGAAGATAGAATTGCAAGCAAGCTAGATAGAGCACTGGTAAATGATGAATGGCTACATATTTTTCCTAAGGTACATGTGAAGGCAGGTGGGTCTAAACTAAGTGATCATGCTCTTATTTCAGTCCAGATTATAGAAAAGAAACAGAAAAGAAGACTGTTTCAGTACCTAAACTATTGGGATGATTGGAAGGACTTTAATGACATCATAAAAGAGGCATGGGATGTACATGTGATAGGGAACCCAATGTTTATTTTCACAAAGAAGTTGGAAAATAACAAAGAAGCACTTAAAATATGGGCCAAGAATGATATGAATATTCCAAATTTATTGACAAAAACAAAAAGAGAATGTAGAGATGTCAGAGTAAAATTACAAGGTGACCGACTCAATGCTGATCTGAAAAAGAAGGATGGTGAGCTGAAGATGATGCTAGAGGACCTGAAGAAAGAAGAGGAAAAATTCTACTGGCAAAGGAGCAGAGAGAAGTGGATGGTAGATGGAGATAGAAACACCAAACTCTACCATACTGCTGTCAGGAGAAGGGAGGCAGGAAATATTATTTCTGAGTTGATTGATACAGAGGGAAGAGTGGTCAATAAATAGGAGGATCTAAAAGAATAGACTGTAAACTTCTATTCTTCTCTATATAACAATTTTTTTTGAGGAAGAAATAGAAGAGGAGGAGTTGGAATGGAAATTCAAACTCATTGGAACACACAATAACATACTTACAAGAAAGACCAATGAGAAGGAAGTCAAAGAAGCAGTATGGAGTATTGGCAGCAATAAGTCTCCAGGTTTAGACGATTTCAATGCCTATTTTTATAACAAGACGTGGGACATCATCAAGGAGGATCTGATGGCTTACGTCAACTGGTTCATGGAAGACGGCAACATGGTGAGACAGGTCAATCATTCTTTTCTGGTACTCATTCCTAAGAAAAAGGTGACATCTTCTTGTGCTGATTTTAGACCCATTGCATGTTGCTCGGTATAATAAAATTATTGTAAAAACTCTGACTACTAGACTGAAGATGGTCCTCCCTTATTTCATATATGTAAATCAAGGAGCCTTTGTGACAGAAAGGAGCATTAGTGATTGTGCCCTCTTGGCAGAAGAATTCCTATTAGACTACAATGTCATGAGAGGAAGCAGGAAGGCGCGCCTCAAACTAGATGTGTCCAAAGCATATGATAGTGTTAGGTGGGAAAAGCTATAGTGGATTGTGCGGGAAATGGGGTTCAATGAGCAATGGATTAGCTGGATGAAGTAGTGTGTTGAAAGTACAAGTTTCTCTATTTCGGTCAATGGTACATCTACATGAATGTTCAGGGGCGGCAATGGGTTGTGCCTAGGGGACCCCTTGTCTCCTCTCCTTTTTGTGATTGTTATGGAGTACTTTACACAGAAGGTGCAGATGGTAGAAAAAGGAAGGAGATAAAGCCTTATACAGTACATGGCACAAAGGTGTTGACCCAACTCATATTTGCAGATGATGTGTTGGTATTTGTGGAAGCAAAATAAAACATGATAGGATGTCTACAAAATCTACTCAAAGCTTTTGGGAAACAGACGTGCCTATGTGTGAATGTAAACAAAACACACCTCTTCTTCTCCAAGAATTGCATCCAAGTGGAAGATAGATGACTTGAGGCTATGTGTGTAGATAAAGGAAATTTCCCTACAAAATACCTTGGTTTCCCTCTAGAGGGGTTAATATGTAGGTTAAGAACTTTGCTGATTGTATGGATAGATTGGAGGAAATGATTAACAGATGGTCGTCACAGAAGACTTCCATGGTGGGGAGAGAAACTCTAATATGAGAAGATATTGAGGGGCTTCTTATTTTTTGGGTTCAGAAAGGTGAGATTTCTAGTTTAGTTATGGACAGAATGGAGATGAAGATGGAAAATTTTCTTTGGGCAAGCAACCATCACCCAATGAGATATGCATGACTAGCTCTTCCTAAAGAATAAGGTGGTTTGAATATGAAAACATCCAGATATATAGAGAAGTGGGGGACAATGTAAGGAATCATCTACTACCAGGAAGGGTCCTCGACATGGGAGATATAGATGAGAGAGAGATATCTTAAAGGGTTGGATTACAAGCCAAGAACAAGGGAGGGATACTCATGTACCATCAATGTCATGACGGAGGTATGGTAGCAGATTAGACATCTTTTTGAGCCACATGCTCTAGGGAACTGGAGGCTTAAAGACATAAAGATGAATCTTTGGGAAGTAACACAGTCAAGGGAAGTAAAAGACACATGTGTGGAGTAGATTTGGACGGGTACTCATGTTCTAAAATGGAGCATGTGTATATACAAAATTATGCATGGTGCTTTGGCCACCTCGGACAAACTACGTGGATGGAACTATGACGTCTCAGTGCAGTGTTTGTTGTGCAAGGAGGAAGAGTCCCATGATCATCTGATGGGAAGATGCAACTTCACAAAGGAGTTTTGGAGGATTATATGTGAAGAGTTTTAGCTACAACTCATGCTAGAAGTGGACCTGAGGAAGATACCAACAAATTGTGGAAGTGAGGACACAAAGAAGACTTTATTTTCTGCTCTTTCCTATCATATTTGGGAGGAACAGAGGGCCAGAACACACCAAGGTGCAACTGCAAATGAAAGGAGTATTGTTGTAAAAATTTGTAATTGTGCTAAACGTAAGTTACACATTAGTTAGTTGAGTGAGTTGTTGCTCTATTATGGGTGTATAGCATTGGGCCTACATGTAACTTTTGACCTTCTACTTTTTGGTAGAAGGGAGTCGGAATATATTTACCTAATTTTGATACATGCATACATACATACATGCCAACAAGGAATGGCTCAAGTAGTCAAGCATGGTGTCCCCTAACAAAGGGACCAGGATTTAAATCCCAGTAGCCACCTTGATTTACCACCCTCTTGGGCGTTCGGCCTCCACCACGGACATGGTAGAGGGGGGAGAAATCTTTCTCTCTTAATCCCATCCATCCATCCATCCCAGTTGCCGCCTTGGTTTACCACCCTCCTGGACGTTCGGCCTCCGTCACGGGTGTGGGAGAGGGGGAGAGAATGCCTCTCTTTATCCCATACATACATAAATACATACATACATACATACATGCATACATACATACATACATACATACATACATACATACATGCATGCATGCATGCAACAATACACACAACAACATACAACTAGGGTTGGCTCTGGGCAATTTCTTAGGCAACTGCCTGGGAGATCTCCTTGCGGCCCGTGGGCATGGCGCCCATGCCTCCGACCTTCCCGATCGGAGATGTCCACCATTGCAACCCACCCCACCACCTACTACCACCCAGCAACTCCACCAATAAACTGGATATGGATCCAGCGGAAAACATAAGATGGCAGATGGAGCTTCCACTCGCGTGGAATTGCGTGCACCACTAAAAATCCTAAAGATAGTAAGTCTTTAGGTTTAGCCTTGCTTATACTAGTTTAAAACTCCACCCACGTATGCTAAGATACGTGGAAGTCTTATCGCAGTATAGTTAAGGGTTGAATCCACAAGACAACGGTCTTGTTGGCATCAACAAGATGGAAAATGTTAGAATTTCACTTAACTCCTTAATAGCTGATATTTAGTCCAAAGATTTGATTTGGTTGTTTTAAACTAAGTGCAAGTAAAGTAAAAGTTAGAAGGTATACTTAAGGTTGTTAACAATGATAAGAAACCACTAGGATGTGCTCAGTTTTCACCACCACTACGCATGGATCAAAACATGCATCATAAAAAAATAACCTGCAATAAGAGTCTAAACAGTTAGTATCTTTGTAGATTTAGTTTTCTTTTGGAGAACTAACTACGAGAAGTTTGGGAATGTTGCAATGCCAACCATCCCCGAACGAGTGGTCACCTACTTTACATCATTCCCTCCGCAAAGTGTGTTCATCGACTTATCAAGGTTGTACTTTCATACATCAACTGATTCCATTTCATAGTATGAAAGTACAACAATGGAAGTGAGTTTACTCCACTTCTTGAAAAACACTCCTAGATACCGAAACAGATGCATGGTGGATACATGCATCAAGAACCAACATTCAATCGAGATTCGAATCTAATAGTACAAACGTAGACAATTCATACTAAAAGATAAAAGATAACACAAGTTGGTGATCAAGCAACAAGCATTCGTTAAACGATTGATGTCGAACTGAAAGAAAAGTATATCTCTATTGAAAAATATAGATTACATTGCATGAAATGAAAACATGGGTAGCGGGACTACTCCCTGCACCCTAGTGAATGAGACTACTCACTCATAGCAAAGACAAAGAAGGAGGTGAGGAGAGAGAGAGAGAGAACGTCATCCCCACAAAGGAGAGAGGAAAGTCAACCCCTCAGAAAGAGAGAGAATGACGATCTTCACACTTCACAGGTTGCTCGATGATGAGGTCTCCTCTTTCCACCTTCTTTGGCGATGAGAGAGAAAGCAGCTTTAGGATGGAGTGTGGATCTCAGACTGGCAGCCTTTGGGTGGAGGATGGAGGATGGAATAGCTCTGGAGTAGTAGAGGCAGCCTCTGGACGTCTGAAAACTTCCTCCTTTGGGAGGACCCCTCGGGTCTTATTTATAGGCTTTAAGTGGAGTCCAAACGGTTTGGGTAGTTTTGGGTCCAAACGGTCTTGAAGACCGTTTGGGTTCTGAGACCGTTTGGACCCTGAGACCATTTGGGCTCCGAGACCGTTTGGACCCTGAGACCGTTTGGCTCCATGCGGTCTCGGGACCAGTTGGTTTCATGCGGTCTTGAGACCGTGTGACTCCATATGGTCTTGGGACCGTGTGACTCCATGTGGTATCGGGACTGGTTGGCTTCATGCGGTCTTGAGACTGTGTGACTCCATGCGGTCTCGGGACCGGTTGGCTTCATGCGGTCTTGAGACCGTGTGACTCCATGCGGTCTCGGGACCGGTTGGCTTCATGCGGTCTTGAGACCGTGTGACTCCATGCAGTCTCGGGACCGGTTGGCTTCATGCGGTCTTGAGACCGGTTGGCTTCATGCGGTCTTGAGATCGTGTGAAGCTTTTGTGAATTTTTTTGTCTTTTCTGTAAGTAAAAAAAAAGAAGTTAATCTAACAGTATATTTGTAATAAGAGAGGAAAGTTAAAGATTCTATCTAATTTATCTGAGAAAGAGTATGGAAAACTGAAGGAAATAGCTAAGATAACATCACAAAATTGGAGGTTATCACCCCCCCTAACTTAGAGTCTAGCTTGTCCTCAAGTTAGATAGAGCTGAGGCATGTAATGGCGAGGTGATTTTATTTAGTTAAGATTTCCATACTCTTGCTTCAATTCTAAACTAGAGATCTCCTAAGGTTATATCGGAGATTTTTTCTTGCCTTAACTCTTTTAGGTATTGAGAGTTTCTTGGATCTCAGGTGTCTTCCATATCTCATAGCCTGCATTGGGACCACTTTTTGTTCTGTGCATGTCGTTAATTCTAATCAGTTTTATACTTCTCTGAAAATCCTACCAGAAGTTAGAGTGGGTATGAGGGTTGGTTGAAGGCTCGATGTATAACTCCCCTTTCAAGTGGGGGATGGGTTGTCTATGCTTTTAGGATCTCACTATCGGGCACGATACATCTACCTTTGTGAGGGCAGCTGAATGTACCGGTCGGGCGAGTCCTTTATCAGCCTTTCATATATTTGGATACCTTAGGGTTTCACTACCGGGCACGACACATCTGCCTTTGTGAGGGCAGCCGAATGTACTGACCGGACGAGACCTTTATTGGTTCATCATATAGATCCTTATTCATGGCACAACTCTCATAGTTTTATTCAACACTTTGGCTTTTATTCTTAAACTCACAGGCTTAGGATTTGGGTGTTTAGGAATTTTGGTTTGGTGGCCAAGCCTCTTTTATTTGAAGAGAAGAAAGTTGTTCTTAGAGTTGCTCGACATGCACTTATTTGGTTTCTACTAGTGGTCCACTTGCAAGGCTTCATGATTTGGATGTCACATGATGTCCCTCCCGTCCTTGAGAGTGTTTGGCTTATTTCGGCCCTGATGTTGACCTGTGGAAAGTCAGATGTAGAATTGAAGCAAAAGCATGAGAATCGAATGTGAATGATAATTTATTAATTCGCCATTACATGTCTATGTGCTATTCTTGTTGTTGCTCCTTAGGACTACTAGATTCTAAAGTTAGTCGGGGATGACTTTGTTCTAAGAAGGGTGTTATTCTTCATGAGCAAGATTTATTATAAGGGGAAGTATTTAAAACAAAAACTAAAGGTGCAGAGAGAGCTAAGAGAATTTTTGTAGAAATTTGAAAAAAGAAGATAGAGAAGGAAGGGTTTAGAAATGATACCTCGCCCTTGTCCAGTGTACTCCCCCCCCCTAACTTATCACTCACTCTGTCCTTAGAGTGTCAAAGTGATAGGTTGAGAAGTATAAGGACAAGGGCATCAGGCGTCCGTTAGTCCTTTATTAGCCCCATGTGATCGAAGGAGATTAGCAGTGAACTTTCCTCGTAAGGCATGGTAATCCACATCTGTCATGTCCTCTACTGGTCTTCCAAGGACCATGATGGTGTATATCCAATAGAGGACGTGGAAACCATAGTCGTTTGACTCGCGAAGCTACTGGGGGCATTTGTGGTTGAAGGCAGGGCGATGAAAGTGTTCTTTACCATATGCTCATGTGTGCTTGCTGAGTAGGTCATGTAGTTGGTCAGCACACTCCTTCGCTACCTCCTCTGTGGGCGTTCTTGGTGTTGTAGTATACTGTTGCTGATTGGGATTGTATTGGCTGTCGGAACTGTTGTATATGGTTGTTGTTCCATCATGAAGATTTGTTGCCAGTAGCATCCAATGTTCTGTATGAAGGAAAGGAAGCATGATGAACTTCAGAGTCGTATGTTGGAGGAAAGAGATGAGCTCCTCAGCTGTTCCGAAGTTCTTTAGCTTTAGGAGATCATCCTTCATGTATGTTGATGCCATATAGGTTGTAGGGTAGTTCTGTCTGAGAAGATATTGATAGGCGGTCATTAAACTCACGGATAGAGACCCTTTTATCTGTACAATTTCTCATAGCGCATCTGCCATGACCAGAATATCGCCAGCTATGAAGACGATGTCATCTTTCTCGGCGTAAAGCCTTGACATGATGAGGCGAAGTTCATTGTCAGAAAGGCTTTTGCAGGCACTGAGGTCAAAATTAGGGAAAGTTGGTGTAATTGCATACAAGAGGTCCATTTGTGAAGGTGATCTGTTAATGGTAGCCCCAGTCAGCAACTCGGTAACCCATGTATCATCCGCCAGATCGAAAGAATAAGGGTCCCATTGTTTCTTCTCAGGAACCTTGCCGGGCTGCTATTTCTTTGATTCCTCTATGGTTTGCCAGAATGGCCATTTTTGAGGACATTGGATGGCCATTTTTGGACAGGAATGGTTTTACTTGATTACTAAAGTATTTAGGTATTCAATTTAAACAACATTGGATGTACATTGGCTTAACTAGAATTTGAACCACTTGGTTCACAAACGAACCGCCCAGTTCAGAATATGAATCGCCCAATTCAGAAGTGAACCGATCGGTTTAGATTGTGAATTTCTCAGTTCAATGATTAGTATGACTGGATCAAGGATTGATGTTGACGTCATGTTGTGCATTAATTGTCACATTAAAAGACAATATGTTTGTGAATAAGAAATATAATGAACTGACTGATTCAAGTGTTGAATCGATAATTTCACATATGAACCGACTGGTTCATAAGTGAACCACACGGTTTAGGGTGTGAACCAACTAGTTTAGAAGTGAACATGTTGGATCAATGGGCTCTATAGGGGGGGTGAATAGAGCTAAAAACACTGACACAAAATTTGTTAGATCTTCAAGTTACTGCAAGATATAGAATTTGCAAATATTGAATTTGTAGTGAAACTAAGCATACATATTAAGAATGAGAGAGATTGAACAACTACAATGAACAAGATATATAGACGGTTCCAAACCCCAAACTAGGAGAAAGTCAGTCCACTACCTAGAGAGGTCAAGCTCTAGGATTTTGCAACCCATGTATACTTATATTCCATTATTAGAGATATAAGATGACCTTCCTTTCCCGGGACAAGGATACCCAGTCTCCTTTTTAAGGAACAAAAGGATCCAATAAACCTTACACAAAGGGCTTACCTATCCTTGAGAAAGAGTCTTATACCTCCAAGGACTTACCCACTTTTGTAGCTAGCTAGAGACCTTCACTAAGGAGACCTACTGCTGCAACAAGTCTTTATATTGAGGGTTTACCCACTCTCCTGGTGGATATTATGCCTTTTCCTTCTCCTTCCACTCAGATAAGATTTAGCACCTTCTTATTCAACCTTGAAGAAACTTTGCACCTTCTCCTTCACTTGGAGAAGCTTTCACAAACTTGATCTTGAAGAAAGGGGTTGATGAAAAGGAAACTTTGAGAACTTTACAAGCATACAATGAAGTAGATCTCTCACACAAATCCTATCTCACTCATGTGGACGTTTTGATTTGCAAACAAGACAAAGAAAGGGGCTCAATTGGACTGAATGCACTCAACTATAGCTAGGATCTTAAATAGCATGAAGGAGAAACCTTGGAATGAACTCTAAGAGGTCCTATTTATAGTTGGGGGTGTCCACTAGAGGCTAAGAGCACTAAGGAATGTTTTCTAGCCATTGGGGTGTTGCAACGGATATAATTTCTAGTTTGCATCACTCCGACTATTAGAATCACTTTTTCTACATTTTCCATATAGTGCATTCGATTGAGTTTTAATAAAGGTAACTCAGCTGATTGCACTATATGACAAAGAAAATTTGAAGCATCTATCGAGTTTATCCTGGATGAAACTTGGTCGGTCATTTAAATTTGGTTCTGTCTAGTGTAGAGATCGGTCATGTTGTGTGTATAGAAAACTCAACCAAACCAGAACATTCTCAGATGCCATCAAGGGGATCAGTCGAGTTTGTCACAGGGGAAACTCGACCGAAAAACATCATGTAATGAATTTTGAAAAATGTCATTAAAGTGATTAAATGTTTAAATTAAGGGCTCCTAATTTTTTGCCATCTTATTTACAAGTAATTACATCAATACAAATGACTACAAAAATCATCCTAAGGGTTTTAGGGTGTTTTCCAAAGAATTGCATTTGCAATGCTTTTGATTTGAACTTGATCAAGCTATGGCCTGGTTGAATTGATCCTTTTCATGTACCTAATACCTAAAATCAATCTCAAGTAGACATATTAGATACATATGAATGGAATGGTTAAGTCATTATCAAAATATGGACAATGTATAGCTCTCAAGTCAACATTCTCCCCTTTTTTGACAATGACAAACCATTCCTCAACATATTGATTCGGGATATGAAAATTGAACATTTACCTTGTGAATTGTAAGGGGATACATGAATGAACAATGTTAATTGTTCCCCCTCAATTCATTCTTACTTTTACATGCATGGTTAGTCTTTCCACAAACAACCATAGCACAACATATATTACATGGTCCTTTAGAAAGTCACAGGATATTTTAGATAACTGACTAGAAAAGGATTACATAAGAAATAATTTCAATATGTTTGAGCTCATTTCTTACATGTGGTACTTGTAGTACATGAGCTCTCATATTCTTCTCCCCCTTTGTCATTTCAAAAAGGTAGGGGGTAGAAGAGCTATAAAGCACAGGTCTTCTCTACAGGCACAGACTAAACAAGCTAAGCAACCACTAAAGTAAGCACCAAATAGAGACAAAATAGAGAGAAACAAGAAGTCTAGAATCATAATCAAAATATGGGAGCACATACCATCAACTCATAAGATGTGACCAAAAAAAGAGTTAGGTATAGAAGATTAAGATTACAACACTAGATATGTCCTCTAGATATTGAAACTACAAGCCTGTGAGAAACAATGATAGAAGAAATAATCCTCATCTACAGTGCCCAAATGTTCAATGCATAAAAGTTTACAAAAATATTTTGAGATAAGAATGCTAAAAACAAAGAAATAAACATCTAGGTCATCTATATCAACTAGGTCATCATCGGCATCAGCATCCTTGGGCTCTGGCTGGTAATCTTTGTCATCATATGAGGTTGAAGGAGTGTCAGGGCTTGCGACCTGACCATCATCACCATCATAAGTTCCATCATCACCAGCCTCAGAATCCTCACCATCTTCAACTTCTTCCTTAGGATCTTGGTCAGGCATCTTCTCATCAGTAGGAGGTCCAAAACCACAAGTACTAGGCCATCTGGCATTCTTCTCAGCCCCAAGAGATGCCACATGCATGTAATGTGCTTTCTTGCGAAAAGGTGGGAATAGAAACTCCATAATAGCCAGCAAGCAGAGAGGCTACAGGGCTAATAGGAAGAGCCAGAAGCAGAAGAGCACCATAGGTAGGGGTAGGTCCACCATCAGAAGAAGTAGGGGTGCAGTGGAAGTAGCAGGTGGAGGATCAGGGTAGACCTGACTATATGCATAAGAAGCATAGTCAGCACTGGGGTAAGCCTGGTAGGGTGGGTAGGGATGGTTGTAGGAAAAGTTCATGTGGGACATGATTTGAATGAGGTCTTGGTGGAGGTGGTCTTGAACCTAAAGGTTGTACCCCTATTGATGTATCATATATCCCATGAGGGCTTCATTGGAGATAGAGAATGAGTTGTGGTCAAGTCGGGGTGGTGGAGGAGGAGGAGGAGGAGGAGGGGTCTAGGTAGAGGTAGAGCTTCTTGGTGTGGTGGAGGAGGTAGGAATAAAGATTTTCTTGATGGTTGTCTCACTAATGCAAACTCCTTTCCAACTTGGTTTGTAGCCAAGGTCATGGAAGAGATATTTTTCAAAATGGTGAGAAAATACACCACATATCAGGTTAGGATAAGGGAGATGGGTATCGGTCGCATTCTTACCTGAGTCTAAGAAGGTCATATGATGAAAAATATAACAAGCCCACTTGACTCCAATATTGTTCAACAGACAATACATGATTGTTGTAGTATTCTCTGCAATCTCCGTTTGATTTCGCTTGGGATGGATATTGCAGTTGACTAATAAAGAAATCAGATGTGTCTTTATATCAAGAGAAGAGGAGGGTAAGGTGGATTTCTTCAGGTATGGGACATCAGGATTCTTCAAGAACTTATGGATATTGGGAAGAGTTATCAGGGGTTCAAAGCTCTTGTAGAAATCTTCAAGGTTCAACATGTCATGAAAATATGGATAGGAACCCATCCAGGAGGCATTCACATCAATACCAGAGAAAGAGGTATTCAATGAATCCTCAGATATTGTTATCTTGGTACCAAAAATCATCGACATCAAGATGACCTGGGTATTAGCTGGCGGTACATGGGTGTTGTAGCTCCACATAAGATCGGCATAAAACTCATGAACAACCTTTTTTCTTGACATGGCATTTGCAAAGAACGGATGCTCTACACACAAAGCACTAAGCCTGGTCTGCTTTAAACACCCTAGCAACCTCGTTAATCACATCAGTCGTTGCAAAATGATGTTCAAACAAGGCATGAAAAGGGAAGGGATTCCTAGGAAGGAGTTCCTCATACATATTCACAGCTTGATACAAGATGAAGGAGGTGCCCATGGCGAGGAGCAAAGGAGGAAGATGGAGCTCCAGCTGGGGCGGATCATTTCCTATAGTTGAAGGCCATCTAGGTCATATTGAGATGTAATGACCACAAAAATAGAAGGAAAATGCCACAAGCAGGTCGCCAAACAACCTAGGTCATGGATGGGAGAGGCAAGGAGGGATGAATGGAGGCTAGGGAGGGTGTAGGAGAGGTTGGTATAGCCTAGGGTTGGAGGACGAGAATTGGAGGCCAACTATAGGTCAAATTTATCTCGTTGAGAGGGGGAAAAGTTGGTTGATTGCCCTTTTTATTTTTTCATCCAATCGCATGATCGGTCGAGTTCTGTGTGTCAGAAACTCGATAGATACTAAGATATAGCTCATTCCTCATCTAGGGATCATTCGAGTTGTATCAGGACAAACTTGACTGACTGGTCAGCCTGTCCCAAACATAGAAAATTTAGTTCTAAGACTCTAGAGTTCTATATAAATTAATTTCTCTAGATTTTCATGCATTTTGAACATACTCAGGCACATGTCACTCATCATTGACTACTTTTTTGTGATAAAGCATTTGTTTGCAAAAAAAGCCAAAAACAAACAAAACAAGGCATGAAAACATGACAATTTTAGCACTTTCAAGTAAAACATGACCAATTATGAGCAAGAAACTTACCAAAATGATAACATCTAGGTAGATTGAATGTTTATATCATCAAGAGTAGTTATGAGTAGTTTTGGTCTAATAAAAGTGATTTGCTCTCTAGCTAGAGGTATAGTGAAAATGTTTGCAACCTGATTCTCCATATCCACAATGCGTGATATAGATATCCTTCTTGACAATGTGGTCAAGAAGAAAGTGATGAAGGACCTCTATATGTTTAGCTCTACTATGCAATATCAGATTATAAGAGAGATTAATTGCACTAGTATTGTGACAATAGATAGGAGAAGCATCAAACTAAGTGTTAAAGTCTTTGAGCATTTGCTTCATCCATAGGACTTGGGAACAACAACTCCCAGTTGCAATGTATTCAACCTCGGTTGTTGAAAGAGCCATTGTGCTTTGTTTCTTAGAGAACCAAGAAACCAAGCATGGTCCTAGGAAGAAGTAAGTGCACTTGTACACTTTCTATCAATCAAACAATTTGCATAATCAGAATCACTATAGGCAGTAAGAGTAAAGTCTCTTGACTTGGGATACCATAGTTCAAAAATTTTAAGTTTTGGCTAGATACCTCAAAATCCTCTTAACTGCTATAAGATGTGATTTTCTTGGACTTGATTGAAAGAGACCACACAAGCCAACACTAAACATTATGTTAGGTTTAGAGGCAGTCAAATATAATAAACTTCCCATCATACCTCTATAAAGCTTCTCATCCACTTTCTCACCCTCTTCATCTTTGTCAAGCTTGGCAGTGTTTGACATGGGGGTGTCTATCAGCTTGGTATTCTCCATCCCAAAGATCTTAAGTAGTTCACTAGTGTACTTGTCTTAGTTGATGAAGTTACCTTCCTTGGTTTGCTTGATTTGGAATTCGAGGAAGAAAGTAAGCTCTCCCATAATGCTCATCTCAAACTCACTCTGCATAAGAGAACTAAACTCCTTACAAAGATCAAGATAAGTTTTTCCAAAGATAATATCATCAACATAAATTTGAATTATCAAAAAGTTTCTAGAAGTGTGTTTAGAAATAGAGTAGAATTGACTTTACCCATGATACATCCATTGTCTAGCAAAAAGTTCTTTAGTTTCTCATACCAAACTCTAGGGGCTTGTTTGAGTCCATAAAGAGCTTTTTCTAACAAGTAAACATGGTTAGGCATTTATCATGTTCAAAGCTAGGAGGTTGAGCCACATAGACTTTCTCTTCTATTGTACCATTCAAAAACACACTTTTAGCATCCATTTGATAAAGCAGGAAATTCTTGTAACTAGCAAAAGCAAGTAGCATTCTAATAGATTCAAGTCTAGAAACAGTGCATAAGTTTCATCAAAATAAATACCTTCCTGTTGGTTGTAACCTTGAGCTACTAACCTTGCTTTATTCCTTACCACTTTCCCACTCTTATCAAGCTTGTTGCGGTAGACCCACTTGGTGTGAATGATCTTCCTATCATTTGGTCTTGGCACTAAGGTCCACACCTTGTTCTTCTTGAACTTCTCCAACTCCTCTTGCATGGCAAGGATCCATCCATCATCTTCGAGAGCTTCTTTGAAATTCTTTGGCTCAAGTTGAGAGATGAAGGTGTTGTCAGCTTGTTCCTTGTTGTATGCATCCCGTATCCTCACCCTTTCAAAATAATTACCTATAATGAGCTCTTTAGGATGATGCTTTGCAAAGTGGGGAGTTGGATCCTTAATTTTTTCTTCTTTCTGCTCTTCATCAACTAACACCTCTTTTCCTTTGTCAATAGTGTTGATCTCTTTCAAGTGAGGGATCGCCTCATCTATAACATCATCATTAACAATATTCTTGGAAATATAGGGGTTAGTCTCAACATATTTAACATTGATATATTCTTCTACTTTAGACAATTAAATGTAAATACTCTATAAGACTTGCTACTAGAGCTATATCCAAGAAATAAAGCCATGTATGATTTTGCATCAAACTTATCGAGAGAATCCTTGGTGTTCAAAACAAAACAATGACAACTGAAAACTTGAAAGAAATCAATTGAAGGCTTTCTACCATGCCATAACTCATAGGGGGTTTTCTTTAAAGATGGATGATTAAAAACCCAACTTTGCACAAAACATGAAGTGCAAACGGATTTGGCCCAAAACTTCTTTCAAGTACCATATTATACAAGCATAGTCCTAGACGTTTCTTATAGTGACCTATTCTTTCTCTCTACAACCCCATTTTTTTAGGTGTTTTAGGTGAAGAAAAGTAATGTGCATACCCAGATTCCTCATAAAACCATTCAAACAAGCCATTTTCAAACTCTTCCCCATGGTCACTGTAGATAGAGACGATCCGATAAGAAGCTTCCTTTTGAACCTATTTGCAAAAGACCGAGAAAACATCAAGAGTAACACTTTTTTTAAACAAGAAAGAAGGTCCAAGCATAGCGAGAAAAGTCATCAACAATCATGAGCCAATACTTACTACCACAAAGAGATTGAGTTCCCATTGGTCCAAATAGATCACTATGAAGAAGTTTAAGAGATCTTTTGGTACTAAGGACTCCTTTGGATTTAAAGGAGGATTTAATTTTATTTCCTTGGGTACAAGGTTGGCATTCCTCATCCTTATCAAAATTCAATTTAGGAAGTCCCTTAACCAATTTCTTTTTGCTCAACTTCTTCAATGATGCATATTTACATGACCAAGCCTATGGTGCCACAAGGAAATATCACTCGAATTGACAACTAGACATCTACTAACAATAGGATTAATAGAGTTAAGAACAATAACATAGAGATTACCACTTCCAGCTCCCTTATATATAACATTATAGGAGAGGGAATCTAGAAGCAAGCATTCAAGTGA
Source organism: Alisma plantago-aquatica (assembly GCA_963693085.1). Lineage (NCBI taxonomy): Eukaryota > Viridiplantae > Streptophyta > Magnoliopsida > Alismatales > Alismataceae > Alisma > Alisma plantago-aquatica. Next base: position 198,673,480 of record OY856412.1, read on the forward strand.
GGTAAAAAGAACAAGATAGACATTATCACATAATTGACTAACACTAATTAAATTGTGATGTAGGACATCCACAAGAAGAATGTATTTGATGCATAGTGAATCACCTGCATCACCCTCACCTATCACTTTACCTTTGTTATTGTCACCAAATGTCATTGATCCTCCTTTATTCTTTATGAATTGGTTGAAGTGGCTAATTTCTCATGTCATATGCTTTGAGAAACCACTATCTACAATCCATTTTCCTTTTACCTACAAGAAAGGAAAATGTCGGTGCCCAATTTAAACCTTGGGATCCAGTGTTAGATTGGGAACCCATTTCATCTTTGGGTTGATCTCCCTATAAGGACAATAAGTAGAGTAATGGTCATCACTCCTGCAATGCACACAAACCATGGGTTCTTAGAGCCAGATGACTCTCCATGGAAGATAGGAGGCTCATTTCTCTTTTTCTTACCATTACCCTTATTCTTGCTCTTTGGAGCTCCCTCATATCCCAAACTACTTTTACCACTATATTTGATAGAGTGATCTAGTACTTCATTGAGGGACTTTTTCCCTTTGAGGAATTTCTACAAGGAACTCTCTAAGCTTGTGATTATCATCACTAAGAGTAATGAAAGTATAAGATAAACTAGCAAGATAATCTTGTGCATGAAGTAAGTCAGCCTCCAAACAAAGGGCTTTAGTATGATAAGAATATGTCTCAAGAGTAATGATAGCTACCTCATTACTAGGCAATAGAGGTGTAGAAGAAAGATCATTAACTTGAGCAAGCAATCTAGCATTTTTAGTTCTAAGCATGGTAATCTCATCAAGGTAAATCCTATTTTCATCTTTAATAGCATCACAAGCATGTTTAAGATCATCATTTTTAGTTCTAAATAAAACAAGCTCATCAAGTTGGGCTTGATTTTCCTCCTTAAGACTATTGATGATCTTAAGGTAGATACCATTCTCTACTTCCACTCCATTGTATTGGAGCTCAAGATCAAGAAATTGCCTTGCAAAGAATTAATACTATCAAGATGTTTTTTCTCAATTTGATCAGGAATTTCAAGCTTAACATACAAGTCATCAATGATTTTCCCTAACCTCTTCTTCTTAGATTTGCATTCGAAAAGAGAAGAGTGGGAAGCATTAATCATATCAATAAGAGTTTCTTTTGATAACTCATGCAAATTTACCTTACTTACTTCACTAATGTCTTCACTTATAGAGGACATGAGTGCAAGGTAACATTCTCCCTAATTGGAGTTGGAATCACTGGAAGATGACTCCTCCCATGTGGCATGGACTGCATCTTTTCTCTTCTTGTCCTTCTTGTCCTTCCTCATGTACTTGCCTTCCTTCTTATAGTCGTCCTTCTTCTTGTAGCTGCCCTTTTGGTAGGACTTCTTTGACTTGGGGCAATAATTCTTGTAATGCCCCTTTTGACCACATTCATAGCACCTTGCAGTGGAGGAGGAAGACTTTCAGTTGAAGTGCTTGCCCTTAGAGTAGTTTGCTTCATGGTCACTAAGGGCTACATCTTCACTTGAGGAGGTAGGAGAGGACCGGAAAGCAAGTTTTTGTTGGAGAATCATTGCCTCCACTTGAGCTTTGAAGGCATTGTCTTTGATCCTCTTTGATTCCTTTTCTTCTTACATTTCATCTTCTTCTTGCTTGTCAAGTCTTGACTCATGAACTTGAAGGTTGACAATGAGATCTTTGGTGGCTATGTCACCAAGTCTTCTAACTTATTCAATGGAAGTCACATTGGATTCCCATCTCCTGGGAAGAGACCTTAGAATCTTGGAGTTGATGGTCCCTCTATCCATGGTGTGGCCCAAAGAATCAAGTTTGTTGATGATGTTGTTGAGCCTTCTATACATCTCTAACACTTTGTCCTTCTTTCCCATCATGAAGTTTTCAAGGAGACCCTTCAGCATGTAGATCTTGGACTCCTTGACATGCTTTGTTCCTTCGTAGGTGACACACAACTTGTTCCATATCTCATGGGTTGTGTCCCAATAGGAGATTCGGTTGAACTTTAAGGGAGTGAGGGCAGCATAGATGTGCTTATAGCCTTTGCATTGAGTTGTGCCTTCTTGAACGTAGCTTCATCCCAAGTAGCTACATCTCCCTCCATCTCATTGTAGGGAATGATGATGACTTTCCACATGTTGTAGCTAATCCCTTGAAGGTAGAACTACATCTGCATCTCCCAATAGAGGAATTTTATGTCAAAAAAATGGGTGTTTCATGGAGAAACCACCTTCCAAGTTGAGAGACCCAAGTAGGTTGTCACCCATATTATAGTCTCATAGGAGATATTGTGGGAGAAGATCGTATATATTATACCACTTGTTGGATCCATGAGCTCTGGAGGGGGTGAATAGAGCTAAAAACACTTGCATAAAATTTGTTAGGCCTTCAAGTTACTACAAGATATGGGACTTGCAAATATTGAATGTGCAGTGCAACTAAGCATACATAGCAAGGATGAGAGATATTGAACAATCACAATGAACAAGCTATGTAGAGTGGTTCCAATCCCCAAACTAGGATAAAGTCAGTCCACTACCTAGAGAGGTCAAACTCTAGGATTTTGCAACACATGTATACTTATATTCCATTATAAGACGTACAAAATGACCTTCCTTTTCCCATACAAGGATACCCAGCCTCCTTTTTAAGGACTAAAAGGAGCTAATAAACCCTACACAAAGGGCTTACCTATCCTTGAGCAAGAGTCTTATACCTCCAAAGACTTACCCACTTTTGTATCTAGCTAGAGGCCTTCACCAAGGTGATCTACTACTGCAACAAGTCTTTGGCCTTGAGGATTTACCCACTCTCCTTGTGGATCTTCTACCTTTGCCTTCTTCTTCCACCCAAAGAAGCTTTATCACATTCTTATTCAACCTTGAAGAAGCTTTGCACCTTCTCCTTCACTTGGAGAAGCTTTCACCAACTTGATCTTGAAGAAAGAGGTTAGGGAAAATGAAGCTTTGAGAACTTTACAAGCATACAATGAAGTATCTCTCTCACCCAGATCATATATCACTCATGTGGACATTTTGATTTGCAAACAAGAGAGAGAAAAGGGCTTAAGTGAACTCAATGCACTCAACTATATCTAGGAGCCTGAATAGCATGACGGAGTAACCTTGGAATGAACTCTAAGAGGTCCAATTTATAGTTGGGGTGTCCACTAGAGGCTAGGAGCACTACGAAACATTTTCTATCCATTTGGGGTGTTGCAACGGATATAATTTCGAGTTTTGCAACACTCCAACGGTTAGCATAACTTTTTTTACATCCTCAGTACAGTGAATTTGGTCGAGTTTTAATAAAGGTAACTGGACCGATTGCACTATATGACAAAGCGAGTTTATCCTAGATGAAACTCAGACGATTGCTTAAATTTGATTTTGTCCATTGCAGGGGATCGGTCAAGTTATGTGTATAGGAAGACTGAGCCAAAACATTTTCAAAATCCATCAAGGGGATCGGTTGAGTTTGTCATAGGGGAAACGCGAACTAAGAACACCCTATAATGAATTTTGGAAAATTCCATTAAAGTAATTAAATGTTCAAATTAAGGGCTCTGATTTTTTTCTCATCTTAGTTACAAGTCATTATATCAATACAAATAATTATAAAAATCATCCTAAGGGTTTTAGGGTGTTCTTCAAAAAAGTGCATTTGTATTGCTTTTGACTTGAACTTGATCAAGCTAGGTCTTGATTGAATTGATCCTTTTCATGTACCTACTACCTGAAATCAATCCCAAATAGACCTATTAGTTACATATGAATGGAATGGTTAAGTCATTATCAAAATATAGATGATGTATAACTCTCAAGTCAACAAAACTAACTGGTTCATGATTCACAGTAGCCAGAAATTTGTGAAAATCTATCTCTTTGACTTCCAATTGATCTGGAAATCTTGAACCTAGCCCTCTTATAAATAGAAGGGTAGTCAAATCTTTCAAGAGACACAACAATAAGTTTTTAGAATTGTTTTCCTCTCACGATTTTGGTATCATGGGAAACTGAGAAAGTCTTACCCGTTAAAGGGAGAGATAGCAAGGGAGAGACAACAAGGGACATTAAGTCAATACTAGCTCATTGACGTTCAAAGGGACAACTCCTTTTTGTTGGCTCTAGTATCACAATGAGGAGTTCTTGGGGTTTTGCATAGAATATGTAGAGGTGTGGAGGTCGTTTCCACCATGCTAGGAGAACAACAACCATTGTCATTTGTGGTTCTACACTAGGTGTCCATCTTCACCAGTTGTCCATGTGTGTCTTGCAAAGAGTGCATATCACCGTACAAGATTTGTCCTTGGACTTACTCTGAGACTAGGTATATCTCTTGCTGCCTTCTATCCTAGATACATCGTTGTTGGTACAATCTTTTGCCAAGAAATAGGGCAATAGTTTTTGTTTCTACTGCCTTTTTTGCCGTCCCTACTCCCCAACAGTGGTATCAGAGCTACGTCAATTTATGGTGTATCTGGATTTAAATAGATATGGTCATATTTATTTTATTGCATACATATGATATGAATATTAAAACTGATTAATATGCATATCCAATTAAATATCACATAGGATCCCAATATATATGATATGATATATATTTAATCTATATGTGTCACCTTAAAAGAATTTTGATGGTGGACGTATGTGTGGTTATGGTCAAAACCCCTCTGGATGTGAGTGCATGGTTGTTTGCTTTTCTTTCCTATTGTTACTCAGATTCAATACTGAGCCTCTCCCCACCTTCCCAAATATAAATTAATGATCTTCTTCCTATATTTCCCTCGAATGTTACACGAGGTTTTCCCTTTTACAATGTAATATGGAATAAGATAGTTTGAATTTCTATTTTGGAAAGAGAAGATGTTCTACATGATTTGATTCAATTGACTGGAGCACCGAGGAGGCCAACAGACAGAAGGAGCCAACTAATCGACCTGAAGGTCAATTGATTTATTGAAGAGTCCAGATGACCAACCGGGCCAGTACAAGTTATCCAGTACATGTTGCTACATGAGATGTATGACTTTTTGGGGTAGCAATTCTTCATGTCTCCAAAAAATTACATTAGTATGGACATAACCATCACTTGAATATTTCTAATTGTGTTTTTTTTATTTGTGGATATAGCATGTATATCATATGTACTATAAGTATGTGGCGATTGGATATGTATATGTATTTATATATAGAATCCCTTAGTAAATATTAAGTCTAAGATTATTTCCTTAAGAATTACACATGAAAAGCTTGATCGACCAAGTGTGGGCATGCCCTAGTATGGTGTACTATCTATCTCATGCAAGTTTGATGGTAGATATGTGGGTCTGCCCGAGCAGGGTGCATATTCTATCGTATTGGATTATGGGTCACACTTAACTAGGTGACTTTAATGGAATTAAGTTCCTAGAAGCATACATATAGACTATGGCAAGGAGTTGTGTGTACCATCTATCCAAGAATTTCATGAGATACAATTAGTAAATGTTGCCTACCTTAATAATTGGTTATGAGTGCCAACATTGGTTGGATATTGACTTAATTGTTTTGGATCTTGGCTCACTAGAAGATTGTTCGTTGTAATCTTCTGGATCGGTAGTGATGGCTATCAATTTGAACAAAATGATGGGAGATATAATTAATTAAAGGTCTAATTAATATCATCAATATTATCAAATCAAATCAAAAGTGTTTTGACAAAAATTGCAAAAAACAAATTGTAGAATCAAATGGCAAACATAAACATATTTTCTTTGTGACCGGTCCTTGAAAAGGACAAGCAGAATGGAAAAAACTTCATTGACCAGTTTCAGACATTGAAAATCGTTCTCACTCAAGAATACAAGTTCTATGTCCTAGAGGCACCAAAGCCAGATGAACCCACGTCCACCATGTCTAAGGCTGACAGTGATGCTTACAAGAAGTACTCTGAAGATTTTGTGGATGTTAAGTGCTTGATATTGTGCTCAATGAATTATGAGCTATAGAGACAGCATGAGAACTGGATGTTATTGAGATGATAACGCATCTTAAGAACATGTACCAAGATCAGGCAAGACAAGAGATATATGATGTCCCAAAGGTGTTGTTCAAGTGAAACATGGCAAAAGGAGATCCAGTAGGTCCCCATACACTCAAGTTGATTGAGTATGTGGAGAACCTTGCTAGACTAAGATTTCCTTGAGGCCAAGAGTTGGCCACATATTTGATTCTATAGTCACTGCCGAAATCATATAGCCAGTTCAACATGAAAAAAAATTGATAAGTCGTTGTCAGAATTACTTGTTATGTCGAGGCTAGATGAAGCACAGATGAAGAAGGATAAACTAAATTTGTTATAATGATTGGCAGAGAGAAGTCTAAGAGAAAAGATAAAGCTAAGAAGAGTTCTAAAGCTAGCCAGCAACCAAAGTCATCTACACAGAAAGCTAAGAGGGGAGTAAATAAGGAAGAGAATGTCCACCACTGTCACCATCATGGATACTAGAAAAGGAATTGCCCTATTTATATAGAGGAACTCAGGTAGAAAAAGGATATAGAGATCTCCACTTCAGAACTCGAGGAGAAGTAAGCTAGAACTGTGTGGAGTAAGATTTTCCGCCACTATAGTTGGAATTTGTCATTCATGGGCATGTAATAGAATTAGTTAGTTTTTGTTATATATTTACCATTAAAGAAAAACACCATGTATTTTGTATGTACAAGAATATTATGAATATTTGATTTTTTTGTTTTAAAAGATAAGATATTATATGGCAGTGCCCTATGTCTCATAGTCTATACTTGACAGATCTAAAACCAAATATGTATAACACATATACTGAATGACTTGATGACTCAAATAATAAATACCTATAGCATAGAGTATGTAAATGAGAAAAGTATTTCTAGAATCTATAATGATGGTTGCCTAGACTCTTTTGTTTTTTAACCAATAGAGAAAAGTAAATCTTATTTGTGGGGCAATATGCCAAAAGCACCTTTCATTAGAAATAATGGGAGAGCAAATATTCTATTAGGGCTCATCTACTGTTCTATCATACTAAGAGTGAGCAAACATCCGTGCGAACTCTTCATATGGAAATATCTACCAAACATCCGTGTAGACTCTTCATATGCAAATGTTTGTCAATCATCCGATTTCTTCATAACTCATCAATGGTCAGGCTCTTTAAATTGATTATGTAGCAATCTACCGGTGTTATCCAACAAAATCGTCAGATTTTATCATTGTCGTAAAACGTTTCACCTTGCACCTACCCCCCATTGTTGTTCACGGCATGCTTTTGTCCTTTCTTCTTGGTTCCGGTGGTGCCCCAAAGGCGGCCATGACCGGGAACAAGATTGGGATCCAGTTAATTCGCATCAGACTAAAAGCCGGCTTCTCAAGCCAACAGGAAAGTTTGATAGGTGTCCAAGATACCAGGGAAAGCTGATTTTTTTTTTGTCTCGTCGCCAGGATGCAAGGACCGAGGAGCATTGCATATCCCCAAATTTGCTGACTCCTTTTGCCATATTACAAGTCGGACATTGCCGCGGTCCATTTCACTTTGGCGTTTTGCCAGGAGACTTCTCTTCTTTGGCATTGATGAATCTGTGTCGACTATAGGCAGAAAATCGATGACCAACTTTAGTCCGTTGTCACTTTTTCAATATCCTATGCGGCTCTTCGATTTTAGAGCATGAAGCTAATCCAACTTGAATTTATCGCATTGGTACTAAACCATTGTTGCCACAGCCTATTCGAAGTGTTGATTGACTGTAGTAATGCTAAATTATTTTTTTTACAAGAGGCATATCTTCTAATAGCGCATGAGAGGGTGGGAGAGTGGTTTAATTCTTCGAGTTAATAGCGGGGTTGCTAGAGATCGTGATTCATATGCTGGTATGAAGGCCATAAGATTCACTCCCAGTCCCACGACACTTCAAATGCTGGTCTCAGTTTTCCTGAGGCTGAGGGCATTGATCATAGGGCCTGGAAAGCAAACACGGTCAGCACAATGTCTTAAACGATATGTTGGTTTCCATTGCAAAGATAATCGCATTGATCACCCATGTGGGCTATGTTGCACGGAGCTTGCATGCAGTAGTTGCGGCCTGTGCATATTGGGTGTCATGTCAACCTACTGCAACCGGCTAGAGATTACATTTCTAAAGTAATGATGATGGGCGGCCAGTTTGTCTTCCTGGTAAGCTGTTCACCATGCCATTGTTCCAGTTATTTCTAGAAGTTCTTTTTACTTCTCTCATAGACTGATAAATCTTTTAGTAATAAAAAAGATGAAAGTCCGTTTAAATTCCGTTGATGCAATCGATCTCTATTTCCATCCATATGATGTACAAAACACTTTGTTTCGGGATATACAATTCTACTCTTCACGAAATGTTTTTTTTTTTCATTTGGTCTTTGCAGTCATAGGATTATCCACCACATTCCACCACTAGGATTGGTTTTTATGAGGTTAGAAGCTATTAAATTCAACAATGGCAATTCACTTCCATTTTACCTTTATCTAAATTCTTGGTATGGCAAGCACACTACTAGGATTTTTCAAGCATCCTATTTCATTTATTGGTCATGTACGTCCTATCTACTTAAAAATCCAAGCAACAGAATATTGGTATATTCTCACAAAGAGTTGTACTAGAATACTATATTTTAACATCTTTCTAAGATATTATGTCAATCTAGATTCTGTAACTCAAGGATGCATGTTTCCTCTATACAATAACCAAGCAGAACTTTCCTCAGCGAAAAAGTTTTGCATTGAACAATGACCAGCATTTTACTATATTTTTTCCAATATTGATTTTTTAATAAAATATTTTACTTGAGGGGATATTAGTAGGATATGTTTGATGGGCTCGATTATGAAGATTGTGAAAGTAGCATCTAATTTGTTTTCGATGAGAACTAATGCAAGTATTTATGTTTGATGATTTTAATGTGTCCTATGATACTCTCACCTAAACTATGTAAGTAACAAAAGTCATGTAGGGTGTATACACCTTGAATAAATACCTCAAGATCTAGAATCATATGTTTCATGATTTGATAATTTGGATGAAATTTTCATCCTTGTAGATGTTTCAAGATTAACTCTCAATGATAAATTAGCTTGTTTCAATGATAATCATATCCCTATAATTTCTCCATGTTTTATTTCATGTAGTGTATAATTATGTAAACCACACTACAAAGCTCAATCTACTCAATTATCGGGAAATATACCCCCACACATGGGTTTACATATAAAACTCATGGGAAACTCTAATCAGCCTATTTTCACAAAAAGACCTAACTTAAAATATCCCTTTAAGAAATTATACATAATTCATATTATATTGAATATAATTGTTAATGTTGAAATATTTTCATAATGAATCATAAAACAAAATGATTAAGTTAGGCGAATCGAGATTAAGTTATACAATAGTTAGTAATATACAAGTATTGATATAATGAAACCTCATGTATCATAAATGGCATAGGAATTGTTACTCCACACACACACACACACACACACACACACACACACACACACACACACATATATATATATATATATATATATATATATATATATATATATATATATATTTATATATATATTCTTACCTAATTTGTGCTCATGTGGTTCAAAATTGGTAATTATTCAACTGAGTGTCGATTAATATTTTATATGTATAACTAATATATTCAAGTTTGTGACTTGAATTGAGAATTGTTTCAAACTGAAGCTGACATGTGGATAAGAGGAGGTTCACCAGCTGATTGGGTGAACATGTTGATTGATCTCTTATTCCTTTGATGACAAATATCCCATGGGATTTCAATCATTTTTTAATAACATATAGTGTCCATATCACTTTTGAGAACATAAAATAGTGTTGCCTATACATTAGTATCAACTTTTATACATCTAGAAACATCGAGGCTGAAGTAATGCACACTCAAGAAGAATTACTAGGTCCTTACTTTTTTAAACAAATAGACTTAATGTAATAATCCCATTGTGGGACTTCATGCTTGTGGTTTGTAAAGAAGAACATGAAATGAAATATTGGACAATGTGATAATAATGTGCTTATAAGAATTTTCAAACCACTTATTTTGGGACGTTCAAAGATACAAGAGAAGACTAATTTTTTGTGTCAAATTAAGGATTATATCATGATATGTGGTGTATAGTTTCACTTACCAAACAAATGAAAGTGTTCGCTCTGCCCAATGGATGGTAATTGGATCATGTTTTCTTTGTTTTTCCTCAATACTTGGATAAAAATGCTTGATTTTGTGGTGGAGTTGAGAATATACATTCTATAAATAGATTTGAATTTAGTGTTTCGAAAACCAATACTAAGTCAAATTATCCATCCTCACCTGCAAGCAGATGTCTCCCTATGCAGTGCTTATCCTGATGGTGTTCTACTATAACAATAACTCTTATTTCTCCGTAAACCCTATGTGTTTATCATGATCTTCCAAAACTTTGATTTACCTTCTCAAAAGTAAGGTTTATTGTGTCATCTACACTGACTCTTGTATCTCTTGCATTTCTACACTATTGCAACACCAAAATCGGGCTTCATCATGGCCTCTGACTTCTATGTGTCCAATGTTCTATGATGAAATCGAGATCTTTCTCCAATCCCAGTTTCGATGAAATATGCGGTGTGAATCTCTTTTTTGCCATGCTGGTAGGTGATTCATGTTCGACATACCCAACAACAACTCGAGGATCCACATAGTTTTGAGGGGCAACCCTTACAGCGGCTTATGGATCAACCACGTCAACATAAAGTTGAAGGTTGAAGAGTTCCCAGTAGTGGGACGTGCATTAGTGCTCATGATTCCTGGTTATGTTACTAATTAGTCAAGAAGTAGTGGCATACTTGTCTTGGACTCAATGTGGAATGCCCTTACCAACTGCGCATAAATGCTCCCAGGGCCAAGTCATGTATGATCGGAGTACCTAGGCTTTTAACATCATGGAAAAGGGAAAGAGGAACAACTCCAAAACATAGTTGGTGTATGGTGTGTTTGGTAACCTACTGCATTATGCAGTTGTCAAAAACTGAATTCTTGACAAATTGAGTTCAATGGCGGCATAGACAACTTTTTATTGTAGGCCATGGCTCCAGCTTTTGAAGCGTATTATTGTGAGTTTAAAGTAAGACAAATTTCATACAATTTTAATAAATAAATCATTAATGAAGCACATGAAGCCATGTATAGCTTGTGTTTCCAATGCAAACAAAATCAGGTCAATCATCTTCGCTCATACTTCTGATGTAAGTTAGTTTCTCATTTTAGGCATTATTAATATGTCAATTCACAAAGTTTATTTATATTCCTCATGTTACAAGTCAAATAATGGTAGCTCCATTCCCGTCCATGTCCTGCAATCATGGCGGTAAGCCCACAAGTTCTTTGGGGGTTAGTTTAATTGTTTTAGAAGGTGTACGACATGCATCTCAAGATGGAAGACACCTTGGGATTCTCATAGACATTCCAATCAACAATGCATCTAATATAATTGGTAGCAGACAACTTCTATGCCTCAATGAAGGTCACCCGGTTGGTACACCCTCATCAATATTAGTAGTAAGAAGGGATTGAAGAACAGACCGTGACAACTTGGACAAAGATCGAAGGGATTGAAGAACAGACCGTGACAACTTAGACAAATATTCTCTGGTAGTTCTTTGGGATATTCGATAATCGGTGATTTTAGTTTTTATAGTTCTAATATTTTGTAATCCAACTTCCATATAAAATCTCTTGTCTTAGCATTGGCATTTCTGTTGTTGACATTTCACAGTCCTTTTACAAGAATGGTTTATTTTTAAGTATGTGTGTAGGATGCAATAGTCTTCCAAATCTATTGCTCTGTAAGATCTTTAATGGATTAAAAGAAAACAACAATTGTGCAAAATAGATGACATGCATTTATTTATCAAATTCTACAATCTTATAATACACCATATTACCTTTTTTCATTTAGATTTATTTATCAAATTATGAAATCTCATCAGACAATGAATTACCTTTTTACCTTACTATATCTGAAGTTTGCTTTTAGAAAAACAAATAATGCTTCAAATATCAAACAATTAATCTAAATTAACAGCTACTGCCTATAGTACATATGAATACTTATATAAATATTGACAAAACAACAAAGGAAATCTTAATAAATAAAAACATATTTCAATAGCATAATTTCAAATTTTACATACGACTTAAGAACTCATACCATGTCAAGATTATGCACGCTAGAGTATTTTATCAAATATTGTTTCTTATTACATTTCAATACAAAACTCATAATGATGCAAGTTTGGAGTACTTTCCTAAATTGGGATTTGATCTAAAATGTGAGCATGATTGTAGGTATTCTCATATTATTCTAAAAAGAGTAATTCATCTAATCCAACTCCATTGGAATGTTCTCTTAAGTCTATCATCTAGTCCACACATGTCAACGAATTTTATAAAAAAAAATAAGGATTTTTTTTAAATAACTTTACATATATATATATATATATATATATATATGTATATATCGATAAACTTTTATTTTTATACACAATTGTAGATTAGATTCAATGACAAACAACCGGTCACATAAGAATAACTAAAAGGGATAAAATCACATGTAGGTAACCATTTACTATTACAAGTAGCTATGTTTAAATATCAAAACATTATCTTAATGTAATATATTATGTAGATGCCATGTTTAAATGGTCAGCAATTATCAAGATTATTTAGATGATAAATGTAATAAGATAAAACTCTTAAATGAGAATAAATTAATCATTTTTTAGAATAAAAGAAAAGTAGACATGTCTTTTAGAATGTACAGAAATGTGAATATAAGGTATCTAAACAACAACTAGATGAAAGAAAAATGTTAAATGAAATGGACAAAATTGAAAATGTGATCAATTTGTCTTGTAAAATAAGAAAAAATACTAAGACCACAAACCACAAAAGTAAAAAGTATCTAGGCATGTACATGAGTGTGGATAAAATAAGACTCTTAAATTGCGAACCATGTGTTGTCATGCCTAATATTTATCTACACAATGTTAACTTGTTAGAAACATTCTTATGCATTCCTATACAACATTTATATAGTTCATAAGTAACAAAAATTATTTATATAACATTATTTTGCTATTTTCTAGCAATTAAATCATGAAATCCCACAAGAATAAATTATATTCACACAACATTGTTTTTGTTGTATTCATTTGTAACACAGACAGAGTTGTCCATGATTTTCATAATTTCTTCATTGAGAAACAAAATATATGGATTTAAGTATGTGCTTTTGTGTGGTTTGGTCTTAATAAGTTCATAAGAGAATGTGCAATTTGTTACATTGCATTTGATTTTTCTCTATTAATTTTATGCGTTCTAAATCATTTGCTTCTCATCTAATTATTGAATCTCCCTTTTATAACTTACTCAAGAGAATAATAGTTCCATAAACATATCATATATTTGTATTCATGGATTTCTATCGTGATAGTACATGCAACATAGACAATGACATCCTTTTTCTCATATTCTTCCCTAAAGCTTCATATGAAAATAAATCGTACTTCAAATTTATATGTTTTTTCGTATGATTTCTATACATCAATTTGATATGTTGCTTGTTTCATTTGTTTTGGGCTTTCAAAAGTACACAACATACCAAAAAAATGATATCCTTGTGTGACATATGTATTCTAAAAATTTATTCAGTATCCATAATCGTTCATTTTTAACATTTTACATAAATACATGCACTTTCATCTTGTTTGGGAAAATATTTTTGAACTAGAAATGTACATGTGTATGTCTATTTGAAATCACTATATCTTTTCAAATATTTTTGTATTATTTGAACATGCTTATAAATTTATTAAACTTATGAAGTATAGCGTATTCCATAGTTATTCATTCATGAACAATGCAACTATTGTATATCATTATAGAATTAGATAAAAAATAATTTCATAATATTAAAAATACTATATAAATATATATTTGAGTTTGCATTTGTGCATACTGGACATAGATAATGATATAACATGCCTATTAAAAATCTAAGTTACTAAAATTGGTCAAACCACCTAAATGTTTGACTTCTTAGTTTAGTAAGTTAATTAGGTAGAGAATAATATTTTAGTTGATATGTCTATGTCATTGTTTCCTACTATTATCTATGAGTTCCCACAAAAAGTAACCTTTTTTTTTCATATAACTTTTTCAATTCAAGTACACAGATTTGACGAAAAGTTTCAACTTTGATGATATTTCTCAAATGTAATAGCTCACTTTCTTATGGCATGTCAAATAGTAAATTTTGCATTTATTTATTTTCAATCCACTTACATATTATTTATAGTATATCACAGTCATACACTAAGATCAAATAATTCTACTAAATTAATCATATTTATTGTATTATATCACACATAAATATATGTCACATGTGTAACACGTGCAATTACTAGTATATATTGATGTATATAGACCTTTTAGAATAAATGCTATAGGTGGTCATTAGTACCTCATTATATTTATTGATGATCTTATTAGTTATGATAGTTTGTATTTAATGAAATATAAGTATGAATGTCTTGAAGTGTTCAAGGAGATCATGAATGAAGTATGTATCTAACTTGGTAAAAGTATTAAAACACTTTGATATGATCGATGTGGAAAATATTTTTAAACTAAGAGTTTGAGAACCTTCTGGGAGCCATGATAGTGTATCATGTTGAACTCCCTCTCAAACACAATGATAGTGTATCAAGATAGTGTATTAGAAAGAAGGAATCACACACTATTAGACATGGTGTGATTATCAATAAATCTAACTAATTTTCTAGTTCCCTTTTGGCACATGCTTTACACTAAAACAATGTATCATCTAAAATGGTTCAAAAGACACCATATGACATATGGCCTGAGAGGTGTCCTGATATGTATTTTATAAGGATTAGGATTGAAAGCTTGTGTAAGAAAATAGTTTTTTTTTTAATCTTTGTCCACATATCACATAAATGTTGTTTTGTTGAATACTATTTTTATATTCCAATCTGACAACAAAAGTTTTTGTTGCCATGATGGCTGAATTACTTAAGAGGAATTTAATTCCAAAGGAATCAGTGGGAGAAAATTAGTAACCAAAAATTTCAAGACAAATAGGAAAATATTGAACCTAAAGAGGTACAATGGGAACAATGAGAATCACAAATTGTTGTGGAATTTTAAGTTCCTTATGTAATAAAAAAACTCATAGATCTAGTAGAACACTCCTTGAGCTTGAAAGATTAGGATATATTATGGCTTAAGAAGGCAGTGAGTTGGTCACATAAGATGAGTCAACAACCTACCTAGAATCTATTAAGGAACCAGAGTTTGAGAAATGACTGAGATCCAAGATGGAGTCCATGTACATCAACAAGGGATACCTTGGTGGATCCACCTAAAGGGGTGCGATTGGGTCTTCAAGAAGAAGACCAACATGGATGGTAATGTACAAACATATAAGGATAGATTGATTGCAAAGGGTTTCAAACAAGTTCAAGGTGTTGAACATGATGAAATCTTTTCATCAGTTTCCATGGTTAAATCCATCTGGATCATGCTTGCCATTGCATCTTGTTATGACTATGAGATTTGGCATATGGATGTTAAAATTGAATTAAGGAATGATTATGAGGATGTGTGCATGACACAACCCAAAGGTTTATAAATCTAATAATCAAAATAAAGTATGTAAGCTACAAAGGTCAATTTATGAATTGAAGCAAGCATCTCAAGAGATGGAATCTTCAATTTGACAATATAGGCAAAGAGTTTGACTTTAGTCAAAATGAAGATGAAATCTATGATTACAAAAGATTTAGTGGGAGCATATCTATATTCCACATAATGATGGGGAATGACGTCCTTATCCTCCAAATATTAAAGAATTGGCTAGGAAAGTACCTTCTCTATGAAGAGTTTAGGCGAAGCATCCTACATGTTAGGAATCAAGATATATATAGATAGATCTAGAAAGATTATTGACCTAAGTAAAGAGAATATACGTTGGCAATATGCTGAAGAGGTTCAGTATATAAGGCTCAATAAGAGAAAATTTGTCTATGTTCCATGGAATTAGTCTGTTACGAGCCTAGTGTCCCAGTTCTTGTGAAGGATGGGAACACGTGAATAATATGACATAAGAAGTATTAGATCTATCATGTATACAACGTTATGTACTCATCTCGTAGTCTCATATGTATTGGAAATAATGAGCAGATATTTATTAGATCATAGTGAAAGTCACTAGATTTCCATAAAGAATATCCTTGAGTACTTTAGAAGCACTAAGGATCAGTTCCTATTTATGATAATAAGGAAGAGTTGTGTGTAAAGGGTTACAACAATGCAAGCTTCTAAAATGACAAAGTAGATTGAAATATAAATTTGTGTTTGACCTCAAAATAGAACTGTAAGATCAAAAAGTTCTAATCAAGAGACAGATGCTAATGATATAGTAGAAAGTCGGTTATCATGGTGTTATGAACATAACAAAGGATATTGTATGGATTAAGAAGTTGATTTGGATGAACTTGTGGTAGGTTCCAACCATTGATGAAATAGTAAAAATACTATGACAACTATGGAGCTACGAGATAGGCAAAGGAACCCCGATATCATACTAAAACATTACCATCTCATATGAGAGATCGTATAATGAGGAGATGTGAATACTTGCAAAATACTGACTAGAAGGAAATGTTGCTAACCTTCTACAAAAGCACTTGTACAGTAGAAACATGATGGATGTGTTAAGATCACTTGGAGTAAGATTCATGCGTGATTGGCTCTAAGTGTAAATCGGAGTCTATTGGTATGTATGCAAAGAGTCAACCATACAATGATTGTAATGGGCCATTAGATACCTGATTTGATAATGATAAAGGTAATTCTGTCTATTATGCTTGTCTCCATCATGAGATGATGACACAGGCATAGTAAATGTCTAAATAATGGTGATACTCAATAGCATGTGTCTTTAGGTTTAGGACTAAGACAATGAGATCATATATATGATAAGAGTACAAACATTCTTGTTATGTCCCTAGTCGAATATTACTATGGAAGGAAAATAGACAATAGTAATACATAACACTAGAGTGTGTGTTGGTTGATGACAGAGTCTCATCAGTCATGATATGTGATATTGAACCAAACACATAGGTACATGTTAGAGAATAGTGGATCAGATAGACCCATCATGAGAATTATACTTGGAAACCATGGAATGGTAGTCAAAATCAGCTCTCATAGTGATAGTGGTGATTCTGGTTCTTAGACCTAAAGTCACTACACTCATCACATGTCTTTCAATGTATTTTTACACCATCTAACGTGACCTTTAATAAGGGTTGCCATAAAGGTGAGGCTCAGATATGTCATGACATATGGGGATTGAGTGTGAGCGATGTAGATGGGATTTGTCCCTCCTATAGGAGATGGATATTTTAGCCACTTGATAAGCGAGACTGAGGTATGTATGGCCATACTCAGGTGACTCAAT
This sequence comes from Alisma plantago-aquatica, assembly GCA_963693085.1. Taxonomy (NCBI): domain Eukaryota; kingdom Viridiplantae; phylum Streptophyta; class Magnoliopsida; order Alismatales; family Alismataceae; genus Alisma; species Alisma plantago-aquatica. Next base: position 198,691,112 of record OY856412.1, read on the forward strand.
ATGTGATATGTGAGCTCACATGCATCTCATACAGTCTTCTATAGTTCAAGTAACATGAATTGAAAGTTGAGAAGGATGACAATTACATGCCTCAAGTTCAATCCAGATATCAGAGACAAATGAACTGTGCAATCATGGTAACATTGTTCACATATTGTAGGTTGAAGTTGTTCTCTAACTTTCCAATTACTTGGGTAGCAATGATGTGTTGCTAGATATTACTCATTGCTTATGATGTCATAAATTGGTTATGGACATTCACTACCAATATAATTTGGGACCTATAGGGTCACACACATAGGATGCAGTTGGAAAAGGAGTTTACTATTTAATATGGTTTAACTTGATTAAGAAAATGTTTAGGTATTCAATTTAAATAATATTCGTTGTAAATTGGTTGGTCTAGAATTTGAACCACCCAATTCAGAAATGAACCACCCAGTTTTGACTATGAATCACCTAGTTCATAAGTGAACCAAATGGTTCAAAATGTTAAATGATCGTCAGACTATGAATCCAGTTCAATGATTAGTATGGTTGTATCAAGGATTGATGTTGATGCCATGTTGTGCATTAATCATTAGATTGAAAGCCAATATGTTTTTGAATAGGAAATATAGTGAACCGACTGATTCAAGTGTTAAATCGACCATTCCACATATGAACCGACCAGTTCAGAAGTGAACTATCCAATTCAAGGTGTGAACTGATTGGTTCATAAGTGAACCAATCAGTTTATGATTCGCAATAGCCAGAAATTTGTGAAAATCTATCTCTTTGACTCCCAGTGGATCTAGAAACCATGACCTTAGCCCTCCAATAAATAGAGGGGCAGTCAAGACTTTCAAGAGACACAACAATAAGCTCTGACAATTTTTGTCCTCTCACAGTTTTCATAATGTGAGAATCTGAACAAGTCTTAACCATAAAAGGGAGAGACAACAAGGTAGAGAAAGTTAATTCTTGCACGTTGATGTTCGAAGGGATAACTCCTTCCTCTTGACTCTAGTAGTACAACAAGGAGTTCCCGATGGTCCACATGGACTACGTAGAGGCATGGAGGATGTTTCCTCCATTCTAGGAGGACAACAATGACTATTGTTTGCGGTGCATACCAGGAGGATGTTGTCTCTAGTTGTCTATATGCATCTTGATAAGAGTATACATCACTGTGCAAGAGTTTTCACTACACTTGCTCTAAGACTAGGTTTATCTCTTGCTACCTTATTTCCTAGATACATCATTTTTGAAGTGATTTTCTAGCAAGGAAAGGGCAAAGGTTTTTGTTTCCTCTGCCTTCTTTGTTGTCCATATTGCCCAACAACTACAATGTTGATATTACAATCATCATGCTTTGAAACTACCCAGTGTGATATTAAACAAGATTGTCATAAATATAGTGATTGGGTGTGATGAGAATCATGCTACACATTATTAGCGATGTAAAAGGAATGTGTGCCTCCTATATAATAGGAGAAATGTCCAAGGTATCTTAATAGTGAAACTAGAGAAACACATGGTCATGCTCATGCTCATGTGAGTCAATATATGATATTGAGCTCATTATCTTACTAGTCTACTTGGAGATCAAGGAACCTAGATTAAACTGCCTCTAGTTTAATATGGATATCTATGAAAAAAGGATTGTAAAAAATGGTAACATTGGTTGTTGATGGTTTAGTACCTAGAAATCTAGAAACCTCATTGCTTGTGAATTTTGATATTGAGTAGATAATATATTGCCAACATGGTATGGTGCATACATAGTCACACGCATAGAGATAGCTTGAAGAAAGTCTGAATTGGACCTTATTGTTATTATCATAATAAATATAGGAAATTGGAAGTAAGTTTGAGGGCCTAAATAAAATATGTACCCAGACTTGAGAAAAAAATTCACATAAGTTAGGGAGTCTGCGGCATTCACAAATAGGGTTTTGAAAACCCTAACCTCTTTACTCCTCTATATATGATATGATAGGAGGCCTTCAATGAACATACTCATATATTCTTATTGTTTCCTCTTAGGTTTGAGAAATCCTACGAGAAACTTAGAGAGAGAAAGAGGGAGAGGAGGAGATGAAAAACTCGGGTCATCTTTGAGCACTTGTATGGATATCATGGAGATGAGTTCACACTGTGAATTCATTTCATAAGAATATCTTCATCAACGACATGCAAATTGAGGTGACCACAAAATGGCATGTTATGTACATGGTGGAACGATGTGAACCGGTGGGCATGCAAATTGAGGAGAAGGTCTCTATAGTGGAATGTGGCCATCTGCCACCAAGAGCATGCAAATATAGGTGGAAGTCTCTGGGGAAGAACAACATGATATGTTGCACACATGAACCACAGAACAATGTGATCCACCAGAGGCATGTCCGATATCGAATTCGGGTAGAATAGATTCATCTCTATAACCTTGGGATCTGTGCAAATTTCCACCACGATCCACCTCTGATAGTCACTGGCGTAATATTGTGACTAGTCACAAAAACATAGTCCTCAGCACGCATTCAGAGGTGACTTCCACAATGCCAGAGACACGAGAAAGGGGTTCTTGTTGCTAATATGAATAATTCAAGTGAGACATATATTTTAAGCTCTAGATCCATATCGAGCTTTATAAGTTGAATTATCTAAACTTCTTCCACCATAAGGTATAAACTTGTAAACCCTAATCTGGTTATTTTGCATTAGAAGGATCTTGCTCGAAGGATTCTCGAGAAAATTTTATTATGTTGCATTTTCACTCACGAGATTCTGATAATACCTCTTGAGTCCCAGTCATCACAAAAGGGGTCATCAAGACTTTATACATTCAATATCATGTTCGGTCGATACCTATGCTAACAACCGCACGCCTCATCGCAAGATCACACTTGAGTGTTTTGGCACATTAAATGTGGATGCATGGGTTTATATGAAATCAAATGTGCAAGTGTGTGTGTTTTACATTTAAATTGTTTCCCATGAAAAGGGAAAAATCATTGTCATGTAAAATACATGGGCAGACATGCAAATTTTTTAACCTTTTGATTTCTCAATGCAAACTTGACATACAAGCAAGTAATTATGATGGAAGATAAGCTTGCAAGGAAATAAATAGATGGTTTCTTGGGCCCCTCCTAAGATTAACCATGAAAAAAATAGAATGTTGATGTTTTCTATTTTTAATCTTTTGAAATTTTTATTTTTTTCTTGAATTTCTCCAAAAATATATATTATTTATTATGAATGATTCTATACTTCTAATTTTCACATAGCAATTATTACTAATACTTGAATTTCTATTTTAAAATCTTAATATAAATAATTGAAACACCTTGGAAATCGAAAAATAGAAAACAAAAGAAGAGAGAAAGATGGTAGAGAATAGAAAAAAAGATAGAAGAGGAAATATGAATTTCCTACTCACTTATTTCTTTATTTCCTTTCCCATTCTATTTATCCTACTTTTTGTTTTCTTTAATTAGGGGGATATAGGAGGGTAAGGTTAAATAGGATAGAATCCACCTCCTTTATTTCCCCTTTCCTTGTTCCCTTCTCCTTCCTATTTTAATATATTTTTAGTAAAGGGACAAATATAGGAGGTATATAAGATAAATATGATAGAAATTATAAATATGATTCCTATTTTAGAACCTTTCTTTCCTCTATGGTCTTTCATATTTCTATTCTACTTCTTCATATATTTTGGTTTTCATAAATAAACTAATAAACCAAAAAGAAGAAAAAATGGAAAAATGAAACAAGGACTAAAAGGAGGGGGTGATGAAGACATGAAAATCACCTTTCATGGGCAAAAATATCTCCCATGTGGAGTTGTCAAACTATTCTACCTAAAAAAGGTCTGTGAAGAACTTGATCGTGTTCCCTTTGTTGGTATAAAGCAAGGGCAGCAAAAAGAATAAATCGTGATAGAGAAGGAAGTTGGGTCAGCCAATGTATATATCTAGGAAAACCTAAAAAAAATGAATGGGCATTTAAATCATTGGGAAAAAGTGGCACCTGGCCCTGGGTCAACACATAAGTATGCCATTAAATATGATGACCACAAAATAAAACCAAAAACCAATTGAATACAAACAAAATTACCATCTAAGTACACAAAGAAATATTATAATTAATATCTCTTCATAGACATGTGATAAAAAGATATTATAAAGCATATCTTTTATAGTGACACTTGAGTAATTAAGCATATAAAAAATCCATCATATCCATTCATTCCATGTAATGACACATTATTTGTCAAGTTACCTAAGCCCCCACATGTATTATACAGAAGATGACCATATTCATAACTCACAACTATTGCAACGTATTTTGTATCAATAATACAACATTTGAGTAAATGCATTGATATACGAAGCAATTGTGCCCAAAAGTAGAGTATGCACGATCAAATCAGAAGACTCCACAAAACACAAGGTCCACATCTCAAAATGATCCTAAATCATGGAAGCAGCATCCTCTTCAATATACCCTTGGGCATGTGCTAAGATACAAAGAATAGCTATAAATCACAACAATGAGACCAAAGTCCTAACCAGAGATATAGCATATGTAAAGAGAAGAGTATGCATGATCTACATGCATTGGTTTAGAAAACATAATATTCAAAGTTAACATCTGCAAGACATAATGAGTTAAAACGATCCCATACGAAGCATAGAGTAAAACAAATATTCAAGGAGACTACACAAGTTAGTTTAGAATTTATTATTATGCATTACATAAATGGAAATACTTTGTCTAAATTACTAGGTAAAGGATATTATTAATTTATAAATTTAAGGTTCTAAAGATTTTCTATTTCTCTAGATCTCATCACCTTGATTGGTGTGAGTATAAGAAATATGGGCTCATCAGTATACAGCCTACATAAGAATCACATATATCTTGTATACTAAGATCATGTCACATCATCATATAATATATCACAAACATATCATGCCAATTACATTGTAAGTTATGTCACATAATAATTGGAAACAATATCTCAGACAGTCTCACATATGAGGGCAAATTTTACAGTATTGATGGGACCATACCTCATATGAATACTCAATACATGTATACTAATGCAGCCTTATTTTAGGCTTCATCTTGTGTCTTATTGCACCTCAATCACATCTATACATGTTATATTACAAGTAATTTCCCTAATAATTGTTTTATGTCGAATGCACTTATGGACACTCTTCACATGTTTTTCAGGTACTTAGACCACACCTTGGATGGATGGATGGATGGATGGATGGATGGGAGAGGAGGATACATAGGGACCCTCCACCCATGGAGGAGGCCAAAGAAGGTCCAAGAGATTCTCCAACCTATCCCTAGTAGCTAAGGGTTGAGCTAAAGAAAATGTGTCCATGAAGATCAAAGTTTGAACCTCAAAGTGCAAGCAAAGCCCCCAGCATATCCGTGGTGACACCATATAGTCATGCTGAAAACATCAAAATCACAAGGAAAATCTTAGTTTTGAAGCAGGTGTAGAAAACCCTCCAACACGGTCGTGCTTCCACCCTTCCACCATGGCTGTGTTGTATAACTCGACCGTGTTGCCATCTAACCAATATGGTTGTGTTGCACAGTACGGCCATGCCACATATCACCCACACAGCTATGGTACCTAGCTCCTACCAGGTTGTGTTACCTAGCACGGTTGTGCTACTAGCCTTCCAAGAACCCAGAGTTTTAATTGTAACTTTTTCCATTTTCCACCTCACTTGTTTCATTCCACCACAGCCATGTTCCCACTTCACCACAACCATGGTGACCAAAACGATCGTGGTGGCCAGCAACCCTAGCATACTTTTGTCACTACTTTCCCCATATTTCCCCCACTTAACCTAGTGCTTCCCCACCACCTATATATACAAGGGTGGCAGCTATAGCACGAGTTTATCCACTCTTACAGCCTCCTAGCATTCATTGCTACCTCAAGGATCTCTCACCTACCACCATCCATCACCCACTTCATTTCCACCTTCTTCCACCTCAAAACCCTAGTTTTTCAGGATTTCCAAAACAAAACCTCACCTTTCCATGCATTTACCTACTTTGGAGGGATTCGCTTGAGCTACTTCAGCTAGGAGGTGAAGAAAGGATGAGCTTCCATGAGATTTCATGGCCATCTTCTTCCTTCTCCTTTCTCTTTTGCTATTTTGTTTAATCATGTATAGCTAAGCCCCTTGTGGTGGGTTGTTTGGGGTTAAAATGACACTTTGATACCAAGTTGGGGGAATATAATTTGTAAACTATATTATTTCATTCTATGATGATTGTTTACTACTTCTATCTCATTTCTCATGTTGCTTCTTGTGGTTTGTTCATGAAAACATGAATTTCTTGTTGTTTTATGCTTGAAACCACCTAAGTCTGGGAGAAATGCCATATGTGAGGCTAGCTTGGGATTTGCTCCTAGATCCAACTAGTGGATCCCTAGCTAGCACCCCATCTTGTCACACATATATCTCTTCTCCTACTCCTAGGTGTGAGATCTAAGTAGCTATTGTAGGATTGTTTGGTGTAATTGCATAGGAGTTTACTAAAAGCTAGACGGTGAGTAATGTGAGGGGAGGGTATCCTTTGACTCCCAATTACACTAAGAACCCTCACCCTAGAAATCAAGATTAGTCAAATCCAATTGAAATCCCCTAAATTTGGTTCAACTGAGCCTCGTAAGGCTAGATAGGGTGTGTAAGGGGGTAGTTCCCCTTCACACACTCTATTATATCCAAGGCCAACCAATACTCTAGGGTGATTACATTGCATTTGATTAATTGTTTAGTTTACCAATCTAGAATGAATGGTTAGGTTTTGCATAGTATATTTCCCCCAACTAATATCTTAGTATCATTCCCCCAAACGATCCACCTCTCTTTATATTGCTTAAAACCCATCTTTCTCTATTAGATATTTCATGCTAGTTTAGTTACATGCTTTAATTACTTATTAGTCAATTGCCTTGTCCTCGACAGTTAATTCTTGTTAGGGTATGTAGTGCTTATTTGTTCTTGTTTATTATAGTTAGTAGTAATTTAGGTCTCTAATTGCTTTAGTGTTTTAATTGTTAGTCTAGTTTAGTCTTGTGCTCTTGCTTAAGTAGTTGCTTTCCTTATTAATTAAAATTTCTTGCTTAGGGTTAAATCATGTTTTCTTGTTTAGATTTTGTACTTGCCTTCATTCTTGGATCATTAGAGTAAACAAACCCCGAACCAACTTTAAACCCTAAAAACCCTAATCTCCACTTTAGGAACATAGCTCATGCCAACTTAGCTCTAGCACCCCCTCTCTCCCTGTGGATCGACCCTTATCTTTCACCTTGCCTATACTATAACACAACCTTGTGGGCTTGTGGATGAAGTGTGATTAGTCTAAGTGAGTGTGTTAGACTAGGTCATTATAAATTTTTAAAGATACAAAGTGTGTGCACTAAAGGCGCATCTAATCCAAATTCAATGGGTTAGGAGTACCTCAAGTGAGAAATTCACCAAACTTTCTAACATCATTGTCAGGGACATAAATTCCCATAGATACCTAGTAGTTATGGTGTTGACTCTTCCCTTTAGCACCATCTTTTTCCAGTCTATTTTGTTGCATTTGAGAAACACACCAAGATTTATAGCGTCGTTGCTAGGGATAGAGGCGCTCGACCTAACTAGTTAGTGTAGCTTTGCTCTTCCTACTTCCCTCATCATTTCTATTCTTTATTCTTTGTGTTACTTTTGCATATTGGTTAGCGAACTTATCATCTTTTGTTTGGTTGTGCCTTGTTCACGTGACAAGAAACCCTTTGAAGTCAAGATGGTATACCAAGATGCACAAACCCCTTCAATCCAATTAACCATCCTACATGATGAAGATATTGACAGACATGGTAAATCTCATGAAGATTCATGTGGGAGGTTCTTCTAATAACTCTACCAACTCCATGTAAGCTCTATGTGAAGATGTGCAAGTTATAAAATCCTATGGCATTTGTAACAACCAAGGCTCCATCTCAAGCCATTACACTTTAAAATGGATAAATCACCCAAACTTTTCATGGGGGCAAGAAGGAGACCAAGAGCCAAGAAGCATCTCCATATTTGAAGAAGAAGTTCTTACAAGGTTAAGAAGCCTTGATTAAGTGAAGAGAGAGGTGTCCTTTCATGGACAAACCAATGATTGGATTGAGCAAAGGTCGAATCAGATTTCTCTTTCACTTGCCCTTTGTGAGGAGGGAAGACCCCCTTTCCAAACCATGGCCAACCCAAACAATGCAAATGATTCTATGGGTGATCCTCAAGGCATCTATGCTCCACTACAAGGGCAAATATCTACCTTGCAACAATATAAAGCTCCCCTTAACCCTTATGCTCCACCCCCTCCTCAACCTTCATACAACTTCCAGCACACCTCACAACCATCACCACAATATCAACCAAAAGAACCACCCACATACCAACCACCTCCACAACAACCATCCTACATCCTTTAAAATCCTAATCCACCACACTGAAGACCACCACAACCACAACCATCACATGCTCCCACTCCTTCCCATGAGAAAGTGAAGATGGTTTCCATCTTGAGGTGTGAGAAGGTGATTGAGAAGTCCAAAAATGGGGGAAAGTAATTTGACAAAGAGCATGATGGAGTACCCTTGCCAGAAAGTCCTTGTGAGAGTGACAAGTGTACTAGAGATCTTTCCATACCACCACCTATTGAGAGTTCCAAGGGCACTAGCAAATCTATTTTTCCAACTCCTTTTAAGGAAATGATACCAAGTGTCCCACCTTCCTTTGAGATTACACCACCATGTGCTCTAATTGTTGATCCAAGACATCCCAATGTGATATTTCAAGGTTTCTAAAGTGTCCAATGTGATTGAAACCCCTCTCTCTAATGTCTATGAAGACCCATTTCTCAAGGGAAAGCAAAACTATGGCATGCAAACTCTAAAGGTCTTAAGGTTGTTTAAGGTAAACACCTCATTGCTTGACATCATCAAGCAAAGCCCAACTTATGTGAAGTACCATAAGGGTGTTTATACCTTCAAGAAGAAGATAAGAGGAAAGATGTCTACAGGGATCATGTTGAATGAGATGAAAAGATTCATTGATGAGGATTCTTACATTGAGATCTATGATGATGACCCCAAGGATAGAAAACTGTTGAAAAACACTTGAGAAGATCGCATTACCCTTACGAGGAAGATCAAATAGAAGGCATTTGAGAGGATTGCTTATGCTGAGGATGAAAACATTTTGCTTTTAGATAATGGTTGATTGATGGAGGAATAAAAATCATGGATGAAGCTAGTGGGAGGCAGCCCACGTCGGTTTGAGACTCTCTCTCTCTCAAAACCCATTTTTGTATACTTTATTGTTCCTAAAAAATACACACACACCATACTTGATAGTTTTTCGATTTGTGAATCATGTTAAACAGGTTCAATGGAGGAAGGAGGATGCATGGAGGAGCCAACAAAGGAGAAGATTAAAGTTGAAATGAAAAATGAAGATTAGTGAAGAAGTTATAGGAAGGAGTCCAGCCCAGCCATTACATACAGCATGGTCGTGTTGTTGGCAAGTCAACACGAATGTTTTGCATAGCATGATTGTGGTGGACCTTCCCTGCTCACCTAGTGATACATTGACCACTCCATCTCTTGGTGGTTGTCTACCACGACTCCATACCCTCTCCTCTACTATCATAAACTGCTATTTCATGTTGAGGACAGCATGATTTAAAAGTTTGGGGTGGTAGACTGGTAAACCCTTCCTTTACCTCATTTTTCTCTATGCAGCTTGTTCTAAATTTTTGTTGAGATAATAAAATAGTGTAACTAACTGCTATACTTGTCCAGCCATACTTTGTGTGCTTGTTTTTACATGCTTGCATACCATGTAGTTAATTTCATGAATTTTTGCATAATTTTTTTATTTATTTTTTTGCTTTTCATGTCATGCATTGCATATCATGTGGTTTTTTGGCATTTTTTGTGTGTTTTAGCTAGGATTTGCTTGTTATATGCTTTTTATCTCCTAAATATAGGTTTAGATGTGATTGAGTGCAAATTGCCACCATTTTAGCCAATTTTGCCAAAATTTAAAATGTCTTGCCCAAGAAGCATGTTTGAGTTAATCTCCACTTTTTGAATTGAAGATATTGATACATGAAAAATGCATGCTACATTCCTATGTTCTATTGCTAAATGGTATTAATTGTTGACATTCTACGTGTGAATCACTTCTCTCATGTTTGTGAGTGGTTAGGTTGAATTTTGATTTGAGCAAGCTTTGAACGCTTAGAGCTTGTGGAATCACATTATAAAAGTATGAATTTCATGTTGTTCACTCATGTGGTGTGACATTACCTGATGAAGTGTTGTAGTAATTTTCATGCAGGAGATTTTATGTTGAAAACCACGCTAATGACCCCTCTTTGACTCGAATTTTCTTTCATCATTTTCTTACCTCTCCGCCTCATGAAAGGATTTCGAAGTGCACATATTCAGCCTTGGCCATCTCTAAAAGTTTTGGGTGGCCTATGTCCCTGCTTCACTCTCACCATCATATGCCCTAGATACACCAAGGGAAAAGAAAACAAAAAAATGCAAAAAAAAAGATGAGTGCTCCTATGTAATAGCACTCCAACCCCTTTATGCAACCCTTTCTTCTTTTTCATACTGTTGAGCTAGAAAACATAAAACTTATCCCACTTCACCCTTTTTCATAGCCATGTGGGTAACATAGTGTGGTTTGAAGTATGAAATTGAATGCATGAAAGAAAAACAACACTCCTAGTCATCTTTGATTATCACCACCATGAAACGATCTACCTAGAGCTACATGAAAGGCATATGTATTGATTGTGTATTCTATACCCTATATTTGTAGTTTGTATGCTTAGTTCTTTAATCATGATTGGTTTGTGAAAGTGGACAGGAGAGAGATGGGATACATATACTTAGTCACCATTAAATCCATTTAATCAGTAATCATATGTTACAATGCATTTGTCAATTTTGTTTGTTGAGAAAATTGAAGAAAGATTGAGTTAGATCATACTTGAGGATAAGTATGCTTTAAGTTTGGGGTGGTGATGCGGTCCTATTTTAGGGCTTCATCTTGTGTCTTATTTCACTTCAATCACATCTATACATTATAGATTACAAGTTGTTTCCCCTAATATTTGGTTTTATGTTAAATGCACTTATGGACACTCTTTGCATGTTTTTCAGGTACTTGGACCATGCCTTGGATGGACGGGAGAGAAGGAGGATGATCCTAGTGTTGACTCAAGGTCAATTAGGTCAATGTTGACTCACGTCTAAATTGACTAAACCCGTGTTTTGATGATGACTAACCATTCCACATATTGGTATCTAATGTCTCTACTTGAGTGATTTCAGATTAGGTATAGACACACTCCAAATGCCCTAACTTGCGCATATCAAATTGGAGAAAAGACAAGTCAAAGTCAATACAAGTGCACATTTTTGTAATATGATGTAAATCCATTAGAATCATGTTGTAAATCACTTGTAATGATTGTATGACTTGTAATTAAGCTTAGAAAAAATCAGGAGCACTTCGATCGAATGTTAGATCACTTTTGATGCAATTTTGAAAATTGATTACAGACACTTTGTCGGTCGAGTTTCCCAGCCTGAAAACTTGACCGATCATCCTTGATCAATTTTCTGGAGATTGCATCGGTCGAGTTGCGTTTACACAGAACTCGACCGATCAAGTAACTGACCATTTCGATTCCTAATGGTCGGTCGAGTTTTCTCAGGGCAAACTCGACCGATCATTTGAGTATCGGCCTTGTCGTTTACTTGATCGGTTGAGTTACCCTTATAGAAACTCGATCGATTGCACTGTACGGAAAAATGCAGTAAAGTGCTTGATGCGATGATTTTGAGTCGTATTTATAGACATATTTTACTTGTGTTTTATGCATGTATTGGTCATTTTGGTGGTTAATATTGCATGATTCATTTACTTTGGTCTATGATCCTTCTCTATGTAAAATCTCCCTTATTTTAGTGTTTTGAGAATAAATGAGTACAATAATATGTTTTATTTCGGCTTATGTGGTTTTGTGTTGATATTTCAGGAAAAACGAATATCTGCTACTGTCGATACCATCGACAGTGGTCGATACCATCGACACGACCACAGGTTGCCAGTCGCAAGGAGCATCGCAGAGTCGATACTATCTACACAAAAGTCGATGGTATCGAGATACCATCAGGTGTTGGCGAGAAGACAGTCGATACTATCGACGCGAGTGTCGATACTATCGACACGAGGAGCTTCAGCGACGGAAAAAGACAAAAGAGACGCCTAAGAGAGTCGATACCATCGACCCTCGTCGATGGTATCGAGTTAGCATCAGTCGCGACAAAGAAAAGAAAAGAAGACCAGCTGATACCGTGCAAGGTCAATACCATCGACTCGCGTCGATGGTATCGACACCGTCAGATACAAGTTTGCTTCAGATCGATCTAAATCCGACGGCTGTGATAATTTGGCGACCTAACTCGGTGATTATACCTAATGACGGCGGCCAAGAGTAATTGATCACGTCATTAGCCGTTGCACACGTCCCGAGAAGGTGTGGAGAGAAAAATGGAGCCCAGAAGCACGCCCCAGCCGTTCTGGACGCCGAAGAAGACATTTTCCACCGCCGAAAGGCCGGAGATCGTGCATTCTATGCCAAGGAGCGCTTGGATCTTCTCCGTTCAGGGGTTTCTTTACTTATTCACATTTTTCTCCATGTGTCCTTTTTTCTCTACCATGTTTTGCTTTGGGATGAACATGTAGGGCTAATCCCCTTTATCTTTAGGACCGGGAGTAGCCCAGGGAAGCATTGTATGATATTTTTATCATAGTAATTCATCATTAATCTCTTAAATCTGTGGTATGAATTCGTTTTCTCAATTATATTGTTATGCTTGATCACCATAATAATAATCTAATGCCCTTAATTACTTTGAAAGAAGAATTAACGGTTGAAAAGAGACGAATATCACATTAATTAACAAATCCCTTGAACAAGGTGATGTAAGATTAATGGTGGAAACCCAGAGGTCGATTTTAATTCGCCTAGTTTAGGGTATAGGTTACTACGACGGTGGAACCGACCTAGACATAGGTAGTGAATTGTACCATGACAGTGGGCAATTCTGACTACAGGCCACTACTCGGATTGAGAGATGAACCCGAATTATTATATAAAATTCATGCAATGATAACCCGCGGTGAAACCGCAATCCTAAAGATCTTCACCTGAATTGATTAAATTAAACCTTTAATCGATTGTTTTATTTTGTTTTGTTTTGTTTTCTTTTAATTTTAAAACAACTCTCAAATCATTTTAACTGGATTAGTTGATCGCAAACAGTTAGTAGTAGTCTACCGACAGTTCAGTGTCCCTGAGTTCGACTCAGGCCTCACAAAGGCCTTTACTACATTGACGCGTACACTTGCGTTCGACGCACGTAAAAAGTGTGTCAAGTTTTTGGCGCCATTGTCGGGGACACGACAATTGTCGGCACTACGAGTGCTGCAAGCGGCCACTCTAGGCCACTTTTTATTTTTATTATTTTGAAATCATTTCTAAAATTCATAGTCTATCTTTCCAATTTTTGTAATCGTCTAGCACGGTACTGAACTCAAATTTCCATTTTGTAGGTACTGTGCATGGTGCAGACGCGTAGCATCGACTACACGCAACAGGCACCAGAGGTTCCACTGCCGGAACTGGACGACGAGCAGTATTACAATCAATACCACTTGGAAGAAACAGATTCTGAATCCGAACAAGAAGAAATGGCAGAGGAACAGACAATATGGGAGAAGATCAAGGCGTCTTCCTCATCTGCTTCAAAGGGGCCAACAAGAAGCAGGCGATCAACATTCCGATGTACAAGATTGATCCTGCATTAATTAATTTGGTCAAGTCAAATGCATTCCATGGGCTAAAGAATGAAGACCCAGTCACTCATATAAGCCAATTCATGGAGAACTATGATATGATTAAAATTGACAGATTTCCACAGGAGACGCTCTACCTGAAGTTGTTCCCGAGTTCTTTTGGCAGGAAACGCATGAGAATGGTTGCACAATCTGGATGATGAATATGTGGAATCATGGAACTACATGGTGAAAGTATTCTTTGAGAGGTTCTTCCCGCCCGAGAAGACAAACGACATGATCAAGAAAATTCACAATTTCACCCAGAAGGTAGGAGAGACCTACTCTGAGACTTGGGAAAGGTTTCAGATCATGCTTAGGAGGTGCCCGCATCACGGGCTTGATAAGGATACACAGGTTAAAATCTTCTATTTTTCTCTTTCCGAGCATGATAGAAGTAACCTAGATTCCGCGGGCTCAGGATTCTTTTTGAACAACACGGACACGAGGTGTTGGGAAATTCTAAAAAACATGGCTAAGAAGCAATCATGGGCGACAGGGACTCCGTAGAGAACGTTCGAGTTGTGGGGTAATCAAAGGCAATCAAAGATCTGAATGAGAAGATGGACCTTCTAGCAAAGAAACTTCTTGCAAAAGAAGATACTGAATCTAAGGATGAAGCTCAAGTCAAATTCATGCAGCAGCAGCAGGGTTACAGAAATAACGATTACTCATGGAGGAAGGACAAGAAATCGATGCAAAACCCCAACCGGTGGCGGAGGATAAGAGCACGGAGTTTCTCAACCAAGTGATAAAGCAAAACCAAGAACTTATGAACACTTTTGGCCAGCAGATCAAGCAACAGGGGGAATTTATGAATCAGTTTGGACAGACATTACAGAGCCACGGGGCTCAGATGAGGACAATAGAGACGTCAATGGCGCAAATGGCAGCTGAAATAGCCAATCAGAAGAAGCCAGTGCAGCAAGGTTTTCCGGGTAACACAAACGTTCCAGGAGGAAACCAACAGGCGAAGGCAATCCTGCTAAGGAGTGGAAAGCAGCTTTTAAACCCCAGGGTCGATGAACCAAGCAAACCCCTGTCTGAAACTGAAGGTGAGGCCACTGAGGAAGTGCCAATTTCAGCCACTAAGCCAGTTGAGGAAATAACATAGGAGGTCACTGCAGACCCCGTTGTTGTTGAAGAGGAGACACAGAAAAGGACACCATAT
Organism: Alisma plantago-aquatica; assembly: GCA_963693085.1. Classification (NCBI taxonomy): domain Eukaryota; kingdom Viridiplantae; phylum Streptophyta; class Magnoliopsida; order Alismatales; family Alismataceae; genus Alisma; species Alisma plantago-aquatica. The sequence goes on from OY856412.1 coordinate 198,706,274, forward strand.
GTGTCTCTGCATCAAAGGGCACATGCTATCCCGATCCCATATCCGAATAGTGTGAAAGCAAATAAGGTGGACGCCCAGTTCAAGAAGTTTTTGGACAGTTTCAGAAAGCTCTCAGTCAACATCCCATTATTAGAGGCAATAGAGCAAATTCCCTCTTACGGAAAGTTTTTGAAATACATCATTACTAAGAAGAGGAAGATCCCTGACACAGAGGTTGTAGTTTCCAAGGAGCAGGTGAGTGCCTTCATCATGGGCACATTGCCACCTAAGAGGCAGGATCCGGGCTGCTTCAATATTTCATGTTACATTGGTAAGGTGAAATTTGGAGAAGCACTGTGTGATTCCAGGGCAAGCATAAACTTGATGCCTCTTTCTACATTTAAGAAATTGGGATTAAAAGAATCAAGGTCGAGAAATATGACAATTCAGTTGGCAGACAATTCCGTGGTGAAGCCTTATGGTATTTTTGAAGATGTATTGGTGAAAGTAGATCAGTTTGTATTTCCAGCGGACTTTGTCGTAATGGAAATGCAAGATGAACAAGGCAATGAGTTACTACTTGGACGACCCTTCCAAGCTACAGCGGACATGATACTTGAGATGGGGAGAGATCGTTTGACCTTGGGTATCGTCGATGATCGGTTCGAGATGGTCATGCCTTCCAGCACCACGTCATCTAAAGCTAAGGAGCAGTGCCGCATGGCAAAGCATTTTGATCACAATATCTCACTTTTTCTAGGGAAGCCATTTTTAGATATGGCTCATGTAATGACTAAGGTGGAGAAAGGGACATTGGTTGTTGACATCATGGAGCAGACCAAGGCTGTGTCCCTTAGCAAAGTTGTGGGTTTTCCTAATGATGAAGAGGAGGACATTCCCCCCCCTTACTGAGGATGATGCAATAGCAAGTTCTGTTTTTGATGCATATCCAGAATTACCATTAGAAGCATGTTTGGTCAATATAACACATGATTGGATGAGAAGCAAGTCACTACAGGAGTGTGCCAAGATGCTTCAGGTTCTTCCATGTTTTTATGTGAGGTACTATGAAGACCTTGGCTAACTTCCACCACCGCTTCAGTCATCTTTAATCAGCCCGCTAGATTTGGAATTGAAGCCATTGCCACCGCACTTAAAGTACGCATTTCTAGCTGAGGAAGAGAAGTTGCCTGTGATTATTTCGGCATATCTGAGTGTCGAGGAGGAAGATCAGCTGATGATTGTGTTGAAGAACCACTGAGGTGCATTTGGGTGGTCAGTCGCAGACATCAAGGGGATATCCCCTACATTGTGCCAGCACAAGATTTGGCTCGAGGAGGGAGCCAAACCGGTGATTCAGCCACAGCGTCGACTAAAATCTAGCATGATGGAGTTCGTCAAGAAGGAGGTGATAAAGCTCCTCTCTGTAGGTATCATCTATGCTATATCTGACTCGACGTGGGTGAGTCCTACACAGGTAGTCCCTAAAAAGGGGGGAATTACTGTTACACATAATCTCTTCAATGAACATGTCACGACCCGCTTGGTAACCGAGTGGCGTGTATGTATAGACTACCATCGATTGAATGTTGCTACACTTAAGGATCATTTCCCTCTTCCATTCATTGATCAAATTTTAGAGCATTTAGTAGGACGATCGCATTTTTGTTTTCTTGATGGTTCTTCGGGGTACAATCAGATTTCCATTGATCCTAAGGACCAAGAGAAATCCACCTTCACTTGTCTGTATCGAACATTTGCATACCGACGTATGCCTTTTGGGTTGTGTAACGCACCGGCAACCTTTCAGCGTTGCATGCTTGCCATCTTTTCCGATATGGTTGAACGTTGCTTGGAGGTTTTTATGGACAATTTCTCCCTCTATGGTGCATCCTTTGAAGAATGCTTATACAATTTGGACAAGGTTTTACAACGTTGTGAGGACACACATTTGGTCCTCAATTGGGAGAAATGCCACATGATGGTAAGCGAAGGAATTGTGCTTGGACATAAAGTGTCTAGCAAAGGGTTGGAGGTACACCCGGTAAAGATTGAAGTTATTTCCAAATTGCCCCCACCAAATTCGATTAAAGGGGTTCGGAGTTTTCTAGGTCATGCCAGTTTTTATCGCCGATTTATAAAAGATTTCTCAAAAATCACCAAACCATTATCTGAGTTGTTGGAAAAGTATGCTATTTTTTATTTTAATGACAAGTGTTTACATGTGTTCAACGTGCTTAAAGAAAAACTGATTTCATCCCCAGTTGTACGAACACCGGACTGGACTAAGTCGTTTGAATTAATGTGTGACGCGTCTGATTTCGCAGTTGGGGCTGTTTTGGGACAACGTGTGGACAATAAACCCGTTGTGATTTTCTATGCATCCAAAACCTTAAATGACGCTCAACTAAATTACACGACAACTGAAAAAGAACTTCTCGCTGTTGTTTTTGCTTTCGAAAAATTTCGGCAATACCTTGTTGGATCAAAAGTCATGGTATGGACGGACCACGCCACCATTAAGTATTTGATGGAGAAAAAGGATGCCAAACCTAGATTGATTAGGTGGATCTTGCTTTTACAAGAATTTGATATTGAAATCAAAGATAAGGCGGGCATTGAAAATGTGGTCACGGACCATTTGTCTAGGTTGGAAAGGGTAGATGAAAAGGATTTACATATACCCATTACCGAGACATTTCCTGATGAACAACTTTTAAAAGTGAAATTGAAAGACCCTTGGTTTTCCTATATTGTTAACTATCTTGCCTGCAAGATTATCCCGGATGACTAGACATACCAAGAGAAGAAGAAATTTTTCCATTCTCTACATTATTATTTCTGGGATGACCCTATTCTGTTGAAGCAGTACAGGGATGGTGTCTTACACAGGTGTGTACCGGAGGTGGAATACGAAAGTGTTCTTCGTCATTTCCATACACTACCGACGGGAGGCCACCACGCTAGTTCTCGCACTGCAGCCAAAGTACTTGAAAGTGGCCTATACTGGCCTACTTTGTTCAGGGATGCTTATGATTTTGTGCGGCAATGTGATTCCTGCCAAAGGGTAGGTAACATTTCAAAAAGACAAGAGATGCCCCTCAATGTATTTCAAGAGGTTGAGGTGTTCGACTTGTGGGGTATTGATTTTATGGGACCCTTTGTGTCCTCAAATTCTAACTTGTATATTCTTTTAGTTGTTGATTATGTGTCGAAGTGGGTAGAGGCAATACCCACTAGGACTAATGATGTCATTGTAGTGTGCAGGTTTGTCAAAGAATATATTTTCTGCAGGTTTCGTGTACCGAGAATGATCATTAGTGATGGAGGTACGCACTTCCAGAATCAAAAGTTCGCGACACTGTTGAGAAAGTACGGGGTAAAGCACAACATTGGTACCTCGTACCACCCACAAACTCAAGGGTAAGTGGAGGTCTCCAATCGGGAGATTAAGAAGATCTTGGAGTGTACTGTGGCTTCCATGAGAAAGAATTGGAGTACCCTGCTACCGGATGCTTTGTGGGCGTACAGGATGGCATTTAAGACACCTATAGGCACTACGCCTTTTAGGTTGGCTTATGGTCGGGCCTGCCACTTGCCGGTGGAATTAGAGCATAAAGCGCATTGGGCGCTGAGGAAGTTAAATTTGAGCTATGATGAAGCGGGAAAGAAAATGTTGCTTGAGCTCAATGAACTAGATGAGATGAGGATGAATGCATATGAAAGCTCGCAGATCTACAAGGAGCGAACAAAGTTGATTCATGATCACCATATTCAAATGAGCATTTTCAAGAGAGGAGATCGTGTACTTTTGTTCAACTCCAGGTTGAAGATGCATCCCGGGAAATTGAAATCCTGGTGGAGTGGACCGTTCACCGTAGAGGAGGTCAGGCCACATGGTGCAATCATGGTGTGTGATGGAGAGACAACATTCATGGTCAATGGACAATGATTGAAATTGTACTTCGGTGAAGATTACACAAGGAAAGTGAATGAGGTCAAACTCATTGCACTTCCAGATGCATGAGGAGCTTAAGGTCGTCTAGCCTAAGACGTTAAATAAGGGCGCTTGTTGGGAGGCAACCCAGCCATCGGTAGCTTAGTTAGTTTCTTTCACACTTGTACTTTGATTCAATTTGATTTCATTTTTAGTGTAAAAAAGATATCGTGATTGTTTGCTTTATGTGCAGGACTGAGGCAGAGTCGATACCATCGACCCTTGTGTCGATGGTATCGAGTTGGGTACAGGTTGGCAGCTATAGAAATTGCTCTGCATCGATACTATCAACGGCCTCGTCGATGGTATCGACACACCAACAGGTTCATCGCAAATTCGAGGTCGATAGTATCGACAAGCATGTCGATACTATCGAGATCTCTGGAGATATTCATACGCAAATTGTCTCAGTGAAGTTGATACCATCGACAGGACTGTCGATGGTATCGACCAAGTTACAGGCAGAAAGTGGCGACCGAGCCTCGCGAGGGTGTTGCCCTAACCAGAAGTCGATACTATCGACTTGCGTCGATAGTATCGACGCTACACGTCACCAATCCGTGAGAGGAAATCAACGGCGATCGCTGCATCGAGAGAGTCGATCTGTGGGATGGGTTGATACCATCCACACCTGTCAATAGTATCAACACGTCATCGATCCGGGCCTCCAAATCAAGCCATCGACGACCGTCGATACCAGCGGCGGGCGGATTGTGCTACAGGAGTCGATACCATCGACTCGCGTCGATGGTATCGAAGGGCATACAGCAGCGCTGGCCACGGTTATATAAGGGATGGATTGTTGTCATATGACGTCACAACTTCAAAGCAATCCTTCTCCACTTGTGTTGTGCGTCTTTGTGAGCAATCAGAGCCCGGCTACGAGCATCTGAGGAGCAAGTTCTTCACTGAGCGGAGATTTCTTCTTCGATCTTCCCCGAGCTCCGTCTCTATCCTTTCTTCTTCGACAATGGTGCATACTACCGGCGCTTCTTCTTCACGCGGGCCACCGATGGAGATACCGGTGTTCGTTCCTCCACCGACTGCATCCATTCCACATCCGCGGATTGTCCATCCTTCCATGGAAGTCAAGGAGGTCTACGAGGAACTAATGAAGCGCAAGATTGAGCCGACCCGCTACGTCGACCGGGGCATGATCAGCAATCTGGGGTTCGACACTAATCTGGCCTACGTGCTCAAGGGCCAGGCGAGGCATATGGGCAGGAGGCCCAATGAGATGGAACTCCACACCGATGGCCAGCCATTCTTCAATGAATGGCCGACATACAAGGAGCTAGTCGCAGAATTCATGGCGTCGCTGGACATATGCGTCGTGCCAAACGACATCATTGCCACTGACCGCGAATGGATAAAAGGTCGTGTTTCTTTCCGGCTGTACAACAATGATTACACTCTCACCCTCCAGCAGTTCAACTCTATCTATAACTGGAATCATGGGCGAGAGCAGTACAGGCGGCCAGACAACCAGACTGATTATGATGCTATCTTCGCCGAGCTAGTGACTGTGCCTCCGGGCAAATCTGTGAGCTACCACAATGCGGCGGTAGCAGATTTCGAGCATACATTCGTGCGGATTCTTCACCGCATGCTCTGCACCACCTTGTTCACCCGTGGTGATCTGTCTCTTAGCAAGTTCCAGGAGACAGACATGTTTTTCCTGCACAAGCTACTGAAGCGACAAGAGTGTAACTGGGGAGCGTTTTTCTTGCAGTGCGTGTTGGCTGTAAAGAGGAGCACGCGGAAGGCTCCAATTCACTTTGGAGGGCTCATCACACCGCTGGCCCACTATCTTGGTTTGAATTTCTCCCAGTTGACTCCTCTCTCCAATAGAAGCAAGGTCAATTTGTAGCATCTTCACCGCTCCAACCTCATCCTACTGCGTGATGGATTGGCGTATGCACACTACCACGTTAATCACGCTTATCAGGAATGTTCGCTCCCCGACCCCGTCTTCCACATTGAGGGCGCTCAGGATTTTCGATGGCATGTCATTGCCATCGAGAGTTCAGATGAAGACGGCGGCAACGACGACAACAACAATGATGGTGACGAGGCTGAAGAGGAAGAGGAGGCCTACACTCCTCTTCGTGCACGAGTGGCACCTAGGAAGCATCCTCGCATGCATCTGGGTGCATCTTCATCTTCATAGCCTCTGCCACCACCACCGCCCTCGCAGCAAAGCGAGGATATCTACTCAATGCAAGGAATGTATGCAATGTTGCAGGATATCCATCAGATGTAGTAGCAGCATACAGCGACATACGCCGGTATTCATGATACAATGAACCAGCTGCTTGACAATCAAAGGGATATTTTTGAAAATGAGTGCCTCCTCCTCGACAACCAACAACATATTCACGACAGGATGCATAGGATGGAGATGCAGCAGAAGCCCTTCTATGATCATTACTGGAGCCAGAATTACTTTGGGGGGTATCTACAACCTCCGCCCATGCCCCAATATGATCTGAGCTTTCAGGGGCGATACCCGTCTTGGGACCCCACGGCCCCGCAGTACCCGCCTCTGCCGGAAGAGTGAACAGTATCTCTGTTCCACCCTTTAAGGTTGTTTTTTACTATGAGGCCATAGTCGAATTCAAGCTTTGGGGGGGGGGGAGTTGGAACAGCTCTATCCTTTAGTTTTCTTAGTTTTTAGTTTTATTATTTTGTCTTTTGTCATTTGTTTTTCTTAGTTCTTAGTTTGTTTTAGGATCCACATTCTATCTAGTGTAATTGTTGATGTCTTAAGTCATGTGTCATCTCATTTTCTTGTACATGGGAATCAAGGGAAAATTAAAAAAAAAATTAATGTTTGCAAGCTTGTGTTGTTAAACTTTGAGCACATAACTTAAGAAAATGATTGGGTATGTCAACTTTAAAACAGAAAATCACAACTGTACATTCCTAAGGATTCATGAAAAGTGGACGAAATTGGTTGTTTGAGCCTAAATTGACCAAATGATAATGAGACCTTAATTTGAAGTAAGAGAGAGGAACCTCTTAATTACTACACAGGTCAATAAGGAGGGACACATAATAATTTACAAAGGTTCAGTCAATTAGTCTTGTGATCTATCCACCTCATTGTTTTTCATAATCCACCATAAGAATTGGAAGTACACTACGGTTTTAATCTTTTTGAATGCATCTCATGTAGATAGGTCTTGCGTTGCAAAGTATTTTCACATGTTTTGCATGAAAAAAATAGAGTAGTTATACATGCACATTATCCTTAGGTGTGTGTCAATTAGCTGCATTCATAATTTTTATGCATATAGTACATCATGTATCTTATTTCTTCTGAAACAATAAGGGTGATTAACTTATTCCATACCTTCTAAATGCTTCAAACATTTGAGCTATGCAGAAAAAGTGAGCCCGACAAATAATTCATTGTCATTATTGGATATAAAGGGCCTAAAAAAAGAGAAAAAGAAAAGAGAGAAGAAAATTATGAAAATGAAAAAAAGAGAATTGAGAAATAAATAGGAATGAGAGGGAGAAAGGAACATGTTTTTCACTGCATATTAAGAAGAATAAGCACATGGTGTAGCTTTTGTAGATATTCCATCTCACCTTGAGACGGAATGATAGTGCATGCATCATTACACCCAAATGTAGGCATTAGGGCATTTACACTTGCATATGCATCATTTAGGTCATTTTTGTTTTGTGCATGTTGAAATTGTATAATGCTTCCATTTCTTCTATGAGCCACCCATTCCATCCACCCGTTGCTCGAATTGGTAGGCCACCGTGATTTTCTCCTCACTTATGAATATCAGGAGAGTTGCTTCCATGTAGATGGTAGTTAGGGCGAGCAACGTAGCATAGGAGATCACAAGATGCACCGAGTCTGAACCGGCGAATTTTATTATGTTAACTGCCTTATATGATAGTGTTCATCAATTTTGAGGTAGATATCTTTTATGGATGATTATTGTCACCTTTAGGGTAATTATCATTCTGTGGTTAGTGAGGGCCAGGATGTGAATGTCCGGTGGGGATCATATGGTGATGTTTGTTGTGATGATTTGTTCTTTAGTTGACCCTCGCAATTTTATTCCAAAGTTTAGTTGCTCAAGGGCGAGCAATGTTCAAGCTTAGGGGAGTTTGATGCGATGATTTTGAGTCGCATTTATAGACATATTTTACTTGTGTTTTATGCATTTATTGGTCATTTTGGTGGTTAATATTGCATGATTCATTTACTTTGGTCTATGATCCTTCTCTATGTCAAATCTCCCTTATTTTAGTGTTTTGAGCATAAATGAGTACAATAATATGTTTTATTTCGGCTTATGTGGTTTTGTGTTGATATTTTACGAAAAACGAATATCTGCTACTGTCGATACCATCGACAGTGGTCGATACCATCGACACGACCACAGGTTGCCAGCCGCAAGGAGCATCGCAGAGTCGATACTATCGACACAGAAGTCGATGGTATCGAGATACCATCAGGTTGCTGGCGAGAAGACAGTCGATACTATCGACGCGAGTGTCGATACTATCGACGCGAGTGTCGATACTATCGACACGATGAGCTTTAGCGACGGAAAAAGACAAAAGCGACGCCTAAGAGAGTTGATACCATCGACCCTCGTCGATGGTATCGAGTTAGCATCAGTCGCGACAAAGAAAAGAAAAGAAGACCAGCCGATACCGTGCAAGGTGGATACCATCGACTCGCGTCGATGGTATCGACACTGTCAGATGCAAGTTTGCTTCAGATCGATCTAAATCTGACGGATGTGATAATTTGGCGACCTAACTCGGTGATTATACCTAATGATGGCGGCCAAGAGTAATCGATCACATCATTAGCCGCTACACACGTACCGAGAAGGTGTGGAGAGAAGAACGGAGCCCAGAAGCACGCCCCAATCGTTCCGGACATCGAAGAAGACGTTTTCCACCATCGAAAGGCCAGAGATCGTGCATTCTATGCCAAGGAGCACTTGGATCTTCTCTGTTCAGGGGTTTCTTTACTTATTCACGTTTTTCTCCATGTGTCCCTTTTTCTCTACCATGTTTTGCTTTGGGATGAACATGCGGGGTTAATCCCCTTTATCTTTAGGACTGGGAGTAGCTCGGGGAAGCATTGTATGATATTTTTATCATAGTAATTCATCATTAATATCTTAAATCCATGGTATGAATTCGTTTTCTCAATTATATTGTTATGCTTGATCACCATAATAATAATCTAATGACCTTAATTACTTTGAAAGAAGAATTAACGGTTGAAAAGAGACGAATATCACATTAATTAACAAATCCCTTGAACAAGGTGATGTAAGATTAATGGTGGAAACCCAGTGGTCGATTTTAATGCGCCTAGTTTAGGGTATAGGTTACTACGACAGTGGAACCGACCTAGACATAGGTAATGAATTGTACCACGACAGTGGGCAATTCTGACTACAGGCCACTACTCGGATTGAGAGATGAACCCGAATTATTATATAAAATTCATGCAATGATAACCCGCGGTGAAACCGCAATCCTAAAGATCTTCACCTGAATTGATTAAATTAAATCTTTAATCGATTGTTTTGTTTTGTTTTGTTTTCTTTTAATTTTAAAACAACTCTCAAACCATTTTAACCGGCTTAGCTGATCGCAAACAGTTAGTAGTAGTCTACCGACAGTTCAGTGTCCCTGAGTTCGACTCGGGCCTCACAAAGGCCTTTACTACATTAACGCGTACACTTGCGTTCGACGCACATAAAAAGCGTGTCAGTGCTTCTAGCCGTTGTGAAGTTGCAACAAGTGAAAATATATCTGTTGCAAGCCACAAAATCGCTAGTTTTCATTCTCAAGTGTTCCCAAAGGCTAAGAGGCATCCCTAGCTATAAATAGGACCCCTTGGACTTCATTCCAAGGTTGAGCATTCATTGCAAAACTCTATGTGAGGTTCCTATTCTATAGTTGAGTGCTTCCTATAGCCTCCTCTCTCTCTCTCTAAGCTTAATCACTTGCTACATCCATTAGAGTGAGTAGGAAATTTGTAAGAGAGCTAGTCCTACATGTATATCTTATGAGGCTCTCACTTCCACCACCTCCCCATCTCTCATTTCAATCAAGAAGATGAAGGTTCTCTCTCTTAGCTAAGAGAGGTGAAGAAGAACAAGGGAAGGCGTCCCTTGGTGAAGATCAAGTTTGAAGACTTGGAGCTAGAGTGGGTAAGCCCTTGGTGAAGGTAGAAGACTCCTTGCTCAATTGGGTAAGTCCTTGGTGGAAGCTTCTCCAAGTGAAGGTGAAGTCAAAGGTGGAAGATCCAAGAAGAGTGGGTAATTCCTACAAGGTTGAAGACTTGTGTAAGAGTAGGTAAGTCCTTGGAAGAAGGCATAAAACTCCTTGAAAAGTGGGTAAGTCCTTGGTAAGGTTCAAGACTCTTTGTATTGGATAGGTAAGTCCTTTGTTTGGTCATGTATTGTAAGTCTTATGAATGAATATAAGAATGCAAT